>CP129445.1:15350000-16802500 GCA_030445155.1 Quercus variabilis | reverse complement strand
CTTTAAGCTATGTTACACCTAATGTAAATTGCTTAAAGTTATACTAAGTGTAACATTTCTTAAAGTTACACTATTTATATATTTCACAATAATTGTAACATTGTAACCCAACCCATTCTATTTATATATTTCACATTGTAACCCAACCCATACCCATAATATACAAATAGAATACAATTATCAAAATTTATAAATAGAATGAGTTTGGTTCAAGTTACCCATAATTTACACTGTGTAACATTGCTTAAAGTTATACGAAATGTAACATTACTTAAAGTTACACTATTTATATATTTCACAATAATTGTAACATTGTAACCCAACCCATTCTATTTATATATTTCACAATAATTGTATATAAACCAAAAGATATTAAAAAAAAAAAAACTTATTTACTTTAAATATGACTTTTGCTATTAAGTTAGGCTTACAATGGAAAAGAGTTGTTTTTAAACTTTTTATGGTGGTGAGTCTGGTGACCGGTTATCAAAAGATACTTTTAGAGTGAAAGCACAAAAAAAAAAAAATATGGGTTTATTTCATTTTATTTAGTTAGGCATTGACCACATTTCCAAGAAAAAAAAAGATAGGAAATGCAGCAGGGGTTAAATAGTTTTAACGTTATAAATTTAACAGTTTCTGAAAAGCAAGAGTGGATGCCTGGATGGTGTATGTATTGCCGTTCATATCTTTCTTCTTCTTCTTTTTTCTTTTTTTTTTTCTTTTTTTTTTTTTTTTTTTTGAGAAATTTGTTTGGTTGGTCCAAATCACCACACCATTTGATAATAAGGATCTATTTTTAGAAGGTGATGAGGAGGATAAGAAGAAAAGGAGAAAAAAAAAATACAAAGGAGACGATAAAAACATTCAATGACAATATATTGAGGATTGAGGAATGAAAAAAAAAAAAAAAAAAGAGTAGACCACAGAAAACCATTATAAGTCTATAACAACGACACCATGGGAAAATGGAAGTGGTGGTCACCTTTTGATTTAAGGACAAAGAGAGCACCAGCATCAAAATCCAGGGCAGCTCTTCCACTAGGCCAATTAGGCCATTGTTTAAGGCCCCCGAGTAAAAGGAGACCCCAAAATTTTGAAAAAGAAAGGATAGTAGAAAAAAAAATTTCAAAAAATCTGATATATCCTTATGATCAAAAAACAAAAATCTGGAACATTTTTGTAAACATTGGTAACCCAAAAAATTATTTAGTCTAAAAAAATTAATTATCCCAAAAATATCATCCTTAACCTCTAGACAAAACTATCTCAAATCAAAACAAATCAAAAATCTCAAATCCCTAAAATTTACTCATACATTTTCTTTCTCTCACTTTGGCTCTCTGCCTCTCTCATTTTTTCTCTCCACTAGTTCTACTCTTAAATACTTTTATTGGTGGCTCATGCTTCCTCCGATTTGAGGAGTGATCCGTCTGAACTCTGTGCTCATGATAGTTTGCAAAAATACTGATACAGTTGCTTTTACAAGATGGTTTAGATTTTATGTCAATTGGAGTATGCTCATGATGGTTTAGATTTATAATTGTGTTAAAAGTTTTAAAAGAAATTTTATAAAAAAAAAAAAAAAAAAGTATACTCCAATTGACATACTAAATTATATAAAAATGTTAGTTTTATTTCCAAATATATGTGTTGCTTATAGAATTTTACTAACAATGCTTGATACAGTTGCTTTTACAGAAAGAAAATTTTCAAAATTAAAATTAATTAAACCATATCTAAGATTGACAATGTGAAGAAAGATTAAGTGGATTAACTATATTATTGATTGAAAATGAGATGTTAGAAGAACTTGAATACAAAAATTTAATATTCATTTTGCATCTCAAAGGGCAAGAAAATAAGATTTAAAATGAAATATATTATAATATAAAAAAAATTAAATAAAATTAATACATAAATATAAAAAAAATGTCTCATTTTAGTTCTCGCCTAAGGCCCCAAAATGTCTAGGCCGGCCCTGTCAAAATCCTTAAGGTGTGTTTGGATACAGCTAATTTTGCTAAAACTGAAAACTTATTACTGAAAACACTGTAATAAAGGTAAAAGTTAGTTGAAATAATATAGTAGAGCCCATAAATAGTATCAAAAAGTGCAGTGAGACCCATAAATAATTATAAATAATAACAAAAAAAAGCTGAATAGTAAAATAATTTTAATTTTCCATCTACGTTAAAACGCACACTTATTACGATGGTAAGCTTCTTCAGCGGCGTCTTTCTCCTTCATGCCTTGCTATTGACTTGGGTGGCAGTACCGAACCCATCTCTCTCACTATTGCAGAGACAGAAAATGTAGGCTGTGTATATAGGTTTTTGGAAATTGAGTCAGTGGCTTATTTTGAAAATCGATGATGCTTATTTCTCTAACAAACCATAATTATTGAATCCTTGTGTAATTCATTCTACGGAAAATATGAGAATTATTATATTATTTATATGGTTGTGTGTAGTTCCTAAGTTTTATTAAAAAAACATCTAATGGATTTCAAAAAAAAAAAAATTAATTGATTAATGACACAATAAATCTTACAATATTACATAAACCGTACCAAAACTACCTGCAAAATAGCATAACCGCACCGTATTGTAAGTAACAATACATTGCATCGCATGGTGTAGTGCGGTTTGCGGTTTTATAATAAGAAAACCGCACCGCACCGCACCGCACTCTCTCTATATATTAATATATTTATTTATTTTTAATATTAAATATATTATTAATAATTTAATAAGCCTAGTTTTCAAAAAAAAAAAAAATTGATAGTCCTACCAAGTGTTGACTAGAAAATTCAACCCAAAATAAAGAAAAACTAGCTAAATAATTTAAAACTTGACCAAAAAAAAAAAAGAAAAATTAGTTTTGGCATGGGTAGGAAATGCCCAAAATTTGAAAAATATACCAACCAAGGTTGTCAAAATCGGGATCCTACGTAGGATCGTGGGAGGTAGGTAGGATCGTGGATCGTAGGATCGGATCGTGGATCATAAGATCCTACCTATTTTTAGATTATTAGCAAAAAAAAACCTATTGATAGTGATTTTGTATGTTATATAATCACTTAAAATGTGATTAAAATATGAATCCATCCATTAAAAAAAATGCATAATAAAATGTAATTTGCACAGTCTACATTGTTCTTATGTCATTCTATTAAAACAAAATATATTTAACTTTTGACATAATGTATCTAAAAAGTTTAATACATGTTTAATTAACAACTAAGTACCAAAATATTATCTATACATATGGAAAATATTTTCCAAATTCTAAGTTCCAAATCCAAAATAAGTTAGGCTAGTTAGCATATAAAAACTAGCTAACTACAAATTTACAATATGTAATCCAAAAGAGAATTCTCAATCTAAGATTCTAAGGTAAACTAGCTAATTACAAATATGATAAACAAAATAGAATTCTCATTCTTAGGTTCTTCTAATCTAATCACTGTCATTGTCGTATCTCATATCATCATCTATATCCTTCTTATTATCAACATCCATGGCGTAATCCTTGAAATCCCTAACTCTCTCAAATCCAGGTGGGGGCCCATCACTATCATCATCATTAAAACCATCATCATTCTCATGATATTCATCACTAACATCATGAACTAGCACACTTTTTCCTTTGGCAACAATTCTTGAAACCTCATCATCGCCTAACATTGATAACCAAAATATACAAATTTTTTTGATAAGTAAAGTATACAAATATAAATTAGTGATTAGTGGTCACACATTCAAACTATACATAGGTCACTTGTATAAATATTAGCTATAAAGGAAGGCTTTAAATTTATAAATTAATACCTTCAATGACTTCATCAAAATCAGCACTATCATCTTCTGAATCTTTTGAATCTGCTACTAACCACTCATCATCAAAAGACAAATTCTCCAAACCAATTTCTTCTTTTGTACTCAATGGTTTAGCTCTTTTCTCTTTTATCTTCAGGTTGTACATAACGAAGACCAAGTCATTCATTTTTTTCTGGTGTAAGCAATTTCTCCTTTTTGAATGTACCTATAGTTGTAACAATTTTAATTGAGAATTCTTAAACAGAGGGGAGGGAGGAAGAAACAAACTTTTACTAAGAAAGAAAATGGAAAATCATCTTGTCATAATATACCAAAGTCATTTGGTCTTACCATTTCAAACGCACTCCAATTTCTTTCACAACCAGATGAGCTACATGTTAAGCTCAATATTCTTATAGCAAATTTTTTCAATTCAGGACAGTCATCTCCATATGAGTCCCACCACTCAGATGATACATATATGAATTATAATATCTTAGTCTTAAGAATATAATCTACAACTAATAAAGATGAATTTGAATGTAAAACAAGAAATGAAAAACAAAATTGTTACCTGGCTGTTTAGTATTTCTGGTTAGGATGGCAGCTTCAATACCAAAGAGTCCCTTTGCTTGTTTGAATTTTTCAAGTTGGACATCTATTTTTTTCCCTATCACTAACTTCTGGAACCATTCGTTGAAGACACGTATACAGTCCTAATTTAATATCTAAACCTGGATCAAAAGAAGGATCATAATGAATAGAATGGTTCAAATAGTATCCCGCAACGTGCAAAGGCCTATGAAGTTGCATTTCCCATCGATCATCAATAATATCCCATATCTCTTTGTAACTACAATTTAAAACAGTGGATGTTATATTAAAAAAAAGACTATATATTTAGTAAGCTAACGAATTAAAAACAAATGTAAATTTAAGGAAGATATAAATAAAATGGTTACCTCTTTTGAACATTGTTGAAATTTTTCTGTATTTATTCTTTTGCTTTTTTCATTTCTAGATAAATGAATCCCATTGGAGGTGTATCAGAGTCAACCATGCGAAGTACCTTTAAAAGGGGTATTGCAGCCTTCAAGCATTTGACAACAAGTCGCCAAAAGCTGTTGTTATCCATAACTATGGCATGAATTCTTTTCCCTTCTTTTGTTTTTGCAAATTTACTACCCCTCCATTGTTCAGAAGAAAACATTGTCACCAATTCTCCTTTGAACTCATTAAGGCATAACAATGTCAAATATGATGTTGCAAATCTAGTGGCAGCAGGTCTAATCAATTCCCTCCCTTTAGTGAAATCCCTCAACCAATTTAAAAGCATAGCTCTAGAATATATGTACGTTGTAATCTTCTTCCCCTTTGCAATTGTGTACTTATGGTCCTTAATCTTTTTTTCAAAATCCTCAAGCATCAAATCCAAGCAATGGGCAGCACATGGAGTCCAAAACAAGCACTTTCTCTTCTGCATCAACATCTCTCCAACTAGTTTATAGTTTGCAGCATTGTCAGTCACCAATTGCACAACATTCTCCTCTCCAACCCTATCCACAACTTCATCTAACATTTGAAAAACTTTTTCAACTGTTTTAGATATGTCAGATGTGTCTATAGGGTATAGGAAAATGGTTCCTTTGAGACTATTCACCAAAAAATTACAGATGGATCTCCTTTTCTTATTAGACCAGCCATCAAACATAATTGAATAACCTGTTTTTTTCCATTCAACCTTATATTCTTCAAGCATTTGTTGTGTAAAATCTACCTCTTTCTTCAAGCATGTCTCCCTAATCTCATGATAGGAAGGAGGCTTGAGGCCAATTCCAAATCTTGAAATCATATCAATCATTTGCAGAAACTCCAGATTTTTGACACAATTAAAAGAAATGACACTAGTGTAGAAGAATCTAGCAATTTATTGGATCACTAGATCACGTTCTCCTTTTTTAAACACACGATTCATTGTTAATTGCTTTTTTTTTTTTTTGTAACAAACTTATCCATGGAGCCTATGTGTCTGCCCCTCCCTTTTGATGAATGTAGTTGTTGTACTTCAACTAATTCATCATCACTGCCATCATCCTTTTCTTCTATAGTATACCACCTTTTCTTTTTTATAGATGCTTCAGCTTGGGCATACAAAAGAGCCACAAATTTTTCCCTCACATTTTTTGGCACACTAGGACAAGCTGAAACATTTTTCCTGGTCCCAGCTAAATGATGCTTCAGCCGATATATACCCCCACTATGAATTTCTTTACAATAATTACATTGAACTTGCCTTGAACCTACTTCAACACCATGTTCCCATCCCAGGTCAGACCTATTTCTTGGTGTATTTTTTCGCTTAATTTTCTTTCTAGCCAAAGTAGACATTGTATATTTGTACAGAGTTGTAAAAAAAAGACACCAAGATACAGAGCATGCTCAAAACATCACACAAAAAATTCAACAAACAGGTTGTGTGCAATTCTAAACTACTAATTGTGTTTACTAATATTTCTCAAAGAATCAAATACTGAAGATCCTGTTTCATAATTTTTCAAATTTTACTTAATTTAGTTAACAAAATAGAAAAATAAAAACCTTAAAAGCTTTGTCAAAATCATATACACAAGTAACAACACAACAATCTGGAATCAAGCTATCAAAGTACAAATAAATGATAAACTACTAACTACTAAAGCAAATTACCAGAAAGCTCAAAGGCAGCGTTGGGATGGCTCACGGCAACATCAAAGAGGGCTAGAGTGCTAGGTTTTTGACAGAGGATTGAGGAGGCACCGACTGAGGTGCTAGCACTGATTGTTTCTAAATATTTTAGGTTTTGAAGCGATGGCTCACCATTGAGAAGGCTAAGAGGGGCTGGGTTTTTGACAAAGCACTGTGGAGGCGCGGGACAGAGGTGCTAGTCTGCTGGAGCTTAGTGTTTCTGAACTATTTAGGTTTTGAAAATGTTTAACTTAATACTAAAGGTTTTTTTGGGATTTAATGTTAAGATAAGGGTAAATTTGGTTCAATCTATTATAAAGGTTGTCAATGGGCCGAGTCAGGCATTTTTACTTGGCCCATGGGCAGAATGGGCTGGGCATAATGGATTATTAACTAGTTAACGGCCCAGGTCGGGCTAAGCCGAAAGAGAAAGTCTCAGCCCATGACCTTGCCCATGGGCAATGCCCATTTTATCTTTAATGAGGTGGGCTATCGGATTAGGCCTAATTGGCTACCCATGGGCTTGTATTAACATATTATTTTATTATTTTTATAAGGAAAGAATTACTTTTTTATAAAGGAATAATCAATCTATTTTTTTAAAGGAAAGAATTAAAGAATTTAATACTTAATTACAAATTTTTTTACAGTCAAATCTATTTAATTTTTTATTTTGTTAATGGAAACCTATTTAATTTTTTTTATTAAGGCTTTAAATAGTTTTTTTTTTTTTTTATCTTTAATTAAAAAAATGTCAAATGGTTAATTCAAATTTGCTAGGCTACTAGAAAAATATATATTTAGTAAACTAAGTATAGCACAATTACTTTGAGTATCTTAGTGGTTGAGGGAGTTCTCTTAAGAAATTCTTCTATAATACCTCAGGATCAATCCTTCATACACTTCCTATATATTTTTGTTATGAATTATGAGTTATTGAGTTGGGCCAACGGGTTAGGCCAATGGGCTAGGCAATAGGTTGGGCTATTGGGCTAGCCCACCGAGTACCCATGGGCATAAAAACTAGCCCATGGCCTAATCCAATGGGCTAGTAGGCTACCCATGGGCCTCAATAATAACGGGCTGGGTCGCCCATTAGCCCGTTGGGTCATTGGGTTTTTGGGTCAGGCTGTGGGCCGTGGGCTATTTGATGACCCTTAATCTATTATTGGGCTCTAATGGGCTTATGGGTTTAGGACCTTTAGGTGGACCGTGGATTATCATACTGGACTTACCCAAATGAAGCCCACTTAAAAAAAAAAAAAAAAAAAAACCCAAATGGTAGGATCGATAGGATCCCTTACAATCCTATGATCCTATACGATCCTACCTACGATCCTAACATTTTTGCGATCCTACTACAATTTCGATCTTTTTGGTGAGATGGGATCATAAAATCGTGCGATTTTACAATCCAGATCACGATTTTGACAACCTTGATACCAACTTCAAATCTCATCTTATATATAGCACCGCATATATGACCGAAAAAATAATGTGTGGTGCGGTTATGATTTTGGTTAAACTCTAATCCACATCACACCACACCGCACTGCACCGTACATGTAACCGCAAAAATAAGGTGCGGTGCAGTTATGATTTTAGCTAAACCGCACCGCAAAGTGCAGTGCTAAAAATTGCCCAAAATCACATCGCACCGCACTGTGAACACCCTTTGTTAACTATCAATAATTCATTTGATATAAAATTAAAGATTAAATGGGACACATGGCGCAAAATTGATAATCCAATTAAAATCTAATTAGATTTTATCTGAGTTTTGACTATTAATATATACTAGTATGTAACCCTGTACTACCACACGAGAATAGATATATTATTAATCATGAGTTTATTCATATTTAAAAAGCTCAGTTAAGTCTAAATTCATATTATTAACCAGAAAATTTAATTAACAAAACTTAGCAGTATATATATTTTACACAGAAAGATGAACCTTGGTGACAATATTTATCCAAAAGATCCATTCACGCGTTTGAATCTTCAATCTCTATTGGTGATTGAAATTTTCGTAACTTAAAAAATTTAAATTATATATAAAAAAAAAAAACCCTCAGAGTTTTACTCATTTTTTAGTTTAACGATGAGTCATTTTGTAACATAATGGGCATTTGTGTGAAAAAAAAACCTCTGAAATTCCATGGCTAATAAAAGAAATTCTCTGCAATCTCTTTTTATAAAGAGATACATGCGTGTTTTTATACATCCTTCATAGTTATATTATCACGAACCAGGTCCAATGGATTTAGATTGGTACTATCGATTTTCAAAACATGAGTGTTTAATGTATTATTAATTTCATCTCATTGGCTTCTACACATAACAGCAAAATTAAAAATAATTAGATTGTACATGTGTATAATAAATTGGACTCCAATTTCAGATTCTAATTGAACAATTGGAATGATAATATATGATAGTAACAACAATAGGAAAATTCAAATAAAATTTCGGATTAAATTGTAATAATCTGAATAAAAAATTTTAGTAGAAAGACAGGGTAGAGTGATCCACTCCAAGAAGGCGACCAAACTTGCATAAATATAGAATAATAAATCTCTCTCCGAAAAATTTACATTGTTCATAAATTTTACCTTCACTGAAAATTTTAGAAACATAGTAACTCACATCTGCCATCCAGACATCTACAGCCGGGTTCTCTCCAATTTGCGTGAGATTCCATTGATCACTAAGTTCCTTTGCAGCCTATAAAAAATATCATCCATCGGTCCACAGCAGTGCTTTCTTCATTGTTATAGGTGTCAAACCTTAACAAAAAGTCAAATATAAGGATAGTGAATTTTAGGCATAATGTACATCTAATCACATATTAGCAATTTATAACAAATGTAAAGATGCAAATTTTGTAAGTGAATAATAAACAAAACTCAGTGTCAGAACCAAGAAGAAAGCACTTTAATCCGAAACTCAGTGCAAATGTAAAAATGCAAACTTTGTAAGCAATTTATAACAAAGATGCAAACTCTAACTTTGCTATCTTTTTAGAAATTATGTAATGTACCCAAACCAAGTTCTTATCACCGATATTAATCTCTTTGGTTTTCACGTTTGACTGCAAAATCAAGAAAAAATTTAATTAGCACAGTAACTCACTTGACTCGATACATAGAAGTGGTTTTAATGAGAATGAGCTCACATACATTTATCTTTTTGGAAATTATGCACTGTACCTAAACCAAGTTCTTATCACCGATATTAATCTCTTTGGTTTTCACATTTGACTTCAAAATCAAGAAAAAATTTAATTAGTACAGTAACTCACTTGACCCGATACATAGAAGTGGTTATAATGAGAATGAGCCCACATACATTTAGTAACATGATGCAAATTTCAATTTCAATTTCAAATTCTAGACACATGATGCAAATTTGATGTGTACACGTGGCACACAATTAGAGTTCTAATTTGGAATTCAATTTCACACTCTCTCTGCTTTACCTATTATTATATATATAGAATAGCGATGCTATTAATGTTAGTTTGGGTTATTAAACATATAGGACATAGTTTGACCAAGACATTTGGAAGTACTAAAATAGCTTTTCTTTGCAATTTTCATAATATTTGTTATGCCAAGTTTCTCATTACATTGCTATTACGTATATAATTTTGAAAATCACTATTGGATACTACATATACAATATCAATACACAATTATTGTTTGTGAAATTCTATTAAATACAACAAAAAATAAAATAATAAATTGGTCAAATAGTATCTCCTAAATTGAATGGGGATAAGTGCATAGGATCGTTCAGTTTAATTACAGTTTGTTACATTCAATATTTTCGCATACAAAATAACTAAATAGAAACTGTAGGGGCTCCTTTTTCGGAGGTGGGCCCCCGACAATGAATTTGTAGAGAGTGGGGCAAAGGGTTTGGCTCCGGCCGGCTCTTTTCCGGTCTTCCTAGAACTTTTCGTCTATTTGCTCTCCGTCTGGGGTTGCTCCTCGGCTGGGGTCCGAGGAGGCCCCCCTTTCACCAGGGGGGTTCTTTAACTTATATACTCTCTCTGACTCGATCCTGGCCTTACAGCTGTTGGCCATCCGAGCTAATGGTTCAAGACTTGTCCCATCAGACAGGTTCTTTCCCATGCCGGGGGTTGCTGCCCCCAAGGCTTTTCAGTGAAGGGTCTTGTCAGTATTGATGGAACCTGGAGGGCCTGGCAGAATAGTTAAGTGTGGATGTGACCATCTGCAGTAGGTCTGCCCCCTAACTTGATTAGGCTAGGTGTGCCGAGGATAGGCGTATCCTCGGCTCGGGACTTGGAAGGACTAAAGCCTTTAGGCCGGCCGTCGGGGAGGTCGCCTTCCTCGGCTTGGGCCCTGGGCCTACCTAAAGGTGGGCCGGGGATTCTGGGCCCTCGGGCCCCACAATAGCCCCTCAAAAACCCTGCTGCACGTATCCTCGGATGGGGAGGAGGGTTTTGCAAACCTCGGCCCCTATGGTCCGGAAGGCCGTCGGTTTGGCTGGTCCTTTCTTGAGTGGTCGGATCGACCATTAGGCCCTTCTTTAGGTAGTTAATTTCTTCACGGGAATGGATCCTCGGACCGAGCAGTGTCTTGACTCTGTCGTAAAATAGATAGCTCCTCGTATACAGTCGCTGTCTTTAAGTACGAGTGGCCAGCTCCCCGTAGGCTTGAGTCCGAGGACCATGCAAGACCTAGGTACAATTGCTGCCATCGTTTCCATTGGCTAGCTCCCCTTAGGCTTGAGTCCGTAGACCATGCAAGACCTAGGTACAGTTGCTGCCTTTAAGTACGAGTGGCCAGCTCCCCGTAGGCTTGAGTCCGAGGACCATGCAAGACCTAGGTACAATTGCTGCCATCGTTTCCATTGGCTAGCTCCCCTTAGGCTTGAGTCCGTAGACCATGCAAGACCTAGGTACAGTTGCTGCCTTTAAGTACGAGTGGCCAGCTCCCCGTAGGCTTGAGTCCGAGGACCATGCAAGACCTAGGTACAATTACTGCCATCGTTTCCATTGGCTAGCTCCCCTTAGGCTTGAGTCCGTAGACCATGCAAGACCTAGGTACAGTTGCTGCCTTTAAGTACGAGTGGCCAGCTCCCCGTAGGCTTGAGTCCGAGGACCATGCAAGGCCTAGGTACAATTGCTGCCATCGTTTCCATTGGCTAGCTCCCCTTAGGCTTGAGTCCGTAGACCATGCAAGACCTAGGTACAGTTGCTGCCTTTAAGTACGAGTGGCCAGCTCCCCGTAGGCTTGAGTCCGAGGACCATGCAAGACCTAGGTACAATTGCTGCCATCGTTTCCATTGGCTAGCTCCCCTTAGGCTTGAGTCCGTAGACTATGCAAGACCTAGGTACAGTTGCTGCCTTTAAGTACGAGTGGCCAGCTCCCCGTAGGCTTGAGTCCGAGGACCATGCAAGACCTAGGTACAATTGCTGCCATCGTTTCCATTGGCTAGCTCCCCTTAGGCTTGAGTCCGTAGACCATGCAAGACCTAGGTACAGTTGCTGCCTTTAAGTACGAGTGGCCAGCTCCCCGTAGGCTTGAGTCCGAGGACCATGCAAGGCCTAGGTACAATTGCTGCCATCGTTTCCATTGGCTAGCTCCCCTTAGGCTTGAGTCCGTAGACCATGCAAGACCTAGGTACAGTTGCTGCCTTTAAGTACGAGTGGCCAGCTCCCCGTAGGCTTGAGTCCGAGGACCATGCAAGACCTAGGTACAATTGCTGCCATCGTTTCCACGTGGGCCCCGAGCGTGAGGACACAGTGTTCACCTCTCTGGGCAACTCAGTCTCACGTCGGGTAGGGGTCTATCCCCCTAGCCCCTTGCAGGATGCCGGAGCAGGAGCTTTTGTACCACGACTGCACAGTTGCCTCCAATGGGATTTTGTCCTCGGATCCGAGGACTTCGTTTTTGGTAGGGGGTTGTCCTCGGGTCTTTTCCGTGAGCTGTTTTTCCTCAGGTCGGCTTGTGACCTCGCACGTGGGGCTGATCTTGCCTCTGGTTCGTGTTCCCCAACTTTCTGGTTTACGAGGCGTCGCTGGGCCTTCCGCGCTTCCTGTTTGACGCTTCGGTGTCCGCAACGCGCCTCCATTAATGCCCTCGTGAATTAACACGCAGCAGGCAGCTGGCAATCCCCTTGGGACTGGGTGGGAATTAATTCCCTTTGATAATTTCCCCTTCGAATTCCACGCGGTTCAACTCTCGCTGGTTTTCGCCCTCCATAAAAGGCGTTCTGGGGGGAGCGTTTCTCCTCATTCAATGAATTCTCCCCCACAAACAGACGTATACACCTTCGCCCTTTTGAGTCCCTTTGATACCGCCACCAGGGTTGTGGCCGCAGTTAGGAGACCTGGAGCCAAGTGCCGCCGTGGCCGCAGTCCCCACTGGGCTGCCGGCGCGGCAGAGTTTAGGCGTAACACTGGCCGAGTCTCGCATGGTGGCCAGGGGGGACGTCGTTGAAATACCTAACGTCTTCCCCCAGAGCGCACCTCCGACGAAGGGGGCACGCGAACTCTCGTCATGGCCGGTGCCCGAGTATTGCCATCTCCGACGGTCAATGCTCGCGTAGTTCGAAGGGGGTCGAGGAAGCATCACAAGGGAGGGTGTCCCGGGGTCTAGGGGCTCCTCACTTTGTTCAAGCTTTGGTTTGAAGGTGAGCCAGCCCCTAGCCCCCCTTCCCGTGCTTTTACTGTCCAGTTCTCCCATTCTCTGGGCGCTGGTAAAAGCACGGCTTGACACTTCCTTCATTCCTGACAGCAATTCTTTGCGAGTCTCTTGCCTAGCCAGTCCCGGGACCGGTCCGCCTGAGCCTCCGATTGTAGGATTAGCTGGTAGGAATTCTTGTAAAACATGCATGTCTGAGCCTCTGATTGTATTTGTAGTTTAGCTTTTTTTTTTTTTTCTTTATGAAATAATGAGAATTGTAGTTGTAATCTCTTGTAATCTCTTCTGCATTAATAAAGGACCTTTCTTTTACTTGTTGTTGAATTTTCTTTTCGCACTGCCATTCTTCTCTTCTTCTTTTCTTTTGCTTTTTCCCTTTTTTTTTGCATCGCCAACTTCTGAGTAGTAACTGCCTTAGAACGATCGCCGGTCGCGCCGGCCGGCACACTAACCCTTCCCACAGACGGCGCCAATTGTAGGGGCTCCTTTTTCGGAGGTGGGCCCCCGACAATGAATTTGTAGAGAGTGGGGCAAAGGGTTTGGCTCCGGCCGGCTCTTTTCCGGTCTTCCTAGAACTTTTCGTCTATTTGCTCTCCGTTTGGGGTTGCTCCTCGGCTGGGGTCCGAGGAGGCCCCCCTTTCACCAGGGGGGTTCTTTAACTTATATACTCTCTCTGGCTCGATCCTGGCCTTACAGCTGTTGG
This sequence comes from Quercus variabilis, assembly GCA_030445155.1. NCBI lineage: Eukaryota > Viridiplantae > Streptophyta > Magnoliopsida > Fagales > Fagaceae > Quercus > Quercus variabilis. The sequence goes on along the minus strand of CP129445.1, from coordinate 16,788,575 downwards.
CCATCCGGGCTAATGGTTCAGGACTTGTCCCATCAGACAGGTTCTTTCCCATGCCGGGGGTTGCTGCCCCCAAGGCTTTTCAGTGAAGGGTCTTGTCAGTATTGATGGAACCTGGAGGGCCTGGCAGAATAGTTAAGTGTGGATGTGACCATCTGCAGTAGGTCTGCCCCCTAACTTGATTAGGCTAGGTGTGCCGAGGATAGGCGTATCCTCGGCTCGGGACTTGGAAGGACTAAAGCCTTTAGGCCGGCCGTCGGGGAGGTCGCCTTCCTCGGCTTGGGCCCTGGGCCTGCCTAAAGGTGGGCCGGGGATTCTGGGCCCTCGGGCCCCACAGAAACAATATAAAAAATATATACTCATTAATTTAGAGAAAAAATAATAACAAAAATCTAAACAATTTAATTTGTATGAAAGCTAACAAAAGCAAAATCTAATTTTGATTCTAATTGAATTTTCTCTCAACTTTGATTTTATATATATATATATATATATTACCTAGTTAGTAATGGGTATAGTCATGGTATATTATATAAATGACTTATAAATCTGAATTGTTTTTAGTTATACAAAAAAAAAAAAAAAAAAAAAAAAAAAAAAAAAAAAACTCATAAATATAGAATCATTCAAACTCTCTCTTTCTCTAATTTTATATATAGAGTTAGATATATGATTGGGTTTTTTATGGTTTATTTATATTGGACTCTTTGTTTTCTATACTAAATTAACTCATTTGGCACAAAAATTAAAAAACTTAGATTAGATGGGACGTGTGGTGCAAAATTAAACTCTAACTAAGATCTAATTTTTACTCTTAATTAACTTACTTGGCACAAAAATTTAAAAACTTAGATTAGATGAGACACGTGACGCAAAATTAGACTAGATCCAATATATATATATATATATATATATACAGATGATAGTTGTGATTGACATACGATAAAAATAATGTTAGAGGTAGTTTTATAAAACTGATTTGCACTAATCACAATTTATTCCTCAATAAATCGTGCATGAAAAAGTTGTGAAATTTATTGTGTGAGAAGCATTTTTTTTTTATACTTTTATAATTTGATAGTGTAACAAATATATATGAGGAATTCAAATCATGGTTCTCCTAATAAATTAAGAATAACAAACAATGTCATTAAATTATAAGATTATTAGTAATTATTAAATGTATAATTATTATACTAACAAATGCCAAAATGAAAAAAATGTATAGAGAATGACACAGTTTATTAGTCAAAAGTTTTATAATTTAATTGGGTATTTTTTTAGTGTTTTCAACATAGGCAAAAGTCACAAAATATACGCTCGAAGTTTATAAATAGTGATAATCTCTAGACGTTTTTTTCTATTTTAAGTAGTTAAAAAAATACAAATTCCCATCCTGAAAAATTAAAAAAAAAAACAAAAAAAAAAGTTTGGGAAAATAGTCTTTTTTCCTAAAGTAAAAATTAAATAATAATAATAATAAATAAAAGAAAAAAAGAAAAGAAAGAGGTCTTTTGTTGATAAATTACTCGACAACTTAAATTACTAATAAATTAAGCACGCGCCTAGTCAACGAATTACGGAGGTATAGTAAAAGTAAAAAGGACGGGAAAAGATTTAGATTCAAGTTCTACGCTTGCCATTAATCATTGTTTAATCATAACAACATCAACAATTAATAATTAATTAATAGTTAATAATAATGATACCAGGGCTGATTCTAGTGTTCCCTTGATAGGCTGCGATAAAAGTGGGAACATGAGGGGTTATTTATTTATTTTTATTTCAAGTGTTATTGTAATCTATCATCTATGTACATATTTGACTTCGGGAGCGTTTGGATTGCGTCAAATAGCCTTGCGTTTTGCATTTCGGCATTTTTTTTTTTATTTTAGCCAGCGCCAGGTTCACTGTTTATAGAAAACTAGTCGCTAACCCGTGCAATGCACGGGAAAGCTATTGTGTATAAAGATATAAACTGTTCTTTTTCTCTTCCTCTTTGATTGTACATTAGAATTCTAGTCTTATAGTTTCCTATATTTGATATGAAACATTAAATTACGTAATGAAAAATAGAAATCAAACTTAAGTTTAAAATAAAATGAAGAATTAAATCTTTAACATCCTCAATTATCCATAAAATGTATGAAACACAAATTTAAAGAACTACTTAATCAAAATTTCAAATAAATTGAAAAAAAAAAAAAAAAACTTTAAAAAGTGTTTTTTGTATCTTCTTCCTTTGTTGCTTTGTAATAGTCACTGAATATGTCATTTTGTTTTCCTTGAGTACAGATGTTGGTGTGAGTTGCACATTGCTTTGAACATTAACTTTTTGAAACTTTGTAGACTCACCACCCTGTTCACTTTGAAATATCATTGATGTAAGCCTGACAATAAAACATGTTGATAAATGTATTATAACATAAACAAATTAAATATTTAATTTGTAATTTTGCTATATTAAAAAATACGTACCTTTGACAGTGTACAAAACTTTCTTGACAGTGTAGAATTCCCATCTATACTTAAGATTATAGTCATTCAAATTTTCTATTTGCACAGGAAGGACGACTTCTTCAGGCACCTTACAAAAGTAATATTTTTCAAATTGTTACCTCAAGTAAAACTTGGACAAAGATGTTCTACTGAAAAAAAAAAAAAAAAAAAAAAAAAAAAAAAAAAAAAATAAATAAAACTGTTCATAGCAATAAACGGGAGTTCTACTAATCCATGTTTCCTATGGATGTCTCATAATGAGGTATGTATGAACTTTTTTGTTGATTGGAAGTAAACTTAATGATGAATGTTGACTATTTTGAAGGATAAAATGTTATATATAATGGTCAGAAGCAAAACTAATTTAGTGATTGTGAAAATTTCGCAGATATTTGACAGATTCACCAATAAATCATAAATCATTCCTTGGAAGTTGACTGTATCAACAGCATGTGTGCTCAGTCCTTTGCTGCAACAATATTTAAAGAGAAGGCCAATAATATTTGATTGAAAAGTTCCATCTTTTTTAAATAGTTTTGACAGAGATTCATAGACCCAGTAGTGAAACCCTTTTTGGACAACCTTCAAGAAGGTTTCGTGATGGCCAACTATCATATATTTTATGCATAAGTAGGCTAGAAAAATTTTAAAAAAAAAAAATTAGAGGAAAGTAGCAAATCTTGGTGGTGGCGTTGATAAAAGGCAAAGATTGAGGGGGTGGACTATAGCGCGCGATTGAGAGAGAATGAGCAGCGATCAATCTGACAATACAAAAACAAATCTGGGTATCCATAAACTTGGTCATCAAAAACAAAAAATTTAAACTCTAATCAACCACTAATCTATCCAAACCTACTGTATTTGAAATTTCAACTTCTGATGCAATCTATATATTTTTTAATGAAAAAAAGCAGAAAATTTCAGATCCAATGTGAAATCGTACAGAATCTACAGATTACCTGTAGATTCTGTAGTATATTTTTTAATGAAAAAAAAAACAGAAAATTTCAAATCCAATGTGAACTCGTACAGAATCTACAGATTACCTGAAAATACGATGAAATCGGTAAAGAGTGAGCAAAGCAAGAGCGAATGAGTGAACTTGTAAGGGAAAGGTTTGAGGAATACAGAGAGAAAGGGGAAGCGGCAGGACCCAAGACAAATCGAAGAGAGAGAGAGCTCAAAGGTTAGGGTTTTGGGTTTTAAGAATGCGTATAGGCTAGAGAGAGTCAGTCGCATAAAAGACTACGAAAAAAAAAAATCAAAATTTAAAAAATAGAAAGAAAAAAAAAATTAAATGCTAATGTGGAAAATTGCAGAAGCTTCAAAAGCTTCGGTTTTATATATATATATATAGATGAATAATACATTAAGCATATGAACAATAACCCACGCGTGAATAGTAACTTTTTAATTATTTTTTTATTGTTTTCAATTTTTAGCAAAATAAGCGGTATCCAAATGCATTCAAAGGTTAGACCATTTTTTAGTTGTATTCAAGTTAAATAATACATTATTTAACCCGGTTTAAAATACTAATATTACTTGTGGGGCCACAAAGAGTTGGCATGACCGGCCCACTTTCGATCAAGCCCAAAGGCCCGCGCCGAGGATCGCCTGGAATCCGAGGACACACCTCAAGTCCGAGGACAAGGCGCAGAAGACTTGCTGCCTAAGAAGACTCGCCGAGGATGGATGCATCCTCGGAAACCCGAAGTAAGGAAACACGCAAGCTGCAGTCCGTCAAGGGGAACCTCCCAGGAAACCCGAAGAGGACCTGGCGGGCGCCGAGTACCGGACATGGAGGCATGGTGGAGGTGCAAGTCCCAGACAAACTGTCACCTCCACATTAAATGCCCTCAACTAACGTTCTGGCCGCATTAATGAGGATAGGACCTCTGAGCAGCGCCACCTTGGGCGCCACAACCCGCAGAGAGATGGGAATGCGGCTGACGGGACAGGCACTCAAGTGGGAAACCGGATTGATCGACAAATGTAGGGCTGGGATCATCTGAGAGAGGGATATATAATGTAGGAAGTCCCCACTGAGAGTGGGGGGGGACGAAGAAGAGGGATACACACTGTAACAGTACGCTTTCTTTGATAGACTGGGAAGCTCAATCGAATGAGACAGGGACCACCGCTGCCTTTCTAACACATCCGAGGAGCCATGTTGTGTCCCCTTAGTCCGCATTAGGACCGCCGTGAATCACGAACAACCATGCATGGCCGTTGTGTCCTTCACTAGGGCCTAGCTCTTGAGTCCACGCTCTACAAATTCATTGTCGGGGGCCCACCTCCGAAAAAGGAGCCCCTACAATTGGCGCCGTCTGTGGGAAGAACTTGTGCGCTAGCAGGAACGACAGTCAGGCATGGTAGGATTGGGCCCTCACCAAAGTACTCCCAATCGACCCGAACCGGCGAAGTCGCGGCATCAGGGCAACTATGGCGACCCGGGGGGCGGTCAGAACGACAATGGGCGATTTCGGGAGGGAAGCATGCACACTTCAACGACGGACGGAAGCCAAACCCGTCGGGAGGGGCGTGTTCCCCAGGAACGCGGCAATGGCCAGGCCGCGCGATCGCAAGAGGCCCACAGCCACGCCTCTCAAAGAAGGGATGACAAGGTGGCCATGCAGCGTGAAATAGATGATCTCAAAAGGAAGCTACGCCGCGTGCAGCGGAGAAGGTCCGAGCCAAGCCCTGATCCATTCTCCGAAGACGAAAGCGACGATGAATACAGGCAAAGGTCAAGGACGCCCCCCAGCGAGACTTTCTCCCACAAGGAGGAGCGCTACCAGAGGCGTAGGCGTACCAACCCAACCCCCAGGGGCTTGGGAGGCGACGCCATGAGTAGGGCGCTGGACCAGCTCTCCAGGTCACCCTTCACGCGTCGCATAGAGGAGGCGGAACTTCCTCGGCGGTTCCAGCAGCCGACCTTCATCGCCTATAACGGCAAGACGGACCCTGTGGAGCACGTGAGCCAATTCAACCAAAGAATGGCTGTCCACTCCAAGAATGAAGCGCTGATGTGCAAGGTCTTCCCGTCCAGCCTAGGACCTGTGGCAATGAGGTGGTTCAACGGTCTAGGGTCGGGCTCCATAGACTCATACAGACAGCTGACCCAGGCTTTTGGTTCCCGCTTTGTCACGAATAGCAGGCCTCCTCGGCCCATGAGCGCTTTGCTGTCCCTATCCATGTGCGAAGGGGAGACGCTCAAAGCCTACTCGGATAAGTACTGGGAGATTTACAATGACCTGGACGGCAAATACGATGCTGTCGCAATCAATACCTTCCAGAACGGACTACCGATGGGACACGGCCTGAGAAAGTCCTTAACTGGTAAGCCCGCCACCAGCGTGTGGCAACTGATGGATCGGATCGACAAGTACAAGCGGGTAGAAGAGGACCTGCTACAGGGCAAGGGCAAGGAGAAGGTTATCCCCCAGGAGAGGAGGGATTTCAGGTCGGACCGCTATGATAACGCCCGTCCGAGGAGGGATTTTGGTGGGCAGTCTGGAACAGCTACCACCCAAACGGTCGGCGCTGTGTTCCGAGAACCCGTACACCGGGTGCTGGAGCAGATAAAGAACGAACCGTACTTCAGATGGCCGGCCAAGATGGCTGGGGAGCCCGGCAAGCGCAATCAGAGCCGCTACTGCCAGTACCACCAGGACTACGGGCATAATACGGAGGACTGCAGGAACCTCTGGAACCATCTGGACCAGTTAGTTCGGGAGGGAAAGCTGAAGCACCTCCTCCACCATTCCAGCGGCCAGCAAAACCAGAACTTCCAAGAACCCCGGAGGGACCTCGACATGGGGCGACCCACAGGAACGATCAATGTCATCCTGGCGGCACCAGGAAGGACAGGCACGCAGCCCACGAGGGTGCTGTCTATAGTTCGACAGCCCGCCGAGGATTCCTGGGCGGGGCTGAAGAGGGCCAGGAGGAGTTGCCCACCAGTCTTAAGTTTCTCGGAGGAAGACAAGGCAGGGACCGCCCAACCCCACGATGACGCTCTAGTCGTCACCCTCAGAATTGAAGGATACGACATGAGAAGGGTGATGGTGGATGGGGGCAGCGCGGCCGAGGTCATGTACGCAGACCTTTACAAGGGGCTGGGGCTAAAACCAGAAGACCTGACACCCTATAGCTCCCCCCTAATGACTTTCGACGGGAAGCTCGTCACCCCAAAGGGCATGATAAGGTTGCCCATACAAACGGGCCCAGAGGTGGTGGAGGTGAACTTCGTGGTGGTGGACACATACTCCCCCTACACGGCCATCGTGGGGAGACCCTGGCTCCACACCCTAGGGGGAGTCGCCTCCACCTTGCATCAGAAGGTGAAATTCCCGTCCGGGGATCAGGTCCTGGAGATCCGAGGATGCCAACCCACGGCTAGGCAGTGCACGGTCGCCGCCGTATCCTACCGACTTGATGCGCAACCCTCAGCTCACGCCGAGGAGATTTTATAGCAGTCAAAGCCCCCGGCGGTGCCTCCTAACGCGCCCGCCGAGGGTGCCATATGTGAGGGCCTGGAAAAGGTGGTGATCGGCGATAGCCCGGAAAGGTTCTTCCAAGTCGGAGTCCAACTGCCTCCGCAGGAAAAGGAGGAATTGCTGGAGTTCCTCAAAAGGAATCTTGACGTGTTTGCATGGGACCCATCCGTGATTCCGAGGCAGCAGCCGCCTCGGCGCCCGTCGAAGGAACACGCTGACGCGATAAAGGAAGAGGTCAATAAGCTTAAGCGTGCAGGAGCCATCAAAGAAGTCTTTTACCCTAAATGGTTGGCCAACACAGTGGTGGTCAGGAAGAAGACTGGAAAGTGGAGAGTCTGTGTGGACTTCACCGACCTGAACAAGGCATGCCCGAAGGACCCCTTCCCAATGCCGCGGATAGACCAGCTGGTGGACGCCACGGCAGGCCATCCTTGGATGAGCTTCCTTGACGCCTTTCAGGGCTACCATCAGATACCGTTGGCTCTGGAGGACCAAGAGAAGACAGCCTTCGTTACTCCCATCGGGAACTACCACTATAAGGTCATGCCGTTTAGCCTGAAAAACGCAGGATCCACTTACCAAAGGATGATGACAAGAATGTTCGAACCAATGTTGGGCAAAATTATCGAGGTCTACGTCGACGACATGGTGGTAAAGAGCAAGCAGGAGTCCAAGCACTTAGAGGACCTCGGCTCCACGTTCGACGTTCTGAGGAAGCACAAGCTGCGCCTTAATGCATTAAAATGCTCTTTTGGCGTCAGCTCTGGCAAATTCTTGGGGTACATGATCACCCACCGCGGGATCGAAGTTGACCCCGACCAGATCAAGGCCATCCACAATTTGAAGCCTCCCCGGAACCCCAAAGAGATCCAAAAGCTTGCAGGGATGATCGCAGCGCTGAACCGGTTCATTTCCAGGTCAGCTGACAGGTGCAGGCCCTTCTACCGCCTGATCAACAAATGGAAAGGGTTCGAATGGTCCGAAGAGTGTGCCAAGGCCTTCCAGCAACTCAAGGACTATCTGTCTCGTCTGCCTATCATGTCCCATCCAGAGGCCGATGAGGTCCTATACGCGTACCTGGCTGTGGCACCCCATGCAGTAAGCCTAGTATTGATACGAGAAGACGGCGGCGTTCAAAAACCAGTTTACTACGTCAGCAAGTCGCTGCACGAAGCGGAGGTGAGATACCTGCCCCTGGAGAAGGCTATCCTGGCTGTGGTGCACGCCACAAGGAAGCTCCCCCATTATTTTCAGGCTCACACCGTGGTCGTCCTAACCCGATTGCCTTTAAAATCTGTGCTGCGAACCGCCGACTACACTGGAAGAATCGCGAAATGGAATACGATTCTAGGGGCTTTCGACATCAGGTACATGCCTCGGACCTCCATAAAGGGCCAGGTTTTGGCAGATTTGACAGCGGAGTTCGCCGAGCCGGCTGTGAAGGTTGCAGCCGAAGAGGGAAATCATGATGAAAAGCTAGTTGGGGCAGTCTCCGCCTCTAAGGCACCTTGCTGGAAGGTATAGGTCGATGGCGCGGCCAACCAACGAGGTTCAGGAGTGGGACTAGTCCTGGTGTCCCCCGAAGGACACGTTATGGAAAAGTCCCTGAGACTCGGATTCGCGGCCACGAACAACGAGGCCGAATACGAGGCATTGATACAAGGAATGACCATGGTGCAGAAGATGGGAGGAAAGTCAATAGAAGTGTTCTCGGATTCCGGGTTGGTGGTAGGACAGGTGAATGGTGAGATGGAGGTTAGGGATCCCCGAATGCAAGAGTACCTGAGCCAGGTTAAGCGCTTGCAGGCGGGGTTTGGCCCTTACAGCTTATCTCACATCCCCAGAAGCGGGAACAGCCACGCCGACTCATTGGCCACGCTCGCAACCTCCTCGGCAGGACCTCTACCTCGTACAATACTCGTGGAGTATTCGGGAAGGGCAAGTGGAGCACCAAGGGGAGGGATCTCCATCCATCAGATTGAGGTGAGTCCCAGCTGGATGGACCCCATAGTGGGATTTCTCAAAGACGATGTCCTGCCTGAGGACAAGTCAGAAGCTGAAAAAATCAGGAGGAAAGCCACTCGGTTCTGGCTGTCCGAGGACCATAAGCTGTATAAACGCTCCTACTCTGGGCCGTACCTGCTATGCGTCCACCCCGAGGCAGCAGAATCGCTACTCAAGGAGTTGCATGAGGGAATATGTGGAAGCCACACAGGAGGGAGATCCTTGTCCCACCGAGCCATCACGCAAGGCTACTGGTGGCCGGGGATGCAACAGGAGGCCCAGGAATATGTCAGGAAGTGCGACCAGTGCCAGAGATTCGCCCCGAGTATCCATCAGCCAGGAGGGGTCCTAAATCCCTTGTCCAGCCCGTGGCCGTTCGCCCAGTGGGGCTTGGACATTGTGGGGCCTTTCCCCAAGGCGCCGGGGAATAAGAAATATCTGTTGGTGGCCACGGACTACTTCACCAAGTGGGTCGAGGCTGAGCCGCTGGCCAATATCAGGGATGTAGACGTTAAGAAGTTCCTTTGGAGGAACATTGTTACACGATTCGGGGCCCCTCACACCCTCATCTCGGACAACGGGCTCCAATTTGACAGCAAAGCCTTCAGGGAGTACTGTAGCGAACTCGGAATCACAAATAGATACTCGACGCCGGCATACCCCCAAGGGAACGGGCAGGCCGAAGCCGTCAATAAGGTCATCGTGAATGGACTTAAGAAAAGACTGGACGACGCCAAGGGAAGGTGGGTAGAAGAATTACCCCACGTGCTATGGACATACCGAACCACGCCTCGGCGGTCAACAGGGGAAACGCCTTTCGCCATGACTTATGGCGCCGAGGCAGTGATCCCCCTGGAGACAAACTTCCCAACACTAAGGACGAGCTCCTTCACTCCAGCCAGCAATGACGGACTGCTGGAACGGGGCCTGGACCTGGTGGACGAGCGAAGGGAACGAGCAATGATACAATTAGCCCATTACCAGCAGAAGCTCAAACAGGGGTACGACGCTAACGTTAAGCTCAGACCGTTAGCGCCGGGAGACCTGGTGCTAAGGAAAGTAGTTGGGGCGGCCAAGAATCCCTCTTGGGGAAAGCTGGGACCCAACTGGGAAGGGCCCTACCGGATCACCTCAATAGCCGGAATAGGGGCATACTACTTGGAGGACCTAGATGACAAGCCTGTACCCCGACCGTGGAATGTAAATAACTTGAAAAGGTACTACTATTAATGAAGGAATTGTTTCAGTTAATGCTGTTGTCCTCTTTTACTTACGTTCTTCACCTCCTAACCAATTTAAAAAAAAACCAAGTGTTAGACAGAACCGAGGAATTGCATGGTCCTCGGACTCAGTCCTGTGGGGAAACTAACCAATTTAAAAGAAAACCAAGTGTTAGACAGAACCAAGGAACTGCATGGTCCTCGGACTCAGTCCTGTGGGGAAACTAACCAATTTAAAAGAAAACCAAGTGTTAGACAGAACCAAGGAACTGCATGGTCCTCGGACTCAGTCCTGTGGGGAAACTAACCAATTTTAAAAAAACCAAGTGTTAGACAGAACCAAGGAACTGCATGGTCCTCGGACTCAGTCTTATGGGGAAACTAGCCACTTAAGATCGCTAAGCGCTAGACAGAACCAAGGAACTGCATGGTCCACGGACTCAGTCCTATGGGGAAACTTGCTGCTTCAGAAAGCTTAAGTGTTGGACAGAACCAAAGAACTGTGTGGTCCTCGGACTCAGTCCTGCGGGGAAGCTTTCTACTTCAAAAGAACCTTAGTATCTACTTCATAAAATTAGCTTGTTCCTTAGGACGCGCCATACAACTTATGATTGGGGATATAATATACGTCGTAAACCACTTCACTAATACAAACTTTTCCCGGTCTAAAATTTTAAGTCACGAACCACGGTTGGCGAGCAAAATGAATAATATACAAGGCTTTTTAAGTAAAATGAATAATACACAATCACGACGCAGGAAAGGAAACAGAGCTTTCATTTCATTAAGACCAAAAGATTACACAAAAGTTCCCTAAAACAAAAAGAGAGGGGAAAGGAACAAAAAAAGAAGGGACGCCTCGGCCTAATCGCCCGCTTCGCTGGGAGGCTCGGCGGGAACAGCCACCCCCTCAACAGGTGGGGCCGGGGTGTCAAGGGCGAACCCCTCGACCTGCTGGGGATTGTCCTCATCAGAGCCGCCGCCTAATTCAATCACCGGGGGGGGGATCACTCCCTTGAGCCGGCTCGCCAATGGCCTCAGCATCCAGGGCCCCCTCCCCTGGAGTTGCAGGAGTTTCCATGGTGGCCTCCTCATCCCCTGACCCACCTGCCGCAGCCTCACGGATGGCGAGGGGGTAATACACACCCTCCTCCCTCCACAGAACAGAAGAGGCCTCCACCCCGGCTTGCCTCAGAGCCTCGCGCCAAGTTTCTGAGCAGTAGCGCCGACATAACCCGGGGACTTGCGATTTATATTCAGCTGCTGTCTCAGCCGCCCCTTGCTCAAAAGCGACTTCCTCAGCAGCCTCCTTGCTTGCTAAGGCCTGCTCCCTTCCCCTCTCCGCTTCAAGCTTGGCCTCCTCGGCAGCAGCCTTCTCCTTCTGGAGGTCGTCTATCAGCTCTCGGGCGATCCTAAGCTGCTGTTCGACCTCACCGAGGCGCCTCGTCTGCTCCAAGGCCTGCCTCTGGGCGCCCTCAAGGCCGGCTATCGCGTTGTCCCTCTCCCTGGCCATCTCCTTCAGCTGCTCCCTGGCCTTGGTAAGATCTTCCTCGGAGACCTTGAGGACCTTGGTGGCCTGCAAGCGCCTCTCACGCTCAGCATCCATGGCCCTCCCATGGTCGTTGGCCGCCTCCTCCAACCTGAAGGTTGCCTGGACAGCCTGCCCAACGAAGCAGGTACCAAACGAAGTTAGCTCACGGAGAAAGAAAGACAAAACTAAAGAGAAAGAAGAAGGTAAAACACGAGTGTCCGAAAACTTACCATCCCCAAGTACCGCTTGAGGCAGAGGAAGACCTCCCTACTCCTCATGGCTCCAAGCTGCGCCATGTCCGCAGGGAGCAGTAGGCACCTCTCCACCGCGTCGGCCACATACGCGCCCTCGCCCTCTTTGAAATCCCTAAGGGAGGCGTCGTCCCTCAGAGGGCTCCCGCGGAGCATTGGGGCGGGGAGCCACGCTTCAGCCGGAGGCTGGTCCTCGACCTGCTTCTCCTGGTTCTTGTGGCCGATCTTCAGCTGCTTCGATGGCCGCCGGGCATCGTCACCCTCCCGCGTGGACCCAGACTTCTCCTCTATGACCCTCTTGCCCTTATCCTTTTTCTGTTTGGGGTCGGCAAGTTCACGCCTCGACGGAGAAGTCGTCTTAGGCGGAGAAGGGGGTAGCCGAGACTGAGACGAGCTCGACCTGGTATGGGCAGTACGGGTCTTGGGGGAAGGAGGAGGCAGCTTCGGCTTAGACTTCCCAGGCTGTCCCTCAAGCAATTCAGACAAACTGGGTCGGGGTTTCTTTTTGTAACCCATCTTGGACCGAGTAGATGGCCCAGATTCCTCAAGCTCCGCTTCGGATAAGCGGGGATCGCCCAAGTCTCCGGAGGGGTCCTCGGACTCGTGGAGTTGCTCGAAGACGCTGAAATCCTCCTCGGCAAAACCAGGGTCGGCTGCTTCCTCCTCTCTCTCTATATCCTCTCCCGCGGCCTCTAAGGATGTAGGGGAAGGTGGGGGAACCGCTACGGTGACAGCTTCTGAAGTGGAGGGACCCTCGGGAAACTTAAATCCGTCCTCGGTTACTTCTATCTGTGACAGCCGAGGATCGTTTGCCCTGATCACGTACTTGGGGGCCGCAAACGACTTTTGGATGGGTTTGTACTTCAAAATCTTGTGAGCCGCCCTGACCTGGTGGTCTGCCTCGTTTTCAAAATCCGCCGACCTGAGCACCGTCTGTAAATCTTCCTTGTTAACCAGGCTGAAGTTGGGCTCGAGGGTGTGCGGATCTGCAAAAGAAAAACACACCCGCGTTAGTTACCAAGCTGAGCAAAGGAGAATGGTACGACAAGCAAGATGGAACCTACAAATCCCCTCCTACTCCCACCGCCCCACCTGGTGTCCCCTCTGTCGTCGGACAATGAAGGCCATCGTGCCACTCTCCAGACACGATGAGAAAGTCCTCATTCATCCCCTTGTTGGACTCGGGGAGACACTGGATGAGCCGGACTCTGTCGTCCCTCGTCCTCATATAGTAGGACTTGCCCTTCAAATGTTGAAGATTGTAGCAGTAATTTACGTCGTGATGGGTCAGCCTCAGACCCATCTCCTCGTTTAAGGCGTCCACACAGCCCAGAATTCTGAACATGTTGGAGGCACATTGAGTGGGGGTTAACCGGAAGTATATAAGATAATTCCTCATCACGGGCCCCATGGGGATCCTCAGCCCCCCTTCAAGGAAGGCGATAATGGGAATCGCCACCTCGCCCGTCCGCCTCCGAAGCAACCACTCCCCATACCCGCAGTACCTCAAGCCCACGTTGGCCGGTATCTTGCATCGTTCGACGAATTCCTCCATCGCCTCCTCAGTAAAAACGTATTTCTTAAGTCTACCCATCCCCAAACAACGCCTTAAGGGGACTAAAAGGGGAAAGCAAATCAAAGGTGGAAGAAAGGAAAAGAAAAAGCTCAGAGAGGGATAGAGCGACTTACAAGAATGAGGAAGAGCTCCTCGGATTGACTTTTTATGCTGGGAGTGTAGGTGAAGATTTGGCTGGACTCTGATAGAAGGCGCAAGAGCTTGTGACTGCGAATGGGAAGGGAAAAGCAGTTCAAACGGGTATTTATACCCTAGGCGGAAAAGCTGCACGAGTTTTCCCGCCCATAAATGCCAGGTTCATCCCTACCGTTCGATCGCTATCAGCCCGTTGGACGTGGGGGGCATAAAGCCGCCCGAATTTAATGCAAGGCACGACACCCACGACGAAGCGCCAGTAACGCGCCTTGAGCAGGCGAAAAGTCATCAACGCTGACAGAGGGCAGGGTTCGATGGGACGTGTAGTAGATCCGAGGATGTCAAAATCCTCCTCTCCGCCCGAGGATGCGGACAGCAAGATTTTGAGGGGCTATTGTGGGGCCACAAAGAGTTGGCATGACCGGCCCACTTTCGATCAAGCCCAAAGGCCCGCGCCGAGGATTGCCTGGAATCCGAGGACACACCTCAAGTCCGAGGACAAGGCGCAGAGGACTTGCTGCCTAAGAAGACTCGCCGAGGATGGATGCATCCTCGGAAACCCGAAGTAAGGAAACACGCAAGCTGCAGTCCGTCAAGGGGAACCTCCCAGGAAACCCGAAGAGGACCTGGCGGGCGCCGAGTACCGGACATGGAGGCATGGTGGAGGTGCAAGTCCCAGACAAACTGTCACCTCCACATTAAATGCCCTCAACTAACGTTCTGGCCGCATTAATGAGGATAGGACCTCTGAGCAGCGCCACCTTGGGCGCCACAACCCGCAGAGAGATGGGAATGCGCTGACGGGACAGGCACTCAAGTGGGAAACCGGATTGATCGACAAATGTAGGGCTGGGATCATCTGAGAGAGGGATATATAATGTAGGAAGTCCCCACTGAGAGTGGGGGGGGACGAAGAAGAGGGATACACACTGTAACAGTACGCTTTCTTTGATAGACTGGGAAGCTCAGTCGAATGAGACAGGGACCACCGCTGCCTTTCTAACACATCCGAGGAGCCATGTTGTGTCCCCTTAGTCCGCATTAGGACCGCCGTAAATCACGAACAACCATGCATGGCCGTTGTGTCCTTCACTAGGGCCTAGCTCTTGAGTCCACGCTCTACAAATTCATTGTCGGGGGCCCACCTCCGAAAAAGGAGCCCCTACATTACTATTTTGTGTATTCTAATAATTATTATTGTTTACTAAAAAAAAAATATATATATATGTAATTAGAACGCATGGTTCCTCGCCAAGTACAAATGTACAATGCTATTTAGAGAGGCAAAGTCCCCCCCCCCCCCCCACCCCCCGATATTGTAATTACAAAAAGAAAAATACTTCGTGTTATTTTCTCATTGCAATATGAAATTACTTTAATGTTGTGTACCAAAATATGTGTCTTTCATAAAATAATACAAAACACCAAAATATATATATATATATATATATATATATATATATATATATATATATTGTTTGGGTATATCATCGCATCATCTTTTGATAGTCAAGAATATGAGGATTTGAATCCTGAACATCTTTTAGAAACATTAAAAATTATCAATTAAATTACAAGGCTCTTAGCATTTATCATCTCTTTTGATTTTCATATATAAACATAAGCTTTTTTAAAAGGGAAATGCTAACGAATGCCCTTAGGGCATCGGTAATTTTGTTAATAATATATTTTAAGGAAGTTTTTATGGGGAAAAAAAAAACAATTAATGTTTTAACAGTTTTTTTTTTTTCCATAAAAGTGGTGTCAAAATTTTCTTAAAATGAATTGTTAAATAATACCCTAAGGATACTCGTTAACACGACCCTTTTTAAGAATCTTGTATAGGACAGGGCCCCAGGCTCGTTGGGCCTTGGGCCCTAGCTATGCGATACAATATATGACTCTATCCCCACCAACCTATAAACGTGACCCGGACGCACCCCCAGGCCCAATCTAGGCCCAAAAATCATAATGAGACCATTCTGTCTTGAACATCAAAAGCAAGCCCCTCCCGATCAACTTGATCGGGAGTGTGATTGCTCGACAATACAAGGTCTCAACGACCTAGTATTGCCTTGGGAAATATCACCGCCAAGCATCCTTTTGGAGGCAGAAAGCAGTTTCAATGCCATTACCATCGTTCCCAACAGATATCCACTTAAAACTGATGGAATTGGACCCTCATTTACATGAGTGAGATTAAAAGTAATCATAACACCTCCACTTACCTCAAGCTATAAATAGGAGGATAGAATGAGAGGTGAGGGAAGGGGGCAATTCTGGAGAAAAGAGAGGGAAGGATAATAATATCAGCAGTAAGGAGAGCGACTGAGAAAGGAAAAAGAGAGTGGTTTACGTGAACAAGAGCGTACATTTGGGTCCCTAAGTGAGGAACTACCCATAGTAGGAAATCCAAAACCCACAATATAAATAGGTTGTGAGCCCAAGTATAGTTTGAGTCCGTTGGCTATATCCTTGGTGCGCACAAATCTAATTTGGTTGCAAGTCTCTCTCTCTCTCTCCAAGTAATTCTTTTATTAAGAGTTTGTAATTCAATTAACACTTTTTGATATTCTCAGTGTAGATTAAGAGTTCAAGTTCCCCACTTCCACTGTTATGCCCATTGCATTATATTATTATAAAGGATTTTATTAACATGTGCCCTAAGGGCACACAATAATATACCATTTTTGGAAGAAAAATTTATCAGGGATTAAAAAAGTTTTGACATCATTTTCAATTCTCGATAAATTTTTTCCAAAAACGGATTTGTTTATTTCCCACCATCTAAGAGTAACCACATCAGCTCATGCAAATTTTCCGTACTATTTTTTCTATTTTACACACCAATTTTTACAAAACACCCACATTAGTCTATCTATTCTACATATTTATTTAATAAAATATTCATTCTTTTACAATTTTTATTATTTCCTCACTCACTACCCCCTCTCTCTCACAAACCCAACACTATAAAAAATACTAAAATATTAAATGCACGAGTTATAGTAACCGTATATATATGCATGGTTATTGTAGTACTTGTGTATTTATGCACAATTTTTCACTTACTAATGTAAGTATTTTTTTGCTCAAAATGTATAAAATGGACTACTTTTTGTATTTTGTAAGATTATGCCCACACCATTTCTAGTGTGCGCTTCCGTTGCTTTTACATGCAAACATAAGCATTTTCTAAAGAGAGATGCTACGTCTACAACATTTTTACAACAAATCACAAGTGGTTAGTTATTATTGATTCAAGTTTGAAACTAACGCTAAGATTACTTTTTTGTCCTAACAATAACAACCAGTAACAACCTGCTACTTAGAATTTGTTGTAAAAATGTTGTAAAATTATTGTAGACATATCATTTTTCTTTTCTAAATTGTATTTTGTAAGAGCTTCCGTTGCTCTTACATGCAAACATAAGCATTTTCTAAATAAAGCCCACACCATTTCTAGTGTGCGCTTGCCCTGCCCTGGGTTGGGTATAATATAATCGAGCAACCAAACAATCTCCAGGGCAAGGAAATGTGAAAAAGAAACGGAAGCTCAAGAAACGGATCCGCCTTCTCTCGCCTCCTCCTAAATAGTGTTTCGAAGTTTCATCTTCAGAAACTCAACAAAAATAAAAGAAACGCAGGTTTCGAAAAAAATACGATCGATATTCTCACTACTTGTAAGTAAACAAAATCAACCCTCTTTCTCTCTCTTTCTCTTCCAATTAGAACTTCAATCTAATATTTGAAAATATGAAATGCTATGTTATTAATACTAAAATTAAATTTGATACATTTTAAGGTTTCTGTGTCTTGGTAATTATATGCTTTTGCTCAGTTTTTTCTTTTCAACATTTTAACAAAGTAATGTAGTAGTAAGTAACACATTTTCCTGTGTGATAAATTTTTTTATTTTTTATTTTTGGTGAGAAACATATGTGTTGTTTTCTTATTGCAAATTCTGAATAGCTAATTTGTTAGTGTTTCCCTTGAATAGCTAATGGTGTTGATACCAAAATGGGGTTAAGATGGATGGTGTGGAGGCACAGCTGTTTGAGTTTTGTTGCCATTGCTGTTTGCAGACTGCTTTACAACATTTCTATAGCAATGATGTTACACTCAACAAGTTATGAAAAAAGTTTTGAAATTGTTTTCTACAGCATTGTTGTTTTTTTAATTTTGTAAGTTTATACACACACCCATTCAGTCTTGAATCCACGACTTCACCCTCTACTTAAAACTTTTTAAGGAAGGGGCTGCAATTAGGGTTTTTTTTTAACAAAGGAGGTGCCAGTTGAACTAGAGCTAGTTAACAAGTGGAGAACTTAGAGTGCCATTTGAAATTTTGGGTGGTTAAGATATAATCGGCTGAAGAAATCCATGATTAGTGGAAATAGGGATGCTAAGATGGATGATCGACAATGTTGGAATGGAATCAATAAAGGTGTCACTCACTGAGAAGGATGGGGAAAAGTGTTCTAAGATTGTTTGGCCTTGTACAACATGATTTATGAATGTTATAGTTTAGGGAGGCAAGTAGTTTCAAGTTGTTGGGGTGTACAAGAATCATGACCATGAAAAGATGCAATTGCTTAGGATTTAACGTAGGATATGGCTTTGGCCAATGGTAAATTGTCGAATTCAGTAATCAGGATTAAGGCCTTGTTGAATTGAGTCGAGTTGTGTTGTCTAGAGGGCAGATGGGACTTATTACAGGCTTGCAGCGAAACATCAACTGCACTGACTTTTTTTTCTTTTTTTCTTTTATTGACTAATTTCACTGCTGTTTTATGGAATACACTACTATACTTGGCTTCACGTAGAGAACATGTGATTATTATTGCTACTGATCCTAAGAAATGAAAGAATTTTCTTCTAAGATCTTATTCTTGCTTATTTATTAATGACTTCTCAATAAATAACATCACAAAGACCCAAGAATCAACGAGAAGGGCGAAGGTAAGAGTTCTTTGTATAATGTGTCTTGGATGTGGCACCTTGTAATGGATAATAATAACTTATTGTATTGGTTGAAAGTCATGAATGACCAGCCACATGATTTCCATTGCTCAGAGATTGTCAAGCACAAAGTGTAGTTATTTTAGGCTAGTCACTAAAATAGTTGGTGTAAAGAAACAGAAGAATAGCTTTTTGAGGCATTCTGTTTCCCTTGGTTCTGGTATTGTTCATTTTGTTCTTAAAATTTCTTAGACTGAGCTGAACCTGATTTATCATCTTATGGAAACCAGCCCCTCTACTGATTTACCATCTTAAGGAAACCAGCCCCTCCACCAAAAAATGTAACAGTTACAATTTTCTACGTGTTGTAGAATTTGTGTAGCATTCTGTTATCTTGCATCTTGCAATAATGCAATTAGAACTGCGTGTTTAGAAAACTTTGTATAGAATACTATGGCAATGGCTTCAAAGTTTTGCCATCTTGTCTTTTCAGTTGGTAGAGGATAAGTACTAAATTCACAATAAAAATGTGTCGTTGTGTGAGTGGTATTCTGCCTGGTACAATTAGTATTTCATTAATATTTCTACCCAATTAGTTGATAAAGGATTCAGGGTTGACATACTGAACTGGGATCAAGGCTTCTTGTTGTTGTTGCTGCTATTGTTCATTCTGCAGAACCTCCAATACCTGCAGCTAATATAATTTTTATTGTATAGTAAATTATATTGGTTGTAATTTTAGGAGTAGAAATGTATAGAGGAGGAGCAAGAAATTAATTAATAGCCAGCACCTGTGCTTGGATGAATATTTTATGAACAAAATTTTTTTCTAACACATCGCAGCTTTTCAAATGTACACGCACACATTCACACACAATCAAATGAAAACCACTAGGAGTCAGGTTCCAAGTAATCCAAGATCAATAGCGGCAAATATGTGTTTTTTTTTTTTTTGGACTGGAAACGTAGAAAAGAAATAGCCACTTTCTCCAATATATAAATGGCCTAACATTCCAATTTTTGTCATGTAAGAGTTGGCTAATATAGTTGATGCTAGTCTATATGCCTATATGGGAGGAAGAATGAAAAACTACAGCTTGTTCCAAAAGCTTGAGTCAATAGGAAATGATGGATTTAATTTGAACTTTGTCCCCATTCTCCACTCTACCTCCCATTTTAAAAGATTTAAAATTTTCACTTATAGGACCCCACTTATTGGGGGAAGTCTAGGCCCATAAATGAGGTGGTGTTAGAATAATGGTTAAATGATTATAATCCGTTTAAGCTTTTATGACAGATGTTAGTTTTTCAAAGAGTTCATTAGAACCTTTTTTATGGCATTCCTATTAACAGAATATATCTAATTCTATTTCAAGTATTTAGAAATTGTGTTAGATTATATGTGAAAAGTAGTAGGCATCAGACTCTCTTTCCTTCTTGGCTATGGTTATCTGCCATATTTCTTTATTTTGATGGGAAGATCTAAGAAGTTAACTGCCTTAGATTTGTAGCCTGATTGGGAATATGAGCAGTGGGCTTTGAAGATCTAAGTACAACATTTCTCCTTGGTGTACTTATTTTAACACATTCATTTTGTTCTTCTTCTTTTTCAACCCCATTTTATTTTATACAGATTTTTGGATTGAAATTATGCCATCGGAATCTGATAAGTGGGGATGGAAGCACGTCAGTGTGTTTGGTGGATTTGACAAGGGAAGTGGTACAAAAAGGTGGAAATGCAACCACTGTAATCTACGGTATAATGGATCTTATTCACGTGTTAGAGCACACCTTCTCGGGTTCACTGGTGTTGGGGTCAAAAGCTGCCCAGCAATAGACCGGTCTTTGAGAGAGACATTTCAGATATTAGAGGAAGAGCGCCTTGCTCGGAAAAAGAAAAGGAATTCTGGAAATGGGAAGCCTGTGAAGCGCATTCGTACTTCACGACCAAGTCTTACCTGTGTCACCAAAGAAGATGTGGATGACATTTTAGCAAGATTTTTCTATGCTGATGGATTGAATATCAAAGTAGTCAACTCTCCTTACTTTCTTGAAATGGCAAAAGCAATTGCTGCTTTTGGCCCTGGATATGAACCCCCAACAAAAGATGAACTGTCTGATTCTTTTCTAAGTAAAGAGAAAGGAAGAATTGAAAAATCTGTTGGTCTAGTTAGGGAGTCCTGGCCCCACACAGGATGCACGATACTTTGTCTCGGCCACTTAGATGGCTTACAGGGCTGCTTCCGCATTGATGTATTTGTCTCTAGCCCAAGGGGGCTTATATTTTTGAAAGCAGTAGATATAGATGTTATTGATGAGGGTGATGATGTGTTATCTGGTCTCCTTAGTGATGCAATCGAAGAAGTTGGGCCTACAAATGTGGTTCAGATAATTTCACATCTAGGCTCACAGCTAGGCCAAGCCTGTTGTAAATCTTCTGAATCCCTTATATTGTCAAAGTTTCCTCACTTATTCTGGTCTCCTTGCACATCACATTCTATCTGCATGCTAATGGAAGAAATAGCTGAATTGGAGTGGATTAAACCTGCTATCTTGTGTGCTAAGGAAATTGAGGAATGCATCATGACATTTCAGCGTTCTTCTCCAGGTATTTTAATTCAAAAATTGAAAGGGAGCTCTGACTTAATTTCTACTAAGTTTGCACCTTCCTATGGCATTATCCAGAGAATTTTTCAGCTAAAGCAAGAACTTCAACAGGTAGTTGTTGGTGAAGACTGGAAGCAATGGAAGCTTTGTATTCCAGAGGACATTATAGGTATTGAGGTTGAAGCTGCCATTATAGGGGATGATTTCTGGGGCAGGGCCCATTTGTTCTTGCAGTTATGTGAGCCTTTCCTGAGGTTCCTTGCTGTGCTTAATATTGATCGATCTGTAATGGGTGATGTTTATGATTGGCGAGTTCAGGCTCTTGAAGCCGTGAGAAGTAAAGGAATTGAGGAAAGTGCATTGAATCAATTGGAGGAGTTGATAGAAAACAGATGGGATGTGTTATTTTCTCCTCTTCATGCTGCAGGTTATATACTTAATCCTAAATATTTTGGAAAAGGTCAAACAAAGGATAGAACTGTAATGCGGGGTTGGAAAGCCACTCTAGAAAGATATGAGGGTGACAGTGCAGTGAGACGGGTTCTTAGAGAGCAGTTTAGCTCTTACTGGAGACTGGAAGGATCCTTGGGAGAGGAAGATGCTGTGGATTGTAGGGATAAAATGGATCCTGTTGCTTGGTGGGAGAACTTTGGTTTTGAAACACCCCACTTACAGACACTAGCCATGAAAGTTTTGAGTCAGGTTTCAAGTGTTGGGACATGTGAAGAGATATGGCAAGATAATGATTTTCCATGTCGAGAAACAGCCAACAGGTTGGGGGTGGAGAGAGTGGAAGATCTTGTTTTTGTTAGAAACAACCTTAGACTTCATAGACAAAGAAATGGAATTTCAAGCTCCCCATCTGGTAAAAGAAACTTAAGCTCAAGCAGCCCATCCAGAATTAAGATGTGGGATGGCGCTCTTCTTGATCAAACAAAGGGCATATTTAGTATTCATGACACTTTGTGATAGATTATGTGCTCTTTTGGTTTTCTGCTTAATTGGAGCCTAGCTTATTGAAGATCTGAAAAGGTCAGTGGGATATATTTTCCCTTGTCATCAGCTATAAAAAATAAAATAAAAAAATAAAAAATACAGGTCATTAAGTTTGTCTTTAGAAATGCCTTCATCTATATAACTTGAGAATTAGTGGCTAAAATACTATACATGTTCTCATTACTAGAAAATTATTAATACAAAATGTGATTAATTTGAGAAATGCATGATCAGTTTGTACTCTTTTGGAGTAATATGTAATATCCTGGAACATTTTCTCTTTACGTTATGTTCCCGTTGAAGAATAACTGAGTTTTGTGTTATGAGTTATGACATTATCGAAGGAGTAAACAACCATCCTTGGCTTGGTGGTTGTGTTTTTTGCTATCCCCAAGATTAAAAATTGGTGAAGGAATAACCGAATGAGAAAAGAGAAACTTATTAAAGGACAAATTTAGTGTGGCATAAAAACTGGGCCCATGGCTCTGGACAACGGAATTTC
Source organism: Quercus variabilis (assembly GCA_030445155.1). Classification (NCBI taxonomy): domain Eukaryota; kingdom Viridiplantae; phylum Streptophyta; class Magnoliopsida; order Fagales; family Fagaceae; genus Quercus; species Quercus variabilis. Next base: position 16,765,793 of record CP129445.1, on the reverse strand, counting down.
TAACCCATGAAAGCTAATAATGGATTGGGTACTAAGGAATTCCTAGCAGTGGGGCTCGTGCATATGTTTAAGGTAAAATCTGAAAGCATACTTGTTGAGCCCAAAAGCATTTTGAGGGCACCATTCGACGTGTGCCCATGCATGCATTCACCAAGATTCGTAGTCCAACAGCGAGCACAATGCTCACCCGCTTGAAACATTGTGAATGTGCAATAAATAAGGAAGACTACCCCACAACCATCACATAAAATGGCACAACTTGTGTCACAACTACCCAATCACCATCACATCTCTACTACTCATAACTTACCATATAAACGAGTTGTAGCACGAATTGTACTATTTTATGTGGTCCTAACATTACTCAATAAGGAATACTATCAGTGCATTTTTAAAATACACACGCAAAACTCTGCCGACTCTGCCGGTACAAATTTTACCCACCAAATGCCAAATTTTGGTGGATTTTTGCAGCTGAAATGATATAAAGGAGTAATAGTGAATATTCCTTGTGTGCTCAGCAATAAAGTAAATCCAATCGTTATCGAAGGATGGACCACATAATTCCTAATCAGGCATTGAGATCTAGATTATGATAAGTAAAATGAAAGGTGCAGTTGCCTTGGGTTACTTGAGAATTTTGAGTAAATTCTATGACAAACTCTTTGAAAACTCACCTATTTCAAATGTCAAAAAAAATAGTTATGTTAATGAATGCCCTTAAAACAATTGTTAATAGACTATTTTAAGAAAGTTTTAATACAACATTTATGAAAAATATAAAAAGCTTTTTAAAATGTCAATTTTTCTTTTTCTTTTTCAATAAAAGTTTTTAAAAATAGTTTCTAAACTAATATCATTTGGGCATTTGTTAACTTTTCCCTTAAAAAAATACATAGACATGTTTTGTTTTGACTGAAGACAATGTATCATGGCCTTATGGGCCCCAAAAACTAAGTTAGATGTCTTAATTTATTTTTCATTAAATAACATCACAATGAATAGTCAAAATAAAGTATCATCTGATGACACATGTTATATGGTTCTTAACACATTTCTCATGTGTACCCAATCTTTGAAACTTTTATTTCTAGGTCGAAACTATCTAATTTAGGTTGGAGGACCTAAAAACCCCTCAAAAAAAAATCAACTATTAACAAACAAAAATGTTGTTGAAAATTTGAAAAAGTGCTAGTAGAAAAGCTATAAAGAAATGGAGAGTGGAATTATATATAAAGGATTAGAGGAAATACGACATCACGAAGTAGGACGGTTTTCATTAATAAAAGTCAAAATAGAGGGGGGTTATGGTTATGGGATGTTGAAAATCAAAGCTAGCTTGCTTTTTCAATGGAAATAAAGGCGAAGCACTGATAAAGCAGATAAAGAATACAATGTGAGGAATCTGGAAATCTGATAAAAAGGAGAGAGAGAGAGAGAGAGAGAGAGAGAGAGAGAGAGAGAGAGAGAGAGAGAGAGCCAAAAAGAAAAAGACTTGTCTACTTGTGTATAGTATTTGTTGGCTTTCTTTGTTTTTACATGACGAAATTACTATCAATATATTTTTTGTTATTATCAATATGATAATATTTAAATTTATAACGATTTATGATTATTGTTCGTTATCATTAAGTTAAAATACCAATGATTTTCTTTTCTGAATAGATGAATTCAAAACTCATATCTTTAATTCAAAAATATTAGATTTTACCAACTGGAATCACAAAAAAATATGGATAAATAATTAAATACCTAATGATAACCTAAAAGTTGCTCTAATGTTGTACCTAAGTTATAAATTTTTTTTTTAAGTATATATAAAAAAAAAAAAAGAAAAAAAAAAGATGTTTAGAGGCATAAAGTGTAATCTCATAAAAACTTCAAACCTTTGGGCTAGGGTTTACTCGATATAATTTTGAGTCCTAAGGTAATATGAATAGATCACTTTAAAAAATTAAATATTATTTAAATTAAATAATATTTATATAACACTTTATATTATATATTTTCTTATTTAAAACCATTTTTCTCGTTTTTGAGATGCAAAATTACTAATTATGTTTTTGTCATTATGTTTTGCAATCGTATTTTCAATTGATAATAGCTAATCTACTTAACTTCCTTGTGATACAATCTTAAGTAGGATTTTTATGTAAAAACATGCATTTTGAAAAAAGCACAAACCTGTTTTATATAATCAAAATTTGTTTTATATATATATATATATATATATATATATATATCACATTTTTAAAAAAATTTAAAAGAATTTCAATTAAATTAGATTTCTATTGATTTAATATTTTGATGAATTTCTTGAAGTTGAGAGAAAACGTGCACAACCCACCAATTTTTTTTTTTTTTTTTTAATTTAAAAAAATTATCATTTCATAAATTTGGGCATTTTATAATAAGGGGCCTTAGGCCTCAGCCTAGAGTACCCAGGCTTCAGCCTTAGTGGGCTTAGTCCAAGTAGTTATTAAGTGAAAAGATGTATTGCCCCAAAATTTTAAATCCAAACTACCAAAATTCCAATCCATCTCCACACAGAAAAAAATAATAATAATAATAATCAATTAATATCTTGAAAAGTCGGACTCCGAACACCAAAATTCCAACCCATTTAAGTAGAGTTGCAATAATTCTTTAATAAATTAGATTTTATTGTTCTTACAATTTAAAATTAATTTTATTATAGGTGAGGATGAAGGCTTGAGTTTGTGTGTGCCACATTATTAGACTGTCCATAACAGTACACTTACAAAGCAATATAGCACACATTGTGAAACCTAAACCCATGATTCTGTCTAATTGGGTTGCCCACATTGGGCTCCAACTTTAGTCTTCCCAAAAGGCCCAAATGCTAACATGTAAGTAAGAAGAAGAAGAAGTCGATGTCAAAGCAAAAGTGTCATGTCCATACATATTACATACCAAGGTTAATCCCTCTCACATTTTTTTCTTAATAAACTTTCTTTATTTTTGATAGAATTTCAATATATGTCGTCCGCTTATAATGATTGTGATCTTTATTATCAAATCAAGACATCAATCGATTTTTTATGTAAATTAGAATTAAACCTCAAATCTCTTATTCAACTATTAAAAATTTACCAGTTAAATTAAATAGAATCTAATAATTTCTCTTACGTCCCTCTCACATTTCATGAAATACTTTATATACTTTTCTTATCTCAAAAACTAGCTCATAAACGTTGCATTCATATTATCAACAATCATGACTCCATGATAAATGACAAAACCTGTGCTGGTGGTTCTTTATCTGATTACTTTGTCCAAAAAAAGCTTCCTTTTCCACTTTATTCCATGCATTATATAAGGCTTTCTTTAAGTTTTTTTTTTTTTTTTGTAATATTTAAATAAGGAAAAAAAATCACAACATAAGAATGAAAAAGAACCAGAACATTGAATAGTCATCCATGGTTAAATAATAGGCTATATGGAAAGTCAGTTGGGTGGCAAAGTCCTGACCTATTAAGAAAAGTAAAAGGTCATAAAAGTTGTTGATGGAAGCTTCACTAGTATAGTATGGTGGTATCTTTCTTTGTTAGATTTTTTTTCCTTGGTTTTTTGTACAAGAAACACATGTAATATTAGTGTACTTGAAGTCCACCTCATGTTTCTTTATAAAATTCTTGTCAATGACTTTTCTTTTCTTTAAAAAAAGAGGATGCTGTTTGTTTGTTTGGTTTTTTTTTTTTTTTTTTCCCTATCATATATGCAGTGATGGAGCCTGGATATGATTTCAAGGTGTCAAAACTTAGAAGTGACTCACAGATACACATACACATACTAGTACTTGTAAGTTGTAACCAATGTTAATAATAGTTATTCTTTAAAAAAATTGAATAATAGAAGTCCATTTGTAGGAATACCAAACAATATTTGATAAAACAAAATCCACATAAAAATAATATATTAGTTATATTATATTTATATATTAGAAGTTTGTTTACACATGAATAAGTCATTTTGCGATTTAAAAAAAAAATTCAAAATTTCACTTACAGATCACATAAAAAAAGATTTTTAGTAATTAAACAAAGCTCAAGTACAATTCATATGAATTATAATATTTATTTAAAATAGACTAATAAAATAATAAAATTGTCATCTTTTTAAAACTGTGAACTTATGCATTTTACATTTTAAAGTTTAACTTGAAAACAATATTAAACCTTAAAACTTATTATGTGACTACTCCTATATTTTATTACTCATATACAAATTCGTAAGAGAAAAATAAATTATTAAATTAGGAATTTGAGCTTATCGTATCATTTTTATCACTTCTCTTAATAATGTTCTTTTTTTAATATTTTCAATTAAAGCTCACTGTTTTTTTTTTTTTTCCAACCCTTGTTTTTATTGTATAAGTTTTGAACCTTTAAAAGATATTGATTAAATAAAATTATTTTTTTATTATTATAAATTAAGTTTGCATATAAAAGATAGAAGGGTAATGATTCCCTTACACAACTTATTTCACATCTTCTATTCACATCTACTTTCCTTGTTTTAAATGTAGACATAATCTTTCAGCGTTCTAAAATGTGTATTTCGACACATGTAAGTATAGATATTGTGTGTACAAGTGCATGAAAAATGAGTGTGAACTCACATTTTTTAGTTGAAACATTTTTTAGTTGAAGTAATAACAGCTCATTTCGTTAAGGACAAAGCTTTCCTCCAAATTGTTTCCTCCAATCCAATATGTGGTGGATTACAAAACCATCAACACGTCTTAAATCACAAGAGTTATTAAATATGTTAAACAAGTCACATTACTTTTTAGTTAGCCCTGTGTCTAAAATACATGCAAATTTTTAGAGATATATTAGCCCAATATAATAAGTTCAAATCCAATCTTTTTATGTGTGTAAGTAAAGTCTCTTACTTGTATTAGAAGTCTATTCATTATATCTAAAATATAATTAGTCTAGGATTTAAACTACTATATGTACTCATGTTATAGCTCATTGTAACATGTAATTTGTATTACATTCTCATATATCACATTCAACATAATATATTAATGTTAATATTTAACGTGATAATATATCTCTAACACAAACAATCTTATAAATGAAAAACTTTGACCTCTAGTTATTAATTACTTATTATATAAATGAAAAAAAAAATCATTAAAAAAAAAAAAAGGAGACATCCCCTCTGCCATGAGAGAGAGAGTCAAAAATCAGAGTGTGGTAGGTCAGCATGTCTCACTTTTGGCATTATCCTTGTTATTATCCGCCACCTTCCCCAAGGATTGGAAGAATTCGGAGTTCGCTGCCACACCAAGATAAGGACCCTTACTATATATCCACCGACAGTTTAAATTGTGAATTAATTGTTGTCCTTAGGGTCTTATATGACTGATTAATTACTTTACATATTCATCATGCTATAAACTGCTTAATATTTGTCCCAGGTTTTCACTTTTCAATTTTCCTTCTTTCTTGTCATGGTGCATCAGATTTTTAAGCCGCTCACTCTGTCGGTGGCTGTGTTATGGTAGATCTTTGATTAGCCTGCAATTGGCAAATGGTAGGCCTGGCTCGCACATGCTTTGGTTTTTCTCAATTTTAATGCACTCCCCGAAATTTGTTCCTCAAATTAATACATATACTGTATACAAGACACTAATTGCTCTTTATCATTGACTAAGGGTCCAAGACACTAATTGCTTTTTTATATAGGTGAATTTCAAACTTCAAATTTCTTATTCAATAATAAAATATTTTACCAATTAAGTTAACTGATGCAATAAGGGCATTAGTTTATGAACTATTTTTAGAAATATATTATGAGAAAATGATAAAGTAATTAATTTTTTTGATAAATTTTTATATCTCCCATAAAAATGATGTCAAAATTTTTTTATAATATCAGTCTAATTTAACTCAGAATGATTCAACCCTTAATATGATTTATTAATAATTGTCTTAAAAACATCCGTTAATATAACTCTTTATTTTAATCAAGGAAGAGAAACGCACGGAGTACCCAAAAAATGTTCACACACTAATATACAAGCAATGGGATCCCTAAATCAGGGCTTTAGCAAGCTTAATTGGTAAGGCTTGTATATAAAACCATTCTGGATGTTGGAATTAGTATTAGTATTAGGATATTCCCTAATATATTCCAACACTAGACATTTTCTTTTTTGCTGAAATCAATGTCATTAAGCCCGAGCTCTAAAATCTATGTCATTAATGGTCGGCACTCAGCGTGATTAGGGTTACTAGAGAAAGAAGCAAAAAAATTGGTGGAAATTGCATGCACACTCTATGTGCGCCGCAGTTGTGGACATTCTAAGGGCAAAATCATAGCAAATTAGGGCTTTGGAGGCAAATACTTGTACTTTCAGCTTCACATTCTTGTACTTTTTCATTGAAATTATTTTATTATTCAAAAAAGAAAAAGATGTAAACAAAAGCTTAAGAAAATAATTATGACATTTGTAGATTGCATAATCTTATTGTAACTCTATGTACCAAAAAAGAAAAGGAAATTAAACTAAAGAATAGAAGCCAATTAACAAAGTTTGGCTACAAATGCTACAATCAATAATAGAAAGAGAATATGTGTAATTATCATATGTAATGTATATGGCTTACTAAATTATATTTAAGTGATTGTATACAATTATTTTAAGTAAGTCACATGCATCGATACATGTCATCTTTAAATTTGTAACAAAACTTTGTCGGAAGCGAATATGAATTATGAACATTGGTTTCGTGCACTAAAAGTAACTTCACCTTTTGTTGAATCAGACAAGGGTTTTAACATTACTGTTAATTGTCCTCTTAAATGGGCTCTGAGATGACTCAGAGGGATTTTCCCAAAGTGTCTAGAATTGCTTTGGACATAAATTCTAAATTTGTGGTCCCTTTTTGTTTTGTTTTGTATTCCTTTTCCTTATGGAAAAAGAAAAGAAACCTAACTCGGAAGTGGGCACTTGGAAAACTAATATATTAAAATGTATTTACCAAATTGTGTTTAGCTTTTTTGTGCAATAATTGGATTTTTTTTCCCCATAAAGATAAGAAATCAAATCCAGAAGAGGAAGATATGCAGTATGCTATTGCTGACTGGAGACATAACCTTGCCCAGAGAATTGACACAGGGCTCTAGGCTTAAAACACGCCGGAGTTTGCACTAATTACTTTTCATGGATCATAAATATGGGATAAGATAAGAAACCAACACTCCAACATAATCATACTGCAGCCAGTGGACTCATGTCAAAAAACTATTAAATACCACTTTTTTAATTTTTATTTTTATTTTTTATGTAGGACAAAATATAAGAATTTATTATTATTATTATTATTATTAGGGAAATGTTAACGAGTGCCCTTAGGGCACTGTTTAATAATCTATTTTAAGAAAGTTTTAATACCACTTTTACGAGAAATAAAAAAAGTTAATATAGGTTTTTATTTCCTTTATTTTAGATTTTTTAAAGTTTTTTTTCTGCAGGTCAAAATAAAGTATTATTATGTTAATGTATCGATTAAGAAATGTTTAGGAATATTTTTACCTTGTAAATAAGTTTTTTTTTTGGAGCTTGTAATATATAAAATGAATAAATAACAATTTACTTTTGATAAAATTGAAGTTTTTTTTTTCTTTATCTTTGGTGGATTTAGAGTTCTTAATTGTGGATTCGAGGAATCTTTTATGAATCTAAGGGTTTGTGTTTAGCTATAACGAGATTTAATTCTTATAGTGGTTTTGTTTTGCATCATTAGCAACATGATATGATAAAAGGCAACGACAAAAGTAACTGCCGTATTTGATGAGTGCAAACCTTTAGGGCGGCAATTCAAGCTAACAATGAGAGATTGACACGTGGATTTCAAGAGATTTTTGATATGTTCATCGAATTGAGTTTCAATGCCAAACAAGATCATGTGGGCGGTGAGGATAATCGTGCTAGGGATTTTGCTTTTGGCTAATCAATTATGTTATTAATATTAATGATATTTTGTGGATTCCAGTTAACTTAACTGGTAAAGTCTTTTGATGATTGTATAAGAAATCTGGGATTCAATCTCCGCCTACACCAAAAACTGATTGGTGTCTTGGTCTGATGATAAAAAGCTATTATCAGGAGCGGACGCCATAGGTTGAAATTCTCTCAAAAAAAATATTAATGATATTTTATATTTCATGCTTTGATGGCATATTATACAAAGAAACTTCATGCTTTGAAGGATTTTGCTTTTGGTTAACCAATTACGTTATCTGTATCTGTATATATTAAGAGGATTCAGAAAGTTAATTATTACTTTTTTTCCCTGCCAAAAATACCCCTAAATTAATTAACCAACAATTTAAAAATGGGGTTAAAATAGTAAATTGGCAAAAGAAAGTTAGTTATTGTTTTTTTTTTTTTTTTTTGCTGTCAAAAACACCCCTACCTAAAACTTAAAAATGGGGTTAAATTAGTAAATTGACAAAAATAATAAATTTTTACTTCTACGTTGAAATGTCTTCATGCTTCTAATAAACTCCTACTTTTATGTTGATTTAAATTCCTACTTCTACTCACTAACTCCCTACAAAATAAGATCACTCTTTTGTTAGTTTTAAAACTCTTCAAATCTACTAAACTCACCCCACATATTCATTTTTTTTAACCCAAAAAATAGAAGAGCCTCTGAGCACGCGCTCGTGTGCGTTCTTAGAGGCTAGTTAATATTAATGATATTTTGTAGATTCCAGTTAGCTCAACTGATAAAGTCTTTGATGGTTATATAAGAAATCTGGGGTTCAATCCCCGCCTATTCCAAAAATTGATTGGTGTCTTGGTCTGATGATAAAGAGTTATTATCAGAAGCGGACGCCATAATATACAATATTTCAAAGAAATATGAGAATTATTTTTAAGAAAAAAAATGAAAAATGGTAAAATAGGGCTCTATGGAAAACCTATTGAAAATTTGAAACTATTTTATGATTAATTTTTCTAAAATGTAATTCCCAATTTCTCATGTTTCTGATCAATGGTGGAAGAATGATTTTTTCATCCCATTCATATCTCTATCGTTCTTCCAAATTTTCCTTTCCCCTTTTCCTTCCAAAAATTTCCATCGGAATATCTTACCCTTAGTAAGATAGTAGTTGAAGGTGATGTTGTATGGTTTTGGAAATAAGCTTACATAATATATAATATATGGGTTGCGTTTGGGATATGCTGAGAAAAGACAGTTTCTTTTACTATTTTGTTTATTTTTGCTACTATTTATAGGTCCTATTACACTTTTTGATACTATTCATAAGTCCACTGAAATATTTCAGCTAGCGTTTAGCTTTATCTATAGTACTTTCAACAAAAAAAAATTCAATTTCAGCTAAATAAACTGTTTCCAAACAAACTCATAGTATGTGTGTTTTTTTTAATGAATATATAGTGTGCATTTTAGTGGTAATAACAAAATTACTTATTATTATGTAATTTCATAACTTTGATATAATGTTACAGCAATATTATGACGAAATTTATTTACATATTAATTACATATTGCTTTTAATTTTCCTTGCAACTATTTTTTTTTTTTAATATAGAATCAATTTTTCTTGTATTTAAATTAGTACTGATTATAAGTCCCTTAATATACGAGGACGATATGTGTGTTTGGCAAAAATTAAAAAAACCAGCTTATTTTACTATTCAACTTATTTTTCTTACTATTCATGGGCCCTGCTGCACTATTTGGTACTATTCATGAGTCTTATTGTACTATTTCAACTAACTTTTACTTTTATCTATTGTACTTTTAACAAAAAAAATTTAGTTTTAGCAAAATAAGCGGATTTCAAATAGACCTGATATGTCGATATCTACCGTTTATACCTTGAGATTATTTGAGAGGGATTTCTTTTATCAATTAAAATTCTCAAAATATGCTTTTCTATTTTGTCCTTTATTGTAGTAATGTTCTTCTATCATTAGGGATACATGATGTGAATGCACTTAGTTGCTTAATAGATTTATGGACTGTAAAATAGTAGGAGACTAATCTTAACATCAGGATATGTGGGTGTTTAATATCTTCATACCTTACAACCTATTTTTCAAGCCCAAATTGATAGATGTAGATTAGGTCCCTTATATGTAATTTTACCTTGTTAAATTGCTACTGAGACCGAAAATTTTTTTTATTTTTTATTTTAATGAACAATGTATTTATCATCTTATTAACAAGCACTCCATTTTTTTTTTTAAGGAAATACTTATATTAAGATAATTGTTTTGCATTTTCTTATGTTTGTTAGTATAAAATATATATATATATGAATTAAGGGAAAATTATCTTTTAACTAGCATTATGCCCGTGCGATGCACGACTTAATCAAAATTAATATGTCAATAATTTTTATTATTTTTACTTAAAATAAATAATAAAAATCAATGAATATTTTACTTTTAAGTTACATAGTGAATGCATGTTGTGTGAGACTAAAGTATCATAAAATGCATATATATATATATATATATATAATTGAATGGAAGATGGTAGAGGTACCTAAAATATATATATATATATATATATATATATTGATGGTGAACTAAGAATTAAGCCAACTCCATCCTTGTCCATGTTAAGAAGGCAAGAATGGACCTCCTCTATAGAACTGGTCGTCCATGCACTTGAGGGTCATCCATTAAGAAAATGGTTGGACGACCTCAAACACTTAGGAAATTCCAAGTGTGTTTCTCTATAAGAGTTAATGAATTGGATCACACGTTCCTATTCCGACCGAGGCATGAGTAAAAATCAAGGTTCATTGACACAACTTCTTACTAAATACTTAACTTCTAATAACGGTTATGGAAGATAAGATCAAATAGTCTAACTTCCATAGTGGTTGTGGAAATTAACCTTGAACCTTTGGACCTCCAAAAAAATCGGGAAAGTTACAAGACAAAGAACTGCTTCAAGTGTACACTATATAAATGCTCATTTACATCAAATGAAGGCAAGTGTTTCACGATTCCCAAAAGGTTGGAATCCCAGGATTTAAGAGAGAAACTAACTTAAGCATCGAAGGGTTCTTGGCTAGTGCACCCTGATCACCTTTGATCGTGTGTTATTCTTTTTAGGCCTTCCAAAAAGTTGTTAGATCTTTGAAACCCGGAGCATTCAGCTTACTGATTTTCTTCACATTATCATATTATATATATATATATATATATAATGATTTTCAATAATACATTGAACTTTAAGACTCAATTAATCACATATATTTGAATTTAATAGTTAAAAACTATCCAAAACAATGACTGTAATCATCTTTAAGTAGAAATCTCAATTCAAGAATTAAGAACAATCTAAATTACTAAATATTTAAAAATTTGAAGTAAAAAGAGACTCACATAAGAATTTAATTTTTGTCCTTGAAAGTATGGAAGAAGACACTGAAACGTGAGTGAGTTTCACCCTACCAAGTTTAAGTTTAAACTTAAAGTTTAAGTCCTATGCGTTGCACGCTACATGTGTGTCTATGTGCATGAAAAATGATTTGAATTTAATGTTTATCGTAGAGTTGGTGTTGTCTTAGGTGGTGTAGTCTTACCCTTGTATAGCTAATTCTTATTATAATGCCTTTGTTTTGCGGGGAGAGAGAGAAACGCTTCTTTTGAAAAAAAAAAAAAAAATCAGCATATAATATATAATAGCTAAGATATTAATCTTTGGAAGTGGTATCTCATACAGATTAGTATTTCAATTGTGGATTTTGGTAGTTAGAAGTTAGCGCATAGTAGTTAATAATTAGAAAATTACTTTGAAATTTTTTTAAACCAATCCCTTAAAAAAAAAAAAAAAATTGTAGAGTTTAAATCATGTTAATAAATTAACTCTCTATTCAAAATTTTTTTTTTTTAAATCACGTTAATAAAAAGTTACTGATAAAACTATTATTAGTAAATGTTTATTAGGCTTATCTATTTAGCTTTGTTGCCAAATTTATATAATCTATTTTATTTTCTTTTTTTCCTTTTTTTTCAAAGCATATAACACCCAAAAACCTATAAACAACAATTTAAATTCAAAATAAAAAATATAATCAAACTTATTCATAATTTAAAATTAAAAAAATTGAATGGAAGATGATAGATGTATCTAAAATATATATATATATATATATAATGATTTTCAATAATATATTGAACTTTATGGCTCAATTAATCACATATATTTAAATGAAAAACCATTGAATTTAATAGTTAAAAACTATTCAAAACAATAATTGAAATCATATTTAAGTAGAAACCTCAATTTAATAATTAAGAACAATCTAAATTATTAAACATTTAAAAATTTGAAGTAGAGAGACTCACATGAGAATTTAATTTTTGTCATTGAAAGCATGGAAGAAGATATTGAAACTTGAGTGAGTTTCACCCTACCAAGTTTAAATTTAAACTTAAAATTTAAGTCATGTGCATTGTACGCTACACGTGTCTGTATAGGCATGAAAAATGATCTGAATTTAACATCTATTGTAAAAAAGAGGTGGTATAGTCTTACCCTTGTTTAGCTAATTCTTGTTATAATCCCTTTGTGTAGCGTGTGTATATGCATGACAAATTATTTGAATTTAACATCTATTGTAGAAAAGAGGTGGTGTAGTCTTACCTCTGTCTAGTTAATTCTTATTATAATTCTTTTGTTTTTTGGGAAGAGAGAGAAACACTTCTTTTGAAAAAAGAAAAAAAGAAAAGTCAGCATATAATATATAATAGCTAAGATATTAATTTTTGGAAGTAGTATCTCATACAGATTAGTATTTCAATTGTGGGTTTTGGTAGTTAGAAATTAAAGTATAGTAGTTAATAATTAGAAAATTACTTTGAACTTTTTTTTAAAAAAAAATCCCTTAAAAAAGTTTTAGTAAAGTTTAAATCACGTTAATAAATTATCTCTCTATTCAATTTTTTTCAAATCATGTTAATAAAAAATTACTAATAAAACTATTATTAGTAAACATTTCTTAGGCTTATCTATTTAGCTTTGTTGCCAAATTTATATAAACTCTTTTTTTTTTCTTTTTTTTTCCTGAAGAATATAACACAACCAAAAACCTATAAACAACAATTTACATTCAATATAAGGAATATAATAAAACTTATTCATAATTTAAAATTAAGAAATTAACACAAATTATAAATTTAGAAAAAGAACAAAAAATAAACTTGTTTGTTTTCTCTATCATTTTGAGAGATGAAAGTGTGAGTATGTAACTAAAACTTGAACCAATTATTGTAGAGGATATATATATATATATATATGTAGAGTTTCATTTGATATAGAATTTAAATCCAATTGGAATTAAGATTTCTAACCAATTTGTTTGTTGCTATCTCATAAATCCCATAAAAAGTGGAATAAAAAAAGGTAATATGAATAGAAAGAAAAAAGAAAACATTTTCTTATGGAAAAAAAGAAACTTTTCTTTTATAACAAAAAAAAAAAACAAAATACAAAACAAAACAAACAAACAAACAAATGTTTTTTTTTTTTCCGAAGAACAAACATTTATTATATATAGATACTTTTTTTTTTTTTGGAGAAGAAAGAGAAGGTGTTTAGTTTAAACTTATATACTTATTACCTTATTTACAATTTTTTTTTTAACTTTATCCAAAAACATTTTTGGTAAATCTGTATAAACAATAATTATCTAAAAAGAAAAAGTCTCGTGTGAAGAGAAAGATTTTGCTATTGAATATATTGCTGTTTTTTTTTTTACAAGTAGTATTTTTTTTTTACACAAAGTAATATAATTTAAATTTTTAAAAAAAGGAATAGATGAAGATTGTTGTTGTTTTTTGTTTTTTTACGTGTACTGTTTTTATTTTTATTTTATTTTGACGTGTAGTAATATAATTTAAATAAAAAAAGGATTACATAAAGAGTTTGAGTTGTAATCAAATTAAAAAATTTTATCAACTTATAAATTATAATAATATAAGGATTAGATGAAGAGTTTGGATTGTAATCAAATTAAGATTTTCATCAATTTAGAAATTATAGGAGAAGAAGATAAGTACAAAAAAAAGATTTATATTTATTTTTTTTTAAATTCTAAAAAAAATTCTGCAATTTAGTGCAGCCACTTGGCGTAATTACGGCTTTAAGCCCAACTTTTATTTTATAGTATATGATATAATTTTTCCTTATTTAGTTTCGTATGAGATAAAATTGTTTTCTAGAAAATGTTATCGAAAACAAAGTATATCTCATGCTCAGGTAAATAAGGAAAACAATTATATATCACACAAAATTAAATAAGAGAAGTCAAAAAGATAGTTTTTCAACTCATTTTAAGGTTGTCATCAAATATAAGAAAATTTGATAATTTTCTAAAAACTATTTTTTAAAAAAAATAATTCACCTTTCAAAAAATGTTAATATCGAAACAAACATAACAATACTTTAATATTTCTTTGTAATAAAATTGAATAGAACTTAACTATAGTGATCGTGTTTGGTGCATTGCAAATGCATGTGATGTGATCTTTGTTGTAGCAAGCAAATCTAAACAACCGCCGTCACCAAAACTTTGACTACACCACTTCGGACTTTTTTATTGGAAAAAAACCTTCAGGAATTTGAGCAGCTTATAAAATGCCACCAAGGGCGGAGTGATTGAATGAAATAGCCAAAAACGTGAAATTCCTTGTTTAAAAATTAAAACATAAAAAATACTGCATCGATTGTGATAGAATACCGAGAAAATTGAACTAATGTTCGTTTCAGTTTATTTTTGGATGGTTTAGCCCTGACTAGAATAACTCAAGTCGAACTCAATTACTTCAATCTCAAATAAATGGGAGTATTGTAGCTCAAATGATATTTGTTGGTCTACTATTGTGTGTAATATAATTTGCCTCACATTCTCTTAAAAATTATTATAATTGAAGTTTGTAATGTATTTTGTATTAGAACCTCATTTTCTCCCCTCTTGTGTATGCGCGTTTCATTCTCCGTAAATTAAAAAAAAAAAAAACTGGCACTTTCTAGTATTTTTGATAGAGATATTCGAATTTAAAATCTTTTCTCCCCCAATTATCGAATGAGAAGTGCTATCTTTACAATATTTTCACAACACATTATAGGTGGTAAATTGATATTAATTCCAATTAAAACCTACAACTAAAATTAATTTTTTCTCATCAATAACAATTAGTAACAATAAATGCTATAATAAATGGGATTGACCATAAAAATAATACTACAATAAATGCTATTAACTCTATGCCTAGTTATGTCTTTTTCTTTTCTTTTTATAATATGTAAAGGGTCCGGCTTGTGTCTAGTGGAAGTTTTCACTGGACATGTTAGATCTTGGACAAGTGTCCAAATCTTGTCGTGTCTAGTGAAAATTTTCACTGGACACAAGCCTTGCCCATACGTAAATTATTGAAACAATATTTATCAATTGTTTCCCTGAGTTCCCTATCAAAAAGAAAATGGGAAGAAAAAAAAAATACATTAATTTCAAGCAGAAAGAAGTGGCACTAATTAAGGGGCTTGGCCCTCGATCGTGCTTGTCAATTAGCATAAGCCATTGGGAATTTAGGAGGGTTACTCACCCATATCGCTTTCAAGCAAGTGAGAATCTAAGACAAGGGCCCATATAAATATAAATTGTGAAAAGGAAAATTGAGACAATTTAATGGCGTGACAGAAGTATGGATTTATATTTGGTTGAATGACAAATAGGCGCCAAAGAGGGTGCCCGGACGAGCTTGTCACAAGCCACCTCTCGCTCTCTCTCTCTCTTTCTCCGTCTCTTTCTTTGCAAAAATTTCCGGATGAAGCCAAGAATGTGGCTTTCATTTGGGGTCAACTGTTCCAGACCAAGAATTGCTTTGATTACTACGGTTATATTTCATGAATTTTATTTCATAATTTTCATATCATTTATAATTTTAAATTACGTAATAGTTGTTATATATTTAAATTTCTTATATTTAATATGAAATTCGAAATTCATCATTTGAAAAATGGAAAATGATGTCAAAAGCCTTATAGTTGAATTGACACCTCTCCATGCATAAAGTGTTTGGGGGGTCTAGGGAGAAAATGGTTCGAATCGTGAGATTAGCAAAGATAGAAAGGGTTGCCTTATTTTTTTATTATTATACATTGTTACTAAAATTGAGACAAGAACTTAGCCCAATTCAAAAAGTACATCACTAATTCAAGTACAATTTAATTAAAAATTAAGAATATTTTACAAAATTTTTAAAATAATTACAATAAATCAAGGAAGATATTGGTACTTTATATAAAATAAAGTAAAAGATACAATGAGACTTATTGGAAGTTTATGTAAATTAATAGATACAATTTTAGAAATAGTCACTGTGGGGACGTAAAATCTATTCCCCGAGGAGTTTAGCATGGATTCTCACTCGAAATATCTAAACAGCTTATAAAAGTAAACAAAAAGGAAAAACACTCCATAACGAGAAACTCAAGCAATTGATTTTTCTAAACTCAACTGTTACAACTTCAAGTTAGATATTACAATAAACAACTCTCATGTACTTGTGGTGTTATCTTTTATCTCTCTCTCTCTCTCTCTCTCTCTCTCTCTGTTCTATTCTTCTTATTTTTGTTCATTTTCCCCCCTTTTTTTAGTCTCCTCTTCTTTTACCTCTCCTCCCCCTTTTATAGCTTCCATCCTTATTCTTATCACTACAGCTGTCCTATTGCCGGCCAGAGTCTCAGGGATATTTTTCTCAACTTTATCAGATTCCTCCTCCTTTACTCTGAAACTCTGACTTTTGGGGATTGTTGGCACTGTTCAGGCTGTCTCATCTGTATTTAATGCAGTAAAGGTGAGGTAAGAGCCCCATCATTAATGTAGATGTAAAGATCTTCAACCTTCTTGCAAGTTCCTGAACTTTCCTATGGTTCCAAGAATATCCTGGAAATCGCACATGGATCACCTGTGCACCGGACTTCGGGTAAGGTGGCATCTTTCCATCTCAACGGGAAATAATCTTTTGTGTGACTCATTTTTTCCGTGGTACTTAGGATGACTCAACTTCCCTCCTTTCAGGGTTTATTACCCATTGAGTCTTCCTTTCAAAACACAAGCTAGACCCAATTATTTCTCGTGGCCAAAATGCTTCTTAGGCTTTTGTCCGAAAGGTGACTGTTCCACTCCCCACAGTTACAAATAAATTGTGGAAGATATTGTATTAGTTGATTTTTCCCCCTTAATGTAGATTTTATTTTTCTTTTTTTACAAAAGAAAAATGTCAAATTAGATGGATAAGTGATTTGGTGTACATGAAAAAACCTGGACATTTTAAAGAACCTATTCGAATTGAACAGGTTTAGAGTTGTCAATTCGGGTTAGCGTGTCGGGTTCATGTCGTGTCGAGGTATGGGTATTCAATTAAATAGCTCAACCCTAACCCGACCCATTTAATAATTGTGTCATAATCCTTCAACTCTAGCCTGACCTGTTAATAAGGCAAGTTAACCTGACCCTACCTATTTGACATGTTTAATAAACGAGTCGTGTCGAGTTGACACAAATATAATACAACCCATTTCAACCTACATAATATTAAATATAACATATATCTAGAAATAATTTTTTTTTACATCCCAAAAGCAGTGCATATACTTCAAGTCTTCAACCCACATTTAAAATAATATAGTTCAACAAAAATATAACATTCATCTAGAAATAAGTTCTTTACACTCCAAAAGAAGTGCATACACTTCAACCCAAATTCAAAATAACATAGTTTAACAAAAATAAAATAACACAATTCAACAAAAATATAATATTCTTGGAACTTGTCAAATGTTAAGTATCAATATTGAAAGAATTTGAGCAAACAATAGACTAAAGTTTATAGAACAAAAACATTATGTAGAAAAAATTACTACAAAATTTTGAAACACTAAGAAAATGGTTTTCTTAGTAAACACATGAGAGAGAGAGAGAGAGAGAGAGAGAGCAATAACCGATTTAGGACTTTGAGTTTGAAAATTGGGCGTGAGACTATAAGATAATAAAGTGAGTAGTATGGCTGAAATAAAAAAATAATTTTTTTTTTAATATTTATAAGAAGGTTTAGAGATTTAGGGTTTGTAAGGTTTAGAGATCTAGGGTTTGTACAGTTTCAATTTTCAATTATATTCCTTGTAAGTTTTTATAATTACTCTTTTTTTTTAATTTAAAATATATGTTGAATATAAAAGGTATTTGACAACTCTAAAATGAAATAAATATTTATTTGTTATATGAGTTAAACAGGTTGTGTTAAGTGGGTTATTTCGAGTTGACACAAATAAATTGACGTGTCAAACGTGTCTACTACAGGTTACACAGGTTGACCCGCTTATAACATGTTTCTTTTCGTGTCATTTTTAGATCGACCCATTTATGACTCAAACCCATTAAAGTTCAATCTTAACCCGCAAAAACCCATATCGGGCTCGTATTGTATTTACAAGTTGGGTCAAACATTGACACCTCTAAATGGGTTACAATGAACTTTCACCAACTTTGACTAGGATTAATTAGTTCATACCATTAATTGGTCTAATCAAAGACTTGTACTAGTCAAGATATCAAGTCAACAGTTCACCAATCCAACTGATTGGGTCAATCTGTGTTTAGTAACAATGTTTTTATATAAATATAAAAGAAATTGACGGGAAACTATACCTTATAGATTATGTAATTACCAAGAGCCTTGTAATTCAATTGGTTGAGATTTATTAGCGTTTTGAACATAAATATCTAGAATTCAAATTAACTATCAAATTATCAACAAAAGAATACAATAAATGAATTCCTTGTCATGGAAATAAAAATGAGTCAGCCTATTTGTGCTTAAGTATAGTTAAAATTATTCCTTCAAACTAGTTTGGATGAATCGCCTTTAATCCATTAGGCAACAATTCAAATGATCAATCATGTGTATTTTAATCACATGACTTATTAAGTCACTTGAACAAAGGGCACACTTGTTAACTAAGTCATATAATTTAAAAACACACATGAATAGTCGTTTGAACTATCACATAGTGTGATTGAGAATTTTTTTGCCCAAGTCAATTTAGAGAGAAATTCTATTTGTAATATAGAACTAATATTTCGTGGTTGTACTCCATATAAAGTTTTTTTCAACAACACTATAAACACAACAAATTTTATAACTATTAAAATGCATATTTTCTAATTAGTGAGCCAAAATGGTCATTTGCCAATTTTGCCCAAAAGATAAATTAAAATGCCACTGTCTGAAACTATCTAGCAAAATTTCTCTGTTTTGAAACTTGATTTTTAGATGCTACTGTTCTGAAACTATCTAACAAAATGCTTCTGTTTTGAAACTTGGTTTTTAGAAAATCGAGTTTCAATGAAAAACTCGATTTGATGAAAATCGAGTAATGTGAGAAATTTTACATGGAACTCAAGTTTCATGTGTTTTTATTATTATTTTTTTTTAAAGTTTGATTTCACATAACTCAATTTTCTAAAAATCGAGTTTTTCATTGAAACTCGATTTTTAGAAAATCGAGTTTAAAACAAGGGCATTTTGCTAAATAGTTTCAAAATATGAGCATTTTGTTGGAAAGTTTTGTTAAAATGAGCAAATACCCATTTTGACCCTAATTAGTGCAATATAACTTTTACGTGAGATTACCTCTTATATCATTTTTATTGTATACCAATCCCAATGTCATCTTAAAAGTTTTGAAATTTGTTGTCACTTCCTCAGTATTCTTTGGTACAAAATTGAGTTAAATTCGAACTATGGTGACACGTTGCTTACCGTCTTAACACCCTCCAAATTTAGTGCTGTTCATGAAGTCAGATCTTATCAAGAAATTTGTCACTTCTAAAGGAAGTTTCCCAGATTTGCTTGCCTAAAGACAAATTTTCTGTTCTCAAAACCAGAAAAGGAGGAAACTTAAAAAATACTACTTCTTCTCCGGAATGAATGTGGAAAAGGAAAGAATGTGCTCTGACATGATTTGTGAGAACTCATAGTGATTTTCTTCTTATTATTAAGAGTTTAAAGTTTAGACCATTTTACAGTTACAGAATCACAACGCACTTAATAAATCAAGCAATTATTTATAGTTGTCGATTAATTGACACACCGGACAGTCTTTAACAGTTAAAACTTACAGATTCCACGAGCTCCATCTTCTTTACCCCACTGGACACGATCACTAGCCAATCAAAAGAAGCCACACTCTCTTTTTGTGTTTTTCTTTTCTGTGCAAAGCCACTTCATACACATGCAACATGCAGTGGTCCACTAAATAATTTCATGGAGTAGTTCACTTCTATGTCTTTCCTTAGTGTTTATTTGTTTTCAGTTTAAAAAGTCAACTTATTTTATTAAACAGTCTATTTTTGTTATTATTTTTAATTAATTTTTATTTTTATCTTAATATTTTCAACAAAAAATTTTAGTTTCAATAAAATAAACAGACTTTAAACATATCTTTATTGTAAATGACAATGGTGCCCTTTTTATACAGCGACAAATCTGGTAAAAACTGTAATTAATTATGCAGTCAATTCACTGACAACACTTGCGGTTGGAACAGTTTTTTAGTTTTTATGCTTTCTACAAATTTTATAAGGCAACAAAATGATTATAAAGAGTCATTAAAATAAAAGAAATTCTGACAAAAAAAAAGAAATAAAACTAATTAAACATAAATTAAATAGTACCAAAAAAGTCCGAAACTGACTATAAAAGAACCTATGTCTCTCTCTCCATCAATTGCTCATCTCTCTCTCTCTCTCTCCCTCTCCCTCTCCCTCTCTGCGCCTCTCAGTCTCTCTCTCTTCCTCTTACAATGCCCCAATACTGCTCTGTCTCTGTTTCATATTTATAGAAATTAAGGAAGGGTAAGTATTGGCTGGCATAGATTGTGAGAGAGGAGGCTTGGATAGTGCAAAAAATTGAGATTTTTCTGTACTTGACATTTCTGGGAAGAGAGAGATCTGTAGCACTAGTACCCACAACTTTTTTCTGCAAATCTTTGTCAATTTAAGTCACTGAGCCGCTTATTAGTTTCCCAACTCTACCACATTCTGTGCATTTATAAACCCAAATTAGAGAGATCTACTTGAGGGGTTTTAAGTAGGCACAAAAAGCTTTTTACCAGTGAGAGAGTGAGAGAGAAATGGCTGAAATTACACAAAAGCTTGTGTTGCCAGAGACGTTCCAAGGGGTGAGAGATGAGCTTGCAGGACAAATTGGGATGATGTGGGAGCTTATCAAAGCACCATTGATAGTCCCTCTGCTGAGACTTGGTGTGTACATTTGCTTAGCCATGTCACTCATGCTCTTCATGGAGAGGGTTTACATGGGTATTGTCATAATCCTAGTCAAGCTCTTCTGGAAGAAACCAGAAAAACGTTACAACTACGAGCCCATACAAGATGATGAGGAACTGGGCGGCTCCAATTTCCCTGTGGTTCTTGTCCAAATCCCAATGTTCAATGAAAGAGAGGTCCGGTTTATGTTTACTTTAAGTTTGCTGTTTTTACCATTGTAGTTCTCTTTTTGATGGTTTTTATGTTTCTGGGTTTCTGAGAAAGCTCTAAAGTTTGGTTCTTTTTGTTGTTTTTGACCCCAGGTTTACAAGGTCTCCATTGGTGCAGCATGCGGACTTTCATGGCCGTCGGATCGTCTCGTTATCCAAGTCCTCGATGATTCAACTGACCCTGCTGTCAAGGTATTTCCCGTGTGTCTTTTTTTGCTGTATACGTACTCCATACGTCAAAGCCATCAAATCACTCCCTAAAATTAAAAAAATTTCATTTAATTTTGCTTTAGCTAGTCTTTAATTTGGCACTAACAATTTTTTTTCCTTAATTTGTTGTACAAGTATTGCAATTTTCTTTTTTCCTGTGATGTGGGTCAATTCTGCATTACTTTTTTGCTGAAATATGCATTCAATTCCCAAATTATGCATCTTTGCATTCCTTCCTAATGATTTCAGCCTCTTTTTTTTTTTTTTTTTTTTTTGGGTCTATTTGTTTTTGACTTTTTTTTTTTATTAATTCAGTTCACAGGAGCATTTTTTCTTATGTTATGTCACATTTCATAGTCCTTTACATGCCCAATTCTAAAAACCAACATCATTGTGCTTTGTAAACATCAAATTCCTGATCTGGGTTCTACTACTAAGACCAATTTATGATGTTAAAAAAAAAGTGTTTCATTTTTTTTTTTTTGGCATTATATTAATCACCCAAAAATAAATAAAATTGCAGCAAATGATTGAGCTAGAATGCCAAAGATGGGCTAGCAAAGGCATAAACATAAGGTACCAAATTAGAGAGACCAGGGGTGGATACAAAGCTGGTGCTCTCAAAGAAGGCCTCAAGAGAAGCTACGTTAAACACTGCGAATATGTGGTCATTTTCGACGCTGATTTCAGGCCTGAGCCTGATTTTCTAAGGCGAGCCATTCCTTTCTTGATCCATAACCCTGAAATTGCTCTGGTTCAAGCTCGCTGGAGATTTGGTAAGCTCTCAAAAACACAAAGATATTGATCCATATTTTGGCCATTAATCACGGTCCGTTTAATAGGTTTTTATTATCTTTGGTATTTGTATTATAAAGTGTCGGTGCTCTTTGCTCTTTCTCTTTTGGTTTATGATAAGTATTTGGACTTCAATAGTTTTTTTTTTTTTTTGTTTTTTTTTGTTACTTTTACTGTTTCAATTTAGTCTGCTAGAGCCTAGAATGGTTTGTAGACCTGAATGGCGTGCGATGGGGCCCACTAATGTGCAACCATAAATCACGGTGTGGAACCCAACAGTAGAGTCCACTGGGACCTGGGGCTCCTTGATTTTGACACTTGTTTGTCTATAGGCCGTACATCACGGGCCATGGGTCCCATAATTGGATACATCTTAAGCCCTTGGTTTTGCAAGTAAGCAACAAAAAAAAAAAAAAAAACAAAATATGATTAGTTGGACATATTATATTATGGTATTTTATTTAATCTTAGGAGTATTTAGTGACCATTAATTAATTAATAATGAGGATTTGTGTCCAGTCTTAGGAACAGCTAATCTGTTGGACATAAATGCCCCCCACACCAACTTTTTTAGCTCTTAATTAGGTTAATGAGAAATTCTTTTTTGTCCTGAAATGACGCGAGTGTCCTAAACCTTAGACCAAGAGTCGAACCACTGTCAGTTTCTGTTTTTTTACTTTTTATTCCAGGATAACAGTGCTAAAAGTTGGGGTAGGTTTGTCATTTTGTTGAAAAGAACCAGAATGGTTATTTGTAAATGTTAATGTAGGAATGTACTGCCTTTACCAACGATTCAGATCTGTTGTACGGATCACATGGTCAACTCTCTTGGTACCGGGAAAAGTGTAAAAGTTGAAGGGTTAATTTGTCATTTCAATTTGGGCACCAAATTCAGCAGCACCACTTTCCACGTGCTCTTTATTATAAATACGTAATTTGGATAGATTTTGGTAGATTTAGCTTATGTCGGTGGTGTTTTACATATATTTTTCTCGTATCATTAGTTTTTTATTTTATTTATTTTATAAAGTAGGTTCGGATTGAACAAACTCACATTTTTTATTCGAGCACAACATACTTTACTATTTTTTTTTTTTTTTGAGAGTTTCATAACTTATGGCGTGGTGATAGCTCCCAAACTAAAACATCAATCAGTTGTTAGTATAGACAAAAATTGAACTCTAAATTTTTTATTCAACTATTAAAGATTTTATTAGTTAAACTAATAAAAATTGCTAATTTTGGTAATTTTTGGGTTTTTTTTTGTGATACTTTTTCTTCTTTTGGGGGAGGAGGGAAATGATTCTTTACATAATTGAACAAAAAGTGGGGTATATAAAAAATAAAATGGGAAAAAATAGCAAGTGGACAGTACCATAGGCCCAGTTGTGGACCTTACTCTGGCTGCCGACACATGGATTGTTTGTAATGTATACTCTCACTCCATCGTGCTCCCCTATGACGTGGCAAATTATAATTTGAGTCACGTGAGGACAAAACGTAAATGGCTCAGCATCATGTGATGATTTTTTTTTATTTCCTCTCCTTCTTTTTTTTTGTTTTTTTTCTCTTATCTCTATTTTAATATGTGGGCAAATGACAATGGCGTATTTGTCACATTGTTTAGAATCAATGGGAGATCGCCAGCCCATCAGTCTCACGGGATTCGGGAGGGTGGGTCCGTGGCAGATTTCTCCCCCTTTGTTTAGTTCAACTTTGAGTCTCTTTGACCCTTCTTTTCAGCACAAGAAGATAGACATTTCATGTGTGCTTTAAACCTTTCATGTGTTCTTTGACCATGCCTCTGCTTATGAATATATGTACCATTTTTATGATATCTAATCTGATAATAAATAAAATCAATATCGAGGTGGTAGTGATGGATTTTGTTTATTTCAATGGTTGCAGTGAATGCTGATGAGTGCTTGTTGACAAGGATGCAAGAGATGTCACTGGATTACCATTTCACAGTTGAACAAGAAGTTGGGTCTGCAACACATGCTTTCTTTGGTTTTAATGGTAACCACCTTAAATTAATATGAATTAATGTCTAGTCATACTTATTCAATGTTCACAAGCTAGATTAGATTAAGGAATTGAATTGATTTTGATGTACTAGTTCCATGGACACAAGGTAGACTCTATCAACTATGCTTTAAAAGTATAATATATAATTAAAAAAAGAACCTACAAGATTGGACATCATGTGACAGAGCTGGTCCAAAGTATTTGAACTGAAGAGAACTTATAATGTGGACAGCTACAGGTATTTATGGTTAGTGAACGTGATAGGAGCAGGTGAGGTCAAGTCTTTAGGAAAAAGATGAGTTCACCAACTCTACAAGATTATTTAATAAGTTTATACTATTTTCTCAGAGTATGAAAATGATGTTCTTGTAAACACTGTCATTGTCATAATCATCATTATCATGATTCAACATATGGATTATGAGTCTTGGAAAGAAATTTAGGTAAAATTCTTGGAACACTGATTTTTCTTGCAATTTATGATTTTGGGCTCAAATTTAAACCATTGCAATGATCTGAAATTTCAC
Organism: Quercus variabilis; assembly: GCA_030445155.1. Taxonomy (NCBI): domain Eukaryota; kingdom Viridiplantae; phylum Streptophyta; class Magnoliopsida; order Fagales; family Fagaceae; genus Quercus; species Quercus variabilis. The sequence continues at coordinate 16,740,637 of CP129445.1, read as the reverse complement.
AATGAGTCAAAATTGAATGTGTCATGATGATCAGTGGGGAAATTTGGGTCAAGGGTCATGCTAATATGTTGTTAACTTCCACCAGGAATTTAATTCATTCTTGACTGGTTATCCAGGAGTAGTTAAGGATTTAAAGAAAATAATAAGAAATCGCATTTATTAAAAATTCCAATGTACTTCTTTCAATGTTAATGTTATACATGGTATAGCACTAACAAAATTATTCTACCATTCAGAATACCTTAGAAGAATCACAAACGATAAACCATGAACCAAAGGCATTTGCTAGGACAGAACACCTGTGCTTTGGAAGCTATATGTACATCAATAACTTTAAAAGAGCTTAATATGTGTACCACTAATATTCTGAGATGATAAATTTCAAATTAGTTCTATATTGACGATCACCACACCCTTTCAATCATGTGCAATGTTTTTGCTATCTATAATGAATTGTTTTATGCATATGAATTAATGAAGGGACTGCTGGTGTCTGGAGAATTGCTGCTATCAATGATGCGGGTGGTTGGAAAGACCGAACTACAGTGGAGGATATGGACCTTGCTGTCCGCGCTAGTCTTAAGGGATGGAAATTTTTGTACCTTGGCGACCTTCAGGTATCTAGCATTGCAAAAATGAAGTTATTATTCTATTTGTCTGAGATTAACTAAAGTCACAAAATGAATTCTGCCTTCTATTGTATCTTAGCCATATCTTACAAACTTGTATATTAGCGGGTTATGGCATTTGCTAAATTACCAATTAACTTTGTCGTAGGTGAAAAGTGAGCTTCCTAGCACTTTCAAAGCCTTCCGTTTCCAGCAGCACCGGTGGTCCTGTGGTCCTGCTAATCTGTTTAGGAAAATGGTGATGGAGATAATTAGAAATAAGGTCAGTTCTATTTATGATATGCTATCGAAGAATACGAGACTTATAAAATTATCTAGTTTTGTTGGCAAACAATTTGGGCCCTTCTTTTTCTTAGCTTCTAAGTTCTAATGTTATTTATTTTCTAAGTTCTAATGTTATTTACATTGCTGCAGAAAGTAGGGTTTTGGAAGAAAGTGTACGTCATTTACAGTTTCTTCTTTGTTCGGAAGATCATAGCCCATATGGTTACCTTCTCCTTTTACTGTGTTGTACTTCCCCTGACTATCTTGATTCCTGAAGTTCATGTTCCAATCTGGGGAGCTGTTTATATTCCTTCAGTCATCACCATTCTTAATTCAGTAGGAACTCCAAGGTCTGATTTACTGTATAAATTTGTTTAATCATCCATTTTCTTAGATATTCTAGTCCCCATATCAAGAACTCCTTTTGCTTAAGTAGTCTCAATCTTGCAGGTCAATTCACTTACTTTTCTACTGGATTCTTTTTGAGAATGTGATGTCAATGCACCGGACCAAGGCAACCTGGATTGGTCTGCTAGAAGCTGTGAGGGCCAATGAATGGGTTGTCACTGAAAAACTTGGAGATTCTGCTACCAAGAACAAATCAGGAGATGCTTCAAAGAACAAGACAAACGCCAAATCAGCTCCTAAAAGACTACGATTTAAATTTGCAGACAGGTAAAATTTTGTTTAAACTCATAAATCTATCTGTATAGACTGCAATCAGGATGATAGTTAGCATAAACAAAATTTAAGATTCTCTGACCATTTCAAGTTGGAGATCTTGATAAACAAATAGTACTCCCCCCTCTCTACTATTCTCTTTGAGACACACATGAATACTGGCAGGGAGAGGGAAAATATGTACTACCCACAAAATGATGTAGGGCCACACAGGAAATTCCATGTGTTGGACCAAAATAAATTTTTCCAAAACTGCCGACTCCACAACTCTAGAAAATAATTTGTGGTGATTAGTTTCCTATTTTTCTTTTTCTATTTTCAATTGCAAAAAGTCAGCAGTTTTTTTCTACTTAATCTTCACCTAAAGTGATGGTTCATCATCAACAATTAAACTTTTGGGATAAGTGATAGTTTATCATCAACAATTTTGCTTCTAGGCCATGCAATTGTTGTGTGTGAGTGTAAAAATCAAGGTGAAGGGTGTGTATATATTTCCTAACATGCATTTCCTTTTTTTTGTTTCTTCTTGGTTATGAACAGGCTCAACACATTGGAGCTGGGATTTGCAGCTTTCCTCTTCTTCTGTGGATGCTATGACTATGTCCATGGGAAGCACAACTACTTCATATACCTTTTCCTCCAAACCGTTAGCTTCCTCATTGCAGGTTTTGGCTACATTGGCACCATCATCCCCAGCTCTTAGTGGCTGTATTCCTAAATTATATACATTAAATTGGTGCATCATTTTAGTGTTTGTCCTGCCGTGTCCATATCTTTCATCCCAACAACATATTATATATTGCGGAAAGGGGTTGAGCAACCATTGATTGCGATTTGTAGTATGTCAACTTATTCAAGAAGAGTTCATTCGTCATATTGGACAAGAAAGGTTATTGCCGTGCTTTCCTCAGGATATGTCATCTAATTACTCAAGTGATATTGGAAAATAACAAAAAGAAAGGGTTCACATTGCTGGGAAAACACCTTATACAGAACCAAGTACAAGGAAGAAGCTGAAACAGCATATTTGTTTAGACAACAAGGAGACTGTTATTTAATTTGTTTTGATAGATTGTAATTGTGAGATTTTCTTCTTTTTTTAGTTTCCTATTTGTTAGTTTTCCTTAGCTTTGGTGAATAATCCAAGCAATCAAAAGGGTGAACTTGTAATCAAAGTATTTGTAGGCTTAAGCCTTCATATGCCGCTTTGGTTTTTAATGTGTCAAAGTCCATAGTTAAGGGTGGAGAATATTTTACCAAAAGCAACAATTGCTATTTAGATTTCCTTTGAAAGATTGCAATAGTTTGTCTATTTTTATCAAAATCAAATTTAACTGATTTTCTTCTAGCAAATGAATACTTACTCGTTTCTCCTATAAAAAAATCAGTCGTTCCTCAATTATATAAAAGCTCCCAAGTTGTTAATGATATTGATAACTAGTATGTGATATATTTTCTGCAGTTGGTGTTTTTTCTCTAGGCATATTACCTCTCTTTCTATAAGATCATGTGCTTTAATTTTTGGGTTTTACTAACATGTGCCATAAAGGCATACATTAGTAAACCATTTTATGAAACTTTTTATGGAAAATTGAAAAAGTGATTAACTGTTTTGACAGCTTTTTTTAATTCCCCATAAAATTTTCTTAAAATAGATTATTAATGTATGCTTTTAGGACATATATTAACTGGACCCTTAATTTGTATGTAAAAGAGGGCATAAGGGAACATTTTCATGTCTCTTGTCATGCCTTGTCCCAATCATATATAGGTAAGATGGCACGAATTGCGTTTTATGATTCCATGCTATCAGTGGTCACCTTTTGGCTTACTTCTTGTTACCATGATGTCAAGGGTAGCATTGTTTAAAACTTGAGGTTTATGCATTACTTCTTGTGGAAGTGTCATTATCTTTTGTATCCTTTTCCTTTACTTGAACCAATGATAGTGAGAGAGAGAGAGAGAGAGAGAAAGACTTGCACACAATTATAATATCCAATGGAGGTAGTACAAAAGTTATAGTACAAGAGCTAGTATCATAGAGGGCACATTAAGTTTATTTGAACCACTGGTAACTGGTAAGGGCAAGAATTGTTTTTAATTAAAATTTGGAAAGATACCAATAATTGGCTTCTTTAAAATATCACTTTTTAATGCATGCCATATATTATGGAAACTTCCAAAGCAAGTTGTTCTGATAGCCTTGTCATGAAAAGATAAATGTCACAAGCAGTGGACTTAGGGGCCCAACTGCTTTGCATCATTAGCCCTTTATGCCCTTTGAATAAGTACATTTGTGATTTGTCTCACATTAGGAACTCATAACCCAAAAAAAAAAAAAAAAAATGCAGAGGAAAAGAACAAAGTAATTCACCATAGGTTCTGATAAAAGAGGGGAAAACAAACATAAAGCATAAATCAACACTGAAAATGCACTGTGCCATTGCCAATTGGAATGTTCACTGATTACAACTATATAATTAAGTGTTTTTTATTCTTTATTTTCTTCATGGGGGTCAGACCCATGTTAACTTTAATTACCGACAAAATATAGGAAAATATTTCGAATATTTTGTGACTTAACACAAGCTAAGATTCTAAGTTTGCAGTCAGACTGAAAGACCCATAAGTCATAATATAATTTTCCTCCAATGATAAAGCAGATCACAATGAACCTTATACTAACCAATTTGGCTTTTCGATTATGAACCAGATCTCATTCAATAACTTTTTATGGTCATAAACTAGGACTTTTATTCAGCAAAAAAAAAAAAAAAAACTAGGACTTTTATATTCCATTCATAATATCAGAAGCACTCCTATTGCCAACCAGTCATAGGTGAATGACATAATTATAACAATCCACAAGGTGGTTCCTACTTCCTACCAAACGTTAAAAGAAAAATAAAATCCAGTAGTTAGGCATTATTACTGTAGTGTGAGGACCAACCGACCAGGCTACATTTCCCTTTCAATTAATATGGAAAAAGCATGTATGCTTGTTTGAGATAAGTTTTTAATACATTTTTATCTTAAACTTTTCTAAAATACATGTCTTGCGACAGATCATTTTTCTCACATTGCATGGATCTCGCACATGACACGTTATCAAGAAAATAGATCTGTGGAAGCTACTTATCCCCTATGCAATTTGTTACTGTTTATAGAATGTAGATGAGTTGTCTTTTTCAACTTCCATTCCATTCTGTTGTTTAATAATAGTATTTGAAAGTGAATTTTTTAAGTTGGGTGAGGTAGAGTTCTTAACGAAGACTATAAAAAATAAATAAATAAATAAACAAAAGAAAAATAGAAAGTGGAAATGTGGAATGCAAAATTTCACTTGGGATTAATTATATTACAAGATTGCTTAGGTGCTTTTCCATCTGAGAGGTTTTTCCAAATATTTGATCCAATGATGTGTAAAGGCCGACAATCACAGCTAACATTTCGCAATGTCATATGCAAAGTGGTTTTCTATGACGTTTACCTTTGCATCTCTCACCCACACAACAAGTCTTGGACAATGAGCAGTAATCTGGGGAAGGTTTTCCTGGAAATTGTTTCTTCTTCTTCCTCTAAAATTCGAACTCATCATACCATTTAATGTTTTATCCAATTGTCTTTTTCGTCATAGGCTTGTCTTGAAAACTACCTTCCAACTTCCAATTTTCTATTAAATCAACATTTTTAGTTTTTCTTTCTTTCTTGAAAATTAGTTTTAATATCTTTCGCTTCTCAAATTTATGTCATTTTGTTAGATTTAATGGTCCGGATTTAACCAAGACACCAATCGATTTTTAGCAGAAACGGAGATTAGATCTTAAATTTATCATTGAATCATCAGAAACTTTGTAGGTTTCAATTAACTCAACAGATAAAATCTTTGATGGTTGAATAAGAGATCTGAAGATCAATTCATGTCTATATCAAAAATTGATTGATGTTTTAGTCTGATTTACTAAGCGAGCTAGCTGGAACTCACGCTCAAAATGAATCTTGAATAATTAAATTGAAAAGAACATGCAATTTATAATTTTTTTTTTAACTAGACAGGCAAAAGTTTTTTCTTTCTCATGATAGGGAAAAAAATTAATTCAACACATAATATTTAATTTACTGCTTCATAAATAGAAAGATAAACAAAAAAAACACACACACGCTATCTACTGACACAAACGCACGTGCCTCCAGGCTCACACAAGAGAATCATTTGAGAAGTCACCCCAATATATAAATATTTTTATATATGGTGAATGTGAGCTTACATTATAAATTTTGTTTTGTCAGGCCCTATCACGTGGGCTGCTGAATAAGGAGTGTTTTTTGTATTTTCTCATAAACGGTTCCAATTTCCAGCTCGAATTATAAAATGAAAGCATCCACATATCACGTTACGTTCGATGCCCATAATTTGTGTACACCTTAGCCTTAGGCCCATTATCTCCTACATGGGGTCAGCTATTTAATGTAAATATTCGGCACCTTCGTTTGAAATATTCTCTTCTTGTTTGCTATGCAGTAATTGGACCGATTTGATAGCAACCAAACCCCAACGCCGAGTCACTATTATATGATTCCAAATAGCCAAAAAAATGTTGTGCTGTTTGAAAACTTGTGACAAAGTTAATTATTTAGGATAAGAGAAAGTTTCATGTGGGAGGACCAGTTGTCTTTGTGTGTGTCTCATTTTTTGCAAATCTCAAGCATACGTATTTCCTACTAGTCTACAACACTATGAGTTCAAGTAACTACCGACATTCTTTGTAGTACATTCATGTAGTTTCTTTGTATAATTATTAATTACCATTCTCACATATTTCTTTTTTTTAGAAACTGTCTTATTGCATTTATAAATAATAGCACCCACAATAGTTTGAAGTATAATAAAAAAATGTGTAAAATTTATATAGTTTTGTCTAAAAATGATCCACATTAGTCATTTTATAAATTATAATTGTGCAAATTTATAAATTTGGTACAGTAATTGTGTAAATTTATATTGACACTAACACTATTAATTTTTTATTTAGTTTTTATTATTTTTTTACGTATTCCAATAATAGAACAAAAGAGTAGATGATGGTTGTTGTGTGTAAAAAAAGAAAAACAATTACAAAAATCAATAAATTTTGATATTTAATAAAATATAGTATAAAATAGATAACATGATGTGTGATATTTTAAAAGGTGAGTATGTAAAATATAAAAAGTAGATTCTTATATTCAAATAAACAGAAAATATTTGCATGAATCAACAGGAATGCTGATCATAAAAAGTAGGTTCTTTTTTTTTTTTTTTTTTTTTGAGAAATAAAAAGTAGGTTCTAAGATAGGAAAAATAGTATTATTAATTATAGAGCTGATTATAAACGAGTTGATATGGAGCCTATCTATCAGTGAGAGAGTGACCTAACATGCCTGGAGCATGAGAGATTTTTTCAATAATAAACATGGCAGCCTACACTTTCGGCTGATTGAATGCGGGTTACTCCACTTTTCATATATGAATTATGATAGCAAATTACCACATGCAAATTCCCTTCCCAGCGATCTGTCTTGGTGGCACTTTTGTAGTTGCACCATATATTCATATCCAACACTTAGTTAACCTACCCTTCAATGTCAAAAATTAGGCCTAGTTTCATTCAGATCCAGCATTGTCAAAATAGGCAAAAAATAGTAGTCCACTGGCCCAATAGAAAAGTTTCTTGCTTTTGTACTTGGATTTATGGGAACTGAGGCTTTGGCCCAAAAATTCGTAGAATTGCTATCCGGATAAGGCCCAACAGAAAAGTTTCTTGCTTTTGTACTTGGATTTGTCGGAACTGAGGATTTGGCCCCAAAAATTATAGAATTGCTATCCGGATTTGGGCCAATAGAAAAGTTTCTTGCTTTACTTAATAAATGATAGAATTGCTAGAATATCACGAAAATGGTATGATGTCAATCAAAACGGATTAAGACGTAATTTGAACTTAGTTTTAACATGTTACTTGCTTGTTTAAGGCTCTCAAATATCTCATGATCACATAAGGCCTAAAACCAACCTCGATTGAATGGTTTTATACATATATAAAGTTCGACAATTACGAGGGAAGGTGATTCAAACCCTAAACATTTCTATTGGAATTATTAGAAAGTGCTGGTTAAACTATACAGGTCTTGGCAACTAAATGGTATTAAAAGTGAACAGTTAGGAAATGAAACCTTATATATCAGGCTTATAAGCCCTCTTACTTGAATTAAGTAATTGACTATATCATTATAGTCAACCAAGGGCGTTTGTAGTCCAACGGTTAGGATAATTGCCTTCCAAGCAATAGACCCGGGTTCGACTCCCGGCAAACGCATTCCCTTCTAACCGTAAGATAAAAAACCAAATTCTTTTTAAAAGTATATTTAATTTGGTCTCCAGTTATTTTGGAAAAAAAAAAAAAAGACATTAGCCAAATTGATATAAAATAACGTTCATATGAATTTTCTAACTTAAAAAAAAAAAAAAAAAAAAAACTAGGTTCTTATATTTAAAAAATATTTTAATTCAGCCTCCAGTTTTTTTGAAAAAATAAAAAATACACTAACTAAATTGATATGAAATAATGTTCATATCAATTTTTTTTTTTTTTAAGATTCCTATATTTAAAAAAAAAAAATTGGCCTCCACTTATTTTTTTAAAAAAAAAACACTAGCCAAATTGATATGAAATAACGTTCATATCAATTTTCTAAAAATAAATAATAATAATAACCTAGATTCTTATAATTTTTTTTACAAAAAAAAAAAAAAAAAAAAACCACGTTAATTTAAAAATAAAAACATATCTCTCCATTTTTGTTTCTCTTTCACCTTTTTATTTTTTTGTATGTGTTCAAATTTAACTAGAACTATAAATGAACCAAGCCGATCATGAACAACTCAGACCCAGCTCAATAAAAAAAACTCGTTCATGTTTGTTTGTTTATAAATAAATCAAGTTTAAACTTTAGTTTTAGGCTTGTTTAATAAACAAGCCAAGCCCAAGTAAAAAAAATTGTTTACAACAAGCTCGCAAGCTATTAGGCTTGATACAAAACAATTCAAGCATAGATTCATTTATAAGTTTATATGTGTTAGCTAAATATATTCATTACACATATCTTAATAATTACATGGCCAACATGGGACTATTACCCATTACCTTAATTTTTTCATTCCCTCTAAACTAACCAATAACCACTTTAAATTATAGTTACATTTAAAAATAAATTAGTTAATTAAGTGAGCCACATATGATCTTTCTCTATCAACCATCTAAAGTAAAGTTATGAAACATGTTAGTATTTTTTTTTTTTTTTTCATTCATAATAGTTACAAACAAGTATTTTGCTAGTTCTTCACCATCTAACATGAATGTAAAAATTGTATTTTGAATATCTGCTAAAGCTTAATAAGGAATGATGAATTGATGAATTTAAAAATATAAATTTTTAATTTGAATAATAGCTAATCATAAGTAGGACTGGACACATGATAAAACAAGTATACAATTTTTTCTTCTTCTTAATTTCAGGGATTTAAGCCTTCGATAATGTAATTTTTTTAAATTTCAAGCTCAAAAGCTCGAGTTTGAGCTTGAAATTAAGCTTGAGCTTGGCTTGACTAATTAATCAAGCCAAGCCAAGCTCAAGCTCAAGTTTTTTAGCTTTCTTACGAGTTCAAGCTCAAACACTATTTTTATGCTTGTCCCAAACTCAGACCAAACTTGAGCTTTTGACTTTTTCTGACAAACCAAACTTGAACATGCACTAATCGACAAAGTTTGGCTCATTTATAGCTCTAAACTCTATCAAAAATAAACCCAAGTTAATATAATCTCAAAAAAAAAAAAAAAAAAAAAGTTAGAAAGTGTAAGGAGTTGTGGTGCCTAATTTTATGAGATATGGAGAAACTAGGTCCAAAAAAAAAAAAAAAAAACTAATTTTTTAAATTTACCTAAAATGCAAGGGTTTTATTTAGAGTTTGTGGCTTAAATGGCTTGACCCTTAAATAGTATAAATAAATAAATAAAGCAATATATATATATATATATATAAAAGGTTAATTTCATCTCTAGTTATTTTTGAAAAATAAAAATACAAAAATGAGTATACTATTTTTTTTTTCTTAAATTTAGATATTTAAGCCTTTGCTAATGTAATTTTTTTAGATCTTAACCTCAAAAGCTCAACTTAGACTAAAGTTTGAGCTTGGCTTGACTAATTAATCAAGCCAAGCCAAGCCAAGCCAAGTCAAGTCAAGCCAAGCTCAAACTTTCTCATGAGCTCAAGTTCAAATACTTTTTTTAGGCTTGTCACAAGCTCAAGCCAAGCTTAAGATTTTAACTTTTTATGACAAGCCAAGCTTGAACATGTACTACTTAGCAAAGCTTGGCTCATTTACAACCCTAGTTCAACTCTATCAAAAATAAACCCAAGTTAATACAATCTAAAAAAAAAAAAGTGTAAGGAGATGTGGTGCCAAATTTTATGAGCTATGGAAAAACATGGCCAAAAAAAAAAAAAAAAAAAGCTTTTTTAAATTTATCTAAAATGTAAGAATTTTATTTAGAGTTCGTGGCTTAAATGAATTAACCCTTAAATAATAGTATAAATAAAGCAAGAGAGAGAGAGAGAGAGGGTTAATTTCGTCTCCGGCTATTTTTGAAAAATAAAAATACAAAAAGCAATATATAATAATGGCTTAACCCTTAAATAATAGTATAAATAAAGCAATAGAGAGAGAGAGAGAGAGAGAGGGGGGGTTAATTTCATCTCCGGTTATTTTTGAAAAATAAAAATACAAAAGGCAATATAATATATAATAAAGATTGCTGGCTGTGGGGTTCGAACCCACGCGCACTTATGTGCAGAAGATCTTAAGTCTTCCCCCTTAACCTCTCGGGCAAACCAGCTCGTTGTGCAAATCTATCCAGCTAATTGGTATTAATGGTGACATGTGTTGTATTTGGTTCCGCGACGAAGCATCTAGAAGTAACAAAGAGAATCATGGAACGGCTCTGATTACATCATCACTATCTCTCTCTATTTATCACTTATCCGTTTCCACAACACACACGCCTTCATCAAAAAAAAAAAAAAAACGCGTTTTAGTTTATCCTCATCATCAAAAAAATCTAACACACAAACACAGTCACAGAGAAAGAATCAGAGTTATATATCTGGTCACAAAAAAATTAGTGTTTTTGGTGTTTGGGAAATGGCGGAGCACTTGGCGTCGATATTTGGGACGGAGAAAGACAGAGTGAACTGCCCGTTCTACTTCAAGATCGGAGCGTGCAGACACGGCGACCGGTGCTCGAGGCTCCACACGAAGCCCAGCGTAAGCCCGACCCTTCTCCTCGCCAACATGTACCAGCGCCCTGACATGATCACGCCTGGCGTCGACGCTCACGGCCAGCCCATCGACCCTCGCACCATTCAAACCCACTTCGAGGAGTTCTATGAAGATCTCTTTGAGGAGCTCACCAAGTACGGCGAGATTGAAAGCCTCAATGTCTGTGACAACCTTGCCGACCACATGGTACCGCCCTCTTCCCAAACTACTTAAGATAGATAGAACATGTGTAAATATTTTATTATTATTAGGATATGGTATGACTATGTGTTCATTTTAATGTTATGAATGTCTGGTTAATTTAATTAATTGTTAGCCTTATACTTTTTTATAAAAATTTGTACTTGGGGTTCCAGTTGATATGTTGAATAGGAAATTTGCTTAGTTAGCTCATCTGGTAAAGTTTATTTTCTTTGAATAAAAAACCAATTGAACTCCCGTCTACACCATAAACCAATTGAGTGTATGATAAATAAAGAGTAATCATCAAGAGCAAACATAAATTTATACACTTTTATTTATAGATATCTGTATATAAATTTTATTAATTGGGATTTAGGGTGTTATTAGCCTAGCTATTTTGACTTTTCATATATGTATAAGATTTTTTTTTTTTTTTTTTTTTAAGCGTAAAATTTTCAAAAATTCTTGTCCAAATGTAGTTTTATCATCAATGAGAAGAACATTGATTTTATATGTTTTGGCAGGTGGGTAATGTCTATGTTCAGTTCAGAGAGGAAGAACATGCTGCAAATGCACTTCGCAATCTGACTGGAAGGTTTTATGCTGGTTCGTTTTTCTTTTTCTACTTATTTTAGATTGAGTTTAGGATTTTTTTATTTATCTAATATTTGTAGTCTAAATTCTGTTTATGCTAGTTCTCAATATGCTCTAGCTCAAAATCAAATGGTACTTCTTTTTCATTAAGTAAGGGATAGATTGTACAATCTCGCATTCAAGACCCATAGGGTTTATGTGTAACTTCTTCATATTATGATTGGATTGGATATAATATGTAGGACACTTGTCGTATTGAAAAAGCTCTTTGAAGCAGAGTGGGGGACATGGAGAGAGATTGGGTAGGGAGAAGACAAGTAGGCCACCCTTCCCTTTCACTCTCCATTCTAAACATACTGTAGAAGGTTTCTTTATCCTTAGAACTGTGTACTTTTATATTGGTTTCATGCATCTTTTGTCAAGAAGCTTAAAATTGGACTTTGCTCTCATGATTTTATTACTATTTGGCTTACACCAAAACCAAAAATTTTAAAATATGAATTAAAAAACTTTAGTCTTGCTAATGAGCTATAGCTCAACTGATACTTTCTTCTCTTGTAATAATGGGATGGAGGTTGAGGTCGTGGGTTCAAGACCCACTAGGTGCGTGCGTGTGAAACTCACCATTAGTAGTTTTGGCATTCATGTCTGGAATTAGAGATAATCAAAAACATGGTTCGCATCTATCTCACTTTGGAAACCAAAAATTGCAGGCCGTCCCATCATTGTTGATTTTTCTCCAGTGACAGACTTTCGTGAAGCCACTTGTAGGCAGTACGAGGAGAACACTTGCAACCGTGGTGGATACTGCAATTTTATGCACTTGAAAAGGATCAGCAGGTAAACTGTCCTCTATGATCTATTATATTCTCTGCAATACCTTAACATGTTATGCTCCGTCTGAAAGTGCTGCATCTGATTGTAATTCATTTAATCTGATCTTTTCAGGGAGTTAAGGCGGCAATTGTTTGGGAGGTACCGACGAAGGCACAGCCGCAGTCGAAGCCGAAGTCGGAGCCCCTACAGGCATCGTAGCTATGAAGAGCGCTCTCATGGGGGACATGGTTCTAGCAAAAGGTATGATGAAAGGGATCATTATTATGAAAGTCAGAGCAGGAGGCACAGGACCACAAGCCCTGGTCATAGGAGAGGACGAAGCAGAAGCAGGAGCCCTGGGGAGAGGAGGAACCACAGTCCAGTTAGGGAAGGCAGTGAAGAGAGGCGTGCCAAAATTGAACAATGGAATAGGGAAAGAGAACAACAGCAAGAAAATGCTAATAAGGTCAGCAATGATGGAGAAAATGCTAATATGCAGAATGGAGATCAGTACTATGGCTACCAGCAGCAGCCACCTCCACAGCAAGAAAAATATAATTACTGATCCTTTTAACAGTATCTGGTTCGTTTCCTCTTTCTCTTTGTTATTTTGATAGTCTTTGCTTCATTGGGAGAAAGTTACATTTCATCAAGGACCACCAATTTAATAAAAATAGCTTACAGCCCATTTTCCACTGTGCAGGTGGTGTGCAGGTTCACAGTTCTGATATGGAATTTGAATTGTTATTTTTCCTTCTTTTTTGTTTTTTTTTTTTTGGTGTGTGGGGTGGGGGCGGGGTGGGCTGTGCCTTTTTGTCTGCATACATGCTGCTTTCTGTATGCTTCAATGCATGCTTTATCTCATGATAGGCTTCAAAGAAACTATTTTATCATCTTAAACCAGTTTTTTTGCTTCCATCTTCCATCTAGGTCTTTGCGTTCCTTTTTAAGACCAACTGCTATCAAGACTTAACCATTTCATCTCCACCGTATTTCCCTCTTAACCAGCTCTCTTTTATCCTTAATTGTCAACTAGTCAGTTCCTTGTAGGATTAGGATCCACTGGGTGTGAGCGAGTGTAGTTACAAATTAAAAATAAAATAAAAAGATAGCAAAACTAGTCAATTCCTTTATTTAGAATCCCTTGACTAACTGTAATTGATGGTGCATTAAATCAAACAAACCTAACCACCTGTATGATATCTTAAACTTCAACTCATCCTTTGATTAGATTTTTCTTAAGTGTCCCTTTTCTAGAATTGTGATATATGTGTGTGTGTGTGTGCGCGCGCGCGCACGCGCGCGATCCCGTGTGGAATTTATGCCACCAGCCTAATGGGTAGACCTCTTACTATAAAGGATATACAGAGGCACAGTGTCAATTTAAATAATGTTAGACATACAATTTTAAGGAAGTAATTGGTTAAGTTTGTCTCCTTTAGTCAACACAAAGGAAATCTTTGAGAAAGTCTATTTTTGTTTGTTGATTTACTCTTGCTGGGAGCCAAATTCAATAGTGTGCACCATAAGCATGTGTGGAACTTTTTGTTTGATATGAGATATTAGTATATGCATGAATGATTTTACAGTCAGGGACTCTGTGAAAACCACCACACATCAGGGGAACGATCAAATTTCCATGGTTCTGTCTTTGGTTTAGTTTTCTATGAACTCTCTTTTACCTTACTTTACCATAGTTTTTGGGGAAGTTAATGATCTTACATGTTATGAGTTTTGCAGGTTCAGGTATCCCTGCTTCTAAGGACCAATATTGTTTTATTTGCAGCTTACCATGAAATTTATGTACAGGTTGTTGAGTGCAGCAGCAGGAAGGGTTTATGCATGAGAAGGAAAGCACCTGCAACCAAATTCTTAGCTTCTGAGAGTCGTAGGTGAGGTCTTGAAATATTATTGATGGCTTTCTGGTCACATCGCAGGTCAGGGATATGGCTGCAGTGTAAACACTTGCTATTTGGCAATTGATGTTATTTGTGTTTTGGGTTTGTAATAGCTTTGGGATTGTTAATTGGGTTCATCGTTATTGACATCATTAGGATTTGCATTGTGCATTAAACTATTAACTTTTTAGCCTTTGTGTATTGTGATTTGCAATATTTTGAATGCTATTTATTCCCCCCTCCAGTGCATTTATTCCCCCCCCCCCCCCCCCCCCCCCCCTTCCTCTTTTAACTTTCAAGTTCTGTTGAAATATCAAGCCATTTGTAATTGTTCCGGCATTTTCGATCAATTTTGGGTGAAAGGTCATCCTGAGCTAAAAAATTGTTTTTGTACAGAATGAGATTTGTTTGAGCCCTTTCTCATTCTCTATCATGCACCTACTGCTCTGGCTTCAATACCTTCTCCATTGTCGGCTTTGACGCCAAACCTACTTTCCACCTTACAAAACATTGCTCCAATCACTCAAAACATTAATTTTTGTCAAACCAACTTTCCAAACTTAACGACACGTTTTCCAATCGCTCCACCAACCAAACATCAATAAACAAGAAAACAAAAATGAGGAGATCTTTATTTTTAAGCCTTTTTTTTTTTTTTTTTTGGTTGGAACTTGGAAATGGCATCCTATATTCTAAAGAAGCCAAACAAAAGGGGGACAAATATCAATTATTAGAGGTGATTTGCAGGTTAGCATAATTTTGGGAGAGAATATCGTTAGTTAGCAAGGTTCTGAATCAGTTTAGGAAACTAACATCTTGAGTTTGTAAAGCTCGATTTCGGTCACAAATTCAAGTCTCAAATACTCGAGTTATATAGAAGTATTTGAAGAACAAAGGTGAAAATGAAGACGATATGAAAAACTAAAGAACCAGATCCGAAGAAGAAAAACAGAGATTTGGAGAACGCAGAACGATTAGAAAAATAGAGGCAAATAGAGGCAGATCCAAAGGAGTAGAACGATTTGAAAAACAGGGAAGGAAGAATCTGTAGAAGCAATAAGAAAGAAAAAGTGCAGAGGAGGAACTCAGAACTCGGAACTCGAGTTTATAAAACTCGAGTTTACATGGATTCTACGTGGATAATTTTTGTTTGCCAGTTTAGGAACTCGAGCATTCAAGATGCTATTTTTCCACATTGTTTTGCAAGCATCACCACTAACGAAATTATAAAAAATTTAAGGTCAAATGAAAAAAAAAATCTTAATTATCAATACCCATTTTGGATCTCCCAAAATCATTTAGATCAATATATCTTAAAATGAGTACCGACCTGACTCAAAATTGAATATTAATGACAGACCAACTTTTATAATTTGCGTTAGATTGAGTGATTTGCAAAAGGACCAACTTCTAATCATTTACTTGCAAAATATATGCAATGCCAAATGTGGGGTGAAGGGCAATTAAAGGTGATTTGAGATAAAGGCTGTGAGTTTGACAAAATCCAACAAATCTCAGTGATTAAAGGTGTGGCTAGGCTGTGTGAGTATATATGGTGGTTGGGGAGGTGATCAGGCCATACAATTTAGGACGATTTTTTAGTCTGAATTAGGGCTTTGATTTTGGGGGTTTAGAACAACGTTTTTGAAAGAGAATAGAAGGCCGTTAGGACGAGTTATTGCAGAAATCAGATGGGTGTGTGAATAAATGGAGGGTGTGGTAAAGGTAGGAGTGGCAAAATTTGACACGACCCGCGAATCCGACACGACTAACCTGTTTATAAACAGGTCATGGGTTGAGGCTAAATGGGTTCGGGTCATATTCGGGTCGACACGGCTGACTCGTTTAATAAACGGGTCGTGTTCGTGTTTAACATGTGAACCTGTTTGACCTGTTTGACCCGTTTAAGTAATAAATGTATTAAATTTTGTTATTATTGCTTAATTTTTTTTTTTTTGAGAATCTATTATTGCTTAATTTTTGTTGTTGTAATTATATGTTTATTATTATATTTATGGTTGTAATTGTATTTTAATTTTAGATATATAGAAATTAATAATAGATTATTTAGATCATGTATGACCTATTAATCAAACAGGTTATTAGTATTAATTTTTACATGACTTATTAATTAAACAGGTTAAACGTGTCGGGTTGGGTCAACCTGTTTAATAAACAGGTCGGGTTAGGATTGAGGATTCTTGACACGTTTACTAAACAGGTCGGGTTCGGGTCAACCCATATAGCAGAGTACTTATGGCTCGACACGACACGAACCCGACCCGCGAACACGAATTGACACCTCTAGGTAAAGGCAAGGAGGGTATGTGAGATTAATGGTGATGTGACTTCTGTGCGAGAGAGAGAGGAGAAAAGCTTCAAGATCCTTGCTAAAGTGACGCGTCAAAGAGTCGTTGTAGAGAGACCACAATGCACTAACGGGTGGGAGAGAAGAGATAGTATATGATTATACGCGTGGGCTTAGAGCACAGTGAAACACACACTCAAACAAGCTTGAACAGAACTCAACTCATGTGAAACACTGCTCAAACACCTTTTGAAGACAACTCAAACCTTGCTAGTTCAGACTCACATACCAAACAAAGAATTTAGCATAGGGCCCACCTATTTAGCTGTTTAAACACAAAAAAACGTTACTCAAATAAGGCTACCAAACAGGCCCTATGTGTTCTGAAAATAAATCAAATATCCTCTCTCTCTCTCTCTTCCATGTTCTAAGTAATTTGCAATGCACACAATGTTGAATAGGTTTAAACTTAGCTCGTTATGTGGATCTGGGCTCCAAAAAGTCAAAAACAGAACTGCACATTTTCAGGGAACTTATTTTTCCTTCACCACTCGATCTTCTCCAATCTTCTTCTTGGTTTTTGGCATAGCCTAATTTTGAACTTTGATTACGCCTCAATTCTCAGTTTTCTTAACTACTAATTTTGATAAATTCTTCCAAAAACAAATAAGAAACAAATTCAGGTACTACTAAATAATCATTACATACCAGACCATTCATTATGGAGTTTCACAGACCATACTATTGACGTAAAGCTTTTATTTTGACGAAAGACGCCATATCTGTGCTTATTTAAAGTGCTTATTTTAAGTAATGATTTTGACTGACTTAGTTATATCGAACAATTGCAGCCAAATTCTCTCATTAGAGAAAGACACAACCCTACTTGGATCCAACGCATTCATACTTAATAGTTTGTTCAACTCTCTGGGCAAATGGCCAGATTCAAATGGCAACTGATGCCTTCCCAAGACTTCCATCATTCTCCCATGTTATGTAAATTAAAGCAGATTACCGAAGAAAAAATCATAATACCAGTAAAAATAACCTCGTTTTACGTTATCCAAAAATATGAGAGGACTAAATCCGGAAAGACAAACTCCAAAAACAGGACATTCAACTAGAACCCTCTCTCATGTATGGTGCCAAAATCTAATAACCCCCTAGCTCTCTATCAATTCATTTCCAGGGAAATCCAGATCATGCTACAAAAGCAAATGTTGTGATAGCCCAGTCACTAGTTTTCACCATGCTTGGCCTTTGTGTGGGACTGAAGACCAACTTCAGAGCCGAAAGTCCTGTGCATATATAGAGAAGCATGTGAGAATAGAAAGCAACCTCAGTTATAGAATTGGAGAAAAGTGGTGTGAGTAAACATACCTGCTGCAGGTCTGGCAAGAGAATGCACCACCAGATTTTGGGGACTTCTGCTTAGATTGCTCACTAGTTGCAGGAGTCTTCGCAGCCTTCTTGGAAGGATGTGGGGTTGCTGTATGACCGCCCACCTTCTTACCATCTAAAGCATATAAACAAAAAATAGGAAATCATGTTGAAGGTGCAGAGTTCAGTAAAGCTTTACTCAGAAAATTATTGATTCCAATCATGTCACAACAAAAGGCATGACTTATCAGCGAGGACAAGATGAGACAATTGATATGGAATTAAACACACATGAAAAGAGAGTGGAGCTGTTGCAAACATAGATATTTTCCATTTAATCTATAGATTTTTTAGAAAACAAATAACACAAAACCAGAATAAGAAATGGAAGGTCAACTTTGATTGTAGGGACACAACATGATCATCAAACCCCTGGACCCTTAGTTTAAGGTGCCATTAGGTCAAAGGACTATTAGAACAAAAAACATATAGAAAGCAAGCAACCACAAATTTGGACAACATAGAAACAAACTCACCAGTTTTTTGAGGAGTAGCTGCTTTTGCCTTTTTAGCAGGGACTGGAGTTTTAGTTGCGGATTCTGAAGGTCTCTTCTTGCTCGATTCAACCTTCAACAAAAAGAGGTGATATCAACAATTTGAAAAAACATCAGCAATGTCAAAAATATTCAAATAGATAGAAGAGAGAGTTATAGAGAATGCAAGGATATATTTCTATACCTTCTTAGGTGTCTCTTCAGGCTCATCATCAGACTCATCATCATCCTCAGCAGAACCAAAAGACATATCCTCATCCTCATCACCACTATCATCATCATCATCATCCTGCAACACATTAAAATTTAAAGCTGGTAAAATTATTTTCAATTAGCATATTAAAAACAGAAAATGAAAATAGAAAATGTAAAGCCTACAGAGCAACATAAAGGTGCAACCAGCAATGCCGTAATTGCATAAAGTAGTCATTGCATTAAGGCAAGGACCCAAGACAGGCTAAGTAAGAATTCTCTATCCATTAAAATCTACAACACATTGATATCAATCTTGCATTAAATTCACTAACCAAAATTTCCCCCCTAAGCAGAATAAGTTGAAGAAATGTAGATAAAGGGCTTGGAGACAAAACAAAATTGATCCACCAGAACACTCCCAAACACAATTTTTAGTTCCATTTGAGAACAAGAATGTGGAGACACATTCCTTTGATGTTACTTTTTCTAGAAAGACGAATTATATTTGAGCCAAGGCATATTACCACAGATCCATAAACAGAAGATATTCATGCATATAACAACAATGCAAAGTGATTCACCTAAGGGTCAAAAGTGAGTATCTATGACATTCCTATTAGAAGAATTTCTGCAATAATATAACAGCAGTATACCTCATCACTAGATTCACTCGAATCATCATCCTCATCGTCTTTGCTTGGTTCTGAAATCTTAACCTGCTTTTCAGAAGGTGCAGCAATACTTTTAACTGGTGCAACCTTTGGGCCAGCCTTACCTGAAAATTTTTTGCAGTCAGAGGCAGCAAGGGCTTAAAATATAAAATAATATTCAGCTGACTGAAAATTAGATCACAGAAGCATCATCTACCATTCTCTGCAATGTTCAGTGGCAACTCCTCTTCGTCCTCCTCATCATATGAATCCATCTCAGAATCTGCACAAGTTTGAAATTGGTAAATATTTCACAATCACATTTTGAAAAGACATTAGAAATTTTAGAAAACATATTTTTATCACTCACCAGTTGCACGCTCAGTGGCAAAGACAAGGGATCAGAGAGTCAAGGAAACAACAGATAATTTAGAGAGAAACAGACCTTCCATATGCAACACGTGTTAGAATGATCCCAAAATATGGTGTCCTAATGAAATGATTTCATTAGGCAACCAGCTTTTTAGACTCAAAAATATGATCAGTTATTTACATAAACTAATATTGGGGAAACCAATTGATCAGTTATTTTCTAAAACTAACACAGTTATAGGGAAGATGCCCATCCATTTTAAGCTTCTGTCCACATGCATTGGCAGAAATGCACAGCTTACAAGTTCAGTAAATACTTTAGGATGTTAGTGTTAGGCTATCACATCAACCCCTTAAGACAAGGGCCAAATTTTAAGAGAAAGTAACTATCAAAGACTCAATTTGCTGAAAAAGATGGGTAAATGTTAAGGATATTCTTCATACATGGTGGCAGCCTTGTAACCTGCAAAGTATACACTCCCATTTTTCCAGTTGTGAGAGAGCTCAAACTCCTTCTCAAAAACCAAATCAAATGATAGCTGAGGGAATTTCTCTTGGGAAAGTGTTCCCAACACAAGCTTCTGATCACCAAACTTCACAAAGATAGGTGTGGATTCATTTCCCTTGTTCTTAGACTCACCCAGGGATGCCTGAATCAAAACGCATAATTTTAAGCATTTCCAACACATATAAAACTAGACAGCAATATATCAATTAACCCTACAAAACAACAGTACCAACACAATAATTTTTACCTGTGAAAGATGAATGAGCTTCTCCTCTCCAGGTGATACTTTAACAGGCTGCCCTGCCTTGACTTCAACACCTTGAGATTAACACAAAAAGAAACTATTCAATATCTGTATGCCAGTGGATATGATAAAACTGATACAGAGCAATAATAGTTATCAACATTGTATAACTAGTGGATTTGCCACGACCGTACATTACTAAGTTGTGGAAGGTAACAGGCATGTATGATGCAGGAGTTGACCAACAAAAAACAAGAAACTCTCCAGCAATACCCATCATTATCAACAATAACTAGTAAATCAACAGAGTGATTTCAAGCATTAACAAAAAATGTAATGCAAGTGACAAACATTACTCAACCAAATCATACAATAGGAAAAACTACAGAACCATAATAATTCCCCCATTTAAAACCACAACAATAGGAAGTAGAGACAAAAAGGCTCACAGCTCCAATGTTATGCACAACAGAAAATAAGACATTATGGCCAAATCACAAAGGCAATCTAGAACCACAGGAGTTCCATTTTCATTTAGATTGTAAAGAACACACACAAACTAACACAAAAGGCATTCAAAGGGAAAAAGGCTTTAAAATATGGGATTAATTCTTTGGGGTGTTATTTCCTCTCCTTTATCTCATTCTTTTCGAGAACCAAAAGAAAAAACACTAACTAATAATTTCCCGTGTTTTACTAAACTAAAAACATTTTGAAAAACCATTTTGAATTATACCAAGTGACATACTAAAAACTAAGTAGCTCCAAACAGAAAAAAAAAATTTTAAATCTGAGAAATATAAACCACGGCTTTTACAAGTCAGCAGAAAAACCAGAAAGTACTTTCCCAACACAAAAACAACAGAACAGCAAAAAATATAAACAATGAAACATGAACCACGATTCTTACACATGTAGTAACAAAAAGAGTCAGCAGAAAAAATAAAAAATAAAAACACTTATCCAAAACCAAAACAATTTTTACAAAAACAACTTCCAGTTTCAACAACAAGTAGCTTCCAAGCTTCATAACAACACAGCCATGGCAACAAAAACACAAACAATCATATTCACAACAGGAAAACAAGAATACAAATATTAAGGACGAGAACGAAAATGAAAGGAGAGAGACAGAAGTGTATGATGAAGGTATACAAGCAGAAATACGAAACCCTAACCCTAATACAAGGACAACGATGATAGTGGAGATGAGAAGCTTACCCCAAAACTCCATGGAAGCGAGTGAGAGAGAGAGAGAGAGACAAGGAGGCTAGGGTTTGGGGAGGGTTTTAGAGAGAGAGAGAGAGAGAGTTTAGAGTGAGTGAGCGATTAAAGAGGTAGAAATGAAAGGGTTTGAAGGCTTTTTTATAAGGGGTTTGCCGCTCGCCGCTGAGTTTACTTTTTGAGACCTCACTCACCTTATTAGGGTTTTGAGAAACAATAATGCGAGAATGCGCGTTTGGAATAAATTTGGTCCTGGGCCTAGTCCTGGGCCATGCTTTTTGGACATATATTGTTCGACTTAGTACACCATAATACTTACTAGGCTAGGCTACTATTACTGCAAAACATCATAAATGGCTTTGGATTGATTTTTGGGCTGGGCTTACTTGTTCGTAAGATTCCTGTTTTATAAACTTTCTTTTTTTTTTCCTGAATGAAAAAGTGGGTTCTTGGGGCGGGCTCATCGGCTCCATGCTATGTGACAGTAATGGATAATATTACGTATACTACGCGGGTCTTAGAGCATTCGCATCAGTAGGTTTAAAGTCATGTAAAATCATGTAAACATCAATTTTTACACATTTTTGCTCAAAAATGCACTCCATCAGCTCTTCTAAAATTGTATAAAATGTGTATTTCTTTACACGAGCTACAGTAACCGTGTAAATATACACGGCTACTGTAGCTCGTGTAAAGAATAATTTATTCATTTCCTTCGCTCATTTTTTTCTTTCTCTTCTCCAGCTCAACAAACTCAGTATCTCATCTTCCTCTTTTTCCAGATGCACACAACCAGACAAATCAACATACAAACACATCCAGACAAATCAAAACACAAACACATCCAGAAAAATCAACACACAAAACAGAGATACACTTGCTTTAAAAAAAAAAAAAAAACACAGATACATAAACACGAAGATCGGAGATCGGCGATGCAAAACGAAGATCGAAGATCGACGATGCAGATCGGAGCTGTGGCGGATGGGTTTTGTGATTTGGTGGTGGATCGGTGATGCAGCTGTGGAGATCGGTGATGCGGAGCTTCGGTGGTGGAGATGTGGTGGTGGATCAGTGGCGTTTGGTGGTCGAAGCTGTGGCGGATGGGTTTATAGTGGATCGTTGATGCGGGGCTGTGGAGATTGTTGATGCGGAGCTTCGGTGGTGGAGGGTGGTGGATCGGTGGCGTTTGGTGGTCAGAGCTGTGGCGGATGGGTTGGAAGAGAAGACCAGAGAGTGGGTTGGAAGGGAAACCAGAGAGTGGGTTTAGAGAGAAAGAGAGTGAGAGCGTGAAAGAAACCAGAAAATGAAAGAGAGAGAGAGGGCGGGGGTATTTAAGGGAGGTAGGTAAAAAAAAATAATAAAAAAATAGAGTGTAATGAATATTTTATTGAAATAACTTGTAAAAAAAATGAATTGATGTGGGTGTTTTGTAAAAGTGAATGTGTAAAATAGAAAAAATAAGTTTTTAGTGTAAAAATGAATGTGTAAAATAAACACACTGATGCGAATGCTCTTACTTAAGTTATTGTTCAAACCGCTCATCTCTAAGTACTGGAATAAAGACTCTTACCATCAAGTCACACCTCACGTAGTTGCTAAATTATTTTAGAAACTACTAGTTAGAAGTTGATACCATTTTATTTATTATTATTAAGTGCTAGGACAAGAACTCTTACCATCAAGCCACACTCCATGTGGTTGCTAAATCGTTTTAGAAACTACTAGTTAGAAGTTGATCCGATTTGGTTTATTATTTTAATCTTGATACCACTTGCTCTTTGTGTGGCATTTTTATAATATGCACTGCCCATAATTCCATATTCTTCAGACCACACAGTGGCTAGGAACTTTTGTGAACCTCTCTTCTTTTTTTTTTTTTTTTTTAATTCCTTTGGAGGAATGGAATGGCTTCATTCCAATTGTGTCTCTCATTATCCTTCTAAGTACCTGCTAATCCCTTGGGAATATTACATTTCCAATAGTGGAGTGGTTTGGCACCTATGGCTTCACAGGAACCGCTTCATCTTTCTAACAACACAAATGGACTTCCCTCTCCTAATTGGGTCAATCTCAACACTAATGGTCCTCTTTGGATAACTTGAGTATTGCGGGGGTGAAGGTTTGCTGAGAAATGAAGATGGTGATTTGATCAATAGCTTCTCAACATCTCTGAGGAAAACATCATTTGCCATGACTGAACTCTAGGCACTCAAGGACAAGCTCACTCTGGTGCAAAAACTCGAATTCACTTATGTTAATGTTGAATTAGATGTTGAATTGATAGTTTACTTGTTAAAAAAAAAAACTTGTTTATTCATATTACAATGGAGCCTATTTTCATTGATTGCTTGACCATATTGAGGAGCAAACCACTGTAATGCCTTGGCAAAAGTAGGTTGTCATTTGTCAACAAACTAATGACTTTGTTAATTTTGAAAGCCTGTCATCTAAGGTGGCGCCTCTATTAGCTTATGACAAAGTTGAGCTCACATCCAAACAAGCTGTAAAAGTATTTTGATATGTTAGGGATTATTTTTTCCAACCAAAAATTCAATTTAGTATCAATTTCATTTAGCTTAATTATACACTAAAAATAATTTATTCAAATATATTGTTTCACAAAATCCAGTGTCATTGGGATTTCAAAATAATATTTTTGTAATTTAAAATTGATAACGTTCACGTTATAATGAATGCTCATTACCATTAGCTCAAAACACTAATGAATTTTATTACTATTTATATATATAAAAAAAAAATCAACTATTTGGTATAAAAAATTATATAATATTTTTTTTTTTAAAGTTTACATAAACAAATTAATTTTAATAAGTGTGTTTCGGATTAATTATGGCTTATTGTAAATATAATTAAAATTGATATCATTTTCTATGATAATTATTATAATACCCTCACATACAATTTTTTTTTTTTAAATTCTCTCACATTTTTTTTTTTATTTTTTTTTTTATGGGAATTCTCTCACAAGTTTGATCATCACATTTGATGAATATATGTTGTTATTTATTTATAAAAATCATTTGTTTACTAAACATCTTAATTTATTTAACTTTGTATAAGCATACAAGATTCCCCCCATCATACTCTTTATATACTTTAAAACATACAAATATACAATACACAAACACACGTAGTAATTGTCTAATTGAAAGGGGGAAATAACAAATTTGTAAAATAATGTTTTTTCTCTCCAATTATTGTTTTATCCCAATTTTGGATGCTATTATGGAGGGGCCCATGAAAAATCATGCATGATGCATGCTTAAAGTTTACTTTATCCCCTTTTTTATCTTCACTTTTCCATTAGTGAAGTTTTCTTTCCCCCCGACCAAACATATCAGAAGAGATTCATTCTCCTTACTTAATATTTGTAGGCATTTTGCTACAAAAGCATCCTTGCAAACTTAGTTGCAAAGATGCTTATTACGTTGAGAAACGATTTGATAGCGGAAGTTTAGTGAGTTATTATAATTACAACTTAAATGAAGAGACCAAAACGCTGGAGATTTGTCCCTATTGTCTACTGTAATTAAAATAAAAGAAAAAAAAAGGAAAAAAAAAAAAAAGAGGCCTTTACAATCAAAGACAAATTAAGGAGTGTGATTAACTTACAGATAGAGCAATTTGAGGCCTCATCATTAACTAAAAATCCATTACTGAGTTCTAGAAAATTACTACAGCAATGGAGAATGAGAACTAATTAATGAAGTTGACCTACCTCTCATGTGCACGTTGTGACGTTGATCATTATGGTTCAAATGTTTAAATATTAAGTAAAGAAAAAAAAAATTATCAAATTAATTCAGAAGATGCAAGAGCCTTTATAATTTTGTGATATACGTTGATAGTTGTGGTTCAAATGTTTAAATATTAAGTAAAAAAAGTACTATCAAATTAATTCAAAAGATGCAAAAGTCTTATAATTTAGTGATATTTTGCATCTTCTTTGTTTAAAAAATAAAATAAAATTCATAAGGAGCATATTGGCCAGAGTAATTGAGGAATAAAAAAAAAACTATATTGGCCAAAGTTTTAACTGTACAAGTTCCAAATCATTAAATTATTATGATGCAAGGAACACTGCAATAAGAAAAGTTGGGACACCATGAAAATGCCCCAAAATCTAACACACATGACAACTATTTCTGACCTATGGGTATTTTCATACCAATAATTTGAACAAACAAATACTACAAGGCTTATAATCCACTAAAAAGAAAATCAATCACAGCAAGAAATCCATGAACTTGAGCCAAGCAAAGCCAGTCTTTGAATCTTTCTCAGCTTGCTTGGAACACGACGTCGTTACGCCACCGTCCAGCGCAGTCCTTTTGTTACACAGAAAAAAGTTCCTCGATCCCAATGCCATCAGCTTCTCCTCTCTGTCCAAACCTGGCCCCACCACATAAAAATTTCATTAATTAATTAATTAATTAATTAATAAAACACACCGCCAATCGTAACCGCACACGTGTCACCAAACAAACACACAATCAACGGCTATTGTTACGAGATTCTTACTTTCTAAGCTGAACTGCGAGTAGTGGAGGTCGAACATGGCCGGATCGGTGGTCGGCAAGATTGGCCGGCGACACTCTTTCGCGTAAATCTTCACTGCGGTGGCAACGAGATCGCCGACCGTCAATTCCGGCGACACAACAACCTGTACTGGTCCGAGACTCCCTTGGATAGTCACGTTCAGCAACAACTTCGTCAGCCTCGCCGCCGGTGGCCTTCCCTCCATCGGCGTCGATCCAACTACGTTCTTGTACGATAGCAGTTCCGGCGACGTATTCGGCCGGCGAAGCTCCGCCGCCATAGTAAGTGGACTTTGTCCGTGAAACGATGACGCTCTATGCGCTAGTTTTCCCCTCCGGTTCTTCTCCTCCGGTACTCTGCGGTGACTCTTCGAATTCGGCATATCAAGCAAAATAATATATTTACAATTATAAAATTTGAATTTCTTCTTCTTCTTTTTTGGTCCAACACCGGTTACCTCAAGCGCCGGTACCGGAAGAATCTGAGGCGAGGGAAGCCGAGAGCTGGAGAAGAGCTTCTGCTCTCAGGTTCCCAGTCACCAGAAGCTAACATAACCCGAGTGGTATAACTGTAAATAACAACGAAGACCAATGGCAAAAAGTGACATCAAAAAATAAATTAAGAGGATAGGTTTGATTCGAATGAGGAACAAAAGCCTCTCCCCTCTATGGATTTTATACGGTGACGAAGATAAGGGTGTCTGAGAAGGTGGGCGCGATTCTTCTAACAGACTCCACCGGCTATAGCCGGTTTTAGAAAGATAGATAGGTTTGATAAACTGTTAAAGTCTTCATTTGTGAGGACCGAATACAGGCTAGTGCCGGTTATCCCGCTACATGTGTGGCTTTTTTCTTTTCTTTTTTCTTTTTTTGGTGAGAAACATACATGTGTGGCTCGGGTTAATAGTACTGTGATTGGTGAGTGCAAAGCGACTTAGATCAAAAAAATTTGTGAATTTATTTTACATAATCACTTAAAAAAAATCATGTATCATATTCTTTATTTTAACATTATATTAATTAAATTATTAATTTTTTTTCTTCAAAATAAAAAAAATAACCATTACCCACTTACTTCTTGCATCCGCATGATACGTAAAATAAATAAATATAAAACAAATAATACCAATACAAATTTACATGATTATTATAATAATTTTGTAAATTTTCACACCTATAACTTTGATGCATAAAATTGAGTACTTTTTATTTTTTTAAATCCTGGGCTGTTTGATGCAAATGGCGTTAGTTACTGCTTTGTGTGCTAAATTGCACAGGTGGTGACGATTAGCTGACTGAAATGTACACGTGGAAGCGTGGTTACGTGTGGTCCCCCCCGGAATTTTCGGTGAGTGTTACGAATCGGTGAGACGTCACTGCATGGGTATGGGTACTACTATTACAGAATGCAGGTTACTAGTACTATGTATGGATGAATATCCTTCTAAAGAGGCGGCTCTTGAGTCTTGATTGAATTTAATAGGTCACGTGTTTTGCTCGTGTTTTTTTTTTTTACTGAGCTTTGCGGTGGTGGGTCATTGCTGATTTTTACGCTGCTTCCACTGGAATCAATGGATGATTCCTTCTCTGCTTCAAAAGTTTTGGACAATTTGGTCATTTACGAGGTTTAACAAGAACTTCCAAGAAGCAAGTTTTTTTGATGAACTTCCAAGAAGCAAGTTGATAACATCATCGATCTATCGGTGAGACCCATTTTCATGACTTTTTGACTTATACGAATAATACGATGCGATCGATCAATCAAAAAGTTTGGATATATCTAAACACGAATGGACAGAAAATGTCTACAACTCATCATGGGTGTGAAATTGAATTTGGTTTCAGATGTCCAGGACTGTAAATGAGTCAAGTCAAAATATTAAAAGTTTTTACTATTTTTTTTATTATTTTTTAACTTGAGTCAAGTTTGAGCTCGTTATCAAACAATATTGCATATTCAAATTTGACTCATTTTCTTGTTAAGCAAACTCAAGTTCACGGACAAAGTTAGGATTTCGAGTGTGAGGGTGAGATATACTCAAACCCAAATGCTTAACAAATTTGGTATAGCCTAAACCTTCATATTGTAGCTCTAGATTAACCCAAAAGCAGCCATGCTTTTTTTTTTTCCTTTTTTTATTTTATTTTATTTTATTTTATCCAAGGTACTTATAAAAGAATATATATATGTGTGTGTGTGTGTGTGTGTGTGTTTATTCCAAGCTTTTTTGAAGAACTTCATCAAATACTTAAGCTACAATTATGCTATACTAATGTTTTAAGATAAATTTCATAAATCATTTAGAACCTAGACAGAAACTCACAAAAAAATCAAAATTAAATGAAAATTTGAATTAAAAAAGTGTATTTTTTGTGAAAGTAGGGAAGTATTGAACAAAAATAGAACATGAAAATTGAAAATCACGTTTTATATATTTTATATTTTGCTTTTTCTCATTGGGCCGGGGGGCCATTGCCCCCCTTGGTCCAAGCATAACTACGTCCCTGCTCAAGCTTGTTCATGAGTAAAGTGATTAACTCCTTTTTTTCATATATATAGTAAAATCATGATTAAAATGTTTTACTTCTTCATAATCGTATGAATTTTTACTATGAATAGGCTTGTTTATATTATCAATAAGTTACAAATAGTAATTTAATATCGTATAAACCTATTGACAAACTTCTATAATCAAAATTTCACTCTATATAATATATTTTTGTACAAGTTTACCAAAAAAAAAAAAAAAAATTAGGGCTATGTTAATGAGCATCGTAAGGTGCCCATTAACAACTTTTTTAACTTTTTTTGACAATTTTTGTCTTTTTTGCGGCTTTATGTCATTTTTAAAAAAACTTTTTAAGTACTTTTATTTTTTTTTCTTTCATTTATCTCATTTTTTATTATATAAGACCTACATTAAAAAAACCTTAACAAATACCGCACAGTTCTTGTTAACATTTTCCAATAAAAAGATAATATCATAATAGTTAAATTATGTTCTCATGTTCATGAACTTATTCACAAACACATTAATATATTTGAATTTAACTCGTTTAACAATCAAGTCTAAACTTATACTTATATTTGACTTGTTTTCTAAACAAACAAATATAAGTAAATGTTTTTTTTTAGTTCAACTTGAGCTCTTCATAAACAGTTTTATTCATTTTAAAACGTGAACGTGGTCGCTTATAATTATTCTATACTATTACTAGTGGATGACGTGTCAAAATTCAAAAGTGTGCATGATTAAGGGGAGGGTGGGGCCAAAGTGTTAGGCCGTGTAATGAGGAGTGAGGACCAGGTTTCCGCTACTCGGAGAGAATTATTGACACAGTGAAGAGTGACGACTAAAGAAAAGTGAAAAATATTGACAACATTGATTGTGATTAAAATAATTATTAATTTTTTTTACCTAAATTCTGTCACATCCACTTGCGTATATTGCTTTGGGATGCTTTAATTAATTCATTTTACAAGTGGTGGCCATAGATATTTTCGCAACAGATTTGCATATTGCTTTCACATGTCATAACACATTACAGAAGTAGCATGACGGAATAGAATAGTATTTTTTTTTTTTAATTTAATGGAAATAGAAAAGTAATATTTAATCATCATTAGTCAACTGATTTCCTTAACCCCTTTCCCCCTTATAAAATAATATACATGGAGGGCCCAACTTATGTACTATGTATTATTTTTTGTGTGGAGAAGATTGTACCATGTATTTGGTCTACGTTTCTTGGGCTCAATTCTACAATCTCTCCCCCACCTCCACCTCCCCTCCCCCACCACACCCCCCCCCCCCCCCCCCCAAAAAAAACAAAAAAAAACACACCTCCAACTTATATCTTATGTAATTTGGATTTTTGGACTATATATAGTCCCTAAAATTGATTTATTTTTTTTATCTTTAAAATTTCAAACGAGTACAGTTGGTCATTGAGTTTAATAAATGAGCGCTATTGATCTTAAGTTAACTTTTATTAGTAATTACTCATTAACTAATACTTTATTAGTCCGTGAAATTTATCTATTAAAATTTTAATATATATATATATATATATATTTTTTTTTTAGGACCAACAGTGAATTTGGGCCATTATTTTTTGCTGAATTCAATCAAAAGGTTAATGATAGTTGGTAATTATTCTTGATAATGGTTGGGAAAGGGGTTGGCTGCTCTTTATAAATTGCTAGTAACGTGTTTTTCAATTGAATAGAATACATTAATATTTAATAATTGCTGATGGAAAAAAAAAAGGATGGCTCAACTCAGTAGTAACATCTAGTGCAGGTAGCATTTGCAATGGCCATTGGCCAATGGGTGACTAATAATCGTTAGGAAAGAAGACAGATTGAGATTCCTAGAGGAGGCCTGACTTGTAAAGTTGGTCTAGAGTCTAGAGTCTATAGTCTACACACAAAACCGGGACAACATGTGAGAAAATGGGGCAATCCACACTGCCTCTTCTTTACGTTTGTTGTCATATGCAAATTATGGACACATGATTAGAACAGAATCACACAATAGTTTAATAGATATGCTTGGCCATGAGCCCTTGAGAGTTGGGAGTCCCACCATTTGCTAATCGTTCTCTCACACTCTTCGTAGGGACATTCTTTATACACGTCTATAATTTCATGACCGATAATCATAAAATAAGTATCTACCAACTTTGAAAGAGAAACGTAATTCAAACTATCGTATTATTATTTTATTTTTTTAGAGTTTCAATATATTGCGTCCACTTCTTATAATAACTCATTATTATTAGATATTAACCAGTTTTTAGTATAAGCAGAAATTGAATTCCAAATCTTTTATTTAACTATAAAAAACTTTACTAATTGAGCTAATTAAAACTTACAACATATTGTATTATTGATATCAAAACTAGGCCACAAATTTCGGGGTGCCTTTCTTTTGTGGTTAGAAATGTCTCTCTTGCTTTAAGTAATGGACTAGAATTCGGTATTTTTAGGCAACTTCACTCTATGGTTAGCCAAAATGTTGGAATTTGGTTTTTGTGTTTATTTTTTTATTCGTGCTGTTTCTTGATGGGCTCAACTAGTCAAGTGCCACGTAGAAGCACATTCTCAATAATTGTAATATTATATTTGGGGGTTATAAGTGGAAAGAATCCATTCGCAGGCTCTCTTTGTTTCCATTAAATTCTGAGGTGGGAGAAGAAAATGAAACTTCCTTGCACTTCTATTTTTTTGTGTTTTTGATAATAAAAAAAAAAAAGGTCGGAGAGACTAATGTAACAATTTTACTTGAACGTGATCATAGTAACACTCTACCCATTGAGTCTTGAGCCCTGCTGAGGTGTAGGGAGACCACAGTGTGAGCCATAGCTTCCTAGCTCCATGGGGGATACACTAGTAAACCTTGAGCTGTTGAGAGAGGCGACCCAAGTGAGTCTATATTCGAACTTGAACATTGGACCTCACACTCAGCACATCTTATATATCACCTAAAATCACTAAAACACCCCTTGGTGGTACTTGCACTTCTACTTGCTTCTCCTTTAGCTGCTCTATTATTGAATTTAGAAGTTTGATGTGACCACTAGTTCAAGGTTTGATGGCTTGGTGCAATAGTGAAGTTATCCAATATAATAAGACCAGGTGGAAACCGAAAGTTATTTATATTATTGACTATAAGATAATTAAGTTAACTAATCATCGCATAAAATGTTTGAAATGCAAGTGTATATTAGTGCTAACAGGGTAACAACACGTTTATTAAAATCCCGCGATACTATATGCTATTGCAACATATGTTTAACCTCGCATTATTGAAAACATTTTTAGCACCAAAATATGGAATAAATTCAAAAATAATTTTGCCAATGCCTTGTAGCTGAATTAGCACATTTTTATGCGCAAAGTGCTTATAGGTCTAGAGGAGAAAGGGTTCGAGTTACGAAATTAGTAGCATATTGTAATTATCTCTAAAAAAAAACTCAAAAATAGTTTTAAGCCAAAATCGTGAAAAGAACGAAAACAGGTCAAATCGGACGTATGACTATAAGTTGCTGATGGAAAAAAAAAGGATGGCTCAACTCAGTAGTATCATCTAGTGCAGGTAGCATTTGCAACGGGTGACTAATAATCGTTAGGAAAGAAGACAGATTGAGATTCCTGGAGGAGGCGTGACTTGTAAAGTTGGTATAGAGTCTAGACACAGAACCGGGCCAACATGTGATGTGAGCAAACGAGGCAATCCACACTGCCCCTTCTTTACGTTTGTTGTCATATGCAAATTATGAACACACGAATAGAACAGAATCACGCAATAGTTTAATAAATATGCTTGGCCATGAGCCCTTGAAAGTTGGGAGTCCCACCATTTGGTAATTTTTGTTTCACACTCTTTATAGGAACATTCTGTGTATACATCTCTAATTTCATGAGTGATAATCATAAAATAAGTATGTGTCAACTATGAAAGAGGAAAGTAATTCAAACCTATTGTATTATTATTATTATTATTATTTTTTAGAGTTTCAATATATTACGTCCGCTCTTGATAATGACTCATTATTATCAGACGAAAATATTAATCGGTTTTTTACTTTTTGTTGTAAGCAAAAATTAACTAGAACCCACAACATATTGTATTATTGATATCAAAACTAGGCCAGAAATTTTGGGGTGCCTTTCACTTGTGGTTAGAAATGTCTCTCTTGCTTAAAGTAATAGACTAGAATTCGGCATTTTTAGGCAACTCCAGTCTATGGTTAGCCAAAATGTTGGAATTTGGTTTTGTGTTTGTTTTTTTTTTTTTTAATTCTTGCTGTTTCTTGATGGGCTCGACTAGTCAAGGGCCACGTAGAAGCAAATTCTCAATAATTGTAATATTATATTTTGGGGTTTATATGTGGAAAGAATCCATTCGATAGGTTGTCTTTGTTTGCATTAGAATTCTGAGGTGGGAGAAGAAAATGAAACTTACACTTCTACTTGCTTCTTCACCTTCAGTTGTTCTAGGGTGAGTTTTGATACCGTTTATTTAGTTAAAATTGATTTTTTTTTTTTTTTTTTTTTTGCTGAAAGTATTATAGATAAAGGTAAAAGTTAGTTGAAATAGTATACTGAGGCCTATGAATAATGCCAAAAGTGCAGTGAGCCCATGAATAATAGTAAAAATAAGCTAAATAGTAAAATAATTTTCATTTTTCATTTTAACCCAAACGCACACCTGGTATTGAATTTAGAAGTTTGATGTGACCACTAGTTTAAGGTTGATGGCTTTGGTGCAGAAGTGTAGTTATAAAATGAGTTAGTTTGAGATCCACTTATTTTGCTGAAACTGAAAACTTTTTATTAAAAGTACTGTAAATAAAAGTAAAATTTGGCTGAAATAGTATAATGAAACTCGTAAATAGTACCAAAAAGAATAATAAAACTCATGAATAGTAGCAAAAATAAACTGAATAAAAAAATAAGTTAGCAAAAATTATATTTGCCAAATGGACACAATATAATTAGACCATGTAGAAACCAAAAGTTATTTTAACTTTTTACTATAAAGATTAAAGAGGATTAATTTAACTAATTAACACATGTAATATTTGAAAAACAAGGGTTTAGAAAACACTTTTTACATTCTAAAGCAGATATGGATTCTATTAGATCTAACAGGGTAACAGCACGTTTATTAAAATCTATATGCTATTGCAACATGTGTTTATTGTTTAACCTCGCATTATTGGAAATTTCAGCACGAAAAGATGGAATAAGCTCAAAATCTGTTCTAAAACATCAATCGTGAAAGGAATGAAAACAAGTCAAATCGGACCGGACTAGAGGTGTCGTTCGGAACTTGGATTCCGCCTCTAAACAGTGGTGGAATCAGAATTTCTTCAGTCTCTAAGGCAAGATTAAAAGATAATATTAAATAATAATAATAATAATAACCTAGAACATTCAATTTAATTTCTTAAAATAAATCTGGAACGGAGGGAGACTTGGACTAGGGGGGCAATGGCCCCCTTAATTTTTTTTTAATAATTAATATATACATAATCACCCATTTTTACAATTTTGTTCTATAAAATCATACTTTACCCCCTTTAATATTATCATTGATTCTTTTAGGAGTACTATTCTAACCACAAAATTTTCTATAACATATTCACAAACTGTTATGGTAGTAAACTTTTATTGGTTTGCATCTAGACTCATAACTTACATCACATTTTAACTTATTAATAACCACTCATTACATTAATAATTTGTAAAAAAAAGTTTGTAATTCTAGAATTTTTCTCCTTTTAAATGCCAAATCTAAAATCTAAAGCAAAATAAACAAGCCCAAAAAAATTATTCAACAACAAAAATTACCAATAGTAAAGCTAAAAACGATTAAACTCAATCAACCAATTTTATCTAAAACAAACAACTTGACCCTTTAAAATATTTTAAACAAAATAATTTTGACCACACACACACACACACACACACACAAAAACTCATTAGCTGTTAAGCAACTGAGTTGGAAGCTAAAGCCACCATATGCAACTAACAGTAAAACTGCCCCCCTAACTTCAAATTCTGGCTCCGTCCTTAAAATAAATTATGAGTACATTAAAATACTTTGTATGCAAATCTCATCGCCTTGATAGGTTTTTTTTTTTTTTTTAAAGGAAAGATGGAACTTTTCTTTCTCTATTTTTCTAAGTGCTTAAATTTTGGGTTTATAATAAAAACACATAATTTGAAATTCTTAACAAGTCAAAAGATGAAAGGAAAAAAAAAATACAAAGAGGTTTTGTTGCCGTACAAGGACATAAATGGTCACTAATTTAAGCCTCGATTTTTTTTAATAAGAAAATTTCATTTCATCTATAATTGATTACATCAAAATGCAACTGCTCTCTTTAAAATCCTGGTGGTTCTTCAATCCAAGTTCTCTCATCCTCAAACAAACTGACTTTGCAAGCAAAACGTAAAAAGTGAGATTTTTTTTTTTTTTTTCAATATTTTAAGTGATAAGCTAGAAAAAGTGTTGTGGGCTCATGATCGACTAATGAGAAGGGTAAATTGGGAAAAGGGAAAAAAAAAAAAACCTTAGGACAAAATTGGCATGATATGGAGTTTGGACTTGGAATGTACAGGAGTAACTTTTTCTTTCCTTTTGGTGTCAAATCTTGTTGTTCTCAAATGGCCATGGGGTGTTTTCTATTATTTTCTTTTGTCAGGAGGCTGAGGAGGAGCAAACTACTAAACATATAGAACAGTAAAAGTAAAATGAATTTTTTAGAGCCCTTTTCTTGGCTCTGCACTTGGCTCTGAGTGCCCATCGACACTCCTCAGAGCAAGCGTCGATCAGCATTTGCCACACATACACTGAATTTTCAAATTTTTTTTTTCTTTCAATTCCCACTTTCTGTGGATTCAATCCTTGGGGAGTCTTAGACTGACTCAAATCCATTAGCTAAGATTTTTCCCTTCTATCACAATTCAAAGCACACAATTTCAAGAAAATTACATCAGGTGGCTGCTAATTCTTTTATTCAGCACATAATAGATTCTTTATCATTCAATTCTCTACTCAGCAATGCCCCCAAAAAACATACTAAACCCCTACACAATTCATCGTAAGCACATCTCATCAAAAAAATAAAACATCTTAGACACAAAGTTTGTTACAAACTTACAATCATCCATTTGAACCTAAACTGATTATCAAGCCTTCTACAAGCATAATAAAATTTCTTAAACGTTTGGTTGATTGATCTTTGATTGTTGCCTCAAATGAATTAAAAAATTAAAAAGTAAAACATGTTTGTCTTTGATGATACGATGAATTAGGATCAAAACCCTAAGACACTTGATTAAGGTTTAAATATTCGAACTATTTTTCAAAACCCTAAGACACTTGATTTATTTATTTATTTGTGATGTGATGACATGCATTTTTTTTTTTTTGGGGTGACATGCTTGGATGAATGGATTTCATTACATGACAGTGGTTACCATACTCCAGAAGATTAATTGCACCGCACAAAGTGGATACCCAACACTTACCTCCTTTGTAACGTAGTCTCCGATTTTAGGTCGATGATTCTTATACAAGGTCTTTATAGATATAATTTTAATTTTTTTTTAAATGTATCTACTATAAGAACATTTACTTTTCTTAGATTATATACAAGATCAAAGATATATAATTTTTATTTTTATATTCAATGAAATGTAAATTAAACATTTTCTATCAATAAAATAATACATTAAAGTTTTCTTATTTTTTTCATAAATTAAATAAGTGGCGACTCCAAATATATAATCCTTGATCTAGGAATTCAAATATCATTAGTCAAATCACATACTTTGAGAGGCACTTAACACAATTTCATCCATTCAAGTGGGCCTATTGAAAATTAACTTGAGATTGCGGTCTTTAACATTATATAGATTTTTAATATATATATATATATACACACACACACGGAGTCATTGTTTTATTAATCTATAACTAAAAGATTAATTTAAATATAAGCAATTTAGACCTGTCATTATAATACCTAAAGAGTAAATTGAAAAAACAAATTAACGCAACAAAGGAAAATATAATCTATAAATTAAAGCCATAAATCAATTTAACACTTTATATCATGGTAGAAAAAAAATATTTGGGTCGGATCGGGGCAAGTGCCTCGGGCTCCGGTGCCCGTGTTAATCACTTTAGTGGAAAGAAAAGTGAAAAGAGAATATATGTAATTATTTGTTTCCATAATTCCAATCACTCCAATTTGATTCCATTGCGGTGCATATGGACCACATCCAAGTCTGGTGCATTAGTTAAACACTTGAAATTTACATTTTATTTTTTTATTGAGAAAAAGTTCAATAGTTTTCATCTAACACCATGCTAAATTAGCACCAACTACAAATTTCAATCCTTTAGTGGAAAGAAAAGTGAAAAGAGAATATATGTAATTATTTGTTTCCATAATTCCAATCACTCCAATTTGATTCCATTGCGGTGCATACGGACCACATCCAAGTCTGGTGCATTAGTTAAACACTTGAAATTTACATTTTATTTTTTTATTGAGAAAAAGTTCAATAGTTTTCATCTAACACCATGCTAAATTAGCACCAACTACAAATTTAATATCAATTGAAATAAACTTCATCCTAAACAAAAAACTTGTAGAACTTCTTACTCTCCTAACCAAGGCATTTGTGAGTTTGTGACTAAATTGCTCTGTCAACGACCATGAAAAATAAGACATTCACTCAAAACTAGCTACTTGAAATTCACTTTTAGAATTGAAATATTATTTAATTTGAAAGTTTCTGTTAACATGTGCTTTAGGATATTTGTTAGGGTTGAATTTTGTAATGTAATATACTAATTTTTTTATAAAAAATTGAGTCACTCTCAATTTAAAAGATATTTATTTATTAGCATTTATTACTTTCCTGCTTAGCTAGAATATTTAGCCTAGTTTGAATTGGTTTTGGCATGCCATGGTCTTAGAATGCAGCCACTTCGGCGGTCCATGATCACGACTCCTAGACTAGAGTTAAAGTTGAACATGTGATTGTCATTCTCCATATGTATTTAGATGAGGATGAGAGTCATGAGACATTTGATAGACACAGAAATTCTGTGTCTCAATCAAACACATTCAATAAACACGCTTATCTTCTCAGAATGAAAATTAATCAGCACACTCATCAATTTGGTTAGTTGGATTTATACGTATCTCTTTCTCTCATCCCTTCTTTTTCGGAAATAAATCTCTCTCTCTCTCGCTCTCTCTGTTTTTAGTTTGAATACATTGCATTAGACTTGGTCCATAAAATTTGGATTGTTTGTGCAGAGCAAACTACTAGACAGGTGAGACCTGGGAACTTGACCACAACCTGACCATATTATTATGATATTATCCCAGTTGGCTGCACTGGGAGTGAGATCAACATAAAGCTGTAAAGTTTTTTTTTCTTTAAATAAAAAAATAAAATATCTTGAAAGAAGCTTGGAATATTGATATCCAGCATAGGAAATCAACTGGTTATACCACTAAAAAAACGTTTTTCTTTTTCTTTGCAAACCAACCACTACAAAATTGGTAAAAATGTCATTTTGGTCACTATATTACTAACGGAAATTGATTATTAGTTGAAAAAAACAAATTTGAAATTGACTACTACTAAAATATATGGGTTAAATTGACAATAAACTCAAAACGTAGTGACTAAAATAGAATGGAATTGTGCTACGAATACAACAAATTATCATAACATTTTTATAATAGTTGAGATATTAGTCACTCATAAATCAAAAGAAAATGGGTAAATTTCAACTTACTCACTTGTAGTTTAACTGAAATTTAAGTTGTCTACTTGTGGTTTTTGACATTTTACTTACCTGTGGTTTAAAATTTGATACTTTACCCACTAGAAGTTTGATCAAAATTTAAGTTGTCTACCTGTAGTTTGAAATCTCATGATGCAAGTGTTCCATTAAATTATTTTTTGTCTTATTTGATATTGTATTTTTATGTTTTTGGAGAAAAGAAATATAAAAGTGGAGGAAAATTTTAACAAATGTGGGTTAAGTAAATCTAATTGAGATAATCTCAAGTAAGTAGAGTGTTAAATTTCAAACCTATAAGCAACTTAAATTTCGGCCTATCATAAGTGGATAAGATGTAATTTGCTAAAAAAATAATAATTTAAATAATAAAATATTATACTAGGATTTACCGCAACTATTTTTTTTTTTGAGAAAAGGGATTTACCGCAACTAAAAACAAGAATTTTATAAAAATATTATTCCGTAAACTTTCTCTACAAAATAACGCGAAACTGTTTTATGTGATAAAATTTAGTCTACATATCTGACTGATATTTGTTAGCAAACGTTAACCTTATCACTCAAGAGAGTCAATGGTTAATCCACATCAGCAACAGTCCAAGTCAGCATTCCGCGTCAAACTGTGAAAGTGGCTAGGAGCAGTTAAACCCCGTTAGTTTTCTAACTTTTTCATAAATAAAATAATAATAATAATAATAATATGGGCCAAAATACAAAAAGGCGGTATTAATTTTGTATTATTAATAGGAGTAGTTAAATCCATTTCCTTCTTCCTTGTGTGTGTGTTTGTTTTTCAAAAAAAAAAAAAAGCTAAGTTTGAAATTTAATTTTAGAATTGTTTAATAAACAAGCTAGTCTAAGCAAAGTTAATTATACACGAGCATTCTTCTCGCAAAAAATAGAGCTTAATAAAAAATGAAAAAAAGTCGAGCTTAGATTCATTTATAAGCTTAGTAATAAGATTGATAAGAGTTTCAAAAATAAATTCATATTTTACTAAGCCTTTAATTAGAGGGTTTAGATCACTCGTCCAAATTAAATGGCTTGATAATGTACTTGTGTAAAATTTGAATGTGCTAATTGAGTTACAAGGCTTTCAGATGGAATAAAATAATGATTCTATCGGCTTGTAGAAGTTCAAGATAATGATTTCTAAGATTTTAAGGGCCTGTTTGGATTGAGGGTGGAGGGAGGGGGAGCAGAGTATAGTTAGCTGAAAATAGGTTAATTTTAGGCCAATTATTATCTACTCTACTCTACCCCCTTCCATCTCCCTCAATCTAAACAGACCATAAATATAAATTTTGAAATGATAAGATTAAATTTAAAATCACTCATCAATCATAAGTAGTAAGACTAAAATTTGCTAAAAAAAGGTATTTCCATATTTACCAAGTTGAAATGTCAAACGTAAAAAGTGGAGGCGAGTGGTGAGTGTTTGATACTGGATAATCAAAGTGGACCCATATGATATTGATCATAAATGTGATATTGTCATTTTTGAAGTGTTCAACATCATCTTCCCTTTGCATAAAGTTATTTGATCAAGAGGTTGGTAGCTACTTGACAAATTATCAGTAATGGTTTTTGTATTTCTGATATTATTTTAGATTTTGATAATTATATGCTTTCGATCAAATGTAAAAAGCAAACCCATTGAAGCATCCTTTGTTAGCTAACTCCCAAAAATAAATAAATAAATAAATAAAGCTAAGCCCCACAAGGCCACAACTTGGGGGAGTCACCTACCAAGAGAAGACAGATAGAAATGGTTTGCGTTTGAATCATATGACTGGTGAAGGTGGGTCTAGACTCGAGCAAAAGCAAAACATGTGGCTGAAAGAGGCAAGTCACAGTCTCTCTTCTCCCTTATTGAAATCAGTTTGGACTCTTTTTTGATGAAAAATACCATTTTGGACTCAACATAGTTCCTCCTACTGTTTAATATTGTCTTTACATGTCAATAACTGTTGTAATGTTTAGCAAGTGGGCAATAATAGTTATGGATGTGGTTAGGACTTAGGTATGACCTCCCTGGCTTGTGGCTCCCTCTATTGTATTTGTATGACTGCCCTCAATCATTGTAGGGCTGCTTAATTAGATCTCTCTCTCCTAGACACCCATATATGCACCCAATCTCTTGCATTTATAAATACAAATTCACTGTCTCACTTTTTGTGTTTCATTTTATGTTTCACTAATCACAATATGTTATATATTCATTTGACTCTCCTTATAAAATAACAAAAATTATAAATAAATAATTAAAAGAAAATTTGTATTAAACTAAACTAGTTTCGATTTGAGTGAGTTTATTTTCACCTGAAAAGAGAATGCTTTTCTACAAAAGAAAATAAATTAAACTAAAAAGAAGCTGATAAAAACAAACACATCCAAACCTAAAAGCAGCATGCTTAGCAATTTTAAAGCATGTGTTTTCTCTCACTTTTTTAACGTGCAAATATATTTTAGTATAGTTTTGGTAAAAAAATAAAATAAATTGTTCCTAAACAGAAAATTTCATCACGGCATCCTTGAAATGTAAAGGAGAGGCAAAAGTGGAAAGCCCACCTACACTTGACTTTTTTTTTTTTTTTTTTTAATTTCTATTTTTAAAAGTTAAAAGTGTTCTTGACTTGCTGCTGTTGGATGGTCAATATCTGTGATTAGTTTTGATGCATGAATTAAGATACGTTGGTGGTTATAACTTATAAAATAGGTAAAGAGACCATAATGATTGTGATTTTGGGCTAACAAAGCCAAATAAACTATGCAATATTTTGAAAATGAAGTGTTTAATATGGTTTGAACATCTTGTTTTGAAGTGTACATAATATTTGCTTATGCAAAAACAGAAGATAAGTCATTAGCTTCCCTTAAAGGAAGAAGAAGGAGAAAGATAAGTCATAGGCTTAATATTATACGCTGTATCTTTCCCAAATAAAAGGATAAGTTATAGGCTCAATATTCTACGCTGCATCCTTCCAAAAACGAAGGACAAGTTATAGGCTTAAAAGGATATAATTTGCTAATTGATCATGAGCTAAGAGAGAAAATCATTATTTGATAAGTGTGGTTTAGCTGGTTTTATATTCAATTTATTGTCTTATTTGATTTTTTTTTTTTTTTTTGGGGGGTTGATTTTCGTAGTTACAGTAGAGTGGGAAATATTGATAATGAAATGAGTAAATGATTAATATAATATAGTCAAGTCGAAATTCATTGAATTAAACTTTTGCATAAAGAGTACTTGTATATGTTATATTTACTATTCGATTGGACGGAGACACCTTCCGTGCAAACAATGAGCAATGAGCTGCAATGCTGTTGGAAATAGATATGAACACAGCGGAAAATTAAGTTTAAGACGGATCTACTTCATTTGATATTGATAACATGCACAAAGTAAATTTCAGAATTAGAGAACAAGAGAGTGTACCTTGAAGCGGTGAATTTCAAAACCGAAGATTGAAGCACTTAGGAATACTTTTGATCTTCACTCCAATTCTACTAACGCCCAAGAATTGTGGACTCTCTATTGGTTACAAAGGGATGATTAGAGAGTGACTTACACTCACTTCCACCATTACAATGTTGTTTTTTTACCCATACAAAATTCTGTACGTTTTTCCCTTTTGTATCTAACCAATAATCTAATTGGGTTGACCTCTTGGGCCTTTCCAATTGGGCTTAAGTGTGTGGCTTGGAGTGGGACCAAAAGGGACCAATTAGACACTAGCTCCAATGGGCCTTAGGCTTTTCTGTCAACTCTTGACAAGTCCAAAGTTACCATTAGCTATATTTAATACCACTATATAAATATAATTGCACTCTAGGCCTTACCTATAAATTATATTTCAAGATTTTATTATACATGCAACCCCTTCATTAAATATTCGTAGTAATACAAAGTCATTAATGTAGACTGTCACTTTGTAAATTACTACATCTTAATCCTTGAGTACCCAGTTTAATCCTTTAATATTATTCATTATATATTTATGAAATCCAATTTCATAAATATATACTTTAGTCTTATTAAAGTGGTTAGGCCTAACTCTCTGAATAACAAACTCATTAAACT
Source organism: Quercus variabilis (assembly GCA_030445155.1). Classification (NCBI taxonomy): domain Eukaryota; kingdom Viridiplantae; phylum Streptophyta; class Magnoliopsida; order Fagales; family Fagaceae; genus Quercus; species Quercus variabilis. The sequence continues at coordinate 16,697,765 of CP129445.1, read as the reverse complement.
TATCTCAAAGGAATACTTTATATCTCCGTTAAGAGACTATGCATTCCATATTGAGAATACATGTTCCATCAACACTAAATGTGGCTGCCCAACATACTGAGGTTTTGACCATTACTATAGATCTCACTCCTGATATATCAAAACAACCTACACCTTATGATCAGGTCTATTATTCTCTCAGGATTAAGAGTTCATACAAATACAAGTCGTGAGATTTATTATTCATATGACAATCATTGGAAAATAATAAATCTCACAACGGTCCAGTTTAATATGTCTTAACTCTTAAAACATATTAACACATCAACAAGAAGTCTCCACTTCCATGATCAAGACAAATCATCGTGATTGACATGTTATAATCTTCGCAGATGAAATGCTCAATTTCATCACCGACTACAAACTATAATTCTGAGTTTACAAAGAACTTATGATTTATATCTTCTGTGACTTTTCACATAAATCACATACTATGCATCTCATGGACCAAATGATAATGTCCTAATATTCATGTTACCATTATTTCAGATAATAATAAAACAAATTCATTAAACACAATATTAAGTCATACATAATGTCATACACAATGTCAAACTTAATATCATACATAGCATCATACAATAGGATTTAAGGGCACTAATCCTAACAAATGCAAGATCTCTTGTTTGGCTTATTAGGTAGAGTGTGTAAAGAAATCTCAATCTTTAAAGATTTTTTTTTTTTTAATTGTATTTGTTTGGTAACCACTTATTCTTTAAGTTATTTAGCTTATTTGTTTATATACTTTTTTTTTAAAATATATTTTTTTAAGCACAACTATACTTTAATTAGCTTTCAACAAATAAACAAATAAGTTTTCAACAAAAATTACATTCAAAAGCACCCTCACGCTTCTAAAACTAATTCAAATGGAGACAAAAAGGGGCCACGGCCCCTTGGGGTTTTTTAAAAGAAAAAAAATGAAATAATATAAATAAATATATTAAATTAAAAAGTTTTGATCTCAAATTTTGTTACTCCCTCCCATGGATTTAGAATTAATTAATTACTAATCGCTAACCCATGCTATGCACGAAAACCTACCTATTTGTGAAGTAAACTAAAATAATTTTATAAAATCTTAAATTGATTAAGAAACTACACTATTACATGATTTGCTCTTGTATGACTTTAATTTGTGTTACAATTTGATGAAAAAGTCATTGCTTTAACATGCAATAATTTATAAAAATTTTGTAAAATAACACTGACTAAAGAAATGTGTTGTTCGCTTTAAAGCATAAAGAAATATCCTAAATTTTACGGTGTTCTTCTCTGTTATTATGTTAACGAAATGATTTGTCTCTGTAAAGTTTTAATATTATATAACATTAACTTTTATTTTAATGTTTGCATGGATTTTGTTATTTTCAAGGATGAATTTTCAGATATTAAAACTTCTAAAAGACCAAAAAATATTAAAGAATCAGATGATTCACTACTTAGAAATTATTGAAACAAAACAAAATATATTTGACTAAACAATAGAGAAATATAAGAGAAAGTTTGGTTACATTCAAAAGAATAATCCATCGCTATAATTATTGAAAGAAATCAAAGATTCAGAGCCTACAAATTATAGATAAAATATATATGTGTGTGACTACACAACAGAAAAATATAAGAGAAAAATGTGTTCCTATCAAAAGAATAATTTAGATGTTAAAACTTTTGAAATGCCAAAAAATATTAAAGAATCATAAGATTTACTTCCTATAAATTTTTGAAACAAAACAAAATGTATATGATTACACAATACAGAAATATAAAAGAATAATTAATTGCCTTTAAAAAAGTAATGCATGGTATAGTCATTTAAATCTGCTAAACATGTTCAAATATTGCAAACACTAACACAAATTTAGATGTTAAAACTTCCAAAATGCCAAAAACGATATATAATTACAGAATAAGTTATTAAAACAATTCAAAAAATATATGACAATTTAAAAGAGAAATATAAGAAAAAGAAAAATGTACACGAATGTATAAAGCAATAAGTCTTAAAGTTTAGCGGGTCTAAACTTTAAACGATGAAAAAAATCATATATAATCATAGGCGTAGGGTTTGGTAGTTCATGTACAAAAATCACTTTTTAAAAAATACATGAAAAACCATAAAATAATTTTTTTTTTTTTTTTTAACAAAGTAGAGGAGAATAAAATAACAGAAGAAGAGCTCATACCTCTACTTGGCTTTAAAAAAAATATTGGGGTTTGCATTGTTTTTATAGTGTTCATAATTAATCTTGCAAATTTAGAGAAAAATTATCAACATTTGAGTTTGAGTTTAACTTTGATTTGTTAGAGAGATAGAGTTTCACTCATTGTTAAGTTTAGACTTTGTTGTTGATTATTTTTAAAAAAAAAATGTTTTTTTAAAAATGATAATGACGTGACAAGCTCTGATGAGGTCAACAAAAAGTCAAACGCTTCGGTTTATATATATATTATTTTTGAATTTCATTGATTCTAATATCAATGAACAATATTTTTTATGTGACTGTGAGTCTATGATAGCAACCTGCTTTGATATATATATATATATATAAAGTTTAGAGAAAATTCAATTAGAATTTGAAATTAGAATCTAATTTTGCGCCATGTGTCTAAATTTATGTGGGGACCACACCATAATTATTCATTTAAGTTTTTTAATCTTTGTGTCAAGTGAATTAATGAGTGCAAAATGCTAAATATCTAATATTAATGAACTATCAAATTAAAAAATTTAAAAAAAAAAAATCACATATAGTTAATAAAAATTACCACATAACAAAAATCACCACATATTCTATCTTATTAAAAATTAGAAGAAAAAAAATGATCATAAGTAGTATTAAATTTAGGTAAGAATTTTAATATATGATTAATTATGTTTACTTAAAAAATAATAATTTGACTAATTATTTATATTTTTATGATAAAAATTGTGTTTAATTTTAAAAGTATCTATATGTATGCATGTGTTACATGATCTTTAAATAATAATAATAATAATTTGACTAATTATTTATATTTCTATAATAAAAATTGTATTTAATTTTAAATGCATCAATGCGTTTGCATAAGTTATATGCTAGTTTATTTAGTTTGAAAGTTAAAGAATATTTCTTATTCTTGAATGGTAATTTTATTCTCCATACTTTGGCACCCTAAAGATAAAATCTTAGTTCTTCGGCACTCACACTAAAATCTCATAGCTTTTTCACAAGAAGTTGATGTGTTAGTGGATCATAAGTCAAAATAAAGTAAATTACACTTGTGCACTTCAATTCAAAACGAAGTTATAAAAATATTGTGAGATTTTATTGTGGCCATATATTTTCTCTAAAATCTTGGTCCTGCCCGGCTAACCCTACACATAGGATTACCTATTAATTCAAATCTTCGTCCAAAAGTAATTCTATCCCAATCTTGGTTGTCTCCCACTCATGAGATTGTGGGAACCACTAGATAGTCTAGACCAACCCCCTTTGGGGTTGGAGTTGTCGCTTGTCTTATTGCCTAAGAACCTTGATCTAAATTTTCATGCAATAACACTAGTTAATTTCCCTCTCTCTCATTCCCGTTTATTTGAGTCTTTTATTGTATGTAATAAGTAATTATTTAGTATTCTGACATAATACTTTCTCACTGTACATAATAATAAATCTTACTAATTAAATTTATTATAATCTACCATTTATATTAAAAAAGAGAATATTATGTCACTATACTCCAATAGAGTAATTAATAATTTTCGAACTTCGTTGAGAATTTGAGGCAAGTAGAATTTTTATACAAATAAAATAACAAATTATAATCAATAATATTTTTTAATGAATAGTACCATGTAAAGAGTACAACGTAGGCAAAATGTGTTTACATAATTTTCCTTCATATCTGTCAACATCTAGGTATGCAATTATGAACCAAAATTGAAAAATGAAAGGGAAAAAAGAACCGTAAGTACAGTTGATTTATACAGAAGATAGAATAAGTTGGCAATGTAATGGAGGGAGAACAAATTATGGAACCAAACGACTCACCTAAGTCACTAAAAAATAAGGAATCATAACTCTACATTTTTGTTCATGTTCATTTTCTCCAAGTACTTTATTAATAATCAAAACTCCAAAAAATTTATCAAGGCACAGACAGCTTCTCAGCCTTTGAATCGTAAAAACGAACATACGAACCACAACGTTTTCATTTTCGGATTCTTAACTCATCTAAAGACCAAGTACACAAAAAATTGGCCGAAATGCGGCCATGAGCAAATTGACCTTCTTTTAATACCATAACTTCATACTTTATACAGAATTTCAAGTAGGAAGAGGCAAAGGTTCACCACACATTGTTTCTCTATACGGTTCGAAATACTGCAATGTTGTGTGCAAAGACAATAAGCTTTCAAAATCACTCTCCGGTGCCTTATGCAGCCAACCATAGCTCCATGTACACGGCTCCATTAGGCTTCTTTTGGATTTCACAGAAGCAGATGAACGTGACAGAATTTGAGATAATGAACGCAACTGAGATAACCTTCCATTTGAGCGGCTTAGTGCTTGGTCTTTCCCATATTTTTGCCCTATGGCTCTCAAGCGCCCTCTTGAGCTTAACGCTGGTGGAAAACTGACTGAGTCAACCGTTTCCAGGAGGCTAGGAGGGCACTCAACACATGAAGAAGGAATTGTTTTTAATGTTGATCTACCCTTTTTCCAGGATAAGAACGATTGTTGTAGCATCGATGGGATCTGCAAAGCCGACAGAAATACTTAGTTTTCTCCCAACACAGAACTAAACACGAAAATCAATTAAAACATTAAAATCCCTCTAATTAAAAACAATCTATTTATTAACTCAATAGAACTGAATAGAGTGATTATCAAATTAAAAATGCCATTGTTACTCAAAAGATTTGAAATTCCAATAAAGAGTTCATGAACTTAAACTTGCAAGAATAATACTTAATTGGATTAACCCAATGCATCATAAAGAAAATGATCTAAAAATTAACTATCCATCTTTTTTCTAGAGTCTTGGGTAGTTATAGACAACTATAATATAGAAAGTAATCCATGAGAAATTAGAACTCACCCCTGAAACAAGGCTACTGGAAGCAAATGACAATGAAGATGATGAAAATGGAGATTTGCCTGGTTTGTTTCCTTTCTGGTCATTTTTTGTTGGGTCCTGATCAGCAGTAACAGACCCAAAACTTGAAGGTGCAACATCATCATCATCTTCCTCTTCTTCTTCTTCTTCTTCCTCATCATCCTCCTCTTCCTTCTTTTCTTCCTCTTCTACTACAGATGTCTCAAATTGGTTGGGCAATGCAGAAGTATCTTCTTCCTCCTGCAAACCCATTTCCACCTTCTTTTCCTCTTCTTTCTCGCTTCTCTTCAACTCCTCATCCATGTCCTCAAGGGCCTCTTCCAGACACAATTCAGCCTCTACCAGTTCAAGTTCTTTTTCAATCAGCTGCATCTTCATCTCACTAGCCTTCTTCTTCTCTTCAGTCCATTTCTCCAGTTTATCAAACAATGGCTTGCATGCATTTTCCACCGCCAGCACAAGACGCGTCCATATGTTTTCTTTCTTCACAGCCACCTCTCTTCCAAAAAACTCATCATAGCCCAAGGGTAGGAATTGGGCCTTCTCCGGGTCAACATCTTCCCCATCTTTCAGTGGTGGCTGCCAAAATAATCGAATACCATATTTCTCATCCTCAATATAATTGATTATCCTTCCAGTTGGAGTGTGTAGTATGACAGGATCTTCAGTATATATAAGCTTTGATGGATCTTCAGGATCAGGCTCAGGTTCTTTATTGATGAGAACAAATTCTGGATCCTCCTCTGATCAAACAAATCTAACATTAATCCAAATAAATCATGCAATTTCCATTTAAAAAGGGGAAAGAAGAAAGAAATAAATATTGCTGATACATTAGACAAAAGCAGCAGCTAAGCCATCACAGAAGAACCAGGAAAGTGGACCAAACGAGATAAGTACCAAAAGATGGAACAAAGAGAATGGTGGGTTCACAACCAATATGGGTTTTATGAGATTAAAAAATAAAAAATAAAAAAAGCACCAAAACATGGTAGCCTCACACACTCTAGAGGTTGGATATCTAGGGTTCAGCCTACGAGAGAAGTTACAATATCTTCTCTTCAATTCTCCCTCTCTTGGAGAGAAAAGACAAAAGAAACAAGGTACTCTGAAGTAGGGCAAAAAAAAAAAGTGTCTAGAATCTTCTCTCCTACCTTACCAGACATTGCCAGTTTTTTACCATTACCATACCATAGAGAACTTTTTTTATTTTTTGTATTTTGTTAAGTTATAGATTGTCCCAAAAACTTAAGTTATTAGAATATGGTAAATTTAATAATTTAACCACACAATTCTAACACTTCCCCTCACGTTTGGGCCCAAACTCCTCTTAATAGGTAAAGCTCAATACATGAGATTTTAAATGTGAGGTAAAGTGGAGGAGACAAGGTTCAAACTCAGAACCTCTTGCTCTAATACCATATTAAATTATTGATTATACCAAAAGCTTAAGCTAATGATATGGTAAATTTAATCATTTAACTACGCAATTCTAACATATTCTAATTTTCCATCTAGTCAAGATGAGGATCAAGCATCCTTCCAATCATTTTATGGTAAGTGGTCTATAGCCTATAGGTGCAGAATTCCTTTAAAGAAAGCATATTATAAGGTGGTGCTAGTGACTTGAAAGGTTTCTTTTTTTTTTCACTTAAACAACTATGGGAAAAGTTTCAGTTGTCAAATAATCTCCAAAATAGAACATTGGGATTATTTATTGGATTTGTATGTGCAAGAAAGAATAGAGGGAGGAAGTTGATTGACCACCTCTTACTTAATGTTTAATGACAAGAGATGTTTGGTTATTTGTGTTTTCATTACTTGGTGTATCCTGACTTATGCCAAATACTGATTCAGTTGCTTGATTGTTAGCAAGGAAGATTTTACTGCCACTGGAGTTCAAAAATCTGGAAGGTTGTTTCTTTGTGTGTATTGCGAAAATTTTGAAGGTGCCAAACTTCTTCAGCACATTATTAACTTTTTTTTTTTTTGAGATTTTTTGTATTACTAGATGATTGCCTAACGCAGCATCCCCTTTTTCTTTGGGGAGGGGGGGCTTCCAAAGGTGTATCTGCATATTTTTCTTGTGCTTTACATTTTCCGACTCAAATAGAAATCGTATAATATTCTTACATGTTATAATTGAGAGTTTACCCTTGACGGTGAAATATCGATAGCCTGTTGAACCCTGTGAATTGCATGAAAGTAAGATGCTCCAAATTCAGGAGTCCAAGAGTTACTCATATATCATGTTTACACATGCATAATATTTTCTTTATGTTCAGGGGAACCACATCACAATTTTATTCTAATAAATATATATGTGTTATGGTCTAAGTGTTGGGAAAACAAAACAAAACCAGAAAAATAGATGAGAATTAGACCCATCATATCTCTATCTAAAGAAAATTTTGATACCTTTGGACCACCAGTATTCAAGCTCAGAAGGCATGGGTAGTCTTAGTGGCGCTTTATAGAAGGAGTTTAACCACATTTCCCTTTCCTGATCCACCTCTTGTACATACGTTTTCCAAAAATCAGGGACCTGCCACCAATATATATTCATTTATCATTTCCTTTCATGATCAAAAAATTAGTTATATAAAGAATTTGACTTACCTCATAGAACTGGTTAATGAAGCCTGGTGCCATCCACACATCTTCTTCCTCATAGAAATAGGGATGTTGAGGATCACTGTATGGACCTCTCTGTTCCCTAACCACTGTGCAGGCAGCAGAACAAAATGTAAGTCACAAACAAAAGAGAGATGATACAACAAGAAATTGCCAGATTAGATTCTATAAAGCAGAAAATAATAATTATAATTCTGAAACATGTGATTATATGTTTAACATAAACTTAATCCCGCATAGAGTGCAAGAGCCAGAAACAGATGGAGCCAGCCAGGCCTGTAGCAGGACTGAATTTCAACAGAATATACCACATTCAGACCTATGATCAGTGCAATGTCCAAGTGGTCAATTAGTATGTCGCAGGAAACAATTACTTTGTCTCCAAACTTGGGATAAATGAGTCTTTATAGGATTGATTAATATCCAATCTTACATGACAAGTGAGTCTATAGGAATGCTTAACAAAAAATCTTACACATGACTTGGTCCATGACATATATGCACCCAAGTATATGACTAAGACAACACTAATCTACACACATGCACGCACACTCAAAAGTAAGACAACATTTTAGAAAATATGGAGATAATAAACCAAGTAATATTTTTCCTGTTCCAAATTTCATAATTAATTTCTTAACCATCCAATTTCAACAAACAAATTGATGGTTACAGCATTAAACATGCCAGTTTATAGACAATAATGTACTTTTCAGTATGAAGAGTGTTAAAAAGACATACTTCCATCAGGCTTATTAATAAACATCCGAGCCTTAGCAGCAGCTACTTCTGCTATACCCATATGCAACTGCAAAGTACATAATGTAAGAGAAATATCTTCTTTAACAGCTGGGTAGTTATTTTTTAATAATTAAAATACATCTAACAATGTCAAATTATATGATACCGCACAAATATCTTCATCACAACCAGTAGAATCCTGCAATAGCTCCCCAAAGTAGAACCTACCCTGCATGCATTCAAAACACACGTCTGCTAAATTCACTTACTACACAGAAATTTCAGTTTGTACATATTGAGGAGAATTAGAACATATAACGCATGCAGAAATTTTACAAAATTTAAGCACTAGGAATTGACCCTTCAGTTGATAAGATGTCTTGCATTTTTGTCACCTCTTTACTTTCAATATGTTCAACACAATTCATTTTGCATCCTCACTGGATTAAAGTTGAACCCTCTGAGTTTATAAATTTCGTAAACAAAAGTAGTGAAATTAAGTAAGCTGAACCCTACATAGATGGTACGCTCATTGACTTCGTAAACACCACATCCATGCATTCTGCCATGCTTCCACTGACCAGCATAGCGATATCTACCCTTCTCCCTGCAATAGGAAGACAATCATTAATAAACCCATAACATGCCTTCAGCTAAAAAGTAACACTTGTGTGGCTTCCAAGTCAATGAAGTGCTAAATGTATAACAGGAAAACACCGAATATCATACTAATCAATGACCATATCTTTAGACAAGAGAAATGTCGACCTAAGCTTCAAGCAAATTCGCACCTACACTCTGAATAATCAATTTTCTTGATCTAGACTCTATCATGCACCTAAGGTTTGGATCCTACATGTTACAAATCACCACCTTTATAAGTCATCATCAAATTGAAGTATATGCTTAAACATAAACAGAACCATTTTTGCACATCAAAGATGTCTTTAAAATTCAGAAGAACCACTTTGTTTTATTTGATAATGAATGATCAAGCTAAAATATGAAGGTAGAAAGTAGAAACAAACTTCCTATTGTTAAACTAACAAACCTTTTCAGCATGTCTTCCAAATATCAATTAGGAGTTTAGTCTTTGAATGACAACTTCTTTGGAACTTTGCATTTCCTTTACTTCTAATGTTTCCTTCTCATCAAATGTGTCCTTTTTTTTTTCAAGCACTAAGCCTATTTGATGTATATATGTCAAGTTACTATGATAATTAGCTGGTCAATTCTTAACATTGAGCATAAGGAAAGGATCTCACTAATAGCACCAAATCTCACAAACACACACACACACACACACAAAGAGTCAGAAACATAAATGCGGTAGCTCTCAACTTAAGCAAAAGTCAATAGTCAAAATATCAGAATAGAAATGATTAATGAGTGAGAACATCCAAACAAAGTACATTACATTGGACAAAAACTAAAATATAGAGAAAGGATAGTATTACAAAAGTTAATATTAAAAAAGAAACAGAAAGCTCAACAGTAAAACTTACGGCTTCCTCCCAAATTGTCTAATCCACTCATCATTTTCAAAAAATGGTACTTCCCACTTCCCATCAGCAAGACTTATGCTGTCTTCAATATCCATCTCCAGCCATTCTCTGTCCTCTGGAGTCATATAATCCCTATTTATTATTTTCCCTTCAGCACGCATCTTGGCTTCAAGCCTAGAAAGATGCAAAATGAGTAACTCGATATAATTATTTTTATAGAGCAATTATTCAGCTTCTAAACACTGAGACATGTATGACCTTATTGATACATGTATAGGAGTCATAAACATACTTGGAACCTGGCACAGGTTCTGCATCGGGAATGTCAACTTCAACAACCCCGTGACCTTCCATGTTGTTTTGAAGCCATTCACCTTCATACCTATCAAAAGAAAATGTATCTATGAAATTTATATATCATAAAATCAGAGTCAAAAGTAAATTGTAAGCTGACAAAATAATAGTCACACCTAATGGAGAGGGGGAAAAGGTAATATTCTTATAGAATCACAAGTTTAAACCATAGTTTTAAGTAGCCAAGAAGAACGTTGTATAGCCTAATCAGTATAAGTATTACACAGTCAGGTCTCAAGATAAAAAGCCCTTGAATGTAGCAAATTTTCGGCATATACATTAATTCGTGAGTGGTTGATACTAATTCATTAGTTCCCCCCCCCCCCCCTCCCCAAAACCAAAAAAAAGAACAGTGATTACAGAAAATGATACAACTATGTTTTTGTGTCTTCCAACAACTGGATAAATTTGAGCAAACAGTTTCACAGTCAAAAATGTTATCTTGTAATATTGTTTTTATTTGCATTGTGAAATAAAAAAGAAAAACTGTTGATATATAGTAAAACCATGCCTCCAGAAATTTGATGCAAAAATAAGTGATGCGTATGGTGCTTTGAATTTCTTCAAGTCCAGTTCTCCCATTAATAAAACATATGTACTCTCAGGTTCACTGGGAAATTTAATATGGACATGTCAAGTAGCCATGTAGAACACTCAACGTTGAACTCTTTAATGGCATAATGAATCTTATGAGAATCACATTGAGTGCTAATTAATTCTACTACATGCAACATTTCTTTCATATATTATTCCTCGTTCTTCTCAAGCTTCATCACATAATTTGATAACCTTTATTTGGGTAGATTGTTGCACTGTATAGTCTACTCAAATACAGAACCAACATAGACACTTGATAAAAAGCATGTTTCAATGTTCAAACTGCTATGAAAAGGGTAAAACTTAAATGCAGTTTCTTAGGTACCATACCTTAGGTTTCCCAATTAAATTCAATCACATGATTGTATTTACCAAAGCAACATAAACAAAGTTATCGTTTGCCATCAACAACAAATTCAACCATGTGGTTCATTGATCAATGCAATTGAATTTAATTGGTGAACCTATCTTACAGCACTCAAGAAACTGAACCTAAGTTTTTCCCTAATGATGTAGCAATGAATATCACTAGCATAAATCTAATTAAAAAAGGAAGAAACAAACCTGACAAGCCCTTCTTCAGCAACATATACACCTTTTCCATGAGCCAAATCATCCCAAACTGTGCCTTCATACCTTCAAAAAAAAAAAACAAATAGAATTACCACAAACCATAAAAACCAAACAAACATCCAAAACAAACAAACAATTTATAAGACATGTAATGAAAAACATACGAGCTGCCATCAGCAAAAATATAGCTAACCCAAGTGAGAAACTCCTCAATCCTATCCAATTCCTCAATCACAGCCTTCGGGTTAGAAATGTCATGATGATTATCAGGTATAGGTGGGTAAGGCTTCCTATAAGGAATATAAAACGGTGCATAGGGTGGGTCCCTCCCAGCCTCAATCTCATCTCTCACAATGTCCCAGTCTTCCTCATCAGCCCAAACCGGGTCCCACCCGGGCTTCGTGGACAAGAGAGGCGCATCAGCCCATAGCTCCTGCAAGTCCTCTTCTCTCCAGTTCTCTGGGTCTTTTGGGAAATCGAAGAGGTCTTCGTGGTACACGTAGTTGCTGTCCTCTTCTTCTTGCTGCTTCTTCATTCTCTTGCTGTCGAGGACCCGAGCGAACCGCTTTATGTTCATCTCCGGGGTGTTGTTTGAGTCCAGTGGCTCGTCACCGGGTCGGGTGTAGGTTAGCGTTTCTTCTTCGTCGGAATCCGAGTAGTCGGAGTAGTCGGAGTCGGAGTCTGAGGAGGGGTTTTCGGCATCTGGGTCTTCCTCGTTTTGTCGTTGCTCCTCATCTTGCTCGTATTGTTGTTCTGAGTCAGTGGGGCTGGCTGAGTCTTCGTCTGCCATTGAAGAAGAAGAAGAAGAAGAAGCAGATAAGGTTAGTGTAAGAACTAAGAAGTAAGTTTGTGATAGACTGATAGTTTCGAAGCAAATTGTAGCTGCTACTGTACAAGGATACGACCAGATGGAGCTTTTGTTGTTTTTTGTTTTTTCTGTTTTTGGGGTTTGAATTGAAGTACTTTGAACCCAAAATGAAAATATAAAAATAAAACAGATCTAAACAGAACTACTGTAATTTGGGTTGCAAAGGTAAACATATGGGCTGATTGGGCCTGCTAAGGCCCTTTAGACTAAGGGCTGTAATTAAACCAATTCTTAAAAAGTTTATGCTTAGCTTAGTTCAAAAATAAAAGTTCACCTTTATTTGTGATGCTCCATAATCTTAGTTTCAAGCTCAGCTTTTCCCTCTCTCACATGATTTGCACGATTGTGGTCATGATTAGTGATAGCAATGGAGCAGAACTTGGCGTTTTCATCTTCATATCGCATGATTTTGTCTTACCTCGCATGACTAGGTGGGCAGGGCAATGTAACTTGCTCTATCTCTGCCCCACAAAACTTTATTTCGTGTTAATCTGTTACACCCTTCTCCATACCTATTACAATTTATATATATATATATATATATAAAACTTGTTTTATTAATATAAATATACTTTTTTTAGAAGATAATATAAATATACTTGAAATTACAATTAAATTTATTAATTTAAATTAAATTATTTTTTAGTAAGGACTAAATAATATTATCAAAAATGTTTAATAAAACAATATCACAATAAAAAAATTATTAATATTCACGCATTTAAATACTTAGTAATACAAACTAAGTCTTTAACACTAGTAGAACGGAACAAGGTAGGGTGGGGATGGGGTGTTGCTGAAAAGCCTAAACCCATCCCTACCCTACCTTAGGCTACAAGGGAAAAATCTTGCTCCACTACCTTTTCAAGGTAGGGAAAACCAGCGCAAGGTAAGCACGGTGGGGCAGAGAAAATTGTCATCTCTACTTATGATCTTATATAATATACAATTTATTTGTAAAACTATAACTAAATAAATGAGTATTATATATTCTGCTAGTTGCAATATAATGAGTTTTGTAAGTGAGTTGCGGTTTTTGTTAGCAATAATAATAATGAAAAAAAAATATTGAAAGTAGTTTAGTGTATCCTTGTTTATCTTTGTCGTTGTGCTTTATCAAATATTCAAGACATTCGTGACTATTACTTGACCCAAAGCAGCATACAATATAGAGAGAGATCCCAACGTAATACAAATAAGATCAAAGAAACAGCCCATCGTGAACTAACTTATGACCCAACTCGCGGCCCACAATGGCCAGCTCACAACCCAACCACCTGGTTTGTACGGTCGCCACTAGCCAAGTTGAACGTTTGAAACCTCTTCACCTCCTGAAAATATGAATTTGTTTGATTGGATCAGTTTTGGGGTTACTCATCATTCATTATTTTTTATTGGGTTTTGGGGTGTCAAGGAAAGCTTCTTTTCGTGTTTTTTTTTTTTCCCCCTTTTTCTTTTTCTTTTTCTTTTTCTTTTTCTTTTGTGTTATTCACAATTATTAAAAAAAAAAGATAGAAATGTATATTTTTGTTAGTTATTTAGATAGTTTAATTTAAAGAAATTTTAAAAATAAAATAAAAACAAAATTATGTAGTTTTTGTATAGTTAAAGGAACCATCTTAACAAATTTGGATGAAAGAATTACATTGAATAAAAATAAAAGTTATAGTACTAAAATGAATAAATTAAAATTACGCACTAAATTTAATTTTGGATAAAGTTAAAAGTTGTAATTCGTAATTTAATATGTTTTGTTGTCATTTTTTTTCTGGAAATTGTTAAAACTTAAAATTATCATTGTAAAAACAAGGAGTGTTGGAAAATAGCTATGAAAGAACAATTTTTGATTCAACAATATAACCCTAGAATTTGTAATAACAGAAAATTAAAAAGAGAGTTTAGAAAGATCTCACAAATTATAGAATCGCGTAAATAACATTGTCCTTAAAGGTTGGTTCGTGTCACTCGGAGTAGAACTTGGTGCGAATAACTATTGGCCAAACAACTCCTCATGATTAGGCTATAACAACTTCTTCAAGTTGGATGAACACAAAAATAATGAAAACCTTATTTTGTCTTTCCTTAAACCAAGAATTAAGAGCTTAAATTTTTGTGGAGAAGAGCATAATAGAGGGAGAGAGATGCAGACATGAGAGACAGAAAATCTTAAGAGAAAAGAAAGGGACTTGGGTGTGTCCCTCTAAAATAAAGACTAGTGGGCTATCTAATGGGCTAGACCTCCAACAATCACTGTGTAGATTTAATGCCCAACGAGCAAATTCAAATGGGCTGGAAAGAGAGGAAAAAACACAAAAGCTTGAAAGAGAAAAAAAAAATATACAAGGACTTAGGTGTGTCCAATAAAGACTAGTGGGTTGTCTAATGGGCTAAAGCTCCAACAGTCACTGTGCAGATTTAATGCCCAACAAGCAAATCCAAATAGGTTGGAAAGAGAATAATGAACAACCTTATTTTGTCTTTCCTTAAACCAAGAATTAAGAGTTTAAATTTTAGTGGAGAAGAGCATAATAGAGGGAGAGAGATGTAGCTGTGAGAGACTAAAAATCTGAAGAGAAAAAGGGGACTTGGGTGTATCCCTCCAAAATAAAGACTAGTGGGCTATTTAATGGACTATACCTCCAACAATCACTGTGCTGATTTAATGCCCAAAGAGCAAATTCAAATGGGAAAAAAAAAAAAAAAAAAAAAAAAAAAAAAAAAAAAAGAAAAAGAAAAAACACAAAGGCTTGAAAGAGAGACCCAAAAAAAAAAAAAGACTAGTGAGCTAGAAAGAGGGAAAAAAAAAAAATAAAAGGACTTAGGTGCGTCCCTTTCAAATAAAGACTAGTAAGCTGTTTAATGGGCTAGACTTCCAACAGTCATTGTGCAGATTTAATGCCCAATGGGAAAATCCAAATAGGCTAGAAAGAGAATAATGAACAACCTTATTTTGTCTTTCCTTAAACCAAGAATTAAGAGCTTAAATTTTTGTGGAGAAGAGCATAATAGAGGGAGAGAGTTGCAGCTATGAGAGACTGAAAATTTGAAGAGAAAAGAGAGGGACTTGGATGTATCCCTCCAAAATAAAGATTAGTGGGTTGTCTAATGGGCTAGACCTCCAATAGTCATCGTGCAGATTTAATGCCCACTGTGTAAATCCAAATGGGTTGAAAAAAAAAAAAAGACGCAAAAGGCTTGAAAGAGAGGAAAAAAAATACTAGTTGGAAGATAGCGTAGATAATTATAATGGTATTATCTAATTCAATCTTTACCATCGAGGCTGAGCAATGGAGTTTTCTTTTGCTCACAAAGCAACTCTAAACACTACTACGAAACTACCCCTGCGATAACACAAGAGAGCCAACACACAAATTATAAATGCTCATCATCACTGAGCTATGGACCATTCCACCATAGTTTGGGTCATTAGTTGCCCCATATACATGCCTAGTCATGATATTTGGAGAGACTGAAAGGTGTGTGCAAGTGTGAGAGAGGATTATAAGATCTACATGGTGGACAAGTGACATGGTACATCATTCTACTAAAAGACTCACACCTGTTTAAAATTGCTGAGTTAGAATTTTTTTTTAAACAGAAACTGATTATTGACTCAATAATTTTAAACAAGTGACAGTCTTTTAGTAGAATGATGAACAAGTGATATAGTCCATCAGAGACTGTATAATTTCTCATGAAAGAGAGAGAGAGAGAGGGAGATATATATATATATGTAGGGGTAAGGGGCTAAAATTAGGTGTTGAGCCTTGGGCCTCATCCAAGGACGTGGGTATGTCCGAGGAAGGGCAAATAATCATGAGGGGTTTCGATTTCAAAGTCTAACCAGTAAGGAATGATTGGAGGGTGGTCTGAGGAGGAACTCCTCCTCGGATATGATGAACGCAGCTCAAATCTATATTCCAATGATCAAGATGACCGTCCAGGAATCTCTAGCCATAACGACATGCATCATACACGTATAAGAAGTGGTAAGAACTTAAAAATATCTAATGGAAAGCTGCTACCACGGTATTAAATGTACTACAGCTACTTTTATGATCGCATTTATGTGGAGAAGACACTTGCACAGTGCTGTCTTGGCTATCACGACTCACAAAGGACCAAAAGATGCATTTGATGGGATAAGCACTCAAGTGAGGACTCAGATGACTGACAACTGTAAAATCAAGATGGTCTGGAGGGAGCTATATAATGTGATAGACCCTTCATGAAAGGGGGATTGAGAAAAAACAAAAAAAAAAAAAAGAAAAAAAAGAAAAAAAAAGAAAGAAGAACATTGTAGCAACTAGAATTGCACTTGTAATCAGTTCCGTTGATCTATACAAATATTTTGCCTCTTCGGACAATACATTCATCCAACCTCACATACTTCGTTTTTGCATGATTACCCTTCAAATCCATCCTAGCCGTTGTTAGATTCACTAGGACCTAGTTCTTTAACCCACTTTCTACAAATTTATTATATTGGGCTCATTAACCCACAACCCCATACATATTGGGCTTGGGCTTGAAATCGTGCCCCTACAATATATATAAGCATATGACCCAATCAGAGGTAATAGCTAGTGAGTACCTAATTGACCATTTTCATCATTTATACCATATACTCTTGCATTATTGCTTAATTGTGTTCACAGTATATCAGTTTGCCAAAATAAGTAGTTATGATCTTTTCTTTTTTTCTTTTTTTCTTTTTGAGAAAGAAAATTGGTTATAATCTTTAATGTTAAGAGCTGTAAAATTAAATTTAATACACGAGATACTACATAATCTTTATGAAATGATATGTCATAAAATTATAAGAAAGTTTAATTATGATGTTTGTAGGGGCGCAATTTTGGTTTCCAAGCCTAAGGGATGAATTTAGACCCAAAAAGTCCAATACAATGAATTCGTAAAGAGTGGGTTAGAGATCTAGACTCTAATGAATTTGACAGCAATTATAGTGGGTCAAGATGACAAGAAAATAAAGATAAACAAGTTTTATCTAAAGAAAATTGTTCTCGGCACAATTCGAGGAGGTTGGTTCTTGCATATATTTCTTATATTTCCTTTGAATTTGATTACAAGTATTGCTCTTATTATTACAGTGTTTTTCTCTTTATTTCCGATCCCCCTCCATCTAGGTCTCCTCTCTCTTCTATAACATCTCCTCCCTTTTATCTCCATCTTCCCTGTGTATATTAGATTACTAATGTTGATCTTTGTCCCATCAGCACCTTCTTGAAGTCTTTGAGAGTAGCTGCAAAGTTGAAAAGTATTGTTCAGGTATCACTTCCTCATTAATGCGGCCAGAGAGTTAGTTATAGAGCATTCAATGCGGTGGTAGCAACTTTCTCTTAGATATTTCATAGCTCCCACTTATTCTGTATGCTCATAATGCATATCCTTATCAATAAGATTTTTTAGAATGTTACTTTGGATGATAGAACACACCTTCCGACCTGTGCTTCACTTAATTAAGGAGATACTCCTCCTAGGCTTACCTTCCCACCTTTCTCAGTCGTAGCTTGCTCGTGGAGTTTGGGGTCTTACATCTTCATTACTGTTTATCTGCCCTCAGACTAATAAGCGTCCTCAGATAAGGCCCAAGACCCAATATATATTATTGGAGCCCTTCTCCCTACAATGTTCATTTATCACGTTATTGACATCTATCGATCACATTTATTGTCATATTCAATGTTAAGAACTTATAATTAATACACGAGATACTACATAACCTTTATAAAATGATGTATCATAAATCACAAAAAAAATGTATAATATTCATTTATTATGTTGTTATCATCCACTAATCACATTCATTACCATATTTAATATAAATACTCCTAAAATATCTTTAATATTTTCCTTAATACATTTCTGATAGTATGACATAATGGAATGGATTGAATACCCAATGCGAATGGTGTTTGTTTTGGCACATATTAATTATTGGTTAATAAAATTGTCTTTGGCGGGGCCTAATAGGTATGGTGTCTCGCCCACTTTCAGCTAAAGTATTCATCTTTCTCCTTCATCATTTTACTTGGGGTTTGAGAACTGCCAAAAGTCTCTTATATATTCCTAGTTCTTCCCCACCATTATTAATGATAAATGGTCCACAATTGACAATTCCACATAAAATGTTTATCTAATAATTTGCTTATAATCTTTTGTTTTAAACGGTGCACAAACATATTTGACTCGAAAGGTACTTTGACTTCAAAAGACATCTGCTTGATCATATAGTCAACAATCGAGACCCACTCCGTTCTATCATCAAGTCTCAGGCGGAAAAAAAAACAAAAAATCTTGAGAAAAATTCTGTCAAAGAAGAAAATGTGCTGATATGGTCCTCTAGGAGAAGAAAATAATTTCTCCTCACACTCGCTCACTATAGTTAATAGACTTAATTTCAAAAAAAACACACATTTTCACATATTTTAGATAATATATTTAATATTAAAAGTCAATTATTTTTTTCAAATTTTCTTATACTCCTTGTTAAATGATTAAATTACTATTCTTAACAGCTTAATTATTTAGGACAATTAATAATTTATTATAATATTAGAGCAGAAAATTCTAATAAATTTGATTCATATATATCTTTACTTTACCTTCCATGCATTTAAAATGTTAAAAAAATCCCACTTATTAAGGAGTGTAAGTCCAAGTATAAAAGGGGTGTTAGAATTGATACTTGGCAATTTATCAATTATCATGAATAATGCTAGAAATACAAACTATTTTACAGAAAAAAATTATAAACTGCTGATGTGGTAAGTGATTCTTATTAAATGAAAAAGTGATATTAATGATGGGTCTAGATGAAAACCAATAAGAAGTTGGCCACATCAACATTTTGTAAAAATATTGTAAAATAATTTGTGATTATAACATTACTCATTTATCATTATCAATTTGTCATATGGCTTCTAGTTTTAACATAATAAGTGATGATGAAGGTATTATAAATTTATAAGTTTTATTACATAAATTATGTATCAACACCAATCACATTTGATAAAAAATAATTAATTAATTAGAAAAACAAAACAAAACAAAACAAACAAACTGTAGGGACCGAGTTCAAGCCTCCCTGTGTATTACGAGAATGGACCCAAGCCCAGCTAAGCCTGCAATTAATTTGTAGAGAGCGGGGTCAAGAACTAGGCCCTAGTAAGGGGTATAACAACCACGCATGGTAGTTCTCAGGTGAACGTGAACAATGATGCTACTCGACCTTTCTCCGGCGAGCTTCTTGTTCTTATGACTTCCTCCCTTTTTTCCTTTTTTTCAAAAGAAAAGAACCTCTCCCTCCTTAAGAGGGATCCCTTACATTATATACTCCTTTCCCCATTGATCACGGTCCTACATTTGTTGAGCAGCCAGGCCACCACTTGAGTACCTGTCCCATCAGCCACCTTCCCGTTCTTCCTGTGGGTTGCGGCAACCAAGGCAACACTGTTCTGTAATCCCCTCCTCATTAATGCAGCCAAGACGTTAGTTAAGGACATTTAATGTGGAGGTGACAGCTCGCCTTAGACTTGCTCCTTCACCGTGCTCCCGTTCTCGACACATGGCGCTTGCCCTTTCCTCCTCGGATATTTAAGAAGACTCCTCTTTGGTGATGGGGTGCTCGTGTATTTCTGAGGTCTCAGATGTCCGAGGACGGGGTCATCCTTAGACCTGTTCCTTGGAGGCTGGACATCGTACTTTTATCCTCGGACTCCACACGCATCCTCGGCATGGGCCTCTGGGCCTGGTTTGAAGTGGGCTGAGGTTGCCTGACTTTCCGGCCCCACACAAACCATTACATTTAATTTTGGTCATAAAATTTACGAAAGTAATCCACACAATTTCGAACAAATATATTAAATCCTTGATTATGAATAACACTTATAGCATTAACTATGGGGCTCTATAGAATTGTGTCGTGTGGGCTCCAAGTGATATAAAAAAATTTATTTAAAAAAAAAAAAAATCCTTGATGCTGGTGGGTTAGGAAAGAAAACTACATCAACAATAAGTTTCCAATTCTTCTGGTTCTTTTTTTTTTTTTTTTTTTAAGACTTTACGAAAGCTTTATCACAGTTTTCCCTTGAAATAGCCATTTGGATAATTCTAAAAAATAAAGTATACACTATAATAATAAGACAAAAAAAAAAGGATTATACTAAATTATATCAATATTAAATCGGTTCAATGATGCTAAGAAGTTGTAAACTTGTAAATGGACGATTCAATTTGATGCAACATGAAATTGTATGATAGATTAAGACGGGAACCAAATTGTGTACCCAATAGTCAATGCCAACACAGATTGCAACACGAGCACTAAATAAGTCCTACAAAAGAGTCTTTCATAAAAAATAAAAAAATAAAAAAATAAAAGTCCTACAAAAGAGTCACAAACACATGACAGCCTGCGACAGCTGCTTCCTTCCAACACAAATCGTGGCCAGGACAACCTTGTAGTTGCAATCCACAATTCAAAAAGTGAGATTCTTAAGTTTATGAGTCAGGTTAACGGGTGTTCTTAAGATAATTGTTAATAAATTAATTTAGAAAAAAAAATTAAACCGCTTTTATGGAAAATATAAAAAATTGCCAAAAAAATTAATATATTTTTTCTTTTACTATAAAAAGTTTCTAAAAATGTATCATAAACCCACCCTTAGAATTTAGAGCATTAGTTATTAACTTCCTCCTAAATTTATAACCAAAGATATTTCACTCGTCTAGTGGTGTGTATGGGTTGAGTTGAGGAGTTTTTTTAACCTAACCCACTATGGTGGGTTTAAAAAAATCCTACCCAACTCAACCCATCACAAGAGTCAAACTCAATCCAACCTAACTCATGTGAACCAGGTTGGACTCATGGGTTGGACATCTTTCTTTTTTACTTTTTCTTTTTAATTACTATTATTATTATTACTAAATTGAATATTAGAATAATATCACTGCAAATAAGAGCAAATTTATAACCAAATAATCATAAGCATAACACAAACTATTTGAGGAGAACTTAAGATTTGGGTTTTATTTAGGAAGAAGGGCCAAAAATTAAATAACAAACTTGTATAATATATATTTTTTAATATATATATATATATATATATAAATTTAGGTGGGTTGGATCGAGTTAACCGGATTTGTGAATTTTATGACCTGAACCCAACTCGACTAATTGTTAAAAAAAAAATCCATAACCCAACCCAAACCAACGAGTTGGGTCAGGTTGAGTCAATTTTGGCAAGTTCGTTGTACATCCTTACACTTGCCAAACTAAATTCACTCAACGAATTCTACTGAGTTACTGACACAATAATTGACTTTCATATAGACCTACCACTAATTATCTTTTATTATTTATTATTAACAACTTACCACCTTTTATTTTTATATGTATACTTATTCTCTTATTCTTTTCGCTAACTCAGGGCAAGACAGCCAATCAAAGTGTCAAAGACTCAAAATTCTTTTCTCCGTGTGTCTGCACAACTTTCTTCAAGCACAACTAGAAAAGCAAATT
Source organism: Quercus variabilis (assembly GCA_030445155.1). NCBI lineage: Eukaryota > Viridiplantae > Streptophyta > Magnoliopsida > Fagales > Fagaceae > Quercus > Quercus variabilis. The sequence goes on along the minus strand of CP129445.1, from coordinate 16,675,810 downwards.
TTGTGAGAGTGGTTAAACTACCACATTTTTTTTTTTCCTTTTTTTGTTCACAATTTTGCCATAATTTTGATGCGACAAATTTTGAGTGGTTGCCTACCACTTTCACATAGACATTCACATTCACAGTGTTACATTAAAGTTGTGACAAAAAAAAATGGTGGTTATAGATTTCCTCCTTTTGTTACAATCTTTTTCATAATTTGTTACCTTCCTAAATTGTGAACATAATTTATTTTACCACCAATCATACCAATATTGATAAGATCATAAAAATGATATTAATAGTAGATTTTTTTTTCTTTTTTAAATAATTTAATAGTCAAAATAAAGAGTTTTTTTTTTTTTTAATAGGAAAAGAAAGAGAAATTTAAACTACATATTTTTTCACTAAAAATATTATAATTAAAATATCAATTGTAACTATTTTTTTCACTAAAAATATTATAATTAAAATATCAATTAAGTTACAAGATTATTTACCATGAAAATCGTGGATTCACACAAAAATTAAGTCGTTATCATTATTATGAAGATTTTACCTAAAGAAATCAGAGTCTGCGAAGCCATAGTCATAGATGCCTTTTTAGCTTTGACCATCCAAAATGCCAACTAGGCAAAGAATTTTATCTTTTTTCCTTATGTGGTCCTGTTAGCAACATATTACCTATGCCATTTTATTTTTTATTTTTATTTTCCTGATTTCACCTATGCCAAATTATAGTATACTAATAAGTGTGATACTGTGACGTTCATTTGCACGTCTTTTTTTAACCAGAGAAAACTCACTTTTAGAAACCACTAAACAAAAAGCGAAGAGTTCACCGAAAATTGGTCTTAGAAAATATTTTTAAAATCTTTTTCTGAAAAAGAAAAAAGTTATTAATTTTTTATGACTTCTATATTTTTCACAAAACTTTTTAAAAACTATTTATCAATAATTACTCTAAGAGCCCCGTTAACAAAATCCAAACAAAAAATACAGTTTGATGATGGGATTAAATTATTGGCTTCTCTGGGTTTTCGATGGTAAAACTATAATAGCGGTGGTATTAGATTGAGTAATAAAATAAACCAATTATGTCACAAGAAGCTAGGGAGAGAAAAAAATGAAAAATCACATCAAACTTTTTCGTTTTTCTTTTCTTTCAGGAAATATCTAACCCCTTTTGTAAGAAACAACAATTAACTATAAAGTTATGTAACAACATGTCACTCACGCAGCAAAATGCCAACAATTACAGGTTGCGGTAATATTGTTCTAATAATGTTATTTAAGTGTTGTAAAAAAAGTGTGAATGAAAAAGTATTATAAAAAAATGTGTTATGTTATATCGTTAAAATAATCAAAATTATTGTTTAAACACAATACGCCATCATCAACAGTGGCAGCGGAAGCATCAACCATAGGATATATTAATTAAATATAAATTGTTCATTCTCTATCTTCTACTCAGATAGTCGTACCCTACAGGCTACATCTCCATATTTATTTATTATTTACTCCGATAATATACATAGTTAAATAAAAAAGACAAAAAAGACGACAAAAAAAAAAAAAAAAACATGTCCAGGTTAAGTGACTAAACTGCATGAACCTTTAACTGAGAAGCAATGATGTTGGAATAGGAATCTCAGCAGCTTTAGTAACTAGTTCTAGACTTCTAGTTCTAGTAGTAGTACTAGTAGTACTGCTCTAACATGTGTGTTGTGTTCTAACTTCTAACTTCTAACTTCTAATTATGGTACTTCTTCTACTTCGAACACGTAAAAAACTCACATGTGTGCGGTACTAAAACCAAGTACTTCCCAACATTTCTTTCTCATTAAATTAAAAAAGTAGTACTTTCAATATTTTTTTTATTTTCACCTCGACCTTGGTTTCCTAGAAGAAACCGCGGTGGTTGTCGACGATTTCAGAGGTCGTGGCAACGGTTTCCAAGGTTCGAGCACCGAATCCCTGTACCTCGTAGGCAACACCTGGTTCCTTCCACGTTTCGACTTCACCACTGGTGACGTGTCCTCCATCCAATCCTCCACAGTAACGCCACTACCGTTTTTCCTTGAATTCCTTTTCCTTTTCCTTTTCCTCTTCGATTTCTCCAACCCCAAACCCAACTCGCTGCTGAGTTTATTCTTTCCTCGATGATGATGACTCGGTGACTCGTCGTCTTCTTCTTCTTCTTCTTCTTCGAAATTCCCAGAAATCAGCCTTGCCGCTTCGACGAGTAAACCCAGACAATCAGTGCTCTTGTTCTCGTTTTCTTCTCTCTTAAACGCCACAGTTTTGACCACCACCACCTCGTCGTCGTCAATTTCGCTGCTTTCTTCGACTCGTTGCTGGGTTGTGATCTCTGAAACTTCCACAGCTTTCTCCGCCGCGAGCTTCTCTTTCGGATCGCATTCACTTTCCGAGCTCTTCTCCGCCGCCACCGCCACTACGTGATCAACATGTACAGCAGGCGCAGACTCGGCCACCGAATCGGTGCTCTCAGCAGAGACTTTGCCCGCAACAACGCTACACGCACTGAGGTTGTTTCCATTCTCAGCCAGAGACTCTTCCTCCTCTTCAGACTCCACGAGAGGACCCAATCTCAGATTCAAATCGATGCCAACCCCTCGATTATTGTTGTTCTCGTTCCCTTTTGTTTCAAAATCTTGACTTTCTTTTGGGGTTTCTGGAGGTGGGATAGAAGAAATTATGCCCAGAATCTTGTTCAAGCACATTTGAGCTTTGGAATACCCATGACGTACTCGAGTAGAGCAAGAATCGCGTACCTGATGATGGGAATGGTTTAGGACTTGATACGAAGCCATTTTTGTGTTTTTTTGAAGCTTTTCTCAGCTTCCCATTCCAAAGCTCTGCAACCAGGAGCTTTAATTTTCTGCAGATCACGAGAATCCAAGCCCGAGAGAGAGAGAGAGAGAGAGAGAGAGATAGAGATTTTTGAGAAAATGAAAATATAAAAAAAGAGAAAAATAAAAACGATTAGCAAAGTGAGGATGAGAATGACCAAAGGGAAGGCCAAGCATGCCCGATTAGTATAGTTTTTCTTACATTTATTATTATTCATTTATTATTCTATTCTCAGTTCTGACAGGCTTGTTGAGTACTGATTGGTGCTTTTCTGACGTGGCAAGAAACATGCCAAGTGGTTGTGCACGTGGCAGTTAATTACTAGATATTTTGTGTAGTTTTTTAGGAAAGTGTAAATTTTTTATCACAATTACGACGTTATAGGGCGTGATTGGTTGAAAAAAAATTAATATTTTAATAAAATATTATATAAAATAAATAATATAATATTAGATGTTTAAAAAAATTATTGTGTAAAATATTAAAAAAAAAAGTAAGTTTTTATATTAAAATAAATAATTTTTTTTGTACAAAGTGATACAGATGTTTTTCCAATGATAAAAATTAACAAGCTGTAAAATTAAATATATTTTTAGTTGATTGTGTATGTGGGTACCTGAGGACCAATGATGAAGCTGAAGGGTCACAATATTGGCTCGAGGACTGAGGACGAAGTCGAAGGGTCGCGGTAATGACATGAAAGTGCTGTAAGCCACGGGCCCAAGGGAAGAAGCCGCCCGAGAAGGGGAAGAAACTAGTCATAATACTCCAAGACATCCTGAGGGAAAGTTAGGATTTAAAGAGAGTGGAAGACAATGGGCAATAGGGAAGCTTTAAGCCTAGTGTAGCCAATTGCCTCCACATTAATTGGGAGACAACAGTTTTATCAGCTGCATTAATGGGGAAGTGACCCGAATAGTATAAACTACAGCTAAGTAAGTTCCTGCCACCATCTTCTCCAGATGTGAAAGGTAACAAGTGTCGGAAAAGGAGGGAGATTAGGTAGAAATGGATGGCGAAGATGCAAGAGGAGAGAGCTATATAATGAAAGGAAAGAGCACCAAAGAGGGGAGAGTTTTATTAGGGTATTGGAGAAGAAAAGGGAATAGTGTCATTTTCTATAGGAACCTTGCCTTCTCGGGAAACTTTGTAAAAAGTTGTATGTTCATTTGTTCTTAAATACAAGTTTGATCCTTCCATATTACTGTCATCGGGCAGAGCTCATCGTTGTTGATCTTTCCCATCTCTTACAATTTTTCATTGATTTGGGCCAAATCTGAAGGGTACATCCCACTACTCTAAGTGGATTTAGGCTAAAACCCACTTTTTTGGTCCATACAGTGCATATATATATATATATATATATATATATTTTTTTTTTTTTGCACAGAGTATTGCGAATGAAAAATGAATATTTTCTCAATGATAAAGTATGAATGATGATGGAAAAAATTATGGTACATTTATAAGTGATAATTAGCCTGCACAATATACAACATCAAATTACCACATGGGAGTGTGACTTGATGGTAAGAGTTTTCGTTTTGCACTCAGAGAGAAGCAGTTCGAGTAATAGCCCCAGCAAGACCCGTGTGGTACACGTGGTATTACCCATTATCGTCACGTGGTATGGGGTTGATGAGTCCACACCGAAAACCCCTTTTTCATTCAGGAAAAAAAAAAAATATATATATATATATATATAACATCAGATTTATGCCACGTCATAATTTTATGGCTTGTTGGCAATTATGTAACCAAGACTTGTCATAAAGCAAAGCAATCCATATGTTAAAAAGCCCCTGGGGCTCAGCTCCAAAGCATATCATTTGTGCAAAAAAATGCGAATATAATGAAATGATCATTTGTCCTTTCCCTTTCCTTGACACTTCCCCTTTCCGACAAGAATAGGATCGGAGCATATATATTTGCACAGCTAATTTTACAATTTGTTAAATTATAGGATTGTGAACCGCGAAATAAAAAATGTAATCAAGAGTGGATAGAAAATGTCCATCATTCACTACTTGCAATAACAAAAATAGACTAACAATGTTTATATCAAACAATGCAAAATAAAAAAATGACACAATTTTATGCATTCAAGCTCCAAAGTCACTCACATCAATCAAGTTAAATATGTGTAAATTGCAAAGTTACTACAGTAACCTTTCTCTCTCTTGGTTGATAACAAAAATAATATTTGAATAAAATATTATATAAAATATATAATTTGATATTAGGTGTTTTGAAAGATTATTATGTAAAATATTAAAAACTAGGTTCTTATGTTAAAATAAACATAAATTTTTGCACGAGTTAATGCAAATGCTCTCATGACAAAAATCAATAAACTGTAAAATTTGATGTATCCCTAATTTTTTTTTTTGTATATACGTATCTTTTCTAATGATATGATCACTGGAGGGGATGTTTATAATGATTCAATTAATGAATTTTCAACATTTTGTCCTCACTAATGTGTCACTAACCTGGTCTTGGTTTTGTCCAAATGGCACCGTCCTGAATGATGGAGCTGAGAATATATATCTGAATCAGACCCTTATCTTAATCTGCACTTTCATGATCATATATATCTTTTTTAATCGGCGGCGTCCCAGCAGAAAAAGTTACAGTTCAAGCCTCAAGGTGTCGATTAGTGTTTGCGAAATTGTCTCGTAATATTAGTATGACTTCTAAATAGTAAATTGTACATTGTATGTGAACAACGTAATTGCCCCTGTTTTTTTTTTTTCGTTTGATTGGTGCAGTTGTCTCTAAAAAATAAAAATGAAAATAATGGTAAAGAAAAAAAAAAAGCATACTTGTTAGAGTGTGTATGGTAAATGTGAGCCATTAATCATAATGGTAAAGAAAAAAAAAAGCATACTTGTTAGAGTGTGTATGGTAAATGTGAGCCATTAATCATTCATGCCAAAGAGAGAAACTCGTGAATACCATGAAAATTGATTCATGATGATGATTTTCCACAGGCCCTAAAAGCTGCCTGAGAGAGAGAGAGAGAGAGAGAGAGAGAGAGAGAGAGAGAGAGAGAGAGAGAGAGAGAGAGAGAGAGAGAGAGAGAGAGAGAGAGAGAGAGAGAGAGTCACTATGATGTTTCACTGCAAAAGGTTCCATACATTTTATTTTAAATAGTCACCCCATGTATATTGTATCATACATGAGGTTTATGCAATGACCTATTTGGTAATGTTATTGTGGCAACATTGTTTAAGTATAATAAAAAGGATAAAGTTTAGCTACAAAATTGGTTGTAGCCTTATGTTACAAACTCACTTAATAAAATAAATATTACTGCATATTTTGAAAATCTAACCGTTGAATTATATGTTCTTTATGTTCTTAATGCACATGTAAATTTTTGTGTTAATCGGATATCATTTACTATATAATCTATAATCTTATATTTTATGCATAATTTTAAGTCACAAAAACTCGCAATTTAAAAATTTATTGATGACATAGTTATTGATCTTTAATTTTCTTGAAATTTTGTAAATATGGAGGATATAAGAAGAAGATGCAATCCAATGGTGGATTTGTCAAAATTCACCTCCAATAAAAAGATATTGAGTGAGTTTGTAGCTTAAGGCTACAATCGATTTTGTAGCTAAATTTTGTCCTAATAAAAATACATGTGAGTGAAAAATGTATTATGAAAAAATGTATTGTGTTGTTTGTTAAATAAAAAAAACTGTTGTTTAAACAACACAACCAAACACCCCCTCAAACAGCATAAAATTAGCAACTATAAAATAAATTACCCAAAAATATAGGGAGTTGAGTATTTTAATTTTTTAAATGTTACTTTTTGATATTTTTATTTAATGAAAATATTAATGATTTAAATTCTTTTTTTTTCCCATTATTATAGTTAATTAATTATTAAAAAATTTGAATTACAAAATTTTTAATGAATTAACAAATCCATCATTACAAAAATTTGATTTGAATTGATAATATCTGATGAACATTTGAACTCTTTAATTGATTTGATTATTTTTCAATGATTATCTTTAATGATTTAAAATGAGCAATGCAAAAAGTGTTGCTGCGGGGTCTAGTCTAGGACATGACAATTGGAGAAAAGATGGCAGACATCTGGACGCCATAAAGGCACAGCACCGCATTGGTGAATGGTGATCAATGTGCATCTAAAAATTAAATATATGCGTTTAAAAATGTGTAGAAATCTTTGTAAATAAAATGAGTGTAAAAATAAGTGTAGCATTGTTTAAAAATTAAAAATATATGTTTGAGTGGGTGTTCTAAAAGGGACGTCTATAATTAATGGCGCTTAACAATCACCACACACAAAGCTCCAAAGGTTTTTGTTTTTTTTTTTTTTTTTTAAATTCAAAGGTTTTCTATTTGGGTCATGCCCACGAGTGTTATTAGGGTATTGGTTAACAATTCAGTTAAAAAAAGTTTTTATGGGAAAAGAAAAAAAAAGTAATATTTTGATGGTTGTGGGGGGAAAAAACCCAGAGCTACTTAATGGGCCCGGGACACCCTGTTAAGGACTATTATATTTCTAAGGAGCAATAGGTGGTTGGGGCGGCCCATTTGAAGCAAGAAGCCCAAAAGTAAAGGGGGAGTACCGTCCGAAGAGGTCACTACTGGTCCGAAGACGTCTTACTCATTGGCCACAAATAGCCTTGATCAAACAAACGTGTGGAAGGTCCGAATAATTTTCCTAACAATCCCAATGATAATGATAAGTTCTGGGTGGATCCGGAGATGATCAGAACTAAAAAATATCTAAAGGAAAAGCTGCTACCACCATATTTAATGCACTACAACAGTTTTTCTGGCCGCATTTATGTGGAGAATACCCCTGAACAGTGTAACCTCGGCTACCGCCACTCACAAAGAACTAAAGTAGACACATGTCGTGACGTGCACTTGAGTAGATACGCAGATGAAGAACAGGTGGATGATGGAGATGATAGGAGAGGATGCTATATAAAGAAGAAGGGTCCCTGATAATAGAGGACGGAGGGGAGAGAGAAAAAGAGAGAGAAAAGTTTTACTCTAACTCTGAATGTTGTAATCACTGTTCACTTAATAAAACATCTCTTTGGACATTCATTCATGGAGTTGTTCAGGCATTATTTCATGTTATCATCACCGCAATTAGCCTAGCCAACCATTGTTCACTTCATAACCAGCCTAGCTCTCTCGCCCACTCTCTACAAATTTATTGTCCTGGGTTCGTTGGACCTTTAACCCATATCTTTTAGGCTTGGGCTACAAAAACCGACCCTACAACGGTTTTTTTCATTTCCCATAAAAGTGATGTCAAAATTTTTTTTAAATAGATTGTTAACCAATTCTTAAGAGCATTTGTTAATATTTCCTTTTCTATTTTAGTGAAACTTGGAATTCAGGGGCTAGTTAGAACCAAAAAATGTTAAAAAGTACTATAAGTATTAGGCTACCATTAACACGTGTCTTTAGAATATTTGTTATTTTATGAAAGTTTTAATACAAATTTTATGAAAAATATAAAAATTTGTAATTTTGTTTTTTCATTTTCTCATAAAAAGTTTCTGAAAATATTTTTATAAACTAATGCCCTAAAGGCATTAGTTTACTTTTTCCTAAGTTTTATTTTGTAAAATTTATGAATTGATATGATAATATATGTGATTAACCTATAATGTCCGCTCTCAATGATAACTCTTTATCGTGATATTAAGACACTAATAAGTTTTTGGTGTAGGAGGAGATTGAACCTCAGATCTCTTATACAACTATTATAAACTTTACCAGTTGAGCTAACTAGAACTCACGTCAATTTGTAAGCCCTATATAATAAAGGTTGTAGTACCCTTAACATTACTCTTCTTTTGTATCTTTTAATATAAGACCTAAATTGATGATAAAGTTGTGTATATATCTATATATTATAGTCCCTTCTCAATTTGTAAATTTATTACAATTAGTGAGTATGAGTTTTGGTATGTTACTTTCGCTTATATGCAAACTACTTCTTTTCGTCATTAAAAAAAGGGTCAAGTGTTTAGAGTCTAATGCTCAATTAATTAGCACATTTTGGTATTTCCAACAAATATACGAAGGTTTAAAATCTCTCTCCCAATTATTAACTTATCCACAAACAAAGGTCAAATAGCTCCCTTGAGACGACAAGCAATATCACATCGCCTTACTCATTATTCTTCTTCATCTATGCACATATGTTTTGTTCATGCATCTGAAACAAAGTACAAATAATCTCTCTCTCTCTCTCTCTCTACACATATGTTTTGTTCATGCATCTAAAACAAAGTACAAATATCTCTCTCTCTCTCTCTCTTTCTCTCTCCCTGCAAGGAAGTGTCAAGTAAAAGGTTGTTCTTGATTTTTTTTTTTTTATATATTATAGAAACTATTGCTCCTGAATCTTGATGGTTATAAGTGCATTCAACACGGAGGTAGACATGTTAGTCTAATCATGGAAGGTGTGATTGTCAATGAATCATTCACATTGAGTTAATCACTTTGAGTGGCATTAGTCAACTTTTAAGGGTAACACTTTCACGTGGAAAATTCTCTCATGTTATTCTATAGTTTTACGAGATTGTTATTTACTTAGTTTTTATTTATAATCTTTAGTATTCTTGTTGTTAATTTTTCAAATTAATTATTGTTTCTCTGAAAAAGAATCTGTACAGTATCAAAGAATTTCCCCAACATGAAACTCATAAAAAATGACTCATGAAAAATGTCTACATATTTTCTAAAGAGAGGTTCTATTAGTTTTACTACATAAAACTTATAAACAAATGTAGTAATAAATGTGATTGACGAGTTTCAATCACCTCATAAATGAATATCGGTTATACCCAAGGGCTATAACTTCTACTAAAAAAAATTAACATAGTTACATATTTTAAAATTATAACAATTGAATTACATGTTTTTTTATGTTCTTAACCTGCATAGCAAATTTCATACATATCAGATGTTATTTACTATTTAATATATAAACTTATTTTTTATGCATGATTTTAGATTACAAAAATTTGAAATTTAAACATTTGATTAAGGATATGACTATTGATCTTTGATTTTGTGGAAATTTTGCAAGTATAAAGGATATTAAAAAAAAAAAAATGTTATCCAATAATGAATTTGTTAAAATTTACATCCAATAAAAAAGAATTAAACTACAACCAAGTTTGTAACAAAATTTTATCAATATTGAATTACCTTTGCAAACTCAGTGTAGCTAGTAAAACTTATAGTACTCAGTGCACTACTCAATTATCATTTTACATGTAATATGCGTATGCATAGTGAATTCATATGTTATACTTTAATGATGGATAATTAATAATAATTATGAAATGCTAAAACTTAAGTACAGTACTTAGGTTCCCTTTTTAAGATTCTGCCATGTGAATTTTTTCACATAGGATGGAAGTGTATTTTTTAGTTTAGTAGTCACATGACTGAATTTTAAAATGAAAACCTAAATAACAAAATCTAAGGTACTGTACCTAAGTTTTGTCTATTATGAAAAAGAGTGAAAATAGTAAATGAAATGATAATTCAAATGGTTTTGACATGGACATAACTCTATTTCACACAAAATTAAGGTGGATAAAATGACATTTTTCAAACTACAGATAAACAACATAAATTTATGTTAAATTTACTGTAATTGCCTGTTTTTAAATTCATTTTAAAGTAACCATCAAACATAGGAAATTAAAATAATTTTTCCTAAGGAAATTATTTTTCATAAAATATTAATGTTGAAACCAACTGAACAAACTTGTATAAGTTTTTTTTTTTTTTTTTATGAGGAAGTATAAGTTTTTCTTTTTGGAATCGATAAACTTTTTTAAGTCCAAAAAGCATAAGTTTAAATTATTAACCCCCAAAAAAAAAGAAAAAGAAAAAGAAGGCTTATGTTTGAATATTCTTCTTAAAAAAAAATTGTGTGATTAACATTTATCTTCCCCCAGGACGGCAGGACCTGGTCCTGGGGACATTCATAAGGACACTAGGCTTATGTCCGTACGAAACCTCCAGGATTTAGGAATCATCAGAGCACTGATCTTGTCACTTTGTCACCTCATCCATATTTCAATTTCGGTGTGTCAAAATCAGGGCCCACGGTTGCACTATAGAAAGGTGGAAGTACCCTACGTAATAATAACAAATCCTTTTCTTGGAGCTCCCTTTATATCCATTGGATTGAACAAAAGTTTTTCTCCTAATTTATTTGAAATGAAATTTTTTAGACTTCTTATATATCTTGATTATTGGTATAAATTTTGAAAATTTAATCGTTAAATTGCATATTTTTACTATATCTTTTATACTTGTAAAATTATAAGAATATCAAAAATCAATTACTATATCATTAAACAAATGTTAAAATTTAAAGTTTTTATGATCTAAAATTGATATAAAAAATAATTTTATTAATCGAATGGTAAATAACATCCCGATTTAAATGAAATTTAATATATACTGTAGAGACTGGATCTGAGCACTTCTTCTACTAGACGAGTGGATTCAGATCCAACTAGCCCAATACAATGAATTCGTAGAAAGTGGACAAAGAACTAGACTTTAGTGCATGGACAACGGTCAATATGATGGTCATAACAATCAAACACAGATGAACTGAGATTATCTAAGAAAGTTTTTCCTCGGCACAATTTGAGGAGCTTTGTGATAATTATTGAATGAGGATGGTTGCCTGACTTCCCTTTCTCTTAGGATCCGTTTTTTCCTACTATATAGTCCTCTTTAAACGATCTTCTCCTTCTACTTGTTGATCATCCAAGCCTATATCTGACTACCTGTCTCATCAGCCACCTTACCAAACTTCTTATGAGTTGCAACAATCAAGGCAACACGGTTTAGAGGTCATTTCTTTATTAATGCAACCAGAATATTAGTTGTGCGTATTTAATGTGAAGGTGACAGTTTCTCCTTAAAGTGCTCCTCACCATGCTTCCATGGATGACCCATCATACTTGTCTTTTTCTTGGAGTGCTTAGGGAGGCCACCTTTGGTGGCGTGCGGCCCCTCCTTTCTGTGGTCTCGGATGGCCGAGGATAGGATCGTCCTCGGTGATATTTCTTGGTAACTTGGGCTTTCTACGCTCATATTCAGATGATTCTTCATCCTCGGCGTGGGCCTTGGGCTTAATAAAAAGTGGGCTGGGGTCGTCAGAATCTTAGGCCCCACAATAGCCCCTCAAAATCCTGCTGTCCGGATCCTCGGACGGGGAGGAGGATTTTGATGTCCTCCAGCCTTTGTCATGGCTTGTCCAGTCTTGTCCTACGTTAGCACTAGAGTCTTTTCACCTGTCTAATGCATGTTTCTAACGCCTCGATATATGGCACGCACCCATATTAAATTCTAGCAGTTCTATACTCCCCACGTTCAACGCCCATATTAAATTCTAGCGGTTCTATACTCCCCACGTTCAACGGTGTAATGGTAATCTAACGGTGGAGATTTTTTTTCTTTATGGGTGGGAAACCCCGCACAGTTGTTTTTTATTGAGGATATAAATACCCATTTGAACTGATTTGCCTCTTTACTTTTGCATTCAAAAGTTCTTGCACACACACCCTGAATCCGGTCAAGTCTCCAACCCAACTCGCGTCTCTTCGCAGTATAAAAAACCTGTCCTAGGAGCCTTTCCTCATTTCTGTAAGTTTTCTTCTTACTCTATCTCGTGTTTTCCCCCTTCTGATTTTCTTTTCCCCTTATTCCTCTTTTTTTTCGCTCTTTCCTGAGTCTCTCAGCCGCTCTTTAGGATGGGTAGGTTTAAGAAGTTGGTTGAGTCTGAGGAGGTGATGGAGAAATTTATCGCCAATTATAGGATACCCAGTAACGTGGGTTTGAGGTACTGTGAAGAAGGGGATTGGTATATCAGAAGGGAGGTGGGTGAAGTAGTGATTCCTATAATCACCTACCTTGAAGGCGGTATGAGAATCCCTATGGGGCCAGTGATGAGGGACTACCTTAGGCACTTCTGATTAGCCCCTACCTAGTGCACCACTAACATATTCAGGATCCTGGGTTGCGTGGATGCCTTAAACAAGAAGATAGGGTTGAGGTTAACCCATCACGACGTAAATTGGTGCTACAACCTCCAACATCTAAAGGGTAAGTTCTATTACATGAAGACGAGGGAAGATAAGGTTCGGCTTATTCAATGCCTCCCCGAGTCCAGTAAGGGGCTAAATAAGGACTTTCTCATAGTGTCTGGGGAATGGCATGACGACCTTCATTGTCCAACAGAGGAGGGAATACCAGGTAGGGTGCCTAGAGTAAGAGAGGACTTGATCTTTTGTGCTATTGTAGTGTGCATTGTTTGGTTCCTAATATAAATGTGTTTTCTTTTTTACAAATCCATACCCTTTCGGACGACACTTCCATTTGGTCAACAAGGAAGACTTGGAGACCGTACTAAAGGCGAAGATTTTTGTGAACGAAGCCGACAATCAAGTTAGGGCTACTCACAAGATCCTCAGGTACGATCCAATCCAAAAGTCGTTCTCGGCTTCGAAGTACGTGATCAAAGCCAAAGATCCTCGGCTTCGCAAAATCATCGTAGCGAAGCTCGGGTTTTTACTCTCTGAAGGGTCTTCTATCCCAGAGGGCGCCCTATTGCCAAGCCTTTCTTCATCCCGTAAGGTTACAGAGGACGAGGGAGAAAGAGCCGTGAAAGAAGAAAATGTTGCTGATTTGGGTCCATTCGAGGACGAATTTGGCGCTTTCGACCAAATGAATTCGTCCGAGGACCCTTCTGGTGACCTAAGTGACCCCAACTTGACCGAAGCAGATATCTTGTTAGAAGGAATTTCTTTTCAGGCCGAGATGGGTTTTAAGAGGAAGTCTCAGACCAGCTTGTTCGATTTGATTGAAGGCCAACCGGGGAAAGATGCTTCAGGGAAGCAACAATCCAAGCCTCTTCCTCCTCCACCCAAGCCTCAAACCGTGCGGACTAGGTCGCCCTTCATTTAGCCGACCTTGACTGCTCAGCTTAAGTTTGCCAATCCGAAGAGGAAGAGGCCATCCAAAGGCAAAGATCTAATGGATGGGGGGAGATCTCGCTCTTTCCAGGAGGAGGATGAAGCTCGATGACCTTCCAAGCAGTTGAGGATTGGGCACCAAGGCCAGGAAAAGGCAGTTGCTCGACAGTCCGAGCCCTAGGCTTGGCTGCCTACCGCCATGCTTTATAAGGAGCCCTTGACGGATGACGCCTCCTTTAGGGACTTCCGAAGGGGTGAAGGTGCTTACGTGGCCGATGCCCTAGAGAGGTCCCTTTACTCCCCACCGACATGGTCGACCTGGGGGGCTTGAGGAGGTAGGAGGTTGTCCTTAGTCTCAAGAGGTACTTGGGTATGGTAAGACTTCTGACACTTATGCCTTTGTTGAATTTTGTTCCTCATTTCCCAACTTACTATGCGCTTGTTTCGATTGGCAGGCTGTCCAGACCACTTTTAGGTTGGAGGAGGAGGCCAATAACCAGAGTAGGGCCCTGAATCAGGAATGCGACAAGTACTTGGATGCCACGAGTACCCTTAAGAACTCCGAGGCTGATCTCAAGAAGGTAAGGGAGGAGCTAAAGGAGATGAAGAGGGCTAGAGACAGCGCGGTATCCAGCCTAGCTGGCGCTAAAAAACAGGCCTGAGGACTAGACAGGGCGCTTGCTGGAAGTTGAGGGTCAGCTGCAGATTGCCAACAAGCATATTGTCGACTTGAAGAAGAAACTGGCTGAGGTAAAGGGGCCTAGAAATGTCACCTAGTGGGCGAGGGACGAGGCCTTGAAGGCTAAAGTAGAGGCTAAGTTTGTGAGGACAGAGGCTAAAAGCTCTAAGGAGCAAGCGGACGAGGAGGCTTTTACTGCGGGAGTAGCTGAGACCGAGGTTAATCTCAAGGCTCAAGTACCTGAGGTATGCAGACACTACTGTTCCCAGACTTGGAATGAGACCCTCAACTAAGCTGGGGTTGAGGCCTCGTTTGAGCTTAGGAGGCCCGAGAGAGTGTACTACACCCCTGCCATTCATGAGGCTGCCTCTGCCAACTCTGAAGCTGGCACTGCCTCTAAATTGACAGACGAAGGCTAAGCCAGTGCTGCCAAGGATCCAATTTCAACTGATAAGCCTACCGGGGAGATTGAGCACCAAGGGACGTTGGAGAAAGAAGAAACCAGTAATCAAGAAGAGCCCTAGGATGTGGTGAAGCCTCCTGCTAACTCCCAAGCCACACCTACTGACTCTCAGGCTCCTCCTGCCGAGAAAGAGTCCTCCGAAGTTGCCCCTCCAAGCTAGGATCACAAGGCATCAGACGAAACCTCTCGGCAGACCCCCAAGGACAAGCTGTATATCAAGTTGAAGAAATAGGCCATCTTGATGGGCTATCTTATTTTGTTGACTGGGGCCATTATAGTCTTCTTTTCTTTTCATTTTATTTTATTTTTTGTCTTGGTGATATTGTAATGAAAATTTTTTTTGTGTAATATATCCAATCGTTTGCGTTTATTTCTTCGAATGACGCTTCCCTTTATTTTTCGTGCTTTAATGCTTTGCTCAATACTCGGTTAAACCTAGCAGTGTGCCAATAGTACTTGGGTAATTGAAAACGATGGACCCATGATGTAAATTTTGCCTCAGGTTCTAACCGAAAACTGAACAGTCTCAATCAATGCAACTTGTTTCCCCTTTAGATGAATCACAAAGGATTCTGGTTCGCAACGTACACTTTATACAAACATACGCCTTTCATAAACTTACCAAGCCTAAGAGAGCGTTTCAGCACTTGAAGTGCTTTAATTGGTGCTAATGCGCTCATTTTCGTTTCACATTTTTATTGAAGTAGGCTGGGGCAAGTGATCTGAGGCACTAGACTCCCCTCTAGCTGCGCTTGCAACTTAAGTGAATGCTCACGCTCCGTTTTGTTGAAAGTAGCTAGTTTCTCCACAGGTTTAAGTTTGAGGACCATGCAAGACCTTGGTTCTGTCTAGTACTTAATCTTGTGAAGTAACTAGTTTTCCCATAGGTTTGAATCTGAGGACCATGCAAGACCTTAGTTCTATCTAGTACTTAGTCTTATAAAGTAACTAATTTCCCCATAGGTTTGAGTCTAAGGACCTTGTAAGACCTTGGCTCTGTCTAGTATTTAGTCTTGTGAAGTAACTAGTTTTCCCAGAGGTTTGAGTCCAAGGACCATGCAAGACCTTGGTTCTGTCTAGTACTTAGTCTTGTGAAGTAACTAGTTTCCCCATAGGTTTGAGTCCGTGGACCATGCAAGACCTTAGTTTTGTCTAATACTTAGTCTCGAAGTAACTGGTTTCCCTATAGGTTTGAGTTCGTGGACCATGTAAAACCTTGGTTCTGTCCAGTACTTCCTCTCGAAGTAACTTTCCCCATAGGTTTGAGTCCGAGGACTATGCAAGACCTTGGTTCTGTCTAGTACTTAGTCTCGAAGTAACTAGTTTCCCCATAGGTTTAAGTCCAAGGACCGTGTAAGATTTTGGTTCTATCTAGTACTTCATCGTTACTGCTTGGAGTGAAGGAACTTGTCTTCAGTGTTGGAACGTTTGCTTCTAAAGTGATAACGGTCTTGGCCTTGCCTTGCCGAGGAGGGGTTCTTCCTCATATTGGGCCGTTAGCCTAACATTGACCTAGACAAGGGCGGCTTGGCCTTCCATCCTCACATGTGACAGTAGCCCCATCGCGCCAATTTTTCACCACTCAATTACGAGGTGTCTTTTGGCTGTTCGAGTTGTGTACCTGACGTTTCAGTACGCGAGGCACGCCCTCATTAATATCTTTGTGGATTAACGTAGATCCAGCAGTTGGTGGCTTCTTTGGAAATTGGTCGGGGTTAATATCGCTTATAATTCTTCCTTCGAATTCCGTGCAGATTAATTTCCACCAGCCTTCGCCTTTTATATAAGGCGCTCTGGGGGAATCGTTCTCTCACATTTTACAAATCTTTGAGTTCAACAGGAACTTTAAGTTCTCAACCCTCTAGGTATTTCCAAGGACTTTGCCAAGATTGTGATCAAGGCCTAGGGAAATGGGATGGCCCTGGATAAGGGCGAGGGCAAGGAAGCCAAACCCCTTTCAGGAACCAAGAATGCCGCCTAAATCCCGGACGATGCAGTTGAGGTAAAGGAAGCGGAGGCCAAAGATGTTCCTACCTTCCAACCGAGCAAGGAAGAAGACCCT
The DNA here is from genome assembly GCA_030445155.1 of Quercus variabilis. Lineage (NCBI taxonomy): Eukaryota > Viridiplantae > Streptophyta > Magnoliopsida > Fagales > Fagaceae > Quercus > Quercus variabilis. The sequence goes on along the minus strand of CP129445.1, from coordinate 16,658,719 downwards.
TCTTCTTCAACTGAGAGTCGAAGCGGGTGTGAATCGCATCAGACTTTCGGTGCGACAAAGTTTAGGTCTTACCTTGATGGTTGGACATTTGATGGAGGTTTGTAAAATTGCGGAACGGTTGATGCCCAGGTGTTACCGCCTCCAATACTTAATTATCATGAAACTGGGAGAGAATCAAGGGAACACCTTGGGATGGGGCCATCAGGCGCTTTCGCTTTTTCTCCTTTCTCATTGTCGGTACCATCCATACTGGCTCGATTGCTGTTGGTAGCATTAAAACAAGCTTGCCTCAGCCTCTCTTTTTATAATTAGCTTTAGAACAAGCCTGCCTAAGCCTCTGTTTCTATAGTTAGTTTTAGAACAAGCCTGCCTAAGCCTCTGTTTCTATAGTTAGTTTTAGAACAAGCCTGCCTAAGCCATTTGGTGTATGATGTACTTTTCCTTTATTTAATAAAAAGGCTGCACTTTTTACTTGCTTTACTTTCTGAATCTTTCATTTCTCTGCAATAATTGTTTCATGAGTGAATGTGTTGTTGTTTTTCCTTCCAATAGGACTAGGAATTGGTGTTGTTGACGGTAATGAAAAATTATCTTCTCGACTTTAACGAAATCGATGGTAGCGCTCAGTCACTAACTTTAGATAAGCTAACAATGTAGGAACAATCAGGATCATAACCATGTGCTCTATACCACTAGTTGCGCAATCATCAAAGAATGTGGCCAGCGTGCGTTGATCTTCCCGAAGTAGGAGACCCGAGGACCCGGCCTGACTAAGGTTCCATTTAATCGTATCAAAAGGTTCTAGGGTATCAATATATTCCTTTCGGGCTGCCAGACCCACGAGAATTAGCCCCTTGTTAGATGGATGGGCTGTATACTTGATGTCAGAAGCCCCCAGGATTGCGCCCTATTTAGCAATTCTCTTCGCATGGTCAGTACCCCGAAGCGTATACTTTAGGGGATTGCTAAAATGACCCTCTTTAGGGACCCTTGCTGATGGGAGCTCGATCCTACCATGATTGACCGTTGCACTCACTAATGCACAAGTTCTTCCCCACAGACAACGCTAATTGTAGGGACTTGATCTAAACACTTCTTTTGCTGGACGAGTGGACTTAGATCCAACTAGCCTAATGCAATGAATTTATAGAGAGTGGGACAAAGAACTAAATTTTAGTGCATGGACAACGGTTAATATGAAGGTCATAACAATCAAACATAGATGAACTGAGATTATTTAAGAAAGTTTGCCCTCGCCATAATCCGAGGAGCTTTGTGATAATTATTGAATGAGGGTGGTTGCCTGACTTCCCTCTCTCTTAGGATCTGTTTTTTCCTATTATATAGTCCTCTTTAAACGATCTTCTCCTTTCACTTGTTGATCATCCCAGCCTACATCTGACTACCCGTCTCATCAGCCACCTTACCAAACCTCCTGTGAGTTGCAGCAACCAAGACAGCACTGTTCAGAGGTCATTTCTCTATTAATGTGGCCAAAATGTTAGTTGTGTGCATTTAATGTGGGGTGACAGTTTCTCCTTGAATTGCTCCTCGACCATGCTTCCATGGATGACCTATCATACTTGTCTTTTTCTTGGGGTGCTTAGGGAGGCCACCTTTGGTGGCATGCTGCCCCTCCTTTCTGTGGTCTTGGATGGTTGAGGACAGGATTGTTCTTGGCGATATTTCTTAGTAACTTGGGATTTTTACGCTCATTCTCGGACGATTCTTCATCCTTGGCGTCGGCCTTGGGCTTAATACAAAGTGGGCTGGGGTCGCCAGATTCTTAAGCCCCACATATACATTAAGAAGATAAGAAACATGCAATTCAATTATTATATTTTTAAAATTCACGTCCAAAACTAGTGTGAAAATAAACCTTATTCCATTCGATTTTGAAATCACACAAGCCAATTGTACTGGTTCACATTTGTTTAACCCATTGCCTATGTTAATTTTGATAATTTAATTGTTGTATATGATAAGATGTCTTAACAAAATATAAACAATTATACTTATGATATCAATATTGAAGATCGGTTAAGTTGAGTATTTTGTACAAGTATAATATGTGTATGTTAAAAAAAAAATTATTAAAAAATACGGCACAAATTTAGGGGTGTTCGCGGCGTAGTGCGGTGCAGTTTTGGGCCATTTTTAGCATCGCACTTTACGGTGGGGTTTAGCTAAAACCATAATTGCACTGCACCTTATTTTTGCGGTCACATGTGCGGTGCGGTTTAGAGTTTAGTCAGAATTATAACTACACTGCACCACACCTCATTTTTGCAGTCATATGTGCGATACTATGTAATAGATACAGTTTGAAGTCAGTATATTTTTCAAATTTTGGGCTTTTTCTACTTAGCATAAAACTAATTTTTTCCTTTTTTTTGGGCCAAGTTTTAAATTATTGAGCTAGTTTTTCTTTATTTTGGGTTGGCTTTTTTAGTCAACACTTGCTAGGGTTATTAAACTTTTTTTTTTTTTTTTTTAAACTAGGGTTATTAAACTATTAATAATATATTTAATATTAAAAATAAATAAATATATTAATATATAGCGAGGGTGCAGTGCGGTGCGTGTTGTGCGGTTTTCTTATTATAAAAGCACAAACCGCACTACACCATGCGGTGTGGTGTGGTGCGGTGCTCTATTACTTGCGGTGCTGTTATGCCATTTTGCGAGCAATTTTGATGCGGTTTTTGCAATTTATACGATTTATACAGTTTGATAAACTCCCTTAGGCACAATAGTCGTACTTTATTAACTATGCTTGTTAGTCATAAAACTTGTGGGGCAACCCTGTTTCCTTTTGGGTTCAAATGATTATGTGCCACTCAATTATAATAAACTAGTTGCTAACCCGTGTGATGCACGGGAAAGCTATTGATAACTTCCCCAAATTTGAAAAAAAAATAAAAAATCAAGATCATGGTATAAATTATATACCAAACCAATAAAATTTTTTTTAAATTTATATACTAAAATTTATCACTTACAAAGTAATAAAATCTATCACATACAATGAGATATCATGATACCCAAGAGCTTGAGATAATATTTAGAAAATATATAACTAATATAAGTACACTCCAATACAATTAATTACGCAAATATAATTAATTCCATACTCATTCAATCAAATATCTTTCATAAATTACATTAATCATTCTTGATATTAAAGATGTATTTAAATTATAACATTGCCAGTAAACAACGATGCTAGACCTCAATGGGATTGAAAATGAAACATAATGCCAATTTACACAATTGCCGAAATAAATTGCATGGAAGAGTCGAATAAAAGTTGTAAATTTTCACTTATAAAAGTTACAACTTAAGAGGAAAAATAAAATACTAAGACCAAAAGTAAAACTCTAACATCAATAATGTTGTATAGTCTCAAAGGCTTTGGGTTTATATATATATATATATTACACTTTTTATTTTATAATTTTTGGGTTAAATAATAAACTCAACAAACTATTAGCGAAAAAAAAACTATCATTTATTATTATTATATTAAACAAAAACAAAATAGTTATATACTTTTATATAATGTGTGAAATGCTGTATAGCTAGTTTACCATCACAATTTAGCAAAAAAGAAAAGAAAAAGTTCACATCCCAATTTACGATACTTTCAGCCAATGGTTTTACTTTTACTCAGTCAAATAGGTAAATGTCAATTGTGAACTGCTATACAGCAGTGATAGCAGACATAACAATGGAGTGAGAGAGAAAACAAAGATAGAGTGAGAGAGTTGTACCGCCGGTTGGACTGGTTTAGGCATGGCAAGGCAAGGCAAGGCGGCGCTTCAATGGGGTAGACAGATTTTTTGCCTTCTTCTTTTTATTGTTATTTTTTAAGGGGGTTTATTCTTACTGGGTTAGTTCAATATTTTGAGCTTGAAGGAGGAGATTCTATAATTTGAGGGAGGGCCCAATGAAGAAAACTTTCTTTAATTTCTAAGTTTACAAATGGGTGGTATGAGGAAGGAGCTCAACCTCTGTTCTGAGGAAGAAGATGTCTATGGGTTTGTGGGTATGGTGGGTTTTGATTGAGGAATCTGTGGCCATGGGCTTGATGAGACCCACGGCAAATAGGTCGTCGTTTCTGGGTTGTAGAGGTTGGATATGGGTGGTTTGTGTCAAATTGGTGGTCTAAGGAAGGAGATCGATTCCAAGGAAGAAAATGTCTGTTGGTTTGTGGGTATGGTGGGTCTTTAGATGCGATGCTTTACTGTTGGTTTGCCTTGGGTCTGATCAAGGAGGAGTTGGTAGAGGAAGGCAGGGAAGAGATGGTGTTTCACGAAAGGCAGAGCGTCGGGAGGCAAAGCATCGTGAAAGGGAAAGCCTCTGAGTATCAGGTTTATAACGTTTTTTTGTTGGTTTTATTTTTTTGTTTTTGTTTTATTTTTTTTAATATTTTGCTGATGTGGAAAATTGTGAGAGCTTTAAAAGCTTCGGTTTTATATGTATATATAGATAAGTGATACTATAAATTTCTTATATGTATATATATATATATATATATATATTTTTTTTTTTTTCAATAAGATAAGTTAATGAATGTCCTAAGGACATTGGTTTAAGATATATTTTTATGAACACCTAAAAAAAAAAGATATATTTTTATAAACATTTTATGGGAAAAAAATAATTTTTTTAAATTTTTTTATATTTCTCATAACAATTGTGTCAAAATTTTCTTAAAATGATTTATTAATAATTTTTCTAAAAGCACTCATATAACATGACCCATTTACAATTTGTTGAGATGACATGTTATAATTAATACAACATTATTTTCACGTGAGACTATACTAATGTCACTTTTATTATATATCAATCACATGTGAAACCTAACAATTATGAAAAATATTGTGTGGTTATATTTATTAAATAAAAAACATTTAGGATAAATACATCATGGAATTATGTGGTATAAAATTAAGACAAACCCAAATTTTAAGGGTCAAAGGTGTAATTTAGTCATATATAGAGATTCTTATTGACTCTTTTGGTTGCTAATTGGTATTAGTTCCGTATCGTTCGTAGATGTTGTGCATAAAGTTGGTTGGTTTTTACTTTTTGGTTGTTTTATGGTACTTAGATTCTCACTTTTTATAAATGAAAATTGTAGTTAAAAAACATACGTATGGTTTTTTTTTTTTTTTTTTTTTTTAAATTTAATACAAACAAGGGTATTCAGACCTGGGTTAGGAGGACTTCCATGGGGTTGGCCCCAAGATAAAGGCAAGAAGTTACGAACATAGGATCTCATGAATATTATGCAGTATTAGGAACCACTTATTGAACTTTTTGAAGTTTATATATAAAAAAAAAAAAAAAAAGTTAAGACTTAGGTACATAATTTAGGTGTTGTTCCTTAAATTTCTCTTTTAAGATCAATGACTGAGCAATACTTGGACGTGGGGGGGGGGGGGGGGGGAGGGGCGGCCTGCATTTTTTCAAATTTTTTTTAGTATATATATGTATTAATTTTAGCAATTTGTTTCAATAAATTTGCACTTTGTCCCCCTCAACAATATTATTAATCAATTTAAAGGCTATAAACATTTTTATTGATTTAAAATTTGAAATAAATTTAATAAGCTCAACAACAAAATTTACCAATAGCAAATTTAAGCCCAAACAACACCCCAAAACAAAGCCACACAAGACACAAACAAAAAATAAAAAATTCCTAAGCCGATTCTAACTAGTCTAAGTGAACACCCACGCACATCTAACAACACGCAAGACAAAAAAAGAAAAAGATAAAGGGTTTAAGTGGCTAAAGAGCAAGACACTCAAAAAAAGAAAAGGACAAAAAAACTTTCTAAATGAATGCTTATTTGGAGTTAATATATATATATATATATATATATATTTGTTTATACTTTTGCGCCCCTAATTCCAAGTCTTGACTCCATCTCTGCTTAAGATTCAGCCATGCAGTTGTACTTAACTAAAATACACTTCCATCCCATGAAAAAAAAAAAGCCATATGACTGAATTTTAAGAGTGAAACCTAACAACAGCGCTTAAGTACTATACCTAAATTTTGTCTTAAAAAGAAAAGAAAATAAAAGAAAACATGCATTAAAAGTGAATGAAAATGCCACATGCATATGGCGTGGGAGAAATAAATGGATTTGATTGTTATAAAAGCAAGGTCCATTTTTAAAATTTAAAAGCACAAGGTTTTTTTTTTTTTTTTTAAATAAATATTTTTAATGGAAAAAGTAGATGGCAATATGTCATTTTAAGAAATAGGATACTTTTTGTTTTGTTAGCCATGTACACAAGAAGTATATATATATATATATATATTAGCAGAAATGATAGTAGATTTTATTAATATAAATCACTTTGTACAATGAGGAAGAGAAAAGATGGGCATTCTTTTAACCAAATAATGACCTCCTCTTTCTCTTTTGGAGCATTAGCTAAAGATAGTGCAGCAGGATTACATCGTAAATGAGTACTAGCAAAAGCAATAAAAACAAAACTATCACTAATGATTGAAATGTTTTAAAGGATCCAAGCAACCTCTAATGAGCATGTTCTGTCATAATTTAACAAATCCACCAATTTCGCAAAGTTGCACTCCACTTGGACTTTAGGAAAACTAAAAAATTGATACTTTGGCAGAAGAGTAGTGCTTTCCTCATCACACAAGCAGCTGTGCACAAGATATTCAATTTTTTTCGCTATTTTGTCACAGGAGGCAGCTAGCACTTCACCCAAATTGTTGCAAATAATGACTCAATAGAGGGATTCCAACCAAACGGCTTGGCAAAGGAGCATTCCAAAAAGAGATGATCACAGATTTCAGCTTCCTCATTACAGAGAACACAAGAGAAAGAGTTCAAAATCTTTCTTTCAAACGGCTTTGTGCGTGATGGTAAGCTATCATTACATGCTCTGCAGACAAAAGTTTTGATCTTAGGTGGCACCTGGGCAGACCAAATTCCATTCCAAAATGAATGAAGCTGAGATGGGTTAGCGGATGAAGCTTCATTTCAACCTGAATTTCTTTCAATCTCAATTTGTAAGAAATAAGCAATTCTAACCGAGAAAGCACCAAATATGTTTCTAGTCCATACTAGAGAATCTTCAGGTCTTCGAGGACTCAAAGGAATGGCTTTTATGATTGAAGCAATTATGGTTGAAATCAACTCTATAATGGGGCAGTTCTGGTGGGGTCAGAAAAATGAGGAGAAGAAAATACATTGGCTGAGTTGGAATGTGTTTAGCAAAAAAGGATAGAGGATTGGGGTTTCAGGACCTCAAATGCTTTAATATAGCTCTATTGGCTAAACAGTGTTGGAGGCTTCTCCATAATTAGGGTTCTTTGTTTTATAAGGTTTACAAAGTCAAGTATTTTCCCAACGCATCATTTCTTGAAGCTGCTGTTCCTAGTCACTCCTCCTATGCTTGGAGAAACATTACTCATGGGCGACAACTTATCATTTAAGGCAGCCGTTGGAGGGTAGGCAATGGTTCTTTGATCAACATCTGGACAAATAAATGGCTCCCCTCTGAAGCCAATCAAAATGGAAGAATTAATAGATTTTTGTATTATTTAAACTTTGGAAACTCAAATAACTCATTTGTAACGTTAAATACTTTTTTTTTTTAGAGGAAAATTAGAGACTTTTTTTTAGTAAAATTATAGTCTGTTTGGGATCTGCTTATTTTGGTGAAATTGAAATTTTTTTGTTGTTGAAATAATTGTAGATAAATGTAAAAGTTAGTTAAAATAGTATAGTAAGACCTATGAATAGTACCTATGGGGGGATAAAGCCCAGCCATATGTAGTGGGCTTAAAGCCCAAGGTGAAGATTAGTGTTTATCCGAGGAGGCTAAAATTGTCGAGGGATATTTCGTGTGAAAGAAGGATACATGGGTCGAAGAAGCTCCGTCCGAAGAGAGCATCATTGTTCCGAAGAGATGATTAATCCAATCATGCCTGTAGTCCTCGGACCAGATGATTTGGGTTAGTTAACATTCCTTATCGGTTCTCTAAGTGTTTAAACTTAAATCCAATCATGCATGTAGTCCTCGGACTAGATGATTTGGGTTAGTTAACATTCTTTATCGGTTCTCTAAGTGTTTAAACTTAAATTCAATCATGCTTGTAGTCCTCGGACCAGATGATTTGGGTTAGTTAACATTCCTTATCGGTTCTCTAAGTGTTTAAACTTAAATCCAATCATGCCTGTAGTCCTCGAACCAGATGGTTTGGGTTAGTTAACATTCATTATCGGTTCTCTAAGTGTTTAAACTTAAATCCAATCATGTCTGTAGTCCTTGGACCAGATGGTTTGAATTAGTTAACATTCCTTATCGGTTCTCTAAGTGTTTAAACTTAAATCCAATCATGCCTGTAGTCCTCGGACTAGATGATTTGGGTTAGTTAACATTCCTTATCGGTTCTCTAAGTGTTTAAACTTAAATCCAATCATGCCTGTAGTACTTGGACCAGATGATTTGGGTTAGTTAACATTCATTATCGGTTATTTAAGTGTTTAAACTTAAATCCAATCATGCATGTAGTTCTCGGACCAAATGATTTGAGTTAGTTAACATTCCTTATCGGTTCTCTAAGTGTTTAAACTTAAATCCAATCATGCCTGTAGTCCTTGGACTAGATAATTTGGATTAGTTAACATTCATCCTTGGATCAGATAGTATAGGTTAGTCAGCACCATTGTGTTGTTATTATTATTAAGGTTGAACTCTGGAATGAGCCTTGTCTAACATCCTCGAATGTAGTTAAATTAACTCCAACTTATGCTAGCCTTCTTTGTGCATGTTCGAAAAGACCTTTGAAGCTTTTATAATACTTGTCGTATTCAGTATTTAGTAGTAGTTCTTATACAAACTGCTCTTTTCAATGCCAATCTTAGTTATGTGCATTATTAGCAAGATCTGGTGATTATGTTTACATACATTACCATAATTATAAAGTGCAGTTACTTGTAGTAAAAGTAAGTTATATGGTATGCAACAAATACACCAAAAGTAAAAGAGAAACTATTTCATTGATCAAAAGAGGATAGTTTACAATCCTTTACATAGAAGGAAAACAAGAAGAAGAAAATAGTAAAAAAAAAAAAAAAATCTAAGTATCTAAGTTTCTGCTGGAGGGACCACAGAGTCGGCAGCCTGGCCTGTCTGAGTAGCAGCAGTTTCTGGGGCTTGCTCCTTGGGATCTGAGGAGGTTTTCTCTTTTTCCAAGCTCTCACCCTTATCCTTGGGTGGCTCAGCCGGGATGCTCTGATCACCTGGTTGATCAAAATCCTTGGAAGGCTCAAAGGTAGTTGGAGGAGCTTGGCTGACTAAGGACTGCTCTAAAACCTCTGGGAGTTGTGCTGGAGGAGGGGGATCAAACTCTGGGAGCTCTCGGATGTCTGGATCGTAATAAATGCTCCTAGGCAGCCTCATTTTCGAGTCAGCAAACACCCCAATAGCATATAGCGCCTTGCCCTATGTTATGTCACAGTAGTCCCAGCTGACCGAGGCAAACTGCTCAGTAAGACCTTTTTCGGTCACCTCCACTCCCAGTTGGTATGCTGCTTTCTTTTCAACCTCGGTCACCTCCTTGGCCAGCTGAGCATTCCTCTGAGCTAGCTTGGCAGCCTCTTTAGCCTTTTGGAGGTCGGCGCGAAGATCCTTCACAAGTGCTTTCTCAGCTGCCAAATTGGTCTGAGTCTTATTCAGCAACTTGCGTTGGGCTGCAGCCTGACTCTCAGCATTTTGTAAGCCAGCTTTGAGGCTATTCCTCTCGTGGGTTAGCTCTTTGAGCTGCTCAGAGATTTGAGAAAACTCCTCTTTCAAACTGCCCAGGGTTTTCTCTACTACGGACCGAGAGTTGGCCTCTGCCTTGGTTTTGACGTAGGCCTTTCTGTTCCACTCTTCGGCCACGAAGACTTGTTGGGTAATCTACATAGTGAAGTAAAAGTTAGCATAAAACAAGCGAAAAATTAACGTGCCAACTGAAGAGCTGGACAAACTCACTTACCGTGGCTAGGTCCCTCTTTAGGGACATGAAGAGTTTATACTGGCTAAAGTGCCTGTATGACTCCATGTCTCGGGGGAGGAGCAATGGTTGCTCCAAGGCTTCAGCTACTAGCCCTGCTCTTCCCCCATTATAGTTTCTGAGGGAAGTCTTCTAAGAAATAGGAGCGCCATCTAGCTCCAACTTGGGAGACTATGTGCGTTGCCCTCGGTGCACATCAACAATAGGAGGCTCCTCTCGGCTTTCTGTGGATGAGGCCCTTTTACTGCAGTGATCCCTCACCACCTTCTATTTCTTTGTTGTCTTTGGTGGCACCACCACCTCCCTCTCCTCTGGTTCGAGAGGCCTCTTCTTCTTCAGGTTCGGTATTGGCTTTAAGTCGAGATCAGGAACCTGAGGTGGTGGTGGAGGCAAACTCACCACTGGTTGGGAAGTCCTAGTGCCTTTCGGCTCGACCTTCTTACCCCTATTCCTTATCAGTGCCTTCAAGTCTGACATATCTTCTTCTTCCGAAGAGTCTTCGGGAAAAGCAGTTATCAGGATAGGAGGATGGACACTGGATTGCCTATTAATATCCTCTTCGAAATCGAAGGATGGTATCACTTGAACCCCTCCTAAAGCTTCTCCCTCGAATTTAAATTTATCTATCTGCTCTTCTAGTGAGGAGGTCAAAGAGCCAACCCTTTCGCTTACAACCACCGGCTCAAGGGGGATTTGCTGAACCGGCTGGACAAGCAGTGATGCGCCCTGAGGGTTTGGGTGTGGCACTGGAGGGAGATCAAATGGCGCTAAAAAATCCTTCTGACCAACGTCGATTCGATTGAGGCGATAGTCACCTTGCCTTATCGCGTTCCCGACCGACTGCAAGTCGGATGGTTTGGAGTTGTAACCGAGAATAAGGGGGACCGATCGGAGTTGCCCGTCTTCACTTACAAAAATCTCCGATTGCAACAAGTAGTTAAGCGCGGCAGTGTTGGTAAGGCTCAGCCGAGGAGTAACGTTTCTTTTATCTGTCAACATCATAAGAAAATTTGATTAGAAAGTTGGCAACAATGAGAATGAGAAGACTAGGTTACAATGAAAGGTCAATCCTAAATCTAATGTTAGCAAGCCTAAATCTAAGATGCCCCCACCTGGTTCTCCTGGCATGGTTGGGCAGTGAAAACCGTCGTGCCTCGCGCTCGAGACGATCAGATAATCGTCTTTCATTCCCTTGTTAGACTTGGGAAGGCAGGAGACGAGCCTAACAGCATCGGACCGGGATTTCAAATAATAACCCGCTCCTTTTTAACTGTGGCACTCGTACATATGCACCACGTCTAGCCAGGTGAGTCCCAAGCCCAGATGGCGGTTCAGATCATCAACGGCCCCTAATATCCTAAAAACGTTGGGCGCACACTGCTCGGGGCTAAGTCTATGGTTTCGAAAGTAGTTAGTGGTGATAGGGCCCATCGGAATCGTCATTCCTCCTTCTAGGAAAGCGATGATGGGGATTATCACTTCACCCTCTTTCCGGTCTGTTAGAACTTTTTCTGGGGGCCTATATCTCAAACCCATGTCTTTAGGGATGCGGTATGTGGCTTTAAACTTCTCCATCTGAGCGGGACTGTCCACCAGATATTGATACTTACCCATCCTAAACAAACGAGGTAGGAGGAACTCTAAACGCGGTGACTAGGGGGTGACTACTCGAAGGACAAAAAGAGTGTCCGAAGAGAGGTATAAAGGCGAATGTATGAAGACTTACACGAATCGGATTGGAAAATGATATTTGAGCTTGTGGAGATGCTTGGAAATTTTAGATTTGATGATCGTAGAGTTTGGTCAATTTGAATGCCTCTGTTCGCTGGAAAGTCTGAAAGTATGTAAAGTAAGGGAGAAAAAAACCTCCTCTAGGGCTTTATATGGAGACAAACGAGGGAGAAGGAGTTATTCCGCCCAAATTCCGAGGAAGGATCGTGTCCGTTAGATCAGTAGTCTACCGTTAGATGGCAAAGACAAAACGTCGCTTGGAGTAATTAATGGCGCTTTGGAAACCTTGAAACAGTAGCAGCAATTATGAAGCGTGCAAATCCATGCTATTACACGTGTGAATTAAGATATTTGTGCATTTCTGATTTTTATTTTGTAGCAAATCAAAATCTCATTTTTTCTCTTTGGAGGCGAAGGAAAAATTAAAATTTTGAGGGGCTATTGTGGGGGGATAAAGCCGAGCCATATGTAGTGGGCCTAAAGCCCAAGGTGAAGATTAGTGTCTGTCCGAAGAGGCTAAAATTGTCGAGGGATATTTCGCGTGAAAGAAGGATACATGGGACGAAGAAGCTCCGTCCGAAGAGAGCATCATTGTTCCGAAGAGATGATTATCCTCGGATGAAAGGATTTTGGGGTCATGTAAACATCTGGGGGGTTCAAATGAATTTACCAGTGACTTCAGCAATTTGGATAAACTTTAGACGCGCCTGGAGATAAGAGGAACAAAGAAATATCTAAAAGGAAAAGCTGCCATCATCGTATTAAATGCACTGCAGTAACTTTTCTGGCCGCATTTATGTGGAAAAGACCTCTGAACAGTACAACTTCAGCTACCGTCATTCACAAAAGCTAAGGGAGATACATGACATGACATTCGCTCAAGTAGGGAGCTGGATGGAGAACAAGTGGACGATGGGGATAGTAGTGGAGGAGTATATATATAAAGAAAAAGGGTTCCTAAGGGGGGAAGGAGGAAAAAACTGTAACAAAAAGAATTGTAGCCTGTGTCCAATCTATCATAAGTCTCTTCGGATCTGAACTTACTTGGTCATTACGTGTATTTTTCTGCTGGTTTATACTTGTATGCTGTGATTAACCGTTGTTAGCTCTACAGTTAACCTAGCTATATCGCCTACGCTCTACAAATTTATTGTTTTTAGGCTTGGGTCACAAATCCTAACCCTACAGTACCAAAAAGTGTAGTGGGACATATGAATAGTAGTTAAGACAACTTAATAGTAAAATAAACTGGTTTTTTAACCTGAAGCCAAATACACACTTAGGGTGTATTTGGACACTGTTTATTTGCTGAAAAATGAAAATTTATTGTTGAATAGTGTTGTGGGATCCAAATTTATCAAGAAATCTGTGTTTTATTGATTTTTGTGGGTCTGTAAACAGAATCCATGAGACCCACTAAAAAAATGTAGACGCACGGATTGAGCAAAACGCCCAATCCAAACGCACGCTTAAAGGCTAAAAACGCCGTTTGGTACATGTGTTTAAACAACAATTTTTTGTTATTTTGGAGACATGTGTTGGTGAAAAAGTGTGTGAAAATACGTGTAATATTATTTAAAAACTGAAAACATGTGTTTAAAATGATATACCTAACAGCCCCTTAACATTAAAATTTTAAAAACCAAATGTGTATTTTGGCATAAATTTTTTTTTCTTTCATTTTAATCTATTATTTTATAAACGCTTGAACTTTACTCATTTATTTATTAATTTATTTTGAGATAGTACTTTTCCAGAGTCTTTTGGTTGAATATTACTGAATTTGAGGTATTTTTGCGTTATAGGCACTGTTTGAACTTATTTAGGGAAATGAGGAGAGAGAGTGAATTTCGGCAACACCGTTGCCGAAATTCCAACAAAAGTATGAGAGAGAAAGTGAAAAAGGAGGAGAGAGAAAATTTGGAATTTCGGCAATGGTATTACCGAAATTCCTGTTACCCAAATAGCCAAATAGCTGACCGAGTGGGTGTGTGTGTGTGTGAGAAGTGCTCGAAGTGTGGGTGCCCAAAAAAAATTTCCCTATTGTGGCAATGACATTGCTGAAATAGGGAAATTTTTTTTTTCCCCTATTGTGGCAATCCCATTGCCGAAAATGGGTGGAAAGAAAAAAAAAAGTGGTTGTCGAAATTTGGGAAATAATTAAAAAAAAAAAAAATGTTACGTACATAATATTTTTACAATATTTTCACAATAAATCAATGGTATTGCATTTTTTTTGAGAAATAATATGCGCACATAATTTTTATAACAAATCCTAAATGACAGATTGTTATTAGTTGTTATTGTTGGATTAAAAAAGTAATCTCAGTGTTAAATTTAAATTTGAACTAATAACAATTAATCACATGTGCCCATAACGCATTATATTGTGAAAATGTTGTAAAAATATTGTGTACGTAACACATTATATTTTTTTTAATTTTTCTCCAGATTTCGGCAACCACCTCTTCTTCCTCTTTTTTTTTTTTTTTTTTTTTTTTTTTTTCACCTATTTTCGGCAATGGGATTGCCATAATAGGGAAAATAAAATTTTTGTTAGAATTTGTTGTCAAAATTCACTCTCTCTCCTCATTCTCCTAAATAAATTCGAACAATGCCTATAATACAAAAATAATCCAAATTCAGCAATATTCAGCCAAAAGACACACTTTTCCATCTCTAGTGGTCAATTCCATGTCTATAGACTCTACACGCTCCTTTTAATACAAGTGCACAACATTAGAAGCCCAAACGTGTGTCAATAGAAAATGTCCCGCCAGTTGAGCTTGTCACTCGGGAACCCAAACCCACAAAGCCGAAAAGGCAGAGACCTTGGCGCTACAAAGGAGACAACTACTGGACCTGCCAACATTCTTGAGGTAATTTATTGTATGTACTACTTCCTTATTTTGTGTTGAAAATCCTATGCTAATTCCATTCCCTGTTTTGACTCTTGCTTCTTGACTGGTTCCATGATTATCTTTGAGTTGTAGTTTCTGAGAAAATTTCATTGCCCATTTACTTAAAACTTGTTATTTTTACTCTAATACTTGCAAAAACTCATATGGGTTGCTAACCAATTCACCAATTCATTGGAATTTTGGTCTGTAATGAAATATTCAGCAACATATAATAGTTTCTCACACTGTCATACACACTTTTTATACAAATGTGAACGATGGTTTTGAGTTAAAAGGCTAGTACATTGAATGAACAGTCACAATTGGGAAGCTGAGCCTTGTGATTTCATGAACTGCAAATAATTTGAGCTGGGCTATAGCAATTTTCTCTGCTGAGGCTAATCGGGGTTTTTTTTGGGGGGTTGTTGTTTTGGGTTTGGATTAATATGACTCATAGATTAAGCAATTTTTGGGAACACGAAGCATGTTGAGGGAGATGCATAAGGTTTGCTGTGGGGGGTTTGAATCATGTTTTATTTATTACTTTATGGTATTACCAATGCCTTGTAAGCATTTTTAAAACTTGTAAGAAAACCAGTTGGGCCTGGGTTTTCTGGCTTTAGTCTAAAGTGGATATCTTCTCTTCTCATAGATGTTGAGGGGATTTTTACATTGACGAGTCTTGTGCGTTCAGAGTGATTTCTAGGGAATTAAACTTGGTGTATCATGTACAAATTGGTGAGAATTGGTTGTCATCGTGAGTTGTTAAATCTCAAATACTATGAACTGCATGTAGGTTAGACTTTAGAGTCTTGAATTTATTAATCTAGGTTGCATTTGACACTGAAACTACTCTAATAAAATATATAAGCATGTTTGGAGTGTTGCTGGACGCCCCTTTTGAATGCTCTATACCCTTTTTATACTTGATGACTCTTCAGTTACTGTTAATTATATGTTGTATTGTCCTCGACTTTTGGAGTAATTTTCCTTGGTGATGTGTTGAGCTATCCTTGCTTTATGGAGTAGTTACTTAGTAAATATCCTCATGTCAATTCCATATGTCTGGCCTTCTTTCTGTTTCAAAGTTGTTACTTGAGAAGGTTATCTTTGTAAATTTTTCAATTTCTAGCCATTGTATAGCCATTAGATCTTGACACATGCCTTCGATTCCTTGACTTTAAATATTTGGTTAGACATTAGATTATTTGGCTTTCAGGTTGAGGGTACTAGTGAT
Source organism: Quercus variabilis (assembly GCA_030445155.1). NCBI lineage: Eukaryota > Viridiplantae > Streptophyta > Magnoliopsida > Fagales > Fagaceae > Quercus > Quercus variabilis. The sequence goes on along the minus strand of CP129445.1, from coordinate 16,642,794 downwards.
CATTGTGACCCTTATAAATCATACTCTGATTGACCAATTTAAAATAATAATATATTATTAAGAGTGTATGATTATGACAATATAAAAGAAAATTATGTAGTATGATGTTCTATTATGCTGTTTTAGTACAATATATTTGACCCTCAAGTTTAACACTCATGAGATTGCCTAATGTGCTATTACGTAAAGGCAAGAATTTCACCTCCATCTCTCACTTTAGGATTTAAATCATATCAAATTATATAATAGTTATCAAATGCTGAAGTTTAATTGTAGTTATTGTGGATTGTTTCACTTCTGTGCAATATTATTCTCATTTCCTTGAGATTGATTGTGGATAATATTGCAGCAAGGCAATCAAAAGTCTCAAGTCATTTTAAGTAAAATATTTAATTTACTTATGTATGAATGGGATTGAGTTTGTTTAGCTATCAATTTTGTTGTTATTAGGAATCAGTTGTATTAAGCTCTAAATAAGCTTAGTTATTAATTGTTAGTAAATTTAATGTTGAATGTTTATAGTGTTGCTCTGATATTTTGTTCTCTTTGCAGCTCTGGGAAGGTGCCTTACTTGCTCATATGTATGAAGGATTCTTATATTTTTACCTTGTTTATTCAGTGGGGGCTAGGCATTACTGGAGGTGGTATTAAATATTTTCATCCTGTCTGTTTCTTCTTTACTATTTATCTTGTTATTCAGTGGAAAAGAAACTGTGCTTTTAAAATCCTCAATATTAGAAGTCATATCTTTAATTTGAGAGCTTAATACCTCTTTCTGCATGACTGGAAAATAATATATTGTCAGGTTTAAATTTTATATCTAGCCTTCTTAAAGTGTTTCCAACTGCTCAACTTAATTTGATTTTTTATTTTTTTTAATAGATAATGAAAAATTTTATTAAGAAAAAAATAGCCAACCTCAGTACATTGGAGATCAACTGTGGGGGCAAAAATCAAGAACCAAAATTACAGCGATCAACTTAATTTGATTTGTATTCCACCACAATTTGCCTCCCTGAATTTACAACATATTAGATAATATCCTCTACCTGCAAATCAGAACTTTGCTTAAAATTGAGATAGCATAACAGATGACATGGGGTTTTACATATATTTTCTGCCTGACTACTTGGGACTTGGGGTTGATTATTTCTTTTAAATCAAATCTATTCAGAACTGCCATTTACTTTCAAAGGGTTGATTTTGTCTGTTTTCTGACAAACACCACATATACTTACATCTATGATGACATGAACTCTGGAAATTAACTTCACTATGTTGTTAAAACATCTAGTTCAATAATTTGTTTAGTATGACTGCATAATTATTTATATTTTCTGCTGTATGTTTGTTGTGTCTATTGTTCTTTCTTGCTGTGTGCTTACATAGTCTGGGCAATCTGACAGTGCTAGACAGGTTGAACTTTCAGTATGCAGAAAGGGATAATTATGTACAACCTTATTCAAATATCTGAGAGTTCCTTGCTTCCTATCAAGAGATCATTTTTTGGACTTAAAGCATGTAGGCTTGATTCTCATTTCAGTGCCCAAAGAGTAGCAAAAGTTTGTTATTCTGATGATTATGGAATCTGTTTGATTCATGTTCCTTTACCATGGTAGTAATGCCATCAAATGTATTATGCCATCAAATGTATTAGAAGTTCAGATCATGCTGATTTATTTATCCAATTTTCCTGCTACATGATCCAAAAATATTAATGAGAGACATGATTTCTTAAATTTTTTCAATGACAAATGAATTACTAAATTTAGTTTCAAGATTGAAGGATAATCTTTAAATTTGTTCAATTACTTCTGAAAAATCTGATTTTAAACCCTAACTAACCAATTAAGTGTTGCTTAAGCCTAGAGTTAGCAATCAAATAGATAGTGCTACCACATTGAAAATCAACCACATGTATGTCACTACAATCCAAAAGTGATAAATATGGTAAAAGCAATAAAGGCACCCAAGACATTAATGGCAAAGTGGAAAACGATTGAAGAACACCCTTCAAAGAAAATACACTCTAGGGTAACCTACCCATGTGAAATATCACTATAGAAGAATGACTTACAATAGTCTATACTTACAAAACCTTTGTAAATACTCACTCTATATGAAACCTCAACAAACAAATCGTTTACCTTCCACTATCTAGAGCTCAAGAATTGTTCTACAAAACTTACTCCATGAATGACTTCGTCTGTGACCATCGGAACTTTGGTAACTCTGTAGAGATATACCAATGAACTCATTGGTAAAGGGTATGGCAACTCTATGGTTTGAATGAGAAACTCACTAAGAGAAACTCTGGAAAGAACTTATGAGGTAAACACTCAAGGGAGAGGGTTTTTTGAAGTTTTGGCTCAAGAAAATTAAGCTCTCACAAGGATAGCAATATGAGAGCCTCTCTCCTAAAAAATTGTGCATTATAGGTTGGTATTATATAGAAAAAAAAGATTAAAACATGGAATCAACAAGCTCAAGCTTACTTTCTAATAAAATGTGGGCTTGGGCTCAAAAGCACAAGCAAGGGATTAGCAGTGTTAAGCAAAGGTAAGCAGTTAGGGCCTAACACACTGTGCTGTAAGCTATACTGTTCACTTTAACAGTGACAAGAAGAGAGAAAAACTTCCTAACTTGTGCTGGCATCCTGCTCTTGAGGGGGTGGAGTCCTGGGAAGTCCCTCTGTGGACGACTCCCATACAATTCTTTTTACTTTTTACTGCAAGCAATTTTCATGTTTTGAGTTTGCTCGAGCAAGTATTCTAAAACTTAATTTCTCCAAGCTACTTCTTGGTTAAGCTGTCATCGAAGGATGTTGGAAAACTCAAAGGAACTAGAGTTTGGAAGGCTCATGTTTGTCAAGTGTGTTGATTAATTTAATTCTTTGTCTAGTTCAAATGTCAATTTATCCAACATCCTTCTACATTTACGTAGTGTCTTTCTCCATGTGCAATCCTTTGATACTGTCTTTCACTTTAGAATGGAACTTTAAACAGTTCTAGTCTTTTCCTCCCAATTGATATGAGGTTGCATCAGTGGAATAGCTCATTCTTGAGGGTGCATAACGTGGCAGGGGAATTGGTGAGTGAAATGCATAACCAAATCAAATGCTTTGTTGTTAGTAAGGTTACTTGCTTATCTCGTAGGTTGTCTTTGACTAGTCTCCTTCCACAAAATGAACTTGCCAGTGGCTCCATATGTGTGTGTATAATAAGTCTTTATGCTGTTTGTATATCTGAACTGTACATTGTGCAATTTAACGTTTTTTGTACAAGTTGGTGAAACTTACTACATGTAACTAGGAATTTCGAAAATATGTCAGGTCCTACATAAACATGGCTTCCTGTAGAATATTATTGCTATTAGAATGCTTGCTATTGGTGCGTGACATTATTGATTACTTTGACAAAATTCAATATGTTAACAAATTGCATCAATTTGAAATGAAACATGGCATGAGCTGATGGCCTTAAATATGTCATCTATTTCTAGGTCAATGCTGACCATGTTGGGACACTTGGGTAATGCCTGTGAAATAGTGGTGCATATGGGTGATAAAAGGATCCTATTATAATCTGGAGTACCTCATATTTGGAGATGATATGTAAAATTGTAAAAAAGAAATAATAGGTCTATTCAATGTCTAAGCAGCATCTGAACATGCACTATTGTATTATCTTATATCATTATTTTGGGTCTTTTGTGGACTTAACAGAGATTGAAACATATGTAACTTGTGCCATGGTTTCCGTTGTAGAATATTTTGATCTTCAAAACATTTAGTTATGCACCTAAGTTCCACATGTATGGAATCTCATATATTTTTATGATACTTCTTTTTTGGATTTTTCTGTTCTTATCATTACACTGAGACATTGTATTTTCAATTTAGAATATTTTGGTCTTTGTAGAATGCAAGACAAATGAAATTTTGAATGATGAGATGGTATTTATAATAAATTATATTTAAGTGGGATTTCCTATTTCTTGTTGCTGATTAGTGATAATTAGGCACCCAATAGCCGCTTGAGCTTGAGGCTTGAGGCTTGAGAAGCCAGACAATAATTCAGGATGCATCATTTCAGGAGGGAGAAAAGAGCACATGGTAGCTGAATAAAAAGAGGGGTCTGGGTCATGCTGATTTGGTAAGTAGTTCCTTGATAAGTATGTATTCTTTTCAAGTAAATATTTGCTTCAAAATCCTTTTGAACTACAAGAGGGTAACACAGACACTCTCCACCTCTTCATCAAGTATAAATTATTCATGTCTAGGTTAAAGGTAATATAGGTTCTATTACTAACATATTCTCTAAACCCACCTAAAACTGATGAAGGAAGCAGTTTTTTTTTTTTTTTTTTTTTTTAAATTTTTTTAACTTGTTCATATTTAATTTTTTGGAGTCAATTGTATTTTTATTGGTAAATTATATTTTATTTTAGGTATCAGTAGTAAATTAGTTATATTAGTATTTTTATTTAATTTCCTAGAGTCAAGGGTATGTTTGTACTTCAATAATGAGGATTTCTTAAGTTACATAGAGTTAGGTTTTTGTAGTCGATTAGACTTAAGATTTCCTATGCCTGTTAGAATTAGGGTTTAGTTGTAACAATCTATATAAGCACAGTATTGTACTCCTATGGAGACAAGTTGACAGTTTGATCAATAATAAATTTCTCTTAGAATTCTTCCTGTGGCCATAGGTGCTGACTCCTAGAGGTTCTCTCTTGTTTTGTGCTACTTCAATCAAGCTTAGTTGTAGACTACTAGGTTATCTATCCATTAGTTTTCTGCTCTTCAATTTTGTTGTATTGTTTTGGTTTGTCCTGCATCAATAACACAAAACATCTTATCTAAATTATGAACGGAAAATGTGTAACTGCACCCTACATTTGATTTTTCCTCAAGCAAAACAAGCAATCTCTCTCTTGGAGTCTTAAACAGTTTCAGTCTTAGCCCTGTTGTTGAAGTATAAGGAAAAATGTAACAAAGAATAAAATGCCACAAAATTGCTCACAAGTATTTTCATTTAAGAAGAGGTAGAAAGCTTTGAATAGAGTTTCACAAGGGAAAATGAAAAAAGAATAAAATGCCACAAAAAAGCTCACAAAGTATTTTCATTTAAGAATGGGTAACAAGCTTTAGAATTTAAAATGACACTTATTCTTTCCTCCCAAGTGAGGTTCATTAGGGTGAATCAATGAAGTTCAGATCCTTCTGATCATTGAAACTGAAATAATATCCATAAAGCAATTGCCATTCCTCTATCCATTCTATATAATGTTTTTTTTTTTTTTTCCTAAGTATTTTGCTGAAACGTATCAGGAAACTATTCGGAAAAAATCGCACCTGCATTTATAATGTCTTCATTTGTTGCTGCGTTTGCAGATTTAAAGAAAGGGAAACCTACCTCCTAGAAAGTTTGTATGGACTTCCTATGAATCATCATAATTAAAGATAATGTAACGAGTTCATCTCATATATGTTTCTTTCTCTAAAATGTTGCTCTCAATTCCTTTCCTGTTTCCAATAATTTGGCATCATTCTACATTGCAATTTCTTTCTTTAAACTTTTTGGGCTTATAAACTTCTTTTGAATTTTAAACTTGTTATCTCCTTGAACATCTTTTTATTAGCATTATTCTTTCTTAGACTTGTAGACTTATTTTGAATTTTAAACTCTTTGGCTACTTAAACATCTTTTCATCAACTTTATTCTGTCTTACGTTTTCTTCCTTACAGTGTTCTATGATTAAATTATCCCGCCTTCCTCGGTTCTCATGGCTCGTGCAAAGAGAATGATTGAGCGCCCATCAGTTTTTTATGAGGTAGAACTCACTGAGAGGGAATCATCAGCGGAGCAATCAATTGAAGCTGAAGCTAATGATACTGCATGTCTTCTTGCTGATCAATTGAGCAAAGAGAGAGAGAAAAAGAAGGATCTTCTTCTATCAACTTTTATCCCTATCACCTTCACTAAAGAAGTTGGTGAGTCTTCATTGAGCTCAGGTGAACCTTCTAAACATTATACATTAGGTCCAGCTTTTGTAGGTCCTGCACCTAACAAGTTCCTGCAATATTTTCCTTCTTGTAAGAATGGATCACCATTGTATCAAACAACATATTTTGACTGGGGCGTCTGGAACAACATAATCTCGATTGCTTCATGGTATCATTGTGATCAGACCTGGTCTGCCTGGGTTTCTAGGATGCATGCCATTTTGAAAGACAAGTGGGTTGATTTGGGTATTTGTGAGGCAATTTGCAGCTCTCAATTTGAAATGCCTCTTAATCAGCCCCTAATTGCGGCTTTGTTGTTATTTTGGTCTCCCGTGACCAATACTTTTCACTTTCCAGAGGGGTTTATGACCATCACTATTGCTGATGTGGTTAGCATGCTGGGATTATCAGCAATTGGGGATGTTCCTTACCCAGGCTATTCTTCTCCAGGTGTTGAGTCATATCATTGCCCTACTAAAGGAAGTGACTTAGGATATCAAGCATTTTTGAAGAGAGAGGTGAGATATGATGACGAGATCACTTTCCAAGAGGAGTGTTCTTTCTATCTCTATTGGATTTGCAAATTTCTCGTTTGCAATCCATCAAAACGTATTCTTCAACAATTTGTGCCACTAGCTGTTGCGCTTGCTAAAAGGAAGAAATTAGCCTTGGCCCCATATTTTGTGGCCAATCTATATCGAGCTCTTTATTCTCTAACTGGAGAAAACCTTTCAAAGTCGATTGGTGGTCCTCTTTGGTTCCTCCAGATTTGGGCTTACGCATATTTCCCTATCTTAGCTCCAATTATTACAGATTATGGGAAATCTAAACCTATTAATTATGCCCAAATGTGGATGGAAGCTAGGTATGAGAAAGGAATAACCCCAACATTCAAGAGGTGCTTTGAAGTTTTCTTTGATATCCATAGGTCAAGATTGGACTTCGATTTCATGCCATTCTTTGAGAGGAAATTTGGCTCAAAGGAATTTCTGATAATGTCCTCGACCATGGAAGAGCCTGACGATATGATTCAACAGGTCTGGGGCAGCTGCCTTTTTTCTCGAGAGTTGATCACATATGGAGTTAAAAAGGCTGGCACTGAAATCTATGCGCCATCTTTGGTTGCTCGACAATTTGGGCTGGTGCAATCGATCCCAGCTCCCCCCACGTGGACAATCAACGACCCTTGGAATACTCGAATCCAAGTGCAAGGGAATATCTTGGAGACTTTAGCTGCTGATTGTGAGGGAGCAGTGACCAGGTTTAAATTCAGACATTTTCAACGACTGCCAAAAGCCACAGATACCTTCAACACTTGGTGGGCTACATATATGGCCTCAAAAAATGATCCTGGGATTATGAAGCAAGCAGTAAGAAATCATTGCCCTGCATTTGCTCTCGAGGAAACACTTGGAGGTATGATTTATTTATTTATATATTTTTTTGAACTGATATTTCTTTTCATGAGACTAATAATTGCCTTAATATATTGTAGATGTCATCTCAACCTCTTACCAAGAGCCTTCAGAAGGTGACAACTTGAAGGGCTTCACTATCCTCTCTCCTGTGCCTCTTCAACAAGTGTCTCCTCGACGGTCCCTAAGGTGAAAACAGGTAGATGCCAAGAGAAAGCTTCAAGTTGAGGAAGAAGTTGATGCTGAGAGGAGAATTAAAAAGAATAATGTCACAGAGATCGAGGCTGATCTCTTAAAGCTTGTAGAAATGCAGGCGGAGGTGGACAAACAAATTGCTGCTCTTAAAAAAGTAAAAAATGAATTCGAAGAAGAGCATAGGAGTTTGATCAAAAAGAAATTTGAGGAGGATGAGAGCAAATTTGAAAAGAAAAGGAAGGTTGATGAAGAGCTTCCTAAAAAGAAAGGGAAGAGACAGAAGGATAAAGAAGAGCTTCCTAAAAAGAAAGGGAAGAGACAGAAGGATAAAGAAGACCTTCCTAAAAAGAAAGGGAAGAGACAGAAGGATAAAGAAGATGCGGGAGATATGGACGAAGAGGGGAGGAAGAAAAAGGAATTGATTAGCAAAAAGGAAGAAGAAGAAAAAGAACAGAAAAATAAAAAAGCTAAAAATAAATTTTCTGAATCATTTGAGAAAAATCAAAGAGAAGAAGAAGAGAGTAAAATAAAAGAAGCAGAAGATAAGAGGAAGAAAATTGAGGAGGAACAAAGCCAGGAAGGAAAAGAAAGAAGGAAGGAGGAAGAAATGAAGACAGAGGAAAAAGAAGAGCACATGAGGAAGGTAGCAGAGGAAAATGAAGAGGAGGAAAGAAAAAGAAAAGAAAAGGGCGAAAAGAAAAAAGAAGGAGAGGGGAGAAAGAAGAAAAAAGATGAAGAAAGAAAAAGACAAGAAGAAGAGAAGAAGCAGATTAAAGCAAAGAAAAGAAGGAAAGAAGGGGGAATTGATGCCACTCTTGGCAGAGAACCCTTGGCCCTCGATCAGCCAGACGTTGGGCTATCCACCCCCTTAGACTCATTGGTAAGCAATTATGGCTTTTCTTTGTTTCTTTTATGTTTGTGCTTTTGGTCTGTTATCTTAGCATTCAATTATATTATTGGCAGGGCTCTTACTCAAAAGAACCTCTACCATTCTCAACTGAGGCTGGAACACTCAATTATCTACTCAAGCAGGCCAAATTGACTTGTCTCACACTTGATGAGCCTTCAAATTCATCTTCTTCAGCCTCTGGTGCAACTTCTGAACCTTCTCAAGAGAGGCTAGAAGAGGCTTTGGTAGATTTGAATAGCTGTTTTAGACTTGGAATTGAGAAAGTGTTGCTGAACACTGAAGTTCTTAATAAGTTTAAGTCTTCATCAAAGATTCTTCTTCAGCATCGCTTTTTTCTCTCCGAAATTAGACAGAGCGTGCTTAGACTTTTCTGCAATAACTTGGCTAATACCACAAAGCATTTGAAGTTGAAGCAAATTAAGGAGAAAGAATGTATTGAGTTGAGGAACCAACACAAGAGGTTGATCGAGACCCGAGAAACCTATAAGCTTCAACTAAATGTCCTTGTGGAGCAAATCAGCGAGAAGGTTAAAAGAAGGGACCAAATGGAGCAGGAACTTATGGTTCTGAATGCAGAAATAACTGAAGCTCAATCTAAGCTCCATCATCTTCAAACTCAAAAGGCCACAGTTTGTGAAGAGTTAAGTGAGCTACCAAAGACTGAAGAAACTCTTGAGAGGCAACTTCGAGACATTTCAAAGTATGAGGAATATGTAGAAGATGGCTGGAGGGTGCTTCTTTCTATTTTTGATTTCTCTCCATAAGTACTTATGCTTTAAGCCAGTTTTTGGGTTCTTGTAATTGTAATTTAAGAGCAGTTTATGCTCATTTTCTTGAAGCTAGGTGTGGAGGAATTTTTTAAGTATTTGCCATTTATTGATCTTATATGTTCACTGCTGTCATTCTACATCAATCGATAGTTATTCCTATTAAGTAATTTTCTAACCAAGTATGATCCTTCCCGTTTAGCATACCATTTGCCACATCTTAAGTCTTTTACTCCAATGTGTAAAATGACTCTCCTCTAAGTTTCCAACAGCAAAAGACTTAAATTTTACCCCCTTTTTTTAATAGGCCTTAGCCTTTTTTTGAAGTATAATCAAATTCAAGAAATTTGCTTGCGACTCTTCAATATCGTCAAACTAAGAACCATGGCTGTATTGATAATCTAATTATATAGTTTTGCTCTGATATTTTATTCTCTTTGCGGCTCTGGGAAGGTGCCTTCTTACTTGCTCCTATCTATGAATGATTCTTATACTTGTTTATTCAGAGGGGGCCAGGTATTGCTGGAGATGGAATTAAATATTTTCATCCTGTCTGTTCCTCTCTATGTTTTATGTTATTATTCATTGGAAAAGACAATGCTTTTAAAATCCTCAATACTGAGTCATTTCTTGTCATGAGTAAGTTTTATATCTGTACTACTTAAGGTGTTTCCAACTGCTCTACTCCATTTAATTTTTCCCCCACAATTTTCCCCCTTGAATTTTGATTTATCATTATTAGATGATATTCTCAACCTGTGCTTCAATCATAAGAATAATTGAAAGTCAAAACTTTGCCTTTCTGATATTGAGATAACAAAACAAATGACATGGAATTATACAGTTAGTTATTTTCTGCTTCATTACTTGGGAGTTGGGCTTGATTATTTCTCTTAACTTAAATCAACTCAAGACAGCCATGTCCTTTTCCAATTGTTATTTTGTCTGTTTTCTGGTTATCACCCGATTCACTTGTAATGATTATGTTCGACATGAACTCCGGAAATCAACTATGTTATGCTGTTAATAACTTGTTTAGTGTGACTGCATCATTATGTATATTTTCTGCCATGTGTTTGTTGTTTCTAACTTTCTATGTAGTTTTTTGCTGTGTGCTTACAGGGCTAGACTGTTGTAAGTACAGAAAGGGGTACTTACCCATTATTTTATTTAGATAACTTAGACTTCCTTGCTTCCTATCAAGAGATCATTTTTTGGACCTAAAGCATGCGGGTCTGATTCTCATTTGCAGTGCCCCCAGTGTGTAGCAATGACTTGACAAGTTTGTTATTCTAATGATTATGCAATCTGTTTCATTCATGTCCCTTAACAATGGCAGTAATGTCATCAAATGTATCAGAATTTCATTTCATGCTGCATTATTTACCCTGCTTGTAATTTACTTCTTCTCATGTGCTGAAAAGATTATGGACAGACACGACTCCTTTGAGTTTTATCAGACACATGTATTCAAGAGTGTATGGTGGCCTCTTAATTTGTTCAATTACTGTGTCTGGCTGAATATAGTCTGTGGTGGTCCATGCCTCAATAACTGTTGGTAAAAGTTCTAAAAAATTCAAGGTTAAGAACTTATGCTAGAAATTAGTTTGAAAATGCCACCTTTTGTGCCCAATGTACTCATTCCATAAAAGTGTTCCCTTGTGTCTTTTGACGTGACATTTCATATAATGGACTTGTCCAAGCACTTAAGGCTTAGCATGAAATCTATGATAGATATTGATACAGGACACGAATCTGGTAAGATGTTGAGAAGCCAGCATGACCGACTCATAAAAATTCTGGACACAAAACATTGGCATGTTAGTAAATGCGTCTTTGTGAAAAATGTTTAATTTCATTCTCAGAATGCGTTTCAAAACTCTCTTTTTTTTTTTTTTTTATATATATATTTTTTAATATTTAAATTATCATCTTATTACACTTATTTTGAAAAAAGATGGCCTAAATTTGGGATGGTTTATAAGCATGAATTTTGGATATATTGAATTGTGGCTCACATGCCTTAAGCGAGCATCCACATTGGGGGTTGTATATGCCAAATGCTAGGAGCATTTGGTATTTCAGCCCCAAAATCCATCAGCAACCGGGAAGGTATATTCCATATGCAAAAAAAAAAAAAAGAGATTTAGCTACAGTACCATCTCAAATGTAAGATGGTACTGTAGCTGAATCTTAAAAAAAAAATATATATATATATTTTAATGTTTTTTTCCCGGGAATATCTCTCAGGCTCTTCATTATTTCTCATATTTTCTCTTTCTTCGGTCTCTCTTTCTCCGTTCTCTCTGGCTCCTCTGCGCTGTGTGTGTGTGTTGGAAAGAACTTGAAAAGAAAAAAAATTTGGCAGGTGTGTGTGGCAGGCAGAGAACGTGTGTGTGTGTGTGTGTGTGTGTTGGAAAGAACTTGAAAAGAAAAAAAATTTTGGCAAGTGTGTGTGGCAGGCAGAGAACGTGTGTGTGTGTGTGTGTGTGTTGGAAAGAACTTTAAAAGAAAATCTGTGTGTGTGTGTGTTGGAAAGAAATTGAAAAGAAAAAAAATTTGGCAGGTTGTGTGTGTGTGTGTGTGGGAAAGGAATTGAAAAGAAAAAAAAATTTGGCAGGTTGTGTGTGTGTGTGTGTGTGTGTGGGGGGGGGGGGGGGGGGGAAGGAATTGAAAAGAAAAAAAATGTGGCAGGGATATTCCAACGTGTGTGTGTGTGGGGGGGAAAGGAATTGAAAAGAAAAAAAATTTGGCAGGGATATTCCAATAGTTGGACTGGATAAATTTGAAACAGCAGTTGAATTTGAAACAACAAAAAAATGATGGTTGGAAAAGTAATAATAAAGAAATATTAAAAAAAATAATATTTTAATAAAAGGATGAGATATAGAATTTTGGGATGTTGGGTGTTTTGTAAAATGGGATGGTATAATAGATAAAGTAGCTTTTTGAGATTGTAAAATAAGATGAGATTTAGCATCCGAATGTGTGGATGCTCTATTGTAATATGCTATTTTTCCCCTCTCACTGCCCTGCTTTTCCAAAACTAGCTACCTATAAATATAATAAAAAAGCTCAAAATTATACACACTAGTTGATGTAATGGAAGGTGGGATTCTATATATATTCTATAGCCCAAGTGCCTGCTTCTGAAGAGATAGAAGTAGGATCCTAGTGTGTTGGTCAAGCATATAAGTTGATTTAATTCTTTGCCCGGTTTAAATATCAATTTATCCAACAATCTTCTACATGCAAGTGGTATCTTTCTCCATTACAATCCTTTGAAACTGTCTTGTACTTGAAAGATGCTTTAAATGGTTCTGGTCTGATACTGACAATTGATATGTGGTCATTTAAAGAATAGTTATATCAAAAAATCAAAGTATACTGCCAACCGTCAAAGTATGGGTTGAATAGCTCATTTTGGAGGGTACAGAAGGGCAGGGGCATTGGTGAGTCAAAAGGCACCACCAAATCAAATGCTTCTCTTTTAAGTGTTAGGACCAAGCGCATAATCAATATACTAAAAACTATGGTTGATGGTAAGAGCACAATTTTATTCTCTTAAAAGATGACAACCTAGAACTAACGGGCCAAATGAGATTTGATTCAACCCTGCCTTTGCCTTTGGTAGGATGCTGAACTTGGCCCAATAGTCCTTAGCAGTGCCGGCCCAACAAAATTTGGAGCATAAGGCAAAAATTTTATATGAGGCATTTTTATACGTAAACATTAATTAAATATAATTATATAATACTAATTAAATTAAGACTAATTTGATGTAAATACAAAAATTGATGAATAATACTAGCTAAACTAAGGTTAATTTCATATAGATGTTTGCATATTATAGTTGAACTAAAAGGAGTTTATTTTAACTTGGATATATGACTATGCATAGTTAAGTACATTTATAATCTAAGTTTTAATTTTATATATTCTTTTTAAGAGAATGAGATAGATAGATATTAGTTGGTGTGTGGCTTAGCAGGAGATTAGTCATTATTGATGATTTATCACATTTGCAACATTTTTTTTGAAACATCTTAGGGTTTCAATTGGTTTAAATTTTTATTAGTCTCCTATTTTAAAAGCCTTGTTAGAAATGAAAAAGAAAAATACTAAAAATACTACAAAATATTCACAATAAATGTGATTATGATTGTAATTAATGAATTTCAACAACTTAATTTATTTGTGTTTGAATTACTTTTTTATGTGATTGGTGATATGCCAGTTAAACCTATAGTAAAATTTGTAGTATTTTTAGCATCACTCTTAAAAAAAAGTATCAATCATTTAAAAAATGTTATATTTTTATAAAATTTTAAGCATTTTACGAAGGGAGATAGAGCCATTTTTTAGTAGGGAAATTTTTTATTTGTTGTGGGGCCTTTAGGCCTAGGCCTTGGGCCGGCCCTGGCCCTCTGCCCAACAGTAAGGTTACTTGTTTATCTCATTGGTTGTCTTTGCCTCTTTGGCTTCTGCATAACGCATTTGCTAATGGCCCCATATGCACCTGTATCATAGTTTCTCTGTTGTTTATATCTCTTAACTCTAAATCATGTAATTTTATTTCAAGTACAAGTTGGTGGAACTTACTACATGTAACTAGGAATTTAAAAAAGGTGTTAGGTCTGACATAGACTTGGCTTCTATAGAATATTTTTGCTAGTTAGAATTAGTATACTTGCTATAGATGTGTGGCAGTATTGATCATTTTGAAAAAAGTTTAATATATTAACAATTTGCCTTAATTTGAAGCGAAACATAGAATGAGCTTAGATATGTCATCTATTGCTAGGTCTAAGTTGAGCATGAAGTACACCATTTTCTGGAGTACTTGGGAAATGCTTGTGGAATAGTGGTAAATATGGGTGATAAAAGGATCATACTATTCACTGGTGTACACCATTTTGGTAGATCTCTTTGTAAATTGGTAAAATAAGAAGATAGGGCTATGCAATGCCTAGCTGGCATCTGCACATGCACTACTGTATTATTTTATATAATTCTTGTATTTTGGATTTTTGTGGACTTATCTGAAACCCATGTAGTAATCTGTGGCATGGTTTCTGTTCTAAAAATATCTTGAACTCAAAAGGTGGAGATATGCACCTAAGTTCCACTTATATGAAAATCTCAAATATTTCAATGATACTCATTTGAATTTTGTGTTTCTTATCAGACACTGAGATATTATATTATTATCAGTTTCAGAAAAATACTGTCTTCGAAGAATGCAGGTCTAATGAAATTTTGAATGGTGAGGTATCACTAATTATAACGAATTGTATTTACGTGGAATTCCCTATTTCTTGTTGATGATGAGTGATAATTAGGTACCCAATATCCATTTGATGTTTCAAAAGCCAAGCACCATTCCAGCACAGAGAGAAAAGAGCAAAAGATAGCTGAATAGAAAGTGGGGTCTGAGTCATATGCAGATTTGGTAAGTTGTTCCTTGATAAGAATGTATCCTTCTCAAGTGTGTCTTGGCTTTAAATCGTCTTCAAACTACAGCAGGGAACAAAAGACACCCTTCACGTCCTCGTCAAATGTAAATTATTCATGGCTAAGATAAAGGACATTCAGGCTCCATGCTAAGTTGCTAACGTATTGACATATAACACAAAACATCTTATCAAAATTATGAAAGCAAAAATCTGTAACTGGACCCCGCATTGATCTTTCCTCAACCAAAACAAAGTAACCAACAATATCTGTCAATGAGAAAAATGCCAGTGTCACAACAAAATACACAACCTTCGCCACTAGTGGTGGAAGGTTGTGTATTTTGTTGTGATCATAACATTTTTCATGCAGTAAATATGCTCGCTAGTATATTCATTTTGAGAAGAGAGAGCAAGCTTTGGATAGAATATAAAATTAATGATATTAAACTTTCCTCCCATGTTAAAGAGGTTCTTTAGGAAGAATTAATCAAGTTCAGATCCTTCTTTGAGGAAAAAGCTTTACATGACTATATCTATATGTACTCCACTGAGAGAATGTAAATGGTTAGGCCCATTTGGAGTTTTGGCCACGGTAAATCTGGTATCTATAAGGGAATCTTACTCAGTGCTACTGACGAAAGAAAACTCAGTAACCATGTAAATTTTGATGCTTTTTTGGGCCCAATGACTGACTCGAAATTTATGATTGCAGGTTGGGAGGTACTGCTGATTCAAAGTGGACCATGATTTCGTGGCTCTGATGAATAGATTCATGGTTTGATAAGTCATCTTTTTACCTTTATATCTTAATTTTGTCTTTAATACATCTCTTTTGAAGGACCAGAGAGATATAGGCATTGTATATACTGACTGAAGATGTATTTTATTAAAATCTGTTGCCATTAGCTAAGAGAGAAAATCTTATCTAGATATTGGATCTCTTATCCGATTGCTATGCATACAAATTAAAGTTTTTCATCTATCACTGAAATATAGTTATATATTCTTCTTTTCTAGTTGAAAGTCTGATCAGAGCTAGGAATGATATACTTCATACTAGAGGACTGTTTGGTTCTCAAAACCGAGTGAATGTTTAGAATTGTACAGCTTTATGGGGTGGAAGTGTGTTAAAAGAGTTATAGCATTTTTCTCTATTTCTGCTTGGTAACTAAACAAAGCATAAGTGCTTGTTAAGGTGTGTTTTTATATTGTGAAGGATATCATTATTTACCTGTTGAACCTTTTTATTTAGATCACACTTTAATTACTTCGAAGTTCAATATGGTTTATGCATAACCTCCCATAAGTTTAGATACCCCTTTTCCTTTAAACCCTTTGGTTGGCTTAGGAGTACAGAAGAGTGCAGAAATGATCATGTAAAGAAATGATATTTAAAGAGAAATTGATGTTTTCCTGTAAAACAACTAAACAAGTGAAAAAGACAAGGATAATAAATAGAAAAAAGAAAAGAAAAGAAAAGATATAATGCTGTGTTAAAATATTTCTTTGGACATAATTTTTAGGCTGAGAGCATTTCCATAGAGTTTTTATCAGTTTTAACATCCCTTGTTCGTTTCTCTTTACCATCAAATGAGTGATGAGAATATATTATATCTCTATTCTTTTGATCCTATCTTTTAGTGTAACTTTTATTACAATTTAATGAGTGTTTGATTGTGAGTAGTGAACAAAAGTGAAGGGTTCATGTGAAAGAGTTAGTCAATTTTGAGCGGTGAATAATCACTTTTATATGAACTCATCACTTTTTTTCACCGCTCATAATTGAACATCTCAAAATTATGGTAACAATTGTCATGTACTTTTTCATTATATTTTCATTCCCAAGTTATGCTTATAGGGAGTGTTACTTTGTGTGTATGTATATCTGTTAAAAAGAACTACTGAACTACAAGAGCCCCATAAGGAACTTAGAATTCTAAAACAGTAAAGTGATTTACCCCTTATTAATTGCGATTTGTGCATTTAAGGAGTTCTGAAACTTTGTTATAATTGAAACTTCCATCTAGGGAAAGTAATTGCAGCTGAAATTTACTGTGCTTGACTTTCCAACTGTGTATTTAATTGCTTTAATGTCTAATCCCAAATTCACCAACCAATTTTTGAAAGTTTCTGCACGGTTTTTCTCATATAATTTATTTTGGAAGTTGGAGGTTGGAACTATCTGGTAGCGGTTACATCTCTTGAGGAATCTTATGCTTTTCCTTACTCTTTAAGTAAGGAGGAGGCAAATCCACTCATTCCAACAATATATATATATATATATACACACACACAACCCATCCATCATAGGCTAGTTTAATTTTTAAGACTATAAACTCGTGATGACAAAGACAAACAGCTACATACATAGAAATAGTCATATCTAAATTATAGGTGAGAGTTACATCGTATCATAAAGAAAAGATAATACAACCTTAAACACATACTAGTAACTCTCCTGAGTGTTATAGTTGGTTAAGAAGAAGTCGAATAAAAAACATTATGAAATAGTATTAAGAGACAGGATCTCTAAATAAATACATATGGAACTTATTTTTTGGAAGCTCCAACTTTCAAGGCTTATGGTGCTGGGTGTAGATGTAGTCCAAGTGAACCTCAGAAAGCACCCTTCTCTCTAAGCATTCTTCATCTCCCTCGTTACAATTCTCCATCCCCATGAGCTGCTGCAAAGTACATAACCAATGTGTGAGACATATATAGATTCAAACATGCAATAGAAGAAGAAGAAGAAGAAGGAGGAGGAGCATACATTCATGGATTCACTGCCTTCCAAGTCTGCAAAGGAATCCCCAGAAGCGATTTCATTGAGTTTTACTTCCACTTGTCCTGCAAAAGGGGGCCAAACTTCAGTTATTCAATGTATAGTTAACCTAAAGAAGAACAAGAAGAAAAGAAAAACTGTGGGTAACCTTGTTTGTTTGCTATGGAACGGGAAGATATTTTTGAGCAGGAAAGAAGCAATAGTAGAAGGGCAAGGATTAGAGCACTAGAGTGAAAGCCTTGCTTCATGGTTGAAACTTGAGAGAGAGAGCAGAGTACACTAAGTGTGGAGCTGATGTTGGATATAAATACATGCAATGCAACAATGGAACTCTGCAAGTCACATGGAAGGTCTTCCTCCTAAAGAAGGCAGTTTATAATAACCTTAATGTGGACCCAACCCACCTTCCTCTTATTGTACTATACTCCATGGTGTTGTGACAACACCACTACTCGACATACGAATGTGAGAGAGAAAGAGAGATAGATTATGAGAGCTTTAGTCATTGTCTGCCATAGTGGTCCAAAGTAAAGACCAAAGTCCAAATATCAATGTAATAGTGGTTGACAGTGTACATAAGTCAACCTTTTCGGCATGCTGACAGCTGTTACCCATCATAACTTGTTTTTTAACCTTTCAGATTCTTTTTTACACGTGGTAAGATTTTGAATGTGTAGTTCGACTATTAATAATGACTTGAATAGCACAGTAGACATATTAAAAGTACAAATTTTTTACCCCAGTTTTTCTACTTCACTTTATACTTTATAAATAAATACTTGCCACGTGTTTATTTAATTAATTAAATATTACTATTATTTAATAACTGTAGTATTTAATTAATTAGGTAAATACGTGATTTATTGGTGAAGTATAGAGTGAAGTAAAAAAATTGAGATAAAAGATTTGGACTTACATATTAAGACCCAGGTACATGTAAAACAAAACATTCCTCAACACTAAAATAAACCATGCTTATAACTCGACCAGTGCTTAAGTGGTCTTATTTGTGTTAGAGCATCCTTATCAAAGATGTTATGGGCTTGTTTGGTATGTGTATTTAAACAATAGTGTTCAGTTTTTTTTTAAAAAAAAATACGTATGAGTGAAAAAATGTGTGAAAATACGTGTAATATTGTTTAAAAAATGAAAATATGTGTTTAAACTCACATATCAAACGAGGCCTAAGTTCTAAAATGCTATTTTTAGCATTTGAAATCACAAAACTTAGCTCTATCAAAGATGTTAAATCCTAAAAAATTTGACATCTTGCTACAGTGCGCTCTCTTTTTTAGAGCACACTATAGCAAGGTGTTATTATTTTTTAATTTTTTTAATTCTCTCTCCTCAAACAATCACTCTTACTCTCACTCTCTCGTTCTCATTCTCTCTCATCTCTCTTTCTCAGACTCTCCTTCTCGTGGGTCTGTTGGGGTTGTTGATGATTGAAAGTGAGTCGTGGGTTTGACGGTGGTGGGTTCAACAGTGGTGGGTCCAAGCGCAAGTGGAGGTTTGCTTGATGGGTCTCGGTGGGTCTAGCAACGTTGGGTTGCTTGATGGGTCTCGATGGTGCCGTGGTTGGTTATGTCATGGGTTGAGGTTGGTGGTGGTTGGGGTTGGTTGAGACTGTGAGTTGAGGTTGGTTGTGCTGGTGGGTTGAGGTCATTGGTTGTGGGTTTGTGGTGGTTGGGTTGCTGGGGTAGTGGTCATTAGAGAGGTTGTGGTTTTGTGGTGGGTTTAGATCGGGTGAGTTTGATTTAATTTTGGGTCTTGATTTGATTTACAGTGTGAAGAAGGGGAGAGGAAAGTCAAGCCGCTGTCGTGGAAGAAGATGATGACAGGGATGAACTTTTTCTTTTTTATTTTTTTATTTTGACTTTGGTAGTTGGGGGTTGAGGTTGTGGTTGGTGGTGGTGATTATGGTTGTAGCTGTGGTTGTAGGTGGTGGTGGTAGTGGATGTTGGCAGTGGCAGTGGGTTTGTTAGTAGTGAAAGAGATGTGAATGAGAATAAAAAATAATATTTTAATGAAGTGGTAAAAAATATAAAATCTTTGATGTTAGGTGTATTGTAAAATGAGATGTTAAAATTGATAAAGTACGTTTTTGAGATGATAAATTCTAAATTTTTTGAAATCTTTGATGAGAATGCTCTTTTAAGGTAATATAAGGGATAGTGACCACTTTACTACAACTTTTTTACAATTTTTTTTAATTAATACATAATAAAAATAGTTTCAACAGCGAATCTTTGTAAAAATGTTATTGTTCTAATTATCATTTACTACTTCATTGATTTGTGAGAAACATTTGTAAACAAAATTGAGTCTCTAACATTGTTCTTTTCAGTGATATGGTCAGACCATCTGTTATCTCCTATTTATGTGTATTGTACTATTGAAACAAATTATCCCTTTGTGTCACTCACAATGACAGCCAACTATATGAATAAGCATGCCTCTTAAATGATGAGGTTTTCTCATGTTTGTTCCGGTGATAGCTAGGCAAGATTATGAAACTTTTCGCACCTGTCTATGGGCGCAAGCCTTGTATATGCATGCAACTTAATTATCATTCAGTTTGATTATTATTATTATTAGAGAAACAATGGTGGAATGCTACTCCATTATGGAGTTCATCGATGCGCTCATCTGTACTCAACTGAATAGATCAGGATGGCTATTTTTATATTGAAGTGGAGATTATGCTTCTCTTTTAGGGGATTTGAATCTTTGAGTTCTTGCTATAAGAATAAAGTAACATGAAAAATGCCATTGTTGAGTTTGGATTCTGTAAGACATTAATGTGGTCTAATTCCCTTAAGAATTGAATTAGAATATCGAGAAATTGTGTCTGCTAGTCCCAGACAAAATGTGATTGGGAAACATGATTATAATCTTTACTCATGACATGTCTTTGGACCATTTTTATGGGACTGGCACTGGGAACTCAATATTATTTTATAATATCTTATTCTTTTTATCGAGAATGATAACATATATATACTGTGTGGGCGAGGATCCTTAATCTCATTTGAATGATCATTCAAGATGATTTCTGAGGATGCACTTCGGATCTCGGGGACGAGCAGTAATCATGATAAGCGCATAAAGTTAAAATGTCACAGAAGGAAGAAAGTAGACTTGGCATAGGTTACGAGGAGGATGAAAGGAGAAGGGTGTAGAAGCTATCCCCTTCGCATTAAATACAAAACAACTACTCTTCTGTCCACATTAATGAGGAAATGACGATGAACAGTGGTGGCATAGCTCAGATTGCAAGGCAAAAGCTTACTAGTATGTTCTGAATGAGACAAAAGGCCTGAGAATACAATCTCAGTCCTACATAGGAATAATTTATGTGTAAATATAAAAGGAAAATGAAGATCCTTATGTAGGGGATCGAGAAAAAAAGAAAGAGAAAATCTTGGTAACCAAGAACATAAATACTTGTTAAAACGAGAAAGTAATACACATATATAAAACAGACACTTCTCGGACCTGACCGAAGATCCTTTTTTCTTCATAATTTTGTGATCCTAGTCATTTCATTGGCGTCTTTATTCATGGTGATTAACTTTAACTCATTAAGTAGTCAATATCCAATCTATTCTCTAACAAATCTATTGTAGTGGGCTCATTGGGTCATTGTTTGAGTCGTTCTTGGGCTGTGGGTCAGCTTGTGGCCCTACATATACATATATAAACAACCATCTTTTGCTCTTTTGTGATTAGAATTAAAATAAATAAAAATTTAAAAGTGAATGTTGCACCAGGTATTCTTTTTAAAACTGCTTTTTCCGACTATGGTATCCCAAAAAAAAAAAAAAAAGACCTGTAGTGAGTTTGTGATTTTTTTTTTTCTTTCACAATTGGTATTTACACAGCATGCATTTGGTGGATTTTGAACTTACGATTTCACCCTTCATTTATCATTATACTCCTGTCATTGTTTTGGATTTATGTTTGTACTATGAATTCCCTTTTGCTCTCTTTGTTATTTGAGTTTAAAAATAATAATTACACCACCATGAAGTGGTCTTACGCCAAAAAATTAGGTACATTTTTTTAGATATTATATTTTGAGTATTCTTATTGAATTCAACCATAAAATTGTACTAATCAATACAAAACTAAAATGGTGGTGTCATTTTCAAAGACAATAAATTTCAACTCTGATTCATCAATTAATGCAACTTGAATTTAATGAGGGAACTTATAAGATACAGCTTCTAAAAATTTGTAACTAAGTTTTACCTTGTCTGTATTCCGCATTATACATTGTAATGAATTTTCCAAGCGACACAAGAGTCGAGACAGTGTTGATTTTGCGTGTATCATACTGTTCGTATGTTTTGTTGTGTTTACTACTTCTATATAAAGAGTCTACCCCTACAACAAAGTTCTTGAATTCCTCATATTCAAGTGGTCAAATCAAATAGACCTTAATTTCTTCTCATTGCTATTCAGAGCCTACAATATTATACCCATCTTTTTTTTTTTTTTTAATACAAGATAAAAATCCTACTCTAACCTAATTTAAATATATATATGTGTGTCAATGCTTCTTCCTGAACACTTGAATTCTGACACTTGCCCCTCACACTTTCTAAGTACTTATATTTGTGGAATGACCATCACATTAAAGGTGTGCAGTGGTGGTTTTTTTTTTTTAATCAAATATTTTATCATTTTTTTTTTCTTTTTAATGCTTGAGCATACTGCATACCTGCAATATTAATTGCTTTTACATATATCAGGAATTTTCCTTTTAAGGCATGAAATTTTTGGGCTTGCAGAAACAAGCCATGTGTCACCAAAAAAAAATGTGGGCACCATTTCAACAAAATAAAGTCGTTTTCCAAATAATTAGATTAAGATTTGCAAATGCTTTTAACACCATTGAGATTTGAGATCCAGGGCCATGTTTGTTTATGTTATCTTTCTTGTCTATCTTTTTTCCCTATCATCCTTGCCCTACAATTTCTTAGACAACCATGTTTTTGTCGTGTTGCATATGCACATGACGACCACACTATCTTATTTGGTTCTCGCATTGTGTTTTTAATTGATGATACTTTCGCAGGAAAATTTTATCCTATTCTTATGTGCTTTCTTATTGTTTAATCTAACTATTTCTTGTTTATTCTTGCTAATTTTATAGTCAAGATTTCTATTTTTCACAAATTTTTATAATGTAGAATGGGTGACAAGAATTCTTGATCCATTGTTAACTTTCTTTTTTAAATATAACTTGCTCCAGTGATAAAATGGGTGGGATGGATTGGGATTTGATACTCCGTTAACAAGATTCAAATCTTTTGCCATTTTTTTTAAAGAAATATTTTTTACAATTTGAACAATTATTGGACAAAAAATGTTAGAAATTCAAACTCGATCTATTACATAAAAATTTACAAACGGCTGATATGATGAGTGATTATTAGTAAATAAAAAAAATATTAGCGGTGGGCTCAGATGAAAACCAGTAAGAAATTAGTCACAACAATATTTTGTAAAAATGTTGTAAAATAATCTGTAGCTGTATATTACTCTTATTAATTGGAGCAATAGAAGAACTTTTTATTAGAATTAATTTATTGGCAATCAATTTTCCCTTTCTTTTTTCAGTTTTCATTTATTTCACATTTGTACTAATTTTACATATTATATTACTTTGCTTCTTTGTAGGGGGGAAAGGCCCAGGAGCCCATATCTACATATATATTGGGCCAAGTGCCCAACTCGAGGACGCCAAACAATCTGAGGATGGGTAAAACGCTTTCGTAAGGATCTGCATTAGTAAGTGAAGAGAAAAATCCTATTAAAGCCACCCAGGGGGGTGCCCCGAGGAAGAATCCCTCCTCGACTGGGCAAGGCCGAGGTCAAAGGGTATGATCTACCATTAAGAGCAACACTTCAGACCATTCCACTATAGTAGATAGGTATCAAGAAGGAAAAGGACAAAGGAGAGTTATGAAATATTTAAAGAAAAGTTGCTAACATCGCATTGAGTGCTCTGCAGCTGATTGAGCAGTGTTTTTTAACTTTACAGCTACTCCTAAAGACTTTAAGGAGAGGTTGATGGGACAGGTATCAATACTATCAATCCAAATCTACATGTGGAAGGATGAAAGGAGGGAGATGGGAGTATAAAACTGGAGGGGGGAAAAACATAAAAAGAGGAATGCAACAATAAAAAATCGCACTTGTACTCTGTTAAGTGGATTTATATGAACACTTGTCTCCTCGGACAAGAAGTTTGTTTATATCAGTATTTCTTATTTGTGCATAATTGTCATCTAATTTCATATTAGCCGTTGTCTAACTCATTAAGGTCTAATTCTTTGACCTACTCTCTACAAATTCATTATTTTGAACTTTTTAAATCTAAGTCCACTCATTCTGGACTAAGACAAAATCTGGTCCTTACATTCTCAATGAGTATAATAATTTCATTTGATCCAACGATAGTGACTCCAAGAATGTGTACTGTTTGTTTTGTCAAAAAAGTATATCAGCAACAGTGACTTTCAAATTTTATATGGTAATAAAACGCAGTCAGTTATGTAATGGCTAAATTAGTGGAATTTTGATGTAACAAACCCCTTGGGAATAGAGTAATTAATGTGAATTGGTGTTCTTGCACGAATCCCTGTTGTTGGCACCACAGAATAAAAAGATAAGTACTGTTAACTTTTCAGGCTGCAGTTTTTAAATTTTTCTAGATTCCTTGGTCGAGCATGCGTACATGGGAACAGTCTATATATTTGTCTATGTGCGCATATGCAGAAGAAGTTTATCCCATGATCCTTGCTTTTACTACTTCAACTTCTACTACTATTACTGTTGTTGTTGACATCATCATTTTTGGTGTTGCCAGGATTCTTTTTTCTATTGTCTAGACAACCCTAGCCTTATCTCCTATGCATATATATCATATTTCAATTTGATTAAAATTCCCTGAAGGGACACCCCAGTGTAACTTTCAACACGATCAGCTACTGCTAAATTACCACCCAAATCAGGAGCCAATGAGGAGAACGATTAGTTGGAGAGAGCTGACCATTTTCCATTCGAAATAGTAGGATTGCATTGCATTAATTCCTTGAATCTAATACGAACATCAGATACATATAGGAATAGCTTTCGCCAGTGTTATCATATAGGATTTGCATGCCTAGCTAGCATGGGGATTTGCAGTAATTGGATGTGAGACTCATATGTTAGGCAAAGAATCACATGCATCCGATATATTTATCTTCACATTCATCCCACATATTGTTACTAGACCAACTTTAACTTCTTTGAACGTATAGATAGAATTTGTCTTAGTTCATTGGTGTTCATGTTGGACTAAGATAAAAATGATGTTTTAATCCCAATAAATTATATATACAATTATGAAAAATATTGTGTTTGTTTAGCGATAGTGTTTTTGTTTTGACATGAATTGATATGGACGGGAACCTATAGCATGCAAAGATAACAAATTCACAATTCGAACATAGGAAACAAGGAAAAGTGTTATATGACAAGGCAGCTGAATACTCGCCAAAAAGGAGAAAGAAAAACAAAGCCATGGCAGCTGAGTGGAGCTCTTCTTTTCTTTGATTGAAAAGAAAATTGCAAAAGCTCTCCTACTTCTCCTACAGAGACTTGCTTTAAACCTTTGTCAGAATCACCAAAATACTAGAGGGAATATGCCCCAAACTCCAATGCAAATGACTTCTCCACCACCAAAGATTTTGCATGAAAAACAAATATAAGTGCCCACTTTCCCATGAATCTTGGTGCTTTTCCTGGCCTCTTTCATTCCCTCTCTCTCTCCAAATATATAATGGCCTTTCTTTTGTGTTCCACTTTGTGTGCACTGTCCAAGTAAAGTGACCCCCTTTTTTTTTATTTCTGCATTTCATGGACATGCATGCGGATCATGACATGTTTATTGGATGGCTTGGAAATGTACATCAACCAGGAAATTTCTGCGTAGTTGTTCATGGTTTAATATGATAAACATTACGACTGTCTGAGGTAATGACTTATGACCATGCACTCTTCACCCATGGTTCAGTTTCTACGTGTCAAGTTACACCCACAGATTCATTTGCTTTAATTTTGACATGTAAATAAACTAATGCATTTGCATTTGGTGCTAACTTGCTGATATGAGCCTAACTTTACTAGAAGAGAAAAAGGTAGAAACTTTCAGTTATAAAGACATATGTTAGATAAATTATGCAGGTGGGTTGCCCATTAACCTCCCACTTAGCACTTACAACCTTGACCATATTAAGCCCTCTACTCTCTCATGACCATATTAAGACATAAAGTGATTGCTACTCATCTTTTCAATTTTTTTTTTTTTTTTTTTGGAATTAATTAGTTAGTTGGTTTTGTTTTTTGGGGTGAGATGCTTCAGTAACAGGAACAAAATGTCATTCACACTCTGATAAACCTAGACTATAAGTTCTAAATGGATACAAAATAGGTATAATTATAACTCTAAAGAACAATGATACACACAATATTTTTCATAATAAAGTTTACACCTTGTTAGTTTTTAGACCCCTGAGAACACAATGTTAAACCAGATTTTATGGCCAAGTTCTTAATTAGGTCAATTATATGCAAGCCTTAGGTTTTACAGTATATCAATCATATCATGTAGTAGCAAATCTAAATAACACAAGATATGATAACCTAGGAAAACTAATGAAACAATTGAATTTCAAGGTAAAAAAATCTGGGGGGAATGATCCCAAGAAGAACAATCCACTATATAAAATAGAAGTTTACAGTTAAGAATATGAATTCGTAGTAAATTTAACTATTATTATCAAACCTAGCTCTGAAACCCTCAAACTTCTTTGATGTGGATCTGCTCCAACATGAACCTCCAATTCACGCTTTAGATCTTCAATATAGATCTCTAGTCTATGACTCTAAGACCACTTTTGAAAGTTTAGATTTAGCACCTTTGATGATTGGTATGCAGCAAGTTCAAATTTACTGGTTCTAATAGTATGTAGATTGGCATTTCGATAGTGATTTTGAAAGGAGAAGATACAAAATCTTTTAGATCTCAAAAGAAAAGCTCCAAAATCTCTTCAAAATGTGTCCTAGGGTTTTCTTTATATACTTAGTGAAGTACATCTAAAACCCTAATCATTTGATTGGTCAATGGGCTGAAATTAAAATTCTGCAGAAATGTAGTTCGATCGATTGATCGAACCATCTTCTCGATTGGTCAAGTTTGACATATTTCAAAATCTTGAAAATGCAACTTTCTTGTTCTTGTATTTTGACTTACAACGCATTGTCTAATTATGCCTATAGACTTAGTAATCTATATTTAAACAAGTTTGTGCTTATGGTTTACTAATTGTTCTAAATTTTTAGAACCTAACACATCTTTTGTGTTGCCAAATTATTATGGATTTTCATCTAAACCCATCTCTAACTCTATTTTATTGTCAGCCATTTACAATATTTCACCTCCACAATTGTGAAAACATTTGCGAAAAAGATAGTGGTTATAGATATTTTTTTTTTGAGAAAAATGGGTTCAAATTTATTTGAGTATTTAACTATTTTCTCAAGTTTGTGCAATTCTCCCATCCCACACAATGGTTATAGATTTTTTAAACTTCATTCATATGTATGGCAACCGCACCATTTCATTAATTAATGCATTATTGCTATATATTTCCGAAAACAACCAATAATAACATGGTAAACGTTTAATTTGGTAGATCGAAGTGGGCTATTCGAGTTAGCCAAGATGCCCATCATTGTACCCCCAACCTGATTTATGAAGTACCGCACTACCTAGTGGCTTTCAAGTGAATTTTGTTTTGTACTTCCCTTCCCACTCTGGCTGGGTTTCTTATCAAACAAACCATGATTACTCCTTAGTCACCATGCTAGATATCCAAGGACACTTTGTGTTGTCAAGTCAAAGGACAGTAGATGCTGATTCCTCACTGAACCCAGCATATATGCTTTGATAATATATAAAAATTTTACTGCTTTGTGGATGCTACAATCTTGCTCGTTCATCGCTACTTTTTGGTTTCAACAAGTCTACTGCACAATATTCTTTACAATGCTGTTGTAATTGGTGCATTAGTAGTGGATTCGGTAAGACTGAACTGACTGATGTTGTTTCCTTCAATGAAAATGTTTTGTTACGTTGAATGATAATAGGGATTTACTAACGTATCCCTTAGGACATGTATTAGTAATTTAAGACATTTTTATAAAAAAATAAAAAAGTAATTTACTGTTTTACTTTTTCAATTTCTCATAAAAAACTTCAATAAAATGGATGGTTAATGTGTATCCTAAGTCCATGATGATTTTTTTCTTATTTTTTGGTAAATAAATTTTTTTTTTTTTTTTGAGACAGAGGTAAGCGAAGTATTATTAAGAAAAACCAAACAAACAAAAAAGCAAAAACAAGTTCAAGGCAAATCCAAGTGGAATACATCTTCCACATTCTCGGGTAGAGGTTCTATCCATACATTAGTGTCTGTAGATAAAACTGCATTTTTAGCTAAACAAAGAGCTGACCTATTCCCCCCTCGCCGAACATGCTGGAATAAACAGCTCCTCAAAATACCTCTCTCTTAGCTTCATCAATCATGTGAACAAACAAAGTACGACAGTGACCAAAACCCTTCAAAGCATCAAGAACCCGACTACAATCCCCTTCAAAAATCACTTCAAACAAACACAGCTCTTGCGCAATACAGAAGCCTAAGCCATGAGCGAAAAGAACCTCCAAAAGCTCCATAAAAGACCTGCACTTTGCTTGAACCAAAAAAAGGAAAACCGGATCCGATATCCAAACCGAACGAACTTGATCACAGAGCCACAAAGCATGTAACACTGATTCCAAATGATCACCATGGCCATCACAAATATTACCAACTGGGATGTGTTGAGCCACCAAGTTCTATTTAGTGGGCAACGAATCCTTCACAGCACGCCACAAGAAGTGCCTAATTTTATTAGGAACCCAAACCTTCCAGATTTTCTTCCACACCAAACCAACACCATTGGAAGCAAAAGAGCTTGGCAAAGACAGATTCTCATTGGCAACAAGCATTCGATATGCACTCCTTACATTATAAGCACCATCAGAGGTCAAAGGCCAAATCAAACTATCCTCCTCCCTGTCGTCACAAACCTAGATTTTACGCACCATATCCGCTTCCTCTGATAAAAAACAAATTGCTAGGCTCCCCGAGTCCCAAGTCCTTGTACCAAGAACAAATAAATCACACACCCTACTAACAGATGTGTTGGAGTGGGGGGATATGATTTTGCTATGGTGAAGGTCTGGCAGCCACCTATGATGCCATACATCAATCAATTGTCCACTACCTACCCTCCAAATCGCACCTTTCTCAATAACCCCACGTGCATTCAAAATACTCCGCCATGCATAAGAGCACTTATGGTGAATTGGGGCCTTAAGAATATTACCATTTGGGAAATACTTTGCACTAAAGACTTTAAAAAGGAGTGTATGCCGATGATGAAGAAAACGTCAAACTTGTTTTGCTAATAAAGCCTGATTGAATTTTTGAAAATCCTGAAACCCCATGCCACCAAGTGATTTAGAAGAACATAATAAGCTCCATTTAACCTAATGAATTTTTCTCGACCACTACTCCATTAAAACTTTTGAATCATGGCTTCAATATCTTTACAAAGGTCCACTGGTAGCTTGAAGACACTCATGGAATAAACCAGGATAGATTGAACTGCTGCCTTGATCATGACTTCCCGCCCTGCTTGAGATAACAACTTTTCCTTCCAACCTTGAATTCGGC
Source organism: Quercus variabilis (assembly GCA_030445155.1). Lineage (NCBI taxonomy): Eukaryota > Viridiplantae > Streptophyta > Magnoliopsida > Fagales > Fagaceae > Quercus > Quercus variabilis. Next base: position 16,613,422 of record CP129445.1, on the reverse strand, counting down.
TCCAAATCCTTTCTTTGATCTGAGTAAAACACACTTTCCTATTCCTACCTACAAAAGAGGGCAACCCCAAATATTTCTCATAATGTCTGATGACCGAAACACTAAGAGCCACTTTGAGAGCCTCCTGAGTAGCTTCATCTGTATTCTTGTTGAAAAAGAGAGTAGTCTTCTCCTTGTTGATCATTTGACCTGAAGTAGTCTCATAAAGGCCAAGCAACTCTTGAATTTTATTACACTCCTTAAGAGTAGATCGACAAAAAATTAAGCAATCATCAGCAAAAAATAGGTGAGTTAGTTTAGGCCCATTTCTACAAAGAGAAAAACCGTGAATCCCTCGTTCAGCTGCAGCATTTCGTAAAAGAGCATTCAACCCTTTAGCACAAAAGAGGAACAAATAAAGGGAAGAAAATCCCTTTGTCTTAAGCCATGAAAGGGAACTATCACACCCTTTGGTTCACCATTCACAAGAATAGAATATGATACAGTAGTAATACACTCCATAATCAAAGCCACCCATGTATCTAAGCAACCCATCTTTAGAAGAATTTTTTCAAGAAAAACCCACTCCACCCTATCATAAGCTTTACTCATATCCAATTTCATAACCATAGACCCTTTCTTGCCTGTACAACTAGTCTTCATATGGTATAAAGACTCAAAAGCAATTAAAATATTATCAGTAATCAATCTATTAGCAATAAAAGCACTTTGGGTCTTAGAAATAATAGAGTTTAGCATAGACTTGAGACGGTTCACAATTGCCTTGCTAATAATCTTATAAATTACATTGTAAAGGCTAATAGGTCGAAAATCAGAAACCCTTTCAGGATTATGGACTTTAGGGATCAGAGTAATAAAAGTATGGTTTATAGACCTAAGGATAGACCTCGAATTTAAATAAGATAACACAGCCTAAGAAACATCCATACCAATATCAGTCCAATAAGTTTGAAAAAATAAAGGTGGCATACCATTCGGATTAGGGGCTTTAAGTGGAGCCATCCCCTTAATTGCTTCTCCCACCTCCTCACTTGTGAAAGGTCTATCAAGTTCCGCTCTCATTGTTTCCGTTACTATAGCATTCACCCCATCCAACACACGATCTGAATCCTGTGGATTTGAGAAAGTAAAGAGATTAGTATAAAAATCATTAAGGAGGGCCTAAAATACCTCCTCATCCTCTTGCCAAACCCCATTCCCATCACGCAACCCCTTAATGAAATTCTTCCTCTTCCTTTGAGTAGCAGTCCCATGAAAAAACTTAGTATTCTGGTTCCCATTCTTCAACCACCGAACCCTAGACCATTGGTGCCACATTTTCTCCTCTTTGTCACATAATACATTCTCTCCTCTTTGTCATATAATACATTCAATTCCTTTTTTAAATGAACCACCACCTCATGATCCCTAGATCTAACCGAAACCTCTTCAACATGCCACAATTGCTCCTTCACTTGCTTGATCTGATTTTTAACATTACCAAAGTGGTCCCAACTCCAAGATTTCAACCGTTTCTTACACCTTTTTAGGTTGAGAAGTATAGTTTCTGTGGGATTCTTTTGTGGTGTATGTATATATTGTCCAGAAAGTCCAGACACCTTGTTCTTGCCACAACTCTAACGCGATTGACCATAAATAGGTAAGAAAAAATAGTTGATTTATGCGAAAGTGATTTTTCACTATTTAAAATTGATTATTTTAGTGAATTGTGACAAAAATTATGACAAATTATGTGATTTTAGAATAATTCATATTTTGGCATCGATTCATCAGGCCAACCATTAGACCAGAGAATTCTCTATGTGAAGTAGTAGGGATGTGCACTAGGATCCAGTTTGACGTGAGAGGGAAAACTTAAAAAGGTAAAAAGTTAATAGGTTAAAAAAATTAACTTTCAATGTCAAGCATTGAAAATGTTATTGCATGGGTCTATAATGGCACCCGATCTCAATCCGGAACCACTTCTTTGAAACCAATAAGTCTACTGCACAATATTCTTTACAAAGCTGTTGTAATTGGTGCATTTTAGTAGTGGATTCGGTGAGACTGATGTTGCTTCGTTCAATGAAAATGTTTCGTCATGATCTCAGCCAAAAAAAAAAAAAAATGTTTTGTCATAATAGTATTAATCTTTAGCTTTTCATGTTATTTGTTTATTATTATTTTTTTTGGCCGAGATATAGGGACTGTTTGGTAAGTTAGTCCAAACAACAAGTTTTATTGTTGAAACACTAAGAATTGTGAGTAAAAAAAAAAAAACACGTTTGGTAAGGGATTTCATTGTTTATTATTTTAGGGTATTTAAATACTGAATTTAAAAAACTTCTCCTACTAATTTATAATTTTCAAATAATATTACTCAATGATACTTATTTAGAAAATGTAGGACTTACTTGATAAGACTTAACATAACAATATCTCTCTTTCACATGCACGCCTCATCTTTTTCTTTACACTTTTGTAAATATTTAAAAAAATGTGGAACCCATTTGATAAGACTTAACATAACAACATCTCTCTTTCTCAAAAAAAAAAAAACATAACAACATCTCTCCTTCACATGCACACCTCATCTTTTTCTTTTTTTTATTCTCTCTCCTTTCCTCCCTTCTCTCTCACGTGTATTCCTCTAATAAATATTACTAAAATAATTGTACTTACTAGAAAATTACCACTTAAAAAAAATACATACACATATTAAATACACAATTATATCACATTTTAAAATATGTTGTTTGAAACATGATACTAAACACTTTTTTTTTTTTTTTGGTATTATGAATACTTTAAACACGTATTTTCAAAACACTTTTTAAACCATAATTTTTACATCATTTTAAACAATAATACTTGAAAGCTACTATCAAACAGGACCATAGTTTCTGTGAGAGTCTTAAAAGCCAACTGGGGCACGTCTGCTGACTAGAAAGAGATCTAACTTGATACCATCAAATAGATTCATATCTTAGCTTCAATATGTTTTGCTGATTACTCAAAAAAAAAAAAAAAAGGTTTGAGTCTAGTGCTTTAATAGTTTAATGTATTGGAGTTGACACAATTTGGTCACATGTTGAAAATTAACCTCATGTCCTCATCGTGTCATGTCCAGAGAAGATGCATTTTTTTTTTGTCTGCTCCCACCCACCAAAAAATAAAAGAGCTTTATCAGCAGATGCATTGTGTAAGCTAATTAGTAATTATCATGGTTTCATCATCAACCCACGGATTAATTGCAGCAGATGTATTATAAATAACATACGAAATAATTGGAGCTAAATGTTATGGATTAAAAATCGAGCCAATAAAGAAAAATAGTGTACATGTTGGATCTTCCTAGACAACTAAAGGCAGGCCCAAGTTGATATACTAATCTATTTTTTGGATAATTGGCAACCAAAAAAAAAAAGAAGATTAACATCGTTATGATTTCACTTTTAGGGCAGTCACATAGGTAATATTATTATTATCCTTTCTTTGTTGCAGTAAGTAATGTTAGTGGTGATAAACGTCGGATTTTATGCTTACACTTTATAAGAAACTTGCAGCAAGCACTATCACCAAACGTTGAGATGGCCGAGTTGGTCTAAGGCGCCAGATTAAGGTTCTGGTCCGAAAGGGCGTGGGTTCAAATCCCACTCTCAACATTTGTTTTTTGTTTTTTTTTTTCCTTAATTTTTCATTTATCCACTTGATTGGAAAACCAAGAAATGCCCATTCCTTTTTAAAGTTAGTTCATGAAGTTTAGAACTGCCAAACTCTCAGTGCCATATTGTATGAAACAGAAATTAAAAACGTTTTCTTTTTGGAGATTGAGTAGTGCAAGGTTGAAATGGATCAAAAATTGAGTCCTTAGAATTACATTCGGATAGGGGTAGCCAACATTCACTACTCACCTGTATTCTTCTTATCAATAATTGAGTCCTTACAAGTACATTTGTGTAACCAGAAAATGTTAAACTAGAAAGTGAACTCTAACAAGAAAAACCCATTTTCAGCCATAATAAAATTGGGGGATCACTACCTTCACTCACTGCATCTCAGTCATGTTTCCTTTGTAAATTTCTATCGTTCAATTTCATTTTTGGGGTCCAAGCTTCGCTAGATTTCACATGCTCTCATTTTACCTAATCTGGATCAATAGACTTGGGCTGAGTCTGAAGATAGGAGCCCACGTTCTTTGGGTCAGGTGAGGCACTTTTATGCTCAAGCTGACCCTTTAAACTTTGCTTGGGCTGCTAAACTTGGTTAAATTGTCATCACTTGATTGACTCCGCCCAACCAAATCCACTCAAATTATTGTGCAAGTTAAGAAGTCTAAGGCCCAAAAGAAAAACCTAATATGCTTGCTACTCCAAGTGGAGAAGTCTAAGCCCAACTGCCGAACGCAAATAATTACACAAGAAGTCAACAACTCTCACAAACATAAACAAAGTCTCTCTTTTTGATAAACCACATAAACAAAGTCTCTCCTAAACACAAACTATCTCACAAACATCAAACAAACAAACTCACAATCCCAAAGCCTCAATACACTCAAATACTCAATAGCTCTCTCACACTCATACAATGAATGAGCACTCAAACTATTTTTTGAAGAAACCCACTTCATGTTCTTTTAAGAGTTTTCTCCTCCCCATTGGGGGGACCCTTGATAAAAGCTACTAAATCATTTGTAGACAATGAAAACTATGTACTGTCTCTAATCCTAGATTGAGCATTTTAGAGAATACAACTTGCTTATCTCAATAAATAAATAAATAAATGAGGAAGGAGACAGAACCGGCTTTAGCATATAGGCAACTAAGGCAACCACCTAAGGCCCCAAATAAAAGAAGGTATCATCTTATATTATATTATATTTTCATTAAGACTTATTTACCCTTTAACTTACATTAAAAAAAAAATTAAATTAGCTAGTAAAATATATGTATTGAATATTAAAAAGGCACGGTAATTCAAAACACAAAAATCTAGTCTACTTTTTAATTTTTAAATAATAGGGATGTGTTTGGATTGCACTAAAAAGAAAAAAAATGCGCATCTGCATTTTTTCTGTAGGTCCCATACACTGTTCACGGGACCCGCAAATACTGATTTCAACAAATTTTTCTTTAAAACTAAGTCCCACGGCACCATTCACACATTTAAAAATTATTTTACTATAATATTTTTAATTTTCAATTTTCAGTAATAAGCGGTATCCAAACGGACCTTATACAAAGAGTCTATAAACTCTAAATATCATCACGTGGGTTAATGTGACATCAACCCATTTGTGACTTTATAGTTTAAAAAAAAAAATTTAATTAGTTTTTTTTTTCCCATTTCCATTGGGACCTTTTAAAAGAAAAATTCAAGTAAGTTATTTGATTTGTAATGTTTAAGTATATTTTCATTAGTTACCTTTGAGAATAATCTCTTTTTTGTAGTAGTACTAATTTATTCACTTATATGATAAATAAAATTTAAATTATGCAAGATTAGAGTATAAAGTGATCGCATCATTTAGTAAAGTTACAATCTTACTTTTGATTGTTCTATACCTAAAAATTTTATTTTAGTTAAATTATAATTTTCTATTATAAATCGTGTTTCTTTTATTTATAAATATTTTTTAAAATTATAAATGTTTACTAGAAAATATCCATTTAGATATTAAAAACTATAAAAAAAAATAAAATAAAAAAAGAAGAAGGGAAAACTAGAAAAACAAATTTAATCTCAAAAGGAATCTATAGATAAATTTGTTATTTATATTAAACAAGACACAACAAAAAATTTGAGTAAAAGTATAACAAATAAATAAGAAATCTATTAAAAATATTTAGAAGATAAAAATGAGAATAGTTTTGATTAAATAAATATTATTTAATAAATATTTAAATATTATAAATGAAATAAAAAGCTCCACTTAGAGTTTTCGCTTTAAGCATCCATTTGGGATGAGCTGAAAAATTTAGCTTATCTACATTTTTAGCTTACTTTTACTACTATTCATAAGTTTTACTGCACTTTTTGATATTATTCATGAGCCCTACTGTACTATTCAACTTATTTTTTAACCTATTTTCTATACTTTTAGTAAAAAAATTTTAATTTCAACTAAATAAGTTATTTTCAAATGGTACTAAGCCCCATTCAACTACCCCGAAGGAGATGGTTCATAAAATAACTTTACACTAGTATCGACGACCTCCTAAGCAGTCAAAGAAAAAAAGAAAGAAAGAAAAAGAATTGTCCACTAAGTTCTTTAATCAAAATACAAATCGAGTGGCCAAGAATATGTGGTGGCTAATGCATTTCAACTAGCTTTGATCATACCCTTTTTAGGCTTAAGACAGTTAAGTTTTGGAGATGCATTCTTAACTAAAATAGTTAAATGTTTACCGTAGTCTACTAAAGATAACGATCATTAGATTTATTAAACTACTTGTGGTTTGGATTGATTTATACCAACTCTTGAGTCCATGGTCAACGGCTGAGATTGTGCCCTAAATACCAAAATTTAGCACTAAAACAAAGGGGTTTTCTTAACACTAAAACTTAATTACATGGCACTCTATTAAATAAATCTAGGGACATACCAACTTCACAACATATTAAAGTGGTCTATTGTAAGTGGTAGACACTTTTTACCCACCAATTTTTTTTCCATTGCCCACAATTGATTATTTCAGCAAATTGTAAATTAGGTGTGTCCATAATATTACTATACCTTATTACAATAATCTAAGTTTGAGGAAATTATACATATGATATTTCCATAAATAAGTAAATCGTCATTTTAAAGAATATCATATGTTATTGTTGTTTTGTAATAGCATGTGGTTATAGGGCATGCACTAAACCTTATTTACTCTTATTTATACCATATTTTGAGTTTTTTCGCAATACAAAATTCTTAATAGCAAAGACGGACTCTCTCTCTCTCTCTCTCTCTCTCTCTCTCTCTCTCTCTCTCTATATATATATATAAGATATATATATAAAAGCTTACGTATGAGTTGAGGTCATGTTTGGCTGAAAGAAAACACAACTACAACAACCACGACTATAAAAAATTAAATGGCAGAAATTCTTTGTGAAGATAATATAAATTCTAAATTCTTTACAGAAATTTTAATTCACCATATGGAAAGAATAGCTATACATATATAAGCTTACGTATGAGTTGAAGTCATGTTTGGCTGAAAGAAAAATACAACTACAACAACCACGACTATAAAAAATTAAATGGCAGATATTCTTTGTGAAGATATTTTAAATTCTAAATTCTTTACAGAAATTTTAATTCACCATATGGAAAGAATAGCTATATATATTGGTTAAAGGAAAATCCACACATAAATTGACTGTATGGAAAGAACCAGAGAATGACCGTATCAAGTTGACTAAAGATAAAAGTGACTTCTTAAAGAGATTTAACAACCAATTTGAACTAGACAAGGGAACTTGTCCTGAAAGTACTAGGTTCTGAAGGAAGGGTCAATGTTGTTTCCTGAAATCTTGAGAGTCTTAGGCTTAGCTCAACTGCAATCCTCCAAAAGTTGGTGTGAAAGCCTTGAAGTCAAGACACCATGAAGAACTTTCATTTCTTTTCTTTTCCCTCGTTTCTTTTTTTAGGTTGGGATCGAGAGACTATTTGACCACACACGCTGCTTTTATTCTTTACTTTCCGAGCAATGATACACTACTGACTACATATTCAAAAAATTTGACAATATTTTTTACACTTATTGAGTTGAGAAGGTTTTACCAGTTCTTATTTGGGCTCCTCATTCACATAATTTTTTTTATCTATTACTAACAATCTGCTACATTAGCGGGTATCAAATTTTTTGTGCCTAGACTTTCTTTTATTTTCTACTAAAATATACTTATAATCTCAACTCAAATTTCTATGTATGAGAGTGACAGAAGCTAATTATATAAGTCATTTTCTGCACTTGCAAAGCAAAGAACATATATGTTGAATAGATTAGCTGGTGGTGTGCCAACTGCCAACTATAAAAGACGGCTTTCCTTTTACACCAATGTTTGAAACTTTCCAAGTATGGACCCAGAGACCATTCAAACTCAGTGTGAGTTTAACAAGTACCATAGTTATCATAAATTCTTCTTTATAGAATCTCCAACCTATATGATTTTGTAATTTAGCATATTGGTTTGGAAGGAATGAGCAGAGGTCCAAGCGTGCATTGGGGGTGGTTGGTTTTGAGGTTTTTTCAATCCAATCTGACTTTTTTATAACTTTCTCGAATTGAGAAATTTTCAATTGTTTAATTGAAATCATTTTGTCATGCGTATTGTTTGAGAAGAAACCAATTTTTCTAAATACAGTCTCTTTTAATGTTATATTGCAGGTGGTTTGTAGTGGTTGTCTAAAGTAAAATATGACTTCTTGGATTAAAGAAAACTTTTTGTATGAAATGCAAGTAACAAATGAAAAATGAAAACAAGTACTTGAAATTCGAAGTTGTTGGATTGAAGTGACTAATCATCTCAACTCAACTTTCCAATTATTGATCTAGAGAGTATTCATGATTCACCATTCTAACCCGTGTGAGTTTAACTAATAATTAGTACCATATTTATGCTTTATTCCTGAAATCTAGTTATCATAAGTTCTTCTATATTGAATCTCTATCAACTATGATTTTAATAGTTAAAACAATAATGATAATTATGATTTTATAATTTAGCATTGGTTTGTTGGGAATGAGTAGAGGTAGTGATGTGTATGGCTCAAGTTGGGTTGATTGTGTTCATTTTGACATGACTTTCTCAGATAAAGAATTTTTCAAACCAATTCATTGGGACTCTAAAAGCAACCCAACCTGGGTTAGGTTGAGTTAATGACGAACAAGAGTCATTTTGTTGTGTCTATTAAAAATTTTATTTCCATCCAACTATTTAAATACATTGTTTAATCAATTATTATAATTTACATAATATTTCAATTTCATCAAAACTAGGTTTTGAAATACTAAATTAAATCAAACTAGTACATTTACACCAAGTTTCAAAATTCAAAATAAATTAAACTAGCAAATTTAAATAATATATATATATATATATAATTATTAAAAACATGAGTTGGGTCCTTGGCAAAAAAGAAAAAAAAGAAGAAACATGAGTTGGGTCGGGTTACTTGAGTTGAAATTTTTGTCAACACTCAAACCAAGCTTCAAAAAAAATTTATGACTCAACCCATTAACCTATGAATGGTTTTCAACAATTAATTTATTTCATTTGAATTAATTTAATTTTCAATATTTCACCTAGAAAATGACCATTTTGCTCTCAAATTACATAATGACCCATTAAGTTGTGAATTTTGCCCCTACATTAAATATGAAATTTTATGAACATGTAAGATAACAATTTTATCCTTGGATGTGTAAAAAAGACCATTTTGCCCCTTTCAATATTTTGCTTAAAATATAAGATTTTTTTTCTTAAAATTTTGGTTTAGAAATATAAATAATACTAAACATACCCTAACCCCTTAGGTCTTGAACCTGAGAACCCACAACCCCTCGGCACTAAGTACTTAGGGAGGTGCCATTGCTATTAGACCAACATAATCATTGTCAAATATTGCTATCAACCACTAAAGCAGAGTATAGAATAATAACAAGGAATCCCAGAAAGTAAATAATTAATGTAGCTTATGAGAGATATATATCAGTTAATTCAGTATTGCATTGTGATAATCAATCAACAATACGCTAGACTGAAAAACCATTATTTCGTGTTCGGATCGAACCGAGTACATGGTGGTGCACAATCATTTTGTAAGAGAGAGAGCACTGCAGGAAGAGATTAAGATGTGCCAAGCCAAGATTGCAGGCCAAGTTGTAGACATGTTCACTAAAGAACTTAGCACTACTAACTAGTAACTACCAAGTTCATAGAATCCAGGAAGTGACTTGATATAATGGCAAAAGAGGAGTTTGAAATTGTTGATGATAAGTGGAGTCGTATTTGATGTCAAAGTTTCAAATCATCCATAATTTCCTTTGACATCATATTTCTCATTGATTGGTAGTAAGTTTCTTAGCCATATGTTCTTATTTGGAAAAAGATTTTTATGGTCCTATATATGATCGAAGCAATTACACCATAAAACTCAAAATGCCCATTGTTTTGTGGACATTGAAATGGAAAAGATAGACAAAGAAATGAAGAATGACATGAACGACCGGCCAGGAAATGCCGACGTACGTAAGCTATAGGTAGAATGGGCGTCATAGTGAAGTGTGGTAGCTTTCAACCACTAATAATAAGAGGCACATCTTCACCTACCACAACCCATTTCATCATCTCCTCCTTTCCTTACCAACCCCTCTTTTTCTCACTTTAACTTTTTTTTTTTTTCCTCATTGTGTTCAATATGGTTTTTAGTTTATTAAAACACTATTCTAAGGAAAGTATTAGTGTTCACCTTATACTATAATTTATTCATTTTCAATGCTAATGATTAGGATAACAATTGTTTATCTTAACAATAATAATGGGATAAATATAAAACCCTATTTATTTTACTAAGGAAAAAAGTTTGGTGGGGAAAATGATAGAAGAGCAAATTTGAGATATCTAAAAAAAATGATCATCTAAATAAATAAGCCAAAAATGACTTCATTTTCAACATTAATTGTTTTTATTATTCTCTCTACGTGGTTTTCAAACTTACTTGGTTGGTTTGTGTAAAACTAAGAATCTAGGTGGAAGTAATACATAATGCCAATCTTGGGTCTTAAAGCTTGACTTGTTCTCCTTCATCACGGCCAAATAAATTAAGCTTGACTTATCTGTCATAGTAATCAAGCGTGAAGTTAAAAAATTTGCTTCACTTGGTTGGTGAGCAAAGCTTGGAAAGCTTCCTAATAAAGCTAAATGTGGAAATCCATTCAATTTAACATGCATTTCTCAAGGCACTTTCATTATCTTATCACTTTTTCTTTTTCATTTTTTAAGTGCTTGATCAAATGTGAAAGGAAGGCCTACTAGAATTCTAAAATCCTAGTGGATTAACTCCTTTATTGACTAGCTATACCTTAAATAAAACATTAATGTAGACAAATTTGAAAGACTATCGCATCTTACTTTCATATAATATATACATATGTGCGATACACTTTGTGCCCATATCTAATATTCGATAATGTATTTGACAATACATAAAAAGAAAGTTTGTGGATATAACTTTTGTGCCACAACTTCAATCATAACTTTAATATGGTTAATTACGAGTGATATAATATTTAATAAGTGAGAAAAGAGTAGACAGTCGCTTTTAGTCAACTACTAAGCATCCAATATAACAGCATATACCTCAATAGAATATTTGCGCATAAAACTATGCAGCCAATCTAGCGGCAACAATGTACAATTTGATTTTACATAAATAAGAGTGGGGCCTAATATTAATGGGATATACAGATAAAATGTTGATAAAGGTATATGCCAAAGTAAACAATAAACCATAGAAATTCGGGCAAAAAGACATGGCTTCCACACAAAGATGCAGATATCTTAAAAGCTTCTTTCAACATTTGCTTATGAAATATATACTTTATACTGGAAAAGAAAATGATACGTTTATGCATAAGAAGTCCTGTATATTGACAGAAGGGTAATACCGTAACAGCACTCCATTTGATGCCTAAGGCTGAGGGGTATGTTTAGAACTCCAGTTCTTTCTCTTTCTCCTTCTCCTTCTCATCTGAATCTATTCTATACTATTTATAAGAAAATTCTCCTTTTTGAATTAAACTTTTATATGATTAAAAAATACCCATAAACCTTACTTTTAACGGAGAAAAACTTGAGAACAACTCAGTAAAAATATATATTCAACTTCACTTAAATTTCCTACAAAGTAGAACATTATTCTACTAATCCATGTCTTCAAAACAAACATATCCATTTTTTTAAAGGAAAATTATGACACTAAACTAAAAAAAAAAAAAAAAACCTCATTACACGCACAAAGTACGTGTGATGAGACTAGTTTATAATAATAATAATAATTCTATAGTTAGGATGAGGGATTTAAACTTGAATGTTTCCATTGAAAATACTAAAAATTGTCTCATGTATAAAATAAATTAAAGAACAAAATTTAGGTACAGTAACTTAAGGGGTGTTTGGTTCGTTGTGACGTGTACTTGATGTGATTCACATTACGATAATGTAATATTAAAGTTTTTGGTTTATTTTATTTTTTCTAATATTATCATTGTGGGGATAAAAGTCCAAATTTATATATTGAGCCTTGGGCCCTATTTAAAGATGTGTGTGTGTCCGAGGAGGAGTAAGTGATTAGGAAAGGTCCCGGACTGGAGAACCACGCAAGTAAATGATAGAGGAATATAGTCCGAGGAAGGTGTCCTCCTCGGATATGAGGAATAGTGGTCAAGCAAATACCTGGGTGGTTTAGGTGACCTTCCTGACAGTTCCAATGATAAGGATGAACTTCAGGCACATATAAAGATGATAAGAATAGAGAAATATCTGAATGAAAAGCTGCTACCACCACATTAAATGCATTGCAGTAACTTTTTTGGCCCCATTTATGTGGAAAAGACCCTTGAACAGTACAATCTCAACTGCCAGCATTCATGGAGAACCAAAGAAGGTATCTGATGGGACATATACTCGAGTGAATGCTTAGATGAAAAACAAGTGGACGATCAAGATAGTGGAAAAGAAAACCATATAAATGTAAGAGACCTCTCAAGAGAGGATGATCAGAAAAAAAAGAGAGGAAGAAAAAACAAAGATTTATTGTAGTTCTAAGAATCGTATTAAATTTTAAAACAAAAGTTTATCTCCTCGAAGATCAGTTTATTCAAGTTTCAAGTTTTTTTTTGCACTTGTTCATCTTTTAAACCTTAATTAAACGCTGTTTAATTCACAATCAGCCCAACTCTTTCACTCACTCTCTACAAATTCATTGTATTGGACTTGTTGGACTCATATTCCATATCTTTTGGGCTTAGATTACAAATCTTGACCCTACAACCATAATCTAAAATTACAAAATATATCACATCACCTTAATTTCATCACATTTCTAAACAATATAATGTTGTATTATTGTATTGAGATTATATTAATGTAATATTACAATAATGTAATATTACGGTGTAATGTAACATCACTATGAACTAAACACTCTCTAAGTGTAATCCATTAAATTCTCCAATTAATATCAAAAACATGGTTGTATTGATAAATGAAATACAAACACCTAATAAGAAGAATTATGACTATATATTATGCATGAGAAACCTTTTCCAACTGATTGTGATCGATAGTGTCTTTCATCACTTGTAATTAAAATAGCGGAGCCATTAGTTGCATTTAAATGTTGTAGGGCATATAAGTTTGGATTGATGTTGAATATAAATTATAAAAAAAAAAAAAAAAAATCCATTAGTTCCTAGAAAGTTGGATATACGGTTAACAAAGAGAGATGTGTCCTTTCTCTATTTATTATAGAAAGTTGCTTGAACTTTAAGAAATAGAAATTTTATGACCAAAGAGAGCACAAAATTAGTTGGACAAAATTTTGGATTTCTTTGATTTTGTTAAAGTAGTTGGACAAAAGATCAAATAAGTAAATGCAATTTGTAGAAAATCAGACACAATACTTAATTATACTTGTCATTTAAGATACTTGTGGGAGGAACAAATCTTTCCCCAATCAGGTATTATTCACTTTGGGAATGGGCCGAGAAGCCAATGACACTCTCACGAATTTGTTCAATCCCACATCAGGGAGAGATACATCTCACCCTTCCTTAGGCCAAGTGCTTATAAGATATGAGTGGGAGATGTCTCTTCCCAATGTAAGATTGAACAAATTCGTGAGGGTAGCATCGACTCTTCAGCCCATTTTCAAAGTAAACAATACTTAATTGGAGAAAAATTCGCTCCTCCCACAATATTCATTTTTTATTAGCATTATTTAAGAGCTTCAATTAAATGGTAAAAAAAAAATAGTTAAGAACTATGACTTAAAGACAGGTGGCAAGATTACCAAGGAACCCAACACAAGCAACGTGTTAAATACTATAAAAACAGACAATTTGGGTGTCTTTCACGATTGAAGAATCTAATCTAATTGCCATCCAAGTTAGACTTTTATATTGATTCTCAAAAAGAAAAAAAAAAAAAAATATATATATATATATATATATATATATAGAGTTTTGTATTTATTAAAATAAGCCCCCACTTGGGAGAGCACGCCTAAATATATTAAGGTCCATCAATCGAGACTGGCTTGACTGACTAATGATTTTTTTTTTTTTTTTTTAAATCGTATGATCAAGAACCATAATTTTTGACAAAAGATAGGACAAAGAACAACGTTAGAGATGAGCTAAATAGCATAATAAATAGTATAGAAATAGAATATATTTATATCTATACCATTCTCCTTGAAAGAAAGAAGTCCCTGGTCCAAATTTCCCAAACAATTATAACATAAACAGTTTGTGCGGATGGTATTCACACTTACACGTAGCCACTAGCCACCAAAAACTTTATGGCTTCACATCAAATTTTTTTTATCACCTTCTATTACATACACCTACCACCAACATTTCTTACCTGCTTTTTGATCTCCTTTTCAATCCATCCTTCAAATTGTAAAAAAAAAAAAAAAAAAAAAAAAAAAAGAAGAAATATAATTCGAAACCAAAAAAAAAAAAATTAAAATGAAATTTTTTTTTTTTTTTTTTTTTTGTGCAAAACGATAATAACGTTTGTTAAGAGAAGAATCGGAGCAATTTCGCTAATCTCCACCGGAGGGACACCAAGGCGTCATATCCATTGGATAACTACCCAACACTCGCAAAAACGTCGTGAACTCCTGAACCTCAGCCAGCGCATTTTGGGCTCTAACGTCAGCCATAGACGCCTCGAAGTCCACATAAAACATGTACTCGAAATGCTTCGCGGTCCCCACATTCGCATCGTCCACCAACCTGATCGGACGGTTGCGGTGCGGCCTCGACTCGATCTTCGTCAGGCTGATGTTCCTGAACGCGAACGCCGACAGGACCTTGAACAGGACCGAAGTCCCCTTCTCGTGCGCGAACACAATGCTGGTCTTGAAGGGACGGTCGGTACGAGGTATTATGGGCTCCCGGGCCAGCATCACGAACCGGGTCACGTTGCTCGAGTCGTCCTGGATTCCGTCGGCGAGTATGTTCATCCCGTAGAGTCCCGCGGCGCGTGCGCTCGCTATCGCCGCCGTGTCGCGGAGGTTGTTGGTGGCGACGAACTCGGCGGCTCCCGCCGTGTCGTCGACGGCCTCGCGCGCGACGTTGAGGCCGAGTTTCGTGAGGGTGAGTTCGCACTGAGCCAAGGCTTGCGGGTGCGAGATGACTCGGGTCAAGTACTCTTTTCGGACCCCCGGTAAAGCCAAGAGGCAGTGGTGTACGGGTAACTGTACCTCGCCGACTATGTGGAGGCGGTGGCGGAGTAAGAGATCGTAGTTTCTGTGAATGGAGCCGCCGAGCGAGTTTTCGATTGGGAGCACAGCTCGATCGGCGATCCAAAGCTCCACGGCTTGGAAAGCCACTTCGAACTGGTCACAAGGAATGGCTTCGCAGTTCGGGTAAGCTTTTCCGGCCGCGGCTTCAGAGTACGCGCCGGGGACACCTTGGTAAGCAACCCGGAGCTGCGACCCGTGCATCGGAGCCGGCGACAGGTCTGTGATAGTTAACGGCTTCGCCGGCGGCCTGCTGTTGTTGTTGTTGTTGATGTCCGCGGCTGCGAGGTCAGTTTTGTTCTTGTCGGTGATGGGAACGAGGTTGAGATCGATGGTCTTGTGGCCGTTAACGGCGGCGATATGGTCCGCTGAGCCGTCGGAACCGGCTCCGGATCCGGGCTTTTCAGTGGGTTGTTCTTTGGAAACGACTTTACTGGTTAAGATAGCGCAGGAGCTTTGCCAGTCTGCTCGACTCATTCCGACGCCGTTCGGGAAGTTGACCGAGTCGGATCGGTAAACGCATTTGACCGAGGCGAGTCGGAACGGAGCGAGTCGCGGGCGAGTTGTCCTGATGAAGGACTGCGAAGGAGGAGCAATAGCCTGCATAGTTGTTGTTAGTGGAAATAATTGAAAACAAAAGGTGGAATAGGAAAGAGAGAGAGAGAGAGAGAGGCTGTTTCGGTTTGTGTTTTTTTTGTTTTTGTTTTTGTTTTTGGTGTTTTTTTTGTGTTTTTGGTGTTGTTTAGATTTGTAAAAAGATAATTGAAGCTTGTTGTTCTCTAAAATGAGAAACGTCAAGCTGAGAAATAAAAGAGGGGTTATTGGGTTTATATACTAAGAGGAGAGTAGGAAGAGTAGTAGACAAGATGGTAGTGCGGTCAATCTCACACCTACCCCCTACACGGTACAGCCCCTCCGGACTCCCCCAACTCTCTCTTTTATTTATTTATTTTTTTTCCTACTTTTATGTTTTCTCTCTTCTAAGTTTTAACACTTTAGCTTGGTCTAAATTTGGCAACTTATTAAAAACTAATTTTTAATTTAAATTATTTTGAGTAATATTATAAATACAAATTATTTTATAATATATTTTTATAGACTGTTGATGTAACAAATTTTTATTAGTTTTAATATTAACTCATCACTAATATCATATTTTTACTTACAATAACTAAATTAGCAGTTTGTAAAAATGTTGTAAAATAATTTGTGTCTGTAGCATTATTCAATTATTTTTGTGATAATATGTTAGTAGTATGTAAACTCGATGTGGTAAGTTTGCTTTCCAAATTTATTATATGAGTCTTAAAAAAAATGTTTCCATACAAGTCTTATAAAAATCTTTGTTTCTAAAAAACAAAGGAAAAGTCTTATAAAAGTCTTTATAATAAAATTGGTATAAATTTTGTTTTATTTTGAAATCAAAATACCTAAAACACTAGTAGTCGTGAAGACGATTACACGAAAAGGAGAGATGGAAAAGAAAAAGTTTTCTTTCTATTCTTTTTACTTTTGGAAAAGATTTTAATAATGCAACAAAGAAAATTCAACAGGCATTATGAAATCTCTCCACAAAAAAAACAGGCATTATGAAATTGAAACGTGTTGTTGGAGGTAAATTACAAATGATTTTTGTGATTTATTTCCTCATTAATTGAAAAAAAAAAAAAAAAAAAGAAGAAGTGCATGGGGAAGTATCACTTTGACCAACATGTCTAGATATTTTTGTTGTAACCTACCAATTAATAAATAAGTCATCTTCCTCCAATTATTTAATCAGATACACAGTTAGTCTAATCTCTAATATTTAAAATTTTGCTACATTAGAGCATCAGCATCCAGATTTTATATCCTATTTTATTTTACCATCCTGAAAAACTACTTTATCAACTATACTATATTATTTTACAATACATCCAGCATCCCAATTTTTATTTTCCTATTCTACTCATTAAAATAATATTTCTATACAATAAAATAATATATCCCACAATTTCTATCATTTACAATACAACACATTATTTATTCTTTCTCTCTCTTTATTTCTGTTCAACAAACACAATCACCACCACTGCCGCACTACACACACTAGACACCACCACCACCACCACCACCCCATAATCTATCGTCAACACCAAAAAAAAAAAAAGAAAAAGAAAAAGGAAATCCCAGGCAGCAAACCCACGCCGCCACCCACTGACCCAAAAACCCACTCCGACGGAGCCACAGACACCCACCCCACCGTCGGCCTACCTGCCACAACTACTTCCACCACCTCCACTGCCGGCCCACTAGCCACAACCATAAACCCCAGTAGCTGAACCAAAAAATAAAAAAACATAGTCTAACGCCAACACAGCACCACCAACACAAATTGAGGAAAAAAAAACCCACCAGATCACTGCCACATCCACCGAGCGAAACCATCATCAGCGATCTTGAGCGAAACCATTATCGACGACATTGGCAACCCACCAATCTCCACCGAGAAACCCACCAATCTGCACCAATCCGTACCCACCCCAATTGTACGATCCAGCCGCCTCTCTCTCCACCAATCCCCACCACACGTCCATCATCCACTCCGACACTCTTCAGCGCCTGCAAACTCGCATTCATTGCTTTCCACCTATTCACCGCGTTGTTCATCATCACGCTATCCAACGACATCATCACGGAGAGATCGGCTCGTGTCACGGAGAGATCAACTCAGAGTTACGGCGAGAGCTCCGATGTGGTGTGTGATGCTCAATGCCATGGAGTATCTGAGAGTGTGATAGAAAAGAGGGAGAAAGAGAGGAAAGTGTGAGACCGTGAGAGATAGAGAAAGACGGAGAGATAGATGAGAGATGAGAGAGAAAAAAAAAAAGCTAAATAAAATATTAATATTACTTTTGGCATAGTGCTACAGTGCAATTTCTCACTTTTGGCCTTCTAGCTGCTGGGTGTATTTTGGGCCAACATGCCAAATGTTGATTGCATTTGACATTTACAAGGCCGGCTTGGGATGCTCTTAGTTTTTGAAATATCCTGTAAAAGGTACATATTGTCTTAAGAGAGTAACACTATTTACGTCTCAACCATTTTTTTTTTTTTGGAGAAGAATTTACATTTCAACTTGGTCATACTCAATTTCAGCTAATATTTCATGTTATAAGATGTGTTAAAGCACCAACAATGTAATAACTTCTAAATTTTTTTTTTATCTTGAGGCAAAACACAACTTTTATGAAATATTATTATTTAAAGCTTAATTTTATCAATTATAAATTATTTACTATTTATTAATTTATGTTCATAGGAATAACAAATTTTGAATGGTAAGTAAAATCTATACTTGTAATTATTAGAGTTTAAATATATATAAAAATAGATATTTACTAAAAGCTTTCATGGATGACTTTTACCACTACCACTCCCACCCATTATAACTTTGGATGTAATCTTTTGTCTAATATTGTATCATTGTAAATGTTCACTCAATTGAAGGATTCTATTTTGAGTGGGTCAATCATCTTCAATAAACTTTAGAGAATGATAAGAAAATATCCTTGTAGAAAAACGTGTACTCTATATATATTTTTTATATATAAATATTAGTATTAATTTTATTACAAAATATTTATATACTAATATGTAATCTTTAATGGGTCTTAAGTAGGGGTGTCCACGGGTCGGGCGGGTCGGGTTTGTGCCCAACCCACAAACCGACCCGTAGAAATCGGGTAGACAGATTTTTCACCCGCAACCGACCCGTTAAGAGGGTCGGGTTTCGCGGGTCGGTTTTCCAGCGGGTGACATCGGTTTCGACCTCACCCGAAACCCGACGGAAAACGCATAGAAACGGCCAAAATCGACGAGATCTCGCCTGATGTGGCCAAGACCGGTGAGGATTTCGTCAGGTCCAGTGAGGATTTCGTCAGATCCGTTGAGGATTTCGTCAAATCCGATGATTTTTCCCTCAAATCTTGCCGAGAATCGCTGGATTTGGTGTATCTATGCCGGATCGGATTGTTTTGGTCGCCGAAATTTGCCAAATCAAGCTAAAAACTCGCCGGAATCACTGGAGAATTCGCCAGAATTTGATGGGGTCGGGCAGGTCAGGTTTCACGGGTTTTGAACGAGGGGACTCGAAATCGACCCGCCAGTGTCGGGTTTTGGAGCTCGGGACCCGCGGCCGACCGCCGGAGCAGTCGGATCGGGCGAACGCCAGTCAGGTATGGGCGGGTTGTGCGGTTTTTCGGGTGAGTTGGACAGCCCTAGTCTTAAGGGCATGCCACAACCTTGGCAACTCACACACAAGGCATGCCATGGTTGCGGCTGCGTGCCCATGCCAGACTACTATGGCTTAGGTAGTGTGCATGCCATGGCCTTGACTGCGTGCTCACGCCGGGTTGCCATGGCCTAGGCACTGTACACACGTGTATGTCATGCCTCGGCTGCGTGTCCACATGTGGCTACCACGGCTTAGGCAACATGAAAGCAGAGATGCCATTGCCTTGATTGCGTGATCACACGGGCTGCCATAGCCTAGGTAACGTGCAAGAGCGCATGCCATAACCTTGGCTATATTCTTACATTGGGCTGCCATGGCAGTGGTAGCGTAAACGTGAGCATGCAAAATATAATTAATTAATTTTTTAATCAAAATTTTATATCGTATTCAAAAATTGACACATCCATTTATTAAAAAAAAAAATCCCTTTCACATGCAATACTTTATTTATTTTTATTATTTGATGTGCGGATAAATGAGTATATATATATTATATATATATATATATATATATATATATATATATATTCTATTAGGACATATAATAGTCATGCGTATATATATATATATATATATTCTATTAGGACATATAATAGTCATGCGTAGCTCTATTAGTATTACTAACATCTGTTTTTGCTCTATCACAAGTGATATTTTACCTGATAGGGGCAGCACATAGGAAGTGTTGGAGTTTTGGGTTGGTGGAGGAAATGGGAATGACTGCCACAGAGATAGAGCGAGATGGGGCTGTTTTAACTTTGAAGGAATATGAACCTAAAATAGAAAAAGTATTTTGTATCAAATGATAACATATCATCCATATTAAAACACAATAAATGAGAGACATATGTGTAAAAATAACTATCTATTAACATATGTCTTTCATTTGTTAATAAAATAATTATTTTTTGTTGATATATTTTACAATTAATTATTAAATTTTGATATTACTGTCATCTATTCTATATGCTTCTCCAAGAAGAGAGGAAGCACAAAATGTGAGGGAGGGAGAGGGCCACACATTCTGGCAGATAAGACTTTAGGACCCTTTATCTCATTTCTACAGGATTGTGCTTAATTTGGTCCCTAGCTACATGCTATAGATTTTAGTTCATTTTTATTTTCTCTACTGTAAATCTTTCTATCTTCGAATTTTCACTGCAATTTTCTCAGTTTCACGTGTGCAATTAATAAAGGCAGTTGTCATCTGCATTTCTGTTATATCATGAATTTAAGCAGTTTTCCCCCGCTTTTTCGGTGTAAGAAAAAGTATGAAGTCAATTGCATCTTTTCCTTTTTCAAAAATAAAATAAAAAGGCAAACATATATATAAATGCTATAATTTTTTTTTTTTGACAAGATAAATTC
Source organism: Quercus variabilis (assembly GCA_030445155.1). Taxonomy (NCBI): domain Eukaryota; kingdom Viridiplantae; phylum Streptophyta; class Magnoliopsida; order Fagales; family Fagaceae; genus Quercus; species Quercus variabilis. Next base: position 16,592,267 of record CP129445.1, on the reverse strand, counting down.
TATAATTCTTTGGTTGTATTTTGTGAGAATTCACAAGCGATTCCCCCCCCCCCCCCCCCCCCCCCCCCCAAAAAAAAAAAAAGACTAGGACTTGGTACAAATAATCTTTGGACAATATATTTGTGACAATAAATTATATTATTAAAATTTAACATATAATAGATCAAATTATATGCAAATGACTTTTACGTATTACTCATATTTCTTAAATGATATTGGACCCTCATTTATCAAACTCTCAAGTATAATAATTAATAAATAAATAAATAATATGTGATGCCCTAAAAGAGTGGGTTCCTAAAGTTGAAAGTCTTCACAGGTAGACCACAAAATAAGAAAAAAAAAAAAAAAAAAGATGCAATGATTGATGTCGCTTAGAGAAATTAACTTTCAATGCCCACACATTGTTAAATATATAGACTATATATAGTAAGCACTAAATCGACTGCACAAACATAATAACAAAGTAGTTAATTTTTAAATTGGAAATGAAGGAAATAAAATTAATCACACTGAAATAAAAATTGAAGGATGAAATTGTAAAAACTCTTATAAGTTTTTGATAGAATTCAAGTAAAATTGTTTGAACATAATCCACATGCATAAGACACCATACATGATGTCATTATCATCGAACTATCACTTCAAAAATTTACATTTGTTTTGATTGATTTTGGAGTCTCTCAAACAAAACAATTATCTGAATCAATTCTTTTATATCTTTATGTAATACTTACTTTTCCGGCTCTCTTATGAAATTCAAAACTGAATACATATTAAATATCACAATTTAAGAATAATAGTCAACAGAAAATCTATAATCTAAGAGAGCACATAATTAAAGGCAAAAGATTTTTTTTTTTTTCCTTTTTAGGGTAACAAAGGCAAAAAAGTTGATTCAATTTATGTTAGGAGTCATAATTCATGTGATAGAAATGATAGAAAGGAGCGTTTCTCATAGAGTATTGATTATTTTCCCAAGACTACCATTTATGTGCTACTAAGTTATGCATGCTTATCCGACATATTGTAAATGAGTCAAGCCCTAAAGTATTCAATTTTGATTCACTTATTTTGCTATCAAACTCAATTGTAATTGAATTCAATTTTTATGATTAAACTTAGCTCATTAATTTTCCAAACAAGATTTGAACTTATTCAGAAATTATGTGTGGGTACCATAAGTATGATTGAGTAAGTGAGTATGCTTCTTCTCTAAAATGATAGTTAGTCAAAGAAATTTATTTCTTATCTATTTTTAGGGTAATTGTGTTGAACAACTACTTGGATCTTATCTAATTTGGCTATTCAAGCGACTTGATTTATTTAGATTGTATGATATTCAACTTAATCTCAATCTTGACCAACCACAACTTGATTAAAATCATTTTGTATATTAAGACACTTTGATTTTTTTTAGTTATGTAAATCTGCAACTCGATTATGAGCTACATTACTCATAAGTTGATCAGGGCGAGTGTTTAGTACAGAGAACATCTCTCACATTTCCTTATGATGCAGATTGGTTAAGGGAGAATAAAATACTCTTTCCTAGTGGAATTAGGATTTATTTTCTTTTACAAGTTCAATTAAAATACTTTTCCTAGTTGAATTAGGATTTTAACTGTTTTTATTTTCCTAATTAAATTGTTTTTCTTTTCTCAGGTAGAAGTAGGTTTATTATTTCTTTTCCTAAAAGGAGTAGGAGAAGTTATATTTCTATAATTACTCTTATAGAGCAACTAATTATTGTTATGTGTTGATTAATAAAGCTTGTTAGAGAGGTTTTCTCTTTAATTTTGCCTACTAGCCTTACTGATGCAGTGTAGGCATGTAAAAGCAGAATCTGTAACACACAATTATTACAACTTTTCCACAAAACCTAAGTTCCACAAGAACACTAGGCTAGTAGGCAAAATAATAGAGAAAACCTCTCTAACAAGCTTTTATTAATCAACACATAACAATAATCAACCGCTTTATAAAGAATAATTATAAGAATATAATTTATCCTACTCCTTTTAGGAAAAGAAATAATAAACCTACTTCTACTTGAGAAAGGAAAAACAATTTAACTAGAAAAACAAAAACAATTAAAATCCTAATTCAACTAGGAAACAGATTTTAATTGAACTTGTAAAAGCAAATAAATTCTAATTCCATTAGGAAAGAGAAAACAACATAAAATATTAAAATATTTTATTCTCCCTTAACCAATCTGCATCATTCTCTCGGGGTTAGGGAAAACTTGTCCTTAAGTTTTGTGGCAATCTTCCATGATCAATTGGAACCTTGAATAGTGCTCTCCATCCTATTCTTTTGTGCAAGACAAGATGAATCAATATGCTACTTATCATTCTTTTCTCATTCAAAATAAATCTTAATGTTTGAATTTTTATTCTTGACCTCTTTTGCCATGGTGGGATACACAAAGCAAGTACTAAAAAGGAATCCATGCACACATCCATAAATTTCATATTGCCTCCTCCACAAAGATTACTTAAAATCACTCGTTCAAGCCTCTTGTTGATCTCTATTAATTCTTGTTCAATAAAATCCTCCCATTAGAGATCAATAATGTTTTCCATTAATCTTTCCAAATTAATGTTAACTTTATTACCAAAAAAATTTGAGAGAAGCTCATCAATCCCAATGAAATCATAGTGTTTAATCATTAATGTGTTCAAGTTCAAGATTTAGTAGATTGAAACTTCGTTCATCAATTGAGAACTCATCTACTACTGACAAACCATTTGTACTAACGTATGATTGTAATTAGTAAACTCAATAACCTTTTGTTTTTGAATGTTGAAAGTCTCATCAACAGTGTGAGTTATGGGCTCACCTCGTATGTATATGACTTTATTTTTATCCTACTCAATTTTGTCTCCTTGACTAAAATATTCAGGATATTCATCATAAATTAGTGGAGAATCCCAATTTATTGCACAAATCCTTTCAATGTATTCTTCATTCTCTTAATTTGATATCGTAGTCCTCCTCGATATCGAGGTCCTTCTCCTCCTCCACATAACATGGATTTCAATGGCAGTTTTAAGGTCGATTTCCAATGGCTAAGGCGGTGAGCTAATTTTGAAAGCGCATCAAACCACTCCTCTATTTGTTGAAAGAATGCCTCTAACTGCGCATCGCGTGCAACCTCATTGCGTTCATACATGTCATCTATGGCAACAAGTCTTTCCCCATGTGCTTCTCTTTGTGCCAAGGTAGGAACCTTGCTTGGCTTTGATACCAACTGATATAGCGTAGGCGTGCAGAAACAAAATTTATAACACATAATTACTACAACTCTTCCACGAAACCTAATTTTCACAAGAACACTAGGCTAGTAGGCAAAATAATAAAGAAAACCTCTCTAACAAGCTTTTATTAATCAACACATAACAATAATCAACCTCTCTATAAAGAGTATTAATTTATAGGAATAGAATTTCTCCTACTCCTTTTAAGAAAAGAAATAATAAACCTACTTCTACTTGAGAAATTAAAAACAATTTAACTAGGAAAAGAAAAACAATTAAAATCCTAATTCAACTAGGAAAAGGATTTTAATTGAACTTGCAAAAGCAAATAAATCCTAATTCCACTAGGAAAGAGAAAACAACATACTCCCTTAACCAATCTGCATCACCTTAAGTATACATTTTTGCAAGAAACCAAACTTAGCTTCTAGCCACTCAACGTGTGGATTGTCCGGTAACGTGACTTTGATATCAATTGCAATGAGTGCATGTCTGACAAAATGGACAATATCACAAGATTCACAACATAATAAAAGAGGCAATATTCTGTTTTCTTCAAAGGAAACTAACTTCTAAAGTGAATCCTCGCTCAATAATAAGATTTTGTTATTCAACATCAAACTATATAAATAGACGAATTTACAAAAAATATAAGATTCTCAAATTCAGAAAGAAAATCTTTATCTACTACATAGGTTGATTCAAAAACTAACAAAATAATACAATCTTATTTTTTGATAATCAACATATATATAATACAATCTTATAATAATAATAATAATAATAATAATAATAAAAAGACATAAATTAGTAGCACACACGAATGCACGATTTAGTTTGCATCATGACCTCACAAGCTTTTACTATGGGCTATGTTTTTCTTTAGCAACTATAGTGCCACGTATCGATCCCACCAACTTCTGTAGGGTATACCGTTTAAAACCAAAACTCTTGTTTGCATTCAGACAGGTTCTCTTTGTTTCCTTCTCTGTGTTTGGTGTGGCGGCAGCCAAGTCGATTAAACAACTCTGTCATGTTTGAAAATTGAAAATCAAAAAGAGAGTGAGTATTTTAGAGATTAAAAGAGTTCATATATTATTGTTGTAAGAGATTTTTTTGTCATATTGTAATGTTTCCAAATCACATAAATCCTTATATTTTCTTTGTAATAGTTCTGTTTCATTTTTTATTTTTAATAAACTCATATATAGTCACGTCATTTCTCATGCGACCCATGTCTCCTCAGCAAAAATTTGATACCTACTAATGAATCATGAGGATGAAATTGGACACAATACGTCAGGCACTTAGCGCACACACCTGTTGTCTTTGAAATCATAGCTACCGACTTTCTTAATGTGTCAAGTTGAGAAGCCATGGTAAAAGTTATATTAATTCTAGATAACTTTTGACTTGACTAGTTAAAACTTTCCAAAATTTCAATTCCTACGGTTTATTTTTTTTTTTCTTTATTATATTAATCATTATATTTTAAATTGTGTTTATTACATATAAATTGTTGCACACATCCAATTTCTAAATCGAAATCAAAACTTAAAATCACGATTTTTAAATCATAACTTTAGGTCACGGTTTCAATTCAAAATTGAAGTGCGTATAATAACTTTTGTACAACAAGTATTACCCTCATATTTTTATTATTTCCTATGTGTTTTTTTTTTTTTTTTTCAATTCAAATTACATGAGATTTTAATGGTGAAGGTGAAATGAACCCACCAAACCATAGCAATCAGCAAAAAACGAATGTTTGTATTACAATTGTGTCAATAATTATAAAGCTTGGGGGTGAAATCAATAATTAGCAGAGTTAACCTTGATTGAATTACACGATAGTAGTTGAAGTAGGTGAGGATCTGTGAAGAAATTTCTTGCCAACCACCAATTCATCAATTAATTTAATTTATTTTTGTACATTAATACTATTAGATAGAAAACATACTCTCTCTACCTACGAAACTACCCTAACACGTTTTTCATGTTCTCATAGATTTTCCAAACACTTACGTTACTACTACACGTGCACCATTTCACAGGTCTTTCTTTTTAATATAAACAAAGTTTTGTCTACTTTTTACTAGTAGTCGAAGGAATCTACAACATTTTCCATTTCTTACCCGATATTTTTTCTCTCTTGTTACTAATATATATATAATTATATATATATATATATATATATATATATATATATATTTTTTTTTGTGGGCTATATATATATTGTTTTAATAGAGAAAGTGATGGACCTTTGATATAGCATAATCTCCAATTAAATGTGGTTATAATAGAGAAAGTGATGGACCTTTTATATAGCATAATCTTCAATTAAATGTGGTTAATTAAAAGTAGACATTGAGAGAAAGAAATGGACCTTTCTTTTGGCCAGTAGCACAATACTACGCATATTTAAAGGATGTCTTATTTCACAACCATCCAAAACCAAAAAGCTTGACTTTTAATCTTAGAACAGTGTATATGAAAGTAGATTACAAAATGGACTAACAAAGAACGAGACGTGAACTTAACAAACAAGAATATAAAGGGTGAACTTATAAGCTTCGATCATTAATTGATGCTGCCCTCAAGAAATCTTCAAGATAATTATTTTAGCAGCTTAGGAAAGAGTCATTGCACAATCATAGCAGCAGAAAAATATTGCCTAGTTTGTGAAGTTATGTGTAGCCTAGCTAGTTTGTGTTTGATAGGAAATATTGTCTTGTATGATTTTTTTTTTTTTTTTTTCGCATATTTTCTCTATTATTTGCATCTCATTTATCTAAAAATTGGTTAAATTCGTAACAGATTTGAGCTCCAATAATTCTTTAAAATTTTCTCATTTTAATATGAATTCATCTGTTTACACTTCCACTTTTCTTTAGGGACATAGAAAATGCTATTCTTTTGAAAGTTCATACGAATTTCAATCCATAAATTATTAGATTGTACCATGTTCCATGTGCTAAACACATGCGTTCACATTTATATATTCATGTAAATAAGGAAAGGAAGACTTACAGTTAGTCATGGAAAAATGTTAGATAGTAGTACGTACTATCAGATAAGATTTTATACTTACTTGTCAACGATAGCCCTAGCTAGTCGTGCTCCATTGTTAGATATATATATATATAAGCAAGCTCAGCCCTCAGGTTTGTTGATTGAATGAGTTTTTTTTTTTTGTAAATCCAAGAAGGGAAATATTCAAGAAGTTCTATTAGCAGTGTAGGTAATGCTGCCCAATTATTGAATTTCCACCATTCATTTAGCTTCCCTCTTGCCTCTTTCCACATTCTAAAACTTTTACTAGTGCAGGAAAAAAAATAGAGCCTAAGTTGAAGAACTATGGACAGTCAAATAAATGCTCTCTATTTCTCAGAATTTGGCTGTGAAGACATTTTACCTGTTGATTATCAAAAGACCAAAGTAGCAAAATACATTTTACCTGTTGATTTTCTGTTTACAAGACCTCCAGGTCCATTGAATGGCTGTTGGTTATTATAGCTAGGACTGAGAATTTTTTGAGTTTTACCGCAACCATGCATGTGAACCAGAAATCTGAAGGGTAGATGCACTGGTTTTCATTTCAAATCCCTTCAGAGCAACGCTATATATATTCAACAGATAATCAATATGGCATAAAGTTCAAAATCTTGCATGTTAGAGCTTATGCTCGTCACCCTATTGAGCACATGATTTGTGGTACGTACCTAAATCTCTCGCGTTGACATGTTATATATATACACAACTAAATCAATCTCTCTCTCTCTCATTAAAAAAGAAAAACTAATCTCTCTTTGGCCCTCAAGGGCATCATGGACAGAAAATGAAACGTATCTAATGAGCGTGTTTGTTTTTTATACAAGGATCAAAGGCAGAGCCATAAATGTGTGGACAAAAAACAGGTTAGTAGTTGCAAAAGGACAAATAATTAGATCACCAAACAGGGTCACGTTGAATAACTAAAGGAGCTGGCTAGGGAAATCCCATATGCTAAAAATACTTGTTTTATTGTGTTAGAGATGTGGTCCGGGTTTGATATTTACTTTCTCCTATGACTCAAAGTTTGATTGTTAAGTGAAGCAGAAGCAGCTATAGCATGTGTGGCATGCTGCTGATTAGTTGACCACCTTATCAAGACAATTTGTGTAGCAAAAATTAAGATTATATATATATATATATAACTACTCGCGTATGTGGCTTAATGACAAAAAGCCCTTGTGGCCAATGACGGCTCTAAAAATATTGACAACAAAACTAAAGAGAATTTCGTTATGAAACTTAAATTATGTAAAATCTAGTAAAAGAGAATTCCATATATTGACAAGTATAAAACCAAAAAAAAAAAAAAAAAAACGCAAAACATAAAATCTTACAATTTTCTTCTATAAGTTTTTTTTTTTTTTTTTTTTTTGAAATTGTTGCATGATAATCTCAATGTCTCATTATCAATTCTGCAAGATACATCTCTTTCAAAATTTTAGTTCAATAAAATTTTTCTTTGCCTTTCCTTTTTGTTTGTAAATGCCTACTATATTGTTAAAAAGACTAAAGTTTAAGAATAAAGTTTAGCTACAAACTTAATTGTAGCTTAAGGCTACAACTCTCACTAAATAAATTAGCATAACTACATATTTTGAAAATATAACATTTGAATTACATATTCTTTATATTTTTAAAACACGTATCAAATTTCATGCCAATCGAATATTATTTACTATTCGACCCATAAACTTATTTTTTATGTATAATTTCAAAACTACAAAACTCAAAATTTAAACATTTGATTGATTGCATTACTTTTAATCTTTAATTTTATTGATATTTTGCAAGCATTGAGGATATAAAAAGAAAATGTGATCTAATGGTGGATTTGTCAAAATTCACATTCAATAAAAAAAAAAAAATTAAGTAGAGTTGTAGGCTTAATATATAATCAAGTTTGTTACCAAACTTTGTCCAATGTTTATTTATGTTAGGCCTAAAAAAATTTAGGATGGTCACAATTTTTTTTTTAAGGTAAAAAATCATAAAATATTTAATAATTATTTTTTCCCAAGTCAGAGTGGTCCTGTGACCACCCTGACATTAATGTAAAACCGCCCTTACTTGTGACTCATCATTTTTACGAGTCTAAAAATTGTGAGTTTGAATAGTGACAAGTCTCATTATTGTGCATGCGGTCTCTCATTCTCATCATACTTGAGTTAGGTTTTGAGTTAGGTTTAGGTGGGCCGAATCCACACTTGCAAGCTTTTTTATTATATATATATATATATATGCTCAATTTTGGCACCACAAATTAAAATTTCTTCTATATTGATGGGGACATTTTTAATTGAGATGGAGTTAGTTGAGGATGACTTAAAGGACTAAGTCATAAAAGATTTTAGTCACAAATTTTTTTTTTCTCAATGCCTTTTTTTTTCTCAAGGCCCAGGCGTGTATTCACCTACCGGCTAACGCAAGCACAGATCATTCTTAGAGAGGCGTTGAAAAACAAGAATAAACTAATGAGGGAAAAGAATAAAGCAATGAGTTGTCAAAATATAGGAATATAATATATATATATATATATATATATATATGGCACATCATGAGCTATAGCTAGCTTCTTCATGTTAAGGAAAGGGTTGGTCCATATTGATTCATATATAAATACTAATACATATATAATATTATTCCTTAATATAGTAATACTTCATTGCACGAATTAAGCACAGGGGGTTGGTGCCATTTATGAAAGTGCAAGACAGCCATATATCAAACTCTATATGTGATTTTTCATTTTTGTGAACAATTTGGTCTTTGGTACATTTGCCGCAAAACGTACGAGAGCGATTGTTGTTGTTGCGCCACATTGGAAGCTTATTCGATCACGGCAACACAAATGTTTTTATTATTTTGAGAAATATATTTGGTTGTTAAGAGAAATTAATAACTTATTTTATATATTCGAGTTCTTTCCAAAATGGTTGAAATTTTGGTTCCATGGGTTTTTTGGCATGTTGCTCAAGATTCCCAAAAACATTTGGAAATTTTTTTTGTTTTTGGGTACTACTATACTCTTGGTATCTGTATTCAATATATTTTTTTGTGTACCACTATACTCATGGTATCTATATTTTAAATAGTCCCACGTATGCCTTTTTATTTAAACAATTAAAAATCAAGATCAAGATCTCCCCCTCTAGGGTTAAACCCAAGATTTATTACTGGAGAAAAGGTATCATAAATAATTAAAATCACTATGTTTGTTTAGAAAACTTTATGTAAAGACGGTTTTTCACATTTTTTTATATTTAGCAGTATCAAAAAAAAAAAATGGATTGAACAAAAACTATCTCTTAACTTCCATTATTTGGCTTAGTATGAAAGAGTTGTTTTTTACTAAAAATTTTTATTAAAAAAAAAAACTTTATCTCACAAGAAGCTAAATAAGGAAAATAATTCTATCTCACATGAAACTAAATAAAAGAAGTTAAGAAATATTTTTTCAACTCATTTAAGGTTGCTGCCAAATATAAGAAAATTAGATAGTTTTCTAGAGAATAATTTTTGAAAAACAATTAAAAATCCACTATGTATGTTTCAATAGAAAGCCTTGTATGAAGACGATTTTCTGCATTTTTTTGGTATTTGGTAGTATCATAAAAATGGATAATAAAAAAAAAAAAAAACTATCTCTTAACTTCCATTATTTAACTTGGCATGAGAGTTGTTTTCTACTAAAAATTTCTAGATAAAAAACTTTATCTCATGTGAAGTTAAATAAGAAAAATTACTCTATCTCACACAAAACTAAATAAGGGAAGTTAAAAAATAGTTTTCCAACTCATTTTAAGGTTGCTGGCAAATATAGGAAAATTAGATAGTTTTCTAGAGAATAATTTTTGAAAAACAATTAAAAATCCACTATGTATGTTTCAATAGAAAGCCTTATATGAAGACGATTTTCTGCATTTTTTTGTATTTGGTAGTATCATAAAATTGGATAATTAAAAAAAAAAAAAAAAAAAAAAAACTATCTCTTAACTTCCATTACTTAACTTGGCATGAGAGAGTTGTTTTCTACTAAAAATTTCTAGATAAAAAACTTTATCTCATGTGAAGTTAAATAAGAAAAATTACTCTATCTCACACAAAACTAAATAAGCGAAGTTAAGAAATAGTTTTCCAACTCATTTTAAGGTCGCTAACTATGTGTGTGTGTGTGTGTGTTTCTCAAATATAAAAAAAAAAAAAAAAAAAGATACTCAGTGTTATCGAGTCATCCCAAATCAGTAAGGTGTGATATTGAGAAGGGTTTTATTACTTGCTCCGCGACACTAATTGTTGCATGCAGTTTTGGTGTTAGCGTGTAAGTGTATTCTCTTATCTCATCCCCCTTCCCCTATATTATGTGTGTGTGTGTGTGTTTCTCAAAAAAAAAATAAAAAAATAAAAAATAAAAAAGGTCGCTACCAAATATAGGAAATTAAATAATTTTTTAGAAAATATTTTTTTGAAAAATAATTGATATTCCAAAAAGTGCTAATGTCTAAACAAACAAATTAATTTGATGTGTTGTATAAAATATAAATTACAAAAATTTACACAAATTAATTTTTTCTTAAAATAAGAAAGTCATAATGGTATCTCGATGGGCAACCTATATATAGCTTCTTCTTTTTTTTCTTTTAAAAAAAAAAAAAAAATCTTTATAATGGAGTTTCACTAAGCATAAATCATATTGGTAATTTTAATATACTTATAACGAATCACATCGAAAAATTATGTTGAACACTTTGTAATACTCACATTAAGCTATATAGTGTAAGCACAATGTATAAGACCTAACTTTCTATTATTACAAAAATATATATGATAGGCTATCAAAATAATACAAAATTAAAAATAAAAATAAAAATAAAAACTCTTGGTAGTAGAAAATTAATGAAAATAGATTTTTTTTTTTTTTAAATAACAAAGTCTTACATAAAGTAACTACAATAATTATTTCAATATACTTAGTTCAACCACATGACATAACATAGTGTGGGGGAGAAAAGCCCAACCAAGCGCATTGGGCCCAAGGCCCTATCTAAGGACCACCGTTGTCCGAAGAGATGAAAAAGCTCAGTTAGGGGCCCTGAGAAAGAAGCATGTCTGGAGAAGGGCATGGTCGTGATCCGAGAATATGTTCAATGCGCCGAGGAGTCCAATAACCTCGGATCCGAAGAGCCTTGGTCTGACCCTTTGCAGCCCGTGATCCTCTCGACAGGTGTAATGACGGAACGAACCTCGGACACGAATGAATATAACTGGATCGGAGAAATATCTAAGAGACAGATCTCAACCACCGCATTAAATGCACTGCACCTACTTCTCTGGCCGCATTAATGTGGAAGAGACCCCTGAACAGTATCAGCCCAGCTACCACCACTCACACAAGGCTAGAGAACACCTTTGATGGGACAGGCACTCAAGTGGATGTCCGGATGATGAACAAGTGGACGATCAGGATAAAGTGAGGGGGTACTATATAAGTAGGCAAGCCCCCTGATAGTGAGGGGATCGAAAAATCAGAAAGAGGAAAGAGTGTATTATTTTACTGTAGCCCTAAGAATTGTAACCCAAGTTCATCAATGAAAATCACCTCCTCGGACGAGACACTTATATCCGTCCGAGCACACACTAATTCAAATTCTCTCACTAGTGTGGCTGTTGAATACTGTTATTTTCGTTATTCGCCTAGCTCTTTCACCCACTCTCTACAAATTTATTGTTTTGGGTTCAGTGGGCTCCAAATCCACCCCTTCTTGGGTTTGGGCCGCAAAATCTGACCCTACACATAGCATATGATATGATATATTTTAGATGTTAACTTATATAACGTGTAATTATGTAAGATACATCTTTTATTATATAACATATAAAATGATATTTTTTAGATGTGAATATAATATATTACTTTATAATAATTTTTTTTGACTGAATGTGTAGAAAAAGCAATATATTGATTAAAAAAATCCCCATAGCTAAATGACTAGTTATTATATAATTTTACAATTGACAAAATTTAGGTACAATTCCTTAGGTATAGCCGTAACTTCTCAACTAAATTCAATCATGTAATCACATTGACCAACAAGCTACATAGTTCAATTTAATTGTCATTGGGGGCAAACGACACACTTTGTGATGCATTGGTTTATGAAAATTGATGTTTATGGTAATATTATGCATTTATTATGATTGTATTTACATATAGAAATACCTATTCTCTTATTTATATATAAAAAATATTATGCGACAATGTTCCATTGGAGGGTGTGAACATGAGTTTGACAAGGATTCTTTATAGAATTGAGAGTAAAACTGTGTTTTAACCGTCATGTAAAAAATGATGTGAATTATTGAAGTCTGCAAAAATCAAACTCCAATTTAAACTTTTGATTCAATGGGTTAAAAGATAAAACACAATTTTACCATAAATTTGTCAAAAACCAATTAGCAAAAGCTCCTTTCTTTTTGTGAATAATTAACACTAATTTCTCATTTTGGTTGCTATTATTATTCTTCTCTTTTTGATTGTAATCTCTTGAAATATTTGTCGTGACTTATGTTAATGCTGTGGTAAACCACATACAAAGTGGGACATTTAATATTTTGTTAATTTTTATGTAACTAATTAATCTATTTTTTATGTTACTTTTTTTGGGGAGGGGGGGGGGGGGGGGTGGGGGAACCCGTACAATTGCCACGGATGTACTTGTTTGTTTGTTCAACTTTCAATAATATATTCTGCTCATTCATTAAAAAAATGTTCAAATGAGTGCAACTTGGGCAAGCTAGCCCAATTAAATTTACCACGAGTCCTATATGAGCAACAATTTAGGAGTTGGGATAACCCAAGTTTGGGTTAGTCCTTAGATGCAAAACCACATCTTAATCTCAACGCATATTAGAAAATGGACAACAAACTCTTATTGTTATACTACTCCAACTGAGGAGAACCTAATTCCAAAACAATAGCAAGCAAAGCCCAAACCCAACAAAAATCTAAGACATTAGGATGTCAAGATTCAAGAAGCCAATTTGAGCCCAACCTATAAATATAGTCTGGACTCTGGACTAGGTTAGATTGGACTGATTTGGGCCTTCCTTGTATCATTAGAATGTCAACAAGTAGACCCATGAATGCTGATCCATCTGATTTCAACCATTTTTCTGTAGCTTTCCTTATTTTCGATCATTTTGTCTTTCGTTCTCTGAGTTTGGCTCTCGTTTCACATGAAGAGAGATGAAATGATGATAAGAAATAACAGTAATCAAAATGAAAATGAACGATTTGGTGCATGGTGTAAGAACAAAGTGTGGAGTGATAAACAAGCATATTATTAAACATTGTCTTTAAACTAAACCCAACTTATTATTGAACGATTTGGTGCATGGTGTAAGAACAAAGTGTGGAGTGATAAACAAGCATATTATTAAACATTGTCTTTAAACTAAACCCAACTTTTTATTGAGCTGTAATATTCGTAGTTACACATCATTTTTTTTTAACAAAGAATCTATTTTTAGTATAATAAATATCTTGTATTTTTTTCTTATTAGTTTATGTATAGTAATAATAATATTTTTATTTTTATTTTTTTTACGATAAAATTCAACTTATAACTAGGGTTGTCCACAAGTTAGTTCGAGTCAAGTTTCAACTTATGACTAGGGTTGTCCACAAGTTAGTTCGAGTCAAGTTTGGGTTCCACTTAGACTCGACCTGATTCCAATAGGTAATAGAATAGAAGACCTGCCACTGACTGAGCACTATCAGGTCAGATCAAGTTGGTTTTGGTGGAAATTGAGGGAGGTAACAGCGAACAAGATCTCACCGAATCTAGCCTAGATCTCGATGGATTTGAGACGAAGAGAAGAGAGGACAAGAATGGCAACTTACGACAACATTTGTCAATCAGTTCAGTTCCATTGGGTTTCAAACCTCTTACCCACCGCTCACATCAGTTGTTGATGCTGGAGATCTGCCATTGACCACCCCTCTACTAGAATTGAGTCAGTCCCGGTCAGGTGGCATCGAGTCATACAGTTTTGTCAGGTCTCGGTTTGCTTTGGACATCCCTGCTTATGACTCTTGCTCTAGCTGGAAACCCATAATATATCAAGTATAATCAATCTAGCTATTAAATAAAACAGAAATTATTATATTAGCATATTGTACAAGAAAATACATAAATAGCTCCATGCACAATTTTGAACAATGAACCGTATTTCATTTCCATCAAGAATCCAGCACTCGTGAAGCTGACTTAAAACATTGTACCCAAAAATAAAATACAAAACAATATACATGACCAGGATAAATTCTCAAAGCTTGCTTGAATGCAAGGGGAAAAAAAAAGTTAAAACTGGATATTCTCAATGACTCAAAACTAGATACACTGTTTATAATCTAAAATTACAACACAAACAGATCCCTCTGGATCCTAAAATGTACAAAAATATCTCTATAAGACCTAAAGTCCCAATAAGACTTACCGTGTGTGAAAAACAGATTTCAGACTGAGTTTACCAAATGAGCATAGGGGAATTACACTCAGAACAGCGGTAAAGCCATCCCATGATAATGAACCGTCTGAGCTCAACAATGTGATGATGGCCAACACCAGCAGAAAAAAAAAAAAAAAAAAAAAAACACCATGTCACTTCAAAGTCCAACCCATTTCACCCATCTGAAAAGCCGACCAACTCTGAAGGGCAACTCATAATCTTTGGTGACAGCAGGTTCCCTCCTTGCAGCATCAGGTTCAGACCAAACATACACCCCACGTTCTTGCCGACTACCAGGTACAGTGTTGTCCAGAATAACAGCCACTAGGAATGCAATCACCATGTGAAATGACAGTAATGTGTTGAGGATATAGTTCACCTGCACATTAATCATATTAACAAAAAGTTGTCCAAATGTTTGCAATATCTGTTATGCCAACACACAGTGATAAGTTGCATTAGTGGGATTCATGGGGACTTGTGTTAGAGCTAGGGGTGGTCCATCTTGCAGTTTCACTAGGGTTGATATGCAATGATAAAAATGCAGCCTGATAATTGAAAAAATGCTAGCTCTTTCCATAACATATGATTCCTTTTATCATAGGTTGTATAACCATAATATACGATTTTTTTTTTCTGATAAAAAGTAGATGAATTTTATAAAAACAATAAAGCAAGTGCATTAGTTCTTGAGATCAGTGGGTATACCCAACAAAACACCAAAGAACATCAGTACAACCATTAGATAGAATTCTTAATACTCTCATCCAGAAAGAATGGACAGATGCAAGGAGTTATATTGAGGAGCTATATTGAGGAGAGTTGGTTTAATTATATCCAGTAGCTTCCCAAGTAGGAAAAAAGAGTTCAACTTCTACTTTCTTGCTATTCTGGGATTTGTTTGGGTAAAGGAGTATGATCAAGCAGGGTGAAATGTAGTGATGTCTTGTGTGTACCAGCCAGACGCAGAAAAGTGAAGTGGGCTAGTTGGATTAATCTTCTATGTATTGGACACAGCTTTTTTGCTACCATTAAATAAACAATACATTTTTCACCAGGCCAAGACATAGATAAGACTGAATACATGAGAACAGAAAGGTCTCAGAGAAGCATACCCCTCCATAATTGCTGCGGAAAGGCCCATGTGAAGCGACAATGTAAGGCTGAAAATAACTTGGGACAGACAAGTTGGAATTTGGAGAGATGCCATACTGCTGAAAGTAGGCTGGAATTGACAGAGAGAAAAACAAAGATAATCCTACTATGATAATATTCCGAGAGCTTCCGGCCTCACTATAACGTAGATTTGACAAGCCTAATGCTGTAAGCATTGCCCACATGAAGCACAATAAAGCAGCAACCATAACTTCCGGAATTGACGCAAGAAATCCTCCAACTTTACCTGTGTGCAAGGCAGAAACATTATTAGGTACCTGTGGAACAAAGCTTAGAGGATAACACAAGAAACAAAGGGCTTTATGCTCAAAATTGGTGCATATTTCAATTGATTAGAATCTTATTATAGTTAACTCCACAAAAGTTGTGTCCCTGATCTACACACCATCTGCAAAATTTGCAGGTTGTTTTAGTAGCAATTGAGTCTCAAAGAATTTTGACAACTTAACTAAGGGTTTACAAGCCTGATGATTAAAAACTAAAATATACCAAGTTTGTCAAGCCATATAGCCAATTTCAGAATCCAACACACTAACCTGGCAATATCTGCAAAATCTCTTACCACTACATCTGGCAGTCTTTGTTATCTGAGCAAGTTATTCACTTTCTTTGTCCGGCTTACAAAATCTCTTTTTAGGGGAACATCATTTAATGTTGTCTCTCAAAGGAAGATATAAATGTTTTAAAATTGTACTTATAAACCTTAAAAGAATTTAAACCTGAATAAAATAAAGGGCAGTGGTATATTAGAAAGTTATGGAAGCAAGCCTGCCTTGGCCCCATTATGAACTTCTCGACCTAGTACCAACCGATATGAACATATATTGAGCAAAATCATGCCAAAATGTGTCAGTCCAGTTATTGATTTAGACAAACTCAAGTTGCAATTGAAATATGGTAGATAGAAAACAAACTGTCAAACCATTGGCATATGCAATTGGTGATTAAAAAATTGCAACAATAAAATTTCAGAGGATAAGTTTCCCAAATGGAAAGGAAGCATCCAAGTGACCATCTAAATTCCATTAGGTCTTCTACCAATACACTCAAAGAAACAATCTACTATAGTAGTTAGCAACCTACACATATATATCATCAGCATATTTAGTAAGTCACATTTTGACTAACATTAGCAGAAGATTCCATATCTAGTTGGGACACCCCACCCCCCCCCCCCCCCCTCTCTTCCAATAAATAAAAAATAAATAAAAAATTCCAGAGTTAGAAATTGAATGTAAGATAAAATGTGAATCTGACGGGTTGTTTTTGAATAATTCACTAGGAAGATTATCATATTCCATCCCCCAACTAGATGTGAAATCTAGTAATATCCTTTCTTTTGTGGTTGAATATTTTTTTGTTGGAACCCCCACCGCCACCGCCACCCACATTTTTTTTTAAAGAATTGGTTAGTTGACAAGTAACAAGTAAGAGTAGTCAATATTGCTAGTAAATAAAAACTGGAAACAGAAAAATACTTACCTATTAGCGATAAGACGATCAAAACGCATGCACCTAATTCAACTGCTCTGCGGCTTCCCATTTTGGTCACAGCTATGGTGTGTACATTTTCAGTTAGAGTGGTGGACCCCGTTCCTGTACCCCAAAGCCCAGCCAAGACACTGGTAAGGCCTTCCAGACCAATCCCTCGACTAAGAACGCCTGGGGTTGGAGGCCTTGATGCGACCAACAATGAAGATGCATGGTATGATCCAACCTAAGAAGTTAAAAAAAACAAAGCAAAATCAGGACTAGCACTAGCCATATGATTCTGCATGGAACATCAAATGAGTGGATTTCTACAATGAAATGCAGCAAAATTATTTTTTAAAAATCTCAAAAAATGATACATGAATTTGTTTACAATTCTTGGGGAATTAAATTTGATACCTTTGACTAATTCAAACATCAATAGGATGTCCAAGAAGATTTTAGAACAAGGATAATACATATGAATCTGGTTGACTAATACTTCCCAGACTTTTGCAGAAGATGTAGAACCAAAATGTTGTAAAGCTACTAAATAATTTTGTAATAACACCAGTTTCATTGTGTATTGACTAATTAAGTTCAATAATTAGTACAAATCACATGAAAACCTTACAAGGGAAGCCTTGTAAATCAATACAGATGAGATTCTTAAAGACAAGAAATTATTTATTTAGGGTAGTTCTTTTGAATTACATATAGTTCTGAATTATATTGGTAACTAGAGTATGAGAACTTTACTTGTCAGGGACTGTTCCTTATTATTCATTCCAACCATTCCTTGTTCCCACGTCCAACCTCTTCAATTTCAAAAGTTTTTTCCATTATTTCCCTAGCTTGCAATTGGATTTAAAGAACAAAACTAGCCCAGTGAAAATGAAGAATGATCAAGCATCAATAAGGCCTGACTTTCTATTTATGTAATCAAACAGAGTTCAGTTACTTCCTCGTTTTTGGAAGGTCAGAGACAAATCCATCATTACACACCTTATCTATAAAGAAATAGGCATCATGTACTGTATAAATTTTTTAAGATCTCTAACAAGTATAATTGCTTGTTAGAAAGTTATAAAAATTTGAATCCCCAAAAGATATGCAACTGTGAACTTGTAGAGAAAATTGAAAAAAATAATAATTAAAATAACTCTATGAATCAACAAAAGAATTGCAAACCATGATGAAAGACACAGAAACTAACCGAATCCACGGATGCAATGATAGACACCACACACATAACAAGAGCCATTTTCCAGTGGAAGACCGGAGTACCCCATTGTAAAGGATAAGGAAATCTGAACCATGGGGAAGATTTGAGTGCATGAGAAGTATCTACTCGACAATGCTTCATCCTTGAGAGATGCTGTCTGCAGTGGTCAGATATAATATTTGAGGCAGGTACATTTACATCACAACCTTTGTAACTATAGACTCCTGCTTCAGTTAGCAGGAAAGCAGTCGCCCATGTAATTGCCAGACCCAATGGAACCTGACAATGAGACAAGGACAACAACAATACATTAGAAATCATATGAGCAAGTGCAATATTATGTCAACTTACAGTCTGGAATCAACAGTAACAAAACGAACAGAAATATAAATTTATAACTTACCGCATATATTAGAAATATACGATGACCAAAGACAGATATCTTACGAAGATACTGCAGAAAGTATGGAAACAACAAATTAGATGTTTCTGGCACACAATCCAATTAAAAAAAAAATGTCCGACACTATAACATTTTCCAGTAGAGACATAACGAACTTGGACAATACTATAAAAGAAAAGAAAATCTTATAATTAAATATAAATCTATATTAGCTCCACCTTACTTACAAGAGAAAAAATAATAACTAGTAATATCTGCACTGCTCCAATCTCAAGACAGCTACCAACTAGAGGGAAACCATAGCTATAGAAAGAAAGTCCAACAGCCGCAACAGTTGGGGACACAACAACCGGATTAATCAACCTGAAAAGGAAAGGCAAATGAAATTAGGTTGAGCTATTGGGTGTGTTGCGCAAAAAAACTTGACACTCAATGCAACAGAATGCTTTTAGATTATATTTTGCTCTGGACACAAAAAGAAGCTAAGGTTCATTTGTAAAATGCAATATTCCACTACATGCTTTACTGTAATAACATATAAATGTTACATGCACAGTAATGACTCAAGCAGATTCAACTGAAATATTTTGTTCCTCAAAAAACTTTACATTGCCAATGGCTCAGTGCAACACAACCCAGTTGTTAATAAAAATAAATAAATAAACAACAGAATATTTTCTATATTCCTTTAGTTGGATATGAAAAACTTAGCAAACAGAATATAATTTCCAGGTCAACCCAAAAGAAAGATTAGGAGATTTTCAGAAGGCAGGGAGGAAAAAAAATTATAAGTACACTGTACACTAATTCTTTAAGAAGAAAAAAAGATACAACCCTAGTACACGGAAAGCATCAAAGGATAACCAACAAGAAAAAAACTAGGCTAAATTACAAATTACTCCATCTGATTTTGAAATTTTTTCTATGCAATCCTTAGGTTTTTTTTTTTGTTCATTTCAATCCTTTAACTTTAATTTGTTTTCAATTTAATCCTTTCGTCTAGCTCCATCCAATCTCGCCATTAGTTTTAGTACTTTTCACTTTCCAAAGTTAAAATATCCAAAAAATAATATTTATTTTTTATTCCAAAATTAATAAAAATTAAAATTAAAAAAAAGTTCAAAGAATCAAATAACACAGGCCCCAAATTAAACTTAAATAAGCAAATAACAAATATTCCAAAACATAGCAACCAATATCAAGAAAAAATATTTGGTTTCTATTTTCTAATCCTATCACCACTTTCCGAGACCAAACAAATCCCAAATCCACAAAAAAACTAGATCTAAAAGCTTCGAAATCAACCTCAAAACCCACCAACAATATCATAAACACACAAATCAAGAGCAAGAAAAGCACAAAAGAGAATGAACCTAGGTCTAGAGAGAGAGATGATAAAAAATTTGAAGATTTTTTAAACTTTTTTTATATTTTAAAGATATATTTCAATAATAAATATTTTTCCTAATTTATTTTTAGATTTGAAATCATAAAAATACCAAAACGACATCATTTTGAGGACTTAAGGTGCTGATTGGATGAAGGTGAACATGACCACATGGGAAACGAATAAGGTTAAAAGACTGAATTGAAAACATATCAAAGTTAAGAGTGTAATTAATAGACTAATAACATAACTGCAGTAGATGATGGGAAAAGGCCCAACAAAATAGTATTACCAATGGTTCTAGATCAAAGAAGAATGTTGCATTGCAAGGTTCCCATGGACAGACGGGTTCCCATGAATGGGAGTGCAAAGCAAACACGTGATTCTCATGGAGGGTGTACGAGATTCCTTGGATTAGGCGAGGTGAAGGTAAAATCCTATGGGCAAGGGGAGGCTAGTAGGGACTTGCTATTGCCCATGAAAAGGGGTTTTGAAGCCCATAGAGAGGTAATGACTCATATGAGAGGGGGAGGTTATTGGATATATACATGTAGGTGAAAGTCTCACATGGAGAAAAAGTATAGGATTTGAGGAATTAGTACAACATAACTGGACCCAAACCCATAGGCTTAAGTTTTTGGATTAAGTAACATCCCTATATATTGTATCAAGACCTCAATTGGAGTCTCTCCAAGATGTTATGTCCCCAAGGACCCCAACACAGAGTTCCTCAATTCACTCCCAAAGTTGACCAATGAATGTGGATCCTAAAGCTATTTTACTTCATTACAGAAGGGTTTGTAGACCTACTAAAAATAATTTTTCAACTTATATTAAGTATTTTCTATTTCCACCAGCCCATCAAAATGCCAAACTAGCCCATATTTAACACTGCCTGCAGTGAACAATTGATGCCATGGGGCCACTTTTTCCAAACAAGAACTTCTCTGCATATCCTAAGAATCTTATGGACTAAACTAATGAATTACACGCCTAGAAAACCTGGTCCATGTGATTGATAACCTTTCTTTCCCTTTTCTTTTGGGCAATGGTTAGTCAGCATTGCCCATTTGTACCGGGGGGAGAGAGAGAGAGAGAGAGAGAACCTAGTTTTGTAGTATAAAATCCAACAAAATCTGCCAGCATACAGCTATCTTTAATTATCCAATTTATGTTAAAGAGCTTATTCTGTACACTCAACAAAACTATATTTTACCCAAAGGAAATGTAAGTTAATCTAGACTAAGGCCACATGCCCTTGTATGATTCTTCCTCTCTAGTCTCTCCCCTTCCCTCCTTTTTTCTTCTTCCTTTCTCTGTTACTACCCCATACAGCACTAAACAAATTTCTTCCTTTCATTCTTCCTTCGCAACCCAAAATCATACCCTGTCTCTTGTATACTTTAATAGCCAGAAAAAACTGAAGTTCTCCCAATTTTTAAGCCTACACATAATCTAGAAAAATAATCCTATATTCCTTCAAACAGATGCTGCCAGAAAATCCCAGCAAACAGAATTTATAAAGTTTAAGCACCATTTGTCTTTAAACTCAATCCTTTTCACACCCTAATTCAATCCAAAAACCTAAACCATTTCTTCTAATAAACCCTGGCCTCAAACCCACAAGTTTCAAACCCTGTGACCCACCACATAAACAGCTAAGTTTCATAATCTAACCAACACCCTACATTACCCAAGTCAGTAATTATTAAGGACCATATGCTGGCCAAATCACATACTTAATTTAACCACAATAAACTGAATGAAGTGGCATTATGTTTCAATATAATAACCATGATGTCAACAGTACAAACATAGGTTACCTAACAACAAAACCAATTCAAATGGGTTCCTCAATGAAGGGGGAAAAACAACAACAAACAAACAAACTTTGTTTTTCATACAGTTGCTGCTGCAATCTAGAGAAGCATCCTATGTGCATCCCATTTGTGGGAAAACGTCATATCCAATTCCAAACACATTGCACAAACCACAGAACATTTATAGCTATTGGGCTGGAAATGAAAAGGTAAAACTGTTAATTTAAATCCCAATAGGAGCCATCCCCCATTATTGAAGTCCATGTAGTATATATCATACGGTTGATATAATTAATTACATGAATATATCAAATTTTCAGAAATAATAACTAACACAATTGACTCCATAAGGTAAAGCAATTAACTCATCAATACAACAATCTGACGTAGGATAGATTAGGAGAATAGAGATAAAAGGGAGAAAGACATTAAATGGAACAAATTCTAAGCTTCACCACCTAGAGTTTGGCTGAAAAGCCTAGGCCTCACCACCTAAGAGTATTTGGCATCACCACCAAACAAAGAGAAACACATTCTCAAATCATAAATTCCCATTCTAATGCCTTTCACAATTACAAGAGCACTAGTTTAGGAAAGGGTTTAATTCCAAACTAGTTTGGAGAGAAACCCTTCAAACTCCTCCCATATCTTTTTATTGGATATCAATTTTAAAAATCTAACCGTTGGATTACATGTTCTTATTATATCTTTCATGCTTGCAAAAATTTTAAGAAGATCAAAAATCAATAGTTATGTCATCAATTAAATGTTAGAACTTCAAGTTTTTGTGGTCTAAAATTATGTTTAAAAATAAGTTTATTGATCAAATAGTAAATAACATTTTATTTGAACAAAATTTGATATATGTGTTAAGAACATAAAAAATATGCAATCCAACGGTCAAAATTTCAAAATTCACATCCAATAAAAAGATATAAGAAGAGTTTGAAGGGTTTCTCTCCAAACTAGTTTGGAGATAAACCTTGTCCACTAGTTTAATAGGGTTTCAAGGATTACATCTAGGTGAAAATATCTAATCCAATCCCTTTAAACACTCAAAATTAAAAACCACATTCAAAATTAAAATCTGAAATAATTTTGGTTCTCCTTGCATCACAATCGAAGCAACTTATCCCACTCCCCAAGCATCCAACATTTAACAATTCTCACTTGGTAAAAGGAAAAGCAAGCATTTGCTGATAATGAATTCCAAACGTGGAGAGCTATAAACATACCAAAGTCATACCTCACTAAAACAGACATCAGTCCACTATATCCAAGTATTGCTTGAAAAGCTGAACCGATGATTATAGCCCCCTGTAGCTCCTTCATAATATGCTTGAATTTCTGCATGTTAAATGATTCCTTAAGTCTATTAAAAAAATCAACAGAATAAAAAAGAGCTTGCTACTATTAAGTCAAGATTGTACAAATGTTAAAATGGAATAGCAGGTAGAAAAGATGAAAACAAAAATTAATTGAAAAGTAAATGGAAGGGGAAATGCGTTTCTTATAGTTAGGCTGCTAATCATACTGCATCTAAACATCTTTTTGCAGAACTTTATTTTACATATCAAGCGTGATGAGTTCACACCATACCTTGGGAGCAGAGGACCAATTGCAAGGCACATTCTTTAAATCATTTGAGTAAAGGAAGTTACATGGCATAACTGGGGATTTGTTAAACAAATAAGGATTAGCTTTACACCTTCTAAAGAAGTGTTAAACAAAGAAGTTGGGAAATGTTTGATGATATTTTAGCATTTTTTGTTTGTTCTCTCTCATGCAACGTTGATTCTCTAAAAGAGATACTGTTTTTTTTTTCTTTCCTTCTTATATAGGACAAGCTATGTAATTGATTGAGAGACCAAGAAATCTCTAAAAGAGCTAAGTATCAACAAAAAAAAAAAAAAAAAAAACTCTAAAACAGCTACTATTTTCTTCTTTCCTTGTTATATTGGACAAGCTATGTAATTGATTGAGATATGAACAATGTCTTCGTCCTTGTTCAATCTTTAATACCTCCTGATTCAGGTCCTAAAACAGCAGGATTTAAGTGGATTACTAGAGGCAATAAGACAGACTAATATAGTTAACAGCAGCATAGCTTCTGAGAATCTCCTCCAGATTATAAGAAACAAACCAAGCAAAAAATATATGTAAGATGGCAGAGACAAGTATACATTTATGTCTGTAGCTGTCATTAAGGTATTCTATGTCCTTTATGATTCAACTAGATGAGTTTATGAATTAATATTATCCATCCAATCAATCTAATAATATGTTTGTGCATATATGTGCGCTCACACAATTCTATAAGGGAAAATACTAAAAAATGACTTATTTTTTAGTTTTGTGGATAGCTCAACAATTCAATGAGACTGAACCATGAGAAACATATGAGAAAAGTCACTAGGTTCTATATTTAACTACAACAAAGCATGAAACGAGGAGCATACATTTGCATTGAGTCCTTGAAACTCTGAGGAGTTGATTATTGCCAATGCCGGAGCCAGGTAAACAAATGAAGGACCCTGTATCAAGGGCAACCTGGAACCGAAAGTCGTATGCAAAAGTGTGGTCACTCCGGACACAAAGAGAACCGTTGATACCACATTTGAAGTATCCTCCTACACCCACTAAATCTAATCAGACCAAGATATCCACAACATGGTTTTCTATTCTTACTAAAACAAAAAACAGTAATATAGGAAATCAGATTCAACAAACATATAAATTGTAAAATACTCACATAAGTTCCACCCATTGCAGGAACAATGACGAGCGGTATAAGAATCAACGAACCCAAAATCGAAATATAATGCTGGAACCCATATAGACCAATGGGAACTGAAAAAAAAAAAAAATCAAACTTTTTAACTTCCACAACACGTAATTAATTGAATTGGTGGTATTTCACATATCAAAAAATAAAAATAAACAAACACAACCCATTACAAACGTACCCAAAAAAAATTAAAAATCCAAACTTTTTTACATTCACAACACCTAATCATCACCAACAATCCAATTAAAAATAACCCATTTCGAATTATCCATAAATTATTTTAAAAACCACTTCTTTAACACTAAAAATATCTAAAATTAGCACAATTAAGCAACTAAAAATAGCCTAAAACCCCAAACTTTATTGAACAAAAGCATCAAAAAAAAAAAAAAAAAGTTGGGAATTGACAAACTGACCAAGACCAGGTGTATCTCTGAGCTCATACTTCATATGGGTCGGTCTACCCACAAACCCATCATCGTCATTCGGCAAAACATCGGCCACTTCTTCACTCCTAGCCGTTGGTCTCCGAGCATGGTCAGTGGGCCCACTCTGGGCCTGTCCGTTCGGGCCCGAACCCTTCGCCGGAGGCCCATCAGAGTCCCTCCGTTTCTTCAACGTGTGATCCTTATTATCCGACACGCCATTAACCGCCGCCCGAGTCCGACCCGCTTCAAGATCCGGCTGGGCCTGTGCCTGTGCCTGCGGCTGCGGCTGCGGCCGAGGCTGAGGCTGAGTCTCGAGTTCTCTGGGCTTGGGCTGTGAAGCCGGCTGCGGCGGCGGCGGCGGCTGCGGAACAGCGACTATCTGACCGGAATCGCTAGCATTGGTCTCGCCGGAGAACTTGGGCCTGAAACCCGTCCGCTTGGCCCACGAAGAAGGCGGCATTGCTGAAGACTCCGGAGCAGGTGGCCATGGGCCCGGTCGCTGTCGGGCTTTCGGGTCGGAGTTCGACATTTTTGCTGAAAACCACTATTACCACTACTACTCGTATAGCATAATAGCTTTTTTCTAAAAAAGTAAAAAATAAAAATAAACAAAGTAAAAAAAGCAAAAAATGAGAGTGATTCTCAGATCTGATCTCTCTCTCTCTCTCTCTCTCTCTTTGTTGGGTTAGGGCTTCGAGTATTGTAACAGTACACAAAGTTCAAGAAAAAAAAAAAATGAACCCCAATGCTTTGCTTCCACAATCTCCTAGAGCTAGAGAGAGAAAAAGAGAGAGAGAGAGAGAGCTGAGGTTTTAGAGAGAGAAAAAGAGAGAGCGAGGGTTAATAGTTATAGGTGTGAGAGTGAGTGCAGTGAGAGAGAGAGTGAGAGTGGGGCTTAGGTAAAAGCCAAGAGAAAGACAACTCAGCTTGTGGTGGTGGAGAGCTCAAACCGCGTCTTCTTCTTCTAATTCTTTTTTTTCTTCTTCTTTTTTTTTTTTTATAAAATCTTTTGGTCTTGGCTAGATTTTTCCAAAATAATAGGATATGGATTTTTTTTTTTTTTTTGAGTTGTTATAAGTTAGGTAGTAGTTAATGCAGTTTGTTTATACTTTAGGGTGTTAATGTATGAACGATGTACTTGTCTTCTGTTGTGGCCTGGTTTAGGTATGATAGATCTTTTATTTAGTTGAAATTGAAATATTTTTATTAAGGATGTAAAAAAGAAAAAATTAGAAAAATAATATAATAGGACATATAAATAGTAACAAAAAGTACAATAAGATAAGTTAAAAACTATAAGTTAGAAATTTACATCACATCTCAAATGAGCTCTAAGCTAACCATATGTTTTTTTTTTTTTTTGAGAATCAAAAAATGGGGGTCTTTATAACCATATTACACTTCCAGACAGGGAGCCAGTGGCCTCGGTCAGGAAGTTCGTAGTTAGTACCCGTTCTGTATCCTCTGTATGAGAGTCACCTCACATTTTGTGAGTACACCTCACCACTATGTTTACCTACCAACGAAAGCCTGAGACAGCGAGACTCGAACCTAAGTGTGTTGCACGAAACGTCTGAGCCTTATCCACTCGGCCAAGCCTTTGTTGGCTAACCATATGTTTTAAGTTGTTGAAGGCTTGAAGCTTTTATTTTAGATATGATAGAGTAGTCTAATCCTATTTGGATAAATATATGGGAAAAGAATTAGTGCACACAAGCTATTCTACACAAAATTGTTTGTAATAGTTTTTTAAACTAAAATCATGAAACTTTGTGAATAATAGGCAGTGTGTAATATTAAGTCATTAGGTCATTTTTCAGTAATTTTCGTGTCTAAAAGGTATTGTTAAATACAAACTTTGTGATTTTTTTTTTTTTTCTAGAAGCAACATAAATGCTTGCCCTCCAAGTTTATATTTTGAAGTAGACTTAGACTCTAGAATGTCTAGTGTCTAGTGGGGCAAAAAGTTGCCTCACTGTGCAATCAAGATGTACAATTTTCTCGTACTCAATCACTCATACACCCACACAAAATTATTAATTGACGTTCTTTTAACACAAGTAAAGTAGGTCATGGACTATTCAGCCAAAAAAAAAAAAAAGTAGGTCATGGACTTAGTATCACGTAGAAAATATTAATTGAACACGAACCTTATATGTTACTTTGAGTTTGAAATCTATTGTTTTTTTTTTTTTAAATCTTTAGATAAGGTGAATAGGATCCACTCTTATGTGAAAGAAAAGAAATGTATTAAAAGTCTTCAAGTGTATCTAACAAATTTTCTTTTGGATAAAATGATAGAGGATATGAAGGAAAGATAAATTGGAGTTACACTCCGAGTGACTATGAATAATTTCATCGATATATTGATACAAAGTCTTTTGCTTAGCTAATAAGTTTTTATTTTGTCCTAAAATTGCAAGAACTTTGCAATTTGCACGATTCAATGGTACAGGCAATTAGGTATGAAGAAAAATTGATCATAAAATAAAAGCTGGTGTGGAGAAATAGCCAAAAGGACTGGATTCAACCTTGCCCCAAAACATGATTTTGGCATAAAGTTAGTTAAAATGTGAAATACTTGACTTTGGATGTCCTTGAAAATGACATTTATCATTTTATTTTAGAAAACTATTGGAATCTCAAACCCCCCTTTCACGGTTTCGCCTGTCAATTTCACCATAAGAAAAATTTAATTAATCCGTCAATTAATGTTTAATAGTTTTCTACTTTCTACACATATGCGCCATACAGCACATCAATATAAGTTAGAAAATGATAGGATTATACGGGTCCACTTGGACCATGAAAGCGAAATGAAACACAACAAGAATTTCGGGGAAAAAAATATAACTTTGTGTTCGTTGGAAACAGTTAAAAGTGTGTAAAAATATACTTATATTTAAAAGTAAAAAAAATATAGAAAAAAATTGAAATTTTAAAAAGTTATATATATTTAAAAATAAAAAAATTAATTAATTAAAAAAAAAGAAAAAACTGAACTTATAAAGTGAAGCCAAATAGACACGAAATCTTATTTGATATGAACATTCACCGTTCGCCACATTTCTCTCTCTAATATCTCTTTCTTTCTCTTTCACAAAGGTAAGGAAATGCTTTCCAATCAGAACCAATAAAATCACATAATTAAGCATGTAAATACGTTATAAGTGCAACAGGGTCCCCATGCAGGGTCATGAAACTTTTGTCACACACACGCATGACTTGAATAGCACCATAAGCTAGCTAGACATATATAATGTAGGTGAGGTTTTACTAAATGCTACAGCGATGCAGTGACCTTAGTGTCAAATCTATTCTATTGAAAAGATTGATTAGATATTTCTCAAAAAAAAAAAAAAAAAGATTGATTAGATAATTCTCCCTCCACTTTATTCAAGTTACAATAAAGTTTTTTTCATCAATTGCCTTCCAGATACGTAACTTTCTAAAAACATATGCAAATTTAAGAGGTGAATAGTAAAATTACTGTTTGAGCTACACAAATTATAAATAAGAGCATTACCTGCATTGAGTCACACATGCGGGTTAAGAGTTGTTTAGTTCGAGTTATGCACTTTGTAAAAGTGTTATGTCATGATATGGATAGCCCTAATGCACTCATGGGTGCCAATGCCATAAGTTCTGCGAGTTTAAATAGGCGGGGTCAATGATTACACGCGTGAGACTATTTTTTATTCATAAAAAATATAAATAAATAAAAAAAATAATAACATGCAATTCATAAGATTATCAACTGGGTTCAAATTCTTCTTCTTCTTCTAAAAACAAACTGTGTTCAAGTTATAACACTGCTTGACTTGCAAAAAAATATCACCCAAAACAAAATTGATGCTACAGTTAGAGTACCGAATTGGACGTGCAGTACAATATTCTTTGTGTTTTGATTCTTAATTTTGAAGGTGATTCTCTATTGGTGATTCTTAATTTTGAACGTAGACTATGAGATTCAAACCTATATCAAAGAAATTTGTCTTTCCTATGTAATTTTGTTGCTTAGGACCTGGGACTTTTTTTTTTTAATCCGTAGGGATGCTAACTGTTCAGCTTGTTAACATATCTGCTAACTGTTAAGAATATTTTTATATATAAATATTTTGTCAACTTTTCGTGCATTGCACTAATTTGCAATAAATTTGAAAGGATTTATTTGTTGCCATTTTTCATGTTTTGTAAATAAAAGAAAATGCAGTCGTGAGTTTCAGTTAATTCAACTAATAAAGTCTTTGACGGTTGAATAATATATATCAGATTTAATCCTTGCCTACACCCAATAGTAGCTCAGGATTTTTTTAGGGGGTCAATAAAAAGATAAATCTTAAATAGAAAATGAATCTTGTGGTTTATGATATTTCATTATTACAAATTTGTCCATAGTACTAGCAATAAAATAAAATATAAACTATTAGTTCATTTGACATATAGTTTCATAATACAATAAACATAGTAATTATTATTACTAAGAAGAAATCTTGAAAATCATCCATAGTTTTCAAATAAAATAAAATTATTAATTATTATTGCTAAATGAACTTTAATTATCATTGTTCAGAATACTTCAATCTATTAGTTTGTTTTAATTCTTTACAATTCTTGTATTTAACAATTCAACTCAACTTTGACAATTATTATTCTTTGTAACTATATTAAGTGTGTTTGGGTTTTAATTATAAGCCAACTTATTACTTTATCTTTTTTCCTACTATTTGCAGGTCTCATATGATTTCCTACTTATTTTATACTTTAAGCAAAAAGTTAGATAAATTATTCCCAAATAGAAGCTAAGAAAATTTTTGTTGGGTTAATATTTGTTTTTGTCTTTATTCAATCATTCTTGGCCTATACCACACCCTTAATCCCTACTCAACAAATAACAAATTAAAAGCACTTCAGATTCAATAACTAATTTTTATTTTCAAGGTTTTAGATTAAATTAGCTTGTTGTTAGACTCATTTTTTGTTTTGTTTAAAAATGTCAAAACATTAGTAAGAGGATTATATTTAAGGTTATTTTAGTTGTGATTAAAAAAAATTAGGGTCAAAGTGTTCCAATTTTTATTTTAAAGGGTTAAAACAAAATAAATATTTTATATTTTATATATTCTTTCTTGCCAAGTCAGGGGGTTCATTTGAACCCCCGGATCATGGATAGTGCCGCTCATATTTACACCAAAAACTGATTAGTGTATTGGTCTGATGATAAAGAGCTATCATCGAAAGTAGACATTATAAGTTGAAATTCTCTAAAAAAAATTGTAATCAAACAAAAGAGTTTAAATTTAATAAGAATACGGTGTAAACCCTTATATATTTAAACATCTATATTCATAGCTTAGCAGGCTTCTAAAAAAAAAAAAAAAATTTCATAGCTTAGCAATAAATACATTCACATGCAATTCTATTCACAACCTTTCAACATCATATGTTTCTCATTAAAAAAAAACCTTTCAACATCATATACCGCAAAGGTTGAAATCCTTCTCCCAACTCCACTTACAAACCTAATATTGATGATCTCGAACCACAATTAAGTCCTTCACCTTAATAATTTCTCATTATACTTTCCAATATTTCCCATCTCCTTATTTAGAGACTCAAATTTTTTGTAATCCTAAAAAATGAAATAAAGAGCAAAAGGCCACGAATCCCAAATATTGTTGGGAAAAGCTTGAAGTACCAATTCCACAACGGTAACAATTATTGTGGCAAATTGTTTCGTAATCAAACCAGCACGTATATATACCATACCATTTACCAAATTCCGTGAATAATTATCACAAGAAGTGGTGTGTTTCCAAGAAAATTCAACTTTTTTGTTCTAATTTCAAATGAACTTCCATTTCGTGTAAATCATCAATCCCTCCCCTAACTCCCCTCTCTTAAAAAACCTTCTTGCTTTCAAGTGTCATAGTCAAAACAAACATAAAAATTTGGCGACAGGGCATCGATGAAGCCTACTCTAGGATCATTGACAATGAATCTATAAGTGTGGCGGTGGAAATGTGAGGGAGGTTTCAACTTCCGCGTGCCATGAAATGGAGATGTTGTAAAGTTGTGTGTGAATCTTTCTACTACTGAAACTTTAAAATATTTTATGTGGCAAGATATTATGAGAAGGTATAAACATATTAGTCTACATGGTATCTTTAAAATTAAATTGTTATTCTAAATGTGTTTGGTAAGTTGGGCATGGCTACATGCCTACATGTTGACTAAATCAAGCCCTACAATCAGAATATTGTATTAAAATTCCTAGAATTTTGGGTTTTTCTTAGCATTAAAAAGTCGTGCTAGGGACATAACAAAAATTCATAACATTTCTTAATCTCAATTAGTATGAAAATAATTTTAAATTGCATATTATAGTGGGGCTCATGTGTGAAGTGATAGACTAATTTTAAAATGTTGTAAACTATTATTGTGTCTCTAATTTGATTGTTAAAAAAAAAAACTACCTGAAGTTACCCACCCGCATTAGACGCCTATCAAAAAGCATTGGAGGATGATTTTGTAGATATGAAAATTTTTCCCAAATTCCCACTCAAAGTTTGTGTCCGTGACAAACTACTCCAACTTTTTTTTTTTTTTAATAGTAAATTGATTTCAATCAACTGAAAATTGGATTACAAAATTGTCACGATACACAAAGAAACAGAGAACACACTAGACAACCATAGACAAACATAGACACACAGCTAACTCATAGACAACCATCTTGTAATCCCTTTTAAAGTGTTTGATCTACCGTATTTTGAAAAAGTTTAGGATATCATTTATGCTTGAAAAAGGTGGCCATTGTAGATCTCCATTTCACCGTCAACCAGACTTTTTACCACCGTGAGAGCATCAATCTCAAAAATGATTTGTTGTATCTCCAAAAAACTACTTTTTCAATTTGGTATAAGCTTTAATCAAAATTTTATCTCAAATCAAAATGTTTAAATTAAAAGATTCCAGTAATCTTAATTAATAAAGATGGTTGTTGTTGAATAAGATATTTAAAATTTGAACTTAGAATTGAATTTCTAGCCCTTAAAAAAAGGAAAAAAAGTTCAAACTTCAAATGACTTGGATGCTTTGAGATATGCTAAAAGCTATTTAATAAGTGAAGTGAAATATTATTAAAAAAATCATAAATCAAAAGAAAAGTCTTCTAATCAAAATTAAAAATATTAATATAGAAGCAAAGCCCTTGAAAAATTGAAAACCCTAAGTTTGTGTGATGGGACATGGCTAATTACGTAGTTTTCAACTTTTCATTCCAGACGTGGACAAATTAAACAAACGCTCGTTCCTCAGGCAATCAAGGAAATTGATTAACCTAAATTATATTCAAATTTCCAAGGAAAAGGTTTTGTGAGCTGCTTGACTTGTCGACTTGGTTGTGCTGCGCATGTCATTATATATAAATCAGCCCAATATAATTACAAATACGAATCGCGAAAGCAACGGCTAATTTTTGTGAATCTTTTTGGGTAAGTCAATTTTTGTGAGTTTACCAAAACGCCAACTAGCCGTTTGAGGATGAAAGCAACGGGTCTGAAACGGTGAAAAACGACCCTGTCAATGTCATACTCGGTTTGTTGTGTCCATAAGGCCAATTTAACTATTATTTTGTTCGTCAAAAAACTATTATTTTGATTTCCTCAAAAAAAAAAAAAAACTATATTTTTTTTTTTTTATAATCCATAAGGGCATATTTACATTAACCCCATTTTGAGGGATCCTAAAATAAACATGTAAATGGAAAACAATATGCATTCTTAGGTTATTAATCAAAATTATTACTGCATTCCTTTAGTGCGATGATAACTTCACAAGTATAAGTGCTTGTAGGGTGTAAGGAGGTAATGGTCTAAATTAAAGTCTTTATGAGAGAGTTTTATATACATATACACTTAGATTATATTAGAGTAGACATTCTATCTTGTATAAAAAAAGAAGAAGAAGAAGTTACTAATCAAAATTTAGTCTACCGAACTAGTCACCTCATATAATTCGAAATCAAGGTTAAACGAGTAACAAATACTAGAAAACATGAAATAAAATACTACAACTAATTTTTGCTAAATAAAATCCTATTACATATCTTAGAAAACAAACTTATTTACTTTATAGATTGACAAGTTAATGTATGAATGTTTTCTTAGAATAACCGGTATTTTGCACTACGTAGTTTGCACAATACATTAGGACCTATGATTTGCAAAATTACATTGATGAAAATAAAGATATAGGTACGAGTAGAGCATGCTGTTATAGATGGACAATGTCAATTACACACTTGTGTGCACAAGTGTGTGAAACAAGTTTTCCCATGATAAATAGATAAAACGCGATATTGATGCAATTCACTTTGTTGTCCCATTTTAAGTTTTAGTTCTGCAAATTACTAAAACTGTCTCATTTTAAAACTGTCTTGTTCCTTTCTTGAATAAAATTCTGCCATTTATTCTAAAAATAAAAAATTGAAATTGGAAAAAAAAATCAACAAATGGACCCTTTCGAAAAAGAAAAAAAAAAGAAAAAAAAAAGAAAAAGAAGAAAAAAAGAAGAAGAAGCAGAGTGGTTGTTAATTTTACATGTTCTATCTTGTGCCGCATAGCACGTGTCATTCTCTAACCGTCTCCCTCTCAGAGAATGAGATCGATTAGAAAGTAGGAACAACGGTAACCATACAAATTTAGAGCGCGAAACGCATAAAACAAAGAAAACACTCACACAAATCACTTTCCAAAAAATGATTTCAATCACACCCACCACTCTCGTCCTCCATAGAAACCCTAGCTTCTTCTTCTTCTTCCCCTCGACCACTACCAGACCAAACCCTAGCTTTCCCTCTTTCTTCACAATCCGATCCTCCTCTTCCTCCTCCACCAGCCTCCAAGAGCTCGAGAAGGAACAGGGCGAGCTCCGCTCCGAGTTGTACGCTTCGGCTCCGTTCCCGCCGATCAAGTCCGCGAAGAGAGTCATCCTCGTCAGGCACGGCCAGAGCACGTGGAACGAGGAGGGTCGGATCCAAGGGAGCTCCGATTTCTCTGTACTCACCAAGAAAGGCGAGGCTCAGGCCGAGACTTCGCGCCAAATGCTCATCGATGACTCCTTCGATGCCTGCTTCTCCAGGTTCTTTTCGCCTTTCCAATTCGATTTCTCGAAGTACTTTTATTGCTTCTTAAAACAAATTTGCTCTCTCTTTTTGGCTGAATACCATGCAAGAAAGCGCTTTTAACTAATTGCTACTTAAAATAGTACCTAAATTGTTTAATTGTACGCTTTCGTTGATTAAATCAGTGTGTCATTGGTTATGGTATGGTAAAGTTTAATTGTACGCTTTCGTTGATTAAATCAGTGTGTCATTGGTTATGGTATGGTAAAGTATAAATTGTGTATTAAGTTTCAAAATTTGAGATTTTTTTGGAACTCTTCCTAGCTTTTGTAGTGGCGATTGCTAGATTAAAATCTAATGAATAAATTCACTATCTCCTAAGGCTTAAAGCTTAAGCTTTTGGGAGAATCGGTAATTTAACATGGTATCAAAGCTATTTAAATTTCCACGTGTTGGGCCCCATTCAATGGCAGCTCAAGTAGTCCACAAGCGAAGGGAGAGTGTTAGATTAAATGAAGAAATTCACTATCTCCTAAAAGCTTCGGTAATTTAACTATGATATTATTTATTTAGTTTTAGTTTGGATGATTAATGCTTTGGTTTTTGATTTGTATGAGTTTCTTTCAGCCCCTTGATACGATCGAAGAGAACGGCTGAGATCATATGGGGATCTCGCGAAACTGAGTTGATTACTGATTCTGATTTGAGAGAAATTGACTTATATTCGTTCCAAGTTAGTTTGCTTTCACTGAGTTTTCTTACTCATTGTTGGGGAAAGGGGTTGAATTTGGTTAATTTGATATCGCATTATGGTTGCTGAGTGTATTGGTGAAGTGTAGGGTCTTTTGAAGCATGAGGGGAAAGAAAAGTTTGGTCCAGCTTTTCGTCAATGGCAGGTGGATGCTGCGAATTTCAACATAGATGGTCATTATCCAGTTAGAGAGTTGTGGGCGCGTGCTAGAAGCTGCTGGACTAAAATTTTACTCCATGAAAGCAGGTCTGTTCTTGTGGTTGCACACAATGCTGTTAATCAGGCTCTCGTTGCAACAGCAATTGGTATTATTTTCCTTTCTCTGCTCTAACTTGATGTGGAAAATATGCAAACTGTGTAATTTGAAATTAGTTTATCTCCTTTTCTGTGGAAAACAGGTTTGGGAACGGAGTATTTTAGGATTTTACTTCAGAGCAATTGTGGTGTAAGCGTCTTGGATTTTACCCCACAGCCAGAGGGCGGGTCACCTTTTATATGTCTCAATCGTTTAAATCAGGTATATGGCATCTCTACTGAAAAAAAAAAAAGAAGAAAAAGGGTTTAGGCAATTCTATAATTTCTAGTGCGTTCATGTGGAAAATAGTGTCAGTAAGATAAAGGTAATGCTTCTTGGTCTGAGCTAGTGAAGGGTGTAAAGATCCACAATCTGTATTAGTATGTATGTTTTTTTTTTGGGTAAGTTATTTATATGTGTTCGAATATATATAGTTGAATTGATGTTACTTTTTAGGGCATTATTATCTGTTGCACTTGTTTTCCCTCTGGGAACTATTTTCAATTTCAAAAAAATTAGGTTTTGAATGGAAAACTCTTTGATTTTTGCAACAACAGTCTCTTCCCCTCTTTCTCAATCTTGCTTGCTTATATTGTTCCGAAAAACCAAGTATTTGGAAAGGTAGATTTGAATTCTTGTAAAACTGTTTGTGTGTGTGCGTGTGTGTGCATGCACATGTGCTTGCCTGCGCATGCATAACTTAGTCAGGGGACATATTACTCAGATGCAGCGAAGGCTGAAGCAATTAACATACTTCATACCACCTAGATGTTAACTTATATCTTCAACCAAAATAATAAGTGTTGATAATATGTATTTGGATGAGGACATTGTTACTAATTATAATTACTTTTCTGTTTGCAAATGTAATTTATTTTATTTTATTTTATTTTTTATATTTAAGTTGTTTATGTGGTGCCACAATTTCAATGTTATGTAGGTTGTGTGGCAGGTTATGCTGGCCTTTAATTGTTATTAAACTGTTGCAGACCCCGAATTCACCTATTGCTGCTGGAAGTTCTGGAGGCAGGAAAACAAGTAATCGGATTATACTTGTCTGCCATGGATACACGCAAAGCAATACAGAAGTAAGAAGGAATGGCCAAAAAAGTGTCTAGTTGGTTCTTTTAACATAGTTGACTTCTCCTTCATCTTATTCTTCTTTGTTTAGTTGCTTAATTAGATGTAACCGATAATTGAATTGTTGTGAAAAACTTATTAGCTATATGTTTCTTTCATCTCTATTTGCAATTTAAGAAATTTGTGGTCTATTGATAGAGTTGTAAATTGATTCTGCATGAGATATTTGAATAATGGGGTATGGGGCTGGAAATCAGATCATTTATATAAAATATTAATTCTTCCCCGTCCTCTCTTCACTCATCAGATATCAGTAAAGCTTACATTATATTAAGAGACTATAAATGCCACTTTCTGTGTGAAGCTTTTCAGATTTAAAACCGGACAACAGTGGATAAGATCAAGGAAAATGTTGATTGCAAGAAGAATAGCGTAAGGGAGTCATTGAGGAAACATTTAACTAGCTCTTGCACTATACTGGGAAATTTCAGTATATGTTAATAAGTAAACGATTTTATACCAGGAATATCACAAAATTAATAGTGCACAAGAGATAGACACAGGGTTAAAATACCTCTGAAATGGTGTTGTATGATATTGGGTTACGTATCCATGATTGTTTGAAACCAGGTTTCAACTTGTTGTAATTGTTGTACTTTATATCCTTTTCTTTTGGGGGGGGGAGGAGGTGGGGGTGAGTGTTAGCTCAGTTTTGTTTCTTTTTTATGAGTATCAGTGCTAGAAAAATAATTGCCTTAAATTTTCAACAGGCTAGTACTTCTGGGGATCTACCAATGAACATGCTTGGGATTATACAGGTAATGCTTTTATTACCATATGCATAATACAGGTTACAAATTCATGATCTAATTTTCTTTAGTGGTAAATGACAGTCCCAGAAAACTGCAGAGCTACTCCTTGATTTGAAAGTGAGTTCCATAATTAGCAGTCCTAAGAAAGCTTGTTTTGAGACAGCCATGGCTATCTCCAGAGTAAGTTCATTCTTAATACTGTTCAGTCAGAATGTACCAAAATGATCTCTCTCTCATCTATATATTCCTTTTGGGACGTGGCATTCATGTCTTTACTCTGGCTAGCTTAATTGGTTGTAGGTACAAGAAGCTGCAGATTGCTTGGGTGCTGACTGTGTGCCACGCTATGTGGAGATGAAGCAGATTGAGTACCTTGATGTTGAAAACATCCTTCAGCAATCAGATAGGGCAAGATATCTGAACTTTTTGATATCTTTACTTCTTGCTTTGTTCTAAATATGGGAAACTAAGACTAAGAAAATCTTGTAACCTATGACTAATATTGAAACATTTGACATAGGATTAAACTACTTTTTTTTCATATATCCATGCTAGTTAATGACTAATAGCATGAATTTATACACAATGGAATGAAAAAAATACACGTGCATATACATACATAATGCATTTATATGTGCTATTCTCCTATTTTTGGTTTTACTTGTCCATAGTGACCTAGGCTGTACTAACCAGTCTGAACTTGAAGATTAGCACAAGTTTGTGTTTGCTTGACCCAGTACTGTTTTTGATTTTGTGTTTTCCACAGGATGCAACTGAGGTTTCATCTCTTCCACCTGGTTGGTTAAATAAATATGAGGATAGAATTACATCAGCAGTATGGAATCAATCTGAGAAGGCTTGGCAATCGCTGTTGGGTGAGCTGTCTGCTGAATCTGAGCCATCAAAGACAGTTGTTGTAGTTGGCCACCCTGCAATTCACATAGCATTGATGGGGCATTGCCTAAATTTGACTAAAGAATGGATGGGATCATTTCATCTTGATGCAGGGAGCATTAGTGTCCTCGATTTCCCCGATGGCCCTTCCGGAAGAGGGGTTATTCGGTGCATAAATTACACTGCCCATTTGGGGAGATGGTCAATACCTATCACTAGATCAACAGTGGATGACGAAGAGTTTTGATTGTAAATATGTATAGTTCTTAATTAAACTTGGAAATAATACTTCCATAACCAATTAAAGGAATATCAAGGTGCATGTGATCAAAATGTAGATTAGAGGAAATGAAATACTTACATGTCCAATTAATGGAATATTAATGTGGATGTGATCATGATTTATATAAGAGGAAATGAATAACCCAGTTTTAAATTTCTCACATGCCAGTTAATGCAATATCTTTAAAGCATCAAAGGCCAAATTATTGGTTTCTTTAAAAAAAAAAAATTACTTTTGCCATAGGGGAGTGAATTTTGAGATTAATAGTATTTCAGATTCATATATATATATATATATTATTTATTTATTTATTTATTTATTTGGGTGGTGGAGAGTGGGGTGTTAAGCAAAAGGACTTATGGAATTTGGGGTTCATACTATTTTATGTCTGTTTTTTTTTGTGTGTGGTAATGTACAGTGCTTTAAACTGGAAAGAATACTTCCATTCCCAATTAAAAGAATATCAAGTGGATGTGATCATGAAGTAGATTATAGAAAATGAAGAACCAAGTTCTAAAATTTTAAGATGCCGGTTAATTTAACATATTTGAAGCAACAAAGACGGACCAAACTATTGGTTTAAAATAAAATCCTGTTGTCTTTGAAGAATTATAGATTTATAGGTGTAGTTTGGGATTCATTCAATGATATAGTGTCCAACCTTCTAGATTTGAACCAAAGATCTAAGGATTAGCTTTTAATTACCAAATATAATCATCAACATTTGAACCAAATATCTAAGGATTACCTTTTAATTACCAAATTTAATCATCAGTCATCTGAGCTAAAAATATAAATAGTTGAGTTTTTTAGGGGTACTCAGGTAGTGGGTTCAATGGACTTGAAAGACGTGTCATAAATTTAGAAGTCTCAAATTCCTTCCACCACAATATCAATCCATAATATTTTTGAATTATTTTATTGAGAGGGAGTTGAATAGTTTAGCTAAATTGAGACCTCACTTCCTTAATTCCTTTTACATATATATATATATATATATATATATATAAAATTTTGATTTGTTTGTTTGTTTAGCTGGTAATGTGACCCCATCTAGTCTCAGTTTTATTTTATTCTTATATGACCTGTAAAAAACAAGGCCCATGAGAGCACAAAGACCCAATTGAAATAGGAACATTTGAGACCCAGCAACCAAATGGGCTTGACCACTGTCAGTCCAGTCCAGTAAGCTCTCACATTTCATTTCATTTCATTTCAGCTGACAAACGATAGCCTACCCTTGGGTTTTACAGAGGTTTTAGGGTTTGGAAATCTGAAACTACCTAGCAAGTGAAGAGAGTAATGATTACTCTCTCGCCGTTTGAACAATCAATCCAGCAAATTCTAGGTATGTATGTTTCATTCTCTTAATTCTTTTTATGCTTTCGATTTCATAATAAAATTATGTCTAACACAATTCAGAGGTTTGTACAAAACAATCAATTATCTCTCTCCCTCTGCCTGTCAATTTAATTTCAAAAACCCACTTCTTATTTCCTTATTTTTTTTTAAATTTAAAAGCTACTATGATCAATTACTAGCTTCAAATCTAATGGGTTTTTTTTTTTTTTTTTTTTTTTTTTCCTGAAAAAATTTTACCTGAAAATTTTATCAGCTTAAATAAATTGAACTGTTTTCTTTGTAGATGTGTTGCAGTGGTACTCATTGAGATTTAGGGTCAAAGCTGCTTTCTTGATTGGAATGATAGATGCAATCACTTTTATTTTTTTGGTCTACTCACATACACTGAATTGTATTAAGGGAAAACAATGTGTTAAATGGGTCTGTAAGTAGAAAACAAGTCCCTTTGAGTGTTGCAAAGTTGCAAGTAGAAATTTCTCCACTTGTACTGAGTTGTGGATTTTATGGTCTAAATTGGGTGACCCAATACACTGACTTGATTTCTGATTATTATCCATTCTGATTTTCCCTAGTTTCATTTGACATTTTTATACTCAAGTTTTTACTGCCAAAAAAGTTGACAGCTTACAGCTTTGATTTTGTATTGTTCCAATAAGCGATTTAATAGTTTCAAATTCAAATTCAAATTTTTATTTTTCTTTTGGTTTCTGGATCTTAATGCTGCATTTGAATGAATTAGAGGTCTGATGCTCTGTTTGTTTGATGAGGTTTTAT
Source organism: Quercus variabilis (assembly GCA_030445155.1). Lineage (NCBI taxonomy): Eukaryota > Viridiplantae > Streptophyta > Magnoliopsida > Fagales > Fagaceae > Quercus > Quercus variabilis. Next base: position 16,551,367 of record CP129445.1, on the reverse strand, counting down.
GTGACACACGATGATGGCAGACCAATTACTAGCCATCCACAAGACATTTTATACTTGGAAGATGATGAGATGGTTGGGTTTTGTGATAACACAGCTCAATAATTTGTATTTGTAATACATACAATAACTAACACAGATCAATAATTTGTATTAATAATACTTTCAAAAAAAAAAAAATAATTTGTATTAATAATACATAACAATAACCAATTTAAAAATTATTATTATTATTAAAAAGGGAAATAGGCAAATCAATTAGACAATAGTTTTTTGTTTTTGTAATTTTTTCTTCTAATATTAACTTTAGCAAGTATCAACTAACTGCTTAGATGAATGAAAACAACAGTTTTTCACAGATTTTACCAAATGCTCTTGTAATTTTTTTTTTCTTGCAGCACTTTTTCATTCAGCAATTATTGAGGAACAGCGCACTTTTAACTAGCTGTACCAAACCAACTCTAAGACTGTGAGGGAGAGAAAGACATTCAAAATGGCAGCTTCAGTTGCTGGAAGATCCATGCTAGTGCGTGCATTTTGCAGAGCATCAATGAGTCCTTCTTCAGCGACAAGGAGATTCTCATTGCCCCCACGCACGTCCAATTTTGTGCCTCATCGATCTCCATCTTCCTCTCCTCCTTTAAGGTGCTACTCTTTTTCTCTATCTCTAGTTCTCTGTACTTTGGCACTAATAATATCTAATCCTTTTTGAACTTTGATTGTCTTGAAAAGGTTACTTCGAAGAGAACTGAGTTCTCTTCAGCCTGTCCACTCTGCAATTGCTTCGGCTTGCCTTGTCTCCAAGCTCCCCAGCGAAGCCAGCACCTCCACTGAAGGTAAACTCTCTCTCTCTCTCTAACATATATTTATGCATGCATGTTGAAATTATTTGAAGAGATTGTAACTAATTCTAGTGAGCTGTACAAAATTTGGTGATGGATATTGTATAATTGGGTCTTAATTGAGTTTGATTGATGCATGATCAGATACTAGAGAATGGTGCGCTGTGGCTGTTGTCTTTAATTGTGTCAAGAGACATGACAATTGCAATGCTGCATAATCTATATATAAGAAAAATAAAATAATGAACAATATTGATCTTTCAATTGGAGTGGTAATTAATGATAGTGTAATATAACTAGTTGCAAAAAGCGCCTAAATTTCTAAGAAGTGGACGATGTTGATCTCTCTTTTTTGGGTGATGGTAGCTAAATAATTCTATTGAAATCAATTATCATTCCTCATGAAGTGGACGAGCTTAAGAGGAATGACCATTGATTTTATGAGGAAACGTATCAGCTGCAGTCAGCTCCACTTAGATAGTAAGGTTGCAGAGATGTATCATGATGTGAAGGGTCCAACCTAACTTGCAATCATGAGTACTGAATGTCTCAATGTCAAGGTCACTGATGAACAGTTTATTTGGTCTTGGGTGGGCATTTATGTGAACTTTTTTATTTTTTATTTTTTTTGAATGGGAAGGCAGACAAGTGGTTGAGGAAAGCAGTACAGATGTTAGAAAGAATCAACCTTGTGAGAGGCATCCTTGACGGAACAAGAGTGGTTATTTTGTGTATGATAAAGTTGAGTGTAACAAATGGTTGGTATTAATGCTAAATGATGTTGGAGAAGAGCTTTGAACTTATTATGGTCGGAGGAGGGACTAGGGACTTGCTTTGAGAAGAGAAGTTGGACAGATAGGTTTTACTGGAGTGCTGACTGCCTTTTTGATGAACTTTACTTGTGAGTACTCTGTATGAGTGGCTATTTGAAACTTTTTTTTGCGGTAAAGAAGTAAGGATTAACCAAAAACAACATTCTCATTGTCCCAAGTCCCAACCAGTACTGTAGAGATTAGAAGATGCATCCGGGGTAGATTGAGTGCAAATACACTGGGGACTTTAATTATCTCAAGCTTGTAGACGACATGATACTGTGTGAATCTATTCTGCTTTACTTGGAAATAACATAACATTTGATGAGATCCTATGCCATGTACTTTTAATCTCTAAGAATATTTGAAAGGAATGTTAGGGGATTTTTTTTCAGATAGTTGTCTGCAAACCATTTTTAAGGTTGCTTTGAATGCCGTGTAAAGAAAAGAAAATACAGATCTTACTTACTTTATTTACTTATTATGTTTTTTGGTTTGTGAGAAATTAAAAGTTATGCATAAGTAAGCTGAAATATTGTGTGAACCCCAGACTCTCAATTGAGTGGAAATTTATTGTCCTGGTTCCTGCAGCATTAACAAACCTTGATCCATAATGTCCCATTGCTTTGTCCACCACTGGTTTGATTGGTATGAAGGAAAGAAAATAAAGTGTGTAAAAATGTTAAATGAGATCTTAAGGAGGCCTTTGCAATTTTCTTTTTCTCTTCTCCTTGTACACTTCAAGAGCCAAACTGCCATCATGTATTGGACAGCATGGTGAGGTAAGAAAAATTATCAATCAAAACCTTGATAATCAAATAGCAGTGAATGAAATAGGACCCTTTGTACGAATGAACTTCAGAACAATCTGGATAGAGGAACATATCACTCGCTCAGAACAAATAGTTTGTAAAGATTTACTTTAAGTAAGGAGAAGTCTTTTGGCTAAAAAAAAGGAAAAAAAAAAGAAGAAGATAAAAATGTAGCTTGAGATTTATGCTGCTTTACCTGTTGAAATATTTGTATTTTCGGTTTGTAAAATTTTATTGATTGTTACTGTAAGAAGCAAATTCATAACATCTATTTCTTCTCACTCTTGATGACAGGTAGATTTGCAAACTATCTCAGTCCCATCTAGTACTGAATGCAAGCCAAGATCAGAGTTGTTTTTCTTTTTATCATTGGCTTATTAGTTCATTTCTGAAGTTGGAGTTCAGGTCTTCCATGCTTAATTGCTGAAAACGCTTTTCTAACTTTCTTCTACTAAGTAGCAACCTCAAGCTATTTCCTGAAGTTCTCCTACTTTGTTATATATATGATAAATTTGATTCACTTTGATGAGAGAATCCATGTTTCCTGTTGTTTAATTACTACCACATGAATCATTGATAAAATGTTTGGATGTAGAAGCAGAATAACTGCACATTGGTTATGATGGTAATTATATTAAGATAAATCAATTAAAAATAATGCATCTCTTGCAGGTGTAGTTTTAGGAAAGGAAATTAATTCAAAGGCATCCTTTGGTTTTCAGAGCTTGTTGGAAATTGTTCTAGGTGGAATGTGCTGTTGATTGGTATGAAATTGGCTGATGTTGAAAACATACGATGTACCAGAACTGAAATGGGGAAAATTTTCATCTACTAATAAAATTCTTGCCATTTTTTGAAAGAAATTTGTCTAGAATCATAATAGTACATGAATGATGAAACATTGGAAAATTTGGTTGTATTCACATTACTTGCTTCGCTTGATCCTGATGAATCTGGTAGAAAGTTTGCCAGAATTTTAAATTTGGATGAAATAGTACAATCTCTGGGAGTATTTAAAGGTTGTCAGCTGCTTGCTGAGACAAGCTTGGTTTCAATTTTGGACCTGGCAGAGATGTGCCAAAGTTAAAATTGTTCTTAACCATACAGCTCTAGTTGGGCACCTATTGTTGAAAGAATGAGGTGGAGGGTGTGTTTATGAGTTCAAGATTGACTTGGTGCCTATTGATCTAGGAGAAGATTAAAGAAATGAGAGGTGCCTGTACACCTGAGCTCCTCTTACTGTTTAGTTCTTGTTACATTAGTTTTCTTGCCATTGCTTGACTTGGTTGCTATATGTATGATTTTGGATAGTTTTTATGCAGCAGTAGGATCAAAGAAAGAACACTGCGCTTCTTATCGTGAAACTTAAGGTTTAAGGACATTGATCGATCTTAGTATGAAAATACAAATTACAAAGTTTAGGGTTGAATTACTCTCATTTAGCTTTTCCCACTTCACAGAATAGGAAGAAGAAAAAAAGGGAAAAGAGGGGAGGGTGGGGGGTGTGGTTGTATATACAGGCAAATGTTCGATTTAGGTTCTGGGTCAAATATCCTTCACATGCCAGATTAATTAGAATGAATCAAGCTGACATTATTGAAGTATGACAACCAGGAGTCTTTTAAGAGACACATGAATTCATGATGTGGTCTTAGGGAAAATTTGGTCAATATTGCTTGGCTGGCTAGCCATTAGGGAAGTGTTCACAACTGGTCTTTGCTTGTAATAGGTAAATTCAACGTTCAGTTCATTTGTACGCTTTGAATTAGAGTAAATTCAAAAGGCTAGTTGCAAAAGCTATATAGAGACATGTCTCATGCACAAATCTTTTGTGGGTTATCATGTTACATTAACATAATCTTACTCTTAACTTCATCTCCACAAGACTTGGACAAATAAAAATCTCTCTATGTAAGCAGATCTTTTATATATATTAACTAAAAGAAGGAAGAAAACAAAAATAGTTTAATTTTTACTAATTATTGGGTGAAGGAAAAGGTCCACTGTCCATGCAAAACTATAATACCAGTAATCAATTTCCTTCAGTTTCGGTGAATAATAAATTTTCTGGTATTTAATGGTTTCTTCCCCAACAAAAGTAGCAAATTTAGTGAAAGAAAATAAAAGTGGATTCTCTGCTTCTGGAAATATATATTATTTTTTATACAAAGGTATGTTTAATTTAATTTTTTTTTTTTATAAAAGAAATAATTCGTTTCTTTGACTGAAACTGCCACGTTTTGTGTTTGCATTGTGGACCATTATAAAGTGCTTAAAATAAATTCTGATGGAAACATTGTCTCGTTTGGTAAAGCCATTCACGTATTTGCAATTTACCAAGTCATAAAGTGATCCTAAAAAAAAAAAAGAATAAAAAAAGAAATAAAGTGATAAAACCCTGTCAACCTCACTCTCTCATCTTTAATTTTTGCTAATTGATGGAAGACCCCTTTGTATCCATGCATTGGATAAAATGATAGACAAGAGCAGACAAGAGCGTTTTAGCTCAAATGATTGTCTTTCCGATGTCTTTTCAAACATAGACATTTAGAATACAACCTGATAGTAAAGGGGATCATCACGTTAAAAATACGTGGCAGTAGGTGTTTGAGATTTAAAGAGTTATGAACATTCACATTAATTGAAAAATTAAACCCTTTTTTAGATAAAATAATAATTCAACTTATGTTGTCCGTTTTATGATAATTGCTCTTTATTATCAGGTTAAGACATCATGTTGGTTTTTGTTGTAGACGAGAATGAATCGAACCTTAAATATTTTATTTAACGATAAGAAACTTTATCAATTGAGTTAAGTAAAATCCAAATTTTTGTTTCTGAGAAATTATTAATAAAGAAACCTGTTGGTGAGAAGAGGAAGAAAAAAGAACTAATAAACCAAAAGATCCGTTATCGTGGTCCATACACAGGTTATATACTCCTTATGATGACTATTTTAAAATACAACTCCATGAAATTGATGCACGTATTTCCCATTAAAAAAAAAAATTAGGAAAGTTGTTAACGTGGAGATAATTATTCGACAATTTCTTGGACTTGGATACACAAGTTTTTTTAGTAAACTTTGGTGATTTTTTATCTTACACAGTAGACTTTGACATTTTTTTGGTCATCAATGTTTAGCCCAGATTCGTTTCAAAAATAAATTAAAAAATTTCCCGAGATTTTGCAAATAAATGAGACTAACTTGTGCTTATTAATGTTAAGATTTTCTATTTTCCAAATCAAGTGGACCTAAAAATGTATATATATACCCACACGGGGTATCCATGTGGTGAGTTTATTGGTCTGGGATGTGATGTGAACTTTGGAGGTCTTAGAATTAATCTACCACAATATCGGTTCATGAAGTTTATGAGATATTTTATAGATAGAGAGTGTGATAGTCTAACCACAAATTGAGACACCGCTTCCTTATATAAAAATAAAACAAAATAGTACATATAGCCAGATGATAAGGTCTTTGTTCATTACATTTTTTTGGTTTGTCTTTTGTGTATTTTAGAAATATTACATGTCTATGTTTGGGAAGAATTTTGGCTTGAAATTTTCTAAGGTGGTTTGGATAAGCACGTCAGGTGCTCAATTGTCACCCATAACAAATTTCAGGACAGCTACATAGCTTTTCACTGAAAACATTGCGGTTGCTAGTTGCTACAAGTTGGACAATTGTCTGTCCATTTTTATACTTCATAATTTCAATTGGAAATTTAAAAATAATCTAGGAATGGAACTGCTATAAATTACTTTTGCTGAACCGTTCAATTTGGCTGGGATCCTAGAACCTTTCAAATATCACAGAAAAATTTCCCATACAAACAACAATTGGATGAAATTGAAAGCATATATATATATATATATATAGACACACACTAATCATTAACCCGTGTAATGCATTTACAAAAAATATTTATATATGATACATATTTAATTAGTAAAATTAATAATTAAAATTTTGATTAAAAAATTTATAGAAAATATCTTTTCTAATTTAGTTATAATTTTTTAATGTTAGGTTGCTTTATCCAAAATATGGTGAAATCTAATTAGTTTAAACTAACATAGTTTAATACAATATATAACTCCAAAAAATAAACTAAGAAAAAAAAGGTAGAAAGATGACTAATTTAATCTAATTTAATTTGTTTAGTGGTAGGTTATTTTATCTAAAAAGATGACGAATTCAAATTAGTTTAAATTATTTATATAGTTTAAGACAATTTGTAGTTCTATATTAGAAGCATGGCTTGAAAACCAATTGACGTTTTGACATGATAATTCATAGGTTGAATTGTATTTTTTATTTATTTAATAAAAGCATTAGAAGAAGTTAATAACAAAATCAATAGCTTCATATTATATATATATATATATATGGGCTTGTCAACGTAGATATTCACCGACAAAATACGAGCATGCATATCCCATAGGATATGAGAAAATGATGCAAGAAAGAAGAAGGGAATTTCAAGTGTCATTTTCATCCATTAATCTGAGCTTTCTGTTAAGATGAAAATGATCTGTAAACAAATTCCAAGAAGCAACAAACCCAACAGACTCTTCAGTTGCAGTTTATTAGTATATAATACCTTCGACTTGGTAAATATATTTATGGTCGAGTAGGACACAGCATTATTTAAGTCTATCTTATTTAATATATATATATATATATATATATAGATAGAGAGAGAGAGAGAGAGATTAATTAGCTTGGAAGAATAGAATAGCACATGCAATTAGGTAATGAATAATGTAAAAATAAATGGTTTCTATGGGACAAAATGTATTAAATTAAATGAGGGTGATGGGTGAGTGATGAAGAAGACTCTCTCAATGAAAGAAGATTGAAGATTTAGGTTAAGTAGTTGATATTTTTTATTCATGTGTCTTATTTGGAATCAAGGAGAGCTAGGAATACCACACATCATAATTAATTTTATCGTGGTGATGGGTTAGCGAGTGTGTACAAGTCATCTTTGTTGCAAATTGCACCCTTACTTCCTTAGTTTAAGACAAATGTCGACTTGGACAGTGCAACATACACCGAAACTTTGAAAATTTTAGTAATAATAATTTGATAGTTCTGAGTTTTGACGTGACTTCTATTTTAGAAAGGACGGACACTTCATTAAGCGTACCATACCTGTATTGTATTGGTGTTTTACCGGCTATATTGTTGTATAACTTTTCATAAATTGCTTGTGTCATACCTGGGTCAGTACTTCCTAGCTTCTATTGGGTCTTAAAACCTGTTAATAATGTCTTCACTCTTCCCATGAACACATTAGATTATTGTTTAGTATTCCTGATGGCTAAACAACTTAATCTATGTCGCTCTGATATTGTGCCTTTTGATGATTGTAAAAGGAAATGTTTGCATTTGTAACTGAAACCAGAAACATGTACTCTGATCCCATATAAAAGATAAAATTAAAAATGAAAATAAAAAGAAGAAGAAGAAGAAACATGTATGCTGATTGATCGTTGTAGAACAAGTGTTTTTGGGATTTCTCAAGAAGCAGAATAATCAAAAATCAAGGCAGAAGGGCTCGTAATTCATTATAGTTGTCCGTTAATGCTTGTTTTCAGACCTTAAGTTTGGTTGTTCTATTTTAGCTTATCTTATTCCGTTAATTTGGTCTTTTAGCAAAGTCATAGAAAATTTAAGTTAATTTTTTAATTTGTTGATTATTTTTTTTATAGTTTATAATTATAATATAATTTCAAAGAATTCTATCAAAAAGCCTAAGAGCTCCTATAAATATGTATTTCCCTAAACTAGTTTTATTCTATTGAAATAAAATACTACTACCATAAAAAAAAAAAAGAAATAAAATACTACTATGAGAATTTCACAAATTTTTAGTGGACTTTTTTTTTTTTGGGAGAAGAAATTTTTAGTGGACTCGAGACTTCTTGCCTTGAGTTTTCAAAGCTTTGATTAAGTTGGAACGATACGTAACTTTCCTGCATTTCCTTTTGGCATAATTAATATAGGGTCATGCTAATTAGTGCCCTTAGTGCATTCGTTAATAATTTATTTTAGAAAAATTTTGATACAATTTTTATAAGAAATAAAAAAAGTTGTTAAAATATGAATTACAATCTTTAAATGAACTATTAACCAGTGTCCTAAATACACTCGTTAACATTTCTCATTAATATATTAGGAAAATTGTTCAGCTTTGGTAACAACTACGTATGGATGCAATTGATGCTACGTTCACACTTAAAGTCATTAGATGAAATATTTTCTCAAAAAAGGAGAAAAAGTCATTAGATGAAATCATGCATCGTTACATCTCATATGCCCTAAAATATTGAAATTGATAATTGTATACGATTAATCCTAGGAATTAATTACTTATGACTGACTATTTTGGCGTGTTTTTTTTTTTTTTTTTTTTTTTTTTGATACGATATTTTGGCGTGTTATGATCTAAGAAAATCGTTAAACACGTTGGAAATAACCTCACATATTCCAAAGCTAATTAAGTTTGTGACAAAACTCACAAAACGATAAAATCCCAAATCTAGCTACTTGTCAGTTGTCAGTTTAGATGAAGCCATACCCACCAAAAACCATGTGCCATTGATGACCTGAAAATTCTAATTAGGCATGACAACTAGACACATTTTTTTTTTTGAGAAAACAACTAGACACATTTAAAGCTATGTTCGTAAATGGAACTCACTAAAAATAACTTATCCAAATCTATTTACTATTTTATTGGTGTAGCTAAAATTCTCTCTCTGTCTCTGTCTCTCTCTCTCTCTCTCCATTGAAAATTGGAAATCAGCAATTAATTGGTTGACATCTTTATAAACAAATCGGCTTTTTCTGTTCATCCAAAAAAAAAAAAAGGCTTTTTCTATTCTAAATTTCTAACGTGTTCTATTTTTAAATTCTCTTCAACTCATCAATTTATTTATGATTTTTTTTTGGGTAAGCATCAATTTTTATGAATGATTGCAGCTTTTTATTTATCCTTTTTTTCTTCTCTTGCTCCTGGAAAACAGTTGGCTATATTATACAGTTAACCTCACTTTGCAATTTGCAACACAGATTCCCACTTCAACATTCTTTGTATCATCTCCCATTTGCAAAATTGCAACATATATATATATATATATATATGCATGGCTTAATTAATATTGCTTTCTGAAACAAGTACAAAATACGCACCCAAAGAACTTACCAATAAGATAGGATAATTCATGACCTGTTCAATATTTTGCTTCCCTAAAAGTTTCTCACAATTAAGGAGGTCAATTTCAAGGATCTACCAAGGGAAATTCCCTTAAATTTATCGGTGATCTTTGGTGATAGCTAGAGATGCTTCACTTTTGTTGGTGAGACTTTCTTGCTATTATAATTATTATTAACTATCAAGGCTAAGGCAAGAATTCTTTCCTTTTGGTGGGATTCCATTTTCTTTTACATTGTTGCTCGCACGTTTCATGTAATTATATTTATAGGGTACTTCACGGCCTGCCTTTTGAGTAAACTAACATCTTTATCTTTACTAATATTTACATATGAAAGAAAAAAAGAAAAAGAAAAAGAAAAAAGGAAAGTGTGGAATCCCATCTGTCATCTCAGTGACCAAATGAAGAACAAAGTTGTGTCCTGAAATATCACCAAGATCGAGGATATGAGATTCGTATAGATTAGTTGTTTAATTAATGGTCAATTTTCAACTTCTCGCATGTAAAAAAAACAAATAATAAATAACTCAAGCAATTTCCGTGAAGAAGAAGTGATTTTTTTAGGAGTTAAATTTTCATTTGTGGAGAAAAAAAAGTATTTCTTATTTTTCATTCTCATTTACATAAGAATGAACACTATGATTTACATTCGAACATGCATGACATCTCTTACCAAATGAAGAATAAAGTTGTGCCCTGAAATATCACCAAAGATCAAGGGTATGAGAATCGTATGATTTATTTGTTAATTAATGGTCAAATATCAACTCCATCTATTAGGTCCAAGACATTTTGAGTGGTAGGAAGATTTGAAAAATAGCTTAAGTAATCATATATAGTAATTGAACATTTTAAAAGCCGGTAATTTTCTTTTGAGTGGAATTCACTTATTTCTATATGTGGCATTGTGTTGCTTCTTTTCATATTCAACTTCTTCCACCTTATCAAAAAAAAATTTTAACATAAAAATATGTTGGGAAGCTTAATATAAAAGGTTAAGGGGCCGTTAGGTAATGTTTTTTTAGTAACGTTGTTTGTATTTTTTTGAAAATATGTGTGGGTGAAAAAATGTGTGAAAATACGTATAATGTTGTTTAAAAATTAAAAACACGTCTTTAAATACATGTACCAAACGGGCCCTAAGTCACTATGTTTAGCCCAGTAATTTTGTATGAATCACTCACTTTTATTATATTCTTAGAGAGTTTCAACCTACGACATCTGCTTTTGATGATAACTCTTTATTATCAGATCGAAACCGGTCAGTTTTTGTTGTAAGTGGGGATTGAACCAAGATTTCTTATTTAGCCATCAGAGACTTTACGTTTGTGTCTAAGGTTAAGTCACTTTTATTGTAAGGATTTTTTTTTTTTTGAGGTAGTTATAATATTTATGATGTTTATTCCTGATGATAGCTTTTTATCTTTAGAATAAGATACCAATTAGTTTTTGGTATAGACAGGGATTAAACCTCATATCTTTTATTCAACTATTATAGACTTTACCAGTTGAACAAATTAGAACCCACTTGCTAGGAATTCCGTCACAAGTGAAATTCCAATAAAATAAAATATTATTCATTTAAGAATAAGCATGTGCTTTTGATTTTTTTTCTTCCTTTTATGATGTTTGTATTGCCTATTCCAAACATCGTATAAGTGGATGTTTTGTACGCTAAGTACGACCCTTATATATGCATAGGTAAAAATTGATAGAATAAGAAGTTATGGGGATGAAAAAATTATGGTAATCGATGATCCTGTTTATATAATAGCTGACACTGTGAAATTAAATGAGAATTGGAAAATTTTGTCACAAGAATGCAACAGTGCAAGCTCGAGTAAAGATGATTCACTCTGTACGTAGTCAAACTGTCCAAGTGGGGCAAAAGGAAACAAAATTAAATAGGATACTATTACTATTATTACTACTAGTGTAACATGGAAGCAAATGTGGACCTAGCATTTCAACATCAGAAAGAACAAGGTAAAGATAAGGGAATCATATTTTTAGAACCTGTTCTTTTTTACAAGGCAGACATTGGATAAAATATCCTTGAGGAATTTATAGGCATAATTCAAGATGTACCCCTTCATTGTTCACCAATAATATCACGTCAATGATATAGGTGTGCAGTAAAATGGTCCAACCCAGACACTTCAATTTGCAGTCACAGCTAAGCTTGATCCTCTACCTACATTTTCAGTCTCCTACAAATAAAGCCAAAGGTATAATATGTACTTCACCATAAATGAGGGAACATGCCCTAGAACCAGACAATTTGGGGTCCATAACCCTAAAAGCTTTCCTTCTCAATGAACTAAAGAGAAGTAATGAATGATGATCCCTCCTTTAAAACTGTTTTAATGTTTCTTATTGTGACAGAAAATTCCTCATCACATTCCAAGTCTTTCTTCATCTTCTCATTAAAGCTATATGTCATAAACGCTTAATGATAACATACGATATGACCTACATGTTCTTTTTAGTTGTTTTTTTTTTTCACTCATCCTTAAAAGCTTTTCATTTAAATTGTAATCCATATCCCAAATCTACACTGCACTAGTAAATTTTCATTGATGATTCATTTTCTAAGAGGGAAACTGAGGTGACTTTGTGAGGAATAGAGGAGGGGACTTTTCACAATTGGCCAAAACTTATAATAAAAGAGTTTCCAAGCATGTTGATTTTAATGTTCCTTCTTCCCCAACTGCATCCACATGATTATTAGTATTAAAGTAGGTAACAAGTAGACCAGTAGGAATTAAAATAGTCACACTCCTTGGTCCTTCCTATATTAAATTGCTTTAAGCCTTACTATCATATATTAAGATTAGAAAATTGGAATTAGAAACTAAGGGGCAAATAAGAGAAACCCAATTCTCACATCATGCATTGCTTTTAATCATAGGTGTGTTGGGAGTAGGAGTTGGTGGGTCTACAGGCTAAATTTAATTTGTGGGTCCAAACATTCACCATCATAATCATCTCACTGGCCTTCATCATCGCTAGTAAAAGAATCAAGAATCATGTAACAAAAATTTATCCCATCCTATGTACCACCAAGATAATTACCCATCACAATCTCTCTAAATTGACTATATTTACCGACCTTCAACGGTTTGGCCTCTATCATTGAGATAGGTCTTAGGTGTCTTCTGGTAGAATTTTTAATCATACTTACAATGGATTGGATTTAGGATCAGCTTTTTAAGTAGTCTTTATGATAAACTAGAAGTGTTAGATTTATTTATTATTTTTTTAACATGTTGTGCCAGCACGTGACGGAGCCTTTTTTTTTTCGGAGGCCAATTTAAATTAAAAAAAAATTAAATCCAAAGAATAATACACACATATATAAAATATTTATTTATTATTTATACATAGAATGCTTGTAATTTTGATTTAAGAGATGATATTTTCTTACGTAAACAAAAATATTTAAATCAAATAAGTGTTTATATCTTTGCAAAAAAAAAAAAAAAAAGAAGAAGTTAATCTTGACATATCTAAAAATATATAAGTCAATTTAATAAAAATATAATCTAATTAAATTACGCATCGTATGCATTAAATATAATTTAATTTAATGAACTATGTATGACGTGAGCGTAGTTAGTATGCATTAAATATAATTTAATTTAATGAACTATGTATGACGTGAGAGTAATTAGAGGGGATAAAAAATGTACTAGTCAACTATTGAAATGCATTACATATTTTTAGTAAAAATCTAGAGGGGGCAATTATTAAAAATTATGCCCAACTAATTTTTTTATACCAAAAATACAAAGAAATAATTTTTGAAAAGTCAAGGGGGCCATGGCCCCCCACCCCAAGAGTCGACATTGTGATAAAAATGAGCTGAGTTAAGTGTTAAAAGTTTAGGATTATTCATTTAATTTTATTTCAACCACTTTTCGATCTCAATGTGATAATTAAACTATATTATATGTTTAAGTTTGGTTCATTCTCTAATTGAACAATCTTGACCTTATTCACAAACTACTTGGTTAGTTTATTCTTTTTTCATATATATAATAAAATTATTACTATTTTTTATACACATTCACAAACCTATGCTAATAATTAATAAGTAATTGTTATGTGTGATTTTTTTACCACTTGTCAAAACATGATAAAAAAGTGAAAGTTAAACATGAGTTATAATGTGATGACGTGGCTGAACTTATCGTTGAATTTTGTGTAGCCACTGTTTTGATTTGATCACATCACAATTTAGCATAAAAAAATATAATAAAAATGCTAGAAAAATGTAAAATTATTGCTCAATATAAATGGATGTGATAAAATTACTATAATGTATAGCTCTCTTATTAGTAGACATGTCATACCTAGAAAATAAAAATAGTGGGTATTATGTAATGGATAAAGTTTGACTACAAACTTAGCTGTAGTTTAAGGTTACAAACTTTAACTAATAAAATTAACATATATTTTTAAAATCCAACCATTGAATTTCATGTTCTTTTTGTTCTTAACATACATGTTAAATTTCATATTAATTGGATGTTATTTACTATACAATCTGTAAACTTATTTTTTATAAATAATTTTAGACTACAAAAACTTAAAATTTAAGCATTTGTTGATGACATAACTATTGATATTTGATCTTCTGGAAATTTTGTAAGTATGGAGAATATAAAAAGAAAATGTAATCCAATTGTAGATTTGTCAAAATTCATATTCAATGAAAATATATTGAGTAAAGTTGTAATCTTAGATTACAACCAAGCTTGTTGGCAAATTTTGTTTATTATCTAATTTTACTCAAGTTAAATATTTTCTACCACTTCAATTAGGGAAGTTATTAAGTAGTCCTACAGTATAGCTGACGAGTTACTTCACACTAATTAATGAAAACCCTTTTTCTTTTTTTCATAGAAAACAAAGAAAGTTATTTAATAACAAAAAAAAAGCTCAAAAAGTAATATAAACAAGTTAAATTTTGTACTAGGTGGTTGGTATTTATTGGTATGCCTGTATGGGATATCTCATAACTTGTATTCTAAAATTACATAATAATCGCGCTTTATGTCTATTTGGTAACACATTATTAAACCACACATTTTCAAATTGTATTTTTATGAGGAGAGCACGACTTTTTGAAATCACATTTTTACAAGTACATGTTTTTTCAATTCAATTTATACTCTAATGTTTTATTTTTAACGACATAAGATAATTTCAATTTCCAATTTAACGTGCCCAATTCACAATAGTCCTAAATGAAAAACGTTTACCTCTAAACTTGAGTGTCTACTGACAAAAGTATAAAGTTTAGCTCTAAAGTCTAAACTGGTTTGAAATTATTTTCCTACCCACTATGTAGCAATTGCAGTTTAGTCACTTGAGTTTTTGTTTTTGCTTATAAAAAAGAGTCTCATGAGGTTTTTAATGAATGATGTGAATTGTTTAAATGATATACATAAATAATTTTATAAATCCCTAGTATTTTGGAGCAAAACTTTGTTATTGTCAAAATAGTGTTGTAATTTTTATTTGGATTGTGTTTATTACACATAAACTGTCACACATAGCTACATATAAACCTAATTTTTGAATTGAAACCGTAACTTAAAGTCATAATTTTGAACTTAAAAATCGTGATTTAAAGTCCTAATTTCAGTTCCAACTTCAAACGTGAGACATGTCTAACAAGTATTACTCTTTTTATTTTATTGTACTGTAACAATTTTGTCAAAGTCTTGAATAATTAGACCCAACAAAAAAGCACTCATAACTTTCCCCCATTAATTACATTTACATCTTTGAACTTATAAATTTCTAAAAACCGAATATGAGGAAATTAAAAGCAAACATTATCATGTCACAAACAGTGCTGGGAATCAGACCAGGTCTAACCCCCTTTTGATGCCTTTTTCCTTTCAGTTACTTTTGATTTTTAATACGTGAAATGAACTGGCACAAGTGAATAAAGAAAACACAATAAACAGGAACCTTGAACATATCTGCTTCAATCTTCTGTTCTTTCCTCTCTCTCTCTCTCTCTCTCTCTCCCCTCATAGGCTGCAGAGTTTTTAAGCGTTAGAGAGAGAATCCTATTTATTACATATGAGCCTGTCAAGACCCAGGTTTTCCTTGCCTTCGTCCATTTTATCTCCATCTGTGTTCTCTCTTTAGAAAAAAAAAAGATTAAGGAACCAAAGACAGTTCAAAAGCACCAAACTTTGTGTCCAATCTTCAATCTATATAGTTCATTTCTTTTTAGGACAGCCCAAAAGAGAAGCACCCATTTTCTCCAAACCTCCAGATCTGTCTGTCTGTTACAAAAAAGAACTGTCTTGTAGTTTCTCATTTCCTCAAAATTTGTTCTTTAAAATGAGAGACATAGTTTCTTGTTTCAGCGAAAACGCAGTAAGTGTGTCTAATCCTTCATGTTCAAGCTATTCCAACGCAGCTTGTATTAATCCAAGCCTAACCCCTTCAGTCCAAAACTCAGTCACTTGTGTTTACAAAATCACCCTCTCCACCCAAAAGCAAATCTTGATCACAGCCACTTGGTGCAAGAACAATTCTTCTCAAGGCCTGAGCATGAACTTTGGCGATGAACCATCATCCACACCACCCTTCAGACTCAACACTAATTCAAGGCTATTCAGGAAGAAGAAAGGGAGCAAATTGATGGAATCTAATAACTCAAACATTGAAGTCTTCTGGGATCTTTCTAATGCAAAGTATGACACGGGGCCTGAACCTGTTGATGGGTTTTATGTGCTTGTCATGGTTGATTCAGAAATAGGCCTAATTCTAGGTGATATGGCTGAAGAAGCTGTGACAAAGAGGTTCAAAACCGCTACTTCTCTTGCAAAAGTCTCACTCATTTCAAGGAGAGAGCATTGCTCAGGCAACACTGTCTATTCCACCAAGGCTCAGTTCTGTGACACTGGCATTGCACATGACATTTTGATAAGGTGCAGTGCAGAAAATGATGGCTTAAGGTCACCAGTTTTATCTGTCAGCATCGATAAAAAGACGGTGATTCGTGTAAAGAGGCTGCAGTGGAATTTTAGAGGCAATCAGATCATATTTGTGGATAATTTGCTGGTTGATCTGATGTGGGATGTGCATGACTGGTTCTTTAGTCCTGCATCTGGATATGCAGTGTTCATGTTCAGAACAAGAAGTGGAATGGATAGCAGGCTTTGGTTGGAGGAGAAGTTGGTACAGAAAGACCAAGACAGAGTTGAGTTCTCCTTGTTGATCTATGCCTGTAAGAACCAATAAAGAAACTTATTCTTTTTTTTTTTCTTTTTTTTTTCTTTTGCTTTTGTTTTCTTTTTTTTTTTTTCAGACTTCCTCTTCGGTTTTTATGTTTCAATTTTTACTGTTGTTTTTCCTTTCTACTTGAAAGGAACAGAGAATTATTCTTTTTTGATCATATATGAGAGAAGAAAGTAACTTGGAGTTGTATGTAGACTTGTAGAACATAGAACAATTGGCTTGTTTTTGATGTCTTTTTAGTCTGTCTTGAATTCTTGGTGGTGCTGCAAACTGTTCTTGCTTTTTGGTACGTGATGGTACTGAAACTTAATAAAAATTACACGCAAACAAATCTTAGATTGGTAGGAATTTTGTGAATGGGGATGGTCTTTTATATATGGTGGTTTAAGTAATCAAAAGGTTAAAAGAAGATATGCCAACGAGCTTTTGGGGATTTTGGAAGATATCAAAGAAGATTTGCCGAAAGGGTAATTAGTCAATGAAGATTGGTTTAGCCTTATTAAGAATTTCCCATGGTCTTTTGCTGAGAGTGCCTTCTTCTAAAGGTTACTAGGATTTTCTTGCTTGAAAAACATTTTCATATTGGCAAACAGGTATCAGACAAGACAAGGCAAGACAATATGAGGATTCATTATTTGTTTGTTTATGAAAATAGTATTTTAGGTGTTGTCGGGAAGTGAAATTACAATTTTCTCTGTTGTTCCCCAAATTTTTACTTGAAGACCAAAATCAATTATTGGTGTGAAAAAATTTCAGTGTACTCAGCCAATGCAAGTTTTAATGTAACAAATCAACCTTAAAGTTTCGTACCCTTTTGCTTTACTAAACCGAGCATGTGGAAACATTAGGATTTAGCCTTCAAAGTTTGATTTAATAAAGCTTAGAAACAACATAGTCATGCGATGTAATGTAACTCCTTTAGGCACAAATTAAGCTTAGAAACTGTCTTTGCTTCAAAATTCGACATCCTGTTTTTGAACCCACAATAATACCTTGGGTAGCATTAAGCCAAAAGCTCTAACTGGCTTCATTTAAGAGCATAAAAATGTTACAGAAAAGAGTAAATATGTTGGTCTAGGATGGAAAGCAACTTGACGAGGCCCTGGACAAGTTAAAGTCTACTTTGGGAATGAGAGAAAGCTTGGACTAGGTCAAATTCCTGTTCCTCTCATAGAACTTTAAACACCGTTCTATGCTCAACTTAACTATAGACCTCTTCACTCGGTCCTCTCTGTGACTCGCTCACTAGACCACCTTGGTCCCCATTGTCTAAAAACCAGCACAAGCAATCAAGCGGAAACTAATGAATCATGATTGTGCGTGCACAAGCCCCGACACACCTTGGTTAGGAAAGGTGGCCTCTGAACTCTGATGTGACTATCAGAGTGGAGCCAAATTTAGATTTTTTTTCCTTTATTTATCTATATATATTTTGGTGGAGGTTGGGGGATGGGGTTATTTTAATGGGTTAGAATTAATTTAATTGATAAAATTTTTGATAATTAAATAAAATATTTGAGATTTAATTTTAGCCTACACAAAAAATTAATTGGTGTTTTGATTTGATGATAAAGAGTAAAATCATCAGAAGCAGGATATTATAGGTTAGAACTCTTTCTCTCTCTCTCTCTCTCTCTGTCTATATACATACATATATATATATATATATATATATATATATATATAGAACTCTATCCAAAAAGAAAAAAGAGTTAGGGGTGAATCGGGTTTGGATTACCTATAAACTTCTCATTTGATCTAAAGATGTCGAATGAGAGATTCTCATATCTATTCCAATTGAGGAATTGATTGAAATCGATCACACTAGTTTCGAGTGATCAGTTGGATTTTGGATGAAATCAACTACAATAGAAACTTCTTTCTCTCTCAAAACTTTTCTTTGTACTTCACACATGTGAATTATAGCTTCAACAAGTTGCTAGTAGTGATCGAGAGAGAATGTGAGAAATGAGGAGTGCGAAGGTGATAAGATTAGGGATAAGGCCCATAAGGAAATTCCTAGAACCTAAGGGAAATAGCCATGTCACATAGGTGTCAGGTGATTTAGGTGTAACGAGTGGATTTTAATAAGCTGAGTTAGGTGTAACAAGTGCATTTTAAAAAAATTCGCCATGAGTCCAAAAATATATATATATATATATATATATATATTTTTTTTTTTAACTATTGAGCTTGATTTCAATTGGTCATTTAATTGAAATCGTTTGTATCTTGTCAAGCTAGATGGTTTCTCTAGACCCATCAAATTTATGATCAACTCTAATTAGTATATAGTAGAAGTCATCCTAGAAGTTTAAAAAGGCAAAAAAGAAAAAAAGAAAAAAAAAAGAAGGCAAATCTTATGGTATGTCATGTTTAGCTCGATAATTGATAAGATCATAAGAGTGAGCATATTTGTCATTTCTTGAAATCTTCCTTCTAATTTTTAATCCTAATAGAAAGAATAGTGGTTGGATTGATGTTTTTTTGATATTCTGATGCTCTTTGATATTCTGAGGAAGATTGTTCTCTCATGGATAAGGTGTAAACCGCATATGGACCATGTCAAACTTCAAATTTGACGACAAGGAAGTTCATTTTGGTGTCAATTAGTAGGCATGCCAATTGCCAAAGACCTCTATATGCTCAACTACTATTGTAGTGGCAGTCAATATCATTATGCATAATAATAAATGGAACAAACTCTTTGTTTCAAATTTCAAGTTTTAAAGTGGACGTTGAACAAATATTCTTGTAGCTTAATCTTTTTTTTTTTTTTTTTTTAAATGAGAAAACAATTATAACTTATAAGTAAAAAAAAAAAAAAAAAATGAAAGCTCATGGCTCCGCATGCTCATTAAAAAAGAGACAATTATAATTGCAGTAGGCAACAATCTTAAGCGGAAAAATTCATAACAACATTGGGCAACATCATGAGTGGAACAGACTGATCAATTTTTTTGCAGTCTTTGGCATTAAACGAGTCAAAGTGACTGAAAAAAAAAAGAGATAGCGTGGGATTTTAAGGATTTGTTTGGTTGAGTATTTCTTTTTGTTTTTTGATTTTATTTTTTTCTCCTTAACTTAAAGTTCACTCACACATCAACCAAAGATTACTAAAACCAGAAAAAGAAAAAGCCTCTAGATGGTCATAGTATTTTTACTGTTTAGCCGTGTGTCATCCATTTAAGCTTGGTCTCAGAGCTCAGACAATACGATTTCCCTTTTGAATGTAATTGTTGTAATGAGTATTATTGACTCAGTGGGATTTGAATTTGAAATCCACTTTTGGTAATTGGTATTGAGTATTGACATGTATGACTTGTCTTTGGTATAGAAAAATAAAATAATAAGGTTTTATGATCGTTTTTCATCATTCTGTATGACATTTTTTTAAGAAAAGCGTTTTCCTTTTTCTAATGGAAAGTAGCTGATCCCTACGTAAAGATAATGGGAAATGGTGGAAAAAGAAAATCACATTTTTTATCTTGAACATGTCATTTCAAAATACCCCAAAGATTCAGCTCAGAATCAAGTCATTTCTAAATGCTTTTTAAGATTCAAACCTGAGTTCTTTACAATCACATGATCAATTAATGTATCACATAAAAAATTGCTTAAGAAAAAGACTAGAAATTGTACCTTGTTTGACTTGGACCAAATTGGGATTCTTCTAGCGCTTAAAAGGTTGGTGTTTTTGCATTATGGTTTAGGAAAACTTGGCCTTTGGGTTCAATTGATGGCATTCCTGTATTATACTTTGCATCACGGCCTAATCTTTTCAACTCAAGGCCACCAATCTAGTGTTTGTTAGGACTTAGGTTTTAGGACAATCAGTTCTTTCTCCATAAGGACCACATATACACAGCTTTCATAACTCCATCATTTCTATTCCTTGTTTCTTGTGACTTACCTAATGTTTGGGTGTACGGCTCACCCAAGTCAAGTTAGCCAGCTAAAGGTAAACACACCTAAGCCTACGCTTGAAAGGGTCTGAGCCCTAGCCCTTATTTTGGAAAAAAAAAAAGGCCTAAGAGGGAAATGTGACAATCTTTAAGCATCTTGAATAATACTGAGGGAGATAAGTATCAGTACTCAATAGT
The DNA here is from genome assembly GCA_030445155.1 of Quercus variabilis. Lineage (NCBI taxonomy): Eukaryota > Viridiplantae > Streptophyta > Magnoliopsida > Fagales > Fagaceae > Quercus > Quercus variabilis. The sequence goes on along the minus strand of CP129445.1, from coordinate 16,530,302 downwards.
GAAAATTAGAGAGACTCAATCTCAAAACCAAAATCTTGTTGGCCCAAGGCCTGGCCATTAGACCACTTGTTGAATTGGTGTGAGCCTTAACTAGACTAAGAAAATTACAATTAAATGCATGTTTAACTAGGTAATGGGCAACTTAAATTCTATCTCTATGAATTTACCTAAACAAAAGATTACAAACGTGATTATTATTTTTAGTTTGATAATACAATGAGAGAGGGAGGATTTGAACCCTAAACATAACTGTTAGAAATACAAAAGCATGACAACAATTAAGCTACAAGGCTCAACTCAACTGTCTTGACACAAACATGATTAGAATGTACTAAACTTCTAATATAAACCACTCAACTGCTACAAATCCCAGCTAGCTAGGCAAATTGAGATAGCCACCACTGCATCACCTTTTAAATTGGCCGACTTAAACCCTTTGACTAATCACCAAATCAATTGCCCGTATTAACCCGAAGGCTTCAACTGTTTTTGCTAAGCATCTTCATCCCAAGCATTAACAAATTCACAACCAACTGCTCTTGCTATAACTACTATACTTTTTTTCCTCTTGTTCCATGCAACATCCACTTTAAAATTTTAATTTATACTTTTTAAATTAAAAATTAAATGTGTAATTTATACTTAATACTTGTAATTTATATATTCTTTCACATGTGCAATTTATATTGTTATAAACCTATGAAATTTACAATCCATTGGAATAATATTTATCAGTAGAATATTTCCAAGGAAACAAAACTTTGTCAATAGAATCAACTTTCTTATAAAAAAAAAAACCCAGCACCTGTAGAGTATGAGTTACAAGAGTATAATTAAGTTTTGTTTTTTGAGAATCAAGTATAATTAAGTTAATAAAGAAAGATAGAGCTTCTTCTTTCTGTCGAATAAAAAAAAAGGATTCAGTCACTTAGACCTATTATATATTATGAATATAGCCAATCAAGGTCAAACTACTTTAATCTTCTAAGATTTATTTAATCTTAATTTTTCATAAAATTTAAAAATCAATCAGGGAATTAAGTAAAACAAAATAGATTGAGCCACTTTACCATGTAATTCTTTAAGATTTTATTACGTGGCGGGGTCGGCTCACATCTTTGTATTTCTCAAATGATAGATTTTAATACAATTATTTGCAACATCAATCATTTAGCAATGAACATTAGTCCACTACTTCTCCAAAAAAAAAAAAAAAAAACATTATTCCACTAATCAAACCCCGCCAATTTTGTGGGCTTAGACCTTCTCTTTCTCCCTTTTTTTCTTCTTCTCCTTAACCTAACACTTTCTTCAAATCTAATGGGCCACCATTTCCAATGTTGATGCTAAACTAGCTAGCTAGCTGTTCATTTTACCTCCCTTCCTCTAAGATAAACAAACATCGCATAAGCATTCAAGTTGGATCTAGTTGGTGGAAGTTCACCAACTATGGCATGAAAAAAGCTGGATTAGGTTTAGGTTGACTTAAATGAAGAAAAAGAGGTTGATAATCCAAGAGACATCTATAATATGATTTCAATTTGTCGTGCTAAGTGCTAGCAATGGATAGGAGCTTCTTTTTTTTTGGAGAAAGAGAAATGATAAGAGCTTACCACGCGTTTTGGCATTTCTTTTGGCCAGTTTGCACTTTGTAGTATTTTATTGTTTAAAAAAAAAAAAAAAAAAAAACCAATTTGGAAAAAGTTTTCTCTAATCCACTGCATGGTGGTTAAAGAGATTATTAATGTGTACTTCTAGCCATATGACTCATTTATAAATAGTTTTATAAATTGCCACTTAGTGAGTTAAATGAGAGATTCCTCAAAATTGATTTGGAAGAAAATCTTGTCATTTGATGAACTATTTTTGTTATAGTAAAGAAGTTTAAATGTATATGAATAACATAGTTTGGGTTATCTATACTATTATTAAGATAATACAATAAAGAATATAATATTTAAGTCACACATTAATTAAAAAAATTTGAATAATCTAAACTAATAAAGAATATAGTAATATTTTTCAAACACCTAAAATTTAAGTCACATTTAAATTTAAACATATTAGAATAATTCCTTATAACCGCAAGTATGTTTCTTGGAGGGACTCAGACCAACCGAAAACCAAACTTGAATGAATTAATTTGAAGTCACGAGGTCGGATATCTGGGTCATTCAACAGGGTGGTTAAGTTGACTAATGGCCAAGTGATTCGTGCATTATAATGAAAAGAAGAGCCAATTAGAGTATTAGAAAATGCCAGATTTTTTATGTGTCTATGACATTCCCAACTACCACATTTTTGAATGATTGATGGCCTGAGGAAATCCGATTACATAAGAGTCAAATCACAAGAAGAATGGATTTTTAAAAACCTTGGCCTTGGAGAAGGAGAAATTTTTTTTTTTTTTTTGGAGAAACTGAGAAGGAGAAATTTCAGGGGGGTAAACCACTATAAATAGGGACTAGGGCTCAAGGGGTAAGGTATGCATTATGCAACTTCATATAGGACGGACTATATGAGGTTTTGCAATTATGAAGTTGCATGCCTTTTTTTCTTCAATCCCAACAATCAGATTCATCAAATTCTTTACCCAATAAAGGTTTCCCAAATAAAAGAAAGCGCCACCATCCACACATTTTTTATTACCAAATATGTTAAGGTCATATTTTTTATGTAATTGGTTAATTTTTTGACAAAACGCACTTTACTTTTAAGATAGGTTTAACGTATCAAGAAGTATGTTGTTCAAACATAGTAAGTGATATCATTAAATATATGAAGGTTGATCTAAGAAACAAGGGAAGAAAAACTGTTTCATTAAGTCTCGACACAAGCTCGACATAAGCTCAATCTATCGAGATCTACGATTTTTGAAATTTCAGATCTGAAATTCGGCCCATTATGACTTGAATGATTAGGGTTTCTCTTCTTACAACCCTAGTCATATATAAGACTTATGTTAAAAGTTATCATATAAAACAGAGATCTAGAACTCATACATTCTATGAGAAGCTATTGCATTTTGTGCACTTTAGAGTTTTGTAACCAAGTGTTTCCTAATTTTCATCGTTTATGAAGTGAAGAACTTTGCAGCCAATAACAATCATTCAAGTTACTAGAGTTAGTCATGTACTGGGATTTGCGCAAATGAGTTAGTTACAGATTGAAAATTTGTGCAACAAAGGAAAGAAGACTACTACAATATTAAGTTCAATTGGGTATTGAAGCGAATGTTTAACTATAAATTGATATATTGGGATAAGCTAGGGTAGTGGTAAGATTCTTCATACTTGTAGTCACTTGATTATTGATTAGCGTATTCTTGGGAGTAGTGGTGACCTTAAATTCACTCGGTGGGATTTTGGCCTTGTGAGAAGTTTTTCCCACTGTGTCAATTTAATTTCCGCTGAATTTAGTTTATTTGGTGATTTGTTGTGCCTCCATGATTTACATGTAATTTGACTTAATTAATCAACTAGAGTAATTGAATTAATTAACCGAAGTCAATTTATTCTAACAAAAAAAAAAATACTCATACTTTGGACTATATAGATAGAGGAAAAGTATAGTTCTTATACTTTTTTGATAATGTTCATAAAAAAATTAAAAAAAAAAAAAACTTTTTTGGTAAAAAAAAAAAGCCTCTAAAGTCTAAACATTGCAGGTGCATGTGAAGAGACTTCAGATTTGTTTGGAATTCACTTATTTTGTTGAAATTAAAATTTTTTTGCTAAAAGTATTGTAAATAAATGTGAAAGTTAGCTAAAATAGTATAGTGGAATCCATGAATAGTACCAAAAATTTTAGTGGGGCCATGAATAGTAGCAAAAATAAGCTGAATAGTAAAATAAGCTGGTTTTTTAATTTGAAGCCAAACGCACACTTCATGTTATTGTTACTTGTTAACTTTTTCACACCACAATTAGATACTCTCTTTTTGTTTTTGTTTTTGTTATTTTTTAAGAAAACTATATTTTTAGAAATATATAAGCATAGATAAGAAAGACATGGAAGAGTTGTATTCCAATAATATTTTTTGGGATTGAGTTTGCATAAACATGTAATTTTGGTTTTTATGTTTTGGTTTTAATAAATGCCACGTGGCATCTAGTTTGCATAAACTTACTGTAAGGACTCAATTTTTGATTGGACCCAGAATATAAACGGGTTTTCAGTCCAACAAGCCCAAACAATAAATTTGTAGAGAATGGATAGAAGGATTAGGCGCTGACCGTCGTCCCCCATGCAAGAATCTCTTTTCTCTTATAAAATATGATTGTAACTTGTTTACAACTGGGGAATGCTCCTTGGCCTATAGCCGAGAAGCCCTTTTTCTTTTTAGCTTTCTTCCCCCCCCCCTCTACTTTACTTTACTCGTTTTTCTTATATAGTCTTCACCATCCTCTCTCGCTCTTCCATCTGTTGATCATCTATTCACCTTTCTTCTGATTGCCTATCCCATCAGAAGTCTTATCAGCACTCAAGTGTTTCAATCTGATCAACGTTGCCTTGCCAAAGGGTTATATCACCATTAATGCGGCCAGAGGGGTTAGGTGAATGCATTAAGTACGGAGGTGACACCTTGCCCTGGGCTTGTCCTTTCTAAGATTCATCCTCGGCATGCCGAGGACAAAGAGGTTCTCGGCTTGCAACTGAAAGAGGCTTTCTCCATCTTAGCCTCGGATGATCAGTCTTCCTCGGCGTGGGCCTTGGGCCTACTAGGCGATGGGCTGAGGCTATCAGGCCCATAGACCCCACAATAGCCCCTCAAAACCCTGCTGCACGTTCCCTCGAATGGGTAGGAGGGTTTTGATACCTACGGGCCCTCCTAGGCGAATCGCTCCACTTTGGTTTGTGCTAATGTTGGCGACTTTTCGACTACTCGATGTGCATTTTTTGCGTTTCAAGATTTAATGTGTGCCCACATTAAATTTTGGTGGCACCACGTTTCCCGCTTTCAATGGTGTGATGGTAATCGTTCGGTGGGGATCTCCTGCTTTTATGGGCAGGCAGTTACATTTGGGGGACCTAAAAGGGGAATATAAGCACCTGTATAAACCGCCTGGTTCTCTCATTTTCGCGCTTACAATCATTGATGCGTATGACTTGAGTCTAGTTCAACTTGCACTCTTCCTGAAGAGAATCACCATACTTCTGTAAGTCTTCTCCTTCTAGCGACCCTAAACTTTCTTGATTTTACTTCTCCTTTTATTCTTTTAGAACTTTTAGTCGTCCTTGGGCAATGGGTATGTTTAAGAAGTTGGTTGAGTCCGACGAGATGATGAACAAATTTATTGTCGACTATGAGATACCCAATAATGTGAGTCTGAAGTACTGTGAAGAAGGGGAGTGGTACCTTAAGAGGAGAGAGGGTGAAGTCGTGATCCCTATAGTCGCTTTCGTAGAGGGAGGGATGAGAATCCCTATGAGGCCAGTGACCCTCAATTACTTTAGGCATTTTCGCCTGGCTCCTACCCAGTGTGCCGTGAATGTATTTAGGATATTAGGGTGTGTAGATATCTTGAATGAGAAAATGGGGCTGAGACTGACTCACCACGATGTGAACTGGTGCTACAACCTTCATCACTTGAGGGGTAAGATGTACTATATGAAGATAAGGGATGATAGGATTCGTCTCATCCAGTGTCTTCCTGATTCCAATAAGGGGTTGACTCAAGATTTTCTTATAGTGTCGGGGGAGTGGTACAATGGCTTTCATTGCCCAACGGTAGAGGGGGAGCCAGGTAGGGTACTTGAAGCGGGGGTTTCAGTATCTTTATTTTTCATAACTGTATATTCGCCTTGGTTGACTAACCACAGGAGTTTCACTTTTCTTTTTGTAGATCCGCACGCTTTTGCACGTCATTTTCACCTGGTTAACAAAGCGGATTTGGAAACCGTTCTTAGGTCGGACCTTTTCCTGAACGAACCTGATAACCAGGTCAGAGCCGCTCATCAAATCCTTGGATGTGACCCAGCTCAGAAATCATTCTCAATCTCGAAGCACGTAATTAGAGCTCGTGACCCTCGGCTTACGCAGATCACCGTGGTGGAGGACGGTTTTGCATTTTCCGAGGGGTCTTACGTTCCTGAAGGCATACCACTAGCAGGTCCCTCCTCATCCCAACAAGTAACCGTGGCTGAGGCAGGATTATCTAAGAAGGCAAGGGAGGTGGTTGAACTGAGTTCCTTCGAGGACGAATATAGGGTGTTTGACCTAGCTGATCAGTCCGAGGATCCCCCTGGTGACCTAGGAGATCCTCATTTGTCCGAAGCCGACCTTCGATCCTTAAGAGCTAGTACTCAAGCTGAGATGGGTTTAAAAAGACAGCCCCAAACCAGCCTTCTCGACCTGCTTGAAGGTGGTTCCAAGAAGAGCGCACCGGAAGAGTCGCAGCCGAAGCCCCCAACACCTCTACCCCAGATACTAACTGTGCAAACTAGGTCATCTTCTGTCCCTATAGCACCAGGCCCTCAGACAAAGTCTTTCGATCCGAAAAGGAAAATACTTGACAAGGGTAAGGAGCCAATGGATAAGAGTAAGTCCTACTCCCCGCCCGAGAAGGATAAATCTCGCAGGCCTCCGAAACAACTGAAACTCGGTGGTCCACAGAAAAGTAAGAAGATCGTCCAACCGTTTGAGGCTCAAGCCTGGCTGCCCGTTGCCATGCTTCATGATCAGCCCCTGACGGATGACGCGTCTATACGGGAATCTCAAGGGGTTGAGGGGGCCCTCGTAGCCGATGCCCTGGAGAAGTCTCTTCTTCTTCCCACTGACATGGCCGAGCTTGAAAGAATGAGTGGGTCCGAGGTTGTCCTTGACCTTAAGAAGTATCTGGGCATGGTGAGTCCTTTGGTACTTATTTACTTTACTCAACTTTTGTCGCCTAGTACCTTCATTTCCCTTTACGGAATTACTTGTTTTCATTGGCAGGCTATCCAGGCTCTATTTAGGTTGGACGAGGAGGTCGATGGTCAAAGCAGTGCCTTGGCACAAGAGCGTGACAAGTTCTTGAAAGCTGCTAGTACCCTCAAAAAGTCTGAGGCTGACTTGAAAAAGGCGACCGAGGACCTAGAGGAGATGAGAAGGGCCAGAGACACTGCTGCCTCCGACCTGGCCGTGGCCAGGAAGCAAGCTGAGGACCAAACCACCCGCTTGCAAGACATTGAGGGCCAGCTACAGAATGCCAAGGAAGGTAATAAATACCTGAAGCAAGAGTTAACTAAGGCAATTCATGAGAAAGGTATTGCCGAGTATGCCAGGAATGAGGCTGTGAGAGCTAAAGATGAGGCAGTATTTGCAAAAATAGACGCTGAGTGCTCTGTAGAACAGGCAGAGGAGGAGGCCTTTGCAAGTGGGGTAGCCAAGACTGAAGCCATTTTTCGGGCGCAAGTTCCTGTAGTATGCAGGCATTACTGCTCTCAGACCTGGCATGAAGCTCTCAACCAAGCAGGGATTGATGCTTCATCCGACCTTAGGAGGAAGGACAGGGTATATTACCCTATAGCAATTCGCGAGACTGCCATCGTTGCTCCCGAGGAGGGGTCTTCCTTACCAGCGATTGAGAGTCATGATAAGACCGCCGAGGATATATCTTTGACTGACCAACCATCTGAAGAGATTGAACCCCAGAGGACGTTGAGGGGAGCTAGAGCCGAGGGTCAGGAAATACCACCAGATGTGGCGAGGCTCCCTGCGGACCCTTTGAAGCAAAGCCCCTAGACCTTGGCTAAAGCCTTCAATTTGCTGATCGAACTAATTTGCCTACTGAGTTGAGGGAACTGGTATACGACATAAGATAATTTTGTTTATTTTCTCTTTCATTTCATTTTGTTTCTTGCCTTAGTGGCGTTGTAAGGAAATTGTATACTTTCTGTTTAAGCTGAATGCATAGTACTTTGCTTCCAACTACAGATATTTTCTTTTGTTTGCCTTATTATAATATTCTGCTTAATATTTGTATTCTATTTTGGAGTTAGTCTCATGAAATTGCCTGTTATCCTTCAAATATAAATATAAAGGCCGTATCATAGTTTAACTCTAGGTAACGCTTTGGTTTTTCTCCAAATATTTATTTTCTCCATAGATTCGAGTCCGAGGACCATGCAATACCTTGGTTCTGTCTAGTACCCAGGTATAATGGTGTGTATAGTTTTACTATAGGCTTGGGTCCGAGGACCATGCAATACCTTGGTTCTGTCTACCATTTCTATTTTTCTGTAAGTATCTAGTTTCCCCATAGGTTTGAGTCCGAGGACCATGCAATACCTTGGTTCTGTCTAGTACCCAGGTATAATGGTGTGTATAGTTTTACCATAGGCTTGGGTCCGAGGACCATGCAATACCTTGGTTCTGTCTACCACTTCTATTTTTCTGTAAGTATCTAGTTTCCCCATAGGTTTGAGTTCAAAGACCATGCAATACCTTGGTTCTGTCTAGTACCCAGGTATAATGGTGTGTATAGTTTTACCATAGGCTTGGGTCCGAGGACCATGCAATACCTTGGTTCTGTCTACCACTTCTATTTTTCTGTAAGTATCTAGTTTCCCCATAGGTTTGAGTCCGAGGACCATGCAATACCTTGGTTCTGTCTAGTACCCAAGTATAATGGTGTGTATAGTTTTACCATAGGCTTGGGTCCGAGGACCATGTAATACCTTGGTTCTGTCTACCACTTCTATTTTTCTGTAAGTATCTAGTTTTCCCATAGGTTTGAGTCCGAGGAACATGCAATACCTTGGTTCTGTCTAGTACCCAGGTATAATGGTGTGTATAGTTTTACCATAGGCTTGGGTCTGAGGACCATGCAATACCTTGGTTCTGTCTACCACTTCTATTTTTTTGTAAGTATCTAGTTTCCCCATAGGTTTGAGTCCGAGGACCATGCAATATCTTGGTTCTGTCTAGTACCCAGGTATAATGGTGTGTATAGTTTTACCATAGGCTTGGGTTCGAGGACCATGCAACACTTTGGTTCTGTCTACCACTTCTATTTTTCTGGCAACAGAGATTTGTCCTCGAACCGCTTTACTAAAGGTGATTCCTCCTTGGATCGGATTATGATTTTTACACATGGCGTTGATCTTGCCTCCAGCTCGAGGCCTTATCTTTTTCATTTACGAGGCGTCCTTTGGCGGTTCGTTTTTCGCGCTCAACATTTCGGTGTGCGAGACGCGCCCTCATTAATGTCCTCGTGAATTAACACGAGTCCAACAGTCTACGGTCTCCTTGGAAATTGGTAGCTTCATTATTAGCCCAACTGATAATTCTCTTTTCGAACTCTGTATGAATTAATTCTCACCAACCCCCATCCCCTATATAAGGTGAGGAGATAGTTTCTCCACAATCCATGGACCTCTTAATACAAACAGAAAAAAAGAAAACACATTTCTCCAGCTCCCCAAGCCCTTTTAACAATCCCGCCGGAATTGTGACCGGAATTGGTAAAAGCCGGTATGGCCACAGCCCCCACTGGGCTTCCGGTGTGGCAGAATCTAGGCATAACCCCGATGGCGCCCTACAAGGTGGCCCAGAGGGATGTTGTTAGAGTACCTAACGTCTCTCCTCGGAGTGCACCCTCGACGAAGAAGACGTGCGAATTCACCTCATGGGCGGTGTCAGAGTGTTGCCGTCTCCAACGGCCAACACTCGTGAGGATCGGAGAGAATCAGGGGAACATCATGGGGGAAGGTATTCCGGAGCCCCTGCATCTGCTTTTCTCTTTGTTCCAGCTCCGCCTCGCCGAGAAGGGAGTTGTCGGTGGCCTGGAAACATGATGGCCCTCCCCCTTCTTTGCCTTTTGTGTCAAGCTCTCCATTCTCTTTATGCCAATAAAGGGAAGGCTTGACACTTCCCACCGGCTAGCTTTTTTAGGACGGCTTCACCTAGGCCTCTGATTGTAGAAATAGCTGGTGGGATTAGCTTGTAAATTTGTGTGAAACATACCTGCCTGAGCCTCTGATTGTAATTTGTACTGTTTCTATTTATGAAATAATAATATCAGAATTTCTCTCTTCACTGTCAAATCTTCTATATATATATATATATATATATATTTTTTTTTTTTTACCTATTGTAAAACGACCACTTAGAATAATCGCTTGGTGCGCCGGCCAGCACCCTAATCCTTCCCCACAGACGGCGCCAATTGTAAGGACTCAATTTTTGATTGGACCCAGAATATAAACGGGTTTTCAGTCCAACAAGCCCAAACAATAAATTTGTAGAGAATGGGTAGAAGGATTAGACGCTGACCGTCGTCCCCCATGCAAGAATCTATTTTCTCTTATAAAATATGATTGTAACTTGTTTACAACTGGGGAATGCTCCTCGGCCTATGGCTGAGAAGCCCTTTTTCTTTTTAGCTTTCTTCCCCCCCCCTCTACTTTACTTTACTTGCTTTTCTTATATAGTCCTCACCATCCTCTCTCGCTCTTCCATCTGTTGATCATCTATTCACCTTTCTTCTGATTGCCCATCCCATCAGAAGTCTTATCAGTACTCAAGTGTTTCAATCTGATTAACGTTGCCCTGCCAAAGGGTTATATCACCATTAATGCGGCCAGAGGGGTTAGGTGAATACATTAAGTGCGGAGGTGAAAGCTTGCCCCGGGCTTGTCCTTTCTAAGATTCATCCTCGGCATGCCGAGGACAAAGAGGTTCTCGGCTTGCAACCGAAAAGAGGCTTTCTCCATCTTAGCCTCGAATGATCAGTCTTCCTCGGCGTGGGCCTTGGGCCTACTAGGCGATGGGCTGAGGCTATCAGGCCCATAGACCCCACACTTACTATTTTAACTAGTTGCAAACCCATGCATTATAATTATTTTATAAAAATATAATGTAAATTTTGTAGGTTAAATAGTGCACGTGTTATTTAAAAATATTTTATGTAAGGATACGTTTTCAAAGCCCAAGCCCAAGATGTATGGGATTTTGGCCCAGTGAGCCTAGTACAATAAATCTGTAGAGAGTAAGTTGGAGAACTAGGTCCTAATGAATTTAATAATGGCTAGTATAGATTTAAAAGGTGATCAGGCAAGAACAAAACACATAGGACTGAGCAAATTCCATGTTCGAGGAGGCAAATCTTGTTTAAATCAATAGAATTGATTACAAATGCAACTTTGATTGCTACAGTATTCTTTCTCTATTTTTCGATCCCTCTCTCATGGAGAGTCTCTCACATTATATAGCTTCCTTCGGACCATATTGATCTTACACTTGTTGATCATTTGAGCCCTTACTTGAGTGTCTGTCCCATCAGTCACCCTCTTTGGCTTTCTGTGAGTCGTGGTGGCCAAGACTACACTGTTCAGGGGTCTTCTCCACATAAATGCAGTCAGAAAAGTAGCTGCAGTGCATTTAATGCAGTGGTAGCAACTTTTCCTTAAATATTTCTAAGTTGTCATTGCTCTTATATATGTATGATCCACATCCTTATTGCTGGAGCCTCCTGGAAAGTTACCTTGATCGTTTGGAATACAGATTTGAGTTGTATTCATCATGTTCGAAGAGGAGTTTCTTCTTGGACCACCATTAATTCATTTCTTGCTTATGAGACTTTAAAAATTGGAACCCTTTACAATTTCTTCCCCCTCCTCGGACGTTCCCTAGTCCTCGGATAAAGCTCAAAGTCCAATATATAATTTTGGGCCCTTATTCCTACATTTTATATTTTATAAGTTTTATGTAATGGAACATACATTATATTTTGTATTCAACAACAATAATTAGTGATATATATAAAATAAAATAAAACTTTTAAATTACGTAATTATAATATTGTTTTATATAAATTGATTTTTTTTTTTATTAAAAGGACTTAAAAAAAAAACCATAATTAACTGACTAATTTGAACATATCAAAGAATATTAAAAAACAAATACACCCATATTTCATGAAACACATGTAACATGTTACATTAAATTTAAATTATTATATAAACCTAAAATTCTAAAAATTTTTTTTCTTCATTTTCAAATATAATTATAATGCTTATATTATTAAAACCAGAATTTTAAGGTAACATTTTGAATATTTATCATTTTATTGCTTTTTTTAGTGCCCATATCTCTAAATTTTAATGCCTAAAACTAAAGAGTTTGGCCAAAATAGAATAAATTTATATATTTTTCAACCTAAAAATTAAGAAAAAAGAAAGAGAAATTTTGAGTCCAAATTGAAAATGCAACCTGTGAAAGGCCTAATTAGTCCAAAATGGTCTAAATAGAACTGAATTGACTGAAGTGAACCAAATTGGATTAAAGTAGATCGAATGGACAAAAGTATACCAAATTGGACCAAAATAGATCAAATGGATCGAAATGGATAGAATTAAACCAAATGAATCGAATAAACTAAAATGCTAAGTTGATGTGGCTAAAAAAGAACGTAATAATAATCAACTTTTTGATATTATATATTGATGTTTACCGTGTTGGACTTTCCATATATTACGGCAAACATTATTTTGACACAATAACAAAATGTTAAAGACTTAAATGAAAAATTTAAAAGGTTAGAACATTTTCAAGCATTGGCAAAGGTTGAGGTTGAGGACCAAAACAGTAATCAAATCTTCTTCTTATTATTACATCCAGACACTTAAAGCAACACCAATTTCATATGAACCACTTTTATTATCCTTATGCCACCCGTCACAACCTGGGATGCATGAACATGGCAAAACAACCGCCACACTCGCGTCCGACGTGGTTACGTGCGAGTGTTGCCGTTGCCTATGCGTTGGTGCTGCATCCAGTTTTTTTTTTTTTTTTTTTAAATTTTTTTTATTCAAGCTAAAATTCAAAAAAAAAAAAAAAAAAAAAAAGAAAGAAAGAAAAGAAAAGAAAGTGCAAAACGCATTGTTTAAACTTAATAACAAACCCTAAACTATCTTAGTTCTCAAAACACACTTATGCACCATTCTTCACTTCAATCTTCAGCTCTCTCTCACTCTCTGTGTTTCGTCTCCCCTCTCGGCCTTGAATCATGCACCCCGCCAGAGAGAAAGAGGACGGCCTGAGTGGGACTTGAGTGGATGCCTTCTTCCACTGCTCGGACCCTTGCCTCACTCATCACTCTATCTTTCTTTCTATCACTATGAACTACGATTGATCAATCAATGGATTTTTTTTTTTTTTTTTTTTTTTCACTTGGACTTGAAAGTCTCCAACAATTTCCCCTTCTAGTTTGATACTATGGGCCATAGTCTATGGCGCTGTCTTTAAACAGGAGCTAATGCCTTTGACGCTTTTTGTACCCTTCAAGACTTTGTACTTCAACGGTTTTACCCAAGTTGGAGTCCTCCAATTTCAGTTGAAAAATACTAGTCCGATGTTGCTTCATTAATTTTCCACTTATATGGCCTTCGTTGTACCCTTCACAGCGTAATTTTTTTAAAAAAATATTTTTAAAAACATTTTAATAGTAAAAATTTAAAAAAAAAATTTAATAATATTTTAGGTGCAATACACATCTTATTTTTAAAAAAATTACCGTATCTCGCACTCGTACTGAAATCCTAAAAACGCTCTTAGATCACAATAGTGGCTTGGCTCGTTATTCTATCATTTGCTAGGAGAATGGCTCGGTACCCAGTTGAGCTTGAGATTTTGGTTGATGAAACCTAATGACATGACATGACAATGAGTGGCGTACAGAGTTACCGGGTGCGTAGTTGCAGACTGCTATAAATGAAGATCGTGTCCTCTAGGCAATTCTTGTATATTTGGCATATGCATGCAGTCAAGGCTTAGCAGTGAACAGTCCCTGTTGCTGTTCCTGCTGTGGTTTTCCTCTCACGTGGGTAGTTTGGCTATGGGGACTGAGGAGCAAGCAACTATCAATGTCAATGCAATGAACACATTCCGGGGAAAAGAAGCCTTGGCCTATAATTTTCTTTGGGGGAAAAACTAAAAAGCTTTTTTCCGCTCGCATGGTTTATAATTTCTCTTGTTATTTTCGAAACCAACCAATTTTTCCTTTTATGTTTGGAAAATTAGTAAATACCTCAAATCCATTATTTTTTCAATTGAATCTAATGAAAGTATAACGATTACAAATACAATTTAATAAAACAACAGTACAATATTCAACTTTTTCTCTTCTTTGTGGCCTACTAATAATTTATTTAATAAATTTCGTTAGATTTAACCGAAAAAGTAATAAATTGAGGCCTACTAATAATTTATTTAATAAATTTCGTTAGATTTAACCGAAAAAGTAATAAATTGAGGATATTTGTGTATTTTTCAAATATAAAGGGAAATTTCGTTTTTTTTTTTTTTTTTTAAGAGTGAAGGGGAAAAATTGGTTGATTTCAAAGATACAAGGAGCTACACCAAATATAATGGATTGAAATTGGTTCTTTTGCACTGCACAGTATACAGTCTACATTTCAAGGTGCAGAGCTAATTCAGAAGCTACTTTTGTGTTGGGCCTTGTTTGGTTCTAGCCCATAAGGGCTTATTAACTTTTTTTTTGGGTCCAAATTCTTAAGTTGCTGGCATAAAAATATACACAAAAACTAAAAAAAATACAAGGTGAGCTTTTCTTCCTCCTCTTATTATGGCTATTGAAGCCTATTAAAACAAATGTTTCAAAGGTTTTTCTCAAAAAAACATGTTTCAAAGTGTTTGGGTTTTCTTTTTTAAACTAATTGTGTGGAAGATTTCTTTGGGGGGGTGATGTTGGGTTTTGTAAAGCTCGTCCAGATATTTATTTTTCCAATTTTGTTGTGTAAGCTCAAGTTGTATGATAAAACTTGACTAGAAAACAATTGTAACTTGTTGATTAGTGGATTGGTTTTTAGAGCTCAACTCATGGACGTAGGCTTAGAGCTGTATGAAGTGAATCTTGTGTGCATTGTGCATGCATTTTATGTGTTTGATGATTTGTCTAAGATTCCATATTATATATTTTACTAGCTTAGCTTTGGTATGTGTTATGGCTAACTCCCATTACCTTTGTGATGGTAAATTCACACTTAAGTATTGGTCGAGTTTTGCTTTTACCGCTAAGTAGATTGTTTTTCTCAACAAGTGGTAACAGTCTAACAGAGCTAATGATTGTGTGTGTGGCAAAATTATGAACATATCTTTTACATTTGGAGCGAGGGCAAAGTGGAGGACGAAGTGCCCACACAAAATAGTATTAAGTGACAACACATACAAAGCAGCACAAACACCAACAAATGAAATAATTTAGTGAATTTAAAATCCACTTGATTTTTTATTTATTTATAATATTATTACTTTTTCATAACTCTCCTTCCCCCAAATATCGAATGATCAAAAAAATAAAATAAAATCTTGATAAAAAAAAAAAAACACACTTCCATGGATGGTGTATGGGAAGTTCATTGGTGATGTGCGGTGAAAAAAAGGGCCCATAGGTAAGAGGGAGCTAATAGGACTTGTTTGTGATATACAAAGAGATCTTTAAGCTCACAAAAAGGTGCAACACTCACATTTGGAGAAAATATCATTAGAAATAAACGAGTGAATGAAAGTCCCACATGAAAAAAAAAAAAGTTGAGATATTAATATTAATATATATGGATCCAAATCAAACTTTTAAATTAAGTGGTGTGCTTGTATTTTAAAATAACTTGGCTTTGAAATTGCCACTATTGTAGTATACTTATTTCTGAAAATAATAATTTTGGATCTCTTTCTAGTTCAGACCAAAAAAAGAAAAAAAGAAAAAATCTTTGTGGATTTTTCTTTGCTCAGAATACAGTGAACTGATGTTGTTTTTAGCTTAAGATTCTTAGTTGATATGAAGATAACGTCAGTCTTTTCATGTGACTTTTGTAGTTTCATGTGTGGTTTGCATTTTGCATATATGAAGAGGATTCAAAGTCTCGTGTTTTCTGCTTTTCCAGAGTCCCAGACTCCCTGTTGCCCATGAAGACAGACATGAACACTGTTTTTGACTAGACATAAAAATCTCCCTTTCTTTACTGTCTTTTGACTAGAATTGAAATCTCCCCTTGTTTGGTTGTATTTAGTATATGAGGTAAATTACGTGCTTTGCAGAGATTTTAAAACCTGTTGTCTACTTCATTTGAAGTCAACAAATTAGTTTGTAGTACTATATAAATTATAATGACTTAATGATGGCCTGAAATGTTGATCTATGGCTAGATCATTTCGATAATTTAGAATCCTCTCATGTCTATACTTTGGTTAATGAAGTGAAACTGAAAATTTTACCCTTTGATTTTATTAACCTTAATTGTCTTTCCCATAGCTGTCTAATTGCTTCTTGTTGCAGGCCTTCCAAATTATATGATGCTTCCTTTTTGATAACCATCACCATAGTTCATGTCTAGGAATGGATACACAAGCGATTATTACCTATGATGCACGGATGTGGCAAAATAGGTGTCGCACCTGCGTCTGAAGCAGTGACGCGACTGCCTGCGCGTCAGTACTGCGTTTGAGTTTTTATTTTTTATTTTTATTTATTTATTTTTTTTGGCGCCAACTTGGCTTTGATTCGAGTCGATTCTGGCCGAACTGGGCCGATTCAGCCAAAATTGGGTTGTATTGGCCGAATCAGATCTTATCGGCCAGCGGCTGAAATTGACCAAAACAGTCGAAACAGGCCGAAATCGGACTTGAATTATGTTGGAACAGCCGAAATCGGCTTTGAATGAGACTCAAACATCCTAAATCTATCATTCCTCAATTTTATTTTGAATATTTGTTGCTTCTTTTGTGTTTTCTTTTTTGTTTTGTGTTTCATGCCTTCTTCTTTGTTTTGTGAACCAAGGACATGTAATGTGTTTTTTAAGAATATTTTAATAGTAAAATATATATAAAATATAAATAAAAACATTTAAAATTTTTTTTTAATCGCTGCACCTGCACCCTTCTGTTACAAAAATTGCCGAGTTCTGCACCTACACCGACACCCGCACCCGCACCTGAATCCAGAAACGCACCCATGCTTCATAGATTATTACTTGTCAATATAATTGCCCAATTGTGGAGGACACGCTATCAGAAAATAAAAGCTGCTTACCAATCTTCCCTCCGAGGCTATGCAAAAGTGGGGGTTTTGTGCACTGTATACAACCTAATAGCCCAATTGGAAGTTTTGTGCATTGCATACAATCTAATAGCCCAATTGTGACAATGAAGTATTGGGGAACAAAATGAAAAGCACAATAATGGGCCATCTATCTTCATTTTTTGTACTTCCAAATACATGTGCATGCTTTTTATCTGTTGGCTATGCTAAACTACGTTCCAGATTTAAGATGGATTTGGTTTTTGAGTTTTATCACCCTTCTCTCTCTCTCCATCATGTTAATGAGTTTATCGAGTATCCTATTTTTTTACTTGATCACAAGGAAAGGTTCGGAGTATTCAAGCAACAAGATGCTATCATTGATTAACAGCAGAACTGCCGATTGATTTGCTTTACTGCTCTTCTGCTTAACATTTTCTTTTAAGATGCAAGGCACAACTTTGGGATAGTTGAAGTTGTTTTTCCTATTCTTCAAGGACACTTGGTCTTGTACTTGGATATTAACATTTACACCAATTATGGACTGAAGTGGCTTATGTAATCGACTAATAGTTCTGCTTAGATAAATGCTGCTCCCGACTTAGCCATTGGGTTTGTGATATGTGTCTTATTTATCTTCTTGGTTGTTTATGCATAAAAGATTCTTTGTCTAAGAGGTAACTGAAATTAGCATAATGCCAGCATGAATATTGTTTGACAATATATGTTGAATTGTTATGGAAGTCAAAATTTGTTGCTCCATTTGTAATATTTAGGTTTAGTTTTGCGTGATCCCATCGCTACATTGATGCTTCAAGTAGATGTGCCAATTGCCATGTAGTCACAGCATGATTACTTGACACATTTTCCTTTGATTCTAGACATAGAGCAAACCCCTTCACCACTTTATATTTCAAATTTGTTATTCTCATTAATCTGGCGTGGAATATTTTCTTAAATAAATTTACACCTAGATCCGATCTTTCTATCATCTATTGGCTTTATCTATTATCCTTACCGAAGTGAATATCCAAATGATGGCCCACAAATTGAAACATCATTTTGCATCCCTGCTCATTGGTATAAGATCTGCGGATGATTTTATTTTAGAAGAAAAACTAGTTTGGTTAGAATAGATTTGTCATAAATAGGATAGCATTCAAAGCGTGATTAGACAACAATGACAAGAGAAAGACGAAAAGATAATAGGCTTTTGCCATGACTTCGAATATTCAAATTGTGTATTACTTCCTTTATATAACAAAGAAGGAAACGATCACAAGGATCAAAGAAAGCAAAGAGAAGATGACATTACCAAAGGGTCCCACTGTTCTGCCCATAGAGATGACCTTATCTTCTGCACAATCACCATTTAAATCATGTAACATCATGTACTGCAAAAATTATGGTAAAACCAAATCAATTAACGTTAGAAAGAGCAAGGCACTTACTACACTCTTTTGGATGGCATATGCATCTCAATCCAACTCCACAATTGCCATTAGGCTTCTCACACTCATTACAGAGATTTGGTACATGATCAGGAATGTCATAGGAAATCCTTGTCCCCAACTTATATTTTTCATAGTTGTCAGTGTCACCTGCCAAAGATCTATGTAACTGACTGTAATGTGAGCAATTTAAATCTTTTGGATCAAAACCTATGTCGAGCTTTTCAAGATCATCAAGAAGTAAACATGAAGGAGGAACTTGTGGTTGTTCTTGTGATTGAAGTTTACAAGAAGCTCCACATGCATGGAAGCTACTGCAGTTTTGAATAAAGTGGGACATGGGGTGTCTTTTGTTTGAGCAGTTGAAGAGAAGAAGTGAGTTGGGAAGTGGAGGAGAAGGAAAACCAGCTGAGAGAAGTAAAGGAGAGATATAGTTAACTGAAGAAGAACACGGAGGGTGAGAGACGGTGAGGAATTTTGTGGTGTAATTGATGGAAGAGACTGGAAAAAGACCAAGAGAGGTTCTAAAGTATAGCTTGTGGGATTTGCACTGGATCATTTGGTGTAATAAAGATGACTGATTAGTTGAATTTGAATTCAAAAAGGGTGCTTGAATTCGGATTTTGCCACAAAAGCTTGTAGGAACATCTCTAGCTATGGAAGTAGTGAACAATAAATTGGCTATGAGAAGGAGAGGTTTGAGAAAATGGAGGGTCTTGCATGTCTGCATTTTCTTTCCTTGGATTGATCTTTCAAATTGTGAAGAATATTACAGGGATGGTGTCCTTGATTACCATAGGAAACAGTATAGATAAAGGTAGAAAACCAAGCATCTACTTTTAATCTGATGAGGGATATTGCTATGTCTAGATGAATTATTCCTTTCTGGCTGCTTTAGTGGACTTTCGCTTATAGCATGTTCAAAAAAGTCTTATTATTTCCTTTTGCCATTCTCTTTTCCTAGCCTTTATTAGATTCTCTTTCTCTATGTGGTGAGATCAGATTTTCTCAAAATTTATAAACATAAATTGCACTTAGTCCCTCTTTGTCATTGATGTCTCTAACTTTTCCCCTTTTTCCTCATAATTGTGAATCACTTAGAGAAGAAGAAATATAGTGGCAGACATAGCGGTTAAGGTGGGACCTCGATTTGGCTTAGCTTTTCTTGTGTTATCGGTAACAACTAAACAATAGCTAATTTGAGGCAACAAAGTCAAAAAGCAGGTTTATCGTTTTTTAGTTAGGACCCCATGTTGAGATTAGTAATTAAGAAAGGACTTGAGTCTGAAGGGTACCAAATCCAACAATCACGTTACTTGTCTACTTTTGAAATTGCAATACAACTGTAACACAGATTCATAGTACAAGCTAGAAAACGTGATCATTCTGAGTAACCCATAATTAATCATCCTAGCAAACACATATAGATGCAGACATAAATAAGCACATGCATTACAAGTACTATTCATGGGGTGCCTTAATTATTGTTTACAATGGTTTTTCTAGATGATCATTTTGGTGCCTTGGCAAGAACAGCTGGGAAATCAAGCAGCACAATCTTCTCAATAGCTGCTGAAAATGTTGCAGAGAACTCAACATGGTTAGGATGACTGACAAATGCAGTGAAGTCCTCCTTCTTGTTGAATGTCATCAAGAAGGCATGAGTGAAGCCCTGTCTTAGCATCTCTTGGCTTTCAATGTCTTGCCCCCTGTTAAGAATATGGTTCTGGTGGTCTTAATGATATTACTACTAAATAAAATGAACAGAAAAACAAATGGAATGTCTAAAATATGGCTTAGAGGCTCAAGAACTCAAGCTTCTTCTTAACTGTAACTTGGTGTATAGGGTGTGTATATAGTGTTCTTTTTCAATCAAATATTAGTTACTACATGGCCAAATATTTTTTCTATTCTCTCGTTCTTAACTTTTTTTGGTTAATCGAAAAGAGAGAGGGTTTAAGCATGTTCCTGTTCAAGATTCAATAATTTCTTACCTATCTTGCCAACAGTGTTACAACTTATTACAAGTTCTGCAGGCAGATTGTCGTTATTGAAATAAAAAGACAGACTATCCTCCTGTTTCCCTTGTTTAATGTCAATAGAAGATTATCAAAAAAAAAAAAAAAAAAAATCTTATTACAAGTATATTGAAGCTCTAACATGACTCTATAGCATGAAAGAAGATTATTTTTGCTAGGTAAATAGGGGGAGGTGGGATTTGAACCTCGAACACAAGAATTACAAAGGGTGTTAATATCATTGGACTATCACTGAAATCTCGATAAAGAAAGAAATTAATAAAAAGAGAAAAGGTTTACCATTCGAAGGACTTGACAGCATCGATATCAGAAACCAACTTCTCCATCCCTTTCAAAACCTCCTCCACCACCACACCTTCCTTGAACTTAGCAATCACCAAGTGCTTAAAATCCCCCATGTTTACTGCACCTGAAGCACCCTTGAACCAAAAGGTTAGCCCGAAGTCCAGTTTATATATACACGTAACGTACTCATTATTTGAGTGTCAACTTCCACAGTCCTATCTGTTTACTGTCACAACCCATGACATATTTTACCATTCGTGTTGGCAGCAATCAATCACTAAGAGAGCCAGCCCCTCCTTTCTTGGACAGTATCTATTACTCAATATTTGGAAAGGTACAACTTCATGGGGCTATAAACGCACTAGTCAGCAACTTCTTCGCTTGACTCCACATCTAAATTGTCTAATGCCATTGTCGTAGCCTTAGTTTTGGCACATGAATGGGGTCCCTGATGTCGATTTTTTTTCTTGAAGTTCGAATTTTTTACTGGCCTTATTTAAATGGGCATGATCATTACTTGACAGACAATTATTTATTCTTTTCATTACCTTTTTTTTAATCCTCTGATATCTAGAATTAACGCAATGCTTATTGCTGGCCTTTTCTCCATGTCCTTGCCATGTGCTTCGAGGTATATTATTGGACTTTTAATCATGGTTGGCATATCACTTCTTATCTTTGAGGAATCTTAACTATGGCATCAGAGGTGGAACCATGTCAGAAAATTTGTAAACTTTATATAATCTTCTGGTGCAAAAGAGTAGTTTAGAGCTTAGTTCACATTGTGATGCACGAATTTCAATCACCCAATTTGCAGCAAGACTTTTAAGTGAATTTGTTAAATAAAAACTCTCTCAATTAGAGACTTTTAGGAATTGCAAAAAAAAAAAAAAAAAAAAAAAAAAACCTAAGCTCAATTTCATCCCTAAACATTAAAACTCTCTCAAATTCATTATATATAAAAAAAAAGTTCTCTCAATTTCTAGTGAAATAGAAGGGATGTGTTCATGTTAGAAATTGGGAATAATATAGGACACCCAAAATGGGCATGTCCTTCTATATACCTTAGCTTAAGAGTAACATTCAAGAGTTTTCTCGTAGTGTTTACAGAGTATTACGAAACTCTTAGGTTGTGAGTTATGTTTGCATTACTCTAGTAGTGTGCAAAATAGACGAAAAAATATTTTGTTCATGGGTTATACAAACTAGAATTTAGAACGGGTTTGAATTGTTGGTCTGCGTGTAGAATTTAGAACGGGTTTGAATTGTTGGTCTGCGTGTAGGTCGGGTTTGTACAACGTAGAACAATCTTGAAGCTCCTATTTGATAGTGTAGTTTAGGCCAAGAAAGATAGGCCAAAAAACCAATTGTTAAATATCCGCTGCAAAGTCTCTGTTTCTTACAATTCAATTATGGAATACTGATGTACTCTTAAATTCCATTTTTCGCATTGACACTTTCACTAAAATTACTATTTTGGATCTTCATTTTCTTCTAAAAGCAGTAAATCATCAAACTATAAATGTTTCCGCAAAACAGTTTTTGGAACTTAGGCGAAAGCTATTTTTCCATCCAGTGAAACTGATGCAATTCGACTAAAAGCATCACAAGAAGGGGTCTCTTAGTATAATACTTATCAAGCCAAATGCTTGCCAAAAATTTAAAATTATTTATTCATGTTACTAGCTGCCTTATGAATTCTTAAAAAAAAAAAAAAAAAAAAATATGCCTTAGTAAGTCAGCTGCAACTTGCAATTAACGAATTTTTACAATTGGAGCAAATTGTAAATCAAAGTCGGTAAACTTGATTAAAACTTTTTTCACTCATATTCAATTAATTTTCTTCTATTTCCATAATAATTGTCTGTTCAAATCTTAATTCATCAAGTTTAGTTGCAACTTATGCAAGTTTTAGTTAGTTTAACGGGTAAAATTTTATTATTGTCGAATAAAAGATATGAGTTTTGAACTTCATCTATACCAAAAACCAATTAGTGTTTTGAACTAATGATTAAAAATGCAATCATAGTGGAGCAAACACTATTGATAGAAATTCTGTCCAATCTATAAAAACAAAAACAAAAAATCTGCAACTTATTATAGACCTTATAGTCCTTATCTAATTAAGATGAGTAACCATGATATGGGCCACTTTCACAATCATTTAAGTTTACCAAGTAACTGGGGTGAAACTTTTTTCCCTTCTATGTTTTCACCTCACCGACCCTACCCTTTTTGCATTGCCGACAGAATCAGCAATCCCCTCGTGCATGAAAGAAGTAATGCCCTACTATATTACTATATGTCAATCTCCCATAATCCATCTACCCTCTTCAGTAGGGACAGTACCAGCAGCACCGGTCACTCTATTTGGATTTTGGACCGAAAGCAAAGGGTAGGTTTAGGACAATTGAGTGCAGAGAGTGTGCACTATCACTATGCTGACACTTTAACCAACAAGTTTACCTCAATTATTTTGGCATTTCAGAGAACCAGTCACCAGTCACCAATGATTCCAATAACCAACAAAATATAAAATTCTTTTGAATGACATTAACCTTACAAATGCATGCATGTGTATAATATAATATAATTTATTTTCTTATACAAAAGAGGTACTTTAATAACTAAGCTCTTGTAATAATCAAAAGTAATATAATTCAATTGACACTTTCTCGTGTTTTTAACAAAGACGTTTAAGATTTAAAATTTTCTTCTTTCAACTATTAAGTTATTAAAAAATGGACAAAATTTAGTTATAAAGTTAGTGTAGGGTTCGTATTTGTGGCCCAAATCTAAAGACAATTAATTTGTAGAGTATGGGTCCAAGAGCTAGATTCTGTATGGGATTAATAACAATGGGCCATAACCATTCAAAACTTGATTAACATTGATCAGTCTGTATACATTGATAGTTCGAAGAGCTCTTCTATTGTTTTTCTTCTCTCCCCCTCCCCGGGGCCCCATTGTTAGGCGCTCCCTTCTATTATATAGTCGCTCATACCCTTATCTCCATCGTCCACGTGCTCCTCATCCATGAACTTGCTCAAGTACATGTCACGACAAGCATCTTCTTTTTAGCTCTGTGTGAGTGGCGGTAGGTTAGGATGCACTGTTCAGAGGTCTTCTCCACATAAATGCGGCCAGAAAAGCTATTGCAGTGCATTGAATAAGGTGGCAGCAGCCTTTCCCTCAGATATTTCTCCATCCTTATCATTCCAGAACATGCTCTGAGCTTATCTTGATCAGGTGGAGTCCTCGGATAGTCATTCTGGCCTTTCCGTGCTCAATTAATCTATGATATCATGTTAGAGGAATACATCCTCCTCGGACTGTGATAATTCTTCATCTTGAGGATCCCACTCCTAGCCGGGCCCTGCCTTTTTCTCCTCTCTTTTCTTGGACGTAAAATAGTCCTCTCATGGGCCTTCGGCCCATTACCCTGGGCCTGGCCCCCTTTTTCCCCACAGTTAGTTATAGCCTTAGGTTATATTTAATATCTTTTTATTGGAGGTAAATTTTGATGAATCTATTATTAGATAAAAAATTTTTCTTATCTTTATACTTGCAAAATTTCTAGAAAATTAAAGATCAATAGTTATGTTATCAATAAATTGTTTAAATTGCAAGTTTTTGTATTTTTAAATTATATATAAAATATAAGTTTATAGATCATATAATAAATAATATCCAATTGATATAAAATTTGACATGTGTATTAAAAGCGTAAAGAACATGCAATTCAACAGCTAGATTTTTAAAATATGTAATAATGTTTATTTTACTGAGTAAGGTTGTAGTTTTAGGCTATATATATATATATATATATATAACCAAGCTCACATACACATACGTATGAACAAAATTTATTATTTACGTTTAAGTACTTTATGAGATCCTTTCTATAAAAAAAAAGGTACTTGTGAGATCCATAAAACAAAATAATGGATCCCCATAAAACAGACTAAGCAAAAAGTTTTGAAACCATCAAACCAAACAATTACATCTACTATACGGAGTGATTGATTGAACTAGTTTAAGAAATGAAACAACGATATCACAAAGCCAATTTGAATTTATGCTAGAATTATCTATCGTGGAAACTATTTTCTTAATTAGATGCCTAATGAAAAATTATAGAGAGACCCATAAAGATGACCGTATGTTTTTTATTGACCTTAAAGCAAGAGAGAGAGAGAGAGAGAGAGAGAGAGGTGTCCATTATGCTAGCATGATCACATGCTTGTGATTCTAGGCCCGAATGGTAAATTACAACGTTATTTGATCTAAGAATTTCTTGGGCTTTTTCTCGAAAAAAAGAAAAGAAAAAGGAATTTCTTGGGCTCTACTTGGAGAAGATTCTCTCGGTGTTTCGATGGCCGAAATATTAAAAGGCCCAAATTTCTCTTCCCTTTTCGGCCTTTACAATAAATTTCTTTATTAAAAAAAAAAAAAAAAATCTCTTGGTAATTTTTTTTCCTGGGAGATATACTCATGTATGTTTGAGATCGATGATTTAAACTCTCACAGTCTCTTCAACCAACCTATACTTATTGGCCCAAATGTCATAGGAGTGAGATGTTAATGAGTTAATAGGATGACATTCTTTTTGGTGTTAATACTATTATACAACAATAGTATAATTTGTTATGTTATGTGATTGTCTCGCATTATATTAGAGAGTATATTATGTATGGTATAATTTAACACACTTTTTCTTCAAGTTATTATGACTTTTAAGTGGAGTTTGTGGTGTACATTTGTATTAGAATCTCATTTTCTTTCCCTTGTGTGTGTGTATTTTTATCTCTAAAAAAATGTTAATAAAAGAGGGTAATTGTTTCAAATTGATTAAGAGAGTATATTTTGTATAGTATAACTTTTTGCTTACTCCCTTAAAATTTGCGACCATGCCTTTTGAATGGAATTCATGGTGTGCTTTTGTGTTAGAACATTATTTTCTCTCCCTTGTGTGTTTGTGTTTTTGTGTGTGTGTGTTTATTTCTTTAAAAAAAAAAAACAACTATGAAAAATGAACAAAATATTCAACAAAAAAGTAAAAATATATTATATCTAAATAAAATTGCATTAGAATGTGGGCATGTATACTTCTTAACACTCATACATATCTATTATTTTAAAATTATTTTTTGAACTCTACTTTAACCAGATTATCTTGACATGTGCTTTATCATTTAATATTTAATATTTTTTATTTATTACATTATTCAAGCAAAAAGAATGCCTCAATTATTAATCTTTTAATTTGTTGGCAATGTTATTTAATGCAATTCAACGGTTATGTACATCATCAAAGGGCATAGTCTAGAAGTGCCTAATCCCTCTAGATCATTAAAAAAACTATGTTTTTTTCTCCCTTTGACAGACTCTAATGCATGAAAAGACGAAATGGAAAAAGTAACTAAAATGAATGAGAGACAAAATATTTATAGATAGAATGACAACTGTTCAAATGTGTTCAAGGTGAATACAAATGGCTCTTCGCTTAGCAATCCCGGGTGAGTGAGAGGTGGAGGTTTGATTTGAGACGATAAGGGAGAGGGGGTCAAAGGCTACGCTAGAGCCATCGGATGCACAACCAACGTGGTGGCGGAGTTGTGGGCACTAAGGGATGGCATCAAACTGTGTATCTCCTTAAAGCTTCTTGCTATGATATTTAAACTTGATGCGAAACTTATTGTAGACTTGTTACAAAAGGAGGAAGGTCACCCAAACTGTATAGGTGCATTAGTTAACGATTGTAACACTGGGCTGAAGGATATCCCAATAGTTCAAATCCAGCATTGCTATCATGAGGCTAATAAATGCGCTGATGCCCTCCCTAGAAGGGGAGCTTTACTCCCCCAGGATTTTGTTGTGTTTTTAGACCCTCCGACAGAGGTGTCCTTGTTACTTAGTTTGGACTCTGCAGGGATATCTTATGAGCGTGTTCCGTCTTATAACTTTGTTCCTTAGTTTTTAAAGAAAGTTCCTTTCTACCCAAAAAAAAGAAAAAGAAAATGAAAAAGTGAATATTTAAACTGTTCTAGAAACAGTACACAACAATAGACACATTGGTCTGAACGAAAAAAATAATTAAATACTATCAGAATTGGATGGGCCCAACCCACATAAGCGTCGAGGGCACTCTCGCACCCCGAGAGCTAATAGCGACTCTATGATTTTAGATCAAGGTGTACTTGAAGATATGCCATCATGAAGCTAGGAAAGAGATATTTGGAAGAAGAAGGGAAAAGAAATAAAATTTTGAGAGGAAAAAGTAAATTAAAAGAGAGAGTGAGAGTTTTTTTTTTTTTAAAAAAAAAAAAAAAATTATAGAATGAAGTAAAATACATTATTCAAAACATTTTTTTTTTCTTTCTCGCATTTGACTAGAGATGCGAAACACACTTCAGTTACAGCACTGGGATTATTTTTATTATTATTATTTCAAATGAAAAATACTTCTAAGCTGCCAAACATAGAAACGTAGAATATATATATATTTTTTTGAGAACAAAATGTAGAAAATATAGTTTACCTAAGCAATGCTTCGTAAACAAAAATTTTGATAACATTAACCCAGGAGGTTGGTTGAGTTGGTTGGGCTCTCAGTCTCAAGGTGCTTGTACTAAACTTGACTGTGTGTGCTCCCTAATTCGAGTCATGCTATCTGCACTTTGAAAGAATTTTATAGGCTAGTGCTTTATCCCCTTTGTGGGCCCATCCGGCGCGAACAATGATTAGTCTCTAGTTAAAAGTCTTGAGAATACACTGTATGAGAGCAAAAAAATTTGATAACATTTTTTATACAAGTTAGGTTATAAGTTTGTACATGTATACATATAAATTAAACTAGAGTAGAATTCTATTTAAAAAAAAAAAAAATACTAATTCATTTTCAAATTCACCACTAAGTACTAACATTAATTTTTTACCTACTACTAATAGTATACTATATCAACAAACGTCAAATTTGTTGCGTTTCTAGACTTTGTCTAATTACATGGGCGATAGTATTAATGTGGCAAGTAGCAAAGCAAAGCACAGTTGCGTGATTTTCGGCAAGGACCGGACACATTTCACAATATTTTTTACAATACTTTCATAACAAATCATTGTTGGTAAGTTATGGACAAAATTTAAGTAAAGTACTTAAGTGCTGTTTCTTAAGTTTCCCACTTAAAATTTAGTTATGTGGTAGTACTTAACTAAAGATACAGTTCCATCTTATAAGAAAAAAGCCACATGGCTGAATTTTAAGAAGAAAACCTAAAGAACATCACTTAAGTACTGTATTTAAGTTTTTTTTTGGTAAGTTATTATTAGTTATAATTTAAATTACTTTTTTGTCCACTTATAATAGTAAATAAAAACTTGTTACAAAAGTGTGTTATGAAAAAAGAAAAAAAAAAAAAAAATACCGTAGGCTCCGCGGCTTTCCTCCAACGGCTTGTAATAAAATTCTAACTATCAACGGCTTTTCTTTTGGCATTATCTTCTTCTCCAACTGTATACACCTGTGACCTCTCACAGCATCAACATCCAATTATTTAAAGTTAAGTTTTATTAAACATATAACTTTTTTTGCAAAAATTACCATTTAATTTAATCTCTCTCTCTCTCTGAGGGTCTCGTAAATATATATATATGTGTATATATATATATATATATATATTTGTCTCGTGGGATTCGGCGTTAAAGGTCAGTTTTTTCGACATGGCTTCTGTTTGATTTTGCTATTTCTATCCTTGTATGCATGAAATTTTAGTTTAATTTTTTTTGGAGTTCTCCTTTTTTTTTTTTTTTAATGTGTTTTTTTTGCTATTAACTTGTTCAGATTGTTGAAATTCTGGTCTTTGAAGTGAATTTTGATTTGGGTTTATTTTGTTACGTCTTTTTCTGCTTTTGGTTTCGATAGATGTGTGCAAAATCTATTTTTTGAGGTGGAATTCTGATTTGGGATTGATGATTGATAGCTTAGTTTGATTATGCATTTCAATTTTGAAATGATGGATTTTGGAATAATAAAAATGATAAAAAAAAAAAAAAGAAGAAATTATGTATTTTAATTTTGTAAATTTAGATTTCTCATAAGGGACCTACTTATTAGAAACTCATTTAGAACTCTAAATTCAAAATTTTGACTACCATTTCTGATCAAATTTACCATTGAAAGACTGATCAAGTGTCTTGGAACTTACTTTGTATAATTCTGATCTTCTTTCGGGATGTTCATATATAATGTGTGCATAGAATTGATTGTAATTATGAATTTTCTTTTCCTGGTATTTGATCTCACCCAATTGTTGAATATTTGATAGGAAAAAATGACAGAGCCTAAACCAAACACCCCCTTGATCTCGCCATCATCATCGCGAAACCTCCCTGATTTCAAAAAATCTGTTAAACTAAAATATGTGAAGCTTGGTTACCATCACCTCATCACCCATGGAATGTATGTCTTCATCACCCCTCTTGTATTCATAATTGCAGTGCAGCTCTCGACATTTTCATTACAGGATCTTTATGATCTTTGGGAGCATCTCCAATACAATCTAATCTCCGTGATCATATGCTCAGCTCTCCTTGTTTTCTTGTCCACCGTGTACTTTGTCACCCGTCCTAATCCTGTATACCTTGTCAATTTCTCCTGCTATAAGCCTGAAGAGTCTCGAAAATGCACTAAAAGGATGTTTGTTGATCAATCTTGGCTGACTGGTACATTTACAGAGGAGAATCTTGCGTTCCAGCGCAAGATCCTCGAGAGATCAGGCCTTGGTGATTCTACTTACCTGCCAGAGGCTGTTTTGAATATTCCTCCAAATCTATCCATGAAAGAAGCAAGAAAAGAAGCTGAGGATGTGATGTATGGTGCTATTGATGAGATTTTTGCCAAGACTGCTGTCAAGACCAAAGACATTGGCATTTTGGTTGTGAATTGCAGCTTGTTCAATCCAACCCCATCTCTTTCTGCCATGATTATCAATCACTACAAGCTTCGGGGAAACATAGTTAGCTACAATCTAGGTGGGATGGGTTGCAGTGCTGGTCTTATTTCAATTGCACTTGCTAAAGATCTTCTTCAGGTCTATCCCAACTCCTATGCATTGGTCGTCAGCATGGAGAATATCACATTGAATTGGTATTTTGGAAATGACAGATCAAAGCTCATTTCGAATTGCTTATTCCGAATGGGAGGAGCAGCTATACTGCTTTCTAACAAAAGCTCTGATAGAAGAAGATCCAAATACCAATTGGTACATGCCGTCCGTACCCACAAGGGTGCAGATGACAAGTGCTTTGGCTGCATCACCCAAGAAGAAGACTCCACTGGGAAAGTTGGTGTCACTTTGTCTAAGAATCTTATGGCAGTTGCTGGTAATGCTCTAAAGACCAACATTACCACTTTGGGGCCTCTTGTTCTTCCGATGTCAGAACAGCTGCTATTCTTTGCCACATTGATTGGGAAAAAACTATTCAAGATGAAGGTCAAGCCTTATATTCCAGATTTTAAACTTGCTTTTGAGCATTTCTGCATTCATGCGGGAGGAAGGGCTGTTTTGGATGAGCTGGAGAAGAACTTGCAACTATCTGATTGGCATATGGAGCCGTCAAGGATGACACTTCACCGATTTGGCAACACATCAAGCAGTTCTCTGTGGTATGAATTGGCTTATACAGAAGCAAAGGGGAGAATGAAGAAGGGAGATAGGACATGGCAAATTGCTTTCGGTTCTGGGTTTAAGTGTAACAGTGCTGTTTGGAAGGCTCTAAGGACCATAAACCCAACAAAGGAGAAGAACCCTTGGATGGATGAAATTCATAGCTTCCCAGTGGATGTTCCAAAGGTATCAACGATCTAATAAAAAGAAAAATGTTAGATGCTGGAAAGTTATATTTTGACACTTGGCGCTGGCTTTCACAATTGGTGAAATTTTTAAAATTTTTTCTTCATTAACTGAGGTGTTGGATTCATTCCTGCTTCTCATAGAGTACATTTGAATATATTTATTGGGTGAATGATATTCATGGGGCTAATTATGTTTTGGTTATTAGGCCAAGAGGTGAAATTTCTTTACTTAAAAGAGGCAACAGTTGGGTTCAAGGTTCATTTGTAAGGTTCAAAACATTCGGCAATATTTATCACACAATCATATAATCTGTTGATATATTTACTCTTTTTTTTTTTTTTTGTTGAGAAACTGTTAATATATTTACTCTCTATATAATATCTCAAAGTTGCATCATATACATCTTATGAGTTGGCAAAATCAATGCTAATTGATTTGCTTTTCAAACGTTGGTAACTTAGAAGCTATTAATCAGCATATTTTCCCATTTCTTGTGAGGTAAGAAAGTAATTTTCAATTGTGAGAGAAATTATCTAGTACAATTGGTGGGCCATGTCAATTGTGTCTAATGGTCCCCATACCAATAAAATGTTGCCATTTGTTAAAAAAAATTATATTGAAGTCATAAAGACGAAAGGGAGGAACCATTGATTCCGAATAGGGAGAATTCGAATATAGGAAAAAAGCAATTGGAATATATGTTTTGAAGTTCAATCATCTTAATTAATATTTATAATTAAAAAAAAAAAAAAAAAATCTCTAGAAGTGGTTTACGACTATTGTTTGGATTTGCTTTACTAATATTAGAAAATTTTCTATTTAAACTAACAAAATAAAATTCAGAGGAACAATAGACTTTGTAAGAATTAAAGGCACAAAACACAATCATGTCCTACTATTGTGAAAATTGAAGGAAGCTCCCAAAAGATCATGTCCTACTATCATAAAGAAAAACTTCTAAAAGATCTCACATGTTTTTAAATTTCATATAAAATAGCTTTATGTTAACTAGTAACAATTTTTTCTCAAATCTATTAAATTATAAACCTCACATTCAAAATTTCAAAAACAATTCTAGTATTCAGGCTAATAAAGATTTTTTTTCCCATTTATGCATGTGCAGTATGATACATTACTATCAAAGAAAAGGTAAAAAATAGAAAAGACCAACAAAGAATATGTAAAAAAAAAAATGAATAAGGGATGAAGGTTGGTAGAACAATATACATGTTGCCACAATGACATACCCATCAAATCAAAACTCCGAAAGTCCATAAAAGGTTCTTCGCGGCTTCATCCCTTTGGCAAAAAACCAGTCACACATTATCATAAACCCAACACAAAGCTCTGACATCAAAATCTCAAACAACCAAAGACCCATATTCAATCACAACCCTCACAAAACCCA
Source organism: Quercus variabilis (assembly GCA_030445155.1). Lineage (NCBI taxonomy): Eukaryota > Viridiplantae > Streptophyta > Magnoliopsida > Fagales > Fagaceae > Quercus > Quercus variabilis. Next base: position 16,498,241 of record CP129445.1, on the reverse strand, counting down.
TGATGACCTTTGACCTCCACATCAAAAACACAAGTTGATGTCTCTCAAAATCAAAACCATAAGACCTCTTTGTGGTTATAGCAACCTCATAAGGGTTAGGATGAGATGGGACAGCATGATGGGAAAGACAGGTGTAGTTGATGGGTTGAAGCTAAGGGACATCCTTCTTGGTTTGTAGAATTACATATGTGTATTTGAGTTGGGATGACGTGAAGGACTATGGGCAAGTATATATAAAGGAGCAGAAGTGCAAGAGGAAAACCCAGAGCGATAAATAGAGAGAGAGAAAAGTCTTGAAATGATGTAAGAGAAAAACATCAATGAGGGGGAGGGGGAAGGACATATGCATAGATAGCGAAGAAAGCCTGAATCACGGTGAGTACTAGCAGCAATGTGGCAGCTAAGGCTGATATGAAAGACCAAGGAGTATTAAAATAGGTGTATTTGAAGTCCGCCCATCTTACATGCCATTTGTTCCTACAATGCTCATTCACATCCTCAAACAACTTGAACAAATAGCTTTGTTGGAAATCAAAGGGCACGTCTTTGCTAATGTTACTAAAGAAACGAACAATTTCCTTGTCTGTTCCAAAATCGTTCTCGATAACATTTTGACCACTTAGAAACCCAACATCACTTGGTTTCCTGATGAGGCAAGACATGAATGTAGTGTAGCTCGTTATGTGTTTTGAGCAATCACTGTAACATTGTTCAAAAGCTACACAATTGAGAAAAAATGAACTGATAGAGTCATCAATAGCTAAGGGTGGAATTTCTAGCACCCCATTATCAAATTTAATGTCTAACAAGCTGATGCTGTCACTCTTCCTGGGCTTGAATTTAATACCTGCTACATGAAGCCTCTGAGCTGATCGGATGGTTGTAGAGACAGAATCTTTCATTCCATCGCGCAAATAATTTTTTTCATTTGAGCCATTAGATTGGGGTATGAAACTTAAGCGAAATAAATCAAGCAAATGAACTGCTTTAACATTGTAGTACCTCTGTAGCACTTCAGTTGGTCTTTCTGTGACATAGTCGAATGAATCCAAGGCAAGCTGTGCCAAGGAAGGACCTTCTTTATCTAAAGATGTCATATACATATCAAACAAAGTTTGAAGAACAAAGAATGGAATTTGATTCTCAAGCCTTAGAAGATCTCTCATGAGAAAAGGAAACACCCATAGCATATTAAAGATAGGATCTTTGGGATCATTCTGTACTATTTTTCCAACTATGCATAAAATTTCAACAATAAAACACCCATCAAGTACCATCATCTCAACAAATTCATTGCTGTTGAGATCAATTGCCTCTGAATAACACTCTCTAATGCTTTCCTCTTTTGATGCTATGGCTTTGAAATAGTCATCAAGGCATACACCTTGATTTTCGGTTCGAGCAATTAGAGTGTCAAGAAGTCTCCATTTGTGCTCTTGGATCATCTTGAGGTGAACTTTTCCATGGTGGTAAGGGCCAATTGAAACTATATGTGGTTGGTAGGCTTTCTTATTGATTTCCACAAGACTTTGAGGGACTCTAAATATGCAACAAGAAATATTACCTGCTGATTTCCTTAGCAGCCTTGGCTTTTGCTTGCGTTTCTTTTCCATCAAAGTTGACCAATTGCTTTCCCCCTCCACGATTCTGATAGCATGAAAATCTGCTTCTTTTTCCTCCAGGTTTTGGTTGCTAAGGACTTCCATCTCTTTCTCCATTTGATTCTAGTTTTCCTCTACTGTTTTTCAATACATTCCAGATAAACAATAACGAATTTTTTTAAAAAAGAGATTGAGAGTTTGAGACATTAAATTGAGTAAAAAATTATATATTGAGACATTATAGATGCCATGGAATCTTGGATCTACAGCTAGGAAGGAGGAAAACCTTCACTTAAAAGTTAGTAGTCTTTAATGTATATTAGATTATTATTGTTGCGTGAGGTGATAACTGATGCAAAAATCAAAGACACATATACATATATACTTATTAAGTGTTCTTTCAACACATGTTAATTGTATAATTTTTTCAATAATGCTAACATCCACCCATTTTCCCAAACACTTCGCTGCAACTGTCGTACGAGGCAGATTTTGAGTGGGTGTTTGTCACTATCATATAGATTTATAATTTTTTTTTCCACCATTTATGTACAATCTGTCATGTATGATAGTTGTAACAAAATATATATGAAAATATGTGTTTGCAGTGTTTTTTTATCAATGCCAACTGCCAAGCTACCAATAAAAATATATATAGGTATATCTTCTTTTCGGAGTACTACGAACAATTGTTTCGTCTTTGTGTTTCACACCTAATTGCTGAGCACAGCTTTGCTCAAAAAAAGAAAAAAGAAAAAAATTGTTGAGCACAGCCGTGACGACAATGACATAAATAAAAAATGCAGCATTCATACTTTGAAAGTCCATTCAGGTACCCAATTAGAAGGTGCCAAAATCATAGACTCACCTCAAAAAGTTAAAAACAGGCACTCATGTCATGTGATTTGTAGGATTTGAGAGCATTCATGAGGCAACAAAATTGTTGATACAATATTACTTTCATATGATTACGGATAAAACGATTTTTATTTTACAATTTCGTACGTATCGATTCACTTAGCTCTATTTTAAAACTATGTAGCAAAATGTCACTGTTTTGAAATTTAATATTATTGATGTCGAGTTTCAGACAGAATTCTATGCGAATTTTACCACTTAATTTAAAAAAAAAAAAAAAAAATTGCATAGAACTTACTTTAATTCCACTTAAATATATGTATAAAACTTGATATTACTAATGTCAAGTTCTAGTCAAAACTTGACATCAATAATGTCAAGTTCCATTCAAAACTTGAGATCAACAATTTCAAATTCCAAAAGAGTAGTATTTTGCTAGATTGTTTGAAAAGAGGATTGTTAGTTTAAAAATTAAGACTATTAGCCATTTTTGTACTCCCATTTTTTTTGCTTTTTTACTTTATAATTACAATGGATATTAATCCCAATAACACCAAATATGTGGGCTAATTTACAAGAGACTAACAACCACAAGCAACGAAAAACACAAACTAGCAATCTAGCATCCAAAATAATAGCATGAAAAACTTGGTGTATTTATATAGCACTTATTGCATGAATTTTAGAGGTTCCTTTTTCACAATACATGATAGATGTGAGAATCAGTCACAGGCTTAACAATACAACGTTACAAAATTATTTTACAAGTTGTATAATAGCTTCATTTATAGAAAAAATTGTCTATACAAAGAATAATTCCCCAGCACGTTGAGGTCAATTGGCAAATAAGTTGGTCTATATTTTTCATTTCACTACGTGCCCATACCTACTTGTCAGGCCAAAAGAATATATATATATATATATATATATATAATTATTCTCTTACGAGGATTTATTTTACATCCTTGTATACATTCATTTTCCATATTTTAAATGTGAACATAATTTTTTCTCATTTTAAAATGCATATATTAGCATATGCACTTTAAAACTTAAGATCCTAATCACTATTTTTTGAAAAATATATACATACATGTTTATATATATATATATATAGTATTTTAAATCTGTGACACTACTCTATGATAATTTATTTATTATCTTTTATCATTAGGCCAATCCATGAAAAAGTATAAGACAATATTAATTAATTTTTTGTGTAGGTGGGGGATCATATTGAATTTCAAATCTCTTATTCAACTATAAGAGATATAATTTTATTTATGAAACTATGAATTATACACAATAGATATTTCCAATTTCTGTAGGTACAAGGCTACTAGCAGGGCCTGCCTAAAGATGCTATAGGCAGATTTGGGCTTAGTATGGTTTGGGTTCACCATGCAGCCCAAGATGGGATAGGAAGTGATCAGATATATAGACTAAGGCCTTGTTCAGCTCTTTGGTACGATTTTCTGTTGACAATTGGACCTTCGGAACCAGCCCAATTCAATTGATCTCAAAAAGAATGGACCAGGTCTCACTTTGTTTATAAAGCAGATCCTAATCCCAACCCAAGAAAAGGGGGGAGTATCCTCTGACCCTTTCAACTCCAAGACCAGGGTATTTATTTATTTATTTAATATTTCAATTATTACAAATGGAGAGGGAAGTTTAAACCTTAAACTTTATAGAAAAAAGATCGAGCAATATAATCAAATTTCAAAACCTTTTGGGATAAATCAAGTATTGCTAGTGTGTTTTTTTATATTATTATTAGTACAATAAATTTAAACATTAATTTGGCTTCTATTTTAGGATAATTACTTTTTATCATCAAGTTAAAATATTTTTTGGGTTCTGTTAATGGGTGTTCTTAAGGTAATTATTAATAAATCATATTAAGAAAGTTTTTTAACACAACTTTCATGGAAAATATAAAAAACTATCAAAAAAATTTAATTAATTTATCATTTTTTATAAAATATTTATAAAATATTTTTTAAACCAATGCTTTTAAAGCATTCGTTAACATTTCTTATATTATTTTAGTGTAAGTAAGATTTAAACTAAAAATATCTTATTCCTTTTTCAAAAATTAAAAAAAAAAAAAAAAAAAAAAAAAAAAAAAAAAAAAAAAAAAAACCAAAACCTTTTACTTAACGGTAAATGACTCCACTATTTGAGCTAATAATAGAAACCCAACTATAGGTTGATATTAATTTAACCAACCTTTCATAGCTTACCAAAGTTAATATAATTAATTATTTTTTTTACTAATAATTTAATAATTACAATAAGAGAGAAGAGACTTAAATCCTAAATGTTTTCATCGAAAACACCAAGATTTAACAATTAAGTTGCAAGTATTTCGACAATAAAATTTAAATATATTATGTTTGTTTTATGATCTTTTTACTATTATTTAAACTTAATTTAATAATAATAATAATCATCACCATAAACAACTCAACTTTGTTGAATGTCGATGCTGATGCCTAGGGAAAGTAAACAAATCTATTTAAGGACAAATTGTAGCCCAGAGTTTTTCAAATTTAATTATTGGAAACAAAAGGAAGGTGCCTGTTCATCTTTTCCTATCCAAAGTTTCAAGTCAAGTTCTTGAAGACAATGGGGGAGGTTTCTGTCATGTTTGGTTGTGGCCAATCGAGGTGGGGGAGCAGTGTTGGCTATGTCGGTATCAGAAAGCTATTTTACTGTAAAAAAAAGTAGAGACCTAGTTTGTTTGTTAGGAATTTCATGTGTGGTTCGATTAAAGAGAAACATATATATTTCAAACACAGGGGTTGGGTCGGTCGAGGGCGGTAGATATAATGCGGCCACAGTCCTAAGAAACCATGTTTAACGTGCATACTGCTAATGTGTTATCATGTAAAATGTTGAAGAAGGAATCTAGTAATTTAGCCCGTTTGGCCTCAGCGTCCACGTTTATGGACTCTGCGTTTTCCCTTTTTTTTTCCTTTTTTTTTTTTTTTTTTTTCGCGTGAACAGTAAAATTACTGTGCAGGGGACTGAAATTACTATTCACACACTATTTTTTACTGTTTACGTAATAAAAAATATTAAAAATGAGTCCCACGGTACTATTTACCCATTTAAAATTTATTTTGCTACAGTGTTTTCAGTTTTCAGTTTCAGCAACAATAAGTTCAATCCAAACACACCAATTAATGTCGAATAGAAACAAAACTTGCTTTCTTTCTTTTTTGAATTGACAAGGCTAGCTTTTGCTTCTCTGTAAGAGCATCCACAGCAGTGGATCTATAATTTTAGCTATTTAGCAACACTAAAAGTTACTTTATCTATTTTAGCTACACACATGCTACAGCAGTGGATCTATTTTAGCTTTTAACACAATAAAATAATATAAACATCACAATAAAATAATATATTCTCTACACTAAAATAATATACCCTCTACAATAAAATAATATATCCTACTCCAAAAAATAAAATTCACAGCACCACCCGCAACTTCCTCTACCATCGGCCACAGCCACAACCACCACCACCACCATTACCGGCCACAACCACCAGGCAACCACAACACAACATAAAAAAAAAAAAAAAAAAAAAAAAAAAAAAAAAAAACAAAAAACAAAAAACAAAACCACAACCACCACCACCATTACCGGCCACAACCACCAGGCAACCACAACACAACATAGAAAAAAAAAAAAAAAAAAAAAAAACAAAACCACAACCACCACCACCATTACCGGCCACAACCACAACACAACATAGGAAAAAAAAAAAAAACAAACAAAAACAAAAACCAAAACCACAACCACGGCGACTGGGAAGGCGTGGGGTGAGGCGATCGCGGCTGGGAAGGCATAGGATGAGACGATCGGCGGCTGGGACGGCGTGGCTGAGGCGATCGGCGGCTGGGAAGGCGTGGGGTGAGCGATCGGCGGCTGGGACGGCGTGGCTGAGGCGATCGGCGGCGTGAGATGAGATGATATGAGATGAGGTGATCGGCGGCGTGAGGCGATCGGCAGCGTGAGGCAATCGGCGGCGTGAGGCGATCGGAGAGAGTGACTGAGAGAGAGAGATGAGAGAGTGATGAGAGAGTGACTGAATGAATCAGAATTTTTATTATTTTATTTAACCGGCCGAATAAAAAAATATATTTTATTTTTTGCTTCAGCTACAGTGCACATCTATTTTTAGATGTGCACTGTAGCAATTCATCTATAAATTTTAACTTTACCACCACTGCTGCATGAGGTTTTTTGTGTTTGTGGAGCTAAATTTTAGCATTATAGCAATTTAGCTCCACTGCTGTGGGTGCTCTCAGTCTAGTGCTTCAATATGTGCACCGCGTTGATTTACCTAATTTTTTTGGGCCTCCCAATATGAACAGCTCCAACTTTTAGGATACATCGCAGTGTAAACAACATAGACACTCTCTCTGTCTCTATGAAAGAGAAAGGGAGTTATGATTGCACAAAAGAAAATGGAAGAGGGAGTAATTTTATCACTTTACTTGGTTAATATAGAGACTCCTTTTAAAAATTATAAATGAAAAATTTAATCGCAAAGTTAAAAGATACCTGGTTATATATTGCCCATAGCCATAGGTGAACACATTTCTTTACGTTTTAATATCTAATCCAACCTCTCATTTTATGATCTTGGCAAAAAAAAAAAAAAAAACAAACACTTTACCACAAATTTTTTATTTGTTTTGGATTTATCATAGAATTCAATGCAATTTGACTTACTTATAAATCAGAGTTACCTCTGTTTAACTTTTTCTTTACACATTTGATAGATTAAGTAACACTTTTCGGATAGTAATATTAGATTCAATTATTGGAAAAAATAGAAAAATATGTACTTTTTTTCCTAAAGAACCTAAAAACGTGATCCACAAATAACCTTATCTACATAGTGTGCGTTTGTATAGCAACGTGTCTGTGTTGCTTCTGCATTTGCGTTTTTTGGCTGGTCCCATGACACTATTCATGGACCACTTAAAGCACAAAAATGCGTGAACAATAGCAAGTGAACAGTGTTTTCTCATTTAAAAAATATTTTGTTACAGTATTTTTAGTAATAAATTTTCAATTTTTAGTAAATAAGCGATATCTAAATAGACCTTTATTAGGTTTTTTCTTTATCCATGTATTTCAAGAACGCTCTAAGACTTGGGGTGTAGACCTTAATATAATAAGTAACACTTATGTCACCAACTGTTTCTAAAAATCAGTGATGGAGAATTAAATTAAAGTTTCTTCACATAATGAGCCTCACTTCAAATATTTGTCCATGATCATGGTAATAATATAAATGGTTATACAAACGAGTACCTTCAGGGTATTGATTAATAATCTAGTTAAAGAAAGTTTTTATACAAAAAGAAAAAAAAAAAAAAAGCAATTAATGTTTTGACAATTTTTTTTTAATTTTTATTTTTCATAAAAGTAATGTCAAAATTTTTCTAAAATGGATTATTAACATTTCTCTAACTAAATTACTAAATTTAATTAGAGAATTTTTTTTTTTTTTTTAAGAACCAACTGGAAACTAACTTTGCATTTCTCACCATTTTAAGTATTCAATGAATAACCATTAAAATAATAAAATAAAATGTCAGAGTTAGCCTTTTCGGCTTGTCCCAGTTGAAGATGAGAGCTCCGTTGGCTTCTCACAGTCTTCGTTGACTTTGTCGAAGTAGGTTTCAGATTTATTTGATTCTTTGGAGTATATTGATTAGATTGGTTTTTAAAGTGGTTGTAATTATGTGTGTTTATTCAATCAGGTAATGTCACATACGATCATAGCATTTCACAAATTAATGAATAGGTAGGGTCACATAAAATCAGGAATCATAAAAATTTCAAAACTCATGCTAGCTCTGTCATTCTCTTGTCTGCCTCTCATCAGTTGTCGTTGTCCCTGCGGTGGCTCCCACACTATCAACCGCACAATTTGGTGGCTTCAATTCATTCTTGGTAGCCTATCGAACTGTACCACACACAACCCAATTATCCATCATTTCAAACTAACCCACATGGACAACCCAAAAACCAAACCAAAGCAACCTCAACCACCTTCTCAACGACAGTGAGAGTGGAGAAAAGGAAAGAAAGACGAGACCATTGGGATCTTGATTGGTCTGTCCGTCATCCTCACCACAGCAGTAGCCATCGAATCTGTTGTGTCGATGAAGATGGCCCTAGTTTTTTGTTTGCACTTGCTTAGAGGTGGTCGGAACCGAATGTGTTGGTGGTGATAAAAGCCTAAGAGTTCAAATACAGCGCGGTGACCTCTAGTGAGTGGCAACCGTGAGCAAGGGTTGCTTCCATTCATTTATGAGGAATTATTGTATGTTGCAACTTCCATTCATTTATTTGTAAATTGCTGAGATGACAAGTTTCTGTTGTAGGGTGTAAATTAAGGAATTTACGCTAAATCCTTATCAAATTTAAACTTAAAAAAAAAAAAAAAGATCTAATATGCCATTGTTTTAATGGAGGGTATAAGTAAGGGATTTTACACCTAATCCTTCTTTAATTTAATCTCACAAAGATTCAATGAATTCAATAAAACAAAAATGATAAATAAAAAAGAGATTATTCCCCAAATTTAGAAATTTTCAATTTTGTTGTTGAAAAAAAAAAAGAAAGATATGAATCCCTTCCTAATTAATATCAAAGTGTTATTAAATTTAGGGCAGTGTTTATTACACATACTGATCATTTATTACATATAAAGTATACACAATTTTTAATAAAAAAAAAATTGAAAACGTGACTTCAATTCACGATTTTGGTTCAAAGAAAAACTTGTGTCTATAGTGTGTGTAACAAGTAGTGTACATTAGCAACTACCCTTAAATTTATATCAAGCTATCTCAACTTGTTAAAGTGTTATGTCAGCACTCAAATTTGTCATGAATATAATATGCACGCGAGTTGAGTGCCATAAGAACAAAATCCATAGTTTAAAAATTTATAAAGAAACAAAATTCCAGCTTCTTCAATAAATTTGAGAATGAAAATTGAATTTGGTCCAAATTTTTTAGATGAAATGTATATTTTAACATTTTAGCCTTAGAAAAATAACAAAATTTTGGTACCAATTAAGTCTTAATTAATTTGTTAACAACAACAAAGATTGTAATTATGCCAATAATAGGAACATACTTTGAAAGGCCAAATCTCAAACTGTAATAATTTAGCAACCAAAAAAATAATAATCTCAAACTATAGTACAATCAGTTGAGGAAGACGCTTTCTCGTCGTTCCCCCATCTCTATTGATAGTGACAGCAGAACTATATATAAATAGACCCAATGGGACACACCGCCCCACCACCCTGTACATAAAACACAAACACTCATTTTAATCATGCAAATTGCCAAATTAACCAATACTTACTCTATGACTATGATACCCTCCAAACTCAAAACAACACACCCTATATTTTGTATCACATGAATCACCAAATCAGTAAATAAAAAATACCCATCTTTACTTAAAAAATTCCCATATATATATATATATATATAAAAGAAATCTCATGAGAGCATTAGCATCAATTACTGTAAAAAAAAAAAAAAAAAGTGATTTTGACACATTAATTTTTTATTCTTTTTTTTTTTTTTTTAACACACCACTTTATAATACACTCTACATCACATGTTCTATTTCTTTTACCACTTTATTTAAATATTCTTCCTTTATTCTTTCTAATTAATTTTGTTATTCTTTCTTTATTAGAGAGATTCAGACAATATTTAAGGAGAGAGAGAGAGAGAGAGAGAGAGAGAGAGAGAGAGAGAGTTGATTAAAAAAAATACAAAATAAGTAGAAAATATTATTGTATCGTACCATAGATAGAACTGTATTATAGCAAATGCCAAAAATATTTGGCACTTAATTGACACATTTGATGAGGGTTGGTTTTTGGTGTTTGATGTGTCAAATGCCAAAAATTTAGTATTTGACACACCTAATACCAATGCTCTAACATTTCATTTAATACTTTGTTTGTTTCGACAACAGTGTTTTTTAGAAAATGAGTTATTTTTCAAAAATTATTTTTTTCATAAAACTATCTCGTTTTCTTATGTTTGGTAGCAACCTTATAAATGAGTTAAAAAAAAACTCTTAACTTCTCTTATTTAACTTGTTATGAGATAAAGTTGCTTTCCAAAAAAAATTTGGTAAAAAACAACTTCTAAAAATAAACCATACTTTTTTTGTTGACCAAAGATAATTTTTTTTTGACTCATTTTTTCTAATATTATTAAACACTAAAAACATGAAAAACTATCTTCACATAATGTTTTCCATCCAAACAAATAGAGCAAAGCAAATTGCCTAATTGCTTTAGAAAAAAGAATCTCCACTCTCATTACATTAAAGAATATCTCCAAGATTATAAATAAAATGTGAAGCCTTGAAAACTATCCAACTCGATTGCCCAATTACAAAGCAAATTCTTATATATATATATATATATATATATATAAAAGAACCCAAATTACATTGAAATATAAGAAAATCCAAAAATAAAACCACTATTCTTATGACATTCTTGTTACCCATTTTCTTGTTCCCATTAGAGCATTCATATTGGGAATGACATATACCATATGTTAATTTAATTTAGCATAAAAATCCAAAACCCCCCACACCATCCGGACTTGTAAAACCTGAGTATTATAAAAAAAATTACAATTGTGCTATAGTGCGATTTTAAATACAGAATCGCACTGTAGCTCAATTGTAAAACAAAATATTAATATTTTATTCATTTTCACTGTTTGCTTTATCAACTCTTCTCTCTCTCACCGATCACTCTCATCTTTTTCTTTTCTTTTCTTTTTTTTTTTTTTTTTTTTTTTTTTTTTTTTTTTTTTTCCAGTTATGATTCTCTCATTTAATCCCTCCCCCTGTCTTGTCCCTCTCTTCCATTTTTTTTTTTTCACTTGAATCAAGCTTCTGTGGGTCTTATAGTTTGGTGGAGCTCATGGTTTGATGTGGTAGATTGGGGTGGTGCTATGGTTTGTGGATTGGGGTGGTGTCGTGCTCGCCATGACTAAGTAGATTCTCTTCCCTTTCTATCTCTCTCTCACCTCTTTTTCTCTTTCTCTCTTCCCTTGAATCAAGCTGCCGTGTGTCTCATCGGTTGGTGGAGCTCATGGGCTTGATGTGGCAGATTAGGGTGGTGGTTGTATTGTTGATGGTGCATCGTGGTGGTGCCGTGGTGGTGGATTAGTGGTTAGTGATGGGAATGTTTTGGGTGTGTTGTAAAATTAGAGAGATTTTTTTTTTTTTTTTTTGTGAAGATATATTATTTAAATTAGTTGTATAAGACAAAAAAATTGGGATGTTGGGTGTATCGTAAAATGATATTGTATAATTAATCAAGTTATTTTTTGAGATAGTAAAATAGGATATGATGACATTTCTATGAGGGAATGCTCTTAATAGTTATCTTCAACCACAGCCTACCTGAAGCTCGCCAATGATCCTGTCCCTCTGTCCCCTTGCATTGATGGTCACGACTCACGAAGCCCGTTAAAAGAAAAAGAGAGAGTAAAAAGCACCAAATGATCAATAATGGTCTGTTTGGATTGAACTTATTGTTACTGAAACTGAAAATTGAAAACACTGCAGCAAAATAATTTTCAAATGTGTGAATAGTATTGTGGGACCCGTGAACAGTGTATAAACAGTACATAAATAGTGCGTGAACAATGTATGAACAGTATTTTTTTATCCATGCATAGTAAAATCATGTGATTTTACTGTTCACATGAGGAAAAAAAAAAAAAAAAAAAAACGAAAAACACAAAACGTGGACGCAGCTTTCAGCTAAATCCAAACGCCATCTAAGACCAGTTTGGATTTCTCATGAATTTTTTTTTTATTCATTCTATCCCATAGTCTGGGCTAGCTGATACCCCACCCATGGTGAAACATGATTTCCATGAAGAATTAAAATCTATAAATAATGTTACATGAAATGGTTCATGACCGAACGGTCAAAACCTCTTTATCTAGAAAGTGATTAAGAATTAAAATCGACATAGTGGGTTAAACTATACATTAATTATTGCTTTCATCATTAATCTACACTATTGCTTTCTTTATATGCAGTTCTTCATTTCCTGTGATCTCTCACATGTTTACTTAAACAATTAACTAGTCTGTCCATAAAGTCAAATCCAAGTCACAACCCAAATCATCCCAATCAAACCCTCTTTGCCTAGCTGGTGGTGTTAGAATCAAGCCCTCTGCCATGCTTTCCAATAGACCTGGCATATTGAACAATGCCTCCTCGTCCAAGAAAAATGTCCCAGGTTGCTCTGGATTATCCTTACTTTCACATAAAATTTCCAATGTTATTTTAGGCTCTATAACCTCCTTTTTGCTTTCCATGAATTGCATGTCCACTAAACAAGGTTCCAAAACCTTTTCTTCCTTCTTATTATCACTTGGCCTAAAAGCCTCGGCAGCTTTTTGAGCTGCCATTTGTATATCCTTAGCAGAAGATGAGTTGGGTCGTGGAACAAGCCAAGCGGAGTCAGGAAAATTGAGCTCAGCCAAAGTACCCCGAAGTGCCAAGGCAGCTACATCGTGTGCCCTAGCAGCCATGTCTGGGGTAGGGAAAGTACCTAGCCAAATCCTTGACTTCTTGTTTTGTTCACGAACTTCACTAACCCATTTTGTACCGTTTCTTTGCCTAACGCCCATATAGATCGGGTGATGGGTCTCTTTGAATTTCTTTCTTCCGGATTTTCGCTTGTGGGATTTAAGTGAGGCTTGTGATGAAGAAGAAGAAGAAGAAGAAGAAGAAGAAGAAGAAGAACAGTAAGAAGGGATGCATGGACTGTATGGAGAAAGTTGGGACGAAGAAGAAGATGATGAGGAAGACAAAGACTCAGATTCGAAGTCCATTTTGAGTAACACAGAGAGAGAGAGAGAGAGAATTAGAGTACTGTGATTCTACAAATTAATTGAGAAAAGAGTCACTTTGAAAAGAGAGTGGGGTTTATGACTGAAAAAAACACAGAGCTCTATAATTATATATTATTGGGAATATGGGAATTTGGAGAACACGTGAAACACGTAAGGCACAAAGCACTTTGTCCACGTGGAAAAATGAATGAGGTTTTTAAAATGCAGGTATGAATGTAGTGGCAGAGCTAGTGGGGCCGCGGGGGCTATGGCCCCGAGTTATATGAATAATCTAAAATGTTACTTATCTGGCCCTCCCTAAGATATTGAGGTTAAAAAATTATAGGAGTAGTACTAGATTAATTAATTCCTCCCAAAATTCATTTTGGCGGTCTCTTTAAAATTTTAATATGTAAAGAAACATTAAAAATAGCATTTAACCCATTATTTAGCCTATAATCTCTCAAAATTCAATTAGAGAAACAACTTTACCAAATTCCATGTCACCAAATCAATGAACCCAAATCTGTTTAGATCTCATGTTCAATGGTTTCTCAAAAAAAAAAAAAAAAAAGATCTCATGTTCAATGTAAATCAACACCTTTTCATCCAAATAAAAAAGGACAAAAAAAATTTAAAATCATTCTCAATATTTCACTTAAAAAATTCCCTCCTAATACCCCTGAAACTAAAAGCATGCTGAAACTATGCAAAATTGATATAGTCTCATTGTGTGGCTCGATTCTTTGTCATTGTGTTGCTCAAACTAGCCTCAATTTTGTGCAAATCCACCCCTGGCCCTTGTCGTCTGTTAAGCTCCTTTATATGACTATCTCTCTCTCTCTCTCTCTCTCTCTGCTAATATGCAGTGAGTATTGAGAATGCATTTGATTATAGTTGGTTGGTGATAATATCTATGTTCCTGTTCTTAGCTAGTGGCTTACAGTTGGTTTGCTCTACTGTCTTAGAAAATTGATAAAATATAATTTTGGTGAGACCATTCAGAGGACATTGCAAAACCCAACTTCTACTATTTTTTATTATTTATAATCAACTTCTATTGTACAGTTAACTTCTACTATTTTATTTTATATTAAGTTTATAGATTGTTTAGTTTTATTTATTTATTTTTTAAACAGTACATGTTATACAATTTATTCACTTTATTGTTTACATTTTCTTTAAAAAAATATAACTGAATTATAAATTATAAGTTTAAGTTTTTAAAGTGTGGGTAATTTATGAGGAAATCATTCACGATTGTTATATATTTTAAGAGAAAATTTGTTTAAGATTAAGATGTTACTACTTGTAGGGACTGGGTTTGAGCACTACTTCTACTAGATGAGTGGACTCAGGTCTAACTAGCCCAATATAATGAGTTTGTAAAGAATGAGTTTGAGAACTAAGGCTTAATAAGGATTACAACAACTAAACATGGTTTTGGGTGGGTTAGATAACAAGGAAATAGATTTAAAGCGTAAAATTTCATCATTGACAATCTCTTGAGGAGTTTGTAGTTCTTATTATTTTCTCAATGCCTGGTTACAAAGGTTTTCAAGATGAGACGAATTGCTGCAGCGTTTTATGCTTCTCCTTTTTTTCTTTCTCCCCCTTCCTCCCGCTCTAGGGGATTTCTTCCATTATATACTCCCTTTTAGTTGATCTTAGCCTTCCATCTGTTGATCATGCAGGTTACTACTTGAGTGCTTGTCCCATTAGCCACATTCCTCAGCTTTCTATGAGCTGCAGCAACCTAGACAACTCTGTTCAGGGGTCATTTCCTCATTAATGCGACTTGAATGTTAGTTGTGGGCATTAAATGTGGAGGTGACAGTCTCTCCTTGAATTGCTCCTCCACCATACTTCCATGGCTGACCCTTTGTACTTGTCTTTTTCTTGGGATGTCTAGAGAGGCTGCCTTTGATGGTGTGCTGCTCTTCCCTTTTATGATCTCAGCTAGCCGAGGACAGGATCGTCCTCGGGGATGTTTCTTGGCAACTTGGGTTTTGCTACGTCCATCCTCGGACGTTTCTTCCTCCTGGCCTAGGCATTGGGCTTTATATAAAGTGGGCTGGGGTTGCCAAATTCTTAGGCCCCACACTACTCAATATAGAAGTCAGGATTAAATAATGAATTTTTTAGCTATAGTTTTACTATGTAAATAAAAAAAGAGTTTTAAAAAAAATTGAGTTAAAAAAAAAATTTAGCATCATGAAAGAACTTAAAGCACAATGATGTCGAGTTATAGTTTTTAAATTTTTTTTTTAATTTTTTATAATTCAGAACCTTATTATATTTTGCTTGCCTTCCCTTGAAAAAAAATTCTTGGCTCTGCCATTGTGTGAATGTAAAACACATAGATAAGATGTATAGAAGCTAAGAGCACAGAAATGGTCCTCTCTCTAAGATTCCACAAATTAATAGAATGGAAGTTGATAGTGACACGACTTAAATCCAATAGTTTAAATTGAATAATATATATATATATATATATATAATTTTTTTTTCTATGTGTTCAGTTAAGAAGAATTTATTTAGTATTTTACTAAAATTTTTTTGTTGAAAGTGATAAAAGCTGTTAAATAAAATGAATTTTCTGATTTTTTTATTTTTTATTCTTTTGTTGAAAAGACTTTAGCAAAAAAAAGTTGGGTGAGGCTTGCAGATAGTTCCAAAATAGGTTGGAAAATAAGCTACCAAAGCAAAAGCAAAAAGATAATAATAATAAAATAAATAAAAGTGCCTTTATCGTGGGATTCATAAACCGTATGAAAAGGAGAATGTTAGAGATACAAATTTTGTTTACAAAAAATGTTACAAACTGTTAATATAGTGAGTGATTATTGGTGAATGAAAAAAATAATGTTAGTGGTGGACATAGATGAGAATCAATAAAAAGTTGGCCACAACAATAGTTTGTAAAAATATTATAAAATAGTTTGTATTTGTAACATTATTAGTATAAAAAATAAGCAAAAATATTATTGTGAGGGGGGGGGGGGGTAAAAGCCCAGACATACCTATTGGGCCATGGGCCCTGTCTTGAGGAGTACTGTACGTCCGAAGAGGAATAACGGGGTGGGGTAGAATTCATTTGAACTTAACCGACCCAGAAATGTAGGAAGAGTAACATCCGAAGAGGTCACCTTTTGTCCAAAGAGGTTTTATTCCTCGGATACGAATAATCTCGACCAAGCCAACAAATGGAAGGTCCAGATGAACTCTCTGGCAATCCCAACGACAAAGATAAGCTCTGGGCATACCTGGGGATGATAAGGACGAGGAAATATCTTAAGGAAAAGCTGCCACGATCACATTAAATGCACTGCAGCTGCTTTTCTGGCCGCATTAATGTGGAGAAGATCCCTGAACAGTGTAATCTCAGCTACTACCACTCATGGAGGGGTAAAGAGAATACCTGATGGGACATGCACTCAAGTGGATGCTGAGATGAAGAACAAGTGGACGATGAAGATGATGGGGGGGTGCTATATAAGGAGAAGAAGTCTCTGATAATAGAGATCGAGAAAAAGAGGGAGAGAAGGAGGAGATAATTTTACTGTAGCTCCAAGAGTTGTAATCATCTTTCATTCAATAACATACCTCTTCGGACACACATTTGTCAAGTAAGATGAGGATGATCTTGTGTCAATGGATCCTTAAACGCCATAACTAATCACTGTTTAATTCGTGACTAGCCCAGCTCTTTTGCCCACTCTCTACAAATTTATATTCTTGGGTTCTTTGGGCTTGTAATCCATCCTTCTTGGGCTTGGGCTACAAAAACCGACCCTACAATTATTTATAATTTAAAGTTTTGGTTAATAATCAATTTTAAGAAAGTTTTGATATCACTTTTATGATAAATAAGAAAAAAAAACTGTTAAAATATTAATTACTTTTTTTTTCCACTCCTAAAATGATTTAATAACAAATGCCCTTAGGAGTTAGAATATTCGTTAACTTTTCCCATAATTTTATTTCAAAAGAAAACTATATATCAATGTGCTAGTAGAATTATACTCTTTCAATATGATATTATAAAAATTCAACTAATTTAGGAAGCTAATTAAGTAATTTAATATAGTAAGTATTTTTGTTTCCAATTTTTGAGAATATTTTCAAGAAAAATAGCAATATATATTTTGATTGTGATAATTGTATTATCATTTATAATAAAATAACGTGGACAACAAACAATCAGTTAAATGTATAAGAACATTTACATTAGGCTCACCAAATAAGTGTGCATTCGCCTCACTAAATTAACTAAAATTTTTAAAAAGGATAGTCTCATCGCTACATGTAGTGAGCCTCTATCCTTGTTACATTAAATTTCAATGTTGATAAAGTATTGAGGCTAATTTATGTGTATGAAAATAATAGATAGCTAAATTATTAAATAGAGTTTTTGGATTAAACTATATATATATATATATATATATATATATATATATATATATATAAAACCGAAACATCTAAACCTCTCACAATTTTCCACATTAGCACAATATTTAAATAAAATTATTATTTTATTTATATAAAATTATTTTTATTTAGTTCAAAATTAATAAAGAGTAAAACTCTAGGCTAATAATCCGAGTTAAGAGAGACACACGTTTAGGACTTTTCTCTTCCTATCTCAAAACCCTAGCAATTATCTCAGCGGTGTAACACTCTCTAATGGTGATTAGCCTAATTAGTTTTCCTGTATGCAACGCTCTTCCTCCACAAAACATGACACACTAAAAGATTAACAGAGGGAGACACCCACTCATATAAAAGTCATTGTTTAAGCGAGCTATTCGGCTATTATGGCAGCAAAGAATCGTGAGATTGTCAAGTCCCCTTCCTATTACTTATTTAATTTTTATGCTTTCAATTTGGTTGGGAAGATACTTGAAGCTTTCTATAAAGAATAAATTATGAATTACTTCGCTTCATAACAAAACATAGATTCGGTATTTAGTGTGAGAGGTTTAGAGTTTAGACTTTAGAGAGAAAGAGATGAGGAGTGGGGACTCACGAGCTAATAATTTCTTGGTGATTTTTATTTTGTTTATGAACTTCTCTTTATTTTTTCTTTTTCTTGCCTAGGTTTAGTATGTAATTGTAAATAGTTTGATAAATATATATAACATATTGTAGGGATTTACGTTGGTAATGTGTTATTTAAGCTTCAAATGATAGCTATTTCTATTACCAGTTTCTATAGGAAAATATAGTATTCTTGAATTTGAAAGCTATATACTTTTCTTTGTATTGTTGTGGTTGATGACATTGGAGTAATAACTATATTTTATATCAATTATATTCTCTTTTATACCAAGAAATACATGATAATCACACTGTGTATATATTTTTTACTATCAACCTTGGTTGGCCTACCCAAATTAAGATTTAGGTATATTTCTTTGTGAGATAATAAATTTTTTTGAAAGCACTATTAGCACTAAAAATTATTTTTCTTGCAAAATTGACATAAAAGCATTTGACGTGCTAACCTTTTAGGATTATAAATTTTTCATGCATTGCACGAGTTAGCGACTAGTTTAGGTAAATATTTGAGGAGACTGATATGAATGCTCTAAAAGTATTAAATTATGGTTCAATTAGAAAAATTTTAACTATAAAAAGAATATGTTTGTAGAAGCACATGTTGTACGCATCTAATAAATAAAATTATATTTTTTCTGAGTAATTTTTTGTGTGTGTGATAAACAGTAAGTTTCAAAAATGTTAACATGCATATTTAGTTCTCAACCTTTAATAGTTTTCTTTTTCTATTCTTCTTCTTTGGATTTATGGTGAGATATGGCTGTCTGCTAGAAACTCACCATGAAATGCTGCACTTTGATACCATTTTTCCTAGAAACGACCATTTTGGAGTAGATCTAGGACCTTGAAGACTAGGGTTATAGTGATGTAGATGATTTTCCTTTGGGGGGGTTTAAATGTTATTGCAATTTCTCATTAGCTTAAATGAGTGGGATTTCCTTCTTTGTGCCCGAAATTTGAAATTAGTAATGCTGAGATTTTCAACTATGAGGAAATTGTAAATCACTTCATTTTAGATTTTTCATGCATATGTAAATTATCTGATCCAAATTCAACTTATTAATTCTGGCAAATTTGTTTTTGGCGTAAAATCTCTTTACGACCTTCCAAGTTAAAATCAATCTACTAGTGAATAAGTTGGAGTGCACGAATATCAAAAAGACCATCCAAGCTTAATCTACCCTATGTATTTAAGCCTTCCAAACACTTGCTACCAACAGACTTTTTGGAGTTTTGTTTTCACTAGTTATTTGGAGCAATTTTGTCTGATTGCATCTGCCAAGCCTCACCGGCTTCTTTTGGCAAATCTCAGATGCTTCCCAAACTCCAAAACACTCTCTACACTTTGAATAGGTGTGAGTTGTGTTTGGGCACAAATATCTTCTCAAGGTATAATAATGGGAGAGGAAAGGAGAAGAGACTATACTGATTTCTCACTAAAGGATGAGTAGCTCTCTCTCTAAGAAGTGGGTGTGTTGTAGAAACTTCTCTACAGTTTTCTTCTGAATAGTCTCTTTACAATTTTGTAGGTAATGAGGGTATATACAATAGGTAAAAAAGAGGAAAGGTCACACTTAAAATCCTCAAGACAGATAGTTTTGCGGGCCACTTGTGACTTGCCTTCAATCGTGAAGTGACTCGTGAAATATGGCCTGACACTTGACTCTTCAGCTTCCAGCACGTGCTTCTCATGTGATCACTTTTGCCAGTTGCACCACTTACAAGTTGAGTCGCAAGATCAACTTCTTGAACAATCTTTACAAGTTTAATACTAAACCCAATATAATAAAATCCCACAAAATACAAAGAAATAAATTAATGCAATTACAATACTTTTTGTCATGAAATAAAGCCAACACAAATATTTTGTGAAAAACCATAACTTAACATATGTGTATCTCTTAAAAATAATCACAATTAGATACATATTAATTTTTTTTTTAATCTAAGATGGATTTTGTAAATATTTTTTTTTTGACTTTTTCTCAACCCTTGAAAAAATCTTATAAGCATATTATTTGATAGAGAATACAAATTATTCATTCTTGATTGTTATTATTATTTTTTAAATGGCTCGTTATTTTGTTAACGACCAATTTATATACTTCTTCTTTACTTTTTAACATAATAAATTTTTACTCTTGTTGCAATAAATTTTTTTGATAATAATATTTTTTTTTTTGTTTTGTAATATTAAAGCCTACTTAATAAGTTTAAATACTTCAAACATCATTCTAGACTAATATTTCTTAGGAACCAAAGTGTTTTGAGTTGAATAATGTTAATTAACTTTCAAATTGGCTATCTCAGTGATTTCACCTCCATTAAAAGATATTTTATCTTTATGGGTTTTCTTCTTTTAGACGAGGAAAAAAAAAAAACATATGGACAATTTAAACTAATTTGTTGAGAATTCATAACCAACATCAAAATTGTTGTTGTTGTTGTTGTTATTTTAGATATAAGACCATGTTTGTATAATTAGTGTAATAAATATTGTAATAAAATGATTATCATGTTTGTATTAACTATTCAGGTATTTGATTACATCTTTATTAGAATGAATAGTTATTCTTTAGTAATAATTATTTTTTAAATTAAGGAATAACTATTCTTTTCTGAAATTATTGTAGTAGCTTCCTTACTGCAATAACAATTTTTAAAATTAATATAATTCAAAAAATATAAACTTTCCATATATATATATATATATATATATCATATTTTACAAAATTTTCACATGTAAGAATCAAACTTATGAATAAAAACAGTTATTTCATTACATCTTTTATCCCCTCTTTTTCAAAAAAGAAAAGAAAAAATCCTTTATTCTAAGAATTAGAATGATTATTACTCAGGGGCGGAGGGAGGGGGGGGCGAGGGGGGGCAGGTGCCCCCCCTGAACTTTCAAAATTTTTCACTATGCATGCCTGAAATACCATATTTGCCCCCCCTACACTAGAGACAAAAAAAAAAAAAAAAAAAAAAAATTCCCAATTCAAGGAATTCACGTTACCTTCAGCTTTCCTTCTAGCAGTGGACTTCTACTAGCAATTCTACATAAAAAAGCAATGGGCCCCACTTAATAAACTTTATTTTTTTTATGCTCTATACCAATTATCAAGCCGGCTACTATTCAATGAATTCACGTTACTGAATAAAACCGTGGGTCCTACTTGGTAATAATTTAAAAAAAAAAAAAAAAAAAACTTTACTACAAGCCTACACCTACACGGAGTAGAAATCAGTAAGCATAGAACTCAAATATATATATATATATATATATATATATATATATATATACTATGCAAACAAAGCATGGCCTCCCATCAAAGAGAAAAAAATTTCTTTTCAAACCAGTCTATTTCTTTGGATCTCAGAGTTTTTGTGCAGTTTTTAAAAGCATTCAAGTTGGATTTTTAAGTCACACATTCAAATATTCATAGGTATGCATACTCTTAATACTTTTACTTTGATTTATTTGTTTATTTAATTTTTTAAAGAATCAAATTATATGTTTAAATTGTTTATATTTAGATGGATCTCTTGATTTGACTATTTTTAACCATAAATTTATAATTCAAATTATATGTTTGAACTATTTGTATTTATAATGATCTTTTAATTTGATTATTCTTAATCATAAATTGTAATTTTTTTTCTTTATTTTAATGATATGACATATATATTTGTAGTTAATTGAGATTATGGAGAATCCTGATCATAATAATGAGTCCGGATCAAGTCCTAAACGAACTCGTATCGAAGTGGATGTTGCAAATCTTCCCATGGATCTTGGTTTAAGAATAAAAATTTCTAACTATCATCCTAATGAAAGAGATCAAATTAGAAGGCATTATCTACAAAATAAAGCTTGTCAACCAGTTAACCATGATTTTCCACAAAGTCAATTTGGCAAAACAAAGCGTCGATTTAATCTAGTGTGGTTCAAAGAATATCCTAGTTGGTTGGAATATAGCATTGCAAAAGATGCTGCATATTGTCTATATTATTATCTATTTCGACTTGATACTGGTGATCAAGGAGGGGGAGACTCATTTGTTACTGAAGGATTCAGAAATTGGAAAAAAAAGGAGAAATTACATAATCACGTTGGGGATCACAACAGTGCACATAATATAGCTCAAAGAAAATGCGAAGCTTTGTTAAACTAGAGACAAAGTATTCAAACAGTTATAAACAAGCAATCAGATGTTGAGAAAAGGGAATATCGGACTCGTTTGAATGCATCAGTGGATTGTATTTGTTTTCTACAACGGCAAGGATTAGCATTTCGTGGCCATGATGAATCTAAAGACTCCAATAATCAAGGAAATTTTCTTGAATTATTACGGTTTCTTGCAAATCACAATGAAGAAATTGATAAGGCAGTCCTTGAAAATGCTCCTGAAAATCATCAAATGACCTCTCCTAATATCCAAAAAGAAATAGAAAATGCTGCAGCCGTTGAGACAATAAATGCTATTATTAAAGATATTGGAGATTCATTATTTGCTATTATAGTTGATGAATCACGTGATATGTCTACTAAAGAACAATTGGCAATTGCTTTGCACTATGTGGACAAATTGGGACATGTGAATGAGCGCTTTTTAGGCATTACACATGTTAATAATACATCAGCAGTGACACTAAAGAGTGCAATTGAGGAAGTATTTAATAAACATAGCTTAAGCATTAGTAGATTGCGGGGACAAGGCTACGACGGGGCAAGCAACATGCGAGGTGAGTTAAATGGACTAAAAGCTCTTATTTTGAAAGATAATCCTTCTGCCTATTATGTCCATTGCTTTGCACATCAACTTCAACTAACATTAGTTGCAGTAGCAAAAAATCACATCCAGATTGCAACATTTTTTAACTTGGTTGCAAAGGTATTCAATATTGTTGGAGCATCATGCAAACGTCGTGATATTCTTCGCGAAAAACGTAATGCTGAAGTTATAGAAGCATTAAAAAATAATTAAATTTCAACTGGTCGTGGCTTGAATCAAGAAATGAGTCTAAAAAGACCTGGAGATACACGTTGGAGTTCTCATTATGGTGCACTTGTTAATCTTATTCACATGTTTTCTTCTGTAATTGATGTAATTGAAACTATTATAGAAGATGGTTTAGATTCTGATCAGAGAGCAGAAGCAAATATCTTAATTAATTTACTCCAAACATTTGAATTCGTGTTTGGTTTACATTTGATGAAAGGTGTGCTTGGCATAAGTAATGAGTTGTCACAGGCATTACAACGAAAAGATCAAGATATTGTGAATGCTATGAAGTTGGTTGACATTTCAAAGCAACGTTTACAGGTCATGAGAGATGATGGGTGGAACACTTTGCTAGAGGAGGTTTCTGCATTTTGTGCAAAAAATAATATTGATGTTCCTGATATGGATGATTTATATCAACCTCGGCCACGACGAAAAGCTCAAAACATGAAAAATTCAGATCATTATCAAGTGGAGCTTTTTTATACTGTTATAGATATGCAACTTCAGGAACTTAATAGTCGTTTTGAAAATTCTAAATTATTAATTTGTGTTGCGTGTTTGAACCCAGATAACTTATTTTCAGCATTCAACAAGGAGAAATTGATTCGGCTTGCTCAGTTTTATCCAAGTGATTTTTCAACAGTTCAAGTTTCTTTCTTGGATAACCAACTTGAGACATACATCCATGACATGCGGTCAACTGAAGAGTTTTCAGCACTTAAAGGAATTGGACAGCTTGCTAAAAAGATGGTAGAAATGAAAAAAAATGTTTCATATCCATTGGTTTACTCATTAGTGACTTTGGCATTGATCTTACCAGTTGCAACAGCTACTGTTGAAAGAGCTTTTTCAGCAATGAACATAATTAAAAATCGATTACGCAATCGAATAGGAGATCAGTGGATGAGTGATTGCCTAGTCACATATATTGAGAAAGATATATTCAAGACTATTGACTGTGAAGAAATCATGCAGCGGTTTCAAAATATGAAAAATCGTCGAGGGCAATTGAGTAAAACAAGCTAGGTGTGAAAAAATAAATTAAAGTTTACATTTTATGTTAGATTCTGTATGACAATTACATTATCATATAGTTGTTTACTTATTTTGTTATTAATATTGATTAATTTTTTTAGATTAATTTTTTACTTCCAATCTTGTCTTTTAATCTTGCCCCCCCCGGCCTAAATTCCTGGCTCCGCCACTGTTATTACTCTTAACTTAATCTCCATTCAGTAGATTAAACGTGTTTGACCTATCTCATTGGAAAGACAAACTCCTATCTATCATTTTTTTTTCACCAATTCTACAGGAGAGTTTTAACTTTCCTTCTTCTTAAAGAAATTATGGACCCTGGGATCCAAATGATCAGTCATGTATATATCTCCTGAACATGCATTTTCATCACCAGTTGATTACTGCAAGAAGACAACATCTTAATTGTCAACCAACATGAGTTTGTCATTAA
This sequence comes from Quercus variabilis, assembly GCA_030445155.1. NCBI lineage: Eukaryota > Viridiplantae > Streptophyta > Magnoliopsida > Fagales > Fagaceae > Quercus > Quercus variabilis. The sequence goes on along the minus strand of CP129445.1, from coordinate 16,473,304 downwards.
TTATTATCATCAAGCGAAGACTCTTTAATCATTATTACTAGCTAGGAACAATGTATTGGTTGCCTATCAACATTGCTAATGGGAATGCATTATCAACCTTAAGACCGATTCAATAAGTGACAAATTTGTGACCAAATAACTTAGTATCTGCTCCCTATGAAAAGAAAAACTTTGTGTGTGTGTGTGTATATATATATACACACATATATATATGGTCCACATTATTTAAATCACCATTTGATAGACAGTACAATCTATCAAAAAATATCTCAGACGGTTCAAAGAGTGAAAGAAGTAATTTTAGGGTAAGAAATTCGATTAAATGTATTGCCTGGAGCATTGTTGTCACATTTATTTAAAATTATTTTTTATACTTGTATAATGAAGGTTACATAAAGTTTTGATCTAAAGGCTTGAGTGAAAAAAGAAAAAGAAAAAATGAAAAGGTCTAACTCTCAGTGTACATGATAATTTTGAAAATTTTGATTTCTGAACTTGAACAAATTAGAGTCCTATTAAAATCATTAAAAAGCTTGAATTTAACTTGCAAACATTTACAAATTTGATATTTTTGTGATGATTTGTGTCGAAACAAACACAAACACCAGTCGCTTATACATTTATGCATGGTACAGTATTCCTGCACTCAAAAAAGATTAATATATAACTCGTGCTAATTGCTTCGCTTGTTTTTTTTTAACTATTTTTAATTTTGCTTGGCAGTGATTTTAAAGCTAGACAAGGAATCGGTAAAAGACAAAACTTGGGTTGTTAAACCTTTGTAGTGACCTCATATCATTTAATAGAATAATAGTGAAATAAAGATTAAGTTATATATTTGATCCTTCAACTTTTAACCATTGTTTCGAACTTTCAATATCCTTATATTTTTTTAGTATTTTATTTTAGCCTTTATACTTTTAAAAATGTTTGAAAAATGTTTTTACATTGATTGATAGATAGAAAATGCTTCTGCGGTAAATGAAATTCATGTATATCAGTACAAGGCCCTTAGCACATGTCAAGAAATTCAAATTAAGGGGAATAATTATTGTTAAAAAAAAGAAGAGGCTAACACAACCAAGACAAAAATACAAAAATAAAAAACTAATACATGCTTATCGTTACAGATGTGAGTGAAAGTCACACATAGAAGGAAAGAAAAGAGAGTTGGAAACTTAATATAACAAAACTGGGACTAAACTCAGAGGTTTAAGGCTGTGTTTGTTTCGTGTAAAACGTTTTTCGGAAAATATGTATTTTCCGGAAATGCTATTTTCCGGAAAAGGAAAATATTTTTAAGTGTTTGGGTGAATTATGAAAATTATTGTGGAAAATATTTTCATGTGTTTGGATGTGTTAGGAAAATGCTATTTTTCGGAAAATTTTTCACATTTTCCGGCAACAACAACAACACCAACAACAACAAAAAAAAAAATTCCGGCAATAACAACAACAAATTCCGGCTCCGGCGACAACAACAACACCAACAACAACAATAACAAAAAATTCCGGCAATCACAACAACAAATTCCGGCTCTGGCGACAACAACAACACCAACAACAACAAAAAAATTCCGACAACAACAACAACAACAACACTGAGTCGTCGACGAGATCGAGGAAGAGAGAGCGATGGGTCGCCGTTTCGGTCTGGGTCGAAGGCGATGGTTCCAAGGTCGAAGGTCGAAGGTGATGGGTCGCGATGGGTTGCTGTTTCGGTTTGGGTCAAAGGCAATGGGTCGTCGGTCGAAGGTCGAAGGCGATGGGTCGTCGGTCGAGTCGACGGTCTGGGTCTGGGTCGAAAGCTCTGGGCTCTGGGATCGAACAACAACACCAACAACAACAAAAAAAATCCGACAACAACAACAAAAAATTCCGGCAACAACAACAACAACAACAACACTGAGTCGTCGACGAGATCGAGGAAGAGAGAGCGATGGGTCGCCATTTCGGTCTGGGTCGAAGGCGATGGTTCCAAGGTCGAAGGTCGAAGGCGATGGGTCGCGATGGGTCGCCGTTTCGGTTTGGGTCAAAGGCGATGGGTCGTCGGTCGAAGGTCGAAGGCGATGGGTCGTCGGTCGAAGGTCGAAGGCGATGGGTCGTCGGTCGGGTCGACGGTCTGGGTCTGGGTCGAAAGCTCTGGGCTCTGGGATCGTGGGTCGCCGGCTCTGGTTCGAAGATCAGTGGGTCGTGGGTCTTCGTGGGTTGATGGCGAGTGGCGGTGGGTCGCCGGATCGGTCTGGGTCGTGTGTCTTCCTCGCGCGCTCTCTCTCTCTCTCTCTTTCCGGAAGTAAATTGAAGGTAAAATGAGAATGGAAATGATTTTTAGTAATCAGAGGGTGTTTTTGGAGGTCAACGGAAATGATTTTCCGTTTGACCGAATTTTCCTTTGCATCCAAACACCCTATTTTACGGAAAATGCTTTTCTGAAATTGTTTTCACCCAAAACAAACGGACCCTAAATTTTTTAGTTAAGTAGTATTTCTATATGTTATATTAAAACCTTAATTAGAGTCTTCCCAAAAAGGCAATGGTAAATGAGCTCGTAAGGATGGCGTGTGATTACATAACTAGACCTAATCTCATATGAGGTCAGGCCATATTGTCAAGCTTGTAATCTTACAATAATGAAAATCATAGCTTGGGGTCAAACTAGCTGAAGTTGAATTGCAAAACGTAGTAGTGCTCTGTGTCTTCGTCATTGTTGCATATAGGGAGGTTGTTGTGCTCTGCTCGACATTATCGATGAGCTTGAGCATGTCAACACTATCAACGAGGGTTTAGCAGTGATAGTTGGTTGTAGTTGTACTTGAACAATGTGTATTCACATGGACGAAGCCAGAACTTTGAGTTAGGGAGGCAGTTTTACTGTTAGTTTTTTGTGTAAGAACAAAATTATTTTTGTTTAGAATTTTTTAAAGGGTAGGTTTTTTATTTTGGATAAAATTGGTTCTTAATTTTTTTTTTTTTTTTAGTTTTTGTAGGGTCCAAATTCTTTGTACAAACCCAAAGACAATAAATTTGTAGAGTGTGGGTCTAAGAGCTAGAATCAATAATGGATTGATAACAATGGAAAAAATCCCCTTTTACAGTGTCCTTCTCCCTCTATTATATAGTCACTCCTACCCACATCTCCATCGTCCACGTGCTCTTCATCCATCAACTTGCTCAAGTACCTGTCCCGTCAAGTATCTTCTTTTCAGCTCTGTGTGAGTGGCGGTAGGTTGGGATGCACTGTTCAGAGGTCTTCTCCACATAAATGCGGCCAGAAAAGCTGTTGTAATGCATTGAATATGGTGGCAGCAGCCTTTCCCTCAGATATTTCCCCATCCTTATCGTTTTGAACTTGCTCTGAGCTTATCTTAATCAGGTGAAGTCCTCGGATAGTCATTCTGGCTTTTCTCATATTCAACTGATCTATAATGTCCTGTTAAAGTGAAACCTCCTCCTCGGACGGGAGATATCCTCTTCGGACAGGAGATATCCTCCTCGGATAGCACTGATCTTTCAGTATGAAGATCCCACTCCTAACTGGGCCTTGCCCTTTTCTCCTCTCTCTTTTCGGATGTTAGATAATCCTCTCGTGGGCCCTCGGCCCATTAATTTGGGCCTGGCACCCTTTTCCCCTACAATAGCCCCTCAAAATTTTATTTTTTCCCCACGCAAGCGGGAAGAAAGAATAAGATTTTGATTTGATACGCGGGAATGAATGGATAAAAAGGAAAATAAAATAAAATAAAAGAAATCAACAGAAGTGAATAGTCATAAGTGCCCCTGCTTACACGCGCGAGATTGTGGAGACGCGCGCCCCATCATTGCCGCTGTAAATCTCTCATTCCCGAAGCATCGTATCAACTACTTCAGGCGGCTGTGTCTCCTGCATCCAACGGTGGATTATTGATCAAACGGGTAGGGTTTGCCCTTGTGATTCGAGCGAGATAAATGATACCGCTCCATTTGTCCCCATATATAAATCTTTGTGGGAAGTTACTTTTCTCACTTTACACATTCATAGCATTCAGAGCATTTTCAGAGCTTCCGGAGAGTTCCCTTCTTCAAAAGCACTTCACGCCCTCTCGGATTTCTGCGTCTTCTGCCTTCAGGATCCCTCCCAAAAGTCCATTTCGAGTTAGGGAATTCGTTTCACTCGTGATAGAGTAAGTCTCGGCGCATCTTGAGCCTTTATTTTCTCTTCGGCTACCATTTTCTTTCATTATTTCATCCATTCTTTTAGAAATGGGTAAATACAAATATCTCATCGATAGTCCGGCGTTGATTGAGGAGTTCAAGAGAACCCACCATATCCCACAGGAGGTAAATCTGAGGTATTGCCCTCCAGAGGGACTATTGCTAGTCCGAGAAGAAGGAGAGGTCATAATTCCTATGATCGCCTTCATTGAAGGGGGAATGACCCTTCCAATGGGTCCCGTGACCCGAAATTATCTCCTCAATCATAGGCTCTCCCCCGAGCAATGCGCACCCAACACTTTTAAGATATTAGGGGCCTTCGATGTCGTAAATGAGCAGTTAGGTTTAGGGCTAACCTAGCACGACTTAGCATACATGTATGAATGTCGTAGCCAGAGGGGAGGGGGGTACTACCTTAAATCCCGCTCCGATGTCGTGAGGCTGTTTTCCTGCCTTCCTAAATCCAATAAGGGGATGAAGGATGACTATTTGATTGTCTCGGGCGCATGGCACGACGGTCTACATTGTCCGACCACGCCAGGAGAGCCAGGTATGCCCTCTCGGACTTAGGGTCTTTAACCATAGCTTTAGGACTTTCTCTTTCTGCAATTACTCCTTAGTCTATCTTTATATTTGCTTTCTAATTTGCTTGCTTTGTTTGTTTTACAGATAAGGTACATACTGCTCCTCGGCTGAGCCTTATCAACGTGCCCGCCCTCAACTACTTACTGCACTCGGAGATATACTTCAGCGAAGACAGACAGTTGAGGTCTATTCCCCTCATACTTGGTTATACTCCAAAGAAAGCCGACGTCTAGCCAGCAGGGAACGCCATTATTCAGGGCGATTATAGGTTGCAACGTATAGACGTTGCTCGGAAGAATTTCCTAGCGCCCTACGATCTCCCACCGGTTCCACACCCTAATCCCCAGGGTGTTCCACTGCTCATCCGACCAGTCCAGCAAGTTCCTCTTGCACAGCCGGCTGTGAGAGAGCGGGTCGGCTCCTCGTCCACGTCCTTGGACGAGCAAATTGACAAGTTTAAGTTCGAAGGGGAGAGCGAAGGAGGTGTCCACATTATTCCTTCGGATTCCGAAGAGGAAACGGATAGGCAGTCTTGCATCCGACCACCTTTATTGCTGACAACAGTACCTGAAGATTCCTCGGAGGAAGAAATGTCTGATCTGAGACTACTTCTCAAGAAGAGGAGCAATAAAGTGGAAGTTAAAGGGACAGGGACTTCTCGTCCAGCTGCAAATTTGCCTCCACCTCCTCCCGCTTCACAGGTTCCTGATCCGGCTCTCAAACCTATACCGGATTTGAAGAAAAAGAGGCCGATGGATCCTGAGGACAAGGAGAAAAGGCTGCCACCCAAGACCAAGCAGCAAAAGGTGGAAAAGAGCCCCGCCAGAAGAGGGGATCCTCGGTAGAGAGTAGAGAGGATCCTCCCCTGGCCGAGGTGCGCCGAGGACCACGCATATGGTCCCTCAGGTTGGAACTTGACGGCGTCCCATTCTCTTGGGAGACCTCGGTCAGGAACTATGACGGGGGTCGTGCTAGTCTGATTGCCGAGGCACTGCAGCAGCCCCTACTTCTGCCCCGAGACATGGATTCATAAAGGTGTTTTAGCCAATATGAACTCTTCCAGTCTTTGAAGAGGGACTTGGCCATGGTAAGTATACCCCTTCCACTTCTTGGTTATAGCGTTGACTTTCTATGTTTACATGCTAATACCATTATTTTGTTCAGATCACTCAGCAGGTGTTTGTAGCTGAAGAGTGGAACCGCAAGGCCCATGTGGAAGCCCAGGCCGAGGCCCAAGCTAGGTCCGAGGCAGAGAGAGTCTTGGGCAACCTGAAGGAAGAGACCTCGAAGCTTTTGGAGCAGCTAAAAGCAGTAGCCCAGGAGAGGGATAGCCTGGACGCTGGTCTCAAGAATGCAGAGTCCCAGGCCGAGTCTCAGCGCAGGCTGCTGAGTGAAGCTCAGAAAAATCTGGCCGCAGAAAGGGAAACCATCAAAGAGCTTCGCGCCGAGCTGCTGAAGGCCAAGAAGGTTGCCGAGGAAGCTCAGAGGGACGCCCAGCTGGCTAAGGAGGCCACTGAAGCCGAAAAAAGGGCGTCCTATCAGTTGGGGGTGGAGACAACAGAGAAAGGTCTCACCGAGCAATTTGCCTCAGTTGCTCGGGATTACTGCGATCTGACTTGGGGCAAAGCATTGGATGCTGCTGGAGTTCCTCCAGACTCAGATCTTCGACTGCCAGAAAATATTTTTTATGGCGAAGATATTCGGCAATATCCGGATGACGATGCTCCTCCTGCACAACTCCCCGAAGCCTCTGAGCTACCTTTGGCTGAGTCGAATCCCTTGGTTACCTTTAAGCCTAACCAGGGTCTTCCACTGCCAGGTGACCAAGTCTCTTCTACTGAGCCCCAGCAAGAGAAGGGTAAATCTTTGGAAGGGGAGAAACTACCCTCGGGTCCTCTTCAGGAAGTCCCAACATAGACTTAGGGTTTTTTTTTTTTTTTTTTTTTTTTTTTTTTTTTTTTTTTTTTTTTTTGTTGAGGCAATTGTAAACTATGATTTTCATCAATGAATTAGTTTTTGTTTAGACACTGGTGTTTGCAGTTTAATATGATTTTCTCGTGTTACAAGTGATTTTACCTGGTAATTATAGTCATAGAGAAACAAAATTACTTCGTTTTGCCAACAATTTGTACAATTAACATCGTGTCTGAAGAAGACATTATATGGCAGTCAACGTTAAAGAACAACCCTGTCTAATGCTATATGTAAAAAAACAACGGATAAAATCTTTTGTAAATATGCTTAGGAAGGTTCTCAGAGGGCAAAGAGTAACACTAACCGATTAACTGAATAGTGCTAACTAATCCGAGATCATCTGGTCCGAGGACTACAGGCATGATCAGATTTAAGTTTAAGCACTTAGAGAACGCATAAATAGTGTTGACTAATCCGAGATCATCTGGTCCGAGGACTACAGGCATGATCAGATTTAAGTGTTTACAGGCATGATCAGATTTAAGTTTAAACACTTAGAGAACAAATAAATAGTGTTAACTAATCCGAAATCATCTGGTCCGAGGACTACAGGCATGATCAGATTTAAGTTTAAACACTTAGAGAACAAATAAATAGTGTTAACTAATCCGAAATCATCTGGTCCAAGGACTACAGGCATGATCAGATTTAAGTTTAAACACTTAGAGAACAAATAAATAATGTTATTATAAATAAACAAGAAAACAACTTGATTAATAATAATACCTCTTGAGGTTATTTACATTCTAAGGGCGGGGTATTACATGACTGTCCAAATCTTCAAGAAAATATGCTCCAATGCCTGCACATGACGTGATGCGATATGAGCCCTCCCAATTTGGTCCTAATTTTCCCCAGGTTGGATTTTTCGTGTTGCCGACAACTTTCCTGAGCACCAAGTCACCGGGTTGTCTCGGCTTGACCTTGGCGTCATAGCCCTGTCTAAGCTTTTGTTGGTAGTGAGCCAGCCGAACCATTGCGTTTTCTCTCCTTTCTTCGATTAAATCCAATCCGGCTTCCAGGAGTTTATTATTGTTGTCCGGGCAGAACAAACTGGTTCTCAGAGTTGGAAAATTAGCTTCCAAAGGAATTACAGCTTCGGACCCATAAGTCATTGAGAAAGGAGTCTTTCCAGTAGACCTGCGAGGTGTGGTTCTGTAAGCCCAAAGCACGTGTGGCAATTCTTCGACCCACCTTCCCTTTGCGTCGTCCAACCTCTTCTTTAAGCCGCTGACTATAACTTTATTGACTGCCTCAGCTTGGCCATTACCCTGAGGATAGGAGGGAGTAGAGTATCTGTTCGTGATCCCAAGTTCGCTACAATAATTCCGAAACGAACTACTGTCGAACTGTAAGCCATTATCTGAAATGAGAGTGTGTGGAACTCCGAAGCGAGTTACAATGCTCTTCCATACGAATTTTTGCACATCTACATCCCGGATATTGGCAAGAGGTTCAGCTTCGACCCATTTTGTAAAATAATCGGTGCCGACCAGGAGATATTTTCTGTTCCCCGCAGCTTTAGGGAATGGACCCACGATGTCCAGACCCCATTGGGCAAATGGCCATGAACTAGACAATGGATTGAGGGTTCCCCCCGGCTGATGCATATTTGGTGCGAATCGCTGACATTGATCACATTTCTTCGCATAGTCGCGAGCTTCTTCTTGCATGCTCGGCCACCAATATCCCTGGGTAAGGGCCCGATGGGCCAATGATCTGCCTCCGGTGTGACTTCCACAAATCCCTTCATGCAATTCTTCTAGTAGTGACTCAGTCGCTTCTGGGCGAATACACAGCAGATACGGCCCCGAGTAAGAGTGTTTATATAACTTTTGGTCTTCGGACAGCCAGAATCTAGCGGCCCTCCTTCGGATTTTGTCAGCCTCCTTTCGCTCTTCTGGCAGGACATCATCTTTCAAAAATCTGATTAAGGCATCCATCCAGCATGGACTTTCTCGAATCTGATGTACTTGAATTGCGTCTCTTCCTACTCCAGTGGGCTCATGAAGATCCTCCACGATGATAATTCTCGGCAAATCTTGATCCGAAGAGGTGGCTAATGTGGCCAAAGAATCTGCGTGTGCATTGCCACATCTGGAAACATGCAGCAAACTGAAAAATTCAAATTCCCCTTGCAGGCGTTTGACTCGGTTCAAATAACCTTGCATCCTCTCGTCCTTGGCTTCAAACTCTCCTTGTACTTGGCCCACAACCAGTCTTGAGTCCGAGAACACCTTTACGGCCTTTCCTCCCATCTTTCGGACCACAACCATTCCCATCAACAGGGCTTCGTATTCGGCCTCATTATTTGTTGCACCAAAATCCAGCCTTAGTGACTTTTCAATGATGATCCCTTCCGGAGATGTCAAGACCAGCCCTACCCCAGAACCTTTGCGATTCGCAGCGCCATCTACGTACAACTCCCAGTGAGCAGGATCTTGTTGAGAAACTAGGCCAACCGATTTTTCATCCATGCTCGGCATTACCATTACATCTTCCATACTGGGTTCCGTAAACTCGGCCACCAGATCTGCAAGGACTTGGCCTTTGACTGACGTGTGAGGCATATATTTGATATCGAAAGCCCCTAGAATAGTACCCCACTTGGCTATCCTCCCAGTATAATCGGCACTACGAAGTACTGTTTTGAGTGGAAGTTGCGTGAGCACCACGACAGTATGGGCTTGGAAGTAGTGAGGCAATTTCCGCGTTCCAAGCACTACAGCCAAGATAGCCTTTTCCAGCGGCAAATACCTGACCTCGGCTTCATGCAGCGATTTGCTTACACAATAGACCGGCCTCTGTACTCCCTGATCCACTCTTATCAACACTAAACTTACAGCGTGAGGAACCACTGCGATATAGGCAAATAAAACCTCGTCGGGCTTAGGGCTGGACATAATCGGTGGCCGAGATAGATAATCCTTAAGCTGTTGGAAGGCCGAGGCACATTCTTCAGTCCATTCAAAATCCTTCCACTTGTTAATTAGGGAGAAGAAAGGTTTGCATCTGTCCGCAGACCTGGAAATAAATCGATTTAACGTAGCCGTCATTCCTGTTAGCTTTTGCACCTCTTTCGGATTCCGAGGAGGCTGCAAATCCTGGATAGCCCTTATCTGATCAGGGTTAACTTCGATTCCCTTATGCGTGACTATGTAGCCCAAAAATTTGCCTGACCCAACTCCGAACGAGCACTTCGAAGCGTTCAAGCGCAGCTTATGTTTCCTCAGAACTTCAAAAATCACATCAAGATCCTTCAAATGATCAGAAACAAGCTTGCTTTTAACCACCATATCATCTATATAAATCTCAATGCTTTTGCCCAATTGTGATTCAAACATCTTGGTCATCATCCGCTGATACGTAGAACCTGCGTTTTTCAGACCAAAAGACATTACCTTATAGTGGTAGTTACCAATGGGGGTAACAAAAGCGGTCTTCTCCTGGTCGTCTGGAGCGAGGGAGATCTGATGATACCCTTGAAAAGCATCTAAGAAACTCATCCGAGGATGGCCGATAGTAGCATCCACCAATTGATCAATTTTCGGCATGGGGAAGGGGTCCTTAGGACAGGCTTTGTTTAAGTCCGTGAAGTCTACACAAACTCGCCACTTTCCGCTTTTCTTCTTTACCACGACAGTGTTTGCTAACCATTCGGGATAGAAAATTTCTTTAATAGCCCCGGCCTGCTTAAGCTTTCTTACCTCCTCTCTGACTGCTTCAGCGTGCTCTCTAGATGGCCGCCGAGGAGGTTGCTTCTTCGGTGTGCTTAGAGGGTTAACCCTTAAATGATGACAAATGAATTCCGGATCTACCCCTGGTGCTTCATAAGTGCTCCACGCAAATACGTCAATATTTCTCTTGAGGAAGTCAATTAGCTCTTCCCTTTCTGACTGAGGTATCTGAGCTCCAATTTGAAAATACTTTTCAGGATCGGACTCAATCATGACCCGTGCTAAGTCCTCGCATTTTACACCCTCACTCTGCCCGCCGACAGGGGATAACCGTCCCTTTAACTGCTATAGGTCTTTGATCACCCCTTCCGAAGGCTCATCCTCGGACTCGTGTCGTATGGCCGCCACTAGACATTGCCTAGCCAAGGATTGATCCCCGCGGATCTCACAAACCCGCCCCTCGGAAGGATATTTGACTTTTTGGTGCAGAGTAGAGGAAACAGCCCCCAGTGTATGCAACCAGGGCCTAGCCACAATTTCCGTATAAGGGGAATAGACGTCTACCACCACGAAATCCACCTCAACAATTTCCGAGCCAGTTTGCACGAGCAGTCGGATCTGTCCTTTCGGAATGACCATTCTTCCTTCAAAGCTAAATAAGAAGGAGCAATATGGAGTTAAGTCGCTGGGCACAAGGTTTAATCCCCTGAAAAGATCAGGGTACATGATCTCCACCGCCCTGCCTTGGTCTACCATAACTCTCTTCACATCATATCCCCCAATCCTGAGGGTGACTACTAATGCGTCCTCATGGGGTTGAATGGTCCCAGCTTTATCCTCGTTCGAAAAGCCTAGAATGGGGGATATTGCATGCCCAGGGCTCCTCGGATTCCTATCAGCATCTCCCACCGGCAGCCGAGCCACAGACATAACCTTCGACGGACGGGATCCTGTCCTTCCTGGGGCTGCAAAAATAACATTAATAATACCTAGAGGGGGTTTTGCAGAATCCCCCCTCTCGGCATCCGAAACTGGTTGCCCTCGTCCGCTGGAGCGATGTAAAAGGTGCTTCAGCCTGCCTTCGCTGACCAGTTGGTCCAGATGGTCCCATAGACTTCTGCAATCTTCAGTCGTATGCCCATGATCCTGGTGATATTGACAATAGACATTATGATTATGTCTCTCCGGATTCCCCACCATTTTATTCGGCCATCTGAAGAATGGTTCGTTCTTTATCTTATCCAGAACTTGATGAACGGGCTCTTTAAACACGGTATTAACTGTTTGGGCATTTGCTGAACTTGAGTGCCCAGCGAAATCTCTCCTCGGCTTACTGTTGTTATAACGATCCGACTTAAAGTCCTTCCTGTCCTGGGTGGTAGTCTTATCCTTACCCTTCCCTTGTTGCCGATCTTCTTCAACCCTTTTATACTTCTCGATGCGATCCATAAGCTGGCGCATGCTAACAACGGGCTTGCCGGACAAAGACGTTCTTAAACCATGATCAGTGGGGAGACCCAACTTAAACGTCTCCAAGGCCATGGCATCACAGTTACCTTTCATCTCGTTAAACATCTCCCAGTATCTGTCCGAGTACGCCTTCAGTGTCTCCCCCTCGCGCATGCTTAAGGACAGAAGGGAGGACAGGGGCCTGGGCACCCTTCGGCAGGTGACAAATCGTGAACCAAAAGCCTGAGTAAGCTCTTGGTAGGAATCGATGGAATCGGCCCTCAGGTTATCAAACCATCTCATGGCTACAGGACCCAAACTCGAGGGGAATACCTTGCACATCAGAGCCTCGTCCCTGGCATAGACAGCCATTCTTTGGTTAAAATGGCTGACGTGTTCCACAGGATCTGTTTTGCCATTATAGATAGTAAAGGTTGGTTGATTGAAACGCCGAGGCAGCTCCGCTCCTTCGATCCTTCGTGTAAAAGGCGACCTGGAAATCTGATTCAGGGCCTTACTCATGGCATCATTGCCCACCCCTCCATATGGTAGTTCTCGTGGTCGCTTCTCACGAGGGTGCTCAGCTTCATACGAAAAGGTTTCGCTGATTGGAGTTTGAGAGTTCTGCTGATAGGTAATGTCTTGTCCGTCGTCCAAGTCGTCATCAGGATGTGGTGCAGCACGCTTCCTCTTCTCAAGTCGTAACTCCCTCTTCAACCTCTCAATCTCTATTTGCATGCTGTTTTTCTCTGTATGGGAAACGTGACTTCCGCCACGAGGCTGGGTTCGCTCAGTGTGTGTAGTGTGTACACTGCCTTCCCGGTCCTGCCTATGCTCCAGGTTAAGAAAAGGATCAATATGCTGGGAGGCCCCAGATTCTGCCGGTTGTTGCCCTTGATCAGCCATAACCATCCACTGCTACTCTTCCCTTATGCTCAAGCTCTTCCCACAGATGGCGCCAATTGTAGGGTCCAAATTCTTTGTACAAACCCAAAGACAATAAATTTGTAGAGTGTGGGTTTAAGAGCTAGAATCAATAATGGATTAATAACAATGGAAAAAATCCCCCTTTACAGTGTCCTTCTCCCTCTATTATATAGTCACTCCTACCCACATCTCCATCGTCCACGTGCTCTTCATCCATCAACTTGCTCAAGTACCTGTCCCGTCAAGTATCTTCTTTTCAGCTCTGTGTGAGTGGCGGTAGGTTGGGATGCACTGTTCAGAGGTCTTCTCCACATAAATACGGCCAGAAAAGCTGTTGTAATGCATTGAATACGGTAGCAGCAGCCTTTTCCTCAGATATTTCTCCATCCTTATCGTTTTAGAACTTGCTCTGAGCTTATCTTAATCAGGTGAAGTCCTCGAATAGTCATTCTGACTTTTCTCATATTCAACTGATCTATAATGTCCTGTTAAAGTGAAACCTCCTCCTCGGACGGGAGATATCCTCTTCGGACAGGAGATATCCTTCTCGGATAGCACTGATCTTTCAGTATGAAGATCCCACTCCTAACTGGGCCTTGCCCTTTTCTCCTCTCTCTTTTCGGATGTTAGATAATCCTCTCGTGGGCCCTCGGCCCATTAATTTGGGTCTGGCACCCTTTTCCCCCACAGTTTTACTATTAGTAATTTTTGTTGTTGGGCTAATTTTATTATTATTTTTTTGCTTGTATATTTTGTTTTAGATTTTAGACCTATAAATTTTTTTTGGGTAACTAAAATGAGGAAAGTGCTAGAGTTATAAACTTTTTTTTATTTTATAAATTACTGATATGATAAGTGATTATTAGTAAGTAAAAAAAATGATATAAGTGGTGGGCCCACATGCGAACCAATAAGAATTTCTTATCAAAACAATTTGTCAAAATGTTGTAAAAAAATTTGTTAGCATAGTATTACTCTTAAAAGAATCAATGATATTATTTAAGGGGAGCAAAATGTAATTTTATATTGCTAAAATTAGTAAACATATATATATATATACACATATAATATATATATATATATTTTTGAATTTAGCGGTGGCCATTGCCACCCTAGTCCAATAGTGGCCCTGTCCCTTTGTATCCTTCATTGCACATGGGAACTCATCCAATAATGTCTCAAATCAAAGTCAAGCTCCCATTCCATATTCTTCGCCCACACCTTTGGGTTTTGGATTGCTTACTCTTTGGACTTTGGTAATACCGGCATTCAGATGATTAGTCCATCAATTTAGATTGGAATTATATTAGGAAGACAAAAATTTTCACAATATTTTTTATAACTTGTTAATGTGATAAGTTGTGATTGATGCAATATTGCTCACATGGATCCACCAATTTTATTGTGTAGCAATCAAAACTAATCACATGAGTAGTTGTAAAAAAAAATTATGGAAAATTTGTGTCACTAAATATATTAAAAATGAAATATATCTTATACTTGATTTAAATTTTTTTTTTTTTTTTTTATAGAATATCTTATACTTGAGTTGATAAAATTTTGTCAATGACATTTATCATCTATAATATAATTGTAAAATGAAGTATGTCTTATTCTTGAGTTTTGGTTTTTGTATAAAAACCCCAATTTCATTAACCAATAAGAAGAGGAACATCTTTCCTCAATTGCTCAAAAACAGCAAGATGAAGAGGGTTTTTATTTTATTTTTTTAATTTTTAAAATTTTTAAAATTTAAAATTTATTATTATTTTTTTATGAGACCCAAAAAAATACTTTAAAAAGCAAAAAGTTTAACAAATGCATATGCTTAGGGAAAAAGTATCTCTTCCATGTGGGTCACGACCTATATTTCAATTAAATATTGATCTCATACGTCCAACGCATAAAAGATTTTTCATGCTTGGGAGATATGATATTCAATGTATATCAAAATATCAATCTAGAAGACCAAATTTTGTGGTGAGTACGCTTATGTGACCCAGCTGCACGTAGTGATGTAGTTGTAGGCGAACGTATGCACTTATGCAAGCATAATCCAAGAGGCAACACTAATTAAGGGCAGTTGGGAAGTGTGGGAACTTGGTGCCCACGCCGTGGCTTGGACGTGTTGCACGTAAGTTCACTATCCATGACTTGCTTTGCCGTTTTCTTTGGGTTTCAGTCAAAACTCAAAAAAGATATACATATCACTGCCAGGCAAGTTCTCGGTTTCCTTTTTTCTTACCAAGTACCAACGTTTCCAGCGGAAGAAAAGTATCATATACTTTGAATATAGTCAATGAGAATCAAATTCATATTTTTCACATTTGAAATTCTCACTTATACAGCCAACTTTATCCATATGTCGGGATATTCCTATTCATATAGTATGCTTTCAACTTATAACATTTATTTTATGATGATTGTTCTTATTATCAAGTTAAGACATAATTGATTTTTTGTTCAAGTACAAGAGGTTTTATTAATTAATAGATTCCTATTCATTCCTGCCATTTTTGTTTTGTTTTGTTTTTTTTTTTTTTTTTTTTACACAACGCCTATAGTCTATAGTTTGTGTATCCCCATTTTTTTTTTCCACATTGTGGACCACAAAAATGAGAAACCAATGCACTATGTTGGAAATAGAAGACTCACTTTCAGACAAATCATACAGTCAAGCAAAGTTTATCCATATATCAGACATTCCTATTCATACTATATAATTTCAACTTATAATGTTTATTTCATGATAATTGTTCTTATTATTAGGTTAAGACAATTAATTTTTTGTTCGAGTACAAAAGACTTTATTAATTAATATGTTCCTATTCATTCTTGCCAAACTTTTTTATTTTTACACAACACCAACAGTCTAAATGAGAAACCAATGCACTAGGTTGGAAATAGAAGACTCACTTTCAAACAAATCAGGAAGACAAGGTCATTCTACATATTCATGTGTTGATCGTTTGTCATAAATTTCAACGTGGGACAACATTTATTGTGAGTCGTCATACCAATCAAAACCCACATGTTTTTATGAAAAATGTTAGGGACACAAAATATCTCACAACTATTTCCACAACTTATCACATAACAAGTTGTGAATGGTGGAGGTCAAATAGTGGGTTTACACCTCCACCACTCATAACTTGCCACATGACAAATTGTGGAAAAAATTGTGAAATTTTTTCGTGTCTCTAGCATTGCTCTATTTTTATGGTCTGAGTGCGTGGGACTAGTTTAGCCCAAGCCACAATAGAGTGACCTATTAGCTAGGGTCTAGGGCACAATAATAAGCTATATATAATTGAGAATTAATTTTAGAATGGAATGGTTTGGACAAAGAATAAGTTTGGTGTTATAACTTGTACCACAACTCGCCTATGTAGTGAGTTGTGGTTGGTGGAGGTGTGATTGTGGATCCACACGTTTAATTAACTTGTGCCACTATTTTTTGAAAGATATATACATACATGTTTATATATATATATATATATATATAGTATTTTAAATTTGTGACGCTATTCTATGATAATTTATTTATTATTTTTTATCATTAGGTCAATCCATGAAAAGTGTAAGACGATATCGATTAATTTTTTGTATAGGTGGGGGATCATATTGAACTTCAAATCACTTATTTAATTATGGAGATATAATTCTATTTATGAAACTATGAATGATACACAATAGTTATTTCCAATTTCTATAGGTACTAGGCTACTAGCAGGGCCTGCCTAAAGATGCTACAGGCTGATTTGGGCTTAGTATGGTTTGGGTTCACCGTGTAGCCCAAGATGGGATAGGAAGTGATCAGATATATAGACTAAGGCCTTGTTCAGCTCTTTGGTACGATTTTCTGTTGACAATTGGACCTTCGGAACCAGCCCAATTCAATTGATCTCAAAAAGAATGGACCAGGTCTCACTTTGTTTAAAAAGCAGATCCCAATCCCAACCCAAGAAAAGGGGGAGCACACTCTGACCCTTTCAACTCCAAGACCAGGGTATTTATTTATTTATTTAATATTTCAATTATTACAAGTGGAGAGAGGAGTTTGAACCTTAAACTTTATAGAAAATAGATCGAGCAATATAATCAAATTTCAAAAACTTTTGGGGTAAATCAAGTATTGCTGGTGTGTTTTTATTTATTTATTTA
The DNA here is from genome assembly GCA_030445155.1 of Quercus variabilis. NCBI lineage: Eukaryota > Viridiplantae > Streptophyta > Magnoliopsida > Fagales > Fagaceae > Quercus > Quercus variabilis. The sequence goes on along the minus strand of CP129445.1, from coordinate 16,456,337 downwards.
TTTATATTATTAGTAATACAATAAATTTAAACATTAATTTGGCTTCAATTTTAGGATAATTACTTTTTATCATCAAGTTAAAATATTTTTTGGGTTCTGTTAATGGGTGCTCTTAAGGTAATTATTAATAAATCATATTAAGAAAGCTTTTTAACATCACTTTTATAAAAAATATTAAAACTATAAAAAAAATTTAATTAATTTATCATTTTTCTATAAAATATTTATAAAAATATTTCTTAAACCAATGCCTTTAGAACATTTGTTAACATTTCTCATATTGTTTTAGTGTAAGTAAGATTTAAATTCAAAATATCTTATTCCTTTTTCAAAAATTAAAAAAAAAAAAAAAAAAAAAAACCCAAAACTTTTTACTTAACGGTAAATGACTTCACTATTTGAGCTAATAATAAAAACCCAACTATAGGTTGATATTAATTTAACCAACCTTTCATAGCTTACCAAAATTAATATAATTAATTATTTTTTGCCTAATAATTTAATAATTACAATAAGAGAGAAGAGACTTAAATCCTAAATGTTTCCATCGAAAACACCAAGATTTAACAATTAAGCTGCAAGTATTTCGACAATAAAATTTAAATATATTATGTTTGTTTTATGATCTTTTTACTATTATTTAAACTTAATTTAATAATAATAATAATCATCACCATAAACAACTCAACTTTGTTGAATGTCGATGCTGATGCCTAGGGAAAGTAAACAAATCTATTTAAGGACAAATTGTAGCCCAGAGTTTTTCAAATTTAATTATTGGAAACAAAAGGAAGGTGCCTGTTCATCTTTTCCTATCCAAAGTTTCAAAGTCAAGTTCTTGAAGACAATGGGGGAAGTTTCTGTCATGTTTGGTTGTGGCCAATCGAGGTGGGGGAGCAGTGTTGGCTATGTCGGTATCAGAAAGCTATTTTACTGTAAAAAAAAGTAGAGACCTAGTTTGTTTGTTAGGAATTTCATGTGTGGTTCGATTAAAGAGAAACATATATATTTCAAACACAGGGGTTGGGTCGGTCGAGGGCGGTAGATATAATGCGGCCACAGTCCTAAGAAACCATGTTTAACGTGCATACTGCTAATGTGTTATCATGTAAAATGTTGAAGAAGGAATCTAGTAATGTCGAATAGAAACAAAACTTGCGTTCTTTCTTTTTTGAATTGAAAAGGCTAGCTTTTGCTTCCCTGTAAGGTCAGTCTAGTGCTTCAATATGTGCACCGCGTTGATTTACCTAATTTTTTTGGGCCTCCCAATATGAACAGCTCCAACTTTTAGGATACATCGCAGTGTAAACAACATAGATACTCTCTCTGTCTCTATGAAAGAGAAAGAGAAAGAGAAAGAGAAAGAGAAAGGGAGTTATGATTGCACAAAAGAAAATGGAAGAGGGAGTAATTTTATCACTTTACTTGGTTAATATAGAGACTCCTTTTAAAAATTATAAATGAAAAATTTAATCGCAAAGTTAAAAGATACCTGGTTATATATTGCCCATAGCCATAGGTGAACACATTTCTTTACGTTTTAATATCTAATCCAACCTCTCATTTTATGATCTTGGCAAAAAAAAAAAAAAACAAACACTTTACCACAAATTTTTTATTTGTTTTGGATTTATCATAGAATTCAATGCAATTTGACTTACTTATAAATCAGAGTTACCTCTGTTTAACTTTTTCTTTACACATTTGATAGATTAAGTAACACTTTTCGGATAGTAATATTAGATTCAATTATTGGAAAAAATAGAAAGATATATACTTTTTTTCCTAAAGAACCTAAAAACGTGATCCACAAATAACCTTATCTACATAGTGTGCGTTTGTTTAGCAACGTGTCTGTGTTGCTCCTGCATTTGCGTTTTTTGGTTGGTCCCATGACACTATTCATGGACCACTTAAAGCACAAAAATGCGTGAACAATAGTAAGTGAACAGTGTTTTTCCATTTAAAAAATATTTTATTACAGTATTTTCAGTAATAAATTTTCAATTTTTATTAAATAAGCGATATCCAAATAGACATTTATTAGGTTTTTTCTTTATCCATGTATTTCAATGAACGCTCTAAGACTTGGGGTGTAGACCTTAATATAATAAGTAACACTTATGTCACCAACTGTTTCTAAAAATCAGTGATGGAGCATTAAATTAAAGTTTCTTCACATAATGAGCCTCACTTCAAATATTTGTCCATGATCATGGTAATAATATAAATGGTTATACAAACGAGTGCTTTCAGGGTATTGATTAATAATCTAGTTAAATAAAGTTTTTATACAAAAAAAAAAAAAAACAATTAATGTTTTGACAATTTTTTTTTTAATTTTTATTTTTCATAAAAGTAATTTCAAAACTTTTTTAAAATGGATTGTTAACATTTCTCTAACTAAATTACTAAATTTAATTAGAGAATTTTTTGTTTTTTTTTTTTTTTTTTCAAGAACCAACTGGAAACTAACTTTGCATTTCTCACCATTTTAAGTATTCAATGAATAACCATTAAAATAATAAAATAAAATGTCAGAGTTAGCCTTTTCGGCTTGTCCCAGTTGAAGGTGAGAGCTCCGTTGGCTTCTCACAGTCTTCGTTGACTTTGTCGATGTAGGTTTCAGATTTATTTGATTCTTTGGAGTATATTGATTAGATTGGTTTTTAAAGTGGTTGTAATTATGTGTGTTTATTCAATCAGGTAGTGTCACATACGATCATAGCATATCCCACATCAGCATTTCACAAATTAATGAATAGGTAGGGTCACATAAAATCAGGAATCATCGAAAATTTCAAAACTCATGCTAGCTCTGTCATTCTCTTGTCTGCCTCTCATCAGCTGTCGTTGTCCCTGTGGTGGCTCCCACACTATCAACCGCACAATTTGGTGGCTTCAATTCATTCTTGGTAGCCTATCAAACTGTACCACACACAACCCGTGACCTCTAGTGAGCAAGGGTTGCTTCTTGGGTATTTAGGAGGAATTATTGTATGTTGCAACTTCCATTCATTTATTTGTAAATTGGTGAGATGACAAGCTTCTGTTGGAGGGTGTAAATTAAAGAATTTACGCTAAATCCTTATGAAATTTAAACTCTTTAAAAAAAAAAAAAATCTAATATGCCATTGTTTTAATGGAGGGCATAAGTAAGGGATTTTACACCTAATCCTTCTTTAATTTAATCTCACAAAGATTCAATGAATTCAATAAAACAAAAATGATAAATAAAAGAGAGGTTATTCCCCAAATTTAGAATTTTTCAATTTTGTTGTTGAAAAAAGAAGAAGAAGATATGAATCCCTTCCTAATTAATGGCAAAGTGTTATTAAATATAGGGCAGTGTTTATTACACATACTGATCATTTATTACATACAAAATACACACAATTTTTAATAAATTTTTTTTTTTTTTTTTTTGAAAACGTGATTTCAATTCACGATTTTGGTTCAAAGAAAAACTTGTGTGTAACAAGTATTGTACATTAACAATTACCCTTAAATTTATATCAAGCTGTCTCAACTTGTTAATATGTTATGTCAGCACTCAAGTTTGTCATGAATATAATATGCACGCGAGTTGAGTGACATAAGAACAAAATCCATAGTTTAAAATTTTTTAAAGAAACAAAATTCCAGCTTCTTTAATAAATTTGAGAATGAAAATTGAATTTGGTCCAAATTTTTTAGATGAAATGTATATTTTAACATTTTAGCCTTAGAAAAATAACAAAATTTTGCTACCAATTAAGTCTTAATTAATTTGTTAACAACAACAAATATTGTAATTATGCCAATAATAGGAACATACTTAAGGCCAAATCTCAAACTGTAATAATTTAGGAACCAAAAAAATAATAATCTCAAACTGTAATAAGTTGAGGAAGACACTTTCTCTTTGTTCCCCCATCTCTATGGATAGTGACAGAACTATATATAAATAGACCCAATGGGACACACCGCCCCACCACCCTATACATAAAACACAAACACGCACTCATTTTAATCATGCAAATCGCCAAATTAACCAATACTTACTCTATGACTATGACACCCTCCAAACTCAAAACAACACACCCTATATTTTGTATCACATGAATCATCAAATCAGTAAATAACAAATACCCATCTTTACTTTAAAAATTCCCATATATATATATATATAAAAGAAATCTCATGAGAGCATTAGCATCGATTGCCGTAAAAAAAAAGTGATTTTGACACATTAATTTTTTATTTTTTATTTATTTTAACACATCACTTTATAATACACTCTACATCACATGTTCTATTTCTTTCACCACTTTATTTAAATATTCTTCCTTTATTCTTTCTAATTAATTTTGTTATTCTTTCTTTATTAGAGAGATTCAGACAATATTTAAGGGGTGAGAGAATGAATTTGAGAGAGAGAGAGAGAGAGAGAGAGAGAGAGAGAGAGAGAGAGAGAGAGAGAGAGAGAGAGAGAGAGAGAGAAGTAAAGAATTTTACTAGAGTAGAGAGAAAGTTGATTAAAAAATACAAAATAAGTAGAAAATATGATTGTACTGTACCATAGATAGAAGTATATTATAGCAAATGCCAAAAATATTTGGCACTTAATTGACACATTTGATGAGGGTTGGTTTTTGGTGTTTGATGTGTCAAATGCCAAAAATTTAGTATTTGACACACCTAATAGCAATGCTGTAACATTTCATTTAATACTTTGTTTGTTTCGGCAACAATGTATTTTTAGAAAATGAGTCATTTTTCAAAAAGTATTTTTTCAGAAAACTATCTCATTTTCCTATGTTTGGTAGCAACCTTATAAATGAGTTGAAAAAAAAACTCTTAACTTCTCTTATTTAACTTGTTGTGAGATAAAGTTGCTTTTCAAAAAAATTTGGTGAAAAACAATTTCTAAAAATAAACCATACTTTTTTTGTTGACCAAAGATAATTTTTCTTTGACTCATTTTTTCTAATATTACTAAACACTAAAAACACGAAAAACTATCTTCACATAATGTTTTCCATCGAAACAAACAGAGCAAAGCAAATTGCCTAATTGCTTTAGAAAGAAGAATCTCCACTCTCACCACATCAAAGAACATCTCCAAGATTATAAATAGAATGTGAAGCCTTGAAAACTATCCGACTCAATTGCCCAATTACAAAGCAAATTCTTTTATATATATATATATATATATATATATATGTATGTATGTATGTATGTATGTATATAAGAACCCAAATTATATTGAAGTATTAGAAAATCCAAAAATAAAAACCACTATTCTTATGACATTCTTGTTACCCACTATCTCGTTCCTGTTAGAGCATTCACATTGGAAATGACATATGATATATGTTAATTTAATTTAGCATAAAAGTCCAAAACCCCCACACCATCCGGATTTGTAAAACCTGAGTATTGCAAAAAAAAATTACAATTGTGCTATAGTGCGATTCTAAATATAGAATCGCACTGTAGCTCAATTGTAAAACAAAATATTAATATTTATTCATTTTCACTGTTTGCTTTATCAACTCTTTTCTTTCTCACTGGTCACTCTCATCTCTCATTTTTTTTTCCTAGCTATGATTCTCTCATTTAATCCCTCCCCCTCTCTTGTCCCTCTCTTCCCTCTCTTTTCCCCCCCCCCCCCCCCCTTGAATCAAGCTTCTGTGGGTCTTATAGTTTGGTGGAGCTCATGGTTTGATGTGGCAGATTGGGGTGGTGCTGTGTTTTGTGGATTGGGTTGGTGCCGTGCTCGCCGTGACTAAGTAGATTCTCTTCCCTTTCTATCTCTCTCTCACCTCTTTTTTTCTTTCTCTCTTCCCTTGAATCAAGCTACCGTGGGTCTCATCAGTTGGTGGAGCTCATGGGCTTGATGTGGCAGATTAGGGTGGTGGTTGTATTGTTGATGGTGCATCGTGGTGGTGGATTAGTGGGTAGTGATGGGAACGTTTTGGGTGTGTTGTAAAATTAGAGAGAGATTTTTTTTTTTTGTGAGATATATTATTTTAATTAGTTGTATAAGAAAATAAAAATTGAGATGTTGGATATATTGTAAAATTGTATTGTGTAATTAATAAAGTTATTTTTTAAGGTAGTAAAATAGGATATGATGACATTTTCAAAAGGGAATGTTCTTAATAGTTATCTTCAACTGCAGCCTACCTGAAGCTTGCCAATGATCCTGTCCCTCTGTCCCCTTGCATTATGGTCACGACTCACGAAGCCCGTTAAAAGAAAAAGAGAGAGTAAAAAGCACCAAATGATCAAAAGACTAGTTTGGATTTCTCATGAAATTTTTTTATTCATTCTATCCCATAGTCTGGGCTAGCTGATACCCCACCCATGGTGCAACATGATTTCCGTGAAGAATTAAAATCTATAAATAATGTTACATGAAATGGTTCATGACCGAACGGTCAAAACCTCTTTATCTAGAAAGTGATTAAAAATTAAAATCGACATAGTGGGTTAAACTATACGTTAATTATTGCTTTCATCATTAATCTACACTATTGCTTTCTTTATATGCAGTTCTTCATTTCCTGTGATCTCTCACATGTTTACTTAAACAATTACCTAGTCTGTCCATAAAGTCAAATCCAAGTCACAACCCAAATCATCCCAATCAAACCCTCTTTGCCTAGCTGGTGGTGTTAGAATCAAGCCCTCTGCCATGCTTTCCAATAGACCTGGCATATTGAACAATGCCTCCTCGTCCAAGAAAAATGTCCCAGGTTGCTCTGGATTATCCTTACTTTCACATAAAATTTCCAATGTTATTTTAGGCTCTATAACCTCCTTTTTGCTTTCCATGAATTGCATGTCCACTAAACAAGGTTCCAAAACCTTTTCTTCCTTCTTATTATCACTTGGCCTAAAAGCCTCGGCAGCTTTTTGAGCTGCCATTTGTATATCCTTAGCAGAAGATGAGTTGGGTCGTGGAACAAGCCAAGCGGAGTCAGGAAAATTGAGCTCAGCCAAAGTACCCCGAAGTGCCAAGGCAGCTACATCGTGTGCCCTAGCAGCCATGTCTGGGGTAGGGAAAGTACCTAGCCAAATCCTTGACTTCTTGTTTGGTTCACGAACTTCACTTACCCATTTTGTACCGTTTCTTTGCCTAACGCCCCTATAGATCGGGTGACGGGTCTCTTTGAATTTCTTTCTTCCGGATTTTCGCTTGTGGGATTTAAGTGAGGCTTGTGATGAAGATGAAGATGAAGATGAAGATGAAGATGAAGAAGAAGAAGAACAGTAAGAAGGGTTGCATGGACTGTATGGAGAAAGTTGGGACGAAGAAGAAGATGATGAGGAAGACAAAGACTCAGATTCGAAGTCCATTTTGTGTAAGAGAGAGAGAGAGAGAGAGAGAGAGAGAGAGAGAGAGAATTAGAGTACTGTGATTCTATAAATTAATTGAGACAAGAGTCACTTTGAAAAGAGAGTGGGGTTTATGACTGAAAAAAACACAGAGCTCTATAATTATATACTATTGGGAAGATGGGAATTTGGAGAACACGTGAAACACGTAAGGCACAAAACACTTTGTCCACGTGGAAAAATGAATGAGGTTTTGAAAATGCAGGTGTGAATGTAGTGGCAGAGCTAGTGGGGCCGCGGGGGCTATGGCCCCGAGTTATATGAATAATCTAGAATGTTACTTATCTGGCCCTCCCTAAGGTATTGAGGTTAAAAAATTATAGGAGTAATACTAGATTAATTAATTCCTCCCAAAATTCATTTTGGCGGTCTCTTTAAAATTTTAATATGTAAAGAAACATTAAAAATAGCATTTAACCCATTATTTAGCCTATAATCTCTCAAAATTCAATTAGAGAAACAACTTTACCAAATTCCATGTCACCAAAAAAATGAACCCAAATCTGTTTAGATCTCATGTTCAATGTAAATCAAGACCTTTTCATCTAAATAAAAAAGTAAAAAAAAAAAAATTAAAATCATTCTCAATATTTCACTCAAAAAATACCCTCCTAATACCCCTGAAACTAAAAGCATGCTAAAATTATGCAAAATTGATATAGTCTCATTGTGTGGCTCAATTCTTTGTCATCGTGTTGCTCAAACTAGCCTCAATTTTGTGCAAATCCACCCCTGGCCCTTGTCGTCTGTTAAGCTCCTCTATATGACTCTCTCTCTCTCTCTCTCTCTCTCTCTCTCTCTCTCTCTCTCTCTCTCTCTCTCTCTCTCTCTTTGCTAATATGCAGTGAGTATTGAGAATGCATTTTTTTTTTTTGATGGAAAGACTCTGAAAATTAACATTGATCAGTAAAGGGAACAGATACATCATATAGAAGAGCTTGTTCGATAAAACAAGGGTTCTCCTCTATCCAAGTAGAAAAATCCTCAATGCCCAAGGCATGCTTTGCTAAGAGGTGGGCTGGCCTATTGCCAAGCCTACGGACGTGAGACAACTCAACACTTCGAAAGTCATGAAGGGAAGAAAGGACACCATATATTATAGCAGCAACAGATGTGGTGGGGGGGACCAATTCTTTTAAGGCATTGATCAAGTTTAGTGAGTCACTCTCAAGGATAATATCATAGATAAGTAAGTCTTTTGCAAACTGAACACCAGCCTCCAAAGCTTTGGCTTCCACCTCCGCAGCACCAAGAGGAGCATTAATTTTTTTACTACATGCACCAACTACCCTGCCCTCTGCATCCCGAATCAATATCCCAATCCCAGCTGCTTTTTTTACCCCAAAAACCGCACCGTCAACATTTATTTTGTAATGCCGAGGGGGTGGAGGGGACCATTTTTCAACCAACTTTGGTTTGTGCTCTTCCATCTTCATGCAGCAAGCTTGATACTCATGCAAATAATCCAATGCACCGTGGACCACAGCACTGCCATTCTTAACCTTGCCCCCCACTCTAAGTTCATTTCTGTTTCGCCATATTGCCCAAGCCACCATGACCACCTTCTCAACCCGGAACTGATCCCATTGATCAACCATAACAATGAACCACAGTAAGTCCAAAAAGGAAAAAACAGGCCAAGCAAAGATTCCGGGGAAAAGTTTCGAATTAACCCAAATTTCTTGGGTATGGCTACAGCTCCAAAAGAGGTGACCCAAGGACTCCACATGGGCCCGGCAACAAACACACTCATCATTTTCAATTACCTTCCTTCTCTTCAAGTTTTCTTTGGTGGGCAGAATTTCCTTACATGCGCGCCAGGCGAAATGTTTCACTTTGTGGGGAATGTTGATACTCCACAGAAACTTCCAAAACTTCCTCATATTGTTGTTGTCCGAGGCAGACGCAACGCCAATCCCTGCAGCCAATTCCATAGCCAACCAGTATGCACTCTTGACATTGAACCTACCATTTGCCGAAGCAGCCCAAATCTGCATATCCTCCGGAAGAAGGGAGCTTAAAGCAATGCCCCCAATGGAATCCGCTTCATGAGGGAGGAAAATCCTATGGATTAGTTCCATTTTCCATTCCCTACTCACCGGATCAATCAACTCCGCAACCCGAGCTTCAGGATGTAACAGAGATGGAGGAGAAACCACCTTGTACTGAGAAGGAGTGGGTAACCATCTATCTTCCCATATGCGAATACTCTTACCATTACCCACCGGCCACCTCAAGCCTCTCCTAACAATGTCTTGTGCTGCCATTATGCTCCGCCAAACAAAGGATGGATTGCGCCCCACAGTAGCTTGGACAAAATCACAATTAGGGAAATATTTCGCCTTAAAAACCAGGAACAGTAATGAGTTGCTTCCCGATTGCAATCGCCAACCTTGCTTGGCCAATAAAGCAAGATTAAATTGCTTGAGTTGTTTAAAGCCCATACCCCCTTGGGTTTTTGGGGTACAAAGTTTTTCCCAACTAGTCCATGCCATCTTCCTTTCATTCTTGCACTGACCCCACCAGAAATTTCTAATTAAGCTTGTCATTTCGTCACAAAGTGTATCCGGAATCTTGAAATAGCTCATGGAGTAGGTTGGTATCGCCTGGGCAACTGCCTTAATCAAAATTTCCTTCCCCGCTTTTGACAAGAGCTTTTCCTTCCACCCCGCTAATTTTTTGGCCAACTTCTCCTTGATTTCTTTAAATGTGTTCTTTTTGTTCTTTCCCACCAGTGAAGGCAGCCCGAGGTACTTTTCGTGTTGCTTTATCACCTGAGCACCAAATCTAGCTTGGATATCATTTTTGATTTCAGTGTTCGTGTTGGGGCTAAAGAATAAGGAAGTTTTTGCCCTATTCAACTGTTGCCCAGAAGCCAGCTCATACACCATTAATACACGCTACAGAGCTTCACATTCCGCAATCGAGGCTTTGCAAAATATAATACTATCATCTGCGAAAAAGAGATGGGAGATACTAGGGCCCCTTCTACATACCGAAATACCCTCCACACTGCCGTTAGACACCGCACTTTTGATCAAAGCCGCAAAGCCCTCAGCACACAACAAAAAGAGATAGGGGGAGAGTGGATCACCCTGGCGGAGTCCCCTTGTAGGCACAATTTATCCCCTTGGCTTACCGTTGATACGAACTGAATAGGTAACCGAGGATATACATTGCATCATTAAATCCCTCCACCTCTGATGAAAACCCAGTTTTTCCATTATCTTATCAAGACACGCCCATTCCACTCTATCGTATGCCTTGCTCATATCGAGCTTAACTGCCATCTCACCATTGGACCCCGATTTTCTCTGGCTGATATGATGCATACATTCAAAAGCTATTAAAACATTGTCTGTAATCAATCTACCATTAACAAAGGCACTTTGTGAGTCACTAATGATAGAAGGTAAGATTTTCTTCAATCTGTTAGCTAGTGTTTTCGCAGCCAGTTTGTAGATTACATTACAAAGACTTATGGGTCTATATTCTGAAACTCTCTTAGGATTACTATTTTTAGGGACTAACACAATCTGAGTAGCATTGAAATTTGGGGGAATAATACCAGAATTAAGGAAATCAAGCACAGATGTAGTAACCACATTACCTACAGTAGGCCAGAAATGTTGGAAAAAGAAGGGAGGCATACCGTCAGGTCCCGGAGCTTTCAGATGGTACATTTGCTTCAGGGCTTGGAACACTTCACTCGGTTGGAATTCCCTGATCAGCTTGGAGTTCATTTCCTGGGAAACTTTCGGAGTTACTGCTTCCGTGATCTCCGAGAAGTCCACAGGATTCGAAGATGTGAAAAGCTCAGTATAGTAGTCCACAAAACATTTCTCTATATGACAGTCTTCTTGAAGCCAAACATCGTTCGAATCAAAGACACCCTCAATGGAATTCTTCAGGAAACGAGCGGAAGCCTTAGAGTGGAAAAATCTTGTATTTCGATCCCCCTCCCGAAACCAGTTTAGCCTTGCTCTTTGTCTCCACATAGCATCCTCCCTCTCTAACCAGCAATTAAGCTCAATTCTAGTCTCCCTTATGTCACTAATGGTGCTTGGAGAAGTGGGTAACATCTCTAAAACCTCCAGCCTCTTTTGGAGGTTTGAAATTTTCAAACCCACATGACCAAACTCTGATGAGTTCCAGGCTTCCAAGCGATCTCTGCATAAATCCATACATGTGTTTATTGTTGAGACCGAACCACCCACCTGACCCTCTAACCAAGCATCGGTGACAACCTTCTCACAGCTTTGGTCTTGTAACCACATAGACTCAAACCTAAAGACCCTTTTATGTTTACACTTCTTATTCGTTGCACAGAATTTCAGCAAAAGCGGGCTGTGATCAGAAGTGGATGTGGACTTATGAAAGAGCTTGGCAGAGGGAAATAAAAGGGCCCAATCCGAAGAGGCTAAGGCCCTATCAAGCCTCTCCCTTATCTGAAGCCCGTCCCTCCTTTGGTAAATCCAAGTAAATTTCGGCCTATTATAACTGATTTCACTAAGCCCACAAGCCTCAACAGTATTCTTAAACCTCACCATTTGTGCGTTAGGCCTTCTAGCACCACCCTCCTTTTCTGAGGCACACATGATTTCATTGAAATCTCCGATGACCAGCCATGGTAAATCTGACCCGTTGCAAAGAGAAGACAAAAGGCGCCAAGAATCGCACCTTAAGGAAGTATCCGGGTTGCCATAGAATCCGGTAAGATGCCACTGACCATTTGTACCATTCCCCACCACAATTGCGTCAATATGTGATGAGGATGAGCTCAGAACCTTCACATTTATGTCTGCCTTCCATAAAAGCGCCAGACCCCCACTAAGGCCAATGCTAGGAACAACAAAACTATCTTTGAACTCACAACGATCTCTTACCACCTTCATCCACTCTTCATCTGATTTTGTCTCCATTAAAAAAACAAAAATGGGTTTCTCTATCCTAATCACCTTCTTTAAGGCATTTACTGTCAGAGGGTTCCCAAGCCCTCTACAGTTCCAACTTAAAAGACTCATTGATCCCGGCGGGGTTGCATAACAACCTCCGCCGATCCCAAGTGTGTAGCAAAGAGAGCACTTAACTTCTTAGTCTCCTCTGCAACTTTCAACCTCTTTTCCCCTTCAGTCTCCTGTTCCGTCTGTGTTTTAGTCTCCTCCAATTTACGTTTAGAGCCCACTTCCTTCTTTATACTTAGAACGTGGCTTTCCTGCATGGGTCTGGTAAGTTGTCTGGTCCAACTCCCTTTAGTGCGTGGTGGGCTAGAGTTAGGCCCACTCTTAATAGCTTTCTTTCCCCCTTCCACCTTGGCCTTATTACTCCTTCCCTACGTACCTTCCTTATCTTTTGCATTTGGGTCAGCCCAGCCCATTACAAACTCTCCCTCCATATCCCCATAGAACTCTGACCCCTTATTAATGGACATCCCATCCTTCACTGATATCAGCGCCTCCTCCTTCCTTATTTCCTCATACGGAGCCTCCCTAATGTCTTTTCCCTCCCCCATACAGTCAGAGGTATGGTATAGTTGGTTGGTGATAATATCTATGTTCCTATTCTTAGCTAGTGGCTTACAGTTGGTTTGCTCTACTGTCTTAGAAAATTGATAAAATATAATTTTGGTGAGACCATTCAGAGGACATTGCAAAACCCAACTTCTACTATTTTTCATTATTTATAATCAACTTCTATTGTACAGTTAACTTCTACTATTTTATTTTATATTAAGTTTATAGATTGTTTAGGTTTTTTTTTTTTTTTTTTTAATTTTTTTTAAACAGTACATGTTATACAATTTATTCACTTTATTGTTTACATTTTCTTTAAAAAAAATATAACTAGATTATAAATTATAAGTTTAAGTTTTTAAAGTGTTGGTAATTTATGAGGAAATCATTCACGATTGTTTTATATTTTAAGAGAAAATTTGTTTAAGATTAAGATGTTACTACTTATAGGGACTGGATTTGAGCACTACTTTTATTAGATGAGTGGACTTAGGCCCAACTAGCTTAATACAATGAATTTGTAGAGAATAGGTTCGAAAATTAGGCCTTAATAAGGATTACAACAACTAAACATGATTTTGGGTGGGTTAGATAACAAGGAAATAAATTCAAAGTGTAAAATTTCATCCTCGGCAATATCCTAAGGAGTTTGTAGTTCTTATTATTTTCTCAATGCCTAGTTACAAAGGTTTTCAAGATGAGATGAATTGCTACAGCGTTTTATGCTTCTCATTTTTTTCTTTCTCCCCCTCTCTCCCGCTCTGGGGGATTTCTTCCATTATATACCCACTTTTAGTTGATCTTGACCCTCAATCTATTGATCATGCATGTTACTACTTGAGTGCTTTTCCCATCAGCCACCTTCCTTAGCTTTCTGTGAGCTGCAGCAACCTAGACAACTCTATTCAGGGGTCATTTCCTCATTAATGCAACTAGAATGTTAGTTGTGGGCATTTAATGTGGAGGTGACAATCTCTCCTTGAATTGCTCCTCCACCATGCTTTCATGGCTGACCCCTTGTACTTGTCTTTTTCTTATGATGCTTAGGGAGGTTGCCTTTGGTGGCACGCTGCTCTTCTCCTTTATGATCTCAGTTGGCCAAGGACAGGATTGTCCTCGGGGATGTTTCTTGGCAACTTGGGTTTTCTACGTCCATCCTTGGACGTTTCTTTCTCCTCGGCCTAGGCCTTGAGCTTAATATAAAGTGGGTTGGGGTTGCCAGATTCTTAGGCCCCACACTACTCAATATAGAAGTAATGATTAAACAATGAATTTTTTAGCTATAGTTTTACTATGTAAATAAATAAAGAGTTTTAAAAAAATTGAGTTCAAAAAAAAATTTAGCATCATGAAAGAACTTAGAGCACAATGATGTCGAGTTATAGTTTTTTATTTTTATTTTTATTTTTATTTTATAATTAAGAACCTTATTATATTTTGCTTGCCTACCCCTGAAAAAATTTCTTGGCTTCGCCATTGTGTGAATGTAAAACACAGAGATAAGACGTATAGAAGCTAAGAGCACAAAAATGGTCCTCTCTCTAAGATTCCACAAATTAATAGAATGGAAGTTGACTGTGACACAACTTAAATCCAATAGTTTAAATTGAATAATATATATTGTGGGGCCAGAAAATCAAGTAGCCCCGGCCCACTCTCAATTGGGCCCAAGGGCCCGTGTCGAGGATATATGAGGGGTCCGAGGACGGAAGCGCGAGAGCTGACCCCCGAGGAACCTATCTGAGGAGTGCCTTCCCTCGAGCATCCGAGGCCTCGGGAGAACACAAGGACCACCCCATCAAAGGAGATTCCTTTGCTGTCTGAGGAGGAGGGCACAGTGTCACGCGTTGGTAACAGAAGTATGGCGAAGGGGCAAGTCCTGGGCGAACTGTCACCTCGGCATTGAATACGCTCACCTAACCCTCCTGGCCGCATTAATGGGGATGTAACCCCTTGACAGGGCAACATCGATCAGGGTGAGCCACTCGAGCACGAATATGACCTCTGATGGGACAGACAGTCAGAAGAGAGGCCAATAAATGATCAACAGGAGGAGGAAGAGAGGGATATATAAGAAATGTGAGTAGAATGTATTGGGGGGGAGTTTTTTTTGGAGAATGTGAGTAGGGGAAGGAAAGCCTCCTTAGCCATGGGTCGAGGAGCATTTCGAAGTTGTAAATTAGGCTTAGTGCATTTCAATGAAAAAATAGGTTTGTGCCCCATTGTAAGCCGGTCGGTGCCTAAACCTTTGATCTACTCTCTACAAATGTATTGTTGGGGAACTTGGGCCACGAAAACCGTCCCTACAATTGGCGCCGTCTGTGGGGAGGATTAGTGCGCTGGCCGGCGCAACAGGCGATCGTTCTAAGTAATCATTCTACGGAAGATTGGTGGTGATGCAAAAAAGAAAAAAGAAAAAAAAAAAGAACTACCAAACAAACATTGTAGAAAAATAAAAAGTTCGAAACAGTAGATTCAACAGAAACGGAAAGAAACTGCACATTACTTTATTAAACAAAAAGTTACAATGTACAAACAGAAGCTCAGGCAGGTGTGCTTTAAAGCACTACTCTTACATGCTAATTCTACAAATAGAGGCCTAGGTGGGCTTGTTCTAAAACTAGCTAAAGGGAATGGGGCTGAGGTCGGCATGCTCCAGTGCCACCAACAACTCCTTTCTCGGTGCGGCGGAGCTTGAACAAATCGAGGAGCAGATGCAAGGGCACCGGGACGCCCTCCCTCGTGATGTTCCCCGGATTCTCTCCAATCCTCACGAGCGTTGGCCGCTGGAGGCGGCGACACTCGGGCACCAGCCATGATGTGATCTTGCGTGTCTCCGCCAGCGGGGGTGCACTCCGGAGAGGAATGTTAGGTGCTTTAGCGACATCCCTCCTGGCCACCACGTAGGGCACAATCGGGGCTATGCCTAAACTCTGCCGTGCTGGAAACCTAGTGGGGGCTGTGGTCACAACGGCCCTTGGCCTCACACCCGCCCAAAGTCGTCCTATGTCTTCCAACTCCGGTCACAATCCTGGCAGGGTTATTAAAGGGGCTTGGGGAGCTGAAAGGGCGTGTTTTTGGTTGTGTTGGGAAGTTCATGGAGTGTGGAGAAACGTTTCCCCCAGAAAGCCTTATATAAAAAGGCTGAAGACTGGTGGGAATTAATCCACACACATTTCGAAAAAAGAACTATTATCAGTACTAATCACGAGGGTGCTAAGTCCCAAGGAGATCACAGACCGCGTGATCTGTAGCAATTTACGAGGATATTAATGAAGGCGTGTTTCGGGCTTCGAAGCGTTAGGCGCAGAGCGCGAACGGCCAAAGGGCGCCTCGTAAATGAAAAAAATGGGAACTCGAAGTGAATGCGAGATCAATGCTACATGTAAAACCAGAGTCCGAACAGTCCCTGCCCCAAAGCGCTACAGGGTTGGCCGTTCGACCCGAGAAAGAACCGTCCCCGGTGTAGCGCTCCGAGGACAAACCCCCACTTACAGAGAAATGGAAGCGTTAGACAGAACTAAGGCATTGCATGGTCCTCGGACTCAAGCCTATGGGGAAACTAACCGCTCAGCTATACCTAGGTACTAGACAGAACCAAGGTATTGCATGGTCCTCGGACTCAAACTTATGGGGAAATTAGATATTTACAGAGAAATGGAAGCATTAGACAGAATCAAGTCATTGCATGGTCCTCGGACTCAAGCCTATGGGGAAACTAACCGCTCAGCTATACCTGGGTACTAGACAGAACCAAGGTATTGCATGGTCCTCGGACTCAAATCTATGGAGAAACTAGATACTTACAGAGAAATGGAAGCGTTAGACAGAACCAAGGTATTGCATGGTTCTCGGACTCAAGCCTATGGGGAAACTAACCGTTCAACTATACCTGGGTACTAGACAGAACCAAGGTATTACATGATCCTCGGACTCAAACCTATGGGAAAACTAGATACTTATAAAGAAATGGAAGCGTTAGACAAAATCAAGGCATTGCACGGTCCTCGGACTCAAGCCTATGGGGAAACTAACCGCTCAGCTATACCTGGGTACTAGACAGAACCAAGGTATTACATGATCCTCGGACTCAAACCTATGGAGAAACTAGATACTTACAGAGAAATGGAAGCGTTAGACAGAATCAAGGCATTGCATGGTTCTCGGACTTAAGCCTATGGGGAAACTAACCGCTCAGCTATACTTAGGTACTAGACAGAACCAAGGTATTGCATGGTCCTCGGACTCAAACCTATGGGGAAACTAGATACTTATAGAGAAATGGAAGCGTTAGACAGAACCAAGGTATTGCATGGTCCTCGGACTCAAGCCTATGGGGAAACTAACCGCTCAGCTATACCTGGGTACTAGACAGAACCAAGGTATTGCATGGTCCTCGGACTCAAATCTATGGGGAAACTAGATACTTACAGAGAAATGGAAGCGTTAGACAGAGCTAAGGTATTGCATGGTCCTTGGACTTAAGCCTATGGGGAAACTAACCGCTCAACTATACCTGGGTACTAGACAGAACCAAGGTATTACATGATCCTCGGACTCAAACCTATGGGGAAACTAGATACTTACAGAAATGGAAGCGTTAGACAGAACCAAGGTATTGCATGGTCCTCAGACTCAAGCCTATGGGGAAACTAACCGCTTAGCTATACCTGGGTACTAGACAGAACCAAGGTATTACATGATTCTCGGACTCAAACCTATGGGGAAACTAGATACTTACAGAAATGGAAGCGTTAGATAGAACCAAGGCATTGCATGGTCCTCGAACTCAAACCTATGGGGAAACTAGATACTTATAGAGAAATGGAAGCGTTAGACAGAACCAAGGCATTGCATGGTCCTCGGACTCAAGCCTATGGGGAAACTAATCGCGCAGCTATACCTGGGTACTAGACAGAACCAAGGTATTACATGATCCTCGGACTCAAACCTATGGGGAAACTAGATACTTACAGAAATGGAAGCGTTAGACAGAACCAAGGCATTGCATGGTCCTCGGACTCAAACCTATGGGGAAACTAATCGCTCAGCTATACTTGGGTACTAGACAGAATCAAGGTATTGCATGGTCTTCGGACTCAAACCTATGAAAAAAGTAGATACTTACAAAGAAATGGAAGCGTTAGACAGAACCAAGGTATTGCATGGTCCTCGGACTTAAGCCTATGGGGAAACTAACCGCTCAGTTATACCTATGTACTAGACAGAACCAAGGTATTACATGATTCTCGAACTCAAACCTATGGGGAAACTAGATACTTACAGAAATGGAAGCGTTAGACAGAACCAAGGCATTGCATGGTCCTCGGACTCAAACCTATAGGGAAACTAATCGCTCAGCTATACTTGGGTACTAGACAGAACTAAGGTATTGCATGATCCTCAGACTCAAACCTAAAGGGAAACTAGATACTTACAGAGAAATGGAAGTGTTAGACAAAACCAAGGTATTGCATGGTCCTCGGACTCAAGCCTATGGGGAAACTAACCGCTCAGCTATACTTGGGTACTAGACAGAACTAAGGTATTGCATAATCCTCGGACTCAAACCTATGGGGAAACTAGATACTTACAGAGAAATGGAAGCGTTAGACAGAACCAAGGCATTGCATGGTCTTCGGACTTAAGCCTATGGGAAAACTAACCGCTCAGCTATCCTTGGGTACTAGACAGAACCAAGGTATTACATGGTCCTCAGACTTAAACCTATGGGGAAACTAGATACTTACAGAGAAATGGAAGCGTTAGACAAAGCCAAGGCATTGCATGGTCTTCGGACTCAAGCCTATGGAAAAACTAACCGCTCAGCTATACCTGGGTACTAGACAGAACCAAGGTATTACATGGTTCTCGGACTCAAACCTATGGGAAAACTGGATACTTATAGAGAAATGAAAGCGTTAGACAGAACCAAGACATTGCATGGTTCTCGGAATCAAGCCTATGGGGAAACTAACTGCTCAGCTATACCTGGGTACTAGACAGAACCAAAGTATTACATGGTTCTCGGACTTAAACCTATGGGAAAACTAGATACTTACAGAGAAATGGAAGCGTTAGACAGAACCAAGGCATTGCATTGTTCTCGGACTTAAGCCTATGGGGAAACTAACCGCTCAGCTATACATGGGTATTAGACAGAACCAAGATATTGCATGGTCCTCGGACTCAAACCTATGGGGAAACTAGATACTTACAGAGAAATGGAAGCGTTAGACAGAACCAAGGCATTGCATGGTCCTCGGACTCAAGCCTATGGGGAAACTAACTACCCCAAAATACCCTAAGTTGGGAAAGGGCCAAAATCTCATCTAACCCTTGGGACGCAAGAGGACTGCCTACGCATACATTCTTTCCCCATTATCGTGATTCCTGGCACAGTTGGCCAAGATACAACTCATGCAAATAAAAAGAGACGAAAGGAAGTAGATAGCATACAAACAAATAAACAACCCAAAGTAGATAATAAGGGAAGTTAAATTCGCTTTACAATAATGAGTCCATAAAAGTTGCATGGCAAGAGCCACAGTACATAGAAGAGAAGCACAACAAAATAAGATAAAATGACATGAAAGTAGGATGAGCTAAGGCACCAAGGAATCTACCCTTTTTGCTCAGGCTGGATAGGGGCAACCCCTGACCCCTCCGAGCCTTGGCTTGAGGGAACGGCCTACAAGGGTACAGTGAGAGCAGTTGCCTCCTCGGTGGCGGGGGTTGGATCATCGGAGGGGATCTCCATTATCTCCTGGGGCACCTCCTCACTTGAATGCTCCTTTAGTTTAGCGGTCTCCACCTCCTCAACAACCTCCCCAGCGCCGTCAGGGGCGGCCTCGCGGATAGCAGGGGGGTAGTACACGCTCTCCGCCTTTCACAAGTCGGACGTGGCTGCCACCCTAGCTTGTTTGAAGGCTTCGACCCAGACTTGGGAGCAATATTGCCTACATACCCCCAGAACTTGAGCTTTATAAAGGGCTTCTACCGCAGCCACCCCCTCAGTGTAGGTGGCGGTCTCACCCTCCTCCTTGGCAGTTAGAGCCATCTACCTGCCAAAATCCGCCTCGTCCTTAGCTCGCTGAGCTTGCTCTCTGGCCCATTCTGCCTCATTTTGGGCCCCCTCGGCTGCTGTCACCTTAGCC
This sequence comes from Quercus variabilis, assembly GCA_030445155.1. Taxonomy (NCBI): domain Eukaryota; kingdom Viridiplantae; phylum Streptophyta; class Magnoliopsida; order Fagales; family Fagaceae; genus Quercus; species Quercus variabilis. The sequence goes on along the minus strand of CP129445.1, from coordinate 16,436,281 downwards.
TGTAGATCCACTATCAGGTCCCTCGCGATCTATAGCTGCTCCTCCGCCTCGCCCAGGCGCCTTGTCTGCTCCTTGGCTTAGGTCTGAGCGCTCTCAAGACCAGACAGTGCACTGTCCCGCTCCCTAGTCACCGCCTTCAACTCCTCTCGGGCCTTGGCGAGGTCAACCTCGAAATTCTTCAGGGCCTGGGTGGCCTGAAAGCGCCAGTCACGCTCCCGGTTGAGGGCCTTCTTCTGGTCATTCGCCGCCCCCTCCAACCTAAAGATAGCCTGGACAGCCTGCCAGAATAATCAATGCGCTATAAGCCCAATGAAAGAAAAAGAGTGGGAGAAGAGTCAAAGTTATAATCCTTACCATCCCCACATATCACTTAAGGCTGAGGAAGACCTGCTCCCTCGTCAAAGAGTTAAGCTCGGCCATGTCTGCCGGGAGCAGTAGGCTCCTCTCTAGCGCATCGGCCACGCGCGCACCTTCACCCTCGTTGAAGTCCCTGAGGGTGGCATTATCCCTCAAGGGCTCCCCACGGAGCATCAGGGCTAGGAGCCAAGCCTTTGAGCCTCGGACTAGGTGATGTCGATGACCTGCCTGTCTTGGCTCTTGTCGCTTATTTTTACTTGCTTGGACGGCCGCAGGGTAGTGTCCTCCCCCTGTGAGGACACCGTCTTATCCTCCATAGGCCTTTTGCCCTTATCCTTCTTCCTCTTGGGGTCGGCAGGCACGGACCCAGAGGGCGAGCTCGTCTGAGGAAGAGGAGGAAGTTTTTGCTGAGTGGAAGTCGACCTAGTCTTCGGAGGAGTAGGAGGAAGCTTCTGTTGGGACTTCCTCGGCTGGCCCTCGATTAGGTACAGCAAGTTGGTGGTGGCCTTCCTTTTGTAACCCATTGTTGGCTGAAAAAGGGCTTCTGAAGTAAGAAGGTTTGCTTCGCTCAAATTAGGATCGCCCAAGTCCTTGGGAGGGTCCTCGGACTGATCAAGCTGAGCGAAAACGTTAAACGCGTCCCTATCCCTCTCTGAATCTTCCTCAGCAGCCTCAGCGAACGGTTGGGAAAAGGAGGGGACAGCTAGCGTGGCAGTTTCTTGATCGGGGGGCTCCTCGGGGAACGAAAATCCGTCCTCGGTCACAATGATCCTCTGAAGCCGAGGATCGGTGACTAGGATGATGTGCTTTGGAACCGGGAATGATTTCTGGGCAGGTTTACACCCCAAGATTATATGGGCAGCCCTAACTTGATTGTCGTCCTCGTTTACATAAACTGGTGCCCTCAGCACTGTCTGTAAATCTTCCCGGTTGATCAAATGGAAGTGGCGCTCAAAAGCGTGCGGGTCTGCAAGGGGAAAACGCCACCATGTTAGCAAAAGGAAAAAGGAAAGAAAAAAGGGCAAAAGAACTTAAAACCCCTCCTAATCCTACTGCCCCACCTGGTATCCCTTCTGTCGTTGGGCAGTGAAGGTCATCGTGTCACTCCCTTGACACGATGAGGAAGTCTTCGTTCAGCCCCTTATTGGACTCAGGGAGGCACTAGATGAGTCGCACACTGTCATCCCTCGTCTTCAGATAATAAGACTTACCCTTAAGAAGCTGAAGGTTGTAACACTAATTCACGTCGTGGTGGGTCAACTTTAGCCCTATCTTCTCATTCAGGGCATCCACACAGCCCAAAATCCTAAAGACGTTTATCCCACACTGGGTAGGGGCCAACTGGAAGTGCGTGAGGTAGTCCCTCATCACCGACCCCATGGGGATCGTCATCCCCCCTTCGAGGAAGGCGACAATGGGAATTACCACTTCGCCCTTCTGCTTGTGTAAGCGCCAATCCCCATCCTCACTATATCTCAGACCTACATTGGTGGGAATTCAATAGTCGGCAATGAATTTCTCCATCTCCGCCTCAGAATGGACATATTTCTTAAACCTACCCATCCCAGTTGACACCTAAAGGAACTAAGGAAAAACAAATGAAGGAAAAGGAGTAACGAGGAAGAAAGCTCAGAGAGGGGTAGAGCGACTTACTAGAAAGAGGAGGAGCTCCTCGGATAGGCTTTTTTGGTGCTGGAGATGTGAATGTATTTGAACTTAGGAAGGACGTGCGAGAACTCTTGATTGCAAATAAGGAACAGGAAGAAGCAGTTTGCATGGGTATTTATACCCTAAATCAAAGAGCCTTGCGGGTTTTCCCGCCCATAAATACGAAACAAACCTCCATCGTTGGATTGGTAACTTCTTGTTAGATGTGGGGAACACAGAGCCGCCTAAATTTAATGGTGGGCGCATTACGCACTCCGAAACGTCAGCAACGTGCCTTGGGCAGATAAATAGACCCCCGCGCTGACCAGGAGTAAGGCTCGACTGGGCACGAAATAGGCCCGAGGATGTCAAAATCTCCCTCCCTGCCCGAGAACGCGTGCAGCAAGATTTTGAGGGGCTATTGTGGGGCCAGAAAATCAAGTAGCCCCGGCCTACTCCCAATCGGGCCTAAGGGCCCGCGCTGAGGATATGTGAGGGGTCCGAGGATGGAAGCGCGAGAGCTGACCCCTGAGGAACCTATCCGAGGAATGCCCTCCCTCGGGCGTCCGAGGTCTCGGGAGAACACAAGGATCACCCCAACAAAGGAGATTCCTTTGCTGTCCAAGGAGGAGGGCCCAGTGCCATGCGTTAGTAACAGAAGTATAGCGAAGGGGCAAGTCCTGGGCGAATTGTCACCTCGGTATTAAATACGCTCACCTAACCCTCCTGGCTGCATTAATGAGGATGTAACCCCTTGGCAGAGCAACATTGATCAGGATGAGCCACTAGAGCACGGATATGATCTCTGATGGGACAGATAGTCAGAAGAGAGGCCAATAGATGATCAACATGAGGAGGAAGAAAGGGATATATAAGAAATGTGAGCAGAATGCATTGGGGGGGAGTTTTTTTTGGAGAATGTGAGTAGGGGAAGGAAAGCCTCCTCGGCCATGGGCCGAGGAGCATTCCCAAGTTGTAAACTAGGCTTAGTGCATTTCAATAAAAAAAATGGGTTTGTGCCCCGTTGTAAGCCGGTCGGTGCCTAAACCTTTGATCCACTCTCTACAAATGTATTGTTGGGGAATTTGGGCCACAAAAACCGTCCCTACATATATATATATATATATATATATATATATATATATATATAATTTTTTCTTTCTATGTGTTCATTTAAGAAGAATTTATTTAGTATTTTACTAAAAATTTTTTGTTGAAAGTGATAAAAGCTGTTAAATAAAATGAATCTTCTGATTTTTATTTTTTATTTTTTATTCTTTTGTTGAAAAGACTCTAGCAAAAAAAAGTTGGGTGAGGCTTGCAAATAGTTCCAAAATAGGTTGGAAAATAAGCTACCAAAGCAAAAGCAAAAAGATAATAATAATAAAATAAATAAAAGCTCCTTTATTGTGGGATTCACAAACCGTATGAAAAGGAGAATGTTAGATATACAAATTTTTTTTACAAAAAATGTTACAAACTGCTAATATAATGAGTGATTATTGGTAAATGAAAAAATAATGTTAGTGGTGGGTATAGATGAGAATCAATAAAAAGTTGGTCACAACAACAGTTTGTAAAAATATTATAAAATAGTTTGTATTTATAACATTATTAGTATAAAAATAAGCAAAAAGATTATTTATAATTTAAAGTTTTGGTTAATAATAAATTTTAAAAAAGTTTTGATATCACTTTTATGATATACAGGAAAAAAAACTATTAAAATATTAATTACTTTTTTTTCCCACTCTTAAAATGATTTAATAACAAATGCCCTTAGGAGTTAGAATATTCGTTAACTTTTCCCATAATTTTATTTCAAAAGAAAACTATATATCAATATGCTAGTAGAATTTTACTCTTTCAATATGATTTCATATGATATTATAAAAATTCAACTAATTAGGAAGCTAATTAAGTAATTTAATATAGTAAGTATTTTTGTTTCCAATTTTTGAGAATATTTTGAAGAAAAATAGCAATATATATTTTGATTGTGATAATTGTATTATTATATATACTAAAATAACGTGGACAACAAACAATCAGTTTAATGTATAAGAACATTTACATTAGTCTCACAAAATAAGCGTGCATTAGCCTCACAAAATTAACTAAAGTTTTTAAAGAGGATAGTCTCATCACTACATGTAGTGAGCTTCTATCATTGCTATATTAAATTTAAATGTTGATAAAGTAGTAAGGCTAATTTATGTGTATGAAAATAATAGATAGCTAAATTATTAAATAGAGTTTTTGGATTAATCTATATATATATATATATATATATAAAACTGAAACATTTGAACCTCTCACAATTTTTCACATTAGCACAATATTTAAATAAAATTATTATTTTATTTATATAAAATTATTTTTATTTAGTCCAAAATTAATAAAGAGTGAAACTCTACGCTAATAATCCGAGTTAAGAGAGACACATGTTTAGGACTTTCTCTTCCTATCTCAAAACCCTAGCAATTATCTCAGCGGCTTAACACTCTATAATGGTGATTAGCCTAATTAGTTTTCCTGTATGCAACGTTCTTCCTCCACAAAAATGACACACTAAAAGATTAACTAAGGGAGACACCCACTCATATAAAAGTCACTGTTTAAGCGAGCTATTCAGCTATTGTGGCAGCAAAGAATCGTGAGATTGTCAAGTTCCCTTCCTATTCCTTATTTAACTTTTATGCTTTCAATTTGGTTGGGAAGATACTTGAAGCTTTCTATAAAGAAAATATTATGAATTACTTCGCTTCATAACAAAACATAGATTCGGTATTTAGTATGAGAGGTTTAGAGTTTAGACTTTAGAGAGAAAGAGATGAGGAGTGGGGACTCACGAGCTAATAATTTCTTGGTGATTTTTATTTTGTTTATGAACTTCTCTTTATTTTTTCTTTTTCTTGCCTAAGTTTAGTATGTAATTGTAAATAGTTTGATAAAAAAAAAAAATATATATATATATATATATATATATATAAGCTTTACATATATAACATATTGTAGGGATTTACGTTGGTAATGTGTTATTTAAGCTTCAAATGATAGCTATTTCTATTTCTATTACCAGTTTCTATAGGAAAATATAGTATTCTTGAATTTGCAAGCTATATACTTGTCTTTGTATTGTTGTGGTTGATGACATTGGAGTAATAACTATATTTTATATCAATTATATTCTCTTTTATACCAAGAAATACATGATAATCACACTATGTATATATTTTTTACCATCAACCTTGGTCGGCCTACCCAAATTAAGAATTAGGTATATTTCTTTGTGAGATAATAAATTTTTTTGAAAGCACTATTAGCACTAAAAATTATTTTTCTTGCAAAATTGACATAAAAGCATTTGATGAGCTAACCTTTTAGGATTATAAATTTTCCATGCATTGCACGAGCTAGTTTAGGTAAATATTTGAGGAGATTGATATGAATGCTCTAAAAGTATTAAATTATGGTTCAATTAGAAAAATTTTAACTATAAAAAGAATGTGTTTGTAGAAGCACATGTTGTATGCATCTAATAAAAAAAATTATATTTTTTCTGAGTAATTTTTTGTGTGTGTGATAAACAGTAAGTTTCAAAAATGTTAACATGCATATTTAGTTCTCAACCTTTAATAGTTTTCTTTTTCTATTCTTCTTCTTTGGATTTATGGTGAGATATGGCTGTTTGCTAGAAACTCACCATGAAATGCTGCACTTTGATACCATTTTTCCTGGAAACGACCATTTTGGAGTAGAGGACCTTGAAGACCAGGGTTATAGTGATGTAGATGATTTTCCTTTGGAGGGGTTTAAATGTTATTGCAATTTCTCATTAGCTTAAATGAGTGGGATTTCCTTCTTTGTGCCCGAAATTTGAAATTAGTAATGCTGAGATTTTCAACTATGAGGTAATTGTAAATCACTTCATTTTAGATTTTTCATGCATATGTAAATTATCTTATTCAAATTCAACTTATTAATTCTGGCAAATTTTTTTTTGGCGAAAAATCTATCCACGACCCTCCAAGTTAAAATCAATTTACTAGTAAATAAGTTGGAATGCATGAATATCAAAAAGACCTTTCAAGCCTAATCTATCCTATGTACTTAAGCCCTCTAAACTCTTGCTACCAACGGATATTTTGGAGTCTTGTTTTCACTAGTTATATGGAGCAATTCTGTCTGATTGCATCTACCAAGCCTCACTAGCTTCTTTTGGCAAATCCCAAATGCTTCCAAAACTCTAAAACACTCTTTACACTTTGAATAGGTGTGAGTTGTGTTTGGGTACAAATATCCTTTCAAGATATAATAATGGGAGAAGGAAGGAGAATAGACTACAATGATTTTTCACTAAATGATGAGTAGCTCTCTCTCTAAGAAGTGGGTGTGTTGTAAAAACTTCTCTACAGTTTTCTTTTGAATAGCCTCTTTACAATTTTGTAGGTAATGAGGGTATATACAATAAGTAAAGAAGAGGAAAGGTAACTGTAGGGCTGGTTTTTGTAGCCCAAGCCCAAAAGATATGGGTTGAAGGCCCAACGAACCCAGAACAATGAATTTGTAGAGAGTAGATCGAAGGTTTAGGCATTGGCCGGCCTTCACCGGTGATCGGAACTACTTCATCTTTTATTGAAAGAACACTTAGACTGATTTACAACTGAGGGATGCTCATCGGCCTATGGCCGAGGAGGTTCGTTTCTTAGGCTTTTTCCTTTTTCTTTTTTTCTTCTTTACACTTTGCTCATCTTCCTTATATATTAATCTCTTCCTCCTTCTGTCGATCATCCATTGGCCTCTCCTCTGGTTACCTGTCCCATCAAAGGTCGTATCCATGCTCAAGTGGTTCACCTTGATCGATATAGCCCTGCCCGAGGGTTCCATCCCCATTAATGCGGCCAGAAGGTTTAGGTGAGCGTATTAAGTGTGGAGGTGACAACTTGCTCTGGCCTTGTCCCCACCTATAATTATCCTTAATATGCCAAGGACGAAGGGGTCCTCGGCGTGGATCCAAAAAAGAGTTTCCTTAAATTGGTCTTGGATAGTCATCCTTCCTCGGAGTAGGCCATTTGGGCCTAGTTTGGAGTGGGCCAAGGCTACACAATTTCCTGGCCCCACGTAACACTTAAAATCCTTAAGATAGAGAGTTTTGGGGGTCACTTGTGACTTGCCTTGAGTCGTGAAGTGACTCGCGAAATATGACCTGACACTTGACTCTTCAGCTTTCAGCACCTGCTTCTCATGTGACTTTTGCGGGTTGCACCATTTGCAAGTTAAGTCGCGAGATCAACTTCTTGAACAATCTTCACCAGTTTTATACTAAACTCAATACAATAAAATCCCACAAAATATAAAGAAATAAATTAATGCAATTACAACACTTTTTGTCATGAAATAAGCCAACACAAATATTTTGTAAAAAACCATAACTTAACATATGTGTATCTCTTAAAAATAATCACAATTAGATACATATTAATTTTTTTTAATCTAAGATGGATTTTGTAAATATTTGTTTTTGACTTTTTCTCAACCCTTGAAAAAATCTTATAAGCATATTATTTGATAGAGAATACAAATTATTCATTCTTGATTGTTATTATTATTTTTTAAATGGCTCGTTATTTTGTTAACGACCAATTTATATACTTCTTCTTTACTTTTTAACATAATAATTTTTTTTTATCCAATAAATTTTTTTGATAATAACTTTTTTTTTTTTTTTTTTTTTGTAATATTAAAGCCTACTTTATAAGTTTAAATACTTCAAACATCATTCTAGACTAATATTTCTTAGGAACCAAAGGGTTTTGAGTTGAATAATGTTAATTAACTTTCAAATTGGCCATCTCAGTGATTTCACCTCCATTAAAAGATATTTTATCTTTTTGGGTTTTCTTCTTTTAGATGAGGAAAAAAAAAAACATATGGACAATTTTAACTAATTTGTTGAGAATTCATAACCAACTTCAAAATTGTTGTTGTTGTTATTTTAGATATAAGACCATGTTTGGTATAATTAATGTAATAAATATTGTAATAAAATGATTATCATGTTTGTATTAACTATTCAGGTATTTGATTGCATCTTTATTAGAATGAACAATTATTCTTTAGTAATAATTATTTTTTAAATTAAGGAATAACTATTCTTTTCTAAAATTACTGTAGTAGCTAGCTTCCTTACTGCAATAACAACTTTTAAAATTAATATAATTCAAAAAATATAAACTTTCCATGTATATATATATATATATATATATATCATATTTTACAAAATTTTCACATGTAAGAACCAAACTTATGAATAAAAACAGTTATTCCATTACATCTTTTATCCCCTCTTTTTCAAAAAAGAAAAGAAAAAAAAAATCCTTTATTCTAAGAATTAGAATGATTATTATTTTTAACTTAATCTTCATTCAGTAGATTAAACGTGTTTGACGTATCTCAACTCCTACCTACCATTTTTTTTCGCCAATTCTACAAGAGATCAGTTTGAACTTTCCTTCTTCTTAAGGAAATTATGGACCCTGGGATCCAAATGATCAGTCAGGTATATATCTCCTGAACATGCATTTTCATCACCAGTTGATTACTGCAAGAAGACAACATCTTAATTGTCAACCAACATGAGTTTGTCATTAATTATTATCATCAAGCGAAGACTCTTTAATCATTATTACTAGCTAGGAACAATGTATTGGTTGCCTATCAACATTGCTAATGGGAATGCATTATCAACCTTAAGACCGATTCAATAAGTGACAAATTTGTGACCAAATAACTTAGTATCTGCTCTCTATGAAAAGAAAAACTTTGTGTGTGTATATATAAATATATATATGGTCCACATGCTTTAAATCACCATTTGATAGACAGTACAATCTATCAAAAAATATCTCAGACGGTTCAAAGAGTGAAAGAAGTAATTTTAGGGTGAGAAATTTGATTAAATGTATTGCCCGGCGCATTGTTGTCACATTTGTTTAAAATTATTTTTTATACTTGTATAATGAAGGTGACATAAAGTTTTGATCTAAAGGCTTGAGTGAAAAAAAAGAAAAAATGAAAAGGTCTAACTCTCAGTGTACATGATAATTTTGAAAATTTTGATTTCTGAACTTGAACTCTAAATTAGAGTCCTATTAAAATCATTAAAAAGCTTGAATTTAACTTGCAAACATTTACAAATTTGCTATTTTTGTGATGATTTGTGTCGAAACAAACTCAAACACCAGTCGCTTGTACATTTATGCATGGAACAGTATTCCTGCACTCAAAAAAGATTAATAACTCGTGCTAATTGCTTCGCTTGTTTTTTTAACTATTTTTAATTTTGCTTGGCAGTGATTTTAAAGCTAGACAAGGAATCGGTAAAAGACAAAACTTGGGTTGTTAAACCTTTGTAGTGACCTCATATTATTTAATTTAATAGAATAATAGTGAAATAGAGATTAAGTTATATATTTGATCCTTCAACTTTTAACCATTGTTTCGAACTTTCAATATCCTTATATTTTTTTAGTATTTTATTTTAGTCTTTATACTTTTAAAAATGTTTGAAAAATGTTTTTACATTGATTGATTGATAGAAAATGCTGCTGCGGTAAATGAAATTCATGTATATCAGTACAAGGCCCTTAGCACATGTCAAGAAATTCAAATTAAGGGGAATAATTATTGTTAAAAAAAGAAGAAGAGGCTAACACAACCAAGAAAAAAAACAAAAAAAAACTTATACGTGCTTATCATTACACATGTGAGTGAAAGTCACACATAGAAGGAGGGAAAAAAAAGAGTTGGAAACTTAATATAACAAAACTAGGACTAAACTCATAGGTTTAAATTTTTTAGTTAAGTAGTATTTCTATATGTTATATTAAAACCTTAATTAGAGTCTTCCCAAGGAGGCAATGATAGATGAGCTCGTAAGGATGGCATGTGATTACATGGCATGTGATTACATAACTAGACCCAATCTCATATGAGGTCAGGCCATATTGTCAAGCTTGTAATCTTACAATAATGAAAATCATAGCTTGGGGTCAAACTAGCTGAAGTTGAATTGCAAAACGTAGTGGTGCTGGAGTCCAAATCTTCTGTCCCACTTTTTCTGCTCCACTCTGTACTCCACCAATAAATACTTACCACGTGTTCACCTAATTAATTAAATATTATCATTATTGACTTATTAATCTTACAGTTATTAATTAATAGTATCACGTGGCAAGTATTTATTGGTGGAGTATAGAGTGAAGCAGGAAAAATGGGACAAAAGATTTGGATTCGTGGTGCTGGGTGTCTTTTTCATTGTTGCATTTAGGGAGGTTGTTGTGCTCGACATTATCGATGAGCTTGAGCATGTCAACATTATCAACGAGGGTTTGGCAGTGATAGTTGGTTGTAGTTGTACTTGAACAATGTGTATTCATAGGGATAGAGCCAAAACTTTGAGTTAGGGAAGCAGTTTTACTATTAGTTTTTTTGTGTAAGAACAAAATTATTTTTGTTTAGAATTTTTTAAAGGGTAGGTTGTTTATTTTGGATAAAATTGGTTCTTAATTTTTTTTAGTTTTACTATTAGTAATTTTTGTTCTTGGGCTAATTTTATTATTATTTTGTTGCTTGTATATTTTGTTTTAGATTTTAGACCTATAAATTTTTTTTGGGTCACTAAAATGAGAAAAATGCTAGAGTTACAAATTTTTTTATAAATTACTGATGTGATAAGTGATTATTGGTAAGTAAAAAAAAAAAAATGATATAAGTGGTGGGCCCATATGTGAATCAATTAGAATTTCTTATCAAAACAATTTGTATAAATGTTGTAAAAAAATTTGTTAGTATAGTATTACTCTTAAAAGAATCAATGATATTGTTTAAGGGGAGCAAAATGTAATTTTATATTGCTAAAATTAGTAAACATATATATATATATATACACACATATAATATATATTTTTTTTGAATTTAGGGGTGGCCATTGCCTCCCTAGTCCAATAGTGGCCCTGTCCCTTTGTATCCTTCACCACACATGGGAACTCATCCAATAATGTCTCAAATCAAAGTCAAGCTCCCATTCCATATTCTTCACCCACACCTCTGGGTTTTGGATTGTCTTACTCTTTGGACTTTGGTAATACCAGCATTCAGATGATTAGTCCATCAATTTAGATTGGAATTATATTAGGGAGACAAAAATTTTCACAACATTTTTTATAACTTGTTAATGTGATAAGTTGTGATTGATGCAAAATTGCTCACATGGATCCACCATTTTTATTGTGTAGCAATCAAAACTAATCACATGAGTAGTTGTAAAAAAAAAAAAATTATGGAAAATTTGTGTCACTAAATATATTAAAAATGAAATATATCTTATACTTGATTTTTTTTTAAAAAAAATTATAGAATATCTTATACTCGAGTTGATAAAATTTTGCCAATTACATTTATCATCTATAATATAATTGTAAAATGAAATATGTCTTATTCTTGAGTTTTGGTTTTTGTATAAAAACCCCAATTTCATTAACCAATAAGAAGAGGAACATCTTTCCTCAATTGCTCAGAAACAGCAAGATGAAGAGGGTTTTTATTTATTTATTTATTTATTAATTTTTAAAATTTATTATTTTTTTTATGAGACCCAAAAAAAAACTTTAAAAAGCAAAAAGTTTAACAAATGCATATGCTTAGGGAAAAAGTATCTCTTCCATCGAACGAATAAGACTAATGTTTCACTAACATGTAGGTTACGACCCATATTTCAATTAAATATTGATCTCATACGTTCAACGCATAAAAGATTTTTCATGCTTGGGAGATATGATATTCAATGTATATCAAAATATCAATCTAGAAGACGAAATTTTGTGGTGAGTACGCTTATGTGACCCAGCTGCACGTAGTGATGTAGTTGTAGGCGAACGTATGCACTTATGCAAGCATAATCCAAGAGGCAGCACTAATTAAGGGCAGGTGGGAAGTGTGGGAACTTGGTGCCCACGCCGTGGCTTGGACGTGTTGTACGTACGTTCACTATCCATGACTTGCTTTGCCGTTTTCTTTGGGTTTCAATCAAAACTCAAAAAAGATATACATATCACTGCCAGGCAAGTTCTCGGTTTCCTTTTTTCTTACCAAGTACCACATTTCCAGCGGAAGAAAAGTATCATATACTTTGAATATAGTGAATCAAATTAATATATTTCACATTTGAAATTCTCACTTATACAACCAACTTTATCCATATGTTAGGATATTCCTATTCATACAGTATGATTTCAACTTATAACGTTTATTTTATGATGATTGTTCTTATTATCAAGTTAAGACATAATTGATTTTTTGTTCAAATACAAGAGACTTTATTAATTAATTAATTAATTAATAGATTCCTATTCATTCCTGCCTTCTTTTTTTTTTTTTTTTTTTTTTTTTTTTTTTTTTTTTTTTTTTTTTGTTTACACAACGCCTATAGTCTATAGTTTGTGTATCCCCATTTTTTTATTCCACATTGTGGACCACAAAAATGAGAAACCAATGCACTATGTTGGAAATAGAAGACTCACTTTCAGACAAATCATACAGTCAAGTAAAGTTTATCCATATATTAGACATTCCTATTCATACTATATAATTTCAACTTATAATGTTTATTTCATGATAATTGTTCTTATTATTAGGTTAAGACAATTAATTTTTTGTTCGAGTACAAAAGACTTTATTAATTACTATGTTCCTATTCATTCTTGCCAAACTTTTTTATTTTTACACAACGCCAACAGTCTAAATGAGAAACCAATGCACTAGGTTGGAAATAGAAGACTCACTTTCAGACAAATCAGGAAGACAAGGTCATTCAACATATTCATGTGCTGATCGTTTGTATAAATTTCAATGTGGGACAACATTTAGTGTGAGTTGTCATACCAATCAAAACCCACATGTTTTTGTAGAAAATGTTAGGGACACAAAAAATCTCACAACTATTGCCACGACTTCTCACATTGCAAGTTGTGAATGGTCGAGGCAAATGATGGGTCCACACCTTCACCACTCATAACTTGCCACATGACAAATTGTGGCAAAGATTGTGAAATTTTTTATGTCTCTAGCATTGCTCTGTTTTTATGGTTTGACTGTGTGGGACCAGTTTAGCCCAAGCCACGATAGACTGACCTATTAGCTAGGGTCTAGGGCACAATAATAAGTTATATATAATTGAGAATTAATTTTAGAATGGAATGGTTTGGACAAAGAATAAGTTTGGTGTCATAACTTGTTTCACAACTCGTCCATGTGGTGAGTTGTGATTGGTGGAGGTGTGATTGTGGATCCATGTGGGGACGACCCTCAACCAACCACAACTTGCCACATGGGCGAGTTGTGGCACTAGAACTACTCTTGGACAAAACATGAATGGAGTGGCACTTCAAAACATTTAGGGTTTTCTTTAAAAAAAAAGTGTAAGACAAAACTATTTCATTTTGGTCCGCTACTAAAATTTACTAATATTAAGTTTTAATATAATATATTAACTAGCACTAGATCAAGTTTCAAAAGGCAATACAAATAATAATAAAAAAAAGTCAATATAATTGTTTTTTTTTTTAAGAAAAAAATTGTTAGAGAGGCGACCAACATAACTTTTTTACTTGGACGTACGTAACTTTTCTACTTGGACATAATCATAGAAGTTTATAATTACTTCCGAGCTAAAATCTCATTTTAATTAAGTATAAACATGTCGTTAATAAGAGAGAAGTGATTCAAATCCAAAACATTCCATGTAATAAAGTCATGTTGACTTAATGCCCTAGGCCTCAAAAACTACCGGTATGATACTACATTACTACTAGTATCATACTAAGGCCACCAATCACGTCGGTTTTGTTAGGTCACAATTTGAATGACCCCTTGTGATTAACCCTAATTAATTAATTTAGCCAAGTAATTAATTAACCAATTAATCATGCAATTTTGTGGAAGCACAAACAAATCACCAATCAACTAAATATGCAGCGGAAAATAAATAACACGGTGATTTGTTTACGAATGGGGAAAACCCTAATGGCAAAAACCCCACCGGGTGATTTTCAGGTCACCACTCCCGAAACTCCACTATTATCAAATCAAGCGGTTACAAGTAAAGGAATCCCAAGTACCTTACCAACCTACAGTTGAACCCTTACCCCAATACCCAATTGGACTTGATCTGTAGCGACAGTTCCCACCTTTGATGCACGACTCCCAAGTACGTGACTAACCAATGCGCGAATCCCAATACGCGACTTCAGAACACCAACTGAGGAAGAATGGTTGGCTACAAAGTTCTTCAGATCATCCACTTGATGAATAGCAGGAAGATGCTTGGTTACAAAACCCTATGGTGCATATACACAACAACTTCTTGATGGAAGATGAACTAGGTCAAGAACTTTGTCTGTTGATCACAATTTACTTGAACAGAGATTGCTCAATGATAATGCAACTTGTGTCACCCAAAACGGCTCTTAAAATAATCCTTTTATATGTTTAGGGTTAGAAGAAAAGAAGCCCCACAAACACATTCACGGATCCCAAGAAAATCAGATTGGAATTCTGACTTTTTAATTCTCGACAGATAGCAGGTGTCGAGGTAGCTATCAAGGGATGTCGAGCTTTAAAAATTCTGCACTTCAACTTGCTTTTTCTTGGACAGACTTGATGACTTCAACACTTGACCTTGAAACATTGTTTCTTGAAGTATTAAAAACACCTAGATCTACCCAATTACAAGTAGAGTGCGTTTTGTCAAAGGATTAGCCAATTTACATAATTAAGTGACATATGTTCTTAAACAAGTTAAAACATATATGTCCTAACAATCTCCCCCTTTGGCAATCCGTGACAAAACCACAACAAACAAATGAGCATATAAGAGAAGTCATAAATCACTCAACTCATATTCACTTGTTAAATACAATAAAATCTATCCTAAAACAAACTCTTGAAAAACTTTGCAAGAAGAGAGCTTATGATAAGTAGACTTTGACAACCTGTATTTCTGAAACACTTTAAAACAAAACTCATCAAGGCATCTTGTGTGAAACAAAAATAATTAGATTGCATACAAGTATAAAGAACATGTGTATAAAGATAGAAAAGAAACAACACATGAAGAGAGAGGTGAAAGAAACATACATCAACATATATAAGAGATAGGATAAGTACAATGTATGTAAGAATGGTCAAAGGATCTCATATACAAGACCAATGTATCTAAAAGACAAGAAAAAAATACATATAGCCTCACTACATCCCTCAAAAATATGATAACACTCCCCCTATCAAAAATGTCTTATGCCAAAAATGTCCTATGCTAACTCTCCCCCTAAGATGACTACTCTCATAGCCCAAAACTACTCCCCCTTTTTGTCACGAGTGACAAAGGGTAGAGTGTCATGTAGACATCTCATCGGCAGAGCTAGCATCCCCATCATCATCATCATCATCCTCATCATCCTCAGAATCTGAAGCTGCTGGAGTAGGTGGTGAAGGAGTAGCCTCTGGAGCAAATTCACCCATGGTCGCCTGCCGTCATGCAATACGACCAACACTAATATTCACCTGATACAACTCAGCGGAGAGTGTATCAAGGTGAGTGTCCATGCGCTGCAGTTGTGCCATAATATCTCCAAGGGATATATCGCTCGAAGAGGAAGAAGGAGCAGATGTAGATGGAGCGGATCTGGATGGTGCTGAACGGGAGGGAGGAGTGGCACCTGGCTGTCTCGACTTGAACTGCGCCTCACTACGTTTTATGGTAGCGACATCTATAACAGATATGTGTGTGAAGTGGTCGGACACAGGAAAGGGGACAGAAAAATGGCGTAGAATTCGCATGATAGCAGAAGGAAAAATGAGCTTATCACGGGACGCCGAATCAAGATAGACCTCTATGATAGACCGGATGAAGTGAGAAGGAAAATCTATAGTAAGATGCTCAAGCAAAGAAAGCAAAAATCGAGCACGAGGCTCTGTGATAGAGTTATAGTGAGAAAGAGGATAGAGAACAAAAGTCATCACCATGTTCATGAATCTAGGACCTTTAGCAAAAGGTCTACATGATGTGAACTGATGCTCACCCCAATCTGCAGGGCACTCACAAAAAGCAGAGATGAGCTCATCTTTGGACACAGTCCTCAGACGCTCACAAGAGGGGTAATCAGGAAACTCTATCCTAGGTACCCTAAGCACATCCGCAACAAGCTGCGATGTGACAGGAATGCGCATACCTCGAACGCAGGTAAAAAAAATGAGGTACTGAAAGATCA
Organism: Quercus variabilis; assembly: GCA_030445155.1. Classification (NCBI taxonomy): domain Eukaryota; kingdom Viridiplantae; phylum Streptophyta; class Magnoliopsida; order Fagales; family Fagaceae; genus Quercus; species Quercus variabilis. Next base: position 16,419,947 of record CP129445.1, on the reverse strand, counting down.
ATCCCGTGGATGTTGGAGTAGAACTCCTGTATCAGCACGAGAGGGCAAGTGACCGGGATGTCACACAGTGACCCCCATCCCCTACTGTGAATGACAGAGGGAAGGTCAGTATCGGCGAAGTCCGCCAGAATGACTTGGCGTTCCGAATGAACACCTCGTCTAGAAAAGTTCTCCGAAAATGCCTTATGGGCATCTCCATCATGGAACCGAAGATCAAAGGAAGCAGAATCAGAAGAAGTAGATGCTCCAGAACACAGAGGGTTCCGAGCAGGAGTAGATTTACGTTTAGGTGCCATAGACACGACTAACGTAAAAAGAATGAGAAAAAGATAGAGGGGGAAACAATCAGAAAAGTCCCAAACACAGTTCAAATATATCAAATATGTTGAACAAGAATTACGTATGCATGGGAATGCATGAGCATGTGACATGCAAAGGAAAAACATCATGGGCTCAGCCCAATCTAATCCTAGTAGCACACAAACATAAGGCACGCATCTAAATGCATGTAAATATCATTGTAATGCAAATGAAATGCAATGTATGACATTTTGAAATCATTTAAGTACAAACCCAACCCAAAATTTCAAGAAAAACTCAACAATTTTGAAAAACCCCAAATTTCATGAAAAATCCCAAAAACTAGGTTTTCAAAACATGAAATGCATGAAAAATGAAGAGAATAGAGATCTTACCAAGTGATTTGAGCAAGAAATGAGCAAGATCCAAGTGGGTTGAAGGATTTGAGTGAAAGGAGAGTGAAAGGGAGATGAACAGGCACGGAGAGATCGAGAGAAATCGAGTGAGAAATGAAGAAAATTGCGATCTGCACTTAAATAGGCACCTCAGTAATTCTCGACAGCTGAGGTGTCGAGAGGTGTCGAGAAATCTGTCGAGGAAGGTATCGAGGAAAAAGCCTTCGACAGATACAGGTATCGAGAGGTATCGAGATGCAAGGAGAAATTCAGATATGAGAATTTCGATCGATCGCGAAGGTGTCAAAAAGGTATCGAGAAGGCAGAAGAAATCTCGATCGATCCGAAAGGTGTCGAGACAGGTGTCGAGAAAGAAGACACAAACAGCACAATTGAATCTCGATCGATCCAACAGGTGTTGAGGATCTGTCGAGAGGACAGAGATTTTCTCGATCGATCCATCAGGTGTCGAGGAGGTGTTGAGATTGCGATAAGAAACAACATGAGAAGCTCGACAGATGACCAGATATCGAGGAGGTGTCGAGGAAGGTGTCGAGATCACATAAAAATGCAGTTTTTCGAGAAGGGAAAAACACAGACATGAATGCAATCTAACACACATCTCAATCAAAGATCCACAGAAGTGATAAACCTCTCAAAACATCTCTCAACAAGAAAATGAGCATAAGGATCATGCAAAACACACACACACGCTAAACAAGTCTAACCAATTTTATATTTCAAAAACAAGTTATGACAGTTTAGTGAGCATACATTAACACATGTAAAACCTTTGTGATGGCCAAATCACATTGTACCTGCACATGTATCAAAAGTAGCAAAGAATATTGCGTGTTGTGTGTGAAAAACATCGCAAGATTGCATATGTGTATACATGTTATGACGATCTGAGATATGAGAAAATAACTTTTAATTCACACACAATCATAACTGTTTGATGGGGACTATCACCTTAGAGGTACATCCTATAACTCCCACATCTCCTAGAATACACGCTTGCAACCATATTTAAAGCATTTTTAATCTTTTTGCTTTTTATTTTCTTTGCATGTTTTCTTTTATTTTAGTATATCATACATGGGCATAAAAAGGAGAAAAGAAATACCCAAGATGTTAAGCATTTGACATCACACTTTTGCTATGCCGAAGCATATGAATGTCTTTGACACTGCACTTTTACTATGCCGAAGCATACAGGTGTCATATTATGATTGGCGGGCAACAGTGGTGAGATGGTTATTTATGCCTTTCTCTTAGGATTTTCTAGTCCTACCTGTCAAAAAGAGTGATATGAGTGTTAAGTTTTAAGAGATAACCTAATCTTACTCATCACAAACAAAAACCACAAAGCTCACTTGCTTAGTTGTGCATAGAGATACTCATCCAAGCTACAAGAGATACAAAGTTTAGAAAACTTTGTTTCATTGGCCATCCAAGGTACACAAATACCAAAGTACACATAACACACACTGTTTTTGTATTTTTCAATTTTTCAATTTTTTTTTTAATTTTTATATCAAAAACAAAATAAACAAAACTGAAAGTAAACACACAAAACATGTTAACAAAACAAAGCAAAAACTAGACTGACTCAGCAAAAAAGTAAAACACACAAGCAATGCAATAAACAGAAAAACAAGAAGGGAAAAAGAAAGTGATGAAATCACTTAAAGTCCTTTTTCTTCCATACCTTGGAAGAACCTTTCCTTTGATTGAAACCTTGAACAGGCGGTGAGGGGGAAGAATTTAAACCGTTCAAGTTCGAAAGGAACATGAGGGCTTTCAGAAGATCTCCAAGAAGAGCAAGGGAGGATGGAAGCTGATTATGGTTTCTAGATGCTATCACACCATTGCTCTGTTAAGTGGCTAACCACTTATAGCAATTTGGTCTAGTATGACCGGCAGCTCCACAATGATGACAGAGATGCTGCTTCTTTTGTTTAGGCTTTTGAGAGTTAGCCTTCTTAGCCCTAGGGTTTTTAGCATCTTTCTTATCTTGCTTAGGGGGTGCTCCTAAAATAGATTTCCCTTTGTCTAAGTTCTCACTAGCTAATTCAGTTTTAACATCAATATTCTCAATTTCAGTATTATTAGCAGGAGGAACAAAAACAGTATTGCTAGTAGAGGCAGTATTAGAGAAAGAAATACCATACCCCAAACCAGTTCGATCTGAAGCAGATTTCTGATTGCTAAGCATCTCATCAAGCTTTGCACTTGAAGTCCTCTCCAGTTGAGCTCTGACTTGAAACAGCGCTGCTTCAAGCTTCTTGGTCTTTTCAGCCAAAAAGTTGTTTTCAAATCTCAGTGCTCCAATAGTTTGATTCGCTTCATCAACCTTTGTGGACAACTCTTCACGTTCAAGTTCCACATCACTGAGCTTCTTGGTGGCCAGCCTATATAATTTCTCATGTTTTTCAGAGATCTTGTAAAGCTTCTCATAGGCTGAATGGATATCATCTTGATCATCCATCTTCTCAAATTTTGACTCCACCAGTTCTTCTTCTTCATCCACTTCTTCAACAATCCCTTCAGTAGGATTGACTGTGGCAGTGAAGGCATTTAGGATTCCGTCATCCTCATTGTCGGAATCATCTTCAGGCTCAGTGTCACTTAGGGTTACAGCAAGGGCTTTGCTTTTCCCAATGCTCTTCAGATATGTAAGACACTCATGTTTCATGTGTTCGAACCCATGACAACCAAAGCACTTTGGTCCTGCGGGAACAGTATACTGACCGCCCTCCTTAGCATCCTTCTTTCCTTTGTCTTGGCTTTTAAATTGAGAAGAACTGAACTGCCTGCGGTCATTGTCGAAACTCCTTCCATTGGCATTCTTCATAAACTTTTTGAACTGCCGAGTGATGTAGGACTTCATCTTGGAATCTTCATCATCAGAAGACTCATCTGTATCACTGCTCTTCGCCTTCAAGGCCATGCTTTTGCCTTTATTGGACTTGCCAATCCTAGATAACCCTATTTCATAGGTCTGCAAGTTTCCAACCAGCTCAGTCAAAGGAATCTTGTCTATATCCTTTGATTCCTCAATTGTCGTAATCTTGGCATGAAATCTCTTAGGTAGAGATCTGAGCACCTTCCTTACAATCTTGGGTTCAGGGATGGTTTCCCCAAGATTGAAGGCTGAGTTTACTATGTCCTTGAGCTTGGCATATAACTCATCAAACGACTCATCCTCCTCCATCTTAATTTCTTCAAAACTTGTAGTGAGCCTCTGAAATTTTGAATCTTTGACAGCCTTTGTTCCTTCATAGGTTGTCTGGAGGATGGTCCAGGCCTCCTTGGCAGTTTCAGTTGAGGATATCTTCTTGAACTCCTCATTGGTAACTGCACTAAATAGGGCATTTAACGCTCTGCTGTTGAAGTTAGCTGCCTTGATCTTTGCATCATCCCAATCGGCCGGATCTTCTGTTGGCTTAGTCCAGCCAATCTCTACAGTTTGCCACACCTTTTCATCCAAAAACTGCAAGAAAGCTCTCATGCGTACTTTCCAGTATGCATAGTTAGTGCCATCAAATAAAGGAGGTATAATTAATGATTGTCCTCTATCCATGACAAACAGGGGTCAATGGATCAAACACAGCAAAGATTAAATCCTAATCAGAGTGTGCCTGCTTTGATACCACTAGTTAGGTCACAATCTGAATGACCCCTTGTGATTAATCCTAATTAATTAATTTAGCCAAGTAATTAATTAACCAATTAATCATGCAATTTTGTGGAAGCACAAACAAATCACCAATCAACTAAATATGCAGCGGAAAATAAATAACACGGTGATTTGTTTACGAATGGGGAAAACCGTAATGGCAAAAACTCCACCGGGTGATTTTCAGGTCATCACTCCCGAAACTCCACTATTATCAAATCAAGCGGTTACAAGTAAAGGAATCCCAAGTACCTTACCAACCTACAGTTGAACCCTTACCCCAATACCCAATTGGACTTGATCTGTAGCGACAGTTCCCACCTTTGATGCACGGCTCCCAAGTACGTGACTAACCAATGCGCGAATCCCAATACGCGACTTCAGAACACCAACTGAGGAAGAATGGTTGGCTGCAAAGTTCTTCAGATCATCCACTTGATGAATAGCAGGAAGATGCTTGGTTATAAAACCCTATGGTGCACATACACAGCAACTTCTTGATAGAAGATGAACTAGGTCAAGAACTTTGTCTATTGATCACAATTTGCTTGAACAGAGATTGCTCAATGATAATGCAACTTGTGTCACCCAAAACGGCTCTTAAAATAATCCTTTTATATGTTTAGGGTTAGAAGAAAAGAAGCCCTAAAAACACATTCACGGATCCCAAGAAAATCAGATTGGAATTTTGACTTTTTAATTCTCGATAGATAGCAAGTGTCGAGGTAGCTATCGAGAGGTGTCGAACTTTAAAAATTCTGCACTTCAACTTGCTTTTTCTTGGACAGACTTGATGACTTCAACACTTGACCTTGAAACATTGTTTCTTGAAGTATTAAAAACACCTAGATCTATCCAATTACAAGCAGAGTGCGTTTTGTCAAAAGATTAGCCAATTTACATAATTAAGTGACATATGTTCTTAAACAAGTTAAAACATATATGTCCTAACAGGTTTTATGGTTGATCGTTGCCTTGTTGGTGCCATTCGGATAAATATTCTCTAATCATCGCATGAAAAAGTGCACTTTTGGTTAAATATTTTCTTATTGAGTTGGGTGGAGGTTCGTTATATCATGTCATGGGTCAGAGTTACAAACAATTCCATTGTATTTATCACGGGGAAGTACGTGGCCATAAATTATAAATAAATAAATAAATATATATATATATATATATATATATATATTCTTTTGAGCGAGCGCAAAAAGTGACTAACCATGCAAAAGTTCACCTTTATCCGTTATTCGGGAGAAAAATGTGAAACAATACAATAGCCAAAAGTTATGTTGGTTCTTACATTTTTTTAAATTACAGCCAATTTATTTTATGTTATTTTCATCTTCTAATCGATTTAGTTTAGTTATTTTCGTTTTACAGTTAATTTGGTCTTTACCGTCAATTCATTAATAGAAAATGCGTATATAACTAATAATGTGCACGTTTGACATACTTGAAGCCTAGGTGGCTTATAAAATAATGTTAAAAAGTTTTAATTAACATAAAAAAAATGCCACCTTAGCATTTAATAAATAGAAAAAAAAAACCACATTAGAAAAAAAAAATGAATTGATGACTTTTAAGTCAAAAGAAATTATTTTTTTAAAAAAAATAAAAAATAAAACCTCAAAATTCTCTATTATTTTCTCTCAATCCAAACACACTCAAACAAAGAGAAATTGGCTAGAAAATGAACCAAACCCATAATCAATAAAACTCAAATACAACACACAAAATGAAACAGAGCATTTATATATCAGATCAGATGCAATAAAAACTAAAAGATAAACTAGATCTAGAACGTAATATTAGATCCAAAGCAAAACAAGAATATCTAATCAAAAAAGACATTGGATCCACAATCACAATGACAAAACAAAATTGAGAGCTTAGATTTGTGCTACAACCCAAGAGCTTGTTTAGACCTCCAATTAAAAATTATAGCTAGATTACTTTTACTCTAATTTATCTAAGTGCGAAATAAGAGTAAATGAAGCGCAATCACCGGATCTACTTTAGTGCATACACATGAACAATAAACAATAAAAATAAAACACAAGAGTAAGGGAAGAGAGATGCAAACATAAGATAACACCAAAACGTGTTATCGAAGAGAAAACCGAAGAATTCAGTGAAAAACCTCTTCGCGACCCTCCAAGTCAAAATCGATCCACTAGAAAATAACGTTGGAGTACACGAATAACAAAAGATCCTCCAAACTTAGTCTACCCAATGTACATGAGCCTTCCAAGCTCCTGCTACTAATGGACTTCTCGGAGTCATGTCTTCTCTAACTTTCGGGATCTCGCAATACGCCTGATTGCATCTACCAAGCCTCATCAGCTTCTTTTAGAAAATCCCCAAAACTTCCCAAACTCCAAACATACTCTTTATACTTTGAAAATGTGTGAGTTGTGTTTGAGTACAAATCTTCTTTCAATGTATGACAATGGGAAAGGGAAAGAGAAGAGGCTACAATGATTTCTCGCTAAGAATAAGTAGCTTTCTCTTTAAAAGATAGGTGTGTTGTGTTGTAAAAAGCCTATCTAGGGTTTTTCTCTGAATAGCCTCTCTTCTTTTTGTGGGTAATGAGGGTATATATAGTATGGGTGAAAAATAAAAAAGTTACATTTAAAATCCTTCAGGCAGAGAATTTTGTGGGTACCTCGCAGGTTGGCCTTTCTCGCGAGACACTCGAGAAACTAACAGCCTGGCATGACTTTTTAATTTCCAGCATGTGCTTCTCACGTGCCCTTTTTCGGGAACCTTTACTCGCGAGCTTCTTGCGAGTTAGTCACGAAATTGCACCGATTCTTCATTTCATGCTCGATTATTCTTCATCAACTTAATACTAAATCCAATATAATAAAATTGCACAAAATACAAGAAAAAAATTAAAGCAAATACAACACTTTTTGTCATAGAATAAAGCCAACACAAACCATAGTTATAAATCACAATTTTACAAAAACAAAATGAAAAAATTCACCTACAAGGCTGTGACCCCACCACTGGTTAGGATTTTCATGCAGGATAGATTTTTATTTTTTAGTTCCAAGCCTTGAAGAGATATATAGCATAGCATGAGGTTGGTTCGATTCAAGTAATAATGTTTTCCACTATCTAAAACCATAATTAAGTCCTTCTTAGACTGAGATTAAACATGGATAACATGTGACTAGGTGTCTGTTTAGGACTTTGGGTACCTCATTCTTTAGTGGTTTATTTGTTTATCATAATTTATAATTTTTGGTAATATTTGTGTTAAATGTGTGATAAAAATTAAGAGTTATTTTATTTTTTTAAGAAAATTTAAATTTATTATTATTATATATTTTTCTTTTTCAGATTATCAACCTTTTCACACAATGATTTATTTCTTCTTTTGTATTTCTCAATCAAAGAGGTAGACTCACATAGACTATTGTGAAGAATGTGGTTCTTGCTTTCAAAATATTTCAGCATGTGAATGACCATCCTAGCATGTTTCCTGGATTTAATTAACTCTAAGAGTTCCTTAGAGTATCCTTCAAATATACTTATAGAGTCATTTTCACAAACACTCAAACCACAATTCAGCATAACCCTTTTTACAGCAGCATCCATAGCCAAGGGGTCTAAGATCGCACTCAGGTAATCAAACCACAAAGAGTGCACCTGCTCTGATACCAAATGAAAGTTCAATATGGGTATGAAACACCCTTGAACGTTTAGATCCCCAATTACAAAAATACCAACACAAGCTATATAACAAACAACTTATGTGCGGAAAATGATAAATAGCTTATATCGGAATAGAGACACAATCTAAACCATAAATAATCACACACACAACTGTAATTAACTGGTAAAGATAAAGGGAAGAGAAATGCAAACACAAGGACAACACTCGATGTGTTATCGAAGAGGAAACTGAAGCTCTCGGCGAAAAACCTCTTCGCCGCCCTCCAAGCGGTCAATAATCCACTAGAAAATGTAATTGGGATACAAAAACAGCAATAGACCCTCCAAGCCTAATCTACCCAGGTACCTAAGCTCTCCAAACTTCCTATTCCAACGAGGTTGCGCCGAACTTTTTTTTTTTCTAGCTTATCGGATTCTGCTATAAACCATAGCATCAACCAATCACCATTGGTTTCTTCCTAAACTGCTTCCCAAAGCACCAAATGGACCTTCTCACAGACGTGAGTGTGGTGAGATAAGGGTTTGGTAAATGACCTCTCAATAGTATGACAATGGAGAAGAAGAGAGTAAAGGAATTTGTAGAGTCTCTTTAGATGAAAATTGGGGATGAGGCAATCTTGTTTGTCTCTAGGGTTTTCTCTCACAAAAATTCTCTCTGGAAGCTCTCTCAATATGATGGGTATAAGGGTGTATATATAGTAGGGTGAGAAGGGAATGCAAAACGTTAGTTTTTGCCAAACAGGGCAAGTTGACAACTTGGTCTCGCGGCTTGTCTAAGTCGCGAGTTCAAGTCGCGACGTAACGGCCTGGCCAGTCTGGAACTTTTGTCCTGTAGCGTGACAGCTGGCGCGACCCTTCAGCTTCCCAGTGTGCCTCTCACGTACCAGCCTTTCGCGGCTTGCCAGTCGCGATCCACCCGCGAGCCTCTGTTTTTCTTACACACTCTTGAGCTTTTCTTCACATCTTCTCACACACTACCCTTACAATTTTTCCACCTAAATACAGGGTTGCTAAATGCTAAATTACAAGCAAATTGGTCACAGAATAAAGCCAATTAAATGGTTGATTACATTCAACCTTACAAAAACAAAATGAAAAAGTTCACCTGTCCCCACCTTTGTTTAAAATTTTCATACAGGATAGATTTTTAGTTCCAAGCCTTGAAATGATAGCATAGAATGAGGTTGGTTCGATTCAAGTAATAATGTTTTCCACTATCTAAAACCATAATTTAGTCCTTTGTAGACTATTTCTCAAAAAGAAAAAAAAAATAGTCCTTTGTAGACTGAGATTAGACATGAATAACATGTGATTAGGTTTCTGTTTAGCACTTTGGGTACCTCAGTTTTCGATAGCTTATTTGTTTGTCAAAATATATAATTTTTGGTAATATTTATTTTTAATGTGTGATAAAAATTAAAAGTTAGTTTATTTTTTGAAAATATTAAAATTGATTATTAATTTTTTTAAAAAAAATCTGAGACAAAAAAGAAAAATTTTTGTCTTTATCCAAACGTACACCAACAAAGAATTCACTTTATTTATAATTTGATATTATGTTAATTTACTTTCTGAAAACAAAGTTCTTACTTTAATTTGATTGAGAAATTTAGGTGGCTTGTCTCAAGAAATATTCAAATTGTGGAATGAATAATTATGGATAGAATCCTTTTTTTTTTTTGGAACCGGATTATAGTATCAAAACGTACATAACTACATACATATTTAGTTATTTACACTCTTTTTTTTTTTTTCGTATACATGTTTACTTTGATTCTCAATATATGTATATATATTTGAGAATATCTTTCAGTTAAAAAAGTGGGAAAAACAAAAAAACAAAACAAAAAACACCCCTATATACTTTGATTGTTGCCTACAAAACGTACAGGCAACTGAGGACAAGATTGACTCTAATAATGTGCTAGTGACTAGAGTGTTCCGCAAATTCAAACAAGTACTACTACTAAAAAATCATCATTTACAGGATTAAAAGTAGAATTAATCACACAACTCAAAAAGTATGTGGAGACAAATGGACTCCGATATGCTAATTTTTCACTTATTCAAATGAAAACTAGAAGTGTCATATACTACATCATCATCAACATCATATGCGGTTGGAGTTAGGACGCCAACTAAGGCACTATTTGCCAATAATACCATACTTATCTGTTTTATATTATTAGAATAGAACAATGGTTCTATCAAATCACAATATAGATTTCAAGAGTCTAGTATTTTTTTTTTTTTTTTAATTTATGAATAAGGATAATTATATAGATAGAGAATAAAGAAAGTGAAGAAAGAAACCTCAGAAAAAAGAGAAGAAATAGAAATGGGTCCTTCCCAATTACCAGAAAATAATAAAGAGAATCCTAGCAGATGAGAGAACTTAATACAACTTTGACGTCTAAGAGATAAGAAACAATGAACCATGGAGGAGATGAGTAAATATTCTGCAAAGTATCGATAACTCCTTTGGAATCTCCTTAAAAAAGAACATAAAAATACTTGTGGAAGACAGCTAGTTTGATGGCTTGAAGTGCAGCTTGCATTTCTTCAAGAATTGGATGAGAGGGAGGGAACAGATTTGAGTAAGCAAATTCATTTCTCCCATCAACAGCAATAATGGTGGCATAGGCCTAATTGTCACATTAAAATTTATTTTAATCCAACTGAATTGGAGAGGAAACTATTTCAATGTCACGCACTAGGTGAGATGTCCAAAGTCTTCAAGCCATTATATGTTCTAAATAAGCCTTGTAATTTGCAAGTATTGTTTTTGATCTACTAATGAGAGAAGCCCTCACTTGTTAATTGTTATAAAAATTAAATTATCAAAAACAATCACCATATAATTATTTCTAAACAAAACTTGTATTCTTCTAAATATCCTAGAAAATATAACCCTTGCTTAAAATATAGAGTTCATAATTTTCTTTGAGAATATTTTAAACTATTCTCTCCACATTTCAAAACAAAATACATAAAAACCTTAACAAGAAGAAACACTGCAACATTTAAACCTAAAAATTTAGAATTGACTATAAATTCTCACCTAATTAATTACAAACAAACCTCAAAATTTTTTTAGAATTTAATTACTATAGATTCTCACCAAATTAATTACAGTCAATCACATGTATTCCTATATCATTCTATAATATCCAAAACCATACTTTAAATTCTTACTCCTTTTCATTTTTTTTTTTTTTGGTGGTTAACATGCACTTTTAATCTACCAATATTATTGTAGGTCTTACTTCCTCTTTTCCTTTCCTTGACTTCTAATCAAATCATTTAAAACCCTTTAAATAAAGATAGGATCGTGTCCACAACACTAAACTCCCATTTTATGGGATTCAAAAGAGGTTAGTGAGCAATCCTTTAATAAAATTAAAATATCTTATGGTTTAATACTTTATTCCCTTTTTTCAAATCCCATTTTTCTTTCATAACAAACCATCGATATCTGCAAATCCTATACTATCATATCATACCTAACCAATATTACACATGATTCAACAAGTCACGGTTCAACCTTACACATGGTGGTGAATTCTTTTTCAACCACAAATGGACAAGCAGATTAAGAGAAATTGGATACTTCCGGTCTCCAACAACTAAGTTAAATATTGAATATATCTAGCTACAGTCAGGATGTTGATGTTGTTGCTGTTGCTGTTGCTGCTGCTGCTCCAGTAAGTAAAATCCTTAGAGACTTCCTCAGCCGGGAAATACATTTTCGATGCCCACGGCCTTGTTTGTGTTGTTCCCACTCATGTCCCCAAGTACCCTATCCCCACAAGCCTGCATATGGAAAATTCATTAGCATACTAAAGCCACAAGAAACACAGTATATAAAATAAAAAGGCTAAAGAAGAGGAAACGGGAACAATATCCTAGACACAGTCTCACATAATGCTGACAATACCATCACCACCAAAGCCTGTCCCAAAACTTTTGGAGTCGGCTTAGCTATGAATCTTTAACAGACTAATTGGTATCGACCACAAGTATTCTTCACCATTCTATTCCATCAAAAATCATAATCTTTGTCTCACAAAATGCTGACCTGACATATATATTGAGTCCATAAGTCCCTCTGGGTTAATTTCGGTCCCATGTTATTTGGAGCCTCCAAATCAGGCATTGAGCTGGCATTCTCATTAAGGAAAGATCTAATAATTTTTCAGCAGGTTTGGCTACTTGCAAAGCCCATGAGTCATCTGATTTGCCTAGAATATGAGAAGTTGAGCACATTAAGCTTGATTCAGTATTTTATTTATTTATTTATCTTATAACTATTAAAATTGATTCAGTAAATGGGGCAGAATAAACCAAAAAGGAGAATAAAAGACATACATGATATGGATTCTGTTGCATCAACATAATGTATGTTCCACCCGAACAATGTTTGCAGCCGATTTATCCTCCTTTTCTGAACAAAAACAAATTGTATGACAAAAGGCTTCACCATCGTATAACTGATATTAATTACATGCAAATAAATTCAGGACAGGCACTTATGCAGCCCATCAGTTCTTCTTCTTCTTCTTCTTTTCTTTGGTAACTACTAATAAATAAATAAATGGTCTTAACAAAGTTTCCACAGGGATCTACAGTTATAGATTTGATGAGTAGTTTTGGGGAAAGAAAAAACTTGAAACTCAAATTTCTAGCTTGTCTAAAACGTGTACTCAAATATTAAGGATGAGAAAGTTAATTTACAACTGCTAAAATTCTAAGAGAGAACTTTAAAAAATCTGAAGAACAATTACAACTGGGCAAAACACCACAATCAACACCTTTAAATAAGAAAGACTGAGTTGATTTAAATTGAAAGAACAAAACAAAATAGGGGAAGACAAAAAATAACATTAATAAAAGTAGCAAAAAATTATGTATCAGTTAAGAAAGTAACAGAAAGTAAAACTTTGTTGTTGTTGTAGTATTTCCGAACCATCAAAGATTTTAATCAATAATCCAGGACTTGATTGCTATAAATGTCAATACCCCATGATCCATATAATACCAGAATATGTTATGACCAATTTTGGAATGAAAGTGTCACATGTTATAAAACTTAGTAAGTGCAAATCTACTTTTTATCCTCTCTCTTTTTTCTTTTCTTTTTTGGGGGGACGGGTGGTGTGCAAGTCTATGAATCTATGAAACTGTTATAAAATATACTTGACGACGAACAAGTCTTCGGGTGTTCAATTTCATTCTGTCAATGGCTTCTTTTAGCAGAATTTTAGGTTGGTTGTCACCAATGGTATCCAAGATTACCTGAATATTCTCTTTCAACATCTTATTACCCTTGTTTATAGATCTCAGGGACAAAGACCCTTCAGTGGAATCACTTTCTTCATCACATCTGCCTTCTAAAAAACAATCTTTCAGAAAATTTTCAAACTCCCGAGCACCGATGACTTGTCGCAGACCTCTGGTGTAATCTGCATTTGGATTGTAAATGTCAAAGACTTCATTTAGTAATCCAGCTTCTATCATGCAATCAACTCTTTGTTCCACATATTGGTCCAGTACAGGGAGAGAAGCATCCACGCATATAAAATGGCAATTGTATCGAAAATTATTGACTTGACCCCAATTCTGCCCTGCCACATGTAACATTTTAACATAAATTAAACACGTACGTTATATCCATTGCACATCTCCTTATGAGGAAAGTGAAGGGGGGGGAGGGGGGAGGGTAGATCCTGATGGCTACTGGAACTAATCAAACTGCAAAATTCGAAAGTAGAATAAACTTTTATAAATCTGGAAACATAAATTCCACAGAAACAATATGTAAAGGATAACTAAAAAGCATATGCATCTTGTTATATATTGCATTTCAACACTCATTGGCATTTTCATATTATCTTAGTATCCATTAGACCCATGCATTTGGAACTAGCCTATAAGCTAGCTTTTTGCTTTTTACTATAATTTTTTAAAACTTTATTTTTTTTCACTTTTTCTAAGTACACGCATACTTTAACACATTTTTAGTAAAAAACTAAATAAGTGTTTCCAAACATACAAAACTGAGGAAATACTTGGTGCATAACAGCAAGTGTAATAACAATCAGCATACACAGTGGAAAAAGGCTCCAGCTTCTATGAGTCTTGAGAGCCGGTTGATGACCCACAATTAGCTCATAGACAAAAGCAGAGAAAAAACTTGATATATCATTACATAGAGATGTCCTAGCTCTCGAGGGCACCAAAACCTAACTCAATTAAGCCTTAAATTCCAATTAACCTCATATACTAACTAGGGGAAGCCACATATATTATTTTCTGTTATTCTATCCTTGTCTAAAAATATAATCTCTGCCGCCTTCCTATTTAAGTTATTCATCTCCTGTACTTCTGGTTCTACCCATGTTATTTCAGGCATCCATCTATCTTTTTTCCCTCTATCAATTTGTAAAGAATCGATTCATTACCAGAGACTAAATTTTCCTCTATTATCCTACCACAATCCTTCCTCTAGGGTTGGGACCAGCAGTGTACAACATATAGGACCCAAAGCACTGTCACAGCCAGAGCTAATGGGCATCAAAACTAAACATCAAGGAAGGAAAAAAAAAAAAAGTACATGAAATAGCTGCTCTCTGTTGCAAAATATAAAGCTTGTTCCAGAACCACAACAGCACCCAAAAAGGGTAAAAGACGTCAAAGTTCTTTAATGCAAGACAATTATGACCAAATAAATATTAATTACAAACCTTGGCTGTCTTTTCCTGAAAAAGTTTGCTTGAAGGCACACCAGAACGGGAGTAAAGATTGAGATTTTGACTAATCTGCAAGAGATGCAACCAAAACTGAATCATCCAAACATTGTCATTAGATAGATTTGTCATAATGAAGTAAAGATCTTTAAAGGGAAAAAAAAGAAAAAGAAAAAAGCAGGCTTGTCATTCTCTTGGAAGGATCGCACACAAATATATGTCGTAAGTTTTGGCATCAATTATTAGTACTGGTGAGGAGAATTGCAGATAAGCATATATTTATCTGAATGCAGAAGCTATATACAATAGGATAATAATCAACATCAAGCCACTGCTTGAAAAACTGAAATCCTAATAAGTAATAACAAATAAAAAAAACTGTTGCAAACTTACATCAACAGTCAGGATTTTGAAGGGAAAAGAGGAGGTTTTTTGTTTTTTTTGGCGGCGGCGGGGGGGTGGGTGACATTAAAAAAGTTCCACCTTCTCAGCAACCACATAAAATAGAAATCTTCAAAAGACCATCAAAATAACAAATACTTCTGAGGAATAAGTTACATACGTCTCTACATCCATGTCATGTCAATTACACTTTCCTTTTTTTGTTTCCTGATTTCAGATTTCAATAATAACTTCCTCGAACTAACATACTGTTGATGGATGGACTCACCCAAAGGGCATAATATTATTAATAATAATTAATACCATAACATAATTAAAATTATCAGTACCAGTGAAGTACTTCATACGATCAGAGAGGCCAATGAATGTATAAATCAAAGACAATGATGCAAAGTGAGAATGATAAACAAATAACTCTATAGCCAGAAAAAATGCATAATTTTCACACATCAATTCCTAACAAAAGCATATATGCAAATATGTTCGAATGCAAAGTACATAACCCAGAAAGAGTAATATGCAAATCCTTAGAAGACTCCAACACGGGGCTAGCGCGACGAAGTTGATCAAGACAGGACTCTCAAGCTACTAGGCCTGGCCTTGGCCATGCCTTAATTTTGAAGAGGCAAGCTGCCCAGTTTACTGCCAACAGCTACAAACCAATTCTTACTTATAAGTATTACAGAACTAGTAAGGTGTGTTTTTAATTACTGAGTTATTTCTGTTCTTCACTATAAAATTTGATTTCATAAAGAGTCAAGGAAGAGAGGAATTGTTAGAAATGGAAACAACGTCAACTACAGCCAACAACACAAGTACACAACAGAAGTATATTATAAGTGCACCCTTGCTTATATATTGCAAGGAAAGAATACATAATAAGCTGGCACCCTTACTTTTCTATGGTTATTTGGATGGATTCTGTTCGCTGCAACTGGATCAATGTCCTTAAAGATGGTCATAACTATAGTCAGAACTGTCTCTCCCAAAATCCAGCTCTTTATCTGTCTGTTCATCTCCTGTTAAATTATAACGAATGTCAGATGTATATAAGACAAGTGTAGAATTTAAAAGCTATAGAATAGCTAATTACCAAGAGGGCCACTTAAACAGCCTTCATCCATATCTTCTGCTGAATCATCTAAGAGGAATGCACTTACAAGAGCCTGGATACAGTCAATAACAACCCCCCCAACAAAAACAAGAGAGAGAGAGAGAGAGAGAGAGAGAGATTAGGATAAAATAAGGATGCTGTGATAGTTTGTAACCTTGTAACATGAAAATTGGAAGAGAAATCTCTTGAGTTTAATAGATTAATGAAGATCATTTGCTCCATATAAAAATTTACAGACATAGTGCAAGTTAAATAAATTTACACCAATTATTTCTGGTACAAAGTTTTATCTTCTTTACCATGAAAGGCAAGAATGAAACAATCTCCTACCTGGATATAGTAATTTGTACCCCCAACAATGACCAGCATGCAGTTGCGAAGCAATATGTCATTGATGAGCTGAAAACCCAAATGCCAAGTCAAATTCAGAATTACATCAAAGGGCAATATGTAATGGTAATACAATGTCTTAATCACCACATTTAGATCATTATTGATCATATTTAATAATATAAAAACCCAAGTCACCACAAATACTATAAAGCAATGAACAATAATAAAATATAAGTTTATAAAAAGAGAAAAAAGATAATCAATAGTATCAATACACGAGAAAAGCTCAAAGGAAGACAAAATGTCAACAAAAAGGGGCTTCTGGAGCACAACACAGCACTTTTTTTTAGGAATTAAAATATATGAGGAAAGAACCGACCAAAAAAAAAAAAAGAGGCCAAATCCATTCAATGCCTATCATGATGTAGAAAAAAAATAATCTAGAAAGGGATTGTGAATCAACATATAGAAGCTTGCATTCAACCCACCAATCGGACCTAATGCCTTGGGTTAATTTATCGTAGATTGATGAGTTAGATTGGGTTGTGACTTTTTTTTTAAAGCTTGGGTTTGTTAGGATCAAGTTGGAAAAGTTTTTAACCCAAATAACCCACTCCAACTCAGGATTTTGAGAATTTGTTACCTTGTGATATTTTGAGACTTACTTTTTTATAAAATTGAAATATTAGGCTCAATTGATTAAATTATAATAAATTTTTTGAAACATGTACTTAAATAATTGAGTGAAAACTCAAATTTTTATTAGGTTGGAGATTTCAAGTTTTTTAAGACTTTCCTTCTCTCACAATGTTTACCTAAACAATTAACTAGTCAGTCCATAAAGTCAAATCCAAGTTACAACCCAAATCATCCCAATCAAACCCTCTTTGCCTAGCTGGTGGCGTTAGAATCAAGCCCTCTGCCATGCTTTCCAATAGACCCGGCATATTGAACAATGCCTCCTCGTCGAAGAAAAACGTCCCAGGTTGCTCTGGATTATCCTTACTCTCACATAAAATTTCCAGTGTTATTTCAGGCTCTACAACCTCCTTTTTTCTTTCCATGAATTGTATGTCCTCTAAACAAGGTTCCAAAACCTTTTCTTCCTTCTTATTATCACGTGGCTTAAAGGCCTCGGCAGCTTTTTGAGCAGCCATTTGTATATCCTTAGCAGAAGATGAGTTGGGTCGTGGAACAAGCCAAGCGGAGTTAGGAAAATTGAGCTCAGCCAAAGTACCCCGAAGTGCCAAGGCAGCTACATCGTGTGCCCTAGCAGCCATCTCTGGGGTAGGGAAAGTACCTAACCAAATCCTTGACTTCTTGTTTGGTTCACGAACTTCACTAACCCATTTTGTACCATTTTTTTGCCTAACACCCTTATAGATTGGGTGACGGGTCTCTTTGAATTTCTTTCTTCCGGCTTTTCGCTTGTGGGATTTAAGCGAGGCTTGTGATGAAGATGAAGAAGATGAAGAACAAGAAGTAGGGTTGCATGGACTGCATGGAGAAAGTTGGGACGAAGAAGATGATGAGGAAGACAAAGACTCAGATTCATGGTCCATTTTGTGAGAGAGAGAGAATTAGAGTACTGTGATTCTATAAATTAATTGAGAAAAGAGCCACTTTAAAAAGAGAGTGGAGTTTATGACTGAAAAAAACACAGAGCTCTATAGGTATATATATATATATATATATACATATTATTGGGAAGATGGGGAATTGGAGAACACGTGAAACACGTGAGGCACGAAGCACTTTGTCGGCGTGGAAAAATGAACGAGAATTTGAAAATGCACGTGTGAATGCAGTGACGGAAATAGGGGGGCGCGGGGCCATGGCGCCAGAGGTTTTAAATTTTCCATTAATAGGTGAAGAAAATTATGAATAATCTAAAATGTTACTTATCTAGCTTTCCTAAGATTTTGAGGAGAAAAAATTATAGGAATAGTAATAGGTGGTTAGTTGTTGGAATTTCAGTTCATTTAGGTTTATTATTTTGAGTGATTTGGGTCGTTTCAGTAAATACTAACCGAAATTCAAGATTTGGCTAGTATGAAGCTTGTACTTTAAAAAAATCTTAAAAATTAAACAAATCTGCATTTTGTACACCTAAAAACCTCAAAAAGAAAAAAGTGAAAAAAAGTGAAATGAATAAACGTACCTGTATAGCTACCAAAAAAAAGAAAGTGTGACGAGAAATTTATGAGTGAGAACTAGAGAAAAGGCATTGGTATTGAACTACTGATAGAAGACGAAGAAAAGTGATACTATGGTAAACTTATAAAAGTGAAGATGAAGACGAAGATGTGTTGAAATTCAAAAGTGGGTAGTATAGAAATTGAGGAGACAGGACAGATCACAAAAGACTTGTGTGGATAAAAAAAAAGCAAGAGAAAAAAAATATAAATGAAAAGAGAGTAAGATATAGCTGGTGAGGAAAAAAATAATAATAAAAAGGATGGAAATAAATTTGTCTTGGCCAGTGTGCTTAGCCAAGGAATGAAGCCACTGCCCCAGCTTATTTCAATTTTGGCATTTTGTTGCATCAGGGGCGGAGCCAGGGGGGGTCGAGAGGGGGCACTTGCCCCCCCTGGCCCACCCAAAAAAACTTTTAATATTTACTTAACTTACCTTGATGCATTTGAGGTAGAAAAATAGAACTATTACTAATGAAAAGTTATAAAATGGTAAACAAACAATCAGCTGCTTGCATGAGATAATTGGGAGCATAGCCCACTTTTGTCCTCTTAAAATATAAGCCCATCCTATATTAACATAATCCAATTCTATTATTAAATAAAAAAAATTAAAAAAAAAAAACCAAACAAACAAACAGATACACCTTGATGCGTGTCTAACTTATAACCCCATATTGTTTGATTTTTCTATTGTCTTTCTTTGGTAACTTTTTAAGTGCATTTCTTGTATTGTAGTATAAATAAATGGTTAATAAATAGGATGGCTTTTCAAAAATAAGTTTGCATGTTAAGCTAAAATAAATAGACCTATAACATATAGCTGTACCAAAATATTGATCTCAAATATTGTATGTATATGTTCGCTTGTATGTGTATAAATGTCCTTGTCAAATGTAATTTTTGCCCCCTCTCAAGTTAGATTCTAGCTCCGCCACTGTGTTGCATTAAAAGAATTAATGTGTATTTTAATTAAAATAATAGTAATTTAAGACTTGTGAGTTATATTAGATTAATTATAAAGCAACAATATTTATAAATATATGAAAATATAAATTTTAAGTTTTTAAAAAAGTAATAGGATATGAAATTATATATATATATATATATATATATAATTTTTTTTAACCCAAAACGCTCTGATATGGTATGCCGAAATTGATCGATACCGAAATTTTTCGTTCTATCGAATAAACCAAAATGGTGTCCAAAATGGTATTCATAACATTGATTGTTGGTTCTAATTT
Organism: Quercus variabilis; assembly: GCA_030445155.1. Lineage (NCBI taxonomy): Eukaryota > Viridiplantae > Streptophyta > Magnoliopsida > Fagales > Fagaceae > Quercus > Quercus variabilis. The sequence goes on along the minus strand of CP129445.1, from coordinate 16,399,849 downwards.
AAACTTATTATTGAAATTACTTTTTTGCCTTACCACTAATAACATATAACAACCTGTTATTTAAAATTTGTTGTAAAAATGTTATAGATATAATATTTCTCAATTAATTCTTTCCAAAATCCATTTTGGCGGTCTCTTTAAAATTTTAAAATGCAAAAAACTGTTAAAAATAGCATTTAACCCATTATTTGGCCTATAATCTCTCAAAATTCAATTAGAGAAACAACTTTACCAAATTTCACGTCACCAAAAAAATGAACCCAAATTTGTTTAGATCTCATATTCAATGTAAATCAAGACCCTTTCATCCAAATAAAAAAGAAAAAAAAATTAAAACCATTCTTAGTATTTCACTCAAAAATTATTCTCCTTACACCTCTGAAACTAAAACAATGCTGAAACTATGCAAAATTAATATGGTCTCGTTGTGCGGCTCGATTCTTTGTCATTGTGTTGCTTAAACTAGCCTCGATTTTGTGCAAATCCACCCCTGGCCCTTGTCGTCTATTCAGCTCTGTCTCTCTCTCTCTCTCTCTCTCATGCAGTGAGTATTGAGAATGCATTTGATTGCAGTTGGTTGGTGATATTATCTAAGTTCTTGTTCTTAGCAAGTGGCTTACAGTTGGTTTGCACTATTGGCTTAGAAAATTGATAAAATATAATTTTGATGAGATCATTCAAATGACATTGCAAAACCCAACTTCTACTATTTTTTTTATAATTTATAATCAACTTCTACTGTACAGTTAACTTCTACTATTTTATTTTATATTAAGTTTATATATTGTTTAGGTTTTTTCTTTTACAGTACATGTTATATAGTTTGGGTCCGTTTAGATTGAACTTATTGTTATTGAAATTGAAAACTGAATATACTGTAGCAAAATAATTTTTAAATGTGTAAATAGTATCGTGGAGCCCCATTTTTTATATTTTTTTAGTGCGTGAACAGTGCAAAACAATGCATAAACAATATTTTTTGTCTTCTGTACAGTAAAATCATGTGATTTTACTGGCAATATTTTTTGTCTTCTGTACAGTAAAATCATGTGATTTTACTGTTCACTTGCCGGAAAAAAAAAAAAAAAAAAAAAACAAAAAACAAAAAACAAAAAAAACGCAAAACGTGGACTCAGCTTTCAGCTGAGTCCAAACGCCCTCTTTATTTACTTTATTGTTTACATTTTCTTTAAAAAATATATATAACTAAATTATAAATTATAAGTTTAAGTTTTTAAAGTATGGGTAATTCATGAGGAAATCATTCACAATTTTTATATATATTAAGAGAAAATTTGTTTAAGATTAAGATGTTACTACTCAATATAGAAGTAAGGATAAACAATGAATTTTTTAGTTATAGTTTTTACTATGTAAGTCAAAAAAGAGTTTTAAAAATTGAGTTCAAAATCAATTTTAGCATTGCGAAAGAACGTAGAGCACGACGGTGTTGAGTTATAGTTTGTTTTTTAAAATTTTAAGAACCTTATTATATTTAGCTTGGACCCCCCTGAAAAAAAAAAAAAAAAAATCATGGCTCCGCTACTATGTAAATACAGTAAATGTAAAACACAGAGACAAGATGTACATGAGCCAAGAGTGTAGAGATAATCCCCTTTCTAAGATTCCTCAAATTGATAGAATGGAAGATGACAATGACACGACTTAAATCCAATAGTTTGAATTGAATGCTATTTAAAATACATACACACACACACACACATATATATATATATATACACACAAGCGGCGCATTAATTTTTTTTCCTGTTTTCATTTAAGAAAAATTTATTTAGTATTTTACTAAAGAATTTTTTTTTTTTGAAAGTGATAAAAGCAAAAAGTTAATTAAAATAAATTGTCTGATTTTTTTTTTTTTTTTGAAAAGACTCTAGCAAAAAAAAGTTAGGTGAGACTTGCAAATAGTTCCAAAACAAGTTGGAAAATAAGCTACGAAAGCTAACGCAAAAAGATAATAATAATAATAAAAGCTCCTTTATCGTGGGATTCACAAACCGTATAAAAAAGAAAATGTTAGAGGTACAAATTTTTTTACAAAAAATGTTACAAATTGTTAATGTGGTGAGTGGTTATTGGTAAATAAAAAAATAATGTTAGTGGTAGGCTTAGATGAGAATTAGTAAAAAGTTAACTACAACAACAATTTGTAAAAATATTATAAAATAATTTGTATATGTAGCATTACTAGTATAAAAAATAAGCAAAAAATATTATTTATAATTTAAAGTTTTGGTTAATAATTCATTTTAAGAATTTTTTTATATCACTTTTATGGGAAATAGAAAAAAAAAAAAACTGTTGAAAATTAATTACTTTTTTTTACCATAAAAAATTTTCTAAAATGATTCAATAACAAATGTCCTTTTCATATTTGTTAACTTTTCTCATAAGAATTTTCCATATATATACTAGTAGAATTATATTCTTTCAATATGATTCATATGATATTATAAAAAGTCAACTAATTTAGGAAGCTAATTAAGTAATTTAATATAGTTAGTATTTTTTTTTCCAATTTTTGACAATATTTTCAAGCAAAATAAAAATATATATTTTAATTGTGATAATTCTATTATCATATATACTAAAATAACTTGGACAACGAACAATCAATTTAGTGTATAAATGCATTTACATTAGTCTCATCAATTTAATATTTCATCAAAAATTTATCTAAACTCAACCGAAATAAGCGTGCATCAGCTTTACTAAATTAACTTAATTAAGTTTTTAAAGAAAGTAGTCTCATCGCTACATGTAGTGAGCCTCTATCCTCACTACATTAAATTTTAATGTTGATAAAATATGTTTATGAAAATAATAGATAACTAAACTATCAATAGTAGATTTTTTTGGATTAATTTAGCTAAATATTTGAGGATACTGATGTGAATACTCTAATAAGAGTATTAAATTGTGGTCCAATTAGAAAATTTTAACTATAAAAAGAATATGTATGTTGTATGCATCTAATTAAAAAAATTTATATTTTTTAGAGTAATTTTTGTGCACGGTAAACAGCAAGTTTAAAAAATGTTAACTTGCATATTTAGTTCTCAACCTTTAATAGTTTTCTTTTTCTATTATTCTTCTTTGGATTTATGGTGAGATATGGCTGTCTGCCAGAAACTCACCATGAAATGCTGCAACTTTGATACTATTTTTCCTGAAAACAACCATTTTGGAGTAGAGGACCTTGAAGACCAGGGTTATAGTGATGTACATGCTTTTCTTTTGGGGGGTTTAAAATGTTAGTGCGATTTTCATTAGCTTAAATGAGTGGGATTTCCTTCTTTGTGCCCAAAATTTGAAATTAGTAATACTGAGATTTTCAACCATGAGGTAATTGTAAATCACTTCATTTTAGATTTTTCCTGCATATATAAATTATCTGATCCAAATTCTACTTATTAATTCTGGCAAATTTGTTTTTGCTACACATGAATTCAACTTTGAAATTATTGATGTCAAAAAATGTAACAACATTTTATTTTCCCTTAATATATGAAAAAATAATAATTCGCACATAATCAATCTAATTTATGAAATAGGAGAATGTCTGACTTACACCACAAATGGAAAATTTGTTCTCACACATGTTATTCTTGTAAAATTCTCTAATATAAAACCTAATTCACTTCTTAATTTCTTATTAAAGACATAAATTTTTCATTTAAAATTCTATACATAATATACCAAGCATTATTTATTTAATTTGTAAAATATACTGGTTTGTAATTTCATGCATACAGATGTATATCTTTTTAGAATAATCACAATTAGATACATGTTAATTTTTTTTTTTTTTTTGTTATCTATGATGGATTCTATAAATATTTTTTTGACTTTTTCTCAAACCTTGAAAATCTTTTAAGACTATCATTTGATAGAGAATACAAATTATTCATTCTTGATTGTTATTATTATTTTTTAGAAGGCTCATTATTTTGTTAATGGCCAATTTATATACTTCATCTTTAATTTTTAACATAATTAATTTTTTTACACAATAATTTTTTTTTGGGTAATATTAAAGCCTACTTTATAATTTTAAATACTTCAAACATCATTCTAGACTAAAATTTCTTAGGAACCAAAGGGTTTTGTGTTGAATAATGTTAATTAGCTTTCAAATTGGCCATCTGTGATCTCACCTCCATTAAAAGATATTTATCATTTATCTTTTTGGGTTTTCTTCTTTTAGATGAGGAAAAAAAATACATATGGACAATTTAATTAATTTGTTGAGAATTCATAACCAAATTCAAAATTGTTGTTGTTGTTGTTATTTTAGATATAAGACCATGTTTGGTATAATTATGTAATAAATCTTGTAATAAAATGATTAACATGTTTGTATTAACTATTCAGTTATTTGATTACATTTTTATTAGAATGAATAGTTATTATTTAGCAATTAAGGAATAAATATTCTTTTCTAAAATTACTGTAGTAGCTATTCCGTATTGCAAATCTACAATAACAACTTTTAGAATTAATATATGTCAAAAAATATAAACTTTCCATATATATCATATTTTGCAAAAAATTTACATGTAACAACCAAATTTATGAATAGGAATAGTTATTACATTACATCTTTTATACCTTTTTTTTCAAAAGAAAAAAAAAAATCTTTTATTCTAAGAATAAAAATAATTATTATTCTTAACTTAATCTACATTCAGTAGATTAAACGTATTTGACCTATCTCATTGGAAAGACAAACTTCTACCAACCATTTGTTTTTTTTTTTTTTTGCCAATTCTACAAGAGAGTTTGAACTTTCCTTTTTATTAAGGAAATTATGGGCCCTAGGATCCAAATGATCAGTCATGTATATATCTCCTGAACATACATTTTCATCCCCAGTTGATTACTGCAAGAAGATGACATCTTAATTGTCAACCAACATGAGTTTGTCATTATTTTATTTTATTTTTTTGAAAACGAGTTTGTCATTATTATCATCAAGTGAAGACTCTTTAATCATTATTACTGCTAACTAGAAACAAAGTATTGGTTGCCTATCAACATTGCTAATGGAAATGCCAATACTCTGTTATCAACCTTAAGACTGATCCAATAAATGACAAATTTGTGACCAGATAACTTAGTATCTGGCCCCTATGAAAAGAAAAACTTAGTGTATATATATATGGTCCACCATTTGATAGACAATACAATCTATTAAAAAATATCTTGGGCAGTTCAAAGAATGAAAAGAAGTAAGTAATTTTAGGATAATAAATTCGATTAAATGTATAGCCTGGGGCACTGTTGTCACATTTATTTAAAATTATTTTTATACTTGTATAATGAAAGTTAAATTAAGTTTTGATCTAAAGGCTTGAGTGAATTTTTTTTGAAAAGGTCTGAGTCAGTGTACATGATAATTTTGAAAATGTTGATTTCTGAACTTGAACTCTAAATTAGAGTCCTATTAAAATCATTAAAAAGCTTGAAATATTTAACTTGCAAACATTTCAAATTTGATATTTTTGTGATGATTTGTGTCGAAACAAACACAAAAACCAGTCGCTTATACATTTATGGCACAGTATTCCGGCATTCAAAAAACATTAATAACGGTGCTAATTTCTTTCTTCACTTGTTTTTCTATACTATTTTTAATTCTGCTTGACAGTGATTTTAAAGGTAGACAAGGAATCAGTAAAAGACAAAACCTGGGTTGATAAACTTTTGTAGTGACCTCATATCATTTAATAGAATAATAGTGAAATAAAGATTAAATTATATATTTCATCCTTCAAATTTTAACCGTTGTTTCAATATCCTTATTTTCTTCTAGTATTTCATTTTAGTCTTTATACTTTTAAAAATATTTGAAAATTGTTCTTACATTGAGTGATAGATAGAAAATGCTATTGTGGTAAATGAAATTCATGTAAATTATATACCAATTCAGTACAAGGCCCTTAGCACATGTCAAGAAATTTAAATTAAGGGGGTAATTATTTTATATGTCTTATTGTTACACATGTGAGTGAAAGTCCCACATAGAAGAAAAAAAAAGAATTGGAAACTTAATATAACAAAACTATGACTAAACTCATAAGCTTAAATTTTGTGGTTAAGTAATATTTTTATATGTTATATTAACCTTAATTAGTCTTTCCAAGTGTTCTCTCCCCAAAAAATAGTATCGGACTCATGCTCTTGGGCAGCAAGGAGGCAATGGTAAACGAGCTTGTAAGGATGGAATGTGGTAACATAACTAGACCCAATCTCATATGAGGTCAGGCCATATTGTCAAGCTTGTAATCTTACAATAATGAAAGTTATAGCTTGGGTTCAAACTAGCTGAAGTTGAATTGCAAAACGTAGTAGTGGTGGGTGTCTTCGTCATTGTTGCATATAGGGATCGAGGTTGTTGTGCTCGACATTATCGATGAACTTGAGCATTTCGACATTATTAATGAGGGTTTGGCAGTGATAGCTAGTGTTAGTTGTACTTAAAACAGTGTGTATCCACAAGGACAGACCCAGAACTTTGAGTCAGAGAGGTGGTTACATTAATTTTTTTTTTTTTTTTTGCTTGTATATTTTGTTTTAGATTTTAGACCCATAAATTTTTTTATGGTCACTGAAATGAGAAAAATATTAGAGTTACAATTTTTTTTTTTTTATAAATTGTTGATGTGATAAGTGGTTATTGATAAGTAAAAAATTAATGTAATTGGTGAGCTCATATGTGAACTAATAAGAATTTGTTACCAAAATAATTTGTAAAATTGTTGTAAAAAAATTTGTTTGTATAACATTACTCTTAAAAGAATCAATAATATTATTTAAGGGGTACAAAATGTAATTTTTTAGGTGAAGTCATGCCCCCCTGTTTAATAGTGGCTCCATCCCTGTGTATCCATCACCACACATGGGAACTCATCCAACAATGTCAAGCTCCCATTCCGTATTCTTTGCCCGCACCTCTAGGTTTTGGATTGTCTTACTCTTTGGAATTTAGTAACACTGGCATTCAGATGATTAGTCCATCAATTTAGATTGGAATTACATTAGGGAGACAAAAATTTTCATAACATTTTTATAACTTGTTAATATGATAAGTTGTAATTGATGTAATATCGCTCACATGGACCCACCATTTTTATTGTGTAGCAATCAAAACTAATCACATAAGTAGTTGTAAAAAAAAAAAAATATGAAAAATTTGTGTCACTAAATTATTAAAAATGAAATATATCTTATACTTGATTTTTTTAAAAAAAAAAATTATAGAATATCTTATACTTGAGTTGATAATATTTTTTGTCAATGACATTTATCATCTATATTATAAATTAAAATGAAGTATGTCTTATACTTGAGTTTTGGTTTTTGTATAAAAATCCCAATTTCATTAGCCAACAAGAAGAGGAAAATCTTTCCTCAATTGCTTAGAAACAGGAAGATGAAGAGGGTTTTTTTTTTTTTTTAATAAGATCCAAAAAAACTTATGAAAAGCAATAAGTTTGGCAAAGGCGTAAGAGAAAAAAAGTATATCTTCCACAGAGAGAGAGAGTTCAATTTTGCACCATGTATCCTAAATTATTTATTTTCAGAAGGAGTTTTATTTCTTAATTTTGGAGTCAAATATGGGACCACATCATAAATATCCATCTAATTGAGTTATTGCGTACAAAAACCAAATAGTCTAAAATTAATGAACATAAAAAAAAATTAAAAAAAAAAATTAAAAATGGACAATTTACATTTTCTACCTAATAATATATTCTTATAAGACTTTTTAAAGAATTAAAAAAAATATAAGAATAACTAACAATAATATCCATCTAATAATATTTAAATTATACATGTAAGAATATTCATTTAATACTATACATCTTAATGTATATATTTTAAGTATATCTATGCATATACATAGACTGAGTTATAAGCTAATATCTCACTAACATATGAGTCCCAACCCATATTTCAATGAAACATTGATCTCATACGTCTATTGCGGAAAAAAGATTTTTCCATGCTTAGGAGAAATGATGTTCAATAAATATCAAAATATAAATCTAGAAGACGAAATTTTGTGGTGAGTACACTTACGTATAAGCTGCAAATTTAGATGTGACCCACCTGCACGTAGTGACGTAGTTGTTGGCGAACGTATGCACTTATGCAAGCATATATTTCATAATTGTTTGCCACATCCAAGAGGCAACACTAATTAAGGGCAGGTGGGAAGTGTGGGAACTTGGTACCCACTCCGCGGCTTGGACGTGTTGTACGTACGTTCACTATGCATGACTTGACTTGCCTTGCCGTTTTCTTTGGGTTTCAGTCAATACTCAAAAAAGATTACTACATATCACTGCCAAGTTTTCGGTTTCCTTTTCTCTTACCAAGTGCCAACATTTCCGGTTGAAGAAAAGTATCAATTTTTTTTTGAGAAATGCTATGTCTACAACATTTTTACAACAATTTTACAACAAATCCTAAGTGGTAGGTTGTTACTGGTTATTATTGTTGGGGCAAAAAAGTAATCTTACTATTAGTTTCAAATTTGAACCAATAATAACTAACCACCTATGATTTGTTGTAAAAATGTTGTAAAATTGTTGTAGACGTAGCATCTCTCATTTTTTTTTTCTTTTTTTCTTTTTTTGGTTTTTGTAGAAGAAGAAAAGTACCATATACTTTGAATATTGTCAAAGAGAATCACATAATCAAATTAATATATTTTGACATTTGAAATCCTCACTTAACTTTATTCATATATTCAGATATTTCTATTCATACCATATGATTTCAATTTATAATGTTTTTTTTGATGATGATTGTTCTTGTTATCATGTTAAAACACAGCTAATTTTTTACTTGAGTAGAGAGACTTTATTAATTAATATGTTCCCACTCATTTTTGCCAAACTTTTTTTTTTTACACAAGGCCTACAATCTATAGTTTGTGTGTCCCCATTTATTTTGGTTTTTTTTTTTTCATATTTTGGACCACAAAAATGAGAAAATAATGCATTATGTTGGAAATAGAAGACTCACTCTCAGACAAATTATACAGCCAAGTTTATCTCTATATCAGACCTCCCTATTCATACGATATAATTTTAACTTATGTATTTATTTTACGATAATTATTCTTATTATTAAATTAAAACAATTAATTTTTTGTTCGAGTAATAGACTTTATTAATTAATATGTTCCTATTTATTCTTGCCAAACTTTTTTTTTTTTACACAGCGCCTATAGTCTATGGTTTGTGTATCCCCATTTATCTGCGGTATTTTTTTTTTCCTATATTGTGGACCACAAAAATGAGAAACCAACACACGTTGGAAATAGAAAACTCACTTTAAGAGAAATCGGGAAGTCAAGGTCATTCCATTCTTTATGATTAGAATCCGGTGCAATACCTAGGGTATTACACCGGGTGCAATTCATCTTTTTCTCTCTCACAAATTTTTTTTACATTTTACATTTTAAACTTTTATTTTTTTTTTTTGTTAACTTTTTTCTTAACTTTTTTTAATCAATGGTTGAGATTGAAAGTTACTTTTTGCAACTATCATCCTCAACCATTGATAATAATTGCACCCAGTACAATACCTAATTATTGCACCGATCCAAATCCCAATCTTTATATTCATGTTCTGATCATTTTCTTAAATTTAGTGTGAGTTGTACCAATCAAGACCCCATGTGTTTTTATGGTCTAGGTGTCTGGGACCAGTTTAGCCCAAGCCACGACAAAGTGACCCATATTAGGTAGGGTCTAGGGCACAATAATATGCTATATGTAATTGACAATTTCAAAATGGAATGGTTTGGATAAAACGTGAATGGAGTGACACTTCAAAATATTTAGGGTTTTTTTTATTAAAAAAAAAAAAAGTACTGAAGAACTAATATTAAGTTTCAATATATTAACTAGCACTAGATCAAAAGGCAATACAAACAAAACAAAAAAAAAACTTTTCAATATAATTTTTTTTAAGAAAAAATTATTTAGAGGGGCGACCAACTTGATTTTTTTTTTTTTTTTTTTTTACTTATGACGTAATTATAGTTGTCTCTAACAACCTCTAAGCTAAAACCTCACTTCAATGAAGTATAAAAAAGTATTGACATGACCCAAGATTTTCGGCATCATTCTGACTTAAGGCTGTAGGCCTCAGATACTACTAGTAGCATATACTAGGGCCACCAATTATGTCGGTGATGTGGTTGATTGTTGGTGCCATTCGTATAATCACATGAAAAAGTGTACTTTGGTGGAATAAATATTTTCTTATTGAGTTGAGGTTTGTTATGTATCAAGTCATGGGTCAGAGTCTCAAACAATTCCATTGCATTTATCACGGGGAAGTACGCGGCTATAAATTATATATATACGTGGCTATATATAAACCAAACAATAGCCAAAAATTATTTTGGTCCTTTTTATATTTTAAGATTACAATTAATTTGTTTCATGCTGTATTTATTTTTTAGTCAATTTAATTTGTATTATTTTCATTTTACAGTTAATTTAGTATTTACCATTAATTCATTATTAGAAAATGTCTATGTAATTAATAATATGCACAGTTGACATACTTGAAGCATAGGTGGCTTATAAAATAATGTTTAAAAGTTTTAATTAACATTAAAAAAAATACCACCTCAGCATTTAATAAATAAAAAAACCACATCAGTATAAAAAAAAAAATTTGAATCGATGATTTTTAAGTCAAAAGAAATTAATTTTTTTTAAAATAAAACCTCAAAAGTCTGTGTTATTTTCCTTTATTTTCTCTCTATACAAACACACTCAAACAAAGAGAAATTGGCTGGAAAATAAACCAAACCCACAATTAATAAAACTCAAATACAACACACAAAATGAAACAGAGCATTTAAATATCAAATCAGATGCAATAAAGACCAAAAGATAAACTAGATTTAGAACATAAATGAGATCCAAAGCAAAGCAATCACAATGACAAAACAAAACAAAATGAAAAAGGTCACCTGTCCCCACCATTGGTTAAAATTTTCATACATGATAGCTTTTAAGTTCCAAGCCTTGAAATGATAGCATACCATGAGGTTGGTTCGATTCAAGTAATAATGTTTTCCACTATCTAAAACCATAATTAATTCCTTCGTAGACTGAGATTAAACATGAATAACATGTGATTAGGTGTCCATTTAGGACTTTGGGTACCTCAGTGTTTGGTGGTTTATTTGTTTGTCAAAATATATAATTTTTGGTAATATTTATGTTTAATGTGTGATAAAAATTAAAAGTTAGTTTATTTTTGAAAAAAATAAAAATTGATTATTATTATTATTGTTAGTGTATAGATTAGGCTAGATTAGCCCATTGGGCTTAGCCCAGTATATTACTTGTACTGCACTCATGTTACTTGTACTGCACACATACCTAGCCTATATAATGCTCTCTTTTGTACATTGTTTTACACATATCAATATACTGACTATTTAATCATTCTCTCTTTCTTTACATTGTTAACATGGTATCAGAGCCTTTCCTCTGATTTTTTTAGTTTCTGTGGACATCTCCGGCGTTCTTTCGCTGCCTTCGCTTTCATCCAGTAGTCACTGTCGGAAGCAAGTCACCACCGTCACGCCCACAACCCTAGAACACTCAAATTTCGTCAGTTTATTGATCAAACCACCAAAGTCAAGGCACATATTGACAAATCTGACAGTCCCGAGCAAAACCCAACTAAGAACGGCCAGAAATCACCTCTCACGTGCTCCCACGTGCCGGCTGAAGTTTCTATAGCTCGATCACGCGCTCCACGTGCCGTCCTCATTTCACACGCGCCGGTAACCCTTTGTCACGTGCTTCCACGCTCCCTCATGCGCCTACTCCATATTGCGTCTTGCCACGTCAGCCCTAGAGTGACGTCACACAGCCTCATCAACATCCCACGTCAGCATACGTCAGCATCCAGCCGTTGACCGTTGACTTTGACTAAAGTCAAAATTTTTCAACAGGACCTGTCTTGCTCAGTTTTTCTCATAGATTCTAGTTTTGGGCTCCATTTCTGCATTTGAGGTCTCTAAATCTCATTTTTTGGTCATTTTCTTCATTATGGCTCAACAAAATGAACAGGACATCATACGTCCTATCACCATTATGTTGGATGGTCCTACTAGCTATCATGCATGGTCTCAGAATATGACTGTTTTTCTCAAGGGTTGTAAACTATGGAGATATGTGACTGGTTCAATTCCTAAGCCAGTACCAAACCCTAAGTCCAAAGTCACAGCTGCTGAAGAGTCTTCCAAGACTACTATTACAACATATGATTATGAAAATCGCCTAGAGGAATGGGAGAGTATTCAAAGTAAGATCTTGTCTTGGTTTATCAATACATCTATTCCCTCCATTCATAATCTTCTTCCTCGTCTTGAGATTGCTAAGGCTATTTGGAAATTTTTGGTCGATCGCTATAATTGTACTAATGATTTAAGCTTGGAGTTCCACATTGAATCAAAACTTTATCAAATGCGCCAAGAGCCAGGTCAGTCTATTTTTTATTTTTATTCTCAGACTTCTACTATGTGGGAACAACTCTCTGCTGCAGATCCTTCACTAGTGTGTTCTAAGGACATTGAGCTCTTTGTCAAATATTGGGATCGCCGTAAATTTATGTACTTCATGATGGGTTGCGTGAGAATTTTGAGCCTACTAGGGCTTCTCTGCTTTGTCGGTCTCCTACTCCTTCTCTTGACGCTACAGTTAAGGAGCTCATTTCTGAGGAAAACCATCGGCCTACTCATCACATATCATCATCTGATCATGTATTGGCTACACCATCTCCACAGCCTCCCATTACTACATTCACTGCTCCTCCACGAATAAACTCTGGGTGTCCCACCTCTCAATCTTCCAAAGGTACTCGCTGTGAGTTTTGCCGTGCTAAAAGCCATGACATCTCAGTTTGTCGCAAACTGCAGAAATTTGTGCAAGAGCAGAATAAAGCTTCTCTTCCTCGGGCAGCTGCTGTATGTCCTTCAGTTCCTACAAGTCCATCTTTGGCTTCCTCACTTACTACGGCTGATATTGAGGCAGTTATTCAACAGGTTTTATCCCACACTTCCATTGTCCTTCCTGTCACATCAGGTAAACAATCTTGGTTTTTTGATACTGCATGTTGTAACCATATGACTCCTGATGAATCTCAATTATCTGATAAGGCACCCTTAGAATATCTAATCACCATTTACATTGCTAATGGAACTCCTTTGTCTGTTAGTCATAAAGGAACAATCTCTTATCCTTGTTTATCCCTTAGTGACACTTTTCATATCCCAAAGTTATCCCTCAATTTGCTTTTTGTTAGTCAACTTTGTGAATTAGGCGTAGATCTTCTATTTACTATCCATGGTGTGGATGTGCAGGATCCCCAAACGGGTCAAGTGCTTGGGACAGACTGTAAGGTTGGTCGCATATTTGAGGTTTATGACTTGAAGATTCCTTCACAAGTTGTTTCTACAGCTGCTACCACTGCCACCACCTCCTCACCTGATCTATGGCATGCTCGTCTTGGTCATCCATCCTTATCTCGTCTTCAATTGTTAGCTTCTCAAGGTCATTTAGGTTTGGTTCAGTTTCAAAAATTTGATTGTACTTCCTGTCATTTTGGGAAACAAACAAAATTGCCCTTTAATAATAGTGACTCATTTTCTTTTGCACCTTTTGATCTTATACATTCTGATATTTAGGGTCCTGTACCTGTTCCTATTGAGGGGGGATCTAGATATTTTGTCATATTTATGGATAATTTCTCTCGATATACTTGGATTTATCTGCTTCACCATAGGTTTGAACTTGTGTCTATTTACCAAACATTTCATAAAATGATTGTAACACAGTTGAATCACACTGTCAAAGTTTTTCGATCAGATAATGCTCAAGAATATAATGATAAATCTTTCCTATCCTTTTTAGACAATCATGGTACACTTATTCAGCGGTCGTGTCCTTACACCTCTCAACAAAACGGTTGTGCAAAACGAAAACATCGTCACATTCTTGATGTTGTCCGCACCCTTCTCATTTCTGCCTCTCTTCCTGAGTGCTTTTGGGGTGAGGCTGCACTCATTGCTGTATATACCATTAATCGTATTCCTTCACCAACTACACACAACAAATCACTATTTAAGCTTCTCTATGGTCAAACCCCCGACTACTCCTCTCTTCGGGTTTTTGGTTGTGCTTGCTTTGTCTCTCTTCCTCCTCATGAACGAACAAAGCTTCAACCTCGTGCTCGTCTCTGTTGTTTCCTTGGTTATGGTATATCTCAAAAGGGGTTTCACTGCTATGATCCCATTTCTCATGGTCTTCGTGTCTCCCGTCATGTTGAGTTTTGGGAACATTATCCTTTCATGAGTCTTCAGCAGTTTCCTACATCCTCTTCTTCTGAGTCTCTCATTTTTACTAATCTTTTCCTCCCTCTCTATCTTGAACTTGTGGAGGATTCTTCAACATTGGCTGCCTCTCCAGACGACTCATCTCTAGTTTTGTCCCCGGCATATGACCCACCTGTCTTGGATCCTGTGGCACCACCCTCTCTTAAGTCTCCTAATGGTCATGAACTGCGTCGTTACACCAACAAAGAATTCACTTTATTCATAATTTGATATTATGTCAATTTACTTTTTGAAAACAAAGTTCTTACTTTAATTTGATTGAGAAATTTAGGTGGCTTGTCTCAAGAAATGGTCAAATTGTGGAATGAATAATTACGGATGGAATCTTTTTTTTTTTTTTTTGGAACCGGATTATAGTATCAAACGTATGTAACTACATACATATTTAGTTATTTACACTTTTTTTTTTTTCTTATACATGTTTACTTTGATTCTCAATATATGTATATATATTTGAGAATATCTTTCAGTTAAAAAAGTGGGGGATGTTCTAAATAAGCCTTGTAATTTGCAAATATTGTTTTTGATCTCCTAATGAGAGAAGCCCTTACTTGTTAATTGTTATCAAAATTAAATTATCCAAAAGCAATCACCATATAATTATTTCTAAAAAAAAAAAAAAACCTTGTATTCTTCTAAATATCCTAGAAAATATAACCCTTTCTTAAAATATAGAGTTCATATTTTTCTTTGAGAATATTTTAAACCATTCTCTCCATATTTCATAATAAAATACATAAAAACCTTAATAAGAAGAGACACTGCCTCAAAATTTTAGAATTGACTATAAATTCTCACCTAATTAATTACAAACAAACCTTAAATTTTTTTTAGAATTAACTATAGATTCTCAACAAATTAATTACTGTCAATCACATGTATTCCTATATCATTCTATAATATCCAAAACCATACTTTAAATTCTTACTCCTTTTTCTTTTCTTTTCTTTTTTGTTGTTGTTGTTGCTGTTGTTGTTGTAATTAACATGCACTTTTAATGCTTCTACCAATATTTTTGTAGTTCTTACTTCCTCTTTTCATTTCCTTGACTTCTAATCAAATCATTTAAAACCCTTTAAATAAAGATAGGATCGTGTCCACTACACTAAACTCTCATTTTATGGGATTCGAAAGAGGTTAGTGAGCAATCCTTTAATAAAATTAAAATATTGAAAAAAAAAATTATTTAGTCAAAACACTTTTTTGAACATTAAAAATCGAAAAAGATTCAAATAAAACGGTACAATTCACGGATCTTATGGTTTAATACTTTATTCCCTTTTTTCAAATCCCATTTTTCTTTCGTAACAAACCATCGATATCTGCAAATCCTATACTATCATATCAAACCTAACTAATATTCCCCATGATTCAACAAGTAACGGTTCAACCTTTGGCTTTATATCTGTGATTACAAATACCAATTTCAAACCTTACACATGGAGGTGAATTCTTTTTCAAACACAAATGGACAAGCAGATTAAGAGAAATTGGATACTTCCCGTCTCCAACAACAAAGATAAATATTGAATGTATCTAGCTACAGTCAGGATGCTGATGTTGATGCTCATGTTGTTGCTGCTGCTGTTGCTGTTCCAGTAAGTAAAATCCTTGAGACTTCCTCAGCCGGGAAATACGTTTTCGATGCCCACGGCCTTGTTTGTGTTGTTCCCACTCATGTACCCCTCTAAGTACCCTATCCCCACAAGCCTGCATATGGAAAATTCATTAGCATACTAAAGCCACAAGAAACACAGTATATAAAATAAAAAGGCTAAAGAAGAGGAAACGGGAACAATATCCTAGACAGTCTCACATAATGCTGACAATACCATCACCACCAAAGCCTGTCCCAAAACTTTTGGAGTCGGCTTAGCTATGGATCTTTAACAGACTAATTGGTATCGACCACAAGTATTCTTCACCATTCTATTCCATCTAAAATCATAATCTTTGTCTCACAAAATGCTGACCTGACATATATATTGAGTCCATAAGTCCCTCTGGGTTAATTTCGGTCCCATGTTATTTGGAGCCTCCAAATCAGGCATTGAGCTGGCATTCTCATTAAGGAAAGATCTAATAATTTTTTCTGCAGGTTCGACTACTTGCACAGCCCATGAGTAATCTGATTTGCCTAGAATATGAGAAGTTGAGCACAGTAAGCTTGATTCAGTATTTTTTTTTTTTTTTTTTTATAACTATTAAAATTGATTCAGTATATGGGGCAGAATAAACCAAAAAGGAGAATAAAAGACATACACGATATGGATTCTGTTGCATCAACATAATGTATGTTCCACCCAAACAATGTTTGCAGCCGATTTATCCTCCTTTTCTGAACAAAAACAAATTGTATTACAAAAGGCTTCACCATCGTATAACTGATATTAATTACATGCAAATGAATTCAGGACAGGCACTAATGCAGCCCATCAGTTCTTCTTCTTTTCTTTGGTAACTACTAATAAATAAATGGTCTTAACAAAGTTTCCACAGGGATCTACAGTTATAGATTTGATGAGTAGTTTTGGGGATAAAAAAACTTGAAACTCAAATTTCTTGTCTAAAACATGTACTCATATATTAAGGATGAGAAAGTTAATTTACAACTGCTAAAATTCTAAGAGAGAACTTTCAAAAATCTGAAGAACAATTACAACTGGGCAAAACACCACAATCAACACCTTTATAAATAAGAAAGAGTGAGTTGATTTAAATTGAAAGAACAAAACAAAGTAGGGGAAGACAAAAAATAACATTAATAAAAGTAGTAAAAAATGATACGTCAGTAAAGAAAGTAACGGAAAGTAAAACTTTGTTGTTGTTGTATTTAGGAACAGTCAAAGAGTTTAATCAATAATCTAGGACTTGATTGCTATAAATGTCAATACCTCATGATCTATATAATACCAGAATATGTTATGACCAATTTTGGAATGAAAGTGTCACATGTTATAAAACTTAGTAAGTGCAAATCTACTTTTTATTCTCTCTCTTTTTTCTTTTCTTTTTTTGGTGGGGTGGGGGGTGTGCAAGTCTATGAATTTATGAAACTGTTACAAAATATACTTACTTGACGACGAACAAGTCTTCGGGTGTTCAATTTCATTCTGTCAATGGCTTCTTTTAGCAGAATTTTAGGTTGGTTGTCACCAATGGTATCCAAGATTACCTGAATATTCTCTTTCAACATCTTATTACCCTTGTTTATAGATCTCAGGGACAAAGACCCTTCAGTGGAATCACTTTCTTCATCACATCTGCCTTCTAAAAAATAATCTCTCAGAAAATTTTCAAACTCCCGAACACCGATGGCTTGTCGCAGACCTCTAGTGTAATCTGCATTTGGATTGTAAATGTCAAAGACTTCATTAAGTAATCCAGCTTCTATCATGCAATCAACTCTTTGTTCCACATATTGGTCCAGTACAGGGAGAGAAGCATCCACGCATATAAAACAGAAATTGTATCTAAAATTATTGACTTGACCCCAATTCTGCCCTGCCACATGCAACACGTGTACGTTATATCCATAATATCCATTTCAAATCTCCTTATGAGGAAAGTGAAGAGAGGGGGGGTTAGATCCTGATGGCTACTGGAACAAATCAAACTGCAAAATTCGAAAGTAGAATAAACTTTTATAAATCTAGAAACATAAATTCCACATAAACAATAAGTAAACGATAACTAAAAAGCATAAGCATCTAGTTATATATTGCATTTCAACACTCATTGGCATTTTCGTACTATCTTAGTATCCATTAGACTGTGTGTTTGGGACTAGCCTATAAGCTAGCTTTTTGCTTTTTAGCTTTTATTTTTAAAACCTCACTTTTTCTTAATTTTCTCACTTTTTCAAAGTGTAACCATACTTTAGCACATTTTCGGCAAAAAGCTAAATAAGTTGTTTCCAAACAAACAAAGCAGAGGAAATACTTGGTGCATAACAGCAAGTGTAATAACAATCAGCATACACAGTGCAAAAAGGCTCCAGCTTCTATGATTCTTGAGAGCTGGCTGATACACAACCTGACCCACAATTAGCTCATAGACAAAAGCAGAGAAAAAACTTGATACATCATTACATAGAGATGTCTTAGTTCTCAAGGGCACCAAAACCTAACTCAATTAAGCCTTAAATTCCAATTAACCTCATATACTAACTAGGAGAAGCCACATATATTATTTTCTGCTATTCTATCCTTGTCTAAAAAAATAATCTCTGCCGCCTTCCTATTTAAGTGATTCATCTCCTTTACTTCTGGTTCTACCCATGTTATTTCAGGCATTCATCTATCTTTTTTCACTCTATCAATTTGTAAAGAATCGATTCATTACCAGTGACTAAATTTTCCTCTATTATCCTACCACAATCCTCCTTCCTCTAGGCTTGGGACCAGCTGTGTACAAAATATAGGACCCAAAGCACTGTCACAGCCAGAGCTAATGGGCATCAAAACTAAAGATCAAAAAAAAAAAAAAAAAAAAAAAAAGAAGTACAAGAAATAGCTGCTCTCTGTTGCAAAATATAAAGCCTGTTCCAGAACCACAACAGCATCCAAAAAGGGCTAAAGAAGTTCTTTAATGTGAGACAATTATGACCAAATAAATATTAATTACAAACCTTGGCTGTCTTTTCCTGAAAAAGTTTGCTTGGGGGAACACCAGAACGGGAGTAAAGATTGAGATATTGACTAATCTGCAAGAGATGCAACCAAAACTGAAGTCATCCAAACATTGTCATTAGATAGATTTGTCATAAATGAATTAAAGATCTTTAAAGGGAAAAAAAGAATATATGTCATAGATTTGTCATTCTCTTGGAAGGATTGCACACAAATATATGTCGTAAGTTTTGGCATCAATTATTATTACTGGTGAGGAGAATTGCAGATAAGCATATATTTATCTGAATGCAGAAGCTATATACAATAAAATAATAATCAACATCAAGCCACTGCTTTATAAAATGCAATCCTAATAAGTAATAACAATTAAAAAAAAAACTGTTGCAACCTTACATCAACAGTCAAGATTTTGAAGGGAAAAGAGAAGTTTTAGTCTTTTTTTTTGGGGGGGGGGGGCGTGGTTGGGGGGCGCGGGCGAGAGTTGGGTGAAATTAAAAAAGTTTCACCTTCTCAGCAACCACATAAAATAGAAGGCTTCAAAAGACAATCATAATAACAAATATTTCTGAAGAATAAGTTACATACATCTCTACTTCCATGTCACGTCATCTTTCCTTTTTTTTTGTTTCCTGATTTCAGATTTCAAAAATAACTTCCTCGAACTGACAAACTGTTGATGGATGGTGTTAAAACCTGATGTTTGTAGAGTTAAATGAAGGGTTGTTGGTTGTATTCAAGATAACCACTCTCCTGAATGGGGAATAAGAAAGAGAATTTAGGATAATTTTCTGCTTACCTTCATTAATACGTTCTGCCCTTTAAAATAAGGCATATGACAGTTACATCAGAAATTCAAATTACAAATACAAACAACTGCTCATAACAACCAATCTACACTTATCTCTTCCTACATAATAGGGATGGCTTAATAAACAACTCCTAATTTATTGAAACTCCTAAACTGCTCCCAATACTTATCATTCCTAATCTTTTAACTCCAACTACAACTTCTTTATCCTTATCCTAAGTCTCTGCAGTAATTGATGTGCAAGTTGAGAGTCCAAGTACAGTTACACGCATATGTTGGTCTGTTGCTGCTGTCTAAATCATAACAGATGGACTCACCCAAAAGGCATAATATTAATAATAATAATTAATACCATAACATAATTAAAATTATCAGCACCAGTGAAGTACTTCGTACAATCAGAGAGGCCAATGCATGTATAAATCAAAGACAATGATGCAAAGCGAGAATGATAAACAAATAACACTATAGCCAGAAAAGATGCATAATTTTCACACATCAATTCCTAACAAAAGTATATATGCAAATATGTTCAAATGCAAAGTACATAACCCAGAAAGAGTGATATGCAAATCCTTAGCAGACTCCAACTTGGGGCTAGCGCGACGTAGTTGATCAAGACAGGACTCTCAAGCTACTAGGCCTGGCCTTGGCCATGCCTTAATTTTGAACAGGCAAGCTGCGCAGTTTACTGCCAACAGCTACAAACCAATTCTTACTTATAAGTATTACAGAACTAGTAAGGTGTGTTTTTAATTCCTGAGTTATTTCTGTTCTTCACTATCAAATTTGATTTCATAAAGAGTCAAGGAAGAAAGGAGTTGTTAGAAATGGAAACAACATCAACTACAGCCAACAACACAAGTACACAACAGAAGTATATTATAAGTGCACCCTTGCTTATATATTGCAAGGAAAGAATACATAATAAGCTGGCTCCCTTACTTTTCTATGGTTATTTGGATGGATTCTGTTTGCTGCAACTGGATCAATGTCCTTAAGATGGTCATAACTATAGTCAGAACTGTCTCTCCCAAAATCCAGCTCTTTATCTGTCTGTTCATCTCCTGTTAAATTAGAACGAATGTCAGGTGTATTTAAGGCAAGGGTAGAATTTAAAAGCTATAAAATAGCTAATTACCAAGAGGGCCACTTAAACAGCCTTCATCCATATCTTCTGCTGAATCATCTAAGAGGAATGCACTTACAAGAGCCTGGATACAGTCAATAACAACCCCCCCAAACAAAAATGAGAGAGAGAGAAAGAGAGAGAGAGAAAATTAGGATAAAATAAGGATGCGGTGACAGTTTGTAAGCTTGTAACATGAAAATTGGAAGAAAAATCTCTTGAGTTTAATAGATTAATGAAGATCATTTACTTCAAATAAAAATCTACAGACATGGTGCAAGTTAAATAAATTTACACTAATTATTTCCAGTACAAAGTTTTATCTTCTTTACCATGAAAGGCAAGAATGAAACAATCTCCTACCTGGATATAGTAATTTGTACCCCCAACAATGACTGGCATGCAGTTGCGAAGCAATATGTCATTGATGAGCTGAAAATCCAAATGCCAAGTCAAATTCAGAATTACATCAAGGGGCAATATGTAATGGTAACACAATGTCTTAATCACCACATTCAGATCATTATTGATCATATTTAATAACATAAAAACCCAAGTCACCACAAAAACTATAAAGCAATGAACAAGAATAAAATATAAGTTTATAGAGAAGAGTTCAAGTTACACCTGGTGTAACTCTTTAGAGTTACACATTTTTTAAACCGTTGGATTTAAGTAAATCCAATGGTTAAAAAAAGACCCTCATTATTACAAATATTCTTATTAGAATCTCATTAATTACCCTCATTTATTACATTCTAAACTTATCTCTAAACCCAAAAACGTTTGACGTTTGACTCTCTCTCTCTCTATTTCTTTCTCTCTGTCTCCTCCACCATTGCTCCTCCACCATTCCAACCTCTACAGGTTGCTAGCAGAAGAAAGGGGAAAAAAAAAAAAAAACCAAGCTGAACACTAACCAAAAAAAAAAAAAAAAACCGTGATTGAAAAAGGAAATCAAAAGGAAAAAGATAAATATCAAAAAAAAAAAACTAACTATTAATGATTTAGAACCAAGAAATTCAAAATCGAAAAGGCTGTCACCTAATTACCTTTATCAGGATTTTTGTGCGTTTTAAACAAAACAGGACAATCTAAAACTGAAAAAGAAAACAAATAATAAAACGAAAAGAAGGAAGTATGTATCTGAGTGACAACACATCCAGTTCCAGGTTCAATTTCATTTAACCATGGCTCAAAGTTTTTACCTAAGACTAATTAAACTGAAAAATAATAAATCTATCACATAATCTTCACGAATCAAATAAAGTATATATGATTTAGGATTCTATACAAGGTAAAGTGCATATCAACTTCCTTCAGAGTTCAAACATAAAAATATTCATTCTTCTTCATTTTCCTCTCTGTTCAATATCTAACAATTCTAACAAATTCATATATATATATATATATATGTATGAAAATAACTCAACCTTTCTAATCAGTTTGTTACATATCATCATATATAATCTATGAAAAAAAGCGTCCTAACGGAGAGTTTTGACTTTTGACTTTCATATATAAAATAAATTTGACTGTTGTACTTGTAGCACACCCATTACCATTGTTCAGCTTGGTCTTTTTTTTTTTTTTTTTTTGGCTGGCAACCTGTAGAGGTGAAACAATGGTGGAGGAGCAATGGTGGAGGAGAGAGAGAGAGAGAGAGAGAGTCAGACATTAAGCGTTTTTTAGTTTAGAGATAGGTTTAGAATGTAATAAATGAGGGTAATTAATGAGATCCTAATAAGAATATTTGTAATAATGGTCTTTTTTTAACCGTTGGATCTACTCAAATCCAACAGTTTAAAAAAGATGTAACTCTAAAGAGTTACACCAAGTGTAACTTGAATCTATCTCAAGGTTATAAAGAGAGAAAAAAGATAATCAATAGTATCAATACACGAGGAAGGGCTCAAAGGAAGACAAAATGTCAACAGAAACAGGCATCTAGAGCACAAAACAGCACTTTTTTGTAGGAATTAAACTATATGACAAAAGAACCGACAAAAAAAAAAAAAAAGGCCAAATCCATTCAATGCCTATCATGATGTAGAGAAAAAAATCTAGAAAGGGATTGAGAATCAACAAATAGAAGCATGCATTCAACCCACCAACCTGACCCAATGCCTTGGGTTAGTTTTTTGTAGGTTGATGAGTTGGGTTGGGTTGTAAATTTTTTCTGAAGCTTGGGTTTGTTAGGATCAGGTTGGAAAAGTTTTCAACCCAAGTAACCCACTCCAACCCAGGATTTTGAGAATTTGTTACTTCAAGATATTTTGAGACTTACTTTTTTATAAAGTTGAAATATTAGGCTCAATTAATTAAATTATAATTAAATTTTTTGAAAATGTGCTTAAATAATTGAGTGGAAACTCAATTTTTTATTAGGTTAGAGATTTTTCAACCCAATGTGGTCCGGTTGGGTTGAAAAATACCCCAACCCATGCACACCGCTATCAACCAAAAATAAATAAACCTAGAAATCAGTACCTAAGCTTGCTTGGGATTAGCACCAAGTAGGATAGGAAACCCAGAAATCAATACCAAGGCATTGGAAAATTTTCAATAAAAGGGAAGGCTTGTTCTTTTTTAGATACCAAGGCATTGAAATATCAAGAACCTCCATCTTAGAAAGAACAAGCCTTTCATAATTGATTGGGTAGAATTGAAAGTTGATGTAGAACAGAATTCTCAAAGGGGATTGAGACTCAACAAAGAACAGAAAAATAAAATAAAACTATGAATCAGCATATAGGCTTAGCAAGATAGAAAACCTATGAATCAGCACCAAGGTATTAAAAACATTCGGTAGGATTGCAATATTTCATTCATCATAATCGCATGTCTCAAAAAATGTTGAAAATGCATACTTTCATAAAAACTCTTCCTTCAATACAATGATTTAGAAAATATTGCAGCCAAAAAATATTGCATTGAATATCAATTCAAATGAATCAAATCCAAAATCCCAAAAACTGCAATAACAGTACAGATTGATACCCAATATTAACACAAGGAGAGCTTACTTATGATTATAAGCTAACAATAAAGGAACGTCACAAATATCATACATCACCAACATGGGTTTTCCAAATACATAACTTTTCTTTATTTGGGTCAGAAGATATAATAGGAACAAGCAAACACAAGAGGCTAAAAATCCATAGCAAGGCTATCACTTGAAGCATATGACACTAGTTTATGACACCATTTCTATTTGTACGTGACTAAAAGCTTCAAAATGCAAATTTAAAAACACAAACAAGACAACAAAGTGGGTAACTAACTTACAGGAATAACAGAATCCCTGAAATCCTTAGCAGTGAATTCCAGGTTTGGGCTTATGGTCCCCAAAAGATGATGTGGCACCCCTACAATTGTAATGTAAAAAATTCATAATTTCCTTTTCAAACACACACGCAGTGTAACAAAAAAAAATGAAAGAGAGTGAGAAAATAGAGACAGACCCTTTTGCTCATTGAGGGAGACCTTGTTGGTAAGGACATCAAGGCCATGGTAGACCTGCATGGAATCAGCGTTGATGATCTCAATGGGGAAATGGGTGGCTAAATCAATGGCTAGCCTTGACTTCCCTGAGCCTGTGGGACCCATTATCACCACCACCTTTGCCTTCTCTTCCTCATTGCCATTGCTAGGGTTTAGAGCTCCCTCACGCAGTGCCTCTGTGTCAACAACAGCACTGTCCATCTCTCTCTCTCTCTCTCTCTCTATTGCGCGCTCTATTCGTTGGGCCTAAGATATATATAACGTTACCATGGGCTCTCTAGTTGGCCTAAGCTATACATAATATTGCCATGGGCTTTCCATGAGTTCTGGGCCTTCTGGCTTCTAATATGAATTCGTGTCCGGTTGGGTCTAGCTTTTTCGTTTACAAGTATTCTTTAACCTAGTTTCAGCCCCCCCCCCCCCCCCCCCCCCCCCCCCCCAAAAAAAAAAAAAAATCAAATTAGTTGAATCCAAACATATGTTTATGGATATAGCCGATTATGCTTGTTATTGTTTACTAGTGTTGAGTTGTCATTTTTCAATGTTGTATGTTGGTTTTATTCCGTGCCAATTTATTTGTAATTATATGCATATTTTTCTTGTATTTTGTGGGGTTTAATGTAATTGGGTTGGAACAATGGTACATTTCACATTTAAAGTTTAGCCTAATAATATTTTACTAATGACACTGTGTATTTTCGAGTTTAGTCTTGTTATGTATGCACAATGTATTGATTGTAATTGAAATCTAGACTTCTATGAATGTTTGTGTAAATTCGCATTAGGGTTGCATTTTAATTGTGTTTAATCTAAAATTAATCAAGCCATAATTGAAATTTTGGGTCTAAATTAATACCTAATTTCTTAGGCTTGCAATTTCAAGTAGGAATGAGTGGTGCTAGAAAGACTATAAATTATATTATTATAGATAAGTTTATAAATATATGTATCACTAATCACAAAATAATTCAAATATTTATTAGTAAATTGTTGAAATAATACCAATCCGATTTATTACCACTTCAAGTTTTTTTTTTTGGTAAAATTGTAGTAGCTTTGACATTTTCCTTGATTGGAAGTTGGTAAATTTATGTGATGCTAAGGATGTTACAAATTTGACTACATAAAATATAATTTTAAACACAACGTAAAAAATATATAATTAAGAAATATTTATTAAACTTTTGAGTTATCAAGTAGTAACTAATATCTTTCTCAAAAAAGTAGTTACTAATATTATCTTAGTAAAGCACCGACACTAGAAAATTCAAACTCTGATTCAATGCATTTAGAAAGAAGTTGATTCAAATCTACATTGAATTAAACTTTTTACAATAACAGTGTAGTAATAAATTATTTCCTCAAAAAAAAAAATGTAGTAATAAATTAATTAATAGGGAATGCGTTCTAATTTCCTCAATTAAATAAGTTTTTTTTTTTTTTTTTTAAGAAATTACATTTTACCACTCTAAACTATGTACTAAATTATACTTTGCACCATAAACTATTTGATTGCACACTTTACACCCTAAACTATCACACTTTGTACCCCCAGTGTTGTTTTTCTTGTTATATTTAACACACATGCTTCTTGTTTATGTGAAATAAAGTTAAAACACTAAAATACCTTTCTTCAAAATAATTTAAAACAAAACCCAAAATTTTCCACACCTTGCACTGCATTCAAGATTCAACAAAATACATTATAACTAACAAACAATTAAAAAATAGTACAATAAGTAGAACTTATCTCAAATGAGCCAAGATACAAATCTTGATCTTCAATTCAAGAATCAAGATTCACCGAATTGTGCATTGACTTAATTCCCACATAAAGTCAAAACTGCCTACTTGAATCAAGGAAACTCTCATTCCAAATATAATATGGCTTTAATCAGAGAAGATTCCGGCTTTGACTACATATTTCCAGATGAGTCTTCTGTTTGCAAGCAAACAACCTAACATCCTGCTAATACTTATTTATAGATCATAAAAAATAGATAAAACAATTAATTTACTATTTATAAATAATTTGAAGGATACTGCAATATCATTAGCAGTAGAGTGAAATTCCTCCTCCATCGAAGGATCTTGGGCCATCTTGTCCTAGAATTCAAGACACCATATCCATGACAGTTTGTTATTCAGAAAAAGACTTCTTTTTTAAGGCAAAGATAAACGAAAAAAAAAACTTTGACTTAACCTCTCATTCCAATGTATACATATTAGCAACCTGAGCGCCGGCCATCCCTCCGAGAATGGATCACGTATGCCCTCATCTCGATTACCTAGAAAAAATCCACCTCAATTAAAACCATGTGGTTCGTTTATGATCTGAAAACTTAATGTCCTTGTTTCAAAAGATGAGAATTCAGAAATAAAAGAAGTCTAATTTTCTTTGATTTTCCGAGTCATATTCTCATACCACAAATGGAAATATGAGAAAGAGTGAGGAAGAAAGGATGAAGAGTGTTTTAGTCTTTTAACTTTATTCCACCTAAGCAAAAAGCATATGCTTGTCACATGTAGTATGCAAAGCATGATAAATGTGATAGTTTATGGTGCAAAATATGCAGTCGGATAATTTATGGTGTAAAGTGTAATATAGTGTATAGTTTAGGGTGGCAAAGTGTAGTTTCATTTTCTTTCTTTTTTTTTTACTGTTGACTAAAATAATTGAGTTCAAATATTGCTTACATTAAAAACTAATCTATACGTTCAATTATCATAAAGCAAATTAAACGTCATAGATTTAAATCATATACTATTTATAAAAATATGTACTAT
Organism: Quercus variabilis; assembly: GCA_030445155.1. Lineage (NCBI taxonomy): Eukaryota > Viridiplantae > Streptophyta > Magnoliopsida > Fagales > Fagaceae > Quercus > Quercus variabilis. The sequence goes on along the minus strand of CP129445.1, from coordinate 16,372,523 downwards.
ACTCTTTATGTATATGAACATGCATGTTTTTGCATAATGATCAGTGGCGATTCCAAAATTTTTTTTCAAGGTGTTAATTCCTTGAGAAGCATAAACTATAATTTGTTACATTGTTGTTTCATTAATTAAAAAATTATTAATTGTTGTTTAGCCTAACATAATTTAATTTGTTGTCTTTTATAATGTATTGGTTATTTAAATTATTAATTATTGTTGTTTAGTGGCTTTATTATTATTATTATTTTTTTTTACTAGCTACTAGCAGTTTAGCACACACCCCACTCTGCATTATCCACGGCTCAACCCACTACCTAGTGTCTAACATAATTTAATTCTATCTTTTATAATGTATTGGTGCCTGCCTTTGCATGCCTTTACTTCTCCAATTCAAATATCTCACCCCACACAGCCCTATGGCCCCATCCACGCCTCACTCAACAGACAAGAGTCACAAGAGGAGCCAATCAGATAAATTCACAAGTCAAAATACACTAAAAATAAACTGACCAACATAGAACACACCAACGAATAAAGTCAAAACAGGGGCAAATAATTGTAAAGTTATAAAGTAAAGCTCTTAGCTGTAAAGCCTAGCCAATTACAGCTTAAAGAGAAAGAGAGAGAATCAGATATAGAGAGAGAGTCTCATACTCTCGTTTCAATTCAAAGAGAAAGAGCTCTCTCTCAAACCACAAACCACAGTCCATACTCCACAATAAACCCAAAGATGTAAGAGAGAAAAAGAGAACTTAAATACCCTGAGGGATGCCTGAAGGGTGGCACCGCGGGTCACAACAGCACGTCGAGGCGAGGAAGGACTTGAGGCCAAGCCGAAGTGTCGCAAGCTCTGATCCAATCGGACTGATCTCCGATCTCCAATGCCCGATGTGCTTTGTTGCTTAAGTTTCAAGCGAAGGCATCGTTGCGCTGATGTGATTCAGTGCTTGGTCCGTTGGTCGTTTCGTTGATGAAGTTTTTTTCTTTAGTTTAGGTTTCTGATTTTAGTTTTTGCTTTATCATTTGATGAATGATGAATCGACAAAGCGTATTGGGTTTTGGTTGTTTTTTTTTTTTTTTTTTGAGAATCCGTTTGGGTTGGGCCTGTTGGGTATTTAGTTAATAATTATTTTGATTTAAAAATCTGGTTAGGGTTGGTTTTGTTTAGGATTGATGTTGGGTTTTTTTCCTTAGGTAGGCTTACTCTGTTACAATTTTTTTTTTTTTTTAAGATATTAGTTCAATTTTTTTTTTTTTTTGAGCTTTTTCTTTTTGCTTGAAAGGAGAACAAATAATCCACCAAAATTTAATTTTATTGGCATAAAAAAATTTTGAGGGTGTTTCCAATTTTTTTTTTTTTAAGGGTAGATAAATAAAAAATTTTAAATTATTATATATAAATTTTTTTTTCAAGTCAAGTTGGTCCTGGGACCACCCTGGCCTGAACATGGCACCACCACTAATAATGACTTGCAATTCATTATCCAAAAACAAATGAGTTATGACACAAGCACATCCAGACACAAATCACATGCACAAACAAAAGAGGCTAGGGTAAAGTTCACAAATAGAGAGAAGGGTGTCATGATTTCCCCAATTCAAAAGATATTTTACCAAATAATATTAAACTTTACAGCATCAATACAACAAAAAGAACCAAACATTAAAGATATTTCACTTTAAAGTGTTTCTTTCTCGTAGGATAGGTAATATTGTTACTCACAACCTAACTAAGCTAGTGTGGTTTGAGGATATTCCTTCCCACCTTTATGATGTTCTCTTTAACAATTATGGCTAATTTTTCAATAAAATTTCGAGGTCTTTCTTCTCAAAAAAAGAACCAATGCAGATAGTTTTTATGCCTTATTTAATTGAACTAAGGAGCTGTGAGCCCCAAAATTTTATTATAAAAGAAGCACAAGCTTTTGGTCCATCCAATCAATTAATCTGGGTTTATAGTTTATTTAATTCTCACTTCAGCCTCAAAACTCCCATAATAAGAGATCTACACTATAGAGGATGATTCTCAATTTCTCATTTCTAGTAATTATTCTTTTTATTTTATTTTCTTCTTGTCCTAAATGTCCAAAAAAAAAAAAAACTTGCTGACAGATTACCATTATATGACAAATAAACCACACTTTTGTCGCTTAAAAAAAATGTCTGTTACAAAAATGAAGTATCAGATCCCGTGAATGGAGGATGCTCACATAAAACAATTGATATAGTTCCAATAAGATGCATATTTAAAAGGATATTCTTGATTGATCAAGATTACAAAGAAGATGTGCTTAACATTAAATATATCTCCAATATCAAGGTTTTTATTCTAGTTTATGTTTGTAATTTCAGTCTTCTTAATTGTCCCTTCTTCTGGTGCATCTCTCAAAGAAAACATTGCAAAAATTTCACAAAATCAAATAGATCCATGGATTCCAAGCAGGAAAGAAGTAACAGTATTAGTATCTTAATGCTTCCTTGGTTAGCTCATGGGCACATCTCACCCTTCTTAGATTTAGCCAGAAAACTCTCACTCAGAAATTTCCATGTTTATTTCTGTTCCACACCCATCAATCTAAAACCAGTAAGAGAATCTCTTATAGACAAAACATTCTCTTCAATACAACTAGTAGATCTTCATCTTCCTTATTTGGAAGAACTCCCCCCTGAATACCACACTACCAAAGATCTCCCTCCCCATCTCATGTCCTCACTCAAAACAGCCTTTGACTCAGCCAAACCTAAGTTTAGCAACATCTTGAAGGCCCTTAAGCCAAACCTTCTGATCTATGATTTTATGCAACCATGGGCTCCAGTGGCAGCTCGAGAAGAAAACATTGAAGCTGTTATGTTGTCGACTTGTGGTGCGGCTGCAAGTTCTTTGATGGCTTTCTATAGCAATAATCCTGGCAAGGAATTCCCATTTCAAGCCTTAAATTTCCCACAGGCGGAATGCGAGAAAAGCATGCATTTCCTGCATTATACAGCAAATGGTGTCACAAACAAAGAAAGGTACATGCAATGCATAGAAAGATCTTCCAACATAGTCTTGATCAAGACCTCGGGAGAGATTGAATCACAGTATATTGATTATCTCTCTGGTTTAGTAGGGAAGGAGATAGTTCCTGTTGGGCCTCTTGTTCAAGAACCTAAGAACAAAGATGATGATATGGTAATCGTAGAATGGCTCAACAAGAAAGATCCTTCTTCAGTTGTATTTGTTTCTTTTGGAAGTGAGTACTATCTTTCATTGGCAGAAATGGAAGAGATAGCTCGTGGGCTTGAACTTAGCAAGGTTAGTTTCATATGGGTTGTGAGATTTCATGGTGGAGACAAGATTAGTATTCATGAGGCTTTACCTGAAGGATTCTTGGAGAGGATTCGAGAGAAGGGTATGGTGGTGGAAGGTTGGGCTCCACAGGCAAAAATATTGGGGCATTCAAGCATTGGTGGGTTTGTGAGTCACTGTGGTTGGAGTTCAACACTTGAGGGAATGATGTTTGGGGTACCAATCATAGCCATTCCCATGCATCTTGAACAACCCTTAAATGCCAAATTGGTGGTGGAGGTTGGTGTTGGTGTTGAGGTTTCAAGAGAGAATGAGAAGCTCAAGGCAGAAGAGGTGGCCAAGGTGATAAATAAAGTGGTGATGCAAGAGGAAGGGAAGGAAGTAAGGAAGAAAGCTAAAGAACTGAGTCAGAGAATGAAGGACAAAGATGATGGAGAGATGGATGTGGTGGTAGAGAAGCTGGTGCAGCTACTTGGAGAATCTAGAATTTCTACCACTTTTGAGGAAATATGAAAACAACTTGTAAGTTGAATGTTTCTTCTTTTCCTTGAATCATAAAAATATAAAGGGAAGCACAAATTCAGATTTTAGGTAATAAGTAAAGACCTTTCATCAAGAAAAGGTAACAAGCAAAGACAATGGACCAAATGAATTTAAATTTGAATTTTGACCAAAAACACTTGGTTTCTTTAACTAGTATATTTAATTTTCTTAATAAAGCCAGTTTCTAACTTTTTTCAATTAAAACTCATAAATTGGGTTGGGACTGGGGCTTTGAGTTAAGAAGATAATCTTGTAGTCCATCTCTATCATCAAAGATATTTCTTTATTGAGCGGAGTTTGTTATATACACTCTTACACACAACTATACACGTGAAATCATTTGCACTGAAATCATGACTTGAAACTGTTGCACATTAGTAACGATTTCAGTGCAAATTTCATGTGTGAATAATAACAATTACCATTCCTTATTTTAACTTTAAAAAAGAAGATCAATTTAACTCCTTTTCATCTTTATTTATTAGTATTTTCTTGAGAAGCAACCCTTTTCATCCCTTTCACCATAATCACACCATATCTTTAACACCTTTTTTTTTTTCTAAACCCAGGCCATATCTTTAATACATAATTAAATAGATTATCTACACAGTCATTGCTCAGTTTTTTGTTAGCAAACTTAAGAATCAAATGCTCAAGATTCTCTCGATTTAAAACGTTTCCTTAGAAAATTTCTTGTAATATTTAATAGGGCTACATCAATTAAAAAGTATTGTATTAACTATTAACAATCCATTTAGAATAATGCTAGCCACGTAAGCAAACCAAAAGTAGAATGAAGGACTAAATTATTCCTTTATAAAAATGATTGGATTAGAACTTTTTAAAAACAAGTGACAAAAGGCTAATTAACATAACATAACCCATATTTGAAAAACCAAAAAAGCAATTTATCCTTCCCCTCCTCTTTCTTTGACCACAAAAAGAATATTGAGCTTTTTACTGAGAAGAGATTTTGAGTACCATAACCGTGTGAGGTTTTATCTAAAAAGAGATATTAGTGCTACAACAATATAGAGTTGTATCATATGAGAGTAAGGTATGATTTTTATAAAGAGTTTTAGTACTATATTTACTGTATAGAGATTGAGAACTTTTAGTTTAGGGGAAAATTGTTTCTATATGAACTGTGTATAATCTTACGATTTAATTTAACATTAGGTGCAGAACCATGTGTTAGAGTTCTACATCGATTAATGATGGAGACTGGGGAGATGGAAAAGTTAAAATAACTGTTTGGCATTCCTTTGTCAATGGATCGGTCTTTTTTTTTTTTTTTTTTTTGGGGGGTGGGGTGGGGGGGGGGGGGGGGGGGGGAAGGAATAGATTGGTCTTTTAGGGTTGAAGGACTCAGGCAATCACATTTTAGGTGCATTTGGATAAAATGTTGCAAAATTGTGTTTTAGATTTAAAATAAGTGTTTGTAAAAAAAGCTATGAAGAGTTGGTATTGCGAATGAAATTTTGAGTTTTAAAAACTCACTTTTATGCTCCCAAAACACTTAACTAAACGGACCCTTTATACACTAACATCTTTTATGATGATAATAGGAATTTAATTGTATTTGTTATTTTTTATGATTCTTGGATAATTTAGATACACATTTTCTTTCTATATTTTTTGTTTCTTCAAAATGTATCCATTTCATATTGGAATAACCACTAAGGGACTTGTCATCACTCATCATCCAAATTTCATTCTATCGACTGCCCAAGAGATAAGTGATTTATAAAAATCGATACCCAAGGTCTCATAATTGAGAGTGATGAGACCAATTTTCCCAATTGGATGGATGAATTATCAATTTGTATCAATTTTTGGTCCAACCCTAAGTTTATCCAAGTTTGACCATATTTGACCCAAGGTTGACTAAAATGTAAATTCGTCCATTTCACTTTATTAGGCTTCAAATTTGTAAAGTCAATCAATTCAAATCTTGAACCAAGTTTGACAGACAAAGTCTCAAATATGCCCGGTCCCTACGATCACAAAAAGAAGCTTTGATTTGATGGGATTCAAGCCAAGCATGGAAACTCCAAACAAACTAATCAAACTCACAAAACTACTAACAATAATAATAAACACTAATTAAAAATTTAAAACTAACTTGGAAAGCTACATTGTCGTGTCTGAACTTTTGGCATCATTAAACTTTTAGCATTTAAGCGTTCCAATCATACCTCATTTGAGCTAAATTGATGTTGAAGACTGTCAACTAAGAACACATGAACAAATTCATTGCAAATCTTGAATTTCTAGCAAATTACCATAGCCGACACTGGCCTAGCACCACTCAAAATGGAAATGTTCTATTTTTGGAGCAATTACGAGACTATCCAATAGGTAGACATGGCAATACAGGTCAAAATTTTCTGACCCGACCCAAACCCGATTTTTTTGACTCGAAATAAAAACGGATTGACTCGTGATCCTACTCGATTTTTTTACAAGTCAACCCAACCCGACCCGAATAACCCATAACCCAACCCGTTAAAAAAATATTTGCTATTTTTTTTTAATAATGTCATGATATTATGTGCATAAAGCACAAAATACCAAAACTTTTAATAATATATTCAATGTTTATTATAACCAATAATATATTCAATTTATGTGACAGTAGACAAGACATATCACAACACTACTGTCACTACACTCTACACAAGGGCCAACTTAGCCGACTCACAACCATTAAAAAAAAAAAAAATCTCATTCATTGGTCAATGCTTGATTGCTTGCTAGCTGCAGTCCATCACTCACTCGGTTCACTCCATTGTCCAAAGCCAAAGCACAAAACAAAATGCACAATACAATCAATTATACAAACAAACCTAAAAAGTGAAACCTGAAAGTTTAGTTGAGTTCCTCTACTTCTCAAAGTTCTCTTGCGACTCAATGTTCATGGTCTCTGCCATTCTTCAATCTTCAAACATTTGGCCAACTTGGGCTACAATTTACAAGTATGAATATTTGCAGTGATAAATTGAGATTGAGGTATAATTCTTATAAAATATTTATTTATTCTTCTTCACTTAATATGTTACGTTTATTTTTAATTTTTTTTTTTTAGTTTATCTTTCTAAGTAGTCTAACTTTATAATTATTTTAAATGCAATAGAAACATGTGCACTTAGGAGACCAATAACTTGCTACTTTGCTGGCTCACTTGTTTTATTTGTTTTAAGATCTATCTCTTTTTGAAGTTGTAAACTTATAATTATATACATTTTGACAATAAACTATTAACATTGAAGACTTTTTCCATCATGAATTTATGACAAAAAACATTTTTTGTCATGCTCAAAAGTCAAAATTGTTAGAATTGGAAGGATATTAACAAATGACATTAAGTGCAATTCATTTGCTTAACTTATTTTATTCATTCTCTCTAAACAGGTTGTTATTGATTTGTTTTTGTAATTGAAAAAAAAAAAAAAAAAAACCCTTGAAAAATACGGGTCGACCTAACCCGACCCGACCCGCCCATTTTGCCATCTTTACCAATAGGCAATAGGCAATAACCAATGTACCCTAAATTGTCACCTTTCAAAAAGTTTTTCGTAAGAGATTTAAGAGAAATTATTCATTCTTATGGAAGGAGTCCTTTCTCCTCTCACATAAACATCGGCCCACACTTATTGTGAGAGAAGGACCAAGATTGGGAGGACTCTCAATAATTTTACCGCACTTCCCGAGCCACTTGCAAAGAGGCTGTTTGGTTCATCAATTTCCATAACTCATATTTCTGTTTCCATAACTCATAACTCAAAAATGGTGGGACACGTAGCTAAAGTCTGTTTGGCACTACCATAACTCTATTTCTATAACTTTGTTTCCATCACTCAATCCTCTAATTTTTGAGTTATGAGTTATGAAAACTGAAAACACATTTTGGCTGTATTCAGTTTCTATAACTCATAACTCAATGGCATTTTTGTAATTAAACACAAATGGGGGACCCACTAGTCATAACTCAGCCACAACTTTTGACCAATTTATCTTCTTCTTTTTTCCTTTCTTCTCTTGGTTCGGTCTTCAGTTCTTCCTTCTTCTTCTTTTTTCCTTCTTCTTTCTTCTTTCATTGGGTTCGGTCTTCAGTTCTTTCTTTCTTTCTTTTTTTCTTTTTTTTAATATAAAAAAATCAATGATGTCCTCTAAATACAGCCCTTTCTAGTGTCCATATTCCATAAAGCCACTATTTTAAACACTTCAACAAATACAAAAGCCTCAAATTTAAGAAGCCACATCCCCCAACAAAGGCATTTTCTCTACCCTGTCTTACCTGGAAAAGGCAGTAAAGTAGGGAATCTTTTTAAAAAAGAGCCCTTTGGACTCGTCACTAGCCAGGCAACTAAACCCACCCCACACCAAACCCAGTTGTCGAACGCGATGTTTATGTTCATGCCCAAGAGCAAACACCCATCAATAAACAATTAATTATTGATGATCATATTAAATTTAGCCACCCAATCAAAATCCAAAATACAACATTGGAAACCAAAAAAAAAAAAAAAAAACATAATAATTTTAATTGTTGTAACCAAAAAACAAAACCCACCTTTTATTTTCCTCACTTGTACTCAAAGTTGGGAACCGGTGGGGCACTGAAGCTCCATAAGATCTTCGTCTCGCTTCCGCTACTAATGGATTCCGACTCTTTCTTCTTCAACCACCAGCCTCCAATCCAACCCAAACCAGAGTCCGTAGAAGAAGAATCTGATTGGGCTTGGGGTAGACCTGATACCTGGCCCATGTAACTAGGAATATTCAGCTGAGTTCCAGAATGAGTGATTCTAGAAAGACTATAAATTATATTATTATAGATAAGTTTATAAATATATGTATCACTAATCACAAAATAATTCAAATATTTATTTAGTAAATTGTTGAAATAATACCAATTTGATTTATTACCACTTCATTTTTTTTTTTTTTTTTTTTTGTAAAATTGTAGTAGCTTTGACATTTCCCTTGATTGGAAGTTGGTAAATTTATGTGATGCTAAGGATGTTACAAATTTGACTACATAAATTATAATTTTATACACAAGGTAAAAATATATATTTAAGAAATATTTATTAAACTTTTGAGTTATCAAGTAGTAACTAATATCTTTCTCAAAAAAGTAGTAACTAATATTATCTTAGTAAAGCACCGACACTAGAAAATTCAAACTCTGATTCAATGCATTTAGAAAGAAGTTTATTCAAATCTACATTGAATTAAACCTGTTACAATACCAGTGTAGTAATAAATTATTTTTATTTCCTCCAAAAAAAAAATGTAGTAATAAATTAATTAATAGGGAATGCGTTCTAATTTCCTCAATTAGATAATTTTTTTTTTTTTTGGAAATTACGTTTTACCACCATAAACTATGCACTAAATTACACTTTGCATCATAAACTATCCGATTGCATACTTTGCACCTTAAACTATCACACTTTGCACCTCAGTGTTATTTTTGTTGTTATATTTAACAGAATCTTGCTGCATGTGACAAACACATGCTTCTTGCTTAGGTGAAATAAAGTTAAAACGCTGAAATACCATGCTTCAAAATAAATTAAAACAAAATCCAAAATTTTCCACACCTTACACTGCATTCAAGATTCAACAAAATATATTATACAACAAAATCTTGAATTTCTAGCAAATTACCATAGCTGACATTGGCCTAGCACCACTCAAAATGGAAATGTTCTATTTTTGGAGCAATTATGAGACTATCCAATAGGCAATAGGCAATAAGCAATGTACCCTAAATTGTCACCTTTCAAAGAGTTTTTCGTAAGAGATTTAAGAAAAATTATTCACTCTTATGGAATGAGTCCTTTCTCCTCTCACATAAACATCGGCCCACACTTACCGTGAGAGAAGGACCAGGATAGGGAGGACTCTCAATAATTTCACCACACTTCCCTGGCCACTTGCAAAACTTTCCGTTTTGGGTTCTGAGCTCTAATTATTTGATCCCAGCCAAATCTCAATTTAAGTTTTGTGGATTTTATGTGCCCCACAGGCCACAAGGTGAAAAGGCTAAATAGGCTTCCCTTTCTTCTTTTTAATAAAATTTTCGATTTCAATTGTGCTATACCAGTGGTCCTCTCAACTAATAAAAACCAACTATTGTGAATTTCAATTATTATGTGAACTCTTTAAAATTAGGAGACAAAATCCCTTGATTTTATTGATTTGGAGGATCAAGAGGTTGTCCTCCCGTGAATATATTCTTTTTTTTTTTTATGGCCTTAAAAAAAATGAATACTAAATCATTCATTCTTATACTTCAATAAGCACTGATATAAGTAACAAGAATCACCCATTCGATGGATAATAGAATCAAAAGACTTGGAAACATGTCTGACTCGCACCGGAAAGTTTGTATCATGAAAGTACCAGCTTTTTTTATTTGTTGAAATACTGGAGTGTTCCCCATACAGAAATCAAATAAAATTAAAAAGTTAGTATTTATCTGTCCTCTCCTCCAGCTTGTAATTAATTGCTGCATGCCATTCTGTCATGGACATGTTAAAGGAAGAGCATACACGGCTGCAAATTATGTCCGAGGTGCAAAAGTGGGCAAAAAGAATTGTAACAAATAAATTCAAAAGGTGGTCGTGTTTGCTTTTCCAAACTTATTATGATCACTTATTACTGCACACTCATCTACGTACATACATTGTCCGTACACATAACGCATTTTATGAGTTAAAGTGTAGACATGATTTTAAAAAAATGTAAACAGCATGCATAAAATTATGGATACTGTGTATGAAGTATACATTAATGTGCGTAAAAATATTTCCCAATCCTAAAGTCTACTTGTAACAATCGATGTAAAATATATATATTTTTTTTTAAAAAGTTAATAAAGTGGAGATTCTTTCTTGTAAGTCATAGCTGTAAAGGGTAATCATATGTGACAAAGGCAGCTAGCTAGCTTAGCTGCTTCCAATCTCTCCTACTCTGTCTTGTCCCTTAAGGTTTCCCCAGTCGTGCTTCGTGTAGGTGAGCCCTTACTGTCCACTCCACATACAAAACTTCCATCCCAAGCACCCCTCTACAAGAAAACAAAATAATTACCAATAATTTTTTATAACGTTAATTTGTTTCGCAACAGTGCGTAGCCATTCAGACAGTTTTACCTAACTATATCATAGTTCATGAAGTGCTTATTGGACAATGGGAAAGAAAAATATTATACCCAATCTGTATTTCTTCACATGGAAACTGAGGGGGGGGGGGGGGGGGGGGGGGGGGGGAAGTATAATATAAAATATATAATCTAATAGTTATAAAGTAAATGTATAAATCTATTCAGACAAAAAAGGTGGTACCAAGTGAGATTTGTGAGAAGAAAAGCAGAAGTTAGTTGAATTTGCCAATGTACCAACTTAAGAAAATAGCTATCTAACCAAAAAAAAAAAGGTCCATCTAGATCCTTCATCACCAAGTTTATATTGAATAAATTCAAAGTAAAAACTGCAGGTAAGAAATTTATACTGCAAACTTGATAATTTCTACTGCATATACTAGAAGGTAATTAACTTTAAATACAAAAGTTTTGGTGGTGTTAATTGAGTAGGCGTTTGAGTAAAGTTGGAAATGATTTAAGGTATTTGGGTAGGTCTTCGTTCAACAAATATACCATAACCTTATGATTATAAAGTTAGCAGCAGCAGGTATATTGGTCATTGTGGCTTTGTAATATTTGTTGTAAAGTAAGCTAGTTGGTTTCATACCTTTAAAGCTAGCCATGCCCATAACCACCTAAGATAGGAGAAAGAGAACCATCATTACAAGGAAAAAGAGCAAAAACAGAGAGCCACAAAAAAGAAGAGAAGGGCTTTGTGGAGGCTGGCAGCAATGGCAACACCAAAACAGATGTGGGAGCAGCAACAATCACAGATGCAGCGAGTGAAGAACTCAGGAATTATCAGTTGCAACGGGACCCCAATAAAGGATGACAAGGAAGAAGAAATGTCGCAGTCAGCATTGGCTATTTTCCGTGCAAAGGAAGAAGAAATTGAGAAGAAGAAGACGGAGGTCAGGAATAAGGTTCATGCTCAGCTGGGCCGTGTTGAAGAAGCAACTAAGCGCCTAGCAGAGATTCGAGAAGTAAGTTGAACAATATTGCCACAAGATATCATATTAGTCTCTACATTAAAAGGTGACATATGCAGTAATTATTGAATTTAACTAGAGATCATATACCATGAATTCAAATAACAAGACCTTTTGGTGCTTAAGGAACCTGAAATAAATGTCAATGTAGAAAAAACATCATTACTACACTATACATAAAAATGATGAAAATTACGGCCTTTCACTGCTGAGCTGACTGTTTTAGTAAATTGATGAACTAAGTGGAGTTCAAATGATTTACATTAGATCACAAGTTTCTTCACTTTTCCCAATTCTTTTGAGCAACCTACCTGGTGATTTTCAAAATTTTGAGGATAATTGTGGTGTGGTTATTTCTTTTGTTAGTCTGCAGTATTGGCATATGACTTGGAGATAAAAAGTCTTCAATAAACTGTCATATAATATCTGTTTAATTATCTTTGTATCTATAACTTGTTATTTGATTATATCTATTGGAATTAAATATCTTTTAGGAGCTTGAGGCTCTCACAGATCCAATGAGGAAGGAAGTTGGAATAATCCGCAAGAGGATAGATGCAGTTAACAAAGAATTAAGGCCACTGGGTCAAAGCTGCCAAAAGAAGGTGGAGTTCTATCATTGTTTGCATATAATTGTTGGAGTTGTTGTTTTCTAAATCTTTATATCTAAGAAGTCATTTACTAAGACACATTTGATTGTGTCATGGAAATGAAACCATTCCATATCCTTTAACATTAATAAATGCTATGTAGAATTTGATGAATTCAATGTTGGGGTTTATGTCCAAAATCCAATTTATTGGCATGTCATAAATAATTAAATTGTTTAATTATATGAGACTATTTATAAATGAACTAATGAGACATTATCATAGTTCTTGAGATGCATTATATGTGATTTAGTCACAGAAGATATAAATCACAAGTTCTTTGTAAACTCAATCTTAAGAGGATAGTGAACCCGATTATGAAATGTAGGTTACTTTGATATATTAAGAGTAAGATCTAATATTCACGATCAAAATCTCAATATGTTGGGTGACCACACATAGTGTTGAGGGAACACATATTCTCAAGATGGAATCCATGATCTCTTTTTATAGAGACACGAAATATCCCATTGAGATAAGTTTAATAGAACTAGTTATTCAAGGTGCCCACTTTAGTAAGGAGTTACTAAAGTTTATATTTATTAAAATCGGATTTCAATAAATGTGAATAACTAAAATATTAAACTGAGTACTCAAGGATAAAATAGTTGTTTACAAAATGATGGTTCTTTATGACTTTGTTCACTATGGATATTTCATAGAGGTGTCAAATGATATCATTAGAGTATTAGGATATAATTTATTAATAAGGCCTAGAATGCAATTATATTTATATAGTGGTATCAAATATAATTAATGATAATTTTGAACTTGTTAAGAGTTGACAAAAAAGCCCAAGGCCCATTAGAACTAGAGTCTTATTTGTTCCCTTTTATCCTATCTCAAGCCACAAACTAGAGCCTAATTGGGCAAGTCCAAAAGGCTAGCCCAAATAGATAATCAATTAGGTATAAGGAGAGAAACATACAGAATTTTCATAATATAGAAGATGAAAATGGTGTGTATGTGAGAGTAAGCCACTCTCTTATTCTCCCTTGAACACATACATGTAAACTAATTGAGATACCACACTTCTTGGGCACCATGTTGAATTAGGATGAAGATTAGAGGTATTCTTAAGTCTTGGTTTTGAATTTTACTGCATCAAGGAACACTTTCTATTCTTTGTTCTAGAATTCAAGATTACATATTATCTTTCATGAATGAAGTAGATCTGTGTTTGTTGCTTCCGCTGTGTGTTTTGTATAGGATACAAAACCAGATTTTCAAACAATGAAGTCATTTAATATATAAATGTCATTTACAGATTAGAGAATAGATTCAACGGTATATTACTGCAATTAAAATTATACATAGATTAGAACATGATAGATTGAAATATATTTGTGGCACACTTAAATTCCTCATGCAAACTTCTTTGTCATGATATTTCCCTTAATCAAATCCAAGCAAAATGTTTTTCTTTCTAAATGTCCTTTAAAACATTAATGTGGTACAGGAGAGAGAATACAAGGAAGCCCTTGAGGCTGTCAATGAGAAAAACAAGGAAAAAGCTCAACTAGTCACTAAATTAATGGAGGTAAATATTGCCAGTTCTTCATTTTAAACATAAGCAATATGTTACTAAATTTCCAAAATTTAGTATTATACCTTAAATCTTCATAGTTTGACTGCTAACTCTTGTTTTTCTCTTTTTTTGTTTTTGTATGAACTTTGATCAGCTGGTGGGTGAAAGTGAGAGAATGAGGATGAGGAAGCTGGAGGAGCTCAGCAAAAATGTAGATACTATGAAATAAGAATTTTTAATAAAGGAAACCAGAAGGGTGTTGGTGTGCTTCAATTAGAGTAGTTTTTCTTGAGTTTGGTATATTTTGTGTTATCTTTCTCTTCATTTGAGTGGTTTTCCCCATAAGGTTTTCTGAATTATTAGGAAAGACATGTCCATAAAGAATGCTTGTTACCAAAAAGCTACACTATTAATTAGTCTATTCAATATTCTTGTATAGAATTGTGAGACATACCTATCAATCGTGAAATAAAAGTTGCAAACTACACTATATCCTCTTGTCTTATATAAGAATTGTGAGACATACCTATCAGTCTTATTAAAGCTTATACTACAGTATATCCTTTTGTGTCATCAAATTCTTGTTTTTCAATCATCAAATTGATGTGCCACCTTATATCACTTTACAATAAAATGTTGAAAAAGTGTCTTCATTTCTTTTTTGCAAGTTCATTAGTAGAAGAACTAAATGTGTGTTCTATAGGCTTAAACGGCAAACCGCTTTAATTCTACAACTTCCTTTGCTCAACAAAATAGCAAATCTATTCTCCTTACCAAATGGCAAATCATTCATCACCATAAGTAATTTAATTTTTAACAGGCAAAATGGCACACCATATATACAATACAGACAAGCTATTGACCTATTGCTCATCTTGAGATAACTTGGTCTTACAAAAAAGGTAAAGGCAAAGACTTGTTGCTAATTACATCTCAGTACAAAACCCAAGTTCCAAGCCTTGGTTTGTACTGGTCAATGGTAGCTTGGGTTGCATGTTGGAATTGGTCTTCTTTGAATTTGGATTTTTGTTTTCTTAAAGTGGGATGGATGTGATTAGTTAACATACCTAAGGGCCCATCAATATGTTGTGTTCATATTGAGTATTGGAGTTTGGTATATCTTGTTTTTATTAAGGTTTTAAACATGACCCATGATGGGCAAAAAGTCACTATATATATATATATATATAATGCCCTTCTATATCGCTAAGGTTAGACAAGACCCTAGATCTCATTCTTTCTAGAGATTAGGATGGCTTCCCCATCAAGAGCCGTCTTGAAAGGAGGAGCATGGTAAGAAAGATTTGCCTAGATTGTGTGCCAAATGTGCAAGTGCAATTTTACTATATCCAAAAATATAAATAAGGTTTGTTCATTGTCATAGATCCATTGATTATCTGTGTTCTAATACCTAGCATGTGTATGTCTTTAAAACTTACATTGCATAGAAGGCTGAGCTAGCCTACTTTCAGAAACTCCTAATTTCATCCATGACATTGAATCCAAAAATGGTTTTCTTTTTCCAGAATAGTGATTTATAAGTGAAGCAAGTCTAAAACAATGTGCCTAGGGAGATGCAACCATCAATGCTACAAAATGAGAGAAGAATTTGCTGGGTTTATAATAAATGCATTTATTACTTAAGAATACAAAAGCAAGCTTGTATAAAATTTCAAGAAAATAAATAAAGAAAATAAGAATACAAAAACTGTACATTCTGATAGAGTCAAGCTAAGCAAAATACACAATTTAGGAAAAAACAAAAATAAATATAGAAAGAATGAACTACTATAATAGTGTACACTTAACTATCTATCTATAAATCATAGCATTCCAAAGCTTCTCTGGGGCACAATGAAATTCCTCATCTCCTTTGGAAGTTAAGGAACTTGATGCCATAAGCAAAGACGAAGAAGAGAAAGACCAAAGCAACATGGGCAATGACTACGGGGACAAGGAAATCATGGTCATAACCCCAAACTTCCTTAAGGAATGTATCTATAGGCTCTTTTGTTCCAAGAGGAAGATCAATTTCAGTCTTCAAGTCCCCAGATTGAGATGCAATGATGCCATAAATTGTCCAAGCAATTGGGGAAGCCCAGTAGTACCACCTCAACCATCTGGGGATTAGCTGCAATTATATAAAAATTTAGTCTTAAGATCTTTGTAACAAAACTTAAGAATCTTAATTATAAACCAAATAACTACTATGCATTATGCAAGGCAATGAAACTAAAGATTTGGTTTGGGGTTACATACCGGCC
The DNA here is from genome assembly GCA_030445155.1 of Quercus variabilis. Taxonomy (NCBI): domain Eukaryota; kingdom Viridiplantae; phylum Streptophyta; class Magnoliopsida; order Fagales; family Fagaceae; genus Quercus; species Quercus variabilis. Next base: position 16,356,107 of record CP129445.1, on the reverse strand, counting down.
TAGGGATAAGGAAACCAGAGAACAAGTTCCAAAAGCTTAGAAAGAAGGACATAACAATTGCAGCAATCTGATGGCCCGGAGTCAATGCAACAACCATCATCCTGTACATTGAGAAGTATGTAAAGCACATGAATATGAAGTAGTAGAAATACAAGAACTTGTCTCCTTGCCAACTAGATGCGATCATCAAGTACAAAAGAACATAATACACAAACGTTTGTATAGCAACATAAATTGTCTCAATAGCCACCTGTAGCAATGAAGTCACCTATCAATACAATTATATATTTAAACATTTTCTTTCAAGAGAACAGAAAATTCAATTCATAAATAGAATCTTTCTTACTAAGAACAACGTCCAACCTTTTACCTGAGCAAATGCATAAGGCAACTCTGAATACATCCCTGCAGCTCTTTCACGATAGAAGACTATTCTCTCTACTGCCACCACAGATTGCATAGCAAAAGCATTGGTTCTTCTAAGAAAAAGAATAGCAGCATAGGTAGCTCCCAGAAGATTAACCAAGTCCTGCTGTTTGTATCTGTTGATAAGGTACAATTAACTTCATATTAGTACCCAATTCCAGGAAAGAAACAGTGAGTATGATATTGTGTCTATCAGCTTTTCCAAAAAATAGCTAACATCTTCTTAGAGTGAATTTAGATGATTCATAAACACATGGGAACAAAAAGAAATTCTATTTAGAATGGAGAAATTTTGACTTACATTTTGTCTCCTTTGCCCCAGAAGATAATACCAAATAGAATACCAATGACAGTTGTACTGAAGAACCGAATAGCATTGTACTGCGAGTTTCTCCAGTATGACCAGTACTGCTTCCAGAAACAAGCCTTGCACTGAATTGTAAAGCTCTGGGAGTACTGAGTGGGGAAGTAAAGATCGTTGGCACCTAGTTCTGGAATGCTTAGATCCTTGATTAGTTCCTGATTTCTCCTGAAAATTTGAAAAGAGAAATTATTGATAAATCAGTACACACGCAAATAGAGAGGAGGTGGCAACAGAAGAGAGATAAGAAGAAATAAATTATCACATATTACTCACCTGTAGAGGTCAGAGTTGGCATAAACTTTGGCAAAATCAATGTCAAGTTGACCCTCAACTGCAGTTGAGGTGACATCTAACATCCAGGTAGCAGGATTGTAACCTTCTTTGATCTTGGGAACCCCTTGGATAGCCTGCAAGAGGTCTTCAATATTAGTCAAACTTATAATTAGAGAATTGGAAGTACATGGTCTATAATCCTTCAAAAATGACAACAATAGTTGCTGAATTAGATGGCATAATTCAAGCAGAGGAGTTGATTATTAACAAGTTTACACATTGATTTTGCAACTAAGAATTTTTAGTAGTGTTACAATGGACTATAAGCTTCAACACAAACATGTTGGAAAGAAGCTCAGGTAAAATTTTTTAAAATTGGTGTTTGAAAAAATTTCTTGACTACAGCGAGAATTATCAGAGTTAACAATTCTAGCAATGTTTGGTTGAAACAGGGGTGTAATCAAAGCATATAGGAAAAAAAGGGAACTCACCTCAAAATATTCAACAAGCTTGTGGGATTGGCGACCAAGAGGTCTGGCATAAATCACCTGTCCTCCTCTTTTCATCAAGAAAAGCTGAAAGCATAAACAATTCAGAGGTCAAAAATAGAACATTAAAATGAAATAATGTTCATACACTGAACATGTAATGAATTGAAAAAATTAATATTTGAATTATACCTTATCAAAAGCTTAAAAAATGTCAATGCTTGGTTGATGAATTGTGCAAACAACAGTTCTTCCTGTATCCACTGTGTTTCTTACAGTACGCATAACTATTGCAACTGCTCTAGCATCGAGACCCGATGTGGGCTCATCCATAAAGATGATGGAGGGGTTCGTAACCAACTCCACAACAATGGTAAGCCTCTTTCTCTGCTCAATTGAAAAACCATCCACTCCTAGAAGTCCAACTAGAGCATTTCTCAATGGGTGAAGCTCAACCAAACCCATAACTTCATCAACAAACATCTGTAACAACAAAGAAAATCACAATCAACTACATTGTTCATCTAATCCAATTTCTTATATTCAACACAAACTATAGATTAATATAATTTTCAGTTTGATATACAATTATAACTTCAAAAATTTTAGATGGAAAGATTTGCTCATTGAAGGACAAAATTGCATATATTTGTAGAAAACTATGTGTTGAATTGCCAAAAAAAACAACTCTAGTTGGTATGCAACATACCTTTCTTGTTTCCTTCTTTACATCCGAAGCAAGACGCAGCCAGGCAGAGTATACAAGAGATTCATAAACAGTAACATATGGCAAATGGATATCATCTTGTTCACAATAACCACTGACCCGAGCAAATGTGGCTTGCTTCTTTGGGAAACCAGAAATGCTAATGCTTCCTTTAATATATCCACCAGTCTTCCTCCCTGCTAAGACATCCATCAGGGTAGTCTTTCCAGCACCACTGACACCAACTAATGCTGTCAGTACGCTTGATTTGAAAGCACCACTGACATCTCTTAGCAGCTGTAGTCAGGTCTCATTAACCCCTTGGGTCTTCATTTACTAAAAAGAACAATAGAATTTGTTACCATGAAAATTATTTTCAATCCATGATCTGTATTTGGTATCATATAGGCAGGGCTCGAATTGAAGTACTTGATTTATTATCCATTGCAAAATTCAATTGATTTGTGAAAATTCTAAATAAGTGTCTATTTCCATTCGAACATCAAGTAACTGTTCCATTTTTTTATTGTTGTGCTTCTTTAAATGTGAAGGAGATCATTTGGATACATAGATTACTGGAAAAAACAACTTACTGTAGGCATATCCACATAGTAATTCACATGGTTAAACGCAAGTGAAAGGGGCTGGAAGGACAAAACCATTCCTCATTTAGATTGAACTGAGCTGGTACCTTGAGCATTTCTGTTACCTGTAATGGTGATATACATTAGACTTGTAAAATAACATGTTGGTAGAGCTATTAATTTAGACGTAAGGCTTATGCTGTAGAATTGGTACTACAGCACTATGACATGGATGAAGATGGTGCTATTGGTGAATAGGATTTTTTTTTTCTTGCTAACATCATGTTTAATGCCCCAGCAGTAGTGAAGGGATGGGATAGGGTTGGCAAAAAATTTAGGTCTTCTTTCCTTTTTGTTTAATTAATAATCTATGACATTTGTGTCAAATAGACTCCATCAAATCTCTCACAGGCATGCCATCTTGTATAACAGTTCATATATCTAAGTTATGATCCAGAAGAAAGTATAACATCACTTACCTTCTGATGCAGGAGATGCAAGAAGATTATTATTTAGTATTATTTATATTTGCAAGTCAATTGTATTTTTATATTTTAAGTCCTATTAGTTTATTGGGCTATTAGTATTTTAATTTAGAAGCAAGGTCATTTTTGTAATAAGGCAATTAGAGTTTCCTAACCAATTAGAACTAGAGTTTAGCAATTCTTTATAAGCAACCTATTGTACCCCATGAGAAGTTAGTTGCTATTTTGATGAATGAAAAAAATGGCCGTTTGGTCTTTCCTTGGTCTGGTGCTGACTCCAAGTCCACCATAGGTGCTGACTCCTAGTGGTTTCTTCGCTTGGTGCTGACTCCAAGCAAGGCTTAAGTGCTGACTCTTAGGTCATATCCATTTATTTTATTGTTGTTTCAATTTTGTCCTGGCTGTCCTGTGTCATATTTGCTATTAGAGCAAACACCGATCTATTCGATGCATCGTCGTAGTCAATCCAGAACTAGAAAAATATTTAAAAAAAAAAAAAAAAAAACTCCATACACCATATTTTTTCTGCCACGAGAAGGGTACCCAACAAACCCCACGACTAGATCTGGTCAAGGTCTTTCAAGAAGTTTCCTCACACGCCACCACCCATTGGAAAGCCAACAATGCCATCCCTCGTCTGTCAGATCGCACCACAGTGAGCCCCACCACCATCCTCTTCTTAATATTGCACCACCATGACCCTCAATGGCCCAGCACCATGCCTCTGCAATCCCTCCATAAACTAGTGATTCCATCTCAAAGGTAACAAAATCTAGCCTTTTATTTAATTTAAAAAAAAAAAAAAAAAAAAAAAAAACCCAGCACCTTATTTTCTGTTCAAACTCTTTTCAATAAGTTTTTATTTGCAACCCCACAGTGTTTTCCCACTAAGAACAACTTGACCCGGCCCATCTGAAATAAAGAACTCAAATTGAAACCCGTTAAACTACCTAACCCAGCCAAAACAACAAACTCATTGGACACTCTCACACAAGCCATATCGCCACCACCACCAGTAACATAAACAAACCCTTGCCCAACCCATTTGTTAACAAGCCTGAAGCCCACATTTTACAACACCAATTTTCTTTTTAAAAAAAAAAAATACAAGACCTAGCCCACAAAATCCAAACCTGTCAACCAGCCCAGTCCCAACAAATATCTGTCCAAAAACATCACAGCAACCCTGGTTCTTGTTCCAATTGTCGACTATTTGTTGAAGCACTATTTTAAAGAATCATGGCAATATTAGAAGCACCTTATTTTGATGGTTGTAATACTTATCCATGAGATATTGTCAACTGGATGAATGGGATGGAGCAATTATTTGAGCAAGCAAATTTTGCAGATAACAAAAAGGTTAGGTATGCCAAGTTGAAGTTAAGAGGTAAAGCATAAAGATTTTGGGAGAATCTTGAGTATTTTCGCTATATGAGGTATGAACCTGCCATTAGTGTGTGGGAAGATATGAAAGAAAAGTTTTGTGATTAGTATTTGTCACCATACTATCGAGCTAAGTATCTACCCAATCTTAGTGTGGTACTTTTCAAGTTGAAACAAATGCGATGAATCCTCATCCTCATCCCATTTCATGTCCTTAGTGCACTTTTGAACAATCTATCAAGGAATTATCTACCAAGGAATTAAAGGAATTATTTGTAAAGCTCATGAAAGATGTTCAAGACAGGATTGCTCAGATAAAGCAAAAGAAAACTTAATCTAATTCAATTGGGAAATCAAGAATACTTGATCACAATGAACTTATTGCTGCCCCAATAGAAGACAACATTAATGATGATATCTTGGTCGTGGAGAATCCTCCAGCAACACTAAACCCTAATGTTAACACAGACGTACATGCCTCGACAAGTGTTGCCTTAACATGCATGCAAGGAAATGAATCTATTGAAGAGTAGCAAAGTGAAGAGATGGTGTCTAAAGAGAGTATTATGTTAAAGGGTGCACATGATGTGATATTGAAAGCTAATGAATCTGCTTTTGATCAGCCTTCTATGGTGCATGAAGACAAACAGTTTGCTAAACTGGAGAAAGTGGATAACATAGTGCTTCCAATGGTTCAAGATAAGATTGTGTTGATTCCACGCATTGATTTTGTTATTCCAGAAGAGTTTGACATTGTGGAATTCAAGATTTTTCTTTTCTCTATGCTCCCTAGAGTGATTCCAGACTTAAAGCAAGTGTTACTTATCAGCATCCTAATCCTTCAACGCTTTAAAACTCAAGGTTGAGTTTTCTCCCACCAGAGGAGAATGATGCGGGAGACACAAGAAAATTATTATTTAGTATTATTTATGTTTGCAAGTCAATTGTATTTTTATGTTTTAGGTCCTATTAGTTTATTGGGCTATTAGTATTTTAATTTAAAAACAAGATTATTTTTGTAATAAGGCAATTAGGGTTTCCTAGCCAATTAGAACTATGGTTTAGCAATCCTTTATAAGCAACCTATTGTACCCCTTAAAGAGTTAGTTGATATTTTGATGAATGAAAAAAAAAATGGCAGTTTGGTCTTTTTTTTGGTCTGGTGCTGACTCCAGATCTACCCTAAGTGCTTACTCTTAATGGTTTCTCTGCTTGGTGCTGACTCCAAACAAGGCCTAACTGCTGACTCTTAGGTCATATCCATTTATTTTATTGTTGTTTCAATTTTGTTCTGGTTGTCCTGCGTCAACTTCTAAATTGGATGTTAATTGCCGCCTAGGATTGCTTTCAGACACATCCTCCACAATCACAGCTTTAGTTTCACCAAGAGCTGAAATTGAGTTCAAAGGAAACAGTAAACTGTCAACACATGGTTCTCATTGCCATTGGAAAAACAAACATAAGAAATGAAAAATATTCACTTACGATTTAAGAATGTCAGTGCCGCAATGAAAAGAACATTGAAAAGAAGAGAAAACCCGGCGAATGCTGCTACACAAATCCAATACCAACGTTCCTCTGTAAACAGGCCTCTTTCTGCGAGAAGGGTCTTTCCTACTATTCCTTCACTGGTATTGACAGGCTGTACCAAAGAAATCACTATGATATTAGCAAATCTCATTAAGTGCAGATTTAAATTTATCCAATTTTTTTTTTAATGGAACAAACTCTACATTCCAATACAATTATATGGGGTTAGCTAAATTGAGAAGATAAAAATTCACTGCAAATTATAGGAATTTTCTATCCTTTAACAGAACTAACAGCGCTTCATCTGGCATCAAAAAACTCATTGATAGCAATTGCATTTTGTCCATACATCATAGGAGAAATGTAGTAGCCCCATATCATCCACGGCTGAATGTCATCTATAGGCCGAGATGAGAATGGATTTTTTAAATATCTTGGAACAAATGCAAAATCCAGCAATTTGTCAATGCATTGTACAGGATTCACATCAGTCCACGTATTAGATTTGTATATGCAACAAATTACTTTGATAACAAAGTACCATTAATAGTGAATAGAGAAAAATTTCTAACCTTTGGAAACAATGAATCCTCCAAGCACAAACACCAATAGTAATGTAAAAATACCAAGCGTGTTTGCAGCAACCTGCGTTCTTCCAAGGGCTGCAATGAAACAGAAGAGGGAGAGTGCCATTTGATGTATGCCAAAGAAAGCCAAAAACTGTTTGAAGAACCTGAACATAGAGGACATATGTCAAAAGAAGAATGTTTCATTTTTCAAACTGTCAGATTCCGACTTTCATTAAGCATCAAAAAGCTTGCACTATGAAATTGAAACGAGAAGACAAATTTAGTACTTACCTACTGGGAGAAAGTGCAAACCCAATGGTGTAATATGTAAGAATGATCCAAATACCATATTCCATAAGTGAAATTGGAATTCTCAGGAGCCAAATGGGGAGTCCAAAAGCCCATGCAGGGAAGAATAAGAAATCCCTCTGTTTAAATAACACAGCAAGCCTGAATATTGTCATTGCAAGTTCTGCCATCCCATTAAACATGACATTAATGAGACTGAAAAATAGAGCTCCCCAAAATTTTGCTGAATCGTCTAATGAACCAGCTTTCATTTATGTTCTCAAGAACATAGTCATTGCAATTGTAGCCATGATTGTTATCTGAGTAGTCTTGAATATGTACACAAAGGAGTTGGGCTTCATCAGAAGCCATTCCCTTGAGAAACAAGCCTTGAAGAGTTCCATGTTGGAAATCCCATACTTTTCTGTCACCAAAGCGGCAGGATGGGCTCTGGATTTATCATAAGGAACTCTTAAATCTTCCAAAATCTGTTGGCCAATGTGAAATGAGTTGAAGGCCCTTACAAACTCAGGTACTGAGATATATCTATATGGTTGGTTCTTTCTAAACCAGTATTGTTCTTGGTCCTTCTTGGAAGTTACTTTCTGCAAAAAGTCTGCAGCCCCTTTCCTCTCTGGACATTTGAAGCCCATATGTTCAAAGAAGTCAAGAATATTCTCATGCGGACCTTGGTAGACAATCTGACCCTCAGAAAGAAGGATAATATCATCAAAAAGATCAAATGTCTCAGGTGCAGGCTGTAAGAGAGAGATAACCATGGTGACATCCATGATATGAACCATCTGCCTCATGAACCTGACCATCTGAAATGTGGGGGAGCTGTCCAGCCCTGTTGATATTTCATCCATGAAAAATGCTTTTGCTGGTCCAACCAACATTTCACCCGCACTCAGTACAAACAATGTCAGTTTCAATCCACAATAACCCTAATAGAAGAAGATTACAAATTTACACAAATCAAATTGACAGAAACAGGTTTCTTAGATGTAACGAATCACCAAGGAAATGTCAACATCTAAGATTATTAAAATAACGGTTAAATGATTAAATTCACTATTTTCTAATAACTTAAGTTTTTGGGACAACTGGTAATATATCATATATCAGAGTAGGTAGTCCTAAGTTAGAACCTATCTCCACTCTACCTCCCTTTTACCATAAGAGGGAAACAAATTTGTATGTATCAATAAATATTTTTATGTGTTTTTAGTCCCACAACATCTGCACAATTCATTATCATACCTTGGTGATCTGACCATGCCGCTCACATCTTGTAGAATCTTGACAACTTTTTTCTTTGATGGAGAGAGCCCAATCATTCCAAGAGCAGACTATTCACATTATAAATTAAAATGTTAAGTGAAAAATCCTTAAAATTCATTACCAAAAAACTAGAATAAATGAAGAAAGTACCTCAATTGCATTCATGGAGGAATTAAGCAGAGTTGGAAGTGCTCTGGTCCCAACATATGCATCTCCTTCAACTGACAAATTCTGGATTCTAACTTCAATCTTTGGGATTTCTATTCCCACCCTGTTTCCAACAAAATTTAAAAATTAATAATATTCTTAAAACAAAAACAAAAAGATGTAAAAATACAAGCCTCAATACTTCAATTTCTTTCCTTTTCCTACCATTTTTTAACAACCAAACAAGGCAAAAGAATGAACCAACTCTTATTTTGTTTTTCTAGAACTATTTTCCACACCTGGGTCTGTGTTACTCTACTTTTGTAAAACCAAAACAACCACAAACCACTAGATCAAGTATTCAAGTTATACTTGACGCAACTTTTTCTTAATATTATACTGCTTAATAACTTTTAATTGAATTAATATTATAGAAAATCATATATTTGGGTTACACGTTTTTTGTGTTCTTAACACACGCATGTACAATAAAGAATGGAGATAGAATTTGCAAACCTGTCAGTTCTGTTCCTGAGCCTCCTGAGGAACTTTTCATTATCCTCTTCAACAACCTTAAGAATGCTCTCCATCAACTGCTTCTTGTCCTGAGTGCCAAGCTTTGTGACATCAACTTCACCATGCACCTCCCTCCCATTGCTCATCACTTTCTTCAGCATCCCTGTCCTCACTCTATCATAAGTCGGAAGCCTCTTTATCGAAAACGTAGAGAAAGAAAGAAAGAGTTAATTTGTGAGGAAGTGTTTATTTATATAGAGTGGAAGCGGGAGGAATTTTGTACTATATTATTTTATTTTATTTATTTGTTTATTTAAGTTTTTTGTCATGGTCAAAGTGGGAGTACTATACTGCTGTTACAACCGTGGGTGAACTAATAAGAACGTTGAAAGTAGGAATCTCATGTTGCCCTACATTTTTTTATTCTCATTTTATTTTAGGATATTTGTTAAAATAAAATTATAATTATAAAAACGTTAAATTCACTATATTTTTTCAATATTTTTGAAACAAATTTTAGATAATAAGTTATTATTGATTTTAAATTCTAATTTTGAATAATAAGTTATTATTGATTTTAAATTCTAATTTTGAACCTACTACTGATTTTTTTTTTTACCAATAACAATATGTCACAAGTCAAATATAATTTATTGTCAAAATATTATAAATATATATCATTTCTCTTATAAAAGCATCCTTATCAAGTGTGTCAAATATCAAATATTTGGCATTTGACATACCAAACACCAAAAAATTCATCTCATGGAATATTCCAAATGTCATAATTTTTACAACAAGCAAATAATACCATTCCAAAGATAAAACAGTACGGATTGAAATGCTAAAATATATATATATATATATATATATATAGTATTTTTATTCATTTTCTCTTTCATCCTTCATGACTTTCTTTCCTCTCTCACTTTCTTTTTCTTTTTCTTCTTTCTTTCTCCGCCACGCGCAGTGTGAACAATATGCTCCGTTTAAAAATCTTTGTATCAAAGAAACTTTCTGTCATAATTACTAATTAGCATGCTTCTATCGACGAAAAAGAAAGAAAGAAGGATAAAAGGAAAGCATGCTAGTATTCTATCGAAGTGGGGACGGTAAGGAATGCTAGCATGCTTCTATCGAAGGACAAAGTTGTTTTGTGTTAGATCCACGTAAGGTTAGACCGACGCTTCTATTGGATACTTCGTGGGTCCCATATTGCCACAGGCCTACTGTACGCTCCTTATTAATATAATACTATTATTTTAAGATTAGATAATTCTTTTTTTTTTTATAAGAAGATTAGATAATTCTTGTCTTAGTGATATAATAATAATATCAAACAATAATTAATAAAGAGCAACGAGTAATGCAAAAAGGACTTATTCCACTTCTTCTTCTTTTTCTTTTTTCTTTTTTCAATTCTCATTGTGTTTGCTTAAAGATTTAATCCACGGATTTTATGTTTTTTCCTCTTATTTTTTGCTAAAAGACTTACTCCACCATATATCTAGGGATTGTGAGCATTTTCGCTTTTAATAAATTCTAACTAACTCAATAATTTGTTAAAAAAATAAATTCTCAAATAAGAGAGATTTAGTCAATTTTCTTTGAATCAAACGTAACCTTAGTGAGAAAGATCAGTTAGTAATTTAGTAAAAAATTGAGATAAATGCAGTTAGTTATACCCAAAAAAATATATCAATTCTTATAATGATAAAAAGTAATTATTGTATATGGACTCAATAAAAATAAATAAAAATAAAAGCAATTAGTATAGATTGGACATCATAGGTTTCAAATTAGATGGTCAAAAAATAATAATTACTTCCAAATATTTAATAAAAATGAGAATTATTTTATTTTCCTTCATCTTTAACCCAAGTGATAAATAGATTGAATGTATTACATTCAATCCTTGCCTTTTTGGGGGGAGTGTGTAGAAAATAAAAATAAAAACAAAAAAGTAGGGAAACGTTAATAATATCTCCTATTTTGCATGTTTGACTTTGCAAAACTTGACCCAAAAAAAAGTAGCGCAGCATATGACTTTGGGGGACTTCCATTTCCGTGTATGAGTGTGAATGAAGGGGCAAAACCAAACTGCTACTTTCTACGCCTTCTAGGAAAACAAAGCCAGCGAAGACAAATTTCTTGATTGGCTAGTTTTCCGACTAGCTAGGCAATTTCATCCATCACACCCCCAATCCAATTACATTCATCGATCGATGGCAAATGTCTAAGGATCAAAGATTGAAAAGCTGGCATGAAAGGCAGCGATTCGCAATCTATTATTAATTTTGTGGGTCCAATTCATCCCTTTGATGATTTTTTTTTTTTTTTGGGGGGGGGGGGGGGGGGGGGGGGGGTGTGTTAAAAGGATATATATTAAAAAAAAGATTTAGAGAGGTCATGCATTAAAAGATAAGACGACCCCCCATGTAGAGAGTTTAAGATACAAAAAATGGCCAAAATTGGAAATTAACCCTATTTGGCAAATAATATAATTAGTAGACACTGTTTTGAAAGTATATCTTATGCTAATATCTCGAGTCTAAAAGACTCGATTTAGGGCCTATAAATCGAGTCTCAAAGACTCGATTTTCATGTTCTGATCAAATTTGAGCTAGCACTTTTCCACGTGGTGTCCACCTGGAAATCGAGTCTTAGAGACTCGATTTATATCTGTAAATTACAGTGAAAATATTTTCAAGTGTCTGGACTACAAAACACAAATCAGCCACCATCAACCACCACCAAATACAAGCATAGATCAGCCACCATCAACCACCACCAAATACAAGCACAGATCAGCCACCATCAACCAACCACTATCAACCCACAAATCCGAGCATTAATCCAACAATTCAACACAAATCCAACCAAATCCACCCCCAAAACCACCTAAAATCCAGATTAAAAAAATAAAAACCCACGACCTGTTTGGCTTGTTGATTGGGGTTCTCTACAAGAAAATCCAAAAACCCATGACCCTAAAAGTCGGTATTTTAAAGGGTGGCAGGATCGGTTAGGAGTTTGGGGGACTTTGGGTTGACCGGATTGGTGGTTTAGAGTTTGGGTGGCTGTAGGTTGGCAAGATCGGGTGGCTGTGGGTTAATGCCTGGGTCACGCGGTGTGGGTCTAGCGCGGTCGTGCAGTGGTAGCATGGTCTGGCTAGATCGGGTGACTGTGGGTTCTGTGGGTTGATGCCTGGGTTGCGCGACATGGATCTAGCACGGTGGTGCGGTGGTGGCATGGTCTAGCTGGATTAGGCAGCTGTGGGTTCTGTAGGTTGATGCCTAGGTCATGTGGCGTGGGTCTGGCACGGTAATGCGATGGTGGCGTGGTCTGGCTGGATCGGGCGATTGTGGGTTCTTTGGCTTCTGGCCAGGTCTGCGTGGTGGCGTGGGGGTTTGTCATGGTCTAATGAGAAGGTGGGGTGGGGTGGGGTAAGGGGAATGGTTTATACATAAGAAAGCTGGAGGCTGAATATGCAGGGTTAAAGGGTGAGCTTATAAATCGAGTCTTAGAGACTCGACTTCTAGGTGGATGCCACATGGAAAAAATGCCATATCAAACGTGATCAGAACTCTGAAACCGAGTCTTTGAAACTCAATTTATAAGCCCTAAATCGAGTCTTTTAAACTTGAGATGTTAGTAAAAAATATAGGTTTGTAACAGTGCCTACTAATTATATTGTTTGGCAAACAGAGTTAATTCCCAATTTTGGCCTACAAAAAACTTGTTGAAGGGATACAGCTTGTCTAACCAGAGCATCAGCACAAGCATTCATCTCCCTATAGTAGTGTTGGATTTTTCAGAGGGGTAGCATGTTCAGAAGGTTCCTACTGCAAAAGATACACCATTATTTAATGGAAAGTGGATCACAAATTTAGCATCAAGCTCAATTTCAACGGCTTGGAATTTTCTAGCCCTCTTAGTCACTTACAATAAAGGGACAGGGAACCAAGAAGGAAGGAAATGAGGTCTATAATCTCTATATTCACATGCATAATAATTGACGATTTGAAAATCATCAACAATATAAGTTCGTCCAGATGAAGCAAGGACCTCGTGCTGTACTTGCAGGTGTGGTGAAGAGCCTTCCTTAGGTGGTCACCAGTGTGGTGCCTGCCACAGAGTCTCTGATGATAAATTCAGCGTATAGCAACTCTTTAGGAAGCAAGAAAACTTGAAATATCAAAGTTACATGTGCTAGTAAAATTTAGGTTGTGTATATGTAATTGGTCTAGTTATGTTGAGTGTGTATATATAGCTTCATAGTTTCTAGTCGTTGGGGCCTTAATTGTGGCTTTAGTGCTCCTTCCGTAATGCCTCAGAACTTATTAATGCGGGTTTTAATGAGCTACCAACGATTTGACAGCTAATCGATAATTGTCCAAGGCATTGAAGCTTCTCATTAATGGTTTGCTTTTCCTCGTCCATGTCGTGGCTAGGTAGACGGAGGTATTTGATGAGGTCGTCTAGGCAAGAAAGTTCGTTCGTCCCATCAGCTACCCCCCCCCCCAAGTTTTATGGTCATCATTGCGTGTCATGACAACCACCAAAAGGTGAAAGGTTTTTTGCCTAGACATGACTCTTGGGGTTTCGTTCTGCATTTGATGCGAAGTGGCAGTGCATTAATCCGTAGTGGCAACGCCATACACATCGTGGCCACGTGGCACGTTATGGTTAGTGGAGTTAATGCTCCACTTGTGTGGCTTTTTGGGTTTCCCGATGGTTTTCAGTTTTCCATGTTTAGTTTTTAAACTTCCTTTCTCTTCTCTTTCTTCTTCACTTTTTCTTTTCCCCCACCATTATTGCTCTGTGCCTTTTCTTCTCCGCACTGTTCTTTCCTGCAATTTCTTGCGTTCTTCCTTCTTGTGGGTGCCTTTTTTGAAGGTACCATTCCTTCTCTCCTTTTTATTCTTTGTAACAAAGGCAATTTGTAAAAATTTATGATTTTCGGATTTTGTCCCCCTTTTTTCATTTTTGGGTTCCATGGTTGGTAGTTCTAAAACTAGGACACTTTGCCCATCTATTTCGTTTCTTTTCGCACATTTGGGGGCCTCTCTAAGTGTTTCTCTTGGGGAAGAGTGTAGCTTAGACGTTGAGACCCTCTCTAGGTTTAGCAATAGGTTCCAGTTTCTTGAGAGGGTTAGGGTTCGTCGTCCTCGTAAAAAGGAACGAGCCTGTCACTTTTCGCTCAGGGAGCTATGCTTCTACAAGACTACTTTCCTATGTGGGCTTAGATTCCCTGTCCACCCCTTCATCATGGAGCTTTTAAATCATTTCAATATTGCTTCTAGGCAAGTTATGCCAAACTCATAGAGGATAGTGATCAACTGTATAGAGATATGGCTAGCTAACACTGAGGGAGATATTACCAGGGTAGACAAGTTTACCTACTTGTACTGTTTGAAGGAATCCAAGGAATACGGGTACTACAAGCTCGTGCCTTAGGTTAAGGAGGCTATTGAGTACGCGAGGGCGATTGACAATTTTAACAATCTAGTCGACCCGCAAACCCTAGCTTTTCATTGCCTTGGTCCAGAGCTTTTTGCTTACGTCATGCACACAATAAAAATTAAGGAGAAGAAGAGTAAGCATTTACTAAGCTCGTCATTGCTACTATTCTCTCTTTCTTTTCTTTTTCTTTTTTCTTTTTACAAGTGTTTTTCTTTCACAGAGATGACGAAGAAATTTAACCAGGGGATGTATGCAAAGATAAACGCCAAAAAAAACAAGCTCCTTTCCAACCTCGGGAAGAAGGTAGTGCGCGTTGTGGAGAAAGGGGTCTCCGTCACTCCCTTTACCCCCGTCACTGAACCGACGGGGACAACTTCCCCAACTACTTTGATGGAAGAAATTACCCCACTCCCGAAAAGGCAACATGTGGCTAATAAAGGGAAAGAGAAGGCCACCTCTCATTCATCCAGCATTTGGGCTAACTCTAACCTCGCATTGACGAGAGCACAAAATGCCTTCACAGGTGAGGAGCTTAAGGTCTTCTCTGTCATGCCCTCCAACGAGATTGTGGATCGCCATATCCACAAACTCGTCCAGGTAGTGTACTTGTGCAAAGGTTTTTTTTTTTTTTTAATTTTTTTTTATTGTTCTAAAAGTTGGATCTTATTTTTAGGTATTGGGGGAGACCATCCATATCACCTCGGAGTACCTGAGCATCGAGGCGAAGGCCATGTCAACAAGGTCCCAGGTGGTGGCTTTAGAGGTGGAAAACTCAAAGCTAAGGAAAGACCTCATTGCCACCATGGATGAGGCCAATACCTGCAAGGAGAAAGCTAAGGTCTTGTCTAACAATTTGAGGGCAGAGAGGTAGCTGACTTTGGAGAAGGACAAGCAGCTTCTGGCCACAAAAGAGAAGATCAAGACGGTTGCTGCCAAGCTCGTCGAGGCCTTCCAGCAGACGAAGGAGTACAACACTGTGCTCTTCAGCTAGTATTATAAAGGCTTTGAGCTCCTGAGACGGTACCTCGTCAAGCACCCCACCGGAGTGGATCTAGAGAACTTATATCTCGAGGAGATGGATAAGGAAATGGTAGCTGATGAGGCTTCCCACTCTACAACTCCTGAGAATGATGCTCTAGAGAATGCTCCTCTACCTCTTCCTACTGGTGATGACGCAGCTGCCGCTTCAACCTGCTCATATTCCTGCTTCACGTTTGCCTTTTTTTGGGGGCGGGGGGGTGCCTAGTGTGTTTTTAGGGCTTTTTTATTCTACTTTTAGAACAGTATTTTTATTCTAATTTAAGAACAATGTCTTTTGCCTAGTGTTTTTGGGTTTTTAATTCTATTGTTGGAACAATGCTAGTTACCCGATGTTTTTGGGCTTTCAATTCTATTGACTATTCTAAGCTTACTCGTTTACTTTCCTACATTGTCGTGCATGATACTTTTTGACTGTATATGATTTCTGTTTGCTTCGTTGCTTGTCTACCCTTAGCTCAGGGGTTTGTTTGATTAGGAAATGATCTGCATTCGTCTGTAGTTTTTTTCCATCTGGGCGGATTTTACTTAGTCAATTTTTTTGCTACTTATCCCTATGCGTCAATAACTTACATCCGTTTAGGCGTATTCTTGTTACTTAGTCAATTTTTTATGACTTACACCCATTGAAAGGATATTGTTATTTGGCTTCGTCAGTAACTTACATCCGTCTAGGTGGAATCTTGTTACTTAGCCAATTTTTTTTTTACTTACACCCATTGAAGGGATCTTGTCATTTGGACTCGTCAGTCTTACATCCGTTTAGGCAAAATCTTATTACATAGCCAATTTTTTGTGACTTACACCCATTGAAGGGATCTTGTCATTTGGCCTCATCAGTAACTTACATCCGTCTATGCAGAATTTTATTATTTAGCCATTTTTTTGTGACTTACACCCATTGAAAGGATCTTGTCATTTGACCTCGTCAGTAACTTACATCGGTCTAGGCGGAATCTTGTTACTTAGCAAATTTTTTGTGACTTACACCCATTAAAGAGATCTCGTCATCTGGCTTCATCAGTAACTTACATCCATCTAGGCGAAATCTTGTTACTTAGCCAATTTTTTTTTTTTTTTTTTTTTGCTCCTAGCTTTACACGCATCTCATTGGTTGAATAATTCTTTTATTGCTTTATTTCGAACATGAATACAATCATCCATTACATTTACTGATGGTATTGTTTCAAATGCTCGATATTCCATGGTCACAGCAGTCTCCTCCCGTCCAATGTTTCTAGGTGATAGCTTCCTTGCTTGGAATAATGGGTGACTTTGTAGGGTCTTTCCCAGGTTGGGCCAAGCTTCCCTTGGGTTGGGTCCTTGGTTGCAGGTGTAACTTTGCACAAGACGAGATCTCTTATATTAAGTCGTCTAAGTTTCACTCTCTTGTTGTAATACTCGACCATTTTCTACTGGTACTCCGCCATCTTACAGGATGCTCTGTCACTGGATTCGTCTAAGCAATCCAAGTTGACTCTTAGTTGATTGTCATTGCTGCCTTTGTGGAAAACTTCTCGTCTCATGCTAGTGATTTCTACTTTGACTAGGATTACTGCTTCAGTGCCATAAGTGAGTCTGAAGGGGGTCTCTCTTGTTGGGGTTCTCGCTGTAGTCTTGTACACCCACAAAATGTTTGGAAACTCTTCTGGCAATGCGCCCTTTACTTGTCTAACCAAGCCTTGATGATCTTGAGTAGAGTATAGTTCGTCACTTCTGTCTGGCTGTTAGCTTAGGGGTGACCAGGTGATGAGAATTGGTTCTTGATTCCTAAGCCCGAGCAAAAGTCCCTGAAACCTCGACTGTCAAACTATTGCCTGTTGTCTGATATGATCGATCGTGGTATTCTGAATCGGCAAATTATATTCTTCCACATGAAGTTCTAGATCTTCACCTCCATTATGGTTAATAGTGCTTCTGTTTCAACCCATTTAGTGAAATAATCAATGGCAACTAGTAAAAATTTTATCTGTCTTTTACCTTTGGGTAATGGGCCAACGATGTCAAGTCCCCACTGGACAAACGGCCATGGGGAGGTTATTGTCGTTAGTTTCTTTGATGGGATGCGCTGGACGTTTCCAAGCCTTTGGCATTTGTCACATCTCTTAACGAACTCCTTTACATCTTTTTGCAAAGTAGGCCAAAAGTAACCTGTTCGGATAACTTTGCTAACAAGGGATCTCGGGCCTGTATAGTCTCCGCAAATTCCTTCATGGATCTCCTCCAGAATATAATTGGTTTCTTCCTCATTAACGCACTTTAGGTAAGGCATGGAGAAGCCTCTTTTGTACAGGGTGTCATTTAGGATTGTGAATCTTGCTACCCTCTTTCTGACCTTCCTGGCCTTTTTGACATCCTTTGGAAACCATTCGTCCTAGAGGAAGGACGGGATTGGGGTCATCTAGCTGCTTTCGCTCTGGATTGCAAAGGTGAGGACCTCTTCGATACTGGGACGTTTTTGGACTTCAATCTTTAGGTCTGTATTCGTTGGTCTTGCTTCAGACGAAGCCTGCTTCTTTAGCTCATCTGCCCCCATATTCTGGCTTCTGGGGATCTGTGTAAACTCCACTCGATCAAACTCCTGTGTTAAAAGTCTTGTCAACCTTAGGTATTTTTGCATCCTTTCCTCCTTTACTTCAAATTCCCCATTTATCTAACCTACAACAAGCTTTAAATCACTCTTGAGGAGCAAGTTTTTAACTTCTAGTGCCTTCCCAACCCTTAGTCCCATCAGTACTCTTTCGTATTCAGCTTCATTGTTGGTGGTCGAGAATGTTAGCTAAACTCTGTATCTAAGCGTCTCTCCTTTTAGGGTTATGATAATGACATAATGACCCCTACTCTGCCCCTCTTTCGAGCTGACAAACCATCAGTTTGGATTGTCCATTTTTTCGCTTCGTCCGTTACTCCCTCCTCATCTAGGATTGTAAATTCGGTGATGAAGTCTGCTAATGCCTGCGCCTTAATAGCTATCCTGGGTGGTACTCAGTGTCGAATTGGCTAAGCTCGATAGCCCACTGGATCATCCTCCCTGTAGCCTCAAGCTTGTTCATTGACTTCTTTATGGGTTGGTCCGTCATAACCAAGATAGGGTTCGCCTAGAAGTAGGGGCGTAGCTTGCGTGAAGCTACAATCAAAGCGAATGCAGTCTTCTCAATCCATGGGTATTTAGCTTCTGCCCCTTGGAAGGCCTGACTGACGTAGTAAACTAAAAGCTGTCTTCTGTCCTCTTCTCGAATCAAAGTTGCGCTTATAATTGTAGCTGACACTACTAAGTATAAGTGTAGGTTTTTTCCCTCCTTGAATGGGCTTAAGAAGGGTGGATTGCTCAGGTAGCGCTTGAGTTCCCAAAAAGCCTCCTTACACTTGTCTGTCCAAGCGAAGGCCCTCTTCAGCATCTTGAAGAAGGGCAGGCATTTGTCCGTTACTTTTGAAACGAACCTGTTGAGCGCTGCTTTCCTCCCTGTGAGTTTCTAGACTTCTTTCACGGTCTTGGGCGACATCATCTCCAATATAGCCTCTAGGTTTGCTTCTATTTCTCTCTAGGACACGATGAACCCTAAGAACTTCCCTGACACCACCCTAAAGGCGCACTTGCTAGGGTTTAACTTCATCTAATATTGCCTGAGAAATATAAATGTCTCTTGGAGATCATCTAGGTGGGCAGACTCTTCTTTGCTCTTAACGAGCACGCTGTCCATATACACTTTCATGTTTCTCCCAATCTATTTACTGAACATTTTGTTTACTAACCTCTGGTAGGTTTCTCCTACATTTTTCAACCCAAAGGCCATCACCTTGTAGTAGTAGTAGAACCCTTGGCTTGTGATAAATGTAGTTTTCTCCAGGTCTTCCTCTCCCATTTTTATCTGGTTTTACCTCGAGAATGCATCCATAAAAGTCAAGAGCTTATGTCCTACTATGAAATCCACCAGCTAATCTATCCTTGGCAGGGGGAAGATGTCCTTTGGGCAAGCCTTGTTCAAGTCTGTGAAGTCCATGCACATCCTCTATTTCCCATTTGTCTTCTTCACAAGGACGACGTTTACCAGCCAATCTGGGTAGTAGACCTCGCGGATGAAGCCCGCTGCTAATAGTTTATTTACTTCGTCCATGATGGCCTAATTTCGTTCTGGAGCAAACACTCATCGTCTTTGCTGAACAGGTTTTTTCTCGGGGTTAACATTTAACTTGCATTGGATGATCTCTGTGGATATGTCCAATATGTCCTCGTGGCCCCATGCAAAGATGTCTAGGTTCTCCTTAAGGAGTTGGACTAGTTTCTTCTTCATGTCTGCATTCATGGTCGTCCCTATTCTTGTAGTCTTCATTGGCTCTCTGTCTACTAGCTCCACAGTTTCCAAGGCTTCCACCTTCTCTTCTTCTTTTTCCTCGATCATTCACGTGTGGTTTTCTTTTGCAGCCAACACTACTTGGTAGCATTCTCTAGCCAATACTTGATCTCCTTGTACTTCACCTACACCCTTTTTCATTGGAAACTTTATCTTCAGGCAATAAGTAGATGTGGCTAGCTTCCAACGATTGAGTGTAGGCCTCCTGATGATCACTTTGTATGAAGAAGGGCAATCTACTACTAGGAAGTTTAACTAACAAGTCAATTGTCGCGGATAAGACCCCATTGTGACCGTCAACATCACTATGCCTTTAGGATACAACCTGTCTCCACTAAAGTTGACGAAAGGGGACTCAAAATGGTGCAACGTTCCTGGATCCAACTTTAGTAGTTGAAAAGTAAAGAGGTAGATGATGTTTGCAGAGCTGCCATTATTCACGAGAATTCTCCTGGTGTTGAACCCTTCTATCATAAGCATTATGACCAAAGGGCCGTCATGTGGCTGCTTCATTCCTCTGGTGTCTTCTTTTGAGAAAAACATGCCCCTGTTCATACGTCTTTGCTTCAAGGGTGGTGTCCTATGGATGCTGTTCACCTGCCTTTGTTACGATTTCTTGAGGGATCTAAACGACCCACCTATGGATGGCCTACCTACGATTGTCTTTATCTCTCTGATCACACTTGGTGGACATTGGGACACGTTGTCTTCGTCCCTTGGTAAGGCTTAGCACTTGTCCTTGTCATCATCCCTGGACCTATTAGGCTTTCCCTTCTTTACAAACCTCTGCAACTTCCCTTTTCGTATGAGTTCCTCTATCTGTTCCTTCAGGTCCCGACAATCTTCTGTGTAGTGGCCATGATCCTTGTGGAAACAGCAATATTTCTTCTTATCATGTACATTGGGTGATGAATATAATGGCCTTGGCCATTTAAGGTAGTGCTCATCTTTAATCTGCACTAGAATTTTGTCAACAGGCATAACTAAAGGAGTGAATTTTACAGTCTAAGGAGCTCTATTGTCTTTCCTTTTACTCCCATCACTATTCTGACGATCTGTACGCTCCCTTTTTCATCATCTTCGATCATCTTCCTTCCTTCCCTTCTCATTGGACTTCTCTACATCTTTTATCACTACTAGGGCGTCTTTGAGTTCATGTATTTTTGCACCTTTAAGAGCATCTTTGCCATCATCTTTGGGGGATTCTTGAGACCACAAACTCCCTGGACTTCAATCCGGCTTTAAAGGTTGTTAACTGCACCTTATCATTAGCTTCGTCGACCTCTAAAGTTTCTTGAGTGAAACGCTTCACGTATGACCTCACGATCTGTACGCTCCCTTTTTCATCATCTTCGATCATCTTCCTTCCTTCCCTTCTCATTGGACTTCTCTACATCTTTTATCACTACTAGGGCGTCTTTGAGTTCATGTATTTTTGCACCTTTAAGAGCATCTTTGCCATCATCTTTGGGGGATTCTTGAGACCACAAACTCCCTGGACTTCAATCCGGCTTTAAAGGTTGTTAACTGCACCTTATCATTAGCTTCGTCGACCTCTAAAGTTTCTTGAGTGAAACGCTTCACGTATGACCTCAGGGTCTCTTTTTCTCCTTATCTAATTGTAAGTAAGTGGTCTGCTGGCCTTCTCGAGCATTGTCCCCCGACAAAGTGGCGTAAGAAGGAATTGTCCAATTGCCCAAAACTATCGATGGATGATGTTGGTAAATTCATGAACCACTCCCTCGCAGCTCCTTTAAGAGTGGTGGGGAAAGAGTGGCACAGTATTTCATCAGAAGGTTGGTGAAGGCCTAGGGTCATCTTAAAAGTGTTGAGGTGATCCAGAGGGTCTTTCAATTTGTCAAACGGTTCGAGTCGTGGTAGGCAAAATTTTGATGGCATTGGGCATTCTACGACTGCCAATGTGAAGGGTGAGTCTGTCATCCTGACCACTCTATCCAGGCTTCGATTTGTTTTTCCCTCAATGGTATTCCTTAGCTCATCCATCTCCTTTCTTATTTCTCAAATAAGATCCGAGCTTGGTCCTTCTGAAGTGGCGGGTCTTCGATGGCCACTTCTTCTCTGACTATCTCCATCGTCCTCCTGGTTGGTCCTGGACCGGTTTTTCTCTTGCTAAAGTTGTAGCCTTTTCTCTTGGTTCTGTTTGGTAAGCTCTTCCACACTAGCTGTAAGTGTCTAGATTTACAAGGCCAGTGCTGTAGAATCTTGGTTGGACTCCATCTGAAACCAGAGAATTAAGTGGAACTACGCTTTCAAACCTAAGTACGAAAATGTTGTCCCCACAGACGGTGACAAGCTGATGATGTGAAAATCATCAGCAATATAAGTTCGTCCAGATGAAGCAGGGACCTCGTGTTGTATCTGCAGGTGTGGTGAAAAGCCTTCCTCAGGTCATCACCAGTGTGGTGCCGACCACAAAGTCTCCAATGATAAAGTCAGCATATAGCAACTCTTTAGAAAGCAAGAAAAGTTGGAATATCAGAGTTACATGTGCTAGTAAAATTTAGGTTGTGTGTATATGTACATGGTCTGGTTCTGTTGAGTGTGTATATATAGCTTCATAATTTCTAGTCATTGGGGCCTTAATTGTGGCTTTAATGCTCCTTCTGTAATGCCTTAATACTTATTAATGCAGGTTTTGATAAGCTACCAACGGTTTGAAAGCTAATCGATAACTGTCTGAGGCATTGAAGCTTCTCATTAATGGTTTGCTTTTCCTTATTCATGTCGTGGCTAGGTAGACGAAGGTATTTGATGAGGTCGTCTAGGCAAGAGAGTTTGTTGGTCCCATCAATAATTATTATCTAATCAAGTAAATTAGTTCATCTTTATGGAAAATAAATAAATTTCATAGGTAATATTTCTGCAATATAAAAAAAAGTCCAACTCAAGTTGGCCATCCGACGACAATCCAGTCGACCAATGACACCCTAGTTGCTTGACAACACCCCAGTCATCTAACAGGGTCTAGTCTTCCAACACCAAGGACCCAACTGACAAGGTCAATCAAATGAACAAGGCTGACAGACAACCAACAATACTTTTAGGCTTTGTTTGGGAGTTCACAAGGGAATGAAATGGAATGGAATGATCATAAGGGAATAAAATGGAATGGAATGTATTTGAGTAAGGGAATTGAATGGAAAAGAATGGAATGGAATAAGTAATTTTGATTGGATGTTTTAAAATAAAGGAATGGAAATGAATGAAAAAAAAAAATGGAATGTAAGTAATCTTGTTTAGGAGTAACATGAAGAGAATGGAATTGGTTCATTTTATGATAATATTACTATTAGACCCCTATTTTAAAATGAAGTGTTGAATATATAGGGGTATTTTGGGAGTTTTAGTGAAAAATTCATTAAATCTAATTTCATTCCCTCCTATTCCTCCCAATTGCAGGGGAAATGAAAATTTGAGGTTTTAAGATAATAGAGAGAAATGAGTGTTCCCTCCTACTCATTTCATTTTCTCCCACTTAAACACCCAAAAAAAAGGAAAGGAAGAATATTCTAAAATTATTCTTTTCATTCATTTCCATTCCATTCCATTCCCTTCTCCCAAATGAGGGTTAAGCTCCCCAACCTTTGCACATGTCCTCCAATCCATCATCTCCCCTTAGAAAGACTCACACACCACGTCTAAAGATTCTCCTACAAATTTGTACCTACTAAGCCCACTTTCTCCAATACACACCTTAAAGGGAAATGCCTAAAATTCTTGGAAACGCGATTAGCACTATATAAACACCTGACCTTCTCCATTCTAAGACATGAGTAAAATTCTCTTACTTTCACACTTCTAGAGCTCTTAGAGATTATTATGAGGTACTAACTTAAGCATTAGAGGGTCGTTGGCTAGTAAGCTAGCCACACTCTAACGCTCTTTGAAAGTTTGTTCATCCTTGCAATTGCAAGTCTTCCGAAGCTCTCTTTCTAGACTGTCAACTCACTAATGATTTGTTGTGTATCATCAAAATTCATCTTCATTTTTCTAAACCTTAAAAAAAAATTAAATAAATAAATAAATAAATTTTAAATTTTAAAAATTTAAAAATTAAAAGAAAAAAAAAAATCATGATTGATAAGCAAAACCTAACCATTATACTCATGGCTTGCCTTATTTCTCATCTTCATCAAACATCTCCCAATTTCCTCTTATCGCTAATACCAAAATCATAATCTTCTATCAAATTCAACCCATTATCTCACTCTCTACTCTTCTCCTTCTTTCTTCTCTCTTCCCCTTCACTTTCTCACTACGCAAGTTCTATGCATATTTTGCCACTTTTTTTTTTTTTTTGAAAATTTAAGTGGAACATGACATTACTAATTTCGATTGAGTTCCACTTAAAAATATACATAAAACTCGATTTTGAGAATATCGAGTTTTACACATAACTTGATTTTGTTAAAATAAAATCAAGTTTAAAAAATAAGAGCATTTTGCTATATAGTTTCAAAACAATATCATTTTGTTACATTGTCTGTAAATTATGGGGCAAATGCCCAATTTCCCCCACCTAAGCCGTAGTCCTATTTTCAGTTGCTACAAATACAATGAATATAACGGTAACCTTTATAGTCCAACATGGCGGAATCATGACTTTGGTGACTTTGGTCGTTTGTAATATCAATGCGGTGACCTTTATAGTCCAACATGGTGGAATCATGAGTTTGGTGACTTTGGAGACTTTGGTCGTTTGTAATATCAATGCCGTGGGCCAACTTATAGATAAGGGTGTAATTTGTGATTCCTTCTCCATATGCTATGGTGGTGGGATGGACATTGTTATGGTTCTTGATGGTAGTTCTTCCCCAAAAGACATGGAGTTTGTAGGTGAATGAAAAATTTAAGCGAAAATCACCATCAAAACTCTAGCTAAGACAAATGCTCTTGTAGATTGTGGCAACTAGAACATGACCCTTTGAGGAAGAATGTATATTTTATTCTATACGTATTTCCGTTCTTTAAAATATAGTAGCATTTGATCCATTAACGAAAAATAATAATAATAATAATAAATTAATAATATCATTAGTTTTTGCAAGCAATAGGAATAGACATATATTTAAATTTTCCTACCTAAAACTTGAAAATAAAATGAAAAGAATTCAGGAAGAAATAGAAGCACAAGTGTCCTTTAAAAAAAAAAAAAAGTAGTGTTGTCAGTCAGTACTGTGTTAGCTAGCACTATTCTTTGTTGTTGGACAAGACTGCAAGAGTTCACACTGACAATTAGTACAACAAAGAAGAAACTTCAAACTTCTTTAACGGTAAATTGCTATTCCTATTTGAATTTTACTGACGTGTGCTATAAGAGCATCCGCATCCCTTATTTCAATTCTACTATATTTTATCATTTAAAAATATTACTTTATCAATTATACAATTCAATTTTATAATCCTTTTACATCTCAACTTTTATTTTCTTATTTTACTCATTGAAATAATATATTTACACATTAAAATATATTAACCAACAAAATGTACTCTTCCACAACCAAACTCAAAACCCACCTTGCCGCCACCGGCTAGCAACCACCACCATAACCAAACTCACCACCATCAATAGCCACAAGAAACAATGCCGACTCGCCGATCTCCACAAGCCACCGAGAGAAAAAAAACCAGGCTACCAATCTTCGATCTCCAAAACTACCAGAAACACACCAAGAGAAAAAACCACTTCAAACCCACCACGCCAACTCGCCGATCTCCACAAGCCATCGAGAGAAAAAACCAAGCCACCGATCTCCAAAATTTCCAGAAACACACCAAGAGAAAAAACCACTTCAAACCCACCACGCCAACTTGCCGATCTCCACAACCCAACGATCAGCAAACCCAAGCCACCGATCAGCAAACCCAAGCCACCGATTTGAAACCCACGCCATCACCGCCGTGAGTAACGCCATCATTGATCAACAAACATCACTACTCACCTTCGTCAAACCTTGCTTCAACCAACTGCTAGTCAAAGAGTGAGAGTAGATGAGAAAACAGAAGGAGAGAGTTGAGAAAGAAAGAAAACGTCTCAACCCAGAGAAAAGAGAAAGAGAAGACAGAGGAGAGAGAGAGAGAGAGAGAGAATAAAAGTGATTAAAAAACTTATACAATAGTGCTACAGTGCCATTCTACATGTAGAATGGCACTATAGCACAATTCTAAATGCCACTGTAGAATGGCACTTTTAGGATTGAAATGCCAAAATTTCTTTCGATTTGGCATTTACAATTACCAGTGCAAAAGCTCTAAGCATACACAATAATAAACCAATTTTAAAAAAAGTTTATCAAAAATTAGTTCTAACACATTTTTACACATTTTAAACAATATTATACATATTTCTAGAGGTGGCAAAAATTGATACGACCTGCAAACCCGACACGACACGACACGACACGAAATTAACAGGTTATGGGTTGATGCTTAACGGGTTCATGTCATATTCGGGTTGACACAGCTAACCCATTTAATAAATTGATTGGGTTAGTGCTGAACACATAGAACCCGTTTGACCTGTCTGACCTATTTAATTAAATGATATTTTACCCATATACCCTTCAAACTCTAAGTATATAAATATATTAGTTGTTGTGATTTATTTTCTTTGACATATTGTGATTGGTTATTTGTGATATTGGGATATACTTTAGTTTTGAATGATTATTTGTGATACAATTACTCGTTAGTTCTGAATTTTATATTAAAAATATTTATTTGTTTGTTTTTTCATAATTTTTTTTTCTTTTTGATAAAATTTGATAAACAGGTCAACTCGACTGACCCATTCAATAAATAGGTCGTGTTAAGGTTGAGAAATCTTGACCTGTTTAATAAACATGTCGGGTTAGTGTTGACCTATGTAGTTGAATACTCATAACTTGACATGACATGAACCCGACACGCGAACACGAATTGCCACTCCTGCATATTTCTACACATTTTTTCACCCACACGTATATCAAAAACACCCAAACAACATAACTCAAACTCCTCTCCCAAACACCTCCTAAAAATTTTCAATCCCCAATAAAACTTTTCTCAAAATAAATTTGTTAATGTGTGATATTAAGGCGCATATTAACCGGACATTTCCTCTTTTTTTTTCTTTTTTTTTTTTTTTTTTTTGGTCTTCCTTGGGCACTACATACGTACATTAATAAAAAGGCATGGTCAAACTATCAAAATATCGCAAAAAAGACTCATCGTATGCCATAGCAGTTGAACAACAAGGGGCCCGCGGTTTCTATTGTGATTTTGACACCCTTTACCCTTATTTTGGAGCTGCGATCTGGTCACATCGGAAGGTTGGGGGTCCATTTACATAGAAGATATGTCACATAAAAATTCCATATTATCTTGTACTCTCATTTTTTGGATGAAACTTGTACATGATATTTATTTCTCCCATTTTAGTGAAGTGCGTACATAATATTTATTCTTGTGGTATGGAGCAAAATAAGCCCTTTTTTTGGGTAGAAAGCGGGGTTTATTTATTAGTAATAAAAGAAACAAATGGGCTTTGTCCTACATCAAAGTAACATGATATTTGTAAAATGTCAGAGTAACATTGGCTATCTTCCGTGCAAAGGAAGAAGCAATTGAGAGGAAGAAGATGGAGGTTAGGGATAAGGTTCATGCTCAGCTGGGCCGTGTTGAAGAATCAACAAAGCCCTTAGCAGAGATTCGAGAAGTAAGTTGAACAATATTGCCACAAGATATCATATTAGTCTCTACATTAAAAGGTGACATTGACATATGCAGCAATTATTGAATTTAACTAGAGATCACATACCATGAATTCAAATAACAGGACCTTTTGATGCTTAAGGAACCTGAAATAAATGCCAACGTAGAAAAAACATCATTACTACACTATACATAAAAATGAGGAAAATTACAGCCTTTCACTGCTGAGTTGACTGTTTTAGTAAATTGATGAACTAAGTGGAGTTCAAATGATTTACATTAGATCACGAGTTTCTTCACTTTTTCCAATTCTTTTGAGCAACCTACCTGGTGATTTTCAAAATTTTGAGGATAATTGTGTTGTGGTTATTTCTTTTGTTAGTCTGCAGTATTGGCATATGACTTGGAGATAAAAAGTCTTCAAGAAACTGCCATATAATATCTGTTTAATTATCCTGGTATCTATAACTTGTTATTTGATTATATCTAGTGGAATTAAATATCTTTTAGGAGCTTGAGGCTCTCACAGATCCAATGAGGAAGGAAGTTGGAATTATTGGCAAGAGGATAGATGCAATTAACAAAGAATTAAGGCTACTGGGCAAAGCTGCCAAAAGAAGGTGGAGTTCTATCATTGTTTGCATATAATTGTTGTAGTGTTGTTTTCTAAATCTTTATATCTAAGAAGTCATTTACTAAGACACATTTGATTGTGTCATGGAAATGAAACCATTCCATATCCTTTAACATTAATAAATGCTACGTAGAATTTGATGAATTGAATGTTGAGGTTTATGCCATAAAATCCAATTTATTAGCATGTCATAAGTAATTAAATTGTTTAATTATATGAGACTATTTATGAATGAACTAATGGGACATTATCATAATCCTTGAGATGCATTGTATGTGATTTAGTCACAAAAAATATAAATCACAAGTTCCTTATAAACTCAAAACGTAGTTCGTAGTCGGTAATAAAATTTGGCGTTTCATCTGCGAAGATTATAGCACATCAACAAAATGGTTTGTCTTGATCGTGGAAGTGGAGACTTCTAGTTGATGTGTTGATGTGTCTTAAGAATTAAGACATGTTGAACTAGACCGCTGTGAAATTAATTATTCAATCAACAACTGTCACTTGAATAATTAATTTCACGACTTCTAATTTCATAAACTCTCAATCCTAAGAGGATAGTGAACCCGATTATGAAATGCAAGTTACTTTGGTATATCAAGAGTGAGATCTAATATTCACAGTCAAAACCTCAGTATGTTGAGTAACCACACGTACTGTTGAGGGAACACATATTCTCAATATGAAATTCATAATCTCCTTTTATAAAGACATGAAATATCCCCTTGAGATAAGTTTAATGGGAACTGGTTATTTAGGGCACCCACTTTAGTAAGGAGTTACTAAAGCTTATATTTATTGAAATCAAATTTCAATAAATGTAAATAACTAAAAGATTAAACCGAGTACTCAATGATAAAATAGTTGTTTTCAAAATGACAGTTCTTTATGACTTTGTTCACTATGGATATTTCACGGAGAAATCAAATGATATAATTAGAGTCTTGAGATATAATTTACTAATAAGGCCTAGAGTGTAATTATATTTATATAGTGGTATTAAACATAATTAATGATAACTTTGAACTTGTCAAGAGTTGACAGAAAAGCCCAATGTCCGTTAGAGCTAGAGTCTTATTTGTTCCTTTTGGTCTCATCTCAAGCCACAAACTAAAACCCAATTGAGCAGGCCCAAAAGGCTAGCCCAATTAGATAATCAGTTATGTATAAGGAGAGAAATATACAGAATTTTCATATTATAGAAGATGAAAATTGTGTGTGTGTGAGAGTAAGCCACTCTCTTATTCTCCCTTAAACACATACGTGTAAACTGATTGAGAGACCACACTTCTTAGGCACCATGTGGAATTGGGATGAAGGTTAGAGGTATTCTTAAGTCTTGGTTTTGAATTTCACTGCATCGAGGTACGCTTTCTATTTTTTGTTCAAGAATTCAAGGTTACATATTATCTCTCATGAATAAAGTAAATCTATATTTGTTACTTCTGCTGTGTGTTTTGTATGAGATGCAAAACTAGATTTTCCAACAATGAAGTCATTTAATATCTAAATGTCATTTACAGATTTGAGAATCAATTCAACAAAATATTACTGCAGTTAAAATTATATTTGTACGTAGACTAGAACATGATGGAATGAAATATATTTTTGGCACACTTAAATTCCTCATGCAAACTTCTTTGTCATGATATTTTCCTTAATCAAATCCAGGCAAAATGTTTTTCTTTCTAAATGTCCTTTAAAACATTAATGTGGTACAGGAGAGAGAATACAAGGAAGCCATTGAGGTTGTCTGATGTAGAACAGACAGCACATGTCTTCTTGGAGCAGCAAGGGCGCAAGAAGTCACAACGCAAGATCAAAGGGGGGTGCCAGTAGGGGCCATCAGAGGTAACAGTGTCAAAATTGCATGAAATTTGGCAGGTTAAAGGGAAACGGCGTTCTGATCCAGATTCATGACAGCCATGAACGTCGCCAAATTTTAGGCAAATTCCTTTGTTAAGGCCCCGAAAACAATGTTTTTGCTATTTATAGTAATATTTGTTTTTCCTTAATAACTTTTAGTTTAAAAGTCAGAATAAAATCTCATCTGTTTTGGGACGACCCTTAAGGTCAGTAGTTTATGATTCTGCGTTTAACTCAATTTTTCCATTTTTGGTAAAATTCAGTAATTTTGTCACCTAATCGCTTAATTAGTGCGAATTAGGGTTTTAAAAGTTTTTGCTCAGTATTTATATGTTTTGTAGCCGTCAGAGGCAAATCAGACTATTATCAATAAACACAGACTTTTGTCAAATTTTCTTTTCTGGTGGATTCCAGTTTTATCTCCTTGTGGATTCAGGGAAACCCCTCGTGGATTCGAGGTTTACTACCAGAAACTAATAGTTTAGTTTCTGTTTCATCAAGAGCGCATCGTATGTGTTTCTTTTCAGGCTTTCGCGACATCACTATCAATGAGAAAAATAAGGAAAAAGCTCAATTAGTCACTAAATTAATGGTGGTAAATACTGCCAGTTCTTCATTTTAAACATAAGTAATATGTTAATAAATTTCCAAAATTTAGTATTATAATTTAAATCTTCATAATTTGATTGCTAACTCTTATTTGTCTCTTTTTTGTTTTTGTATAAACTTTGGTCAACTAGTGGGTGAAAGTGAGAGAATAAGGATGAGGAAGCTAGAGGAGCTTAGCAAAAAAGTAGATACTATGAAATAAGAATTTTTAATAAAGGAAACCAGAAGGGTGTTGGTGTGCTGCAATTAGAGTAGTTTTTCTTGAGTTTGGTATATTTTGTGTTATCTTTCTCTTTATTTGACTGGTTTTCCCCATAAGGTTTTCTAATTTATTAGGAAAGACATGTCCACAAAGAATGTTTGTTACCAAAAAGCTACACTATTAATTAGTGTATTCAATATTCTTATATAAAATTGTGAGACATACCTATCAATCATATTAAAGCTCATACTACAGTATATCCTCTTGTGTCATCAAATTCATGTTTTTCAATCATCAAATTGATGCACCACCTTATATCACTTTACAATAAAATGTTGAAAAAGTGGCTTTAATTCTTTTTTGCCAGTTCATTGGCAGAAGAACTAAATGTGTGTTATATAGGCTTAAACGCCAAACCATTTTAATTCTACACCTTCCTTTGCTTAGCAAAACAGCAAATCAGTTCTCCTCACCAAATGGCAAACCATTCATCACCATAAGTAATTTAATTTTAACAGCCAAAACGGCACACCATATATACAATACATGCAAGCTATTGACCCATTGCTCATCTTGGGATAACTTGGTCTTACAAAAACAATAAAGGCAAAGACTTGTTTCTAATTACATCTCATTACAAAACCCAAGTTCCAAGCCTTGGTTTGTATCGGTCAGTGGTATAGCTTGGGTTGTATGTTGGAATTGGTCTTCCTTGAATGTGAATTCTTGTTTTCTTAAAATGGGATGGATGTGACTTAGTTAACTTACCTAAGGGCCCATCAATATGTTGTGTTCATATTGAGTATCGAAGTTTGGTACATTTTGTTTTTATTAAGGTTTTAAACTTGACCCCATGATGGGCAAATAGTCACTATATATATAATGCCCTTCTATATCGCTAAGGTTAGACAAAACCCTAGAGCTCATTCTTTCTAGAGATTAGGGTGGCTTCCCCATCAAGAACCGTCTTGAAAGGAGGAGCATGGTAAGAAAGATTTGCCTAGATTGTGTGCCGAATGTGCAAGTACAATTTTATTGTATCCAAAAATATAATTAAGGTTTGTTCATTGTCATAGATCCATTGATTATCTGTGTTCTAATACCTAGCATGTGTATGTCTTTAAAACTTACATTACACAAAAGGCTAAGCCAGCCTACTTTCAGAAACTCCTAATTTCATACATGACATTGAATCCAAAAAAGGTTTTCTTTTTCTAGAACACTGATATATAAGTGAAGCAAGTCTAAAACAATGTGCCTAGGGAGATGCAACCATCAATGCTACAAAATGAGAGAAGAATTTGCTGGATTTATAACAAATGCAGTTATTATTTAAGAATAAAAAGTAAGCTTGTATAAAATTTCAAGAAAATAAGAATACAAAAGCTATACATTCTAATAAAGTCAAGCCAAGCAAAATACACAATTTTGGGAGGAAAAAACAAAAATAGGTATAGAAAGAATGAACTGCTTTATGTTCTTCTAGCTGATTGACTATAATAGTGTACACTCAACTATCTATTTGTAAATCATAACATTTCAAAGCTTCTCTGGTGCACAATGAAATTCCTCATCTCCTTTGGAAGTTAAGGAACTTGATGCCATAAGCAAAGACAAAGAAGAAGAGAAAGACCCAAGCAACATGGGCAATGACTACAGGGACAAGGAAATCATGGTCATAACCCCAAAATTCCTTTAGGAATGCATCTATAGGCTCTTTTGTTCCAAGAGGAAGATCAATTTTAGTCTTCAAGTCCCCAAATTGAGATGCAATGACACCATAGATTGTCCAAGCAACTGGGGAAGCCCAGTAGTACCACCTCCACCATATGGGGATCAACTGCAATTATTAAAAAATTAAGTCTTAAGATCTTTGTAACAAAAATCAAGAATCTTAATTATAAACCAAATAACTACCATGCAATATGCATGGCAATGAAACAAAAGATTTGGTTTGGGGTTACATACCGGCCTAGGGATAAGGAAACCAGAGAACAAGTTCCAAAAGCTCAAGAAGAAGGACATAACAATTGCAGCAATCTGATGGCCCGGAGTCAGTGCAACAACCATCATCCCGTACATTGAGAAGTATGTAAAGCACATGAATATGAAGTAGTAGAAATAGAAGAACTTGTCTCCTTGCCAACTAAATCCGATCATCGAGTACAAAAGAATAGAATACACAAACGTTTGTATAGCAACATAAATTGTCTCAATAGCCACCTGTAGCAATGAAGTCACCCATCAAAACAATTATAGAATACATTTAAACATTTTCTTTCAAGAGAGCAGAAAATTCAATACATAAATAGAATCTTTGTAACTGAGAACAATGTCCAATCTCTTACCTGAGCAAATGCATAAGGCAACTCTGAGTACATCCCTGCAGCTCTTTCACGGTAAAAGACTGTTCTCTCTACTGCCACCACAGATTGCACAGCAGAAGCATTGGTTCCTCCGAGGAAAAGAACAGCAGCATAGGTAGCTCCCAGAAGATTAACCAAGTCTTGTTGTTTGTATCTGTTGATAAGATACAATTAACTTCATATTAGTACACAATTCCAGGAAAGAAACAGTGAGTATGATTTTGTATCTAACAACTTTTTCCAAAAAATAGATAACATCTTCTTAGAGTGAATTTAGATGATTCATAAACACATGGGAACAAAAAGAAATTCTATTTAGAATGGAGAAATTTTGCCTTACATTTTGTCTCCTTTGCCCCAGAAGATAATACCAAATAGAATACCAATGACAGTTGTACTGAAGAATCGAATAGCATTGTACTGTGAGTTTCTCCAATATGACCAGTGCTGTTTCCAGAAACAAGCCTTACACTGAGTTGTAAAGCTCTGGGAGTACTGAGTGGGGAAGTAAAGATCATTGGCACCTGGTTCTGGAGTGCTTAGGTCCTTGATTAGTTCCTGATTTCTCCTGAAAATTTGAAAAGAAAATTATTGATAGATCAATACACATGCAGATCGAGAGGAGGTGGCAACAGAAGAGAGATAAGAAGAAATAAATTGTCACATATTACTCACCTGTAGAGCTCAGAGTTGGCATAAACTTCTGCAAAATCAATGTCAAGTTGACCCTCAATAGCAGTTGAGGTGACATCTAACATCCATGTAGCAGGATTGTAACCTTCTTTGATCTTGGGAACCCCATGGATAGCCTACAAGAGGTCCTCAATATTAGTCAAACTAATAATTAGAGAATTGGAAGTACATGGTCTATAATCCTTCAAAAATGACAATAATAGTTGTTGAATTAGATAGTATAATTCAAGCAGAGGAGTTGATTATTACCAAGTTTACATATTGATTTTGCAACTAAGAATTTTTAGTAGTGTTACAATGGACTATTATAAGCTTCAACACAAACATGTTGGAAAGAAGCTCAAGTAATAATTTTTGAAAATTGGTGTGTGAAAAAATTTCTTGACTACAACAAGAATTATCAAAGTTAACAATTCTGCCAATGTTTGGTTGTAACCGGGGTGTAATCAAAGCATGTAGGAAAAAAGGGGAACTCACCTCAAAATATTCAACAAGTTTGTGAGATTGGCGACCAAGAGGTCCAGCATAAATCACCTGTCCTCCTCTTTTCATCAAGAAGAGCTGAAAGCATAAACAATACAGAGGTCAAAAATAGAACATTTTAATGAAATAGTGTTGATACACGAAACGTGTAATGAATTGAAAAAACTAATATTTGAGTTATACCTCATCAAAAGCTTCAAAAATGTCGATGCTTGGTTGATGAATTGTGCAAACAACGGTTCTTCCTGTATCCACTGTGTTTCTTACAGTACGCATAACTATTGCAGCTGCTCTAGCATCGAGGCCTGATGTGGGCTCATCCATAAAGATGATGGAGGGGTTCGCAACCAACTCCACAGCAATGGTAAGCCTCTTTCTCTGCTCAGTTGAAAGACCATCCACTCCTGGAAGTCCAACTAGAGCATTCCTCAATGGGTGAAGCTCAACCAAATCCATAACTTCATCAACAAACATCTTTAACAACAAAGAAAAACACAGTCAACTACATTGTTCATCTGATCCAATTTCTTATATTCAACACAAAATATAGATTAATATAATTCTCACTTTGATATACAATTATAACTTCAAAATTTTCAGATGGAAAGATTGGTTCATTGAAGGACAAAATTGCATATATTTATAGAAAATTATGTGTTGAATTGCCAAAAGAAACAACACTGGCTGATATGCAACATACCTTTCTTGTTTCCTTCTTTACATCCGAAGCAAGACGCAACCAGGCAGAGTATACGAG
Organism: Quercus variabilis; assembly: GCA_030445155.1. Taxonomy (NCBI): domain Eukaryota; kingdom Viridiplantae; phylum Streptophyta; class Magnoliopsida; order Fagales; family Fagaceae; genus Quercus; species Quercus variabilis. Next base: position 16,320,882 of record CP129445.1, on the reverse strand, counting down.
AGATTCATAAACAGTAACATATGGCGAATGGATGTCATTCTGTTCACAATAACCACTAACTCGAGCAAATGTGGCTTGGTTCTTTGGGTAACCAGAAATGCTAATGCTTCCTTCAATATATCCACCAGTCTTCCTCCCTGCTAAAACATCCATCAGGGTAGTCTTTCCAGCACCACTGACACCAACTAATGCTGTTAGTACGCCTGGTTTGAAAGCACCACTGACATCTCTTAGCAACTGCAGTCGGGTCTCATCAACCCCTTGGGTCTTCATTTCCTAAAAAGAACAATAGAAATTGTTACCATGAAAATTATCTTCAATCCATGATTTGTATTTGGTATCATATAGGCAGGGCTCGAATTGAAGTACTTGATTTATTATCCATTGCAAAATTCAATTGATTTGTGAAAATTCCAAATAAGTGTCTATTTGCATTCGAACATCAAGTAACTGTTCCATTTTTTTATTGTTGTGCTTCTTTAAATGTGAAGGAGATCATTTTGATACATAGATTACTGGAAAAAGCAACTTACTGCAGGCATATCCACATAGTAATTCACATGGTTGAAAGCAAGTGAAAGGGGCTGGAAGGGCAAAACCATTCCTCGTTTAGATTGAACTGAGCTGGTACCTTGAGCATTTCCATTACCTGTAATGGTGATATACATTAGACTTGTAAAATAATGTGTTGGTAGAGCTATTAATTTAGACGTAAGGCTTATGCTGTAGAATTGGTACTACAGCACTATGACATGGATGAAGATGGTGCAATTGGTGAATAGGATTTTTTTTTTTCTTGCTAACATCATGTTCAATACCCCAGCAGTAGTGAAGAGATGGGATGGGGTTAGCAAAAATTTTAGGTCTTCTTTCCTTTTTGTTTAATTAATAATCTATGACATTTATGTCAAATAGACTCCATCAAATCTCTCACAGACATGCCATCTTGTATAATAGTTCATATATCTAAGTTAAGATCCAGAAGAAAGTATAACATCACTTACCTTCTGAATTGGATGTTAATTGCCGCCTAGGATTGCTTTCAGACACATCCTCCACAATCACAGCTTTAGTTTCACCAAGAGCTGAAATTGAGTTCAAAGGAAACAGTAAACAGTCAACACATGGATCTCATTGACATTGGAAAAACAAACATAAGAAATGAAAAATATTCACTTACGATTTAAGAATGTCAGTGCCGCAATGAAAAGAACATTGAAAAGAAGAGAAAACCCGGCGAGTGCTGCTACACAAATCCAATACCAACGTTCCTCTGTAAATAGGCCTCTTTCTGCGAGAAGGGTCTTTCCTACTGTTCCTTCACTGGTATTGACAGGCTGTACCAAAGAAATCACTATGATATTAGCAAATCTCATTGAGTGCAGACTTAAATTTATCAAAAAAATTTTTTTTTTTTTAATGGTAACAAACTCTACATTCCAATACAATTATATGGGGTTAACTAAATTGAGAAGATAAAAATTCACTGCAAATTATAGGACTTTTCTATCCTTTAACAGAACTTACAGCGCTCCATCTGGCATCAAGAAACTCATTGATAGCAATTGCATTTTGTCCATACATCATAGGAGAAATGTAGTAGCCCCATATCATCCACGGCTGAATGTCATCTACAAGCCAAGATGAGAATGGATTTTTTAAATATCTTGGAACAAATGCAAAATCCAGCAGTTTGTCAATGTATTGTACAAGATTCACATCAATCCACGTATTAGATTGGTATATGCAACAAATTACTTTGATAACAAAGTATGCTTAATAGTGAATGAGAAAAATTTCTAACCTTTGGAAACAATGAATCCTCCGAGCACAAACACCAATAGTAATGTAAAAATACCAAGCGTGTTTGCAACAACCTGTGTTCTTCCAAGGGCTGCAATGAAACGGAAGAGGGAGAGTGCCATTTGATGTATGCCAAAGAAAGCCAAAAACTGTTTGAAGAACCTGAACGTAGAGGACATATGTCAAAAGAAGAATGTTTCATTTTTCAAACTATCAGATTCCAACTTTCATTAAGCATCAAAAAGCTTGCACTATGAAACTGAAACGAGAAGATAAATTTAGTACTTACCTACTGGGAGAAGGTGCAAACCCAATGGTGTAATATGTAAGAATGATCCAAATACCAGATTCCATAAGTGAAATTGGAATTCTCAGGAGCCAAATGGGGAGTCCAAAAGCCCATGCAGGGAAGAATAAGAAATCCCTCTGTTTAAAGAACACAGGAAGCCTGAATATTGTCATTGCAAGTTCTGCCATCCCATTAAACATGACATTAATGAGACTGAAAAATAGAGCTCCCCAAAATTTTGCTGAATCGTCTAATGAACCAGCTTTCATTTCTGTTCTCAAGAACACAGTCATTGCAATTGTAGCCATGATTGTTATCTGAGTAGTCTTGAATATATACACAAAGGAGTTGCGCTTCATCAGAAGCCATTCCCTTGAGAAACAAGCCTTGAAGAGTTCCATGTTAGAAATCCCATACTTTTCTGTCACCAAAGCGGCAGGATGGGCTCTGGATTTATCATAAGGAACTCTTAAATCTTCCAAAATCTGTTGGCCAATGTGAAATGAGTTGAAGGCCCTTACAAACTCAGGTACTGAGATATATCTGTAAGGTTGGTTCTTTCTAAACCAGTATTGTTCTTGGTCCTTCTTGGAAGTTACTTCCTGTAGAAAGTCTGCAGCCCCTTTCCTCTCTGGACATTTGAAGCCCATATGTTCAAAGAACTCAAGAATATTCTCACGCGGACCTTGGTAGACAATCTGACCCTCAGAAAGAAGGATAATATCATCAAAAAGATCAAATGTCTCAGGTGCAGGCTGTAAAAGAGAGATAACCATGGTGACATCCATGATATGAACCATCTGCCTCATGAACCTGACAATCTGAAATGTGGTGGAGCTGTCCAGCCCTGTTGATATTTCATCCATGAAAAATGCTTTTGCTGGTCCAACCAACATTTCACCTACACTCAGTATAAACACTATCAGTTTCAATCCACAATAACCCTAATAGAAGAAGATTACAAATTTACACAAAGCAAATTGACAGAAACAGGTTTCTTAGATGTAACGAATCACCAAGGAAATGTCAACATCTAAAATTATTAAAATAATGGCTAAATGATTAAATTTACCATTTTCTAACAGTTTAAGTTTTTGGATGAATTGGTAATATATCATATATCAAAGTAGGTAGTCCTAAGTTAGAACCTATCTCCACACTACCTCCCTTTTACCATTCCTACTAACTTAAACTTTTGAGACAACTGATAATTTATCAAAGATAGTTTCTGAAATTTTTTTATCATAAATTTCCAAATACAGAGAACGAAACTAGCACCTTTGTACAGTATAATATGGGAGACTTCCTAATGAAGAAAACTGATAAAAAAAATGTTCTGCTTTGATGTCATCCCTAATAATATTCTTTTAACTTATTAACACATACCAGTAGTTACACGCTTCTTCTGACCACCTGAAATACCCCTTCTCATGTCATCCCCCACCATGGTATCAGCACAGATATCCAACCCAAGTATCTGTTGGAAGCCCATAAGAAGAAGTTAGACTAGCTATATAACATAAGGGGGGTGGTAAAAAAGACTTAAAAAAGAAAAGGCAAGGAACCAACAAGCTAGGAATTAGGAAATTAACCTTGAGAACATAATCTGTGATCAAACTTGTCTCTTGTCCAGCCATAGCTGTGGCTTTCATGAAGGCATCAATCTCAGGATCTGGTTTAATTCCTGCTTCTTTCTCTCTTTTAGATAATTCTAACAGCATTTCATACCTGGTTCCAACTCCTAGGCAACGTCCAGAGAAATCCAATGTCTCACGTACAGTCATCTCACCATAATGGAGATCATGTTGGCTAATATAAGCGCAGGTTCTCTGAGGTACAAATTCTTTAAATTCATGACCACAGTAGGTGACTTTTCCAGTTACCTGTTCATAACCCCAATTCATCAATACATATGAAAACTGATTGACTTTATTAGTGTCAATAGAAAACACATTAAAAAAACTAGGATAAGATATGAAACAAACCCTTAAATCATCACCCAGTTTCCCAGCAAGTCCTTGTAGCAGTGTTGTTTTCCCTGACCCAGGAGGCCCAAGAAGCAGTGTCATCCTGGAAATGGAATAAATTAATTAAAGCTCACGAAGTAAGTTCAGAAAACACAAAATTAAACATTAGCAGGTGAAAATAAGTAGTAGTAATTATAAGAGGGAAACAAATTTGTATGTAACAATAAAGATTTTTGTGTTTTTAGTCCCACAACATCTGCACAATTCATTATCATACCTTGATGATCTGACTATGCCGCTCACATCTTGTAGAATCTTGACAACTTTTTTCTTCGATGGAGAGAGCCCAATCATTCCAAGAACAGACTATTCACATTATAAATTAAAACGTTAAGTGAAAAATCCTTAAAATTCATTACCAAAATACTAGAATAAATGAAGAAAAGTACCTCAATTGCATTCATGGAGGAATTAAGCAGAGTTGGAAGTGCTCTGGTCCCAACATATGCATCTCCTTCAACTGACATATTCTGGATTCTAACTTCAATCTTAGGGATTTCTATTCCTACCCTGTTTCCAACAAAATTTAAAAATCAATAATATTCTTAAAACAAAAACAAAGATGTAAAATTACAAGCTTCAATACGTCAATTTCTTTACTTTTCCTACCATTTTTTAACAACCAAACAGGGCAAAAGAATGAACCAACTCTTATTTTGTTTCTCTGGAACTATTTTCCGCACCTGGGTCTGTGTTACTCTACTTTCGTAAAACCAAAGCAACCATAAACCACTAGATCAAGTATTCAAGCTATACTAGATGCAACTTTTTCTTAATATTAGAAAATCATATTGTTGGATTAAATGTCTTCTGTGTTCTTAACACGCGTGTAACAGTAAAAAATGAAGATAGAATTTGCAAACCTGTCAGTTCTGTTCCTGAGCCTCCTGAGGAACTTTTCGTTATCCTCTTCAACAACCTTAAGAATGCTCTCCATCAACTGCTTCTTGTCCTGAGTGCCAAGCTTTGTGACATCAACTTCACCATGCACCACCCTCCCATTGCTCATCACTTGCTTCAGCATCCCTGTCCTCACTCTATCATAAGTGGGAAGCCTCTCTATCGCCGCCCACTTCAACTCCTCTTCATCATTCACCACCTGCCGTCCGCTCCTCTGAAACACATCCGGCTCATTCCACATTTCCCTCACACTCGTGGACCGCCAACTCCTCCTACTACTACTCGTCTGCCTTGACAAGTCATCTCCGGCCAATGCAGCCGCCGCCATGTTTAAATCCCTACGATTTTCCTTGTTGTAACAAGCCTTTTTTCTTGTAGCAGAGTTCACCCAAAAAAAAAAATATGAAATGAAATGAATCTATGTATTGTTCATGCTTTGAATTTTTTGTGTTTGTTTGGTACGTGGGAAAACGTTGAGAAAGAGAGAGAGTTAATTTGTGAGGAAGTGCCGAAGAGGTTTATTTATACAGAGTAGCAGCAGAAGAGGGAGGTATTTTCTACTATATTATATTATTTTATTTATTTGTTTATTAATGTTTTTTGTGTTGGTCAAAGTAGGAGTACTATACTGCCGTTACCACCGTGGGTGAACTAATAAGAACGTTGAAAGTTGGTATCCCATGTTGCCTTACATTTTTTATTCTCATTTTATTTTTAGAATATTTATTAAAATAATATTATAATTATAAAAGCGTTAAATTCATTATATTTTCCTAACATTCTTAAAATAAATTTTAAATAACAAATTATTATTGGTTATAAGTTCTAACTTGAAATCCAACACTAATTTTTTTTTTATCAATAATAGCTTGTCACAAATCAATCATAATTTATTGTCATAATATTATAAATATATATCATTTCTCCTATTATTTTGACAGAAAGTTTCTTTGATATGACGGGAGCATATATTCTCATCAAAAAAGAAACGGAGCATATTGTTCACATTGTGGAGTGCTATTTTTTTATTTTTTATTTTTTTATTTTTTATGTATTAAATACTGTGAAGCGTGTGTTGGTACAGTTAGGATGGTCCAATGAGTGTTGTATTTTTCTGACCAAATGGGGACGGTGATGAATACTAGGATGCTTCTAACGAAGGACAAAATTGTTTGTGTTAGATCCACGTAAGGTCAGACCGACGCTTCTATTGGCTACTTCGTGGGTCCCTTACTGCCAACACGCCTACCGTACGCTCCTTAATAATATACTATTATTTTAAGATTAGAGCGTCTACAGCAAATGTTGTAAAAAAAATATTATTTTGATAAACTAAAAGTCTACTTTATTATTTTACCACATCGTTTTACAATATCTCATTTATCAGATATTCTATTATTCAATTCTATACATCAAAATAATATTTACTACACAGTAAAATAATATATTAGCATTGAAAACGGATGAAAGAGAATGAATAAAAAACTTTTTTTTTAGCATTCTCATATGTACAGTTGCAAAATGCAACGATACTATTTATATGTGGCAAAAATTATAAAATTTGGAACATCTGATAAAGACAGTTTTTTGGTATTTGGTGTGTCAAATGTGCCAAATGTCAAATATTTGGCAACATTTAACATTTAGCACATCTAGTGTGGATGCTCTTAGATAATTCTTTTCTTTTTTCTTTTTTTTGATAAGAAGATTAGAAAATTCTTGTCTTGCTGATATAATAATAATAATATCAAAAATATTCAAAAAAAATAATAATAATATCAAATAATAATTAATAAAGAGCAACGAGTAATGCAAAAAGGACTTATTCCATTCTTCTCTTCTTTCTTTCTTTTTTTTAATTCTTATTGTGTCTGTTTAAAGACTTAATCCACGAATTGTATTTTTTTTTTTTCCTTTTATTTTTTGCTAAAAGACTTACTCCATCATATAATTGTGAGCATTTTCACTTTTAATAAATTCTAACTAACTCAATAATTTGTTTAAAAAATAAATTCTCAAATAGGAGAGAATTAGTCAATTTTCTTTGAATCAAACGTAATTTTAATGAGAAAGATCAGTTAGTAAATAAGTAAAAAATGGAGGTAAATACTGTTAGTTATACCCAAAAGAAATATATCAATTTTTATAATGATAAAGAGTAACTATTGTATATGGACCCAATAAAAAATTTTAAAAAAAAAAAAAAAAAAAAAAAAAAAAAGCAATTAGTATAGATTGGACATCATAGGTTTCAAATGAGATGGTTAAAAAAAAATTTACTTCCAAATATTTAATAAAAATGAGAATTATTTTATTTTCCTTCATCTTTAACGCAAGTGATAAATAGATTGGATCAAAATGAGTATTACATTCAAACCTTGTCTTTTTGGCGAGAGAGTGTAGAAAATAAAAATAAAAACAAAAAAAAGTAGGGAAACGTTAATATCTCCTATGCATGTTTGACTTTGGAAAACTTGGCCCAAAAAAAAAGTAGCACAGAATATGACTTTGGGAACTTCCATTTCCGTGTATGAGTGTGAAAGAAGGTGCAAAACCAAACTACTACTTTCAACGCCTTCTAGAAAAACAAAGCCAGCGAAGATATGATTGGCTACTTTTCCGACTAGCTAGGCAACTTCATCCATCACACCCCCAATCCAATCACATTCATCGATCGATAGTAAATGTAAAAGGATCAAAGATTGAAAAGCTGGCCTGAAAAGCGGCGATTCGCAATCTATTATTAATTTTGTGGGTCCAACTCATCCCCTTGATTTTTTTTTTTTTTTTTTTTTTTGGGTTAAAGGGGGATATATATTTAAAATAAAAGATTAGAGAGGTCATGCATTAAAAGATAAGACAACTCCACATGTAGAGAGTTTAAAAGAGACAAAAAACTTGTTGGAGGGATACAGCTTGTCTAACCAGAGCATCAGCACAGGCATTCATCTCCCTATAGTAGTGTTGATTCCTACGGTTATCAAATAATAGGTGCACGGTCTGCAAAAGATACACCATTGTTTGACGGAAGGAGGATCACGGATTTAGCATCAAGCTCAATTTCAACAGCTTGGAATTTTCTAGCCCTCTTAGTCATTTACAATAGAGGGAAATGGAACCAAGAAAGAAGGAAATGCGGTCTATAATCTCTATATTCACATGCAAAATAATGATTATCTAATCAAGTAAATTAGTTCATCTTTATGGAAAATAAATAAATTTCATAGGTAATATTTCTACAAGATAAAAAATTAAAAAAAATTTAAAAAAAAAAAAAAAAAAAAAAGGCCAACTCGAGTATAAATAAATTAGTTCCTTCCTACTTATTTTATTCTTTTTCACTTAAATTTCCAAACAAGAGAATGGAAGAATATTATAAAATTATTTTTTTCATTCCTTTCCATTTCATTTCATTCCCTCCTCCCAAACAAGGGCTAAGCTCCCCAACCTTTGCACATGTCCTCCAGTCCATCATCTCCACTTAGAAAGACTCACACATCACGTCTAAAGATCCTCCTACAAATTTGTACCTACTAACCCCACTTTCCCCAGTACACATCTTACAAGAGAAATGCCTAAAATTCTTGGAAACGCGATTAGCTTTAGATAAACGCCTGACCTTCTCCATTCTAAGACATGAGTAAAATTCTCTTACTCTCACACTTTTGGAGCTCTTAGAGATTATTATGAGGTACTGACTTAAGCATTAAAGGGTCGTTGGCTAATAAGCTGGCTAGACTCTAACGCTCTCTGAGAGTGTGTTCATCTTCATTTTTCTAAATACATATAAAAAATATAAAATCAGAATTGATAAGCAAAACCCAACCATTATACTCGTGGCCAGCCTTATTTCTCATCTTCATCAAACATCTCCCCATTTCCTCTTATCTTTTGCTAATACCAAAATCATAATCTTCCATCAAATTCAACCCATTATCTCACTCTCTACTCTTCTCTTTCTTTCTTCTCTCTTCCCCTTCACTCTCACTACTCGAGTTCTATTCATATTTTGCCACTTTATTTTATTTTTTTTTTTTTTTTTTTTTTGGAAAATTTAAGTGGAACTTGACATTGCTAATGTCGAGTTCCACTTAAAAATATACATAAAACTCAATTTTGAAAATATCAAGTTTTACATATAACTCGATTTTGATAATATCAAGTTTTACATATAACTCTATTTTGTTAAAATCAAGTTTCAAAAACATGGATATTTTTCTATATGGTTTCAAAACAGCAGTATTTAATTACATAGTTTGTAAATTAGGAGGTAAAAGCCCAATTTCCCCACCTAAGCCGTAGTCCTATTTTCAGTTGCTACAATGAATATAACGGTGACCTTTATAGTCCAACTGGTGGAATCATGACCTTGGTAACTTTGGTCGTTTGTAATATCAATGCCGTGGGCCAACTTATTGATAGTAATTTGTGATTCCTTCTCGTTATGCTATGGTGGGATGGACATTGTTATGGTTCTTGATGGTAGTTCTTCCCCAAAAGACATGGAGTTTATAGGTGAATGAAAAATGTAAGCGGAAATCACCATCAAAACTCCAGCTAAAACAGATGCTCTTATGGATTGTGGCAACTACAACATGACCTATTGAGGAATTATGACCTAGAAAAGTAGAGACCACTTTAATAGTCAAGTTAGAGGGGTAAGTTTTGAGTAAAAAATATATCACTTTTTTTTAGGAAAAAATATGTAACACAAAATATATGTTAGAGATATATTAGACATATTAGCTCAATGTAATAGGCCCAAACCCACTCCTACTTGTACTAGTAATCTAGGGTTTAGTCTCCTCTATATACTGATGTTATATATGGTTTATTATAATATAGGTTTTATACTACACTCTTATATAATAAAGATGTAACCCTTAAGAGTTTCATCCGTAAACGTAGGTCGACAAAGCTGAACCATGTAACCCTCATGTTCTCAATATTTCTATTCTATGTTTCCCCTTCTACATCCACTCTAGCATATACAATATGGTATAATATATCGCATTGTTAATATATTTAACAATATATAACATTTTTTTTTTAGGAAAAAATATGTAACACAAAATTTCAAGTAACTTTTGATTGGGTGATGTAGGTGTGGGATGGTTGATAAACTTTTTCAATTAGATCTCAAGTTTTTAACAAAGTCTCTAGTGAAGAGAGGAAAAAAAACTTTACTACCTATATGTAAAAACAAAGGAGATGGTTTAAACTTTAAACTATAAAAAAAAAATTACCATGCAATTTAGTGGACCGTGGTCCTTGTGACTTGTGAGTAACTCCTGGTTTATAAACTTAGGTAACGTAGGGGGAAGATTACATAATCATAAATTGTCTCCAGACTTGGAATCTGGGACCATGGAAGGTTTTTCTCACCCAAAAAAAAAAAGGGGTCCATGGAAGGAAGAATAATTTGGACATTCACTTCAATATATCAATTCTAGAAAGTAATCTTTCCTCCAAAAAAAAAATTCTAGAAAGTAATCAACTTAAAATGTCCAGTGTCCCCTCAACATCAAGTTTTGCAAAAAAATTCAAAATTAATCTTTGCAGTATTGCCAAAGAAATTGCAAAGTGGGCCAACCTAAGAAATCTCAAAAGCAATGTGTATTTTTTTTTTTTTAAATTGATTTTAAACTTATGAATCATGATCCACTTTAAGCTTATTGCTTTTTATTTTTTAGGCTAAGATATCAGTGAGTCTATTTTTAATATAGGCCAAATTCAATTCCAAATTTTTGATAGGCCGGATTCAACTTCAAATCCTTTATTTTACCACAACAGAATTTATTAATTGATTTAACAAGGCTACAAGCTATCACTTTATTTAAAATTTTAAATAACATTATTATCACACTCCTTTAAATTTGTAAATTTTAATTTGAACTACAAAATAGATTCATTTCAAATGAAATTGATTATTTCAAGGATGAATGTGATTCTTGTACATATGTTTCTTTTGCTTTTATTATGGGGGGAAATGTCGTGGACCATGATTATTACTTATTTATTGTGAGTAACTGCTAACTACTGGTTTCAAAATTTCAGGGGCCAAAAAAAAAAAAAAACACTTCCGGTCTAGAAACATTGATTGTCCAAGGTCAAGGAGAAAATAAATATATAAAATATATCACGTAGCCTTTTTTCTCACACTAGACACAAAGTCATAGAAACTTATTATCACCATAATATTTTAATTGTAATCACTAACCAAGTGATGGTGGGAATGTTTCAAAAAAAAAAAGTGATGGTGGGAACACATGCAATTGCTTCAAAATTCCCCATTAGAATTTTACACTTGTTTAAAGGAGAGATGCTATTACACCAACTTTGACCTGGAAAATCCATAACTTAGCCAAAACCCATTATTTTGAGTCCAATCTAGAAGGTCTTTGTTTTGATCTTTGCCGCTGGAGTTTGCACCGCGTTGTCATAGGTTGACTAGGTTCCAGTTTGGGCCGGGCCATTTTCGGAATACCAACCTCACTTGCTTTACCATGACCTCTCTTCATTGATTAATAATAATATATGATATATATATATATATGGTACTTAGTTCTACAATGCATTTCCAAAATTAATCAAGAGCTCCAATATTTTTATCAAGTCAACAAAGGCTAAACCTTAAGAGCTCTACTCTGTCCAAGTGATTTTGTCAAAGAAACAGTGAGATGAACCTGAAATTCAGATAAAACTTCATTAAAAATAAATATATTTGATATCACAGCTTCCTTATGTAGCAACTTTAACCAACTTGGCCCGGCAAGTGCAGTATATGCTTACTTTTTTGAAGCATTGAAGCTCAATCACAAAGTAACTTGAATTGTTCAAATAATTGAAAAGTACAAGCCTAAAAATAGGAGGTCAAGTTAAGCTTCTATCTAATGTTTATGTGCAGACACTGAGTCGACACATAGTTATTTTAGGATACATGTCATACATGTGTCTTATGTAGGGCACGAGAGCACTGGACGTAAGCTAAGTCCTAAGAGATTATGTTTTTATGATTATAAAGCTTGTCTCATTTAAATAACAACATGCTCAAAATATCTAATGTAGAGAAATCCCTGTCCTTGATTCCGGGAGTTTTGAAATATTTAGTTTTGAGATATTTTTAAGCAACTGATTAACTTATCAAAGTTTGTTAATTGTGAAACAAGACCAAACTTGCTTCTTTAAAAGGAGGTCATTTTGAGTGCAAAATGTAGGTCATTTTGATGTAGACAAGCACTCTGTGACAATGCACGCAAGGACTTTTGGTTGCAAGACCAGAGTTTTTTCTCAATAATTAAGGTTTGGAGAAATTTTTTTAACCATCTCAGCTGACAAACTTTACACGGACTTACTTCTTCAAGTATATGATTTTGATATAGACAGGCACTGAGTGCATTCAAGGACTTCTTTTGCCTACAAGATCAGGCATTTTTATTGATAAACAAAAATCATGGATTTATGGAGTAACGTCATGATTTCATTCTCCCCTTATTGTTTATGAACCCAAAAGAAAAGGACAAAAAGAAATACTATTCAAGGTCAAGGGCATTTCTCACTTCATCATGAAACAAGAAAGCTGAAGTAGAAAATATACTGGTAAAAAGAACAAAAATGTAAATGAGTGATAGCAAAAACAAAAACTATAATGCATACAACTAGAATAAGAGAAAAGATGTTATTCATCAATATTCATAAGCAATTACCAATAAATTTCAAAATTTTACTTCTCCTAGCCCAGCAACCAATTGAACATTATCTTAATTAACATGTCCATAAGCATCATCTAGCATGAGGCATGAGCAATCAACATCAATCTGGATCATGCAATTTCCTATTCTATACACACACCACGGAATAGTAGTCCACGCAAGGCTATGCATGCAAGTAACAGCAATTCTCTTCTAGACGTTGAAGATGTCCAAACTGTGACCACACTACTCATGCCAATCCTAAAAATTGGACTGATCAAATTGTCAACAGAATTTATTGTCCAAAATTGTCAAACTGCTCACACTGGGTCTTATTTGATTACTGTAGAAATTGGCAACCCCTAAACGACCGCAGCCTCACGCCAAAAATTCAAAATAAAAAATGATATGAAATTTGTATATTAATCTGTCTCCTAAATCTTTCCTTCACGACATGTCCTCATCATATATAAATGCCATGGAAAGTAGGTAACTTTGAAAATAAAGGCAAGGATGCCCATATTTCTGCATCAAAATGTCTACCGTAAGCATTACTTTACTCACAGAATCTTTAATTTGTCACTATTATTTTGGCTTAGGTAATTGACCCGCTTATTAATGCCAACTGAACCAATCCACAGGATAGGTTACCTCAAGTCTAGCCCCATTGATATTGGGAAAAAGTGGATACTTAGCAAGTTATAGCGACCACCTATGAGGTATCCATATCTCTTAATCCCCTTATTCCAAGCTAATCAAAATAGATAGGCTTGAGTGACAATGACCCAACACTTGGACTAGGGCTAAATAAATCCTCCCAAGCCCTCACACCAAGGAAAAAAAAAAAAAAAAAAAGGCACGCTAAGGTAACATTTGGATACAACTGATAAGCTGCACGTCTACGTCTACGTTTTCTTTTTTTTTTTTTTTTTTTTAGCAGCACGTTTCAGCTTTTCCAATGGGTCTCATGCACTGTTCATGTGATCTACAAACCTCTTTTTTCAACAAAATTTTTATTAAAAATTGGTCCCACGACATTATTCACATATTTAAAAATTATTTTACTACAGTATTTTCAATTTTTAGTTTTCAGCAAAATAAACGATATGCCAAAACACCCTAACAAAATTGATTGGGGACTGAGACAGGTTAGTAGCAAGTGCAATAACAAGAAGGTACAGAGTATTTAAGTAAAGTCAAAGGTCAAAATTGGAGGTTTCACTGTATAGTCAATATATCATAATTCTTGAAGAATATGTAGAAATAATGAAAGAATATAAGCTAGTTCTAACTAGCAATATATTTAATTATAATTCTACCATATAAAATATCAATCCATCAAACTTCAAACCTATCTTTAAGTCCCTCAGGATATCAGACCGCCTTATTCATTAAATTATCAGTAAGTCCAGAGACTAACATATTTCAGAACTGTCAAGATACAAATCGTTAAGGTGGGCCCATATGAGATCAATGACAACTTACCAACTCAGTCGAGAATAGTTGTGAAAAAATGTAGTCTTTGTAGCGTTACCCTCATATTATTGGGCCACCTGATAGCTTGGAAATTGGAAGGAGAAACTGATAGAGGACAATGCTTGAAATACTGAGTTGGTACAAGAATGCTTAATCTGACCATACATATAAAGAACTTGGATAATAGGACTATAATTTTTGTCAAACCAGCTTTAGATAGCATTCATGTTCAATTTCTGTCAACTGTAAGATTAGAAACAGTGAAACACGTTTGCTTCATGGTGGTCACAGTCACAAGTTAAAGAGTCATTAATTTCAGCTACCATAATAAGTTTGTCATACATTCAGGACTATAAATAGTTTAGCTACAACAGTTGCAACTAGGTAGTGGCAAGGGGAAAACTCATAACTTTGAATGCCATATAAACACTCAATCCCCACTTGCACAACCCATACATCCACAATGCACACACTCCACATCTTTCTCTTCCCTCAAATGCTTTGGAACTCGGCACACACAAGTAGTGGCAAAGTTGTGATCCCTTGGCTGTATGCAACGTAGGCAGCAAAGACGTTCATATCCTGGCTGCAGTTCAGAGCAAAAACCGATTAAGAGTATTTCTAAATAATAATGGACTAAATAGGTGCCACTCTTTTCCACTAAAACATTAACAATTACCAAGTCAAAAGTAAATCAAATATTCCAAGCTTATCTACATTGCTCAGACATTTATAAAGACATTAACTAATTGGAAAGAAAAAATATATATTTCCAAACATAAGATCTTTATTTGATTTACATTACAAAACAGGGAACATTTTTTCAATTTTCAACTCACTGTTTCAAACATAATAGTTTAAAATGTCCAGCCTTAGGAAATATAGATTATATTCAGCATTACAAAAATGCCCTATATACTACATTTTTCATATTGAATTTCTGTAGCAAACCTTTTTCCACTTTGCAATTAGATTGCGGTCTGCATAACCTTGATCCAAGCAGAACTCATACAGCTCTCTAGATATGTCAGTCCTTTTGTGGTAAAGATCAAAAATGTAGCGGCTCTTTTGATGTGCAATTTTGAAAATTGGCCATAATGCTTCACACTTTCTCTTGCCATCATGTGGATCAAGTTCAGCTGCCAAACCAACAAAAGATTAAAGCACCTTTAGAATAAAAAGGTTTAAAAAGAATGGAAACAACTTTACTAGATCAAGATGATAACAGGATCAAACATGTCATCAACCTTCTCTCATCTTAGCATCTAGTTCACGAAGAGTAGGCTCAATCAACTCCCACCCAGCTGGGTACTTGATACGGTTGGTCTTAACCTTCGGCATTCTTCCACCTACTACCTCACAGTTAAATGCCATTCAATTGAATATTTATTACTTATTATTAAAAATTTTGCACATCCAATTAATCTTGATGTATATACTTATTAAAATATATCTATTTCATTTGTAATGATAAATAAATCAATTATAACAAAAATTAAAGGCTACCACAAACTTAGAAGCAAGTGAAAAGCAACCGACTGTTTCTGAATTAAAGTTTTGGTAACAAGTAACAACTAACAAGACTTCCTTCATGCATTCTTTTTTCTTTTTCTTTTTTCTTTTCATACATGTGATGGGCTAAACCAAGTAACCAACTAGTCCCAACTTTATACACCCAATCAATCTTCCATACTACATCATATATCCACATTCCATAGTTTCCAAATCATCATAAACAAAATCATGCCAACAATTAGTTTCAGCACTTCCATGGGCATAACAACATGAATTGAGGTTATTCAGGAAACTTTACATCTGTTTCAGCCACAGATCCCTCTATTCTCATATGCATATTACAAAACCATCCAAGATATTTTATTTTCCTATAAAGCCTGCTCTAAGTCCCTAATTATATTAAATTATAACACACCATTGGTCAACAACCATTCTGAAACTGGCATGCACTCACTCTCATAGCGCCATGCAACCATCATTAATGTCAATAACCACTGTTTACACTGCAATACACCCCAGAACTTCTTAATGCTTGCCCAGGAAACACATAATATGTATTACTTACTCATCAACCTAACCCGTGCCGCTGATTAAATATTACCATTAGCAATCTAAATTTGATAAAATGTACAACATACGTTGCCCATTTCTATATCAAAATAGACCCAAATCTCTCAACTACAAAATCACTTCAGACCAAGAAAATTAAATTAGAAACTGAATCACTTAAGAAGTTTCCACAACTCAATTAAATTACTCTTCAGCTTAACTTTCCCAAACATTGAAACTTTATACAAATGGTGCACCTTCAATCAAGGTTTTGCATTATCAACAAGCCCAGAATGCTCAATTTGTTTTTTTCCAAAAGCAAAAGAAAATTAATCAGTCACTCTCATCTTTCCTACATGTCAAAGTGACATTACAGATGGAATTGAGCATTGATGATCTCTCAAACTATTAATCCATGACCTAACATTTGAAGAAATTTAAGGAAAAAAAAAACATATAGTTTATCTGGTACCAAAATTAACCTCTGTAGATGGTAAATGAGAGTGAAATACGAAGACAACAACAAAAGTAAGATGATTGGGTGTTGTGTCGGATCCATTAAAACGCGGAACCCTATTTAAAATTTGAATGAAGAGAACTATGAAACACAGAGAGAGAGAGAGAGAGAGCACACCTTCAACTGCAAGCCCACTTTTTTCGCTGGAATCTGCGTACGTATGAGAGGAGTGAATTGAGTAGCGGTGAAGAGAAGAGAAGAGGGTATTTACCAAATTATTTTCCTTCTTTCTTCTTCTTCTTTTTTCCTTATTAGGGTTTTTTTTTTTTTTTTTTTTAATGTATAGTTTTCAAATTTTCATTATTTTTACGTCTACAACAATTTTACAACATTTTTACAACAAATCATAAGTGGTTAGTTGTTATTGGTTCAAATTTAAAACTAACACTAAGATTACTTTTTTACCCCAACAATAATAACCAGTAACAACCTGCCACTTAGGATTTGTTGTAAAAATGTTGTAGACGTATCATTTCTCTTTATTTATTTTTGAAACTTTTCATTTTTTATTTTAAAAGTATAATTATTTACATATAAAATATAGAGTTATAGACTTTTTTTTTGGGTGGGTGGGAAATGAGAATTAATTCCACCCACTTTTTGTCATTATGTATGTGTTTGGATAACACTAAAAGTTGCAGCTGTGTTTTCTATTTCACGTTTTAGTTTTTTTTTTTTTCAACACATGAACAGTAAAATCATTATGCGGAGACAATTATTACTGTTCATGCATTGTAGCGCACTGTTTATGCACTATAGCCGCACTGTTCATGTATTAAAAAAATATTAAAAATAGGTCTTACAGTACTATTTACACATTTAAAAATTATTTTGCTACAGTATTTTCAGCAACAATAAGTTGTATCCAAATGTTCCATCATAAATATATAGCATGATCACTTAAAAATAAGTGAACTCCTTAATATTCTATTACTTGAACATCATAAATTAAAATATAAGTCTACTCTTACACTTGTTGATCTTTACAAGAATAGTTGTTCTACTTTCATAAGCGAGATTAGGAGTTTTATTTCCAAATGACATTAAATATTAAAAAATTTAGTTAGTTGACACATTTGAAAACAATGTTGAAAATTAGCATCTCGAATGTCTAAAACTCGAGTTCCAGGATAAAAATCAAGTTTTTAAGTCTCGATTTGTGGAAATCGAGTTTTTGAGACTTGAGTTTCACTTCTTCTTCCTCGCGCTCTTCAAAATGTCAGATCGTTCTTTGTTCTTGGTTCTTCGATGACAGATTTGAAGACCAGATCGTGCCTCTTCAAATCGTCTCTTCGTTCTTCAAATCAAATCATGCTTCCTCTTCAGATTGTGCCTCTTCAAATCATTCTTCCTCTGTTTTTCTTTAGATGTCCAAGTACAAAATCGAGTCCTAGAAACTCAAGATCTATAGATTGAAATCGAGTCTACGAAACTCGAGATACTAGTTTCCAACTTTTTTTCTAGCGCATCTTAACTTACAATATACTCCCTTCATACTGTGCTATTCTGCACGAGATTAGTAAAAGAAGACAAAAATATAAAGTAACTGTTAGCTTATAAAAAGATAAGAACGAGTGCATTGTTAACGAGATGAAATCTCCTCTTATTTAAATCTTCCAATTCCATTCAATTTTTAGTCATATGTAAGTCATATGGTCTTTATTTGATTTTATGTAATTTACATAAATATTTTTAAGACCATTGAATTTTTTAAATAGTTACATCTTTTTAAAAAAAGAAAATCAAAATAAATTAAAGATATAAATAAGGGGAGATCATTACATTACATAACTTACTAAAGTGGCTTTACCGCTTTACATAAAGTAGCTTCTTCTCTTTTTTTTCTTTTTTTTTCTTTTTTGCCATATGCTAATAATTTTTTTTTTTTTTTTTGCCATATGCTAATAAAAACATATGGCATATCAAGATTATTTGTTGTGACTATGTCTTCTAACAAATCTTCAACTTTTTAATTTGATCTGTGTAGTGAGAAAGAACATAATATAGATGATCTTATCTCGTTCATTTTGACACTCATTCTTCTTCTTTGTTTTTTCTTATGAATTATTTATATGATTTAATAAATCGTACCTTTGGTCCTTTTTTGGGTTACCCCAAGCTTCCAAGTCCTTGTCTTTAGAATCTCATATATCAAAAAGTGTTCTCCCCATGGGGTGGCGCTTGTGTCCGGTGCAACTGGCCACTAGACACAAGCCATTTCCCTCCCCATGGGTTAGAAGATAAAAATTTTCTACTCATACCTTGCTAAATTACCACAAAAGGACTGAATTTGTAGTCCCAATCGCATGGGAAAACTGTCAAGAATTGGCAGGAAAATAGCTGAACTAATGCATATCCTGGTTTTTTACCTGGTAGCTTTCCCGATTGTCATCTTTAGATCAATCCAGTTATAACCAAACTAAAGAATTGGATTCGAACTTGAACCATTGGAGTCTGTTAAGTATGATAAAAGTTTTAATCAGATGAATAAATATCATGGACAAAACCCATTGATAACCTAACAGAGATACACCCTAAACTATAATGCAATTGTGCTGTTAAGAGCCTTGTAATCAATTAATCAGTACCCCAAAAAACCAAAAGTAGTGTAATTGTGGCAACAATCTCTACTAATTATTAGCTACTGCCTACTATAGTACTATGCCTTTTTATCTTGGTAATTAGAACTGCTACAGTGCTACCCATGGGTTTTTAACCACAACCTCACATTCTACCCTATTCATACATGGGAGAAAAAAACCATTTTGAACTAACGGCTCATTAGCTTAACCAGTATCTACTTGATGTGCATGTACATAAAAATGAAATGTACAAAGAAATTATATTAGTTGCATCTCTTTCTCCGAACAAACAAGATGCATAAGTTCATCAAACATGCCATTGCCTCTCAATACATTTTTTTTCCTGTCTCAAAATTGTCGATTACCAACAGTTCAATAATAATAGTAATAATAATAATAATAATAATAATAATAAAAAGTCTGTTTGTTGCTGGCATAGGTCAAAGCATACAAGTGCACATATCCTTCGAGATAAAATCCCCTCCCATTTAAATCCCCCAATTCCCTCCACCAAATCTAGAGAAATGCACTCATGAAGCCCAAGAGCAAGTTGTAATGTCATATCAAAATGTTGTATCAAAAAAGAAGACGCCTGAGATTTAATCACGCATTGTGAAAACAAACAGATAAAAAGCCAATAATGATAAAGTTCCAATTTCCATTGGTAGCAACAAGCTGCCGCTAAGCCATTATTACAGGGAACAAATAAAATACTTAAAGAAAATCATTGGTCCAACCCAGGACTTCTAAATTATGAAATTTGAGCTGCCAAACACTTGGTCCATCTCTATCATCAAATAGAGATTGCTGCCTCATTCTTTCTTTCCAATGCCATTAGCCATATTATAGATCCCTCGTCCCTGGATAAATGTAAAATGTTAAAGATTCATCCATGACATGCAAATAGGATAAATTCTAATTTTCTCCATAAGTTCTTCATAAGACAAGTATATATTGAAACTCACAATAAGAAAAAGTGAAGTGGCAGCCAAAGCAGCTGGAATGGCAACTGAGGTTATCCTATCATATGGTCCTTTGAGGTATGTGTGTTTGCGGATGTTTTGGTAATATTTTTGCTTCTCAATTAGCTTCTCCCGTGGTCGAAATGGTTGTTCTGTGACTTCTGTCATGCTGCATTATGAATTTTGAACTGATCAATTTCATTATATAATGATATTCCCAACGTTATCAAAAAATATTATATATGATGTTCCCCAAGTGATGAAACTATCATCACAGAAAACATGTAGTCTTTGTTCTCACTACCCCACTAAGTAAACGAAAAATCCATCCTTTTATCTCCAAGCTTCATCCCTCAATTATCCTATTTGCCAATGCTAGTTATATGTAATTTTTTCTCCAAAGGAGTAGAACTTTAATATAGTTGTAACTTCATGTCCCTTGCCTTCCCACCTCACCACTTCTACAGTAAATAAGCTAAAGAGATTAGGAGCACAACTTCCCACAAACAAACATCCATATCTCATGGAAGAGCTCCCCTCCAACATCCACAAAGAAAACATAGATACATGCTTCAAAGGCAACATTCCATTGAGGGCACCGATGGTCCACTAAAAGGGAATGAAGTTACAGAAACCAAGGTGTAGCACCTCAGTCATGGTTGCATATTATTATTACCACCCAGCAAAAACAGGATCTCAGGTGTGAATAAAGACATAATAAAACCCTCTAGTCATGACAAAAAATCCAGGGAATTTTTTTTTTTTTTTTTTGATAGGTAAGAAAAAATATATTCAAAAACTGCTAGATGCAAAATAGGACCAGCATATCAACAGTACAAAAAAGAAGGGAAAGCAAAAACAAAAAAAAAAAAACTTAAATTACAAAGAAAGAGAGCTAAGGAATAGAGGAAGAGAGTCACTAGATGCGAGTCCCCAAGCCCTAGCCCAATCAAACAGAGAACCAAAAAAGATAGCAAGTATTTGGTCCTCAGATCTATCTAAATCCTCAAATGTCCGCCGATTACGTTCCTTCCAAATACACCACATCAAACACAACGAAACTAAGTTCCAAATGTAAGATGAATGCTTCCCCAACCAATTCCACCAACTAAATAGAAAATCTGACACCGTGCGTGAGGGAACCCATGAAATCCCAAAAATCCTAAAGACAAAGCACCACAGCCGATAAACCTTTCCACAATGTAAAAGCAAATGATCCACTGTCTCACCACAGAAACGACACATAATGCATCAGTCAACAAAATCAAAGCCTCTAAGCCGCAAGTTATCACCCGTGAGGATCCTATCCCATGCGGCTGTCCAGACGAAGAAAGAAACACGCCAGGGTGCTGTAACCTTCCAAATACCTTTCCATGGAAAAACAACAAAAGAAGAGCCATGTAACTTATAATAATATGAGCGGACATTAAAATCCCCGTTTTTAGTCAACTTCCATCTCAACTGATCACCATCGGTTCCTAAAGGTAAATTGGCTGCCAAAAATCGAAAGAAATCAACCACCACAGCTGCCTCCCAATCATTGGGACCTCGATTAAAATGAACATCCCAAGTTCTCCCATCCCTTGCTCCTTGACAAATCAAAGATGATTCTACAAAAGCCTCTTTGTTTGCAGCAAAATTGTACAAGACTGGAAAAGCCAATTGGAGAGAAAGATCTCCACACCACCTGTTTGTCCAAAATTTCACTCTATGCCCCACCCCAACCTTATACTGGACATTTTTGTTGAAAAACCCACCACGTGCTCCCTCTGACTCTTTGTGACCAATTTAGTACTCCTCAGTCCCCCTTTATTAGGATTCCATGCTACACGCCTATTACCTTCCCCATTCACCTCTACGGCCATGGCTTCTCCAGTCCGGTAGGAATTCCTCAAGTCACGTTCTTTTCCAAAAACAGAAACATTCAAACTTGATTTGAATTTCAACGGAAATCTCCTATTATTTCCTACCGGATTTGTCTCTCCCAAATCAGATTTCCCATTAATGCTCCAATAACCCACAACTCTTCCTCCAAGAGTCGTTGGACCTGGAGTGCTCACTGGGGTTGCACTCAACCTCCTCTGTACACTTACTGAGTTCTGCTTCTCTCCCCTGTTATCCCCTAATAGCCATTTCCCTTTATCATGGGTGTTTAACAACTTTTGCTGATTTCTACCCCAGACTTGCACCTGATGCCCACGCACTGTATCAGCAAAAGTTTTAAATGGTAGAACCCGTGAGTTATCCCTAAGAGGCGGAGCTACAAATCTCAAGTGACCAGAACCATCATGCACATAGTTTTCGGGTTCCAACATCTTCCTCAATCCTAACCCAAAAACCCTCCATCCATTCTTTGCTTTGCCTTCTGAAATAAGAATGGACCTCCTACCCCGCCAACTTTCAATTCAGTCAAAAGAAGGAACAAGCCAAAAGAGTTGGAGCTCCATTGGAGGGTGTAGGCTAAATCACCTTCTCTGAAAGTATAAAAATACTTCGGACTACTCCCAACAACAATCTGTTCAATACTCTTCATCAGCCATTGTGCCGCATTCTTACCCATGAAGACCGACTTCATAAAGTATCTACTCCGCTCAAAAATCCTTAACGAAAAATGTAGTCCCCCTTCCTCTACCACCAATTGAAAAAGTTTGGATTCAATATAAAAACTGAACCACCCATAATAGAAAGATCAGAAGAAGAAAGCCGCAAGTTTTCTGGCTAATTTGAGGTAGCCAGGCCTCACAGAGAGAGAGAGAGAGAGAGAGAGAGAGAGAAGAAATTCCAGGGAATTTATCATATGTACTCTATAACAGAAGGTTCAAAATCACACTTGCTTTACATAATAAGTACTCTAAAATATCCCAACATTCTCTACAACCCAGTATGCTCCCATTGACTGAAGAAACACATAGCAAATACCAGGTAAAGACCTCGGCCTCTCTCTCTCTCTCTCTCTCTCTCTAGATTTTTATAGAAAAAAAATTTAACTCCAAACCAGTTTGCAGCTGTCTTCCTCCAACTCACTCTGTAGCGATTGAAAAGACCATTCATGTGTACTTTTAATAACGTGGTTTTTTTTATTGAGTTACGTGACTTGTTTAAATAATACACATAATTAGTCTCATAAATAGCGCCGTAATGGGTTTGAGGAGACAGCTAGGAAGCCCAGACACAGGTCCGGGTATGGGTTTGACACAATGACATGAACAATTTTTGAAAAAATATAACATTACACGGCGAGTACAATACCGGTAGGACATGGGTTCGGCCCCCCAAATGAAGTGTCCCTGTTTCTTAGGTCTGGAGCCAAACTTTTCACACAAATCGGTGTTAATAATAATGATATAAATGTTCTAAACGAAAATTACATAGCAATTTCGCTCATCTAGACATAAACCAAACCCTTAAAAACCAGCCAGTATCGTTCCAATTACAATGACCACAAAACCTAAACACCCAAATAGAGAGACCTAACAGTTAACAGAGCTAGATCCAATCAAAAGCCAAAATTATAAAAGCAAATCAGAAAATCAAATATCCGAGAAATTAACAAAAACAGATTTATCCACATCACAAACCCTAGATCTCAAAACATCACAAAAACTAATCGGAGATGATTCACAATTCTAATTTCAGCTAAGGGAATTTGAAAAAAAAGGAATTACCTGCTGAGATTTGGGATTTGGGATTTGATGAATTATTCAGCGATAACAGCGAGTTGCGAGTGGCGAGCGAGAGAGAGGGGATGGAAATGAAATGAGTGAGGGCGTTTTGCTTGGCTGATTTTAAGGGGTAACGGGTTGGGCCGGGTTCTCTCCGGTTCGGTTATGTTTCTACAGTGTCACTGTACCTGCCACGTCACCGTGAGTATATTCCTATTTTAAACCAATTTTTATTTTTTTTTAAGAAATAATACTAAGAACAAATAATTTGCTATAATTTTGTGGCACAACTCCTCGTCACTTGGTAAATTGTAATTGGTAAAAATGTGTTCCAACATGGCCACCATTTTACTTTACCAATTAAAAGTAGCTAGCAAAGTTAAGGTAAAAAGGGCATACATTATTTTTCATTTTTGTAAAAGTTTTTCTCATAAACTAAAAAAGAATTGATAGCTTTTTCAATTTTTGAAAAAATAATTTTAAAAATAGATGATTTAATGTGTGTCTTAGAGACACATGTTAACGTGACCCTAATAATGTATCTCTACTCTCTAGCTTTACTCATTTTTGGTTAATGTGAATGCGACTACGATGAGCTTGCTTTGTCAAATTCTCAAAAGTACAATAAAACACATTGACCAATTGAATGGAAAATAGAAATCACATGCAATCGTTACAATTTTTTTTCCTGAATCTTTTTTTCCATATTATTATATTTTTGCTGAATATTTATATTAATATATTATTTGTGCAAATATATATATAGGTAAAATTAAGAAAAAATCCAATTAAATTTCAAATTGGAATTAAATTAGAATCTAATTTTACGTCATGTGTCCCATCTAATCTAAGTTTTTAAATTTTTGTGCCAAGTGAGTTAATTCAATGTAAAAATTGGATTTCAATTAGAGTTTAATTTTGTGCCATGTGTCTCATCTAATCTAAGTTTTTTTAATTTTTTGTGTCAAATGAGTTAATATAGTATAAAAAACGAGAAGTCCAATATAAGTAAACTATAATATATATATATATATATATATATATATATTTATATACATTATTTTTGAATGATTTTATATTTATGAGCCTTTTTTTTTGTATAACTAAAAAAAATTCAAGTTTACAACACACACACACACACACATATTTTAATAGTCAAAACTAAGAGAAAATTCAATTAAATTCTAAACTAGAGGCTAATGAGTTAATTTAGTATAAAAAACGAGAAGTCCAATATAAGTAAACTATAATATATATATATATATATATATATATAATTTTTGAATGATTTTATATTTATGAACCTTTTTTTTATAACTAAAAAAAATTCAAGTTTATAACACACACACACACACACATATATTTTAATAGTCAAAACTAAGAGAAAATCTAATTAAAGTCTAAACTAGAGGCTAATTTTGCACTACATGTATCATCTAACTTTTAAATTTGTGTATTAAGTGAATTATTATGTGCAAAAATTAAAGAGTCTAAATTCAATTAAATTCTAAATTGAATTTTAATTGAAACTCAATTTTGCGCCATGTGTCCCGTCTAATTTTTTAGTTTTGTGGCAAGTGAATTATCGAATGCAAAAACTAAAGAATCTAGATCCAAATAGATTTTAAATCATATATATAATGAGAAACCATTACATATTTTAGAAATTCATGACTTAAAAAATGTAATTGTGAACTCATATATATATATATATGTGTGTGTGTGTGTGTGTGTGTAATTGTGATTGTATTAAAATGTATCCGTATATATGCAAAGAGTTACACACTAGTATATACTAATCTATACTATCTATAATAGAATTTTTCTCTTTTTAATTGGACTTTTATATAGTTCAAAAATACCCTTAGACAAGAATAAAACTTGGAAACAACCTAGTAAAAATATATTTCTAACTTCATTTAAAATGCCTACTGTGGGGGGGAAGCCCAACCTTACGTAGTAGGCCTAAGACCCTATTTGAGGATTACTATGTGTCCGAAGAGAAGGACCCAGTTGATATGGAGTCCATCAGGAAGAAAGATACCTAGAAACGAAGGAGGAGTACAATCCGAAGAAGTCACCATTGGTCCGAAGAGGTCTTACTCCTCGGATACGAATAGTCTTGATCAAACAAACGTGTGAAAGGTCCAAATGATCTTCCTAGCAACTCTAGTGATAAAGATAAGCTCTGGGTATGTTTGGAGACGATAAGAACAAAGAAATATCTAAATGAAAATCTGCTACCACCGTATTAAATGCACTACAGCAACTTTTTTGGCCACATTTATGTGGAGAAGACTCCTGAATAGTGTAACCTCAGCTACCGCCACTCAAAAAAAGTTAAAGAAAATACATGACATGACATATACTCAAGTAGGTACACAGATGAAGAACAAGTGGACGATGGAGATGATGGGAAAGGATGCTATATGAAGAAGAAGGGCTCCTGATAAAAAGAAAAAAAAAAAAGGCTTGGAGATATCTCTAAGAACTGTAATCACTATTCAATTTATCATAAACCTCTTCGAACTTCAATTCATTTCGTTTTTACGTATATCTTTATGCTGGTTTATTCTTAGAGGTTGTAATCAACCGTTGTTGATTTCATAATCAACCTAGCTCTATCATCCACACTTTACAAATCTATTATTTTGGGTTTGGGCCACAAATCCTAACCCCACACCTACAAAATAAAATACTCTCCTACTAATTCATTTCTTCAAAAAAAAAAAATTATCCAAAATTATAAAAAATAAAAATAAAAATAAAAAAACTTCTCAGTCCACTTTGAATATTTCCTTCAAGACCACGTTCCAACTTTTTATTTTTTAATTTTATCAAGACTCATCGGTTTCATTTATTTAATTTTTGGATGGTGTCATAATTTAAAATTTGAGATGAATAAAAAATTATGACAACTCTAGTGATAAAGATAAGCTCTGGGTATGTTTGGAGACGATAAGAACGAAGAAATATCTAAATGAAAATCTGCTACCACCGTATTAAATGCACTGCAGCAACTTTTTTGGCCACATTTATGTGGAGAAGACCCCTGAACAGTGTAACCTCAGCTACCGCCACTAACAAAAAGTTAAAGAAAATACATGACATGACATATACTCAAGTAGGTACACAGATGAAGAACAAGTGGACGATGGAGATGATGAGAAAGGCTGCTATATGAAGAAGAAGGGCTCCTGATAAAAAGAAAAAAAAGAAAAGAAAGAAAAGGCTTGGAGATATCTCTAAGAACTGTAATCACTATTCAGTTTATCATAAACCTCTTCGAACTTCAATTCATTTCGTTTTTACGTATATCTTTATGCTGGTTTATTCTTGGAGGTTGTAATCAACCGTTGTTAATTCCATAATCAACCTAGCTCTATCATCCACACTCTACAAATCTATTATTTTGGGTTTGGGCCACAAATCCTAACCCCACACCTACAAAATAGAATACTCTCCTACTAATTCATTTCTTCAAAAAAAAAAATTATCCAAAATTATAAAAAATAAAAATAAAAATAAAAAAACTTCTCAGTCCACTTTGAATATTTCCTTCAAGACCACGTTCCAACTTTTTATTTTTTAATTTTATCAAGACTCATCGGTTTCATTTATTTAATTTTTGGATGGTGTCATAATTTAAAATTTGAGATGAATAAAAAATTATGACATTAAACCCAAAAATATATTAAAAAAAAAAAAAAACTTCACCGCACGCACAACTCTGGTGCAAGAGGCTAGTATTTTTATATGTTTCTTCTTCAATTTTTTTATTAGAACAAACACAAAAGAAAAAGTATGATTACCCAAATAGTATAGAAGTGATTATTGAGTGGGGGTGTGTCCGTTTTTTCCCCTATATCTCATCACGGTCAGGACTATTTCAATCATTGGCAAATGCATAAATTCATTAAACACATGCATAAATCTTTAATTGGAATAAATGAAAAACTCTACACATGTACGAGAGGGTAGTTAACTTTATTGATTTTCTTGCTGAAACAAATAATTTATTATTACTACATTATTAATGAATAATTTACCCGCATTTTCACCATTCATATACTTAAACTCTATAGAAAAAATAGGAAATCAATTATATTATATTGTTACAAAATGTATTATATATATATATAAACACACACATATTGTGAGAGAAAACTTAGTCTCGAACCCCAATCAGGTATTGTCATCTTTGGAATTAGCAGCGCTTGGCCTAAGAAAGAGTGTACCATACACACACTATGGTACACCATTTCTTAGGTCAAGTGCTTATAAGGCAAGGGTGGGAGGCGTCTCTCCCCAATGTGGGATTGAGCAAAACCTTGAGGATTAGGCTTGCGTCCCGTGCGGCTAATTTCGAAGAGGACAATACCTGATTGGAGTTCGAGACTAAGTTTCCTCTCACAAAAAGGATCACACACACAATGGTACACCCTTCCTTATGCCAAGTGCTTATAAGGCAAGGGTGGGAGGCATCTCTCCCCCTAATGTGGGATTAAGCAAAAACCTTAAGGATTAGGTCTGCGCCCCGTGCCGCTAATTCCGAATATGACAATACCTGATTGGGGTTCGAGACTAAGTCTCCTCCCACAAAAAGGATCACACACACTATAGTACACCATTTCTTAAGTCGAGTGCTTATAAGGCAAAGGTGGGAGACATCTTTCCCCGATGTGGGATTGAGCAAAACCTTGAGGATTAGGCCTTTGCCCCGTGCCAATAATTTCGAAGTGGACAATACCTAATTAGGGTTTGAGACTAAGTTTCCTCCCACACATATATTTTACTAAAAGCTAAAACTTAGAGAAAATTCAATTAGATTTCAATTAGACTCTCAATTGTGTACCACATGTCCTATCTAATTTTTGATTAAGCTAACACACCAATTGATTTTTTATTGAGGCGGACTTCAAACTCCAAATCTCTTATTCAATGACAACAAACCTTATTAATTGAGTTAACTATAACCTACTTTATAGCTTATGTTTTGGTTAGCTAAACTTAATCCATTTCTTAAAATCATAGTTTCTAAAAGTGGAATCCAAAGATTCTTTGGAATTCAACCAAATTATGCACATTTTGAACCAGATAGAGAATATGTGGAAATGATTATGTTGTTTTGTTTTTGTTTTTTTTTTTCATTGTGTGGACGAGAATGATACCATTGTAGTTGAATTAGTCATTTTCTTTGATACCTCAAATTTTAGAGAGTTTTGTCTCTAGAATAGAAGACCATTACTTGAGGGTGTTTATGTGTGTGTGTATATATATATATATAACTCTAGTAACTCAATCAATTAGCACATATTTGTTTTTTTTTTTTTTTTTTCTAATGAATAATTAGCACACATTTTCGAACTCCGTGAATAATCCACAAACATGCAAGTAGCTTTTTCAATCATATCAAAACTAGTTTTGATTCTCTTAAAATGACAATCATTCCAATTGCAACATATTTGCTATCCAAAAAAAAGTTTTCAAAACTTTTTCTGTATCTTTTAGGATGTTGCCTTTTAGATGAGAGTCTATTTACACACTTCAACTAATAATTAACACTTTCAACATGACGTGAAGGTTTTATTTTAAAAAGTGTTACGTCTACAATATTTTTACAATAAATTTTAATTAGCAAGTTATTAAAGGTTTTTAATTTGAATCCGCTACTAAAATTATTTTCTTCTCCACTAATAACAATAAGTAACAAACAGTCACATAAAATTTGTTATAAAAATATTGCAGATATGATATTTTTCTTTCATTTTGTAAGAATGGTTTTCATGGTTGAATTTTTCTAAATTACAATAACAATAACAAAAAGAAAGAGAGAGAGGTAAAAGGAAAGATGTTTTATTAAGGAACAACTAAAGCAATCAAGCAATTTGTAAACATGTTTTTTTTTTTAATTAATTAATTAATTTGTAAACATGTTGATTGTTGAGTCTTAATTGAAGACTAAATAAATAAATAAATAAAACTTAAATCCATAACCCAATAAGTTGTTTTATAACTTGAAATAATTACGTCCAAAACGGTGTCGTTTTATTAATAAAAAATATGACGACGTGTCATTATCTAAACCGTTCATTATAAACAAAGGGTCCAGATTTCACCAACTCCAATCAAATGAAATTACACGTCTAGTTCATTAAAACACCTCTCTCTCTCTCTCTCTCTCTCTCTCTCTCAGAGTTTTCATGCGCCACTGCGCTTCCAGCTAAAATGCGCTCCAAGGACAAGATCGCCTACTACTACGACGGTACACTTTTCGCTCGCTCTCTCTCTCCCATTCACCGATTTCTTGTTTCTCTCTCTCTTTTATTTTCTTATTTAAATCATTCAATTCTTTAATTATCAAAAACCAAAACCCTAGCTGTATTCGAACATGGCCAAATTCTCTATCTCCATGTATATACCATCTCATACTCTGTTTAGATGCGATCGTAAATGCTAAACCAGAACAGAACAACAATTTCTACAATCCATCTTCAAATCTTCAATGTCAAAATGAGCTCATTTTTGCTTGTAGTAGTACACACACAAAAAAAAAAAAAAAAAAAAAAATTGACAAATATTTTTCGTAACAGTTGAGTTGGCTAGATTTTACTAGTTATTATATTACTGACATTACTTTTTTACCTCTCAAGCCATTGTGAAATTTTTCGTCAAACTTTTTGTGTCTATAGACATTGAAAAATTGACTCTATAAGCCAACAGTCGCAACAAATTTCACAATTGTTGAGTGGGTTGTTAATAGCAGATTATATAAAGTAGCGTTAGTGGTGGGCCATATGAGAATTAGTAATAATTTGTTGTGAAAAATGTTGTGTGTGTTAGTGTAGTATAACTCATGTGAAAATGGGTGTTGCAGGGGATGTGGGTGGTGTTTATTTTGGGCCGAACCATCCAATGAAACCGCACCGGCTTTGTATGACACATCATCTTGTACTCTCCTATGATCTTCACAAGAAGATGGAAATTTATGTTAGTTACTGAATCTGGAAGCTGTTTATTTGATTTTTGAATTCATTGAATTTCATTCCCTTTTTTTTTTTTTAGTGTTTGTGGATTAAAGTGGTTGGTTCTGTGTAATGCAGCGACCTCACAAGGCGTATCCTGTTGAGCTTGCACAGTTCCATTCGGCTGATTATGTTGAATTTTTGCACCGGATTACACCCGACACTCAACACTTGTTCTCAAATGAATTGGCTAAATGTATGACTTTTTTTTTTTTTTTTTTTTTGTGGATTGATATGTGCTAATATACTTGAGAATCTTGAAATTATTGTACGGATTTGTGGCATAATATGAATCCTTTTTTTTCAGTCGTGATTTCCATTCCATGGCCAGTGAACCATAACATGCAAGTATGCAATAAGTCAATGACTCTTTTAGAATTGTTGATGCACTTTTATTATAATTTTGAAATTAAATAACCGTATGCGTTGCAGTAATATATTGGTTTGTTATGGCGTAATTTAGTACATTGTATAGATACTTGGTCCAGGTTATAGTTTTAACCTTTTTGTTTTATCGCTATCATCAATAACTCATTGTTGAGTGGGTTTTAAATTTTAATGAGTTTTCAACATGTAATTATCATCTCTTTCTCTCACAAAATAATGCAGCTCGTTCTCTCAGCCTACTGCCCAAATGGTAAACTAAAATAAAGTCTCTTTGAGTAGTGGATTTTAACTTTTGATGCTATAATTTAACTCTAATTTGGTTGTGTCATTGACTGGCACTTCTTAAATGAATTTAATTCCTTTGGGTTGATTAATATCAAGCTATGCTTATACCTTTACTCTTTGTTTTTGAACCAGATAATCTCGGAGAAGATTGCCCTGTCTTTGAAAACTTGTTTGAGTTTTGTCAAATATATGCTGGTGGAACGATAGGTAATTTAACTACTAGAGTATTGTTCTTAGAAGTTTGGGTTATGCCTGTTAAGCCTTATATAGAAACTGACATTTGCTAGCAGATGCTGCACGCAGATTGAACAATCAACTTTGTGACATTGCCATAAATTGGGCCGGTGGGTTACATCATGCCAAGAAGTGCGAGGCATCTGGATTTTGTTACATCAATGACTTGGTTTTGGGGATCTTGGAGCTTCTCAAACATCAAGCCCGTGTTTTGTATATAGATATAGACGTCCATCATGGGGATGGCGTAGAAGAAGCCTTTTATTTCACTGACAGGTAGGATAACCATCTTATTAGTTGATGAATTTGGATTAGGAAAGGTATACTAAAGCTATTGGGAACATTGAATTTAGTTAAATGATTAATTTACACAGTATAGCTTACTGCTGACAATGCTAAATTATTAGTTTTCTTCTAAATTCTTTATGCAGTGATATGTGATCAGTCTCTCACTGTGTCGATATGACCAGCTAGGTGTAGGTGTTGCCTTGCTTTAAAAGTAATAATTGCAAACTGTTACATCTATGATGTTAAAATCATATGTTAATAGGAACTAGTCCACAGCTTGCATATGAGAAATTACTTGGGAATTAGACCACAGCTTTATTCAAGAAAATATGGGCTTGTCACGGGTGATAAAAGTAGAGTACTGTATGAAGGCATGGCCCTCAAAGATTTTCAGAACACACTTATATTTTTTTTTTATAGTTCTATGGTGAAACATTCATTTTGCAGTTGGCCACCTCAAAGTTATCATATTGTATACCTGACCCCCCCAAAGGGAATTTCTAACTCTTCATGTGGCCCAAAAATTATGTTACCAGAACTCTTTTACACATGTAAAAAATATATTTGTTGTTCTAGCAATCAGTAAATTAGGCCTTTATAACTTCTTGAAATATTTCTGAGAATAAAAAACGCTGACCTTCAGTCATGACTCATGCTGGTTTCTTCTGTCAAACCATGAGAACTCTTTTCTGTGCTTTCTTTCCACTTTGCTATTACTTCTAAATTTCATATGTTAGTAAAGATATGTGTTTTTTTTTTTTTTTTTGTTTGACCAATCCAGTAGATTGAATTGTTTATTGTTAATACACTTATCGTGCTTTCGTTTTACTCCTCACTAAGTCTGTGAAGTTGGACATGACAGGGTGATGACTGTTAGTTTTCACAAGTATGGAGATATGTTTTTTCCAGGAACTGGTGATGTTAAGGTGATTCTTTAATGCTGTGTTGTTTGTTTTTTGGGTAATATTTACAATGATGAAGAAAATTTACAAATTTCAGTTTGTGTGGGTTAATTCCGTTGGGATTCCTACTTTGTTAGTTGTTTGCTACACACAAGCATTTCCTGCATCCTGAGAAGACATGCATGCAACTGCTTAATCTCAGATTTGCATGCTCAACTGCTATCATTCCTTCTGTCCTCATTGTTTATTTATCTTTAGAACATGAGAATGTTATGTAGTTGAAATTTGAGTAATGTGCATTGCTATTGTTTGTACTGAAGGAAACAGGAGAAAGAGAAGGCAAATATTATGCCATCAATGTCCCACTCAAGGATGGAATAGATGACACTAGCTTCACCCGACTTTTTAAGAGTGTAAGTTCTAGCAATAACCAACTAATTTCAAGATTAATGCCTTTATTTCTGGCTTGATCCTGTCGAGTGTTAATTTCTGCTCACAAATTTCCATTTTGTAGATTATTTCCAAGGTTGTTGAAACATATGTTCCAGGTGCAATAGTTCTCCAATGTGGGGCAGACTCGCTTGCTGGGGACCGCTTGGGCTGCTTCAATCTATCCATTGATGGTGCATACTCCTTGTAATTAAACTTTTTTCTCTTCCCCTATGAAGATAATTTCCAATACGCCCCCCCTCCCCCTCTTTTGGTCAGTGATTTTGGATTGGTCTTGAATTAGTTCCCAATGGCTTAACCTTTGATTGCAAAGTTTACTTTGTGGTGATATTCTGATGCTTCTTACAGGGCATGCTGAATGTGTTAGGTTTGTGAAGAAGTTCAATTTGCCCTTACTGGTATGTATTTAATTTGACCAAAACTTTTAGTTCATTAGTATCATACATCAGGCATACAGAGAGAAACTTCTTTGTGCAGGTAACTGGAGGTGGAGGATATACCAAAGAGAATGTTGCTCGGTGTTGGGCCGTTGAAACTGGAGTTCTTCTGGATACAGAGCTTCCCAATGGTATGCTAATGATGATCTTTCTTTTAATGTTTGATTGAAGATATGCCATGATGAACTGGATAAATATTAATTTTAATTTTTACTGTTACTAATTTTTGTCGTTGTAAGTACCTATAATTTTTTTTTTTGGTCATTGTAAGTGCAATTGATTTTCAAAGTTGGTGTGATTTATTGTACTTAATCTCAGCTCCATAAAGTGATGTCCAAATCATCAAATGAGGTGTCACTTTTAGCATGCCAACATGAAATGTTGAATTCTATCTACATCTTTTTTCCTGATTAATGTGTAGTAAAGGGGCAAAAGACATGCGACATATTCATGATATTGTCCTTGCTTTTATCTAGATTGCAGCTTTCTGGTTGTTTTGGACTTTTTGGTTAATATATCCAAGTTTGCATAGTTAGTCTTCTATAGCTAAATTTTTTTAAAGCATTGCTCTTATAGACATTGTCTTCAGTTTCATGTTGAAATGGAAAATGGGTGGTGGTGATGCAGAACAATGAAATTTGATGCTGCAGAAAATCCAAAAGAAATTGGAGAAAACAAATAGAACTAGAAAAGGGAGTATACACCTAGTAATAAGTACATTGGGTTGCTTGGAATCAATACCACTGGGGAGGATTGGCTGTTTGGAATCAACACCAAGCCATTGGCAAATTCCAACATTTAGTTTTATTCATTATTCATACATGTCTGTAATGTTTTCTCTGGGACCTTTAAATAGGCTCCTAAATAAAATCAATTCCCAAAATAACTCAGCATCAATTTAGGTCCAATTGAATCAATCAATCAGACTGGTGTCCGCATCAGGCGGGTTGCTATGAACTGATATGTACTTATATACTATCTGCAAAACATTAGTTTTCCCGATGTTGACCTTGTTATATATTTGAAACTTGCAACCAGTTCTGTCTGACCTATTATCTGAAATAATATCCCTTTATCTTCATATTTCTTGGGCATAACTTCAGCTTTTTCTTATACCATATGCTTTGTGCTGATCGCTTGTTATGACTATTTTCCTTGTTTATAGTGAGAGACCACAGATTATGATGCATGTTAAGCCTTTTTTTCCCCTTGCTGTAATCAATATTCCATTTCTATCTAGTTTGAGTGTAAGTTTCATTATCAATTTATCTTTCTTGCAGAGATCCCGGAAAATGAGTATATTAAATATTTTGGTCCAGAATATTCATTGAGGATTCCAAATGGGCACATAGTATGTACTTTCTCAGAAATCTTATGTTACCAGTGCATTTTACTTCATCCATACACCAATTTGATTGCTGAATCAGTTATTTCCAAGTGGGCACATACTATGTACTCTCTCTCCCTAGTGTCTTTATTTTTTTGGTGTGTTTCACCCCTTTTCTCCCTATTTGTTGAGCAGGAGAACTTAAATAGCAAATCGTACCTAAGCACAATCAAAATGCAAGTCTTTGAAAATCTTCGTTGCATCCAGCATGCCCCAGGAGTGCAGATGCAAGAGGTCAGTGGAATGCAAATATTGCCAAAGCCCATGTTATCCTGGGAAGTGAAATTTATTAAAAGATTGAGTTACACTGTTGTTTACTTGCTATGCTAAGTTGCTAAACTCTTGAGCAGCCTTTGATAACTATATTTGAGTTAATGGCATAATTTTAGGGAGTCTTGTTTATTGGATTTGGCATTTTTATAAATGTTGATCATCTGGCACTCACACTGATATGTCCAACAAACTTTGTTACCACTTGGTGGATTCCCTTGGGATAGCCATTGCCCAAGAAGTTAGGCTGTCAGTCTGGTGTCAATTATCTGGGCCAGAAATGCTTTTGTTTTGTTTTGACTTACAATGATTTTCCCATTATGAAGTTTTATGTTTTAAACTATGAAAAGTGAAAGAAGGTTCATATTTGGGACCATATAAAACATAAAAGAGCTATGTTTGCATGAGACACCTTAAACTGTGGAAATTTGTTAATGGGATGGTTTCAATGGTCCATCAGGTCCTTGGTGCTGCCTTATTGATGACATCTTATCTTTCCAGCTTTTCTGAAATCAGACATTGGTTTTGGATGGATGCATCTAAATTATTGAACTGACAGCAATGTTTCCTCTGTTTCAGGTTCCACCTGACTTTTATATTCCTGATTTTGACGAAGATGAGCAGAACCCTGATGAGCGCATGGATCGTAAGTAAAATAAAAATCATATATGCATAATGCACCCCAGTGGAACTATCATGCCAGCATGCATTGTGCCTAAACATGATGTTTGCCAATTGAAATTTAACAAAAAAAAAAAAATTTCAGACTGTTATGCTTCTATTATTATGACTTTTTTTTTTTTTTTTTTCCTGTTATTAAAATTCTGTCTTTTCAGAGCACACCCAAGACAAGAACATCCAGCGTGATGATGAATATTATGAAGGAGACCATGATAATGATCAGAACATGGAAGATGTATGAGTTGACACTGAGCACTGAGCACTATGCATATTCTGTGGGAAGAGTAGCTTTTAGTTAGGAAGGAAAGATGTAATTACTAACTAGATTCTAAATTGTGCAGTACCTCCTTCTTAAAGAAATGGCTGAAAAGGACTAGCGATGTACCTATTCATGTTGCTTTTAGATTCTTAATATTGTTGTAAAATGCATTGGCAGCAAGAAGAATACTTTTATTTTCTACTACAATGGAAGTGGTGTTTGTTATGTAAAGTTAAAAGGATGGGAGCACATTATGAGTATGTCAGGTTAAATTTGTCAAATTACTTCAGCACATAAATGGATGCAATAGTAACATTTTGGCAAAATTTGCCAAATAGCACATCTTAAGAATTTTTAGGAGAATAGCATCTAAACGATGTTATTTAGCTATGTAGCACATTTTTTGGAACTCGAGTTCCAAAAAATGGGCTAAATAACTTCATTTGGATGTTATTCTCTTAAAATTTTTCTAAAATTGTTCTATAGAGCAAAATTTTTTTGTAACATTTTGGTATTCTTTGCTCAGTATTTGTTTTTTTTTTTGGCTGAATTAAAAAGGAGTTTTTAGTGTGGGCTCATCGACCCCGTGCCACGTGACGGCAATAAATAATATTATGTGTATCACACGGACTTTGTTGGGATCTTCGCTTAGTAATTTTAATTACAGGAGAGGGAGAAGGTGCATATGCTTAGTGCTGTCGGGTTCTACACGTTAGAATGCACGGTTTAATTTCAATTAAATTTTGAAGGCAAAAAAGCAGTGAAAGAAAATGTAATAACTCAAATCATGTTCAGACTTCAGAGTATGAGTAAAGAATTTAACCCAACCCTTCGGTGACTTAGAAAAAGGATAAATGCAGAGTAAAATGACAAAACAAGTCATCAAGATAAAGATTTTTTAATTGATTCTATTCGGTTCTTACGGTCCACTCAACCCACTTTGAAGCTTGGAACCTGGTGAGGGACTTCATATTTGAATGAATGGATTTCTCAAATTTTTGAAGTACCTAATTTTATATAACTACTTATCATTTTATTTCATGTCTTTCACTATTTTAACTCAATGATTTACTAATTGACTTTTTAAAATAGATAGAATGGGAAAACAAGTTTAGTCATATATAAATTAGGAGATTTACTAATTGGCTTTTAAATGATTCACTTTTTGCATATGGTTTTTTATTTATTAACATGTAAAACTCATCTTACAATGTATAAAATTATTTAACATATTATGACAAAAATTCTTTTATAAATAAATTTATAATTTTTTCATTCTCTAACCAGAATGATTATTTATATTTTCATATAAACGCTAAAAATAGTTAATATGACATAACAATGTCGTATAACTGTATAAGCAATTACATAAATAAATATTAAAAAAAAAAAAAAATTCTCGCAGAAAACAAGCTCTTATATTGATGACTCCGTAATCCAATCCAAATGGCATTCATTCAAAAGCAGTAGTGTGAGGTTGCGGTGGATACTGTGTGAGTTACTTTTTACTTCAAGAAGAAGAGGTAAAAAAACAAAAACAATAATCTAAACACGAAAACACGGACATCGTTCACATTAGACGTCACCGAAGATTCTGAACACTTCTGTTCTGTTCTGTTCTCATGGGTCTCATCCTCTGTTTTTCCAAACTACAAGGACAAAAGATTTGAAACCCTTTTGCAATAAAATTCAACTCTCGTCAAAAGATTCAAAACTCCTCCATTTTTTTTTTTGTTCTTTTTACTCGGAAGAAAAATCAGGTCCAAGTGGCAAGCAATTGATGACAGTAAAGTCTATGTTTAGTTCTATATAGCTGATGACAACAAATAGGTAAGCAAAACCGATACCTCTCCACTTCTCTTGTATGCACATGGATCACTGTGTTTACTTCACACTCGCCCACTTATACTTTGTATTACTTTGTTGTTGTTGATGTTGTTGGCTTGTTTGTGTAACTAGAATTTATGTGAAATTAATTTCTAGGATGGAAATCAAATCTCTGTCAAATATTGTATTGGTTCGCTAGGAAAACAGTAAGGAACTTTTGGGTATCTTTTTTTTTAAGAAAACTTTTCCATGACTAGTTTCTTCTAAAATTCACAAACCTTTGAAAACCATGATAAAAATCCAGTCTTTAAATTTATGAGAATCTTGGTTTTAATTTATCTCGAGTTTTCCTTGAAATTCTGGAGGGAATAAGGTAATAGGGAAGGGAAAAAAAAATTGTGGAGGAAGATTAAAAATTACATTAATGGAAGTAGTAAAAAATAAAGAGTGGTTTCGAACAGAATAGAATGGAGGAAAATAATACATGTCTTGTTGTCCTTGAAAGACCAGAGTGGTATAATACCTATTTTGTATTTGAATTATTCCAAGTTCCTTGTCTAGATTAATTCATTACAAGTTTCATTGTGTGGACTATTTTTTATCAACTTTTATGTGGTATAATTTTTCAAGAATGTATTGTAACAGAATGTTTTGTGATGTGAAACTCTTATCTATCTCTTAATTTATTATGTATGTTTCACAGCTTTGATGATTTTAGG
Source organism: Quercus variabilis (assembly GCA_030445155.1). Lineage (NCBI taxonomy): Eukaryota > Viridiplantae > Streptophyta > Magnoliopsida > Fagales > Fagaceae > Quercus > Quercus variabilis. The sequence continues at coordinate 16,281,758 of CP129445.1, read as the reverse complement.
CATATTATGTTTTTTTTTTTTTTTTTTTTTTGCATAGGTGCCTTCTCTAAATCAAGTAGTAATTTTCAGAGCTATAGAGTTGAAAATTAGTATATAGTTTGCCAATGGCTACCTCAGAAGCAATTCTACCAGTTCTATTACCTCGCTTGCATCACTCTGATCTATGTACCAACAGTTTAAACTCGGTGCACACAATTAAAGCCAATGTCAATAATAGAAGGATAAAAATTCCAGTGTCAATGCAAGTGCATAGCTGCTCGAGAAAATCACAGAATTGCAGGAGGAGGGTTTATGCATTACGGAGTAGAGACAGTGTTTTTCATGAGAAGACTGATGCTGGTAGGTTGGAATCTATGGGTTGCCAATGCCAACGGGCTGAAGGTGTTAGTGGGTTGACTACAGAGGATCAAAATGAGACCCGGTTCAAGGGGAAAGCAAGGAGGCTAACATCAAATCCCGTTAATGGGACAAGCAGTGCACCAAGCATTGAAGGATATGAGGTGGGTCAACAGTTGAAACATGAAAAGGAAGATCATGTTAGAAATGGAAAGGCCGCTGCTGCAGGAACAACTAAAGATAAATTGGATAAGGGTAGGGTGAATGTAATTGAGGATGAAGCTTGGAACTTGCTGAGGGACTCCATTGTTTATTATTGTAATAATCAAGTTGGAACAATTGCTGCTAATGACCCAAGCAGCAGTAGTATTCTGAACTATGATCAGGTTTTTATTCGGGATTTCATACCTTCTGGGATCGCCTTCCTTTTGAAGGGGGAGTATGACATTGTACGGAATTTCATTCTGCACACCCTTCAGTTGCAGGTAATATGACTGCTCTTCATTGAGCGTTTTAATCAATCACCTCTTGCTTACTGAAGACAATTCTCATACAAAGAAGTATTTCATTTTATTTTTTAATTTTTCAAAGCCCAAATCTATACTTAGGCTTGGGTTTTCTATAATCTCAACTAACAAATACTAATGTCAGTTCTGAACTAGAAATCCTTCTCCCTGTTTTGTTTTCCTATAAATATAAGCTTAGGAAAGCAGTAATTGGAGGAGGTCACTGAGGTATTGAGTATTGAGACTAAGTTAGATATTTCTGGGTGGGTGAAACATAGAATTCCTGGTTTCAGTAAATTGGTGGGGTTGTCGATGACCCGGCATGAGAAGTTGTGCATTGCTCTCTTACAGAGGCTAGAAACTGAGATGGAGGCAGCCAATGTGTTACATAGGAAAGCAACGGGTAGCAAAAAAGTGGCTAAGTCCAAAAACAAGGGACATAGAGAGCTGCAAAACTTGATCTCTTCGGTGAATTATGACGGGAGATAGAAGGATATGGTCTTGTGCTGGTGTTAGTAGTTGGGGATATTTTTGTGTTTATGAAGATAAAAATGATTTCGTGGAATATTAGAGGTTTAAATGATCCTCAGAAACGACTTGTGGTGAAGAATTTGTTGCGGGAGTGTAAGTATGATGTTGTTTGTTTACAAGAGATGAAAATTGCTAGCATGAATAAACAGTTGGTTTGTAGTGTGTGGAGCTGTCCATATGTGGATTGGGCTGTTTTGGAGGCTGATCAAACTGCTAGTGGTATTTTGCTTATGTGGGATAAAAGGGTTTTGGATAAGGTGGAGGTTATGGTTGGTACTTTCTCAGTTTCGGTAAAGTGGCAAGGGATGGGGGACGGTTTTATATGGGCATGCTCAGGGGTTTATGGCCCAAATGAGAATAACGAGAGGGGTCACATGTGGGATGAGTTGGTGGGTATTCAACAATATTGGAGGATACCGTGGTTCTGCTTTGGGGATTTTAATATTGTTCGCTTTCTTAGTGAGTGTAGGGGTGAGACACGCTTGACCCTGGCTATGGAAAAATTCTTTGAATTTATTGAGGATCTTAACTTGGTTGATTTGTCTTTGGAAGAAGGTAGCTATACATGGTCAAGTGGTACTGATCAACCAGCGATGTCTAGGATTGATAGAGCTTTGGCCAGTCCAAATTGGGAGGACCATTTCCCAGATGTTATTCAAAGGATTTTACCCCGTCCTATCTCAAATCACAATCCAATTCTCTTGGAGGCAGGAGGAATGGCAAGGGGGAAAAGTCCGTTTAGATTTGAAAATATGTGGTTGAAGACGGTGGAATTTGTGGATAGAGTTCAATCCTGGTGGAATCGGCATTCTTTTGTAGGTACACCTAGTTTCGTGCTTGCAAACAAATTGAAGGCTCTGAAAGAGGACATTGTGTAATGGAATCACCGAGAGTTTAGTAATGTAGAGCATCAAAAGAAACAATTACGGGAGGAGTTGAAAAAATTAGACGCAAAGGAAGGGGACTTTGGTCTCACTGATGAGGAGAAATGTCATATGGCAGCTTTGAGGTCCCAGGTGGAGCATCTTCTTTCCTTGGAAGAAATTTCCTGGAGACAAAAATCTAGGATGTTATATATCAAGGAAGGGGATAATAACACCAAGTTTTTCCACAAAATGGCTGACTCCCATAGAAGGTTTAATCATTTGAGGACCTTGGAGGTAGATGGGATGGTTTTGAGGAGGAATCCAAGGTAACTAATCAGGTAGTACAATTTTATAAAAATTTGTACAAGGAGACTAAGGGGTGGAGGCCTTTTGTGGAGGGTCTAGAATTTGATCGTATTGGGGATATGGAGAGGGTTTGGCTTGAAAGGAAGTTTGAGAGAGAGGAGATACTTCAAGTTGTAAATGACTTGGAAGGGGACAAAGCTCTAGGTCCGAATGAGTTTACTATGGCGTTTTATCATCATTGTTGGAGAGTAGTGGAGAAATCCCTTAATGCTACCTTTATTGCATTAATTCCTAAAAAGAATGATGCCTCTAATATTAAAGATTTTCGACCTATTAGCTTGGTGGGGAGTGTATATAAAACCTGGGCTAAGGTTTTGGCAAATCGATTGAGAGTGGTTTTAGATCAGTTGATCTCTGAGACTCAAAATAGCTTGGTGGGTGGGAGACAAATCCTTGACTTGATTCTTATTGCGAATGAGTGTGTGGATAGCCGAGGGAAGAGTAGGGTTCCTGGAGTCATTTGTAAACTTGATATTGAAAAAGCTTACGATCATATGAATTGGGAGGCGTTGTTGAATAGAATGGGCTTTGGAGTGAAATGATGTAAGTGGATTTGTACTTGCATATCCACAATTCAGTTCTCTGTTTTGATTAATGGGTCTCCAGCTGATTTTTTTGGTAGTTTGAGGGGTTTAAGACAAGGGAATCCGCTATCTCCTATGCTGTTTTTGATTATGATGGAGGTGTTTAATAGGATGTTGAGAAGAGTGGAGGGAGTTGGCTTGATCCGTGGTTTTAAAGTTGAGGGTAGGAGGGATGGTGGGGAATGTATCTCACATCTATTATTTGCAGACGATACTATCCTATTTTGTGATGCAGATGTAGAGCAAATTTTTCATATTCGGTTGTTGTTACTTAGTTTTCAGGCGGTAATAGGTTTGAAGGTCAATGTGCATAAGAGTGAAATGGTTCCAATAGGAGAGGTTGATGATGTGCATGCCCTGGCTGAAATTTTGGGTTGCAAAGTTGGAACTTTGCCTATATCTTATCTGGGCATGCTGTTGGGGGCTTCTCATAATTCCCCTTCAATTCGGAATCCTATTTTGGAAAAATTTGAGCAAAAATTAGCCGGGTGAAAGAAGTTGTATTTGTCTAAGTGGGGTCGATTAATGTTACTCAAGAGTATGCTATCTAAAGTGAGGTTTTGGCAAGATGGGTGGTATGAGGATCAACCTTTGCAATTGGCTTTCCCAAGGCTGTATGGTATTGCCATTGATAAGGAGGCATCTGTCGAAACTTCTTTGTCAAGGTAGGGGGTGAAGGATAGAAGAATTTGAGATGTTCGTTTTATTCGAGAATTTAATGATTGGGAGATGGATGAAGGGTTGCATTTTCTTCGTAAATTGGGAGCTACCCCTCCTCCAATGGATGTTGGAGACCGGATGAGATGGAAGTTGAAGCCTAATGGTGATTTTGATATCCGGTCGTATTATAACAAATTAAGGGATTCTCTCTCAATTGTCTTTCCTTAGAAAGCTATATGGAAAGCAAAGGCCCCTAGGCAAGTTTCTTTTTTTGTTTGGTGTGTAGCTTGGAATAAGATCTTAACGGGTGATAACCTGAGATTGAGGAGATTGGTTTTTGTGGATTGGTGTATTATGTGCTGACATTGTGGAGAGACGGTAGACCATTTACTTCATTAGGAGATGACTTATCGGTTATGGAGCATTGTTTTTATAACTTTTGGCTTGTCTTGGGTTACACCTAGATCGATCCCAGATTTACTTTTTGGCTGGTGGAATTGTTTGGGGAAGCACTCATCTCAGATTTGGAACTTAGTTCCATTGTGCATCCTTTGGTATATTTGAAAGGAACGGAATTGGCGGACTTTTGAGGATTTGAAGAGTTCCGGTGATCAGATGCTTGCTTCTTTTTGTGGGACTCTTTTTGATTTGTCTCGGGCTTGGGGACTCACGACTAGTAATTCTCTCTTCTTTCGTTAGCTTTCTTTCTCTTTTGTAATTAATCTGTTGATTGGTTTTCTTTTTTGTTTTTTTTTTTTTTTTTTTTTTTTTTTTTTTTGTTTTTTTTTTTCTTCTTGTATTTTCTGGGTTTGTTCTATGTTCTTCATGCATAGAGTAGCCATTCGTATATATAACATTCTTACTTAAAAAAAAAAAAAATGTTTGTAAATCCTCTGTGGAGAAATGAAACCCAAAAAAATAAAACAAAAAGCCTAAGCCTTCACAGCCGATCCCACCTAGTAGCAAGCGATCTGCTAAAAACAACTGTTGCTTCTAAACATTTTAAGATAGGGAATTTTCTTATGGACTATATTCCAAATGTGAGAGTTCTGAACTGTTTTTTATGTCATGCCTATTGAAAAGCGCTCTTGAAGCAAGAATCTTTCTTGACACGTGCTCTCTCTGAGAAGTACTATGTTAATTCCTCATGTATTGAGCAACTAACACTCATCTTAACAGAGCTGGGAGAAAACCATGGATTGCTATAGTCCCGGTCAAGGATTGATGCCTGCCAGTTTCAAGGTGCGTACTGTTCCTCTAGATGGTGATGATTCTGCAACTGAAGATGTATTGGATCCTGACTTTGGTGAAGCAGCAATTGGCCGTGTTGCACCAGTTGATTCTGGTAAGAAATTTCTTGTGGCTAATAATTTCTCTTTGAAAATATCAACTACGTGTGATTTTATGACTTTTAATTCATAATACTTGTTAAATTACTGATTGTCCCAAAAGTTTAAGTTATTAGAAAATGATGAGTTTAATCACTTAATCATAATTCTAATACCCCCCTCATTTGTGGGCCTAAACTTCCCCTTAATAAGTGGGGTCCTAACAAGTGGGAATTTAACATTTTAAATGGGAGGTAGAGACTGTAGAGTGAAGACAGAGATTGAACTCAAGATCTCCTGCTTTGATACCATGTTAAATTACTGATTGTTCCAAAAGCTTAAACTATTAGGAAATGATGAGTTTCTCACTTAACCATAATTCTAACAATCATAATTTTACTCGCAGGATTGTGGTGGATTATATTGTTACGAGCATATGGAAAATGCTCTGGAGATTTGTCCTTGCAAGAGAGAATTGATGTACAAACTGGGATCAAAATGATTTTAAAATTGTGCCTTGCTGATGGTTTTGATATGTTTCCTACCTTGTTGGTGACCGATGGTTCTTGCATGATAGATCGTCGCATGGGAATTCATGGTCACCCTTTGGAGATTCAGGTTCTCATGTTTACTCACTTTAAATTGATCCTTCATATGACTATTCTTTTCTTTTATTCCCACTTTCTTTTAATAATGATTAGGACCCATGCTTGGAAGGATAGATTCTATTGCCTGTTGCTTAGAGCTATTATGAGCTAAACCTTTTGTAATGCCAAACTCAAGCAAAAAATTCTGCTAAATTACTATAAGAGAATATTAGAGGCATAAAGGGAAACTGAGATTTGAGTTTTGACTCTTTAGAAGCCATCTGTGCCTTTCTTTGCAGAAGCTGAAGCTTCTGATTCATGCTGATGAGCATTCTTGCTGTTTATGAGAAAAGATGAATGGCTTAACTTTGTACACAATATTGCATGTCCTTGCAGGCACTGTTTTATTCAGCATTACTTTCTGCACGTGAGATGCTTGCTCCTGAGGATGCATCAGCTGACCTTATACGAGCACTTAATAATCGTCTAATTGCATTATCTTTCCACGTAAGGGAATATTACTGGATAGATATGAGAAAAATCAATGAGATCTACCGGTACAAGACAGAGGAATACTCATATGATGCTGTTAATAAGTTCAATATCTACCCTGATCAGATTCCTTCCTGGCTGGTGGAGTTTATGCCCAGTAAAGGAGGTTATTTGATTGGAAACCTGCAGCCAGCTCACATGGACTTCCGTTTCTTTTCTCTTGGAAATTTATGGTCTATTGTAAGCAGTCTTGCCAAAGTGGATCAGTCACATGCCATATTGGACCTTATAGAAGCAAAATGGGATGAATTAGTTGCTGATATGCCATTCAAAATATGTTATCCTGCTCTTGAAGGCCAGGAATGGCAAATTATCACGGGCAGTGATCCCAAGAACACGTAATGCCTCTATGTTGATTTTTAGTAAGTTCCTATTCCTATTTTATACCTCTTCCCTTTAACCTTGTTCTTCGTTGCAGTCCTTGGTCTTACCACAATGGAGGTTCTTGGCCCACTTTACTTTGGCAGGTTAGTTTGGTGTTACATTTTAATTTAGGTTTATTGCCTATGTTTTGGAGTTTGAATTATATATATATATATATATATATATATATTTATTGATAAGTTTACACACACATCCATTTGGGTTTTAAACTCATGACCTTACCTCCACCTTATCTTATGGGGGGAGGAGGTGTCATTTGAGCTAGAGCTCATTTTCGTCTTGGAGCTTGATTTCAAAGTGCACTAATAAATTAGGCTCCATTTACTTTGGCCTAAAATATTTTCTAGAAGAAGATGCATATTTATCAGTGTTTAGTGCAACCAAAAATTACTAGTCAATGGAAAATATTTTCATGGTCAACAGAAAACTATAACAAGAAAGTAGAAATGATTTATGTTTTTTAAAAGCTTAAACCATTTTCTGGACCAAGTCTATACCACCTTCCTCCCTCCTCCATGCTGCTGGCGTGGCCACTACTACCTCCCACTCCCAAGTCCAACTCCTATGTTTTTACTATCACCTCCCTCCCCTCACCGCTCCTTTGTGGCATCACCACCTTCCTCCCCCTCACTCCCCATACCATCGGTAACACCATTCCCCCGCCACCCCTCTCACACTACCACCACCTTGCACCATCACTACCTCCCTTCCTACACTTATGGCCTGTTTGGATGTTTAAAAAAGGAGGGAGAGTAGAGTAGAATGAGAGAGAGAGTAATCCAATTACTTTGTTTGGAAGTTTTTTAAGGAAGGAAGAAGAGGGGTTTGGGGGGGTTTCAACTCCCTCTAACCCCTCATTTTTAATTCTCCAAAATTGGAAAGATTTAGAGGGAGAGTAGAGTAGATAAATTATTGTCCAAGTAAATTCTCTAATTTATCCTTTCTAAATTAATCATAGACCAATGTTGCAAGTCTATATTCTTTTTTTTTTTTTTTGATAAGTTGCAAGTCTATATTCAAATAGGGGTAAATTTGTCTATTTTAATCATTTCCTCTCCTCTCCATCCTAATTTTTAAAACATCCAAACAAGGAAAAGGGTTAATTACTCCCTTCCCCCTTACTAATTTTAAAAATATCCAAACAAGATGGAGGGGAACCATTCCCCTCTACTCTCCTCCCCTCTACTCTTCTCTACTCTCATCCCTCTCTAAACTTCCAAACAGGCCATTAATTCCTCCCATCGTTGCTACCACACCCACCACTACTTACTGACTTTTTATTGTTTTTAACATAGAGATTTTTAGTGTAACCAAACATTTAGAAAATAATTGTGTTTCAACCAAAAATAATGCTTGAAAATATTTTGTACCTATGTCGAAACAAATGGATCCTTAATTTTTTTTTCCAATTTATACCAGTTTTTAAGTTACCTCCAAAAAAAAATATTTAAAGTTTTCACAAAATAGAACAGCTTTGCTGCTGTGCTCATGTGATGCCACTTGTAATTTTCCAAGCTAGTTATAAGTGTGTGCCACTGCATTTGACTTGAATGCCAGTGTCTATTTGCTTTTTGTATTGCCCCCTCCTGTCACATTTGCATTCTTTCTCTTCTTGTGTGTTTGGGCATGCTTGAAGATAACCAAGACCATGCTCAACTAGATATAATCTCAAGATAACTCTCTTCCTATCAATATTTACCTAAGGACATTTCAAATAGGTGAAAGGTTAAATTCTTTCTTTGTCCAACTACAAGAGGTCATTTTTCGGACCAAAAGTTCTATGTCCCGTGCTTGGTATGTAGTTGTTAAGGTTTTTGAAGAGGCAAGCTTGTCCTTCTGTTCAGCCATGATAGAAACCACCTTATCTTTAATCTGGACATTTCAGCCCTCTTAATTAGACCTCCTGTAGAATTTTTTGTTTATTAATATGTTATTTTCTTGAATGTATTTCGATGAATGTAGTCCCCCTACTGTTTTGGATTTTTGGATTCTCTATTTTTTTTGTTGAAACAGTTGAGTATATATACAAGATGCCTATTTTTGGAGTTTTGGATTCTCTATTTTTTTTTTTTTTTTTGTTGAGACAGTGGAGTATATATATAAGATGCCTATTTGTTGAAAGGTTATCAAAAAATATTGGCTAACGATTATGTTCCTATGTATGTTGGAGCTTCTTCCATATGGCGACTATATTAAGAATCTGATAGGCATGGAATGTTTTGGTTGATTTGATAGGTTTAGAAAATTTCAGTATGTTCTTTGCTACTAAATCATGTAGCGGTAGACAAGGGAAGTAGGAACTGTAAAGTTTTCTGCCTTTTTTTGGGCAGCATACAGGCCAATGACTGGAAGTATATTTTCTGAATTTAACATGATATGGGTCTTTTTTTCAGCTCACTGTTGCATGCATAAAGATGAACAGACCAGAAGTTGCCTTAAAAGCTGTTGAGGTAGCTGAGAGACGCATTTCTCAAGATAAGTGGCCTGAATATTATGACACCAAGCGAGCAAGATTTATTGGAAAGCAGGCACAACTGTACCAAACCTGGTCAATTGCAGGATATCTGGTGGCGAAGCTCCTCCTTGCCAACCCAAGTGCAGCAAAGAGCCTTGTAAATGAAGAGGATTCAGAGCTTGTAAATGCCTTTTCTAGCATGATCAGTACTAACCCAAGGAGGAAAAGGGGTCGAAGGAGGTACATAGTATGAGTTTGAAGTTTTGAAGTCAAGTTAAGAGGAGGGATTCAGATGACAAAATCTTAGTTTTGGCAAACCAAGTGCAGTTCAATATTTACATCCTATACATTTGATTCAAAATAGTTTTCTTCTGAGAAAGAAAGGCTTTGACTGTATTTTTAGCTAGCTTTTCTAATGAACAGTCTTGTAAAATACTGTTATGGTTTCAGAAATTGTAACCTGTATATCCTTTTATTTTGGTTTGAAAAATGTTATTTTCTGAGATAGTTCACATGCTGACCACTTACGTTTTATGGTGATGTATCAAGACATGGTTTCTTGAGAATTGAAGAGTGTAGGTGTCTCTCCTCCCATCCCTTTTCTGGAGTACTTGTTCAGCTGAAGCGAGATCTTGTGGAGTTGCTTGTGACATATTTTGGCAACAGAAAATTGATGTAATAAAAGCATGAATTAGTTGCTCTTGTTGATCACTTTGTCAGTTTCTTTCGGGTGGTTCATCAGATTTTCTTTGGAAAAAGGTTCAACTATTGCATTGAAGCATAGTAACTAGTGCACATAATGCGTACGTCTGGAAGACAAGTGTTTTCTTCAGTTACTTATTTAGTAGTCTTAACCGTACTTCCAGGCGAGCATTTGTGGGTTGTTGAACCTCTTAATGATGGAATTGGATAGGCCATGTGTTTCTGAGTGTGTCACGTTAGTTGAGTCTGCTTCTGATTAAGTTGTGAATGACCTGGTGGGATGAATGAAGTTTTTTTTTTAGACCGTGGATGAATGAAGTTACACCTTTTGGTTTAACATTGCATAACTATTTGGTTGTTCTGGTGCTACAGAGTGGTTGGTCATTAGTGAGGTTGATTTTGGCGAGACTGATATAAACCTCCAACATCTGAATCATGATAGGCAAGTGAAGGATATAATGCCAAATTAATTATTTCTGACTTAGAGAACACTTATATTTTCACATAATGCCATTTCATTGAAGACTCAACAGGTGCCATCATGTCTACTGGGTTTTGGCCAAGTTTTTCCTTCATGGTTTTATGTCAAGGTCTATGGACAAGAAAAGAGTATATAAGTTAAAGGAAAGAGAAATAAGAAATATGAACAGAGAGCTCTAACTATTGGTGCATCAGTCTAATGGCAAGATAAAATTATGGAACAGGATGCGATGGCTCATATTCTATAGTGTGCATGCCAAGAAAAAATATCTAGCTCTGTAATACATTATAAAGCTTTTAAAGAATGTGAAAATTTGTGTCTCCTACATTTGAAAAAGTTGGAGAAAGGCAAAACGGAGAAAATATATTTAGATAAAAAGCCTTTTATCACGCAATTAGTGATGCGGAAATTTTTTTTTGAAGAAGTCCTGAAAATTTTGGGCTGAATTGAAATTTTCAGTTGGGAAGACAATTGTTGCTATAGTATGCCCAAAAACGCAGTGGTCGGGTCTTTGTGCAATGATAAGTACCTTCAACCAAAAGCAAAAGCAACACATCATGGGTTAAAGTGTAACAATCAGCCTAAAAAAAAAATAAAAAGATATCGGTGAGAGCTTTGTGCATTGCCTTTCTTTTAGTACCTTCAACAATGTAAACATCACAAAACACTTTTGAAATCTAAATATAGTTATTAAAAAAATCATTGGTGAACTTATGTATATTAAGCCATTACCTGAAAATGCAGAATCTAGCTCGATCAAGTGTATAATAAGTAGAGTAGATTTATTAAAATTAAAAACACTTAATGCTCACGATGATGAATGCAGAGTCCAAAAAATTACAAAGCAAATCTAAGAGAGCTGTAAGACTCAAAGACAGAGAGGTACAATGAGTAAAACCCCAAACCCAAGACCATTCAAACAAGGTAAAAAGCAATGAGGATTTCAATTATTCAGCTTAGAAAAGTGACGTCATAAATCCAATTCCACAGAAATAGTTCAAGTACCATAAGCCAACTGATGGATTAAAAAATCCATAATGAGACTGCCATGGATTGGATGTAAATACCTTACATTAGTAATAAAAATTGGATGTAAATACTTTACATTACTAATAAAAAGAATTACACTGAAGAATACAGTTTGTTCCTCAATTTTTTGCAGGAGATGATCAACCGGCTTTTGAACAGGGGCTAAGAATCCAGAATGTGTTTGTTTTCTGCCAAGATGCTATCCAACAATGATTCACAAGCATCTTCAAGTAAATCTAAGACCTGTCATAAAATTAGGTTGCGTAAACCAACTATGAACTAAATGTACTGAAATTCTAACCATGATTACCAGTTTGAATCAGAGAATTGGGGAAGGCCTGCAAATATTTGACATTCTATCTACATGCCATAATAAAGTTTACCAAGTCTCAAATCTTGAAATTTCATTAAAGTTCTCACAAATGCAACAACATCATCGTTACCCCGTGTCATACACTGAACATAAATGTTTAGTTCAAGTTCTCACAAATGCAACAATATCCCTATTCTCTCTTAAAGCTTTATAAAGCTCGGCAAAAAAGGGCTGGTTAAGAATTACAAACATTACTGCATATAGTACAGTGCATTGCATGTTTGAATTTCAACTCAAAAACATGCACAAACAACATAGGCATTTAGTCCTCCATCTCACAGTTCATATTGTTAATGACAATTTACCTAGATGATTTAGTGTGCATTTGGATAGTGCTGAAAAGCACTATCCTGCACCTGCATTTTCCTTTTTTTTTTTTTGGAAGCACGTTTCAGCAGGATTTTGGTGTTTCCAGTGAGTCCCGTGCACTGTTCACGAGACCTACAAATTTTTTTTTTTAACAAAATTTTCATTAAAAATAAGTCTTACAGCACTATTCACACATTTAAAAATTATTTTTCTATAGTGTTTTCAGTTTTCAATAAAATAAGCGGTATCCAAACACACCTTTAATCATTATATTACCTTCTCAAAACCTTGTGGTCCACCATAGTAAGGATCCGGGACTTCAGTTTCATCATGTTTCTTACAATAGGAGCACATTAACTTCACCTGCATCATCAATACACCAACGAGATACCACAAAATCAAAACCACACCATACCATGACAACAATCTCATACTAACCACCAATGGGCTAATAGCCCAATTGGCTTTCCACCCTTGCCGGTGGCTCCTGTCTGCAGGTAAAATCCCGCTTGTGTATGGGTGCTTGAGTTAATTTAACATAGCATAAAATAAAAATAAATAAATAAATAAATAAAAGGGTGCACGCTAACCTTTTTATGTGCATCTTCAGGTAGGGTTTCTCTAAATTTCCACCTATTAAAAGCCTCCAATATATCCTCTACAAACAACATCAACACCCACAAAATAAGTTTATTATTGCATATTTATACATTGGTATGAGTTTGCATGTGTGGCAAATAAAATGACAATATGAGTGTAGGGGCAAAACATTCTTCACAACTATTGACATGGCCAATTGTGATTAGTGTTATGTATAAGAGTGGTGTCAATTATGTATTAAGGTGAAAGTGACGTTGCTACAATCACAAAAAATTATGTCAGCAGTTGTAAAAAATGTTCTTTTTTTTTTCCGTAACACTACTAATAAAATAAATCCAAATGATCAAAATTCAAAAAGAATAAAACTCACTACAATGCTTAAGATTATCAAATTCCTACCTCTGTTTTGCCTGTCCATTGCAAGAATAAGATCAAAATCCCGAAAATCCGACAGCCTGATTGGCCTTGATATAGATGTAATCTCAATCCCACGCCTTTTAGAGGCCGCCCTCATTCTTGGGTCAGCTTCATTTCCCTTTTACAACAATTCAAAAAAAAAAAAATTTGTCAACACCATTACTATCCCAATTTTCCCCTGTTTTCTCAGTAACCAAACAAATAATGGGGCATAGTTGAATGATAAGGTACCAACCTCATGGTAATCAATGGTGCCAGCAGAATCAATGTTAAACTTAGAATCAAAACCCCTTTTCTTGACCAAGTCTCTAAAGACCCCTTCAGCAGCTGGGCTTCTGCAAATGTTGCCCAAGCACACAAAGAGCACAGAGAAGGGTTTGGTCTCTGTCTCTGTGGCTGTGGATGGTGTGGTAGATGAAGCCATTGATGCCCTAATCAGAGACCCAAATGGAAAAGAGGAAGTGGGTTTGTTGGGAATTGGAGGAAAAGTTTGGTTTTTGAGAGATGGGTATTGGTTTGGAGGAAGAAGAACAAGAAATGGAGGGTTTAGAGAGATGGAGTGGGAAGAGTGGCAACATTGTAAATTTGGAGGGGTTAACAATCTACTTTGCGCTACTCTCATCCTCCCAGGCTGTGCTGTGAGCCTGTGGCTGTGAGTGTGGAGGATTTGTGTGAACTGGTCCATTGGATTTGGCTCCAAACATTTCGGAGATGGAGCTTTGACATGGACCTGGTTGACTGTGGGTCGGGGTCGGGTTGGTTTTTTTTTCTCTCTCTCTCTCTCTCTCTCAAAAAATTAATTCAAACTAAACTCAAAAAATTAATTCAAACTAATCAAATACAAGTATTGATGCATATGGGTTAAGATTGTGATTTTTTTGCAATCTAATAGTTTTATTTTTTTTTTTTAAAGAAATAAGCAAGCAACTTCTAGTTAAAGAAGTATTTATTTATTAGTTTTTATTACTTTTCAATGCAATAGAACCTGTTAGATTCTCTACTTAATGAATGCACTTCAACAACCGGTAATGAGTGCATGTGCAAGTACAACTTTTCAATTTTCATTTTGATTTTGATCCTTATATTTAAAAGTTTTGATTTGAATTCCTTGAAGTTTAAATTCATCTTTTTTACTTTTAGTAAAGTTGATTATTGAGTAAGAAATGCACACTAAAATTTTCTTTATTGATTGTACTTTTCAATTTTCATTTTGATTTTCATCCTTATATTTAAAAGTTTTGACTTGAACTCTTTCAAGTTTAAATTCATCTTTTTTTTTAAACTTTTAGTAAAGTTGATTATTGAGCAGGAAATACACACTAAAATTTTCTTTATTGAGAGAATCGAACAATATTATTGAGTTATGAAACCTTTCACTGCCATATACTTTTAGTCTAGGGATAGCAATTTTTTCTCGCCCCGCTTAATCCGCCCCTCCCCTCTTCGCCCCGCGCGGGTTTTCCCCGCCCCGCAAAGGCAGTGGGGCGAGGATGGGGTAAGATTTTAGTCCCGCACCACGGGGCGGGGCGAGGATGGGTTCAGACTTTTTAGACCCACCCCGTCCTGTCCCGCCCCGCCCCGCCCTTCGTTACTAAGGGTTATAATTGTAAATTTTTCATACCCTAAAACCCTTCTATTTAAAAAAACATTTTAATATTAGCATATTTTATTCTACCCAATGTGATTCTTTGTTTTTATTTTGTTATGTGTTATAATATGAGATTTTTATTTTTTTTATTTTTATGATTGTCTTGTTAAACACTTGGATATATTATTCAATTTTTTCTAAAAATTGATTTGATTTGATATGATAAATTTAGTTATAATTTCAAGTATATTTTTATTAATGAAATAGGTTTCATTAAAAAAATTGTATTAGTTGTAGGACAAATTAACAAAAAGTAGAGTTTTATGGGGTGGGGCGGGGCTTCGCGGGGTGGGGATGGGGTGAGAAAATATTTCCCATCATGCGAGTTAGAACAAAGATAGGGTAAGACAAAACCATGCAAGGCGGAGACGAAGACCCTATTCTTTGGCCCCGCCCTGCCCCGCCCCATTACCATCCCTATGAATCTAGTCATATGATTAGACATTAGATTATAAGATTTTCGGAAATTTTAAAAGGATTTTTGAGCTTATATATGGCTGCAAATTGTTAAAAGGAATCCATTTGTTTGTGAGTAACTAGATTCCAAGATTCTCAGACATCAGCGGACATGGATGCCAGCAAGAACACAGTAGAACATTAATTGTGCTTAAAATTCTATGCCATGTCCCTTCAAAATAAGATCTGCTCCATTATCATCTTGTACGTTACGTCACATCCTTCTTCCTATGTCTGATGTAGTCCGCTGATATGATATGCGGTCGTGAAAGGTTGAGTTATGACAACAAAAAAGGAAAACACATTTTTGGTTCAATGAATGCATGGACAACACTGTCCAAGAAGCTTAGTAAAAAGTAAAAATACCTTTGAATTTGAGCTTGACATTGTAATAATAGGTAGAATGAAATTGAATGGAAGAGAACTCTCTGACTAGCCATAAAAGACCATGAAAGTGAATATATTTAATTTATAATGTCCCACGAGCTTGGCCAATAAAGGTAAAAGTGCATGAAATAAAACTTACTAACAAGGGTAGAGAAAAAGGCTCCCCTTGGTTCCCATTTGGACTCTCAGCTACTGATTCATATTTTATATGTAAAACTCTATAATATGCCGCCATAGTATTGTATAACATTTACATTATAAACTATATTATCAGTTGCAACAAGGAAGAAAAAGTTAAGAAAGAAAACCCTCTTCTAATTAGAATAGCTCAAACTCCACATACTCTCCTCCTGTAGTCTCAAGCTCATTACACTTAGCACTCTCCTTTTTCTGTGCAGCTGTTGCCGCACTTTCAATATCAGAGAACTTTGGCAGCTCTGGTGGTACTGCACACCGTATTAGAGCCCAATTAAGGCCTTCAAAGAAAGGGTGCTGCTTGATCTCTGCAGCCCCTTTCACAGATCCTAACCGATTTTCGGGATCCTTTATGAGAAGGCCTCTTATCAAATCTCTTGCATGAAAGCTAACTATAGGGCTATTCGGAAACTTGAGGCTCCGTGACACTACGTTCGATAGTGTTTCCTCATTTCCTGAACCCTTGAAGGGCGTCTTACCATATAAGAGTTCAAACAGAAAAATTCCAAACGTCCACCAATCAACAGCACTCCCGTGACCCTCCCCTTTGATGATCTCAGGAGCAAGGTATTCATGGGTTCCTACAAAGGAGTTTGATCGAGCACTTGTTGGCTCCACGACAAGCTGTGGGAGTGGGCTGACCTGGGCAGCTAGATCAGCTTTTATCTTCCGAGCTTTTGCTGCAGCAGATATAAGTCTAGGAGTGAAGCATGGGACTTGCCAAGATGGTTGGAGACAAAAAGGATCGATGCAGCTAGATTCGGTACATGGACTCGACATCTTTTTCACGGGTTCCAGGATGGGAGAAGAAGATTTAACCACCATCGGATTGACAGCACATCTCAGTGACAAGTCAAAATCTGAGAGCATGATGTGACCATCTTCTCTGACCAGGATATTTTCTGGTTTCAAGTCTCTGTACACAACTCCAAGCATATGTAAATACTCCAGCGCAAGGAGAACCTCAGCAACATAAAACCTGCATGTGTGATAGCTTGAATTATTCTAAAGAATATTGTAATGTCTTGAGTAACAATTATGGAAGACAGATGACGTAGCAAATCCCCCTAGATTTTTTTATTAATGGAATTCAATTCTCTCCTTCACCTAATTTGATTTATCATAAAGATTCCAGCACAGTTTTTGCCAAGAGAAGAGAACAACCAAAAACAAACAATTAGCATACATGCCACTACATGCGTCCAATTGAACTTTTTTGTAAGGGATACCCAGGATTCAGTGTCATACATAAGTTGATAGGAATCCAATATCTACCTAGTGAGTATGAGCTGGAAGTGCAAATAATTCAACTTTGACCATAAACATAATCTTACAGAGCTGAAGGTTAATTAATACATCCAAAACATCTGGGAGCCACTCACTTTCCTCTCACTTGCTCTGGTGCTACACTAGCACCTAAACTTTTGCCATCCCAAGTCCTAGAGTATAGACCATACTTTTATTTTCATCCACTCATCAATTAAAAAACGAAGTTCCAATTCTAGAGTGTGAGCTTAAGACCTTTTTACCTATTGTCTAATTATTTGGCTCCAAGCTCGACTCCAGTCCATCTGATGTAAGTACAGGAGCATAGCTTGACTGATTTGCTAGGGCATATTAACCTAAGGAAAATGGCAGGTACAAGGCCACAAATCATTGCAAGGAAATTTCTTCTGACCTTGAACTGCAGATTAAGGTTTACGCCATAATATTACCCACTTAAAAAAATTAAATGTAAACAATCAAATATAATGATCTGTTAAACCAATAAAACAAGTTCACTCATAGCCATCAAGTCTTTTAATGTCTGGCAAAAGCTGACTTTTCAGCCAAACAACAGCTTAATTGTATACTTAATAGAAAAGGTAGCAAAATCCAAGAAAATTGTATATATGGGGGTAGGATCAAACAACATTTCCTTTCAAACTTTGTAAATATTACAACACACTACATAACTTTTCATTAAAATAAAATTTTGCCAAAACAAATGGTTGGATACACAAGTTCTTCTCATGCTTGTCTTGCATGTAAAATTTTACATTTGTTGGATATCATTTACTATCCAATCTATTATGCATGAACTCATCTTTTTATTTTGTTTTAAGAAAGTAGAAAATAATGTTACTAAACTATTTTTAAAAAATTAATAATAAATTAGTTATCGCTTAATCTCCATTCACCTATTGGCAAGTTTGACAGTTACAAAGAGAAAATGTAATATGGCAGCAGGTTTGATGAAATTTCAATATATTAATTAGTCCTGCAGTGGTGTAACTTTTATAAGGTATTACACCATGTTTAACACGAACCTGACCAGTATATATAATAGAAAGTGTCATGTGGGATAAAACATAAGGAAAATTATTTTGAAAGAGAGAGAGAATGACCACTTCAATCATAAAGAAACCATTGAAGAAGACATTGCAGGATCATATTAAATAAACAAAATTAACATGAAAAGCTACCTGGAAGCTTGTTCCGAGAAACTTCTGCTTGGTTGCTTCTGCCGCAGCACATGCAAATCTCCACCTGGACAATACTCCATAACCAAGCATGACAGCTTATCCGTTGCAATATGGGCATACAGCGTAGGAAGAAAAGGATGATCCAGCATTTGTAATATCTCTTTTTCAGTTTGGGCCCTGGGCATTTTTTTCCTGCTCACCAAAAAATCATTATCCATCACCTTCAAAGCAAATAGGCAGTTTGTACTAGTTAGTTCAGCGAGATACACAGTCCCGATGTCTCCACAACCAAGCCTCCTGAGCATCTTGAAATGCCTCAAACTTAAGTTTCCTTGCTGCTTCTGAACACTATGGATGGCTTCCCATCTCAAGTCTTTAGACATGTGAGGCCTCTTGCCACTGCGACTAGGCCCACACACATTGCTTTCCTCACTATTGCTTGTGCTAGTACTATAGTCACCAATGCTACTTTTTGAGCTTTGGGAGAACTCCCCCTTTTCTCTAGACCTCGATCTCTCATCAGTCTTTGTCACAAGAGATTTACTTCTGTTACTACAATTCAAACTGAAACCTGGTTTGCTTGAACCCGTGTCCAAAGTACTTGAATTGGCCTCAATGCTAACATTCATACTGCTAGATGCTGAAGAAGCCTTCTCATTTTGTTTCCTATCAGGCTTCACAGCACAACTTTGTGTCTGATTGTCCACATTACTTGTACTAGGACCCAAATCATCATCAAGTTTTTCATTACATGGATTAGAACTGCTTGAGGCAGAACTTGAATCCTGCTTTGTTTTTGTCTTGATAGAGTTCTTGTTCCTGAAGACTGGCTTCATTAAACTTTGACTGTTGCTAGCCCATTTGCTTACCCTACTAGCATTGCTGGAGCTAGACGTGGAAGACAGAGAATGCGACTTACCTTTCTGCCCCCCATCTGGCATTGAAGTTCTGCTTGGAACATCTACTGAAGTGGAAGCAGCTGCATCCACCTCCAGAACTTTCTCGCTGGCATTAGTGATTGAAGAATCTGCAGATTTTAGTTTTCTGACCTCTGCCTTTGACATTTCACTCCCAACATCTGTCTGCAAAGGAACAATCTGATCCTGTGATGGTAATCTGGTCATCATTGCATCTGGCATCATTCCACCAGCTGAAGGAGTGGAAGGTTGAGCACTATGGTTTGATAAATCTGCATTGGGCATTTGCATGGATTCAGGTGTCATATCAGAAAATCTTGACATGCTTCTTTCTGGTACAAGAGAGATTTCCATCAAATTGCCCTTACCTTCTTTAGTTGGAATGCCAGCTCCATTTGCCTCAACAACCACTGCCCTATACAACCTTTTGATGGTTCCCGCTTCTGAGACTCCTGGTGAACTGGGTGGCTTAGATAATCGCTTCATGGCAGCCATTTCAGATGCCTGTGAGATGCAGAGTCCTCTTAGGGCTTGCTTCAAACTCACAGGCTCTGCTATTCCAATTCCTGATGAATGAGACGAACTAACTCTCATCGGCCTTTTCTGAGCACTCTTTCGCAAAGGGTCTCTACCAATTTCATGCGACTGACCCAATCTTCTAGCTTTAGTTTTAATGTCAATTTGCTGAAAAAGGCGATTAATATCATCCTCTATAGAATATCTATTTCCCAATTCCTGCATACAGAGGTTTACATCTTTTTCATCCACTTTATATTGAGAATCCAATTCTTCTGTTGATTCGACAATTTCACTAGTACCGGGTAGAGTCCCCATCTTTGCTGATTCCATAAAAATTCCACAAAAAGTAGTTTCAGCCTTGCAAAAATTAACCCAATTCTAGAGAAGAATTTTGAACATGGACCAGCACAGAATCTAGAAAACACACCACATATACTCTGAAGCTTCCTTCTATCATAGTGATTTACAGATTCAAATGGCTTGTTAAATCCTCTTCACTAATTCAAAAATGAAGCATCCAAACCTGTCATGATCGCATCATTTCAGATAAGTACAGGCCTTAAATTTATTTAATAAAATTATGCACTTTTCCTCCCACAAAGGGTTAAATACTCCTAGATATAACCAAAAGGCTAAAGACTTTTTCAATTTGATCTAACCAATCAAATCCAACACCTCTCAGCACAACAATTTATGTCAACTGTATCCATCACCCATTTGGTCCCTCAAAATAAATACAAGTTACAAAAAACAAAAAAATTTCCAGCATGACATACTTTTAACATGTGAAATCTACTTTTTCTTCCTCTTATTTTCTTTTAATTCCAGAACCCATCATAAATTAAAAAAAAAAAAATTTATTTTTTAAAAGGGTTACAAATCAATTACCGGTATATCTTTGAATCTGTGACCTTTATCCACCACACCATATCAAAAGATTCATAAATCCAAAAACACATGCTTAGGCATCCATGTTCCTGCCTCTTAAGTTTCAAGCATAAAGAGTTTCATACTCATATTCCCACTAAATAATTCATCCAAGACCCAAAAAAAAAGATCACAACCTAAACCATCAGTTAGGATCAGCTATATGATAATGGATCCACTCCAATCTTCTATTTTTAATCAATAAAAATTCTTTCTTTACAATACAAAACATTATATTACGGTAATTTGGTAAACTTTTGAAAAAATGCAGGTAAAAAAGTTGAGAAAATTAGCTTTTTGATAAGAATTGGACAGGTTCATTAACTAAACCACAGCAAACCCAACAATCAAAATTCAAAATTTCAAAAAAATAAAAAATAAAAAATAAAAAGCCAAAAAGAAAAGGCTAATAGAATCATATGATCATCCCAAGTGTCAGCTAAAAATTGAGCTCTTTGTATGCATCACAATCAAAAACAACCAAGAAGAAAAACAAAACAGACTTTTTGAGACACAGAGAGATAGAGAGAGAGAAAAGCAAAGCAAACCTGAAACAAAGAGAGTGGTCCCAAAACAGTCCTGAGAGACAGAGTGATCAATAAGCAGTGGAAACAAAGAAAGCTTCAAAAACAATATAAAAAAAAGACAGGCTTTTTTTGGAAGGGACAGACAAACAAAAAGCTTGTTCTTCTTCTGGGGTTTTGATTTTTGTTGAAGATGGTTACTGGTTAGAACTCACGAGAGAAAGCAAAGTGGGTTTGGTTAGAGGTTGAGAAAGCAGTGAATGAAGAGAGAGAGAGAGAGAGAGAGAGAGAGAGAAAAGAAAGGGTTGAAATGCAAATCACGAGAAATATCAGAGAGTCACAACTATTACTGGTACTATAGCTCCAAAACTTCAGCTACTGTTTCTTTCCTCTCACTTTCTTTCTTTCCCTCTGACTCAAAATGGCGGAAAGGAAAAAAATATCACTCATAGACACGGACATAGATACACAAAAAGAAAGAGGGAGTTTCATTTTCATTTTCATTTTTTATTATATTATTCATTTTTATATAGTATTATAAATTTATAATATTATTAATTTGGAGTCATCCATCTCTTACCCTATTCATGGTCCCACGACAAAATGCTGTTACTCTGAGTTTTCGTACACATTATCAGTTTTATTTTTTTCCTCTTTAATTTTTTGTCAGTTTGTTTTGAGTTTTAATTAAATGGTAATACGTGGTTTCATGTAATTTAATTGGAAAAATTTTTTATTGTTAAATAAGGGGTTTGAAATTCAATTTTTACTTACATCAAAAATTGATTGATGTTTTAGTCTGATGATAAAGAACTATCATCAAGAACCGACGAAAACTCTCTTAAATAAAAATTATAATTTATTATTTTTAGTTTGGTGTAATTTTGAATTGGGTTTGATTAATGTATTAACTACCCATTTTTGGAAACTGTTTATAAGAATTTGAAAAAATTTGTCAAAAAAATTAATTACTTTTATATTTTCCTGTATAAAAGTTCCTTAAATGGTTTTTTAACAAACTTAGATACGTGTCACATACTTTTCATACTATTTGTATTTAAGCCATTTTATTTATGTGCTATGACGAGGCACTCTTAAGTATCATTTAATTTCAAAACAAAGCTGGTTTGTGGGAGAAGTTACTAGGTGCATTGGAGGATTGCTGTCCCAACTAGTGAAATAATATCACTTATATAAATGTATAAATCAGATTCTTAATCAGCACAAAATTAAAAATTAAAAATCATTAGATAATGTCACATTTGCATAAATAGCAATGTTTTTATTGGTTAGAAGGATCATAATAACCACTTCAACAATCCTTCTAATGGATCTAACAATTTCTTGGTTTTATGGATCCAAAATTTTAAATTTTAAGGAGCAAAATTAAATCACCCCAAACTTTTAATCAAAGAATGTAAATTACAAATTATTCTTTTATTTATTAATTAATTTTTTAAAGTCAAAGTTTTTTATTAAAAAAAAAAAGGAAGAAGTATATTTTTACTCAATTTATTTCTTAACTTAAATTCTTAAATAAATTGTAAGAAGCTTAAAAAACAAATAATGTTTAACTTCTGTTTTTGAACAACGATAGCTCCTTCTTCTTCTTTTTCTTTTGTTTCCCCTTAAAGCTAAAGCATTAATAATTTAATATTGACTCTTTAAAAATATTTTTTTGATAATTTTTTTTTTGATAATCTAATATTTTTTTAGATAAAATGAAAGACAAAGAGAACTTTAGTCAAGATTCACAGAAGTAAAAAAATGTCCTTCATCCAGCTCTCCAAATACTATTCAAATTTATACAAAACGTTAAAATTAAGTTAGGAAAGTATTGTATTGCTCTGTAAAACTTTTTTTTTTAATCTTTTATTCAAAATTTCTCTCTCCTTCCTTTATTCTCTATCCCATGTTTGGTTGGAATGAAAATAGAAAAAAATGGTAAAGGGGAAAGGAAGATGGAGAAAGAGGCGGTGAGATGAATTAACTACTCCTGAGATACTATTAAAATAATACTTCATATATAATATGAACATTATAGCAAATTTAGCCATACTACATTTTTCGCTATCTCATTTTTCTTTCCAATCAAACAAAAGAATTTATAATATATATATGTATATATAACCAAAGTTGTTTGGCATTTAGTTAACTTTATGATATTGTGCACATAAGTTTTTGAGATCTCATAATTTTACACCTCGTAATTTTAATATTAAATTCTATTCTATATTTAAACCCTCCATTGAAATCTTGACGTCATTCGTATTTTCTTTAAATGATATAATATATGCTCCATATACAATCATCATCATAATAAATGCTAATATTATAATACATAGTTCCACATAAAATGCAATCATAACAATTGTTATATCAGCAACTATCATAATTATCAAATTTAATATTTTAAAAAAATTAAAAGAGAAAAAAATCATATTATTATATTTTCCTATGCATTGCATGGATACTGAAATTTTTTCACTTTTTATTAATTTCATAATATTTTGCCACATAAATTTTTGAGGTCTCACAATTTTACGCATCAATATTCTAATATATTATTTTAATTTATTTTAAATTATATTATATATTCAAACCATCAATTAAAATATTTTTCACATCATATTTTCTTTAATTAATAAAATTGATAGTACCATATATAAACAAAATCATAATAAATATCTACTAATAATTATTGTGGGGGGAAACTTAGTCTCAGACCCCAAAAAGGAATTGTCCTTTTTGGAAATAGCGTTGAGCCTTAATCCTCTTTGGAGATGATTAAGCTTATAAAACATGGGTGGAAGGCGTCTTTCCCCGATGTGGGATTGAGCAAAGCATTGAGGATTAAGGTTCAATGCCATTTTCGAAGAAGACAATTCCTTCTTGGGGTCTTTATTTTTATTTTATTTTTTTATCCAAATTCCTTCTTGGGTTTTGAGACTAAGTTTCCTCCCACAATTATCATAACTATACTAATAAATATTAATTATTATGATAAATATCTATTAATAATTATCATAATAAATATATTTTATAAAAATACAACAATAATAAATAACTATTAAAAAATATACCATAATTATCATATTTAATATTTAATAGAAAAACACAATCAAAATAAATGTTTATTAATAACTATCATAATTATTAATTTCATATTTATATACAAAATAAAAGAGAGAAAAATAACTTTCTCTTGCATTAGATGAGTTTTTGACTAGTTTTATATTTATTTTTCATCATTTCATATTTCCCTTCTCTCTACGTAACAAACATAATAGAAAACTAATATTTTCTATCCTTGCAACCATATAGAGTTAGACAAAAAAATTATGATAAATGCTGTAGGGTGTATTTTTAAAATTGATAGCTTAAAAAAATGAAGAAGAAGAAAAAGAAGAAGGTGACTTAAGTAAAATTTACTAAAGTGAATGTTTTTTTTTTTTAAATGGAGATCGTTTTGAGTTTTGAGAAGAGATCAAGTTATTAACTTTACTTTGCCGGCTCACGTTTTAACCCCAAATTTGGGTTCAATTGCAAAAATGTTGATTGTATAATTCTTCAATCATCTTAATATGGTAACAATATATAATTCTAGGTTGTGATAATTGTAAAAGTTCTCTAACATATTGTGCCCTCCTATCGAGAGAAGTCAAGAGACGAGATTAAATTCTATAAGGATGGAGTGTAAAACCTATGTTTTACACCATCCAATAAGTGATTGCCACATCAGCATTTTACTTAAAATTTAATACATCTTACTATACCTAATAACATCTTGAAAGATTCCCAATTTGGTTGGATTTGTATATGAGTATTAGAATTGATTGAGTGTGATTGTGTTTATTCTTAAATATGTGATAAGATGATGTGGCATGTTAGGATTGGAGGGGTAAAATATGGGTTTTACACCACATCCTTATAGAATTTAAAGAGGAGATCTAGAAATGGAAGGTGGCTGGTAATATACAAAAGAGAATTGAGAAAAACAACAATCCTTTTTCTTTCTTTCTTTTTTAAAGAAAAACACCATTCTTTGAAGTCCACCCTTTCTATTCAAAAGTATATATAGACATAGTTTAGGGAAAATGTAAGTAATAGCTTATGCTGAACCTTTATAAACCAGGTGGGGGGAGAAGGAAGAGAGAGAGAGAGAGAGAGTGAGATATATATATATCACAACAAACTTGACGTGGACATCCTTCTCAAAAAAAGAAAAAAAAAAACTTGAGGTGGACATTACTTATTTTTTACTCTCTCTCTCTCTCTCTCTCTCACAACATATAGGATAATTTTAAAAAAATGTCTTTCTAAAAAATTCTTACCTTTCATGTTGATTTCACTTCTCTTCACTTATAATTACAAATTTCCAATAAAAGTGTCTTAACTTTTCTTTTCATTTCCAATATTCTCTACTCCCTCACTTTTCTACAGTATCAATTTGTACTTCAGTATCTTGAATCCTGAATTAGTGATGTCCTAATTAATCCTTTCTTTAACAAAGGAAAAAGGTTCCCAATGTTTTGTTGTTTATAGAAACAAGGCACCCAGAGGTTGGTGTTGAACAGGTTTGAGTTAAACTGAAGTATCAACTTTTTTTTTTATGGTCACAGAATCAGTCTTGGTGAGATGGCTTGGCTGTCTTGTGGGATGGAATGATCATGATCTTATTTCTCTATGTAAATCAAGTTGCTTTTGCTATTGCTAAATGCTGATTATGTTAAGGATTATGTTTTTTTTTTTTTTTTTTTAAAGAATGTTAAGGAATATATTGATACTATTGTTTTGGCTTGAAGATTTGCCTTATTAGCAATTGATGTACTTTAATTATAAATCAAAAAAGGTTTTTATTTTAACCCAAAAAAAAAAAAGTATCTTGAATTTTCCCATCACATATAAACGCCTCTAGTATGGTTTAAACCCTAAACAATAAACATCCCATGAAAAAAGTGAAGAATCAATGTTGATGCCATTAGCCCAATAGACTCTTGGCAACAAAGTCACACACTAATTAAATACATGTCCCAAAGTATAACTTGGGTCCTGGGACCTAACTCTGGTGTGTGTTTCTCTTTATTAGGGTTTGAATAGGGCTATATATATGAAGTTATGATTGCCATTTATGCCAATTGATTGAGAACCCTAAGATTAGCAGTCTTTGTAGGTGAACATGATGCTTAAAAATGCCATGTGGCCCAACGGTTTGTATTTAAAATGTGTTTATTACTTTGTTCCCGGATATGCAATTTCTTTTTCCTTCTTGAATTTTATGTTTTTCTTTTTGCTTGAAGAAACAAGAAAGCCTTAAAATATATACTGTCTGGTAATTGACAGCAACAATACAACAAAATATAAAGCCACCCAACTCCACTGAAAGGAAGCTGACAAGCAGTTAATTGAGCACCATTGTTGACCTAGTAAAAGTTCCAATATATGCTGTTATTGTAGATGCTGTACATGATCTCTGAGTGAAGAGCTCACCTAACTTGCTACAGAAGATGAACTCTTTCTAGTTTTTCCTGAATGTGTAAATTAATTCTCTCTTTTTAAATATTTCTTTATGGGCAATCCTCTAAAAACGAATTGGATATGATAATTAAAACATTGATAAATAAATCAAGTATAATTGATTTTGGTTAATTAATTTGTTAAGAATTTATAAATGATCCCGCAATTTTGATACATTTCCTTATGGAAAATCCTCTAAAAATAAATTGGATACGATAATTACAGCGTTAAAGAAGAAGACGCGTAGTTGATTCTGATTAGTTTGTTAAGGATCCATGAATGATCCCAAAATTTTAATACTGAGGCTAGATTTTTATTAAGAATCCTCTAGAATGAATTCAAAAAAAATTGGGAGAAGCTCACTTTTTTCACAAAAGTGAATGAAGAAAGAAGAAAGAAGAAAGGAGCATAATCATACCAGCTCTAACTTTGTCTGTTATCAATTATCTTCAGAATTTGCCAACATTTGCTTCCATTATGGGTCTAATAGTTCTGTTTAGGCATGTGACTTACACAAAGTTTATAGGGGAAGAGAAATCAAATTTTCCTAATTATGTAAAACAATTTTATCAAGAATTGGTAAATCAAACCATCACATACTTTTCAATCTCAAAATTCGGCGCCGCGCACACACAAAAATTCCTCATTCTTAATTAACTATGTAATAAAATCACATATTTTTTTAATAGATTAAACGAATAAATTACTTAATTATATGATGACCTAAATGATGTCAACATAACTTATATATTTCTGATTCTGTTACTTTTCCTTCACTCTATTAAATTATTTTGTACCCTTTGGATGATTAAAATAAATTCATACTTTGTCCTCTTAATCTATTGTTTTGTGCTTTCTCTTTTTTTCTTTTTTTATTAAAAGATATCTCTTTCTCAAAAAAAAATCTCTGTCAGGCATGAAAGTATAAATATGCCCTAAGAAAATAATATCAACTTAAACAAAGTAGTGAAATACCAGCAATATGATATTTATATTAAAGGGTAACAGTATACTTTATATACATTCAATTTGCTAGAAGGTTGACTCATCTTCTTGGTGCTTTTTCTTGTTATTTTCTTATGTAAAAGACACAATAAGATTTGAACCGTAAAAAGTATATTTTGTTTTTGTAGAGTAGTGCTGTTGCTTGGACTTGGGTCTACATCGTATCAAAAAAGTGACAGAGATTCAAATTCAATAAAAAATATTAACAATCCCTATAAATTAATTAATTTTTTCAAAAAAAAAAAAAAAAACATCTACTAGTTATAGGGACCACTAATCACTGCCCAGAAAAATCGTTATATATAGAACCAAACCAACTTTACAATTTTCGACTTAAAAAACACAGTTAGATGACAAAAGTAGTAGACATGTGAAGAGAAAAGTTTAAAGCACACGAGAAAATAGCATATTGTCTCCCTTAATGCCACTTGTTGCAACATCGAACTTGGTGTCTGTAAATTCTTAGAAAGCAAAAGGAAGAACTTGATTATCACGTAATGATGATAACACTACAGCAAAAAAATATAATCAATACCCAACTTTAAAGGGCTAACCAAATAATGTATGTCCAAATTTTTCTTTCTTTTACTCGGTAGGTAGAATGCTTTATTGTTTTAACCATCATCATAGAGATTAATGGGTGGTGGTGCTATCTATATATCCCATCTTTGACGGAGTTAGTCAGATTAAATTATGGGATTTGAATGAGCGGCTAATTCTTTGAAGAGTGACAACAGTAACACCACCATCTACCTTCTCATGATTATGGGGATAAAAGAGAAAAATATATATAGAAAATATTGAGGTTATAACTTATAATATATAGAACACAAGAATAATGAAAATTTTGAGTATTATTTGGACAAATATATATATATATATATATGTGTGTGTGTGTGTATGGATATTAACTAGATTTAAAGGTTTAAAATGATCATTCTTTAATTAAAAGGAGTTGTAACTAGGGTGACTTTCAAGTTGTTAAGGTAGATAGTAATTATTTTTTATTTTTGCTAAGGTTAAGGCAGATAGCTGTCTTGTAGTTCTCTTACATGGTGGGGGAATCAACTATTAAGATTACACTCATATAATCTTTTTGTTTTTTTAATATATATACAAAATAGAAATTCTATTATAACCTAATCTAAGAATATAGGTGTCTGAAGCTCTCTTTTGGAGAATTGAACTCTAACTCTTACCCTTTTCATCTCACATAAACTTTGTACTTATGAAATGTCACGCTAAGAGTGCACAGTGGTACACTCATATATATTCTGAGAAGTGAGAATCATGTTAAGAACTTAAGCCGGCCTATCTAGTTATAAATGCAATGGTTATTACTAATAATTTCATAATAAACTTTTGTATTAAATAATCATAAATTATATTCTCTAATTTTAATATATTTTCATTTTCGTCTTCGTAGTTTCTTTTTTATATTTTCATTTCATTTCTTTAATTTACATTAAGCTCCATTAATTTTCATTTAATATAAGTTTTCAATAAAATCATGTACATCTCTATTCAAATTGCATCATTAATTAAACTCCCCATTGATTTCCAATAGTAAACTATATCAATTTATGGGGATTAATAGTGTATGTTATAGATACCACCACACACTATTGGTGTGATAATCACTCCACAAGTATAAGTGCTTGTAGGGTGTGGGGAGGGGGGGGGAAAGAGCCGAAGTTCAAGTCTTCCGGAGATAGCTTCACACACATATACGCTTTAATTAGGTTAGAGTAAAAATTTTATCTTGTATAAATATATATATATATATATAGTATATGTGAGAGACCGCACCCCCAACCCGTTTTTTAGAGTGTTAGGCCAAATCCACGTGAATAAGTGGAGTCATGTTATTGCCTCTCAAAATAGAAGTTCGACTAGTTATATTTTCCCCTTTAAATTAAGAGTTTTACAATGAAGTCGCCACTTATTTAATTATTGAAATAAATTTAAAAAAAAAAAACCAAAATTGAAAAACTCCTTATTTTATTAATTTGTAATTGAATTGACATTTATCATAGGAAAATTACATGGTTTTGATCCTAGATACGATCTAAGATAAAGTACATGACTTTGTTTCCTAGTTACAATCTAAAATCGAAAATTATATAGATAAACATTTGATCTACTAACTCTTGATCTAAGTTTGGAGGCTATGTTATAAGGTGGGAAGGTGTTAAGTACCCACCTTGTCCGGTGAAACCAGTCTTCCAGATTATAGTAGCCAACATTCATATCATATCATCAGAAATGTCAATCAATTTGCCTGTTGAATTTGATGTGTGTGCATGTGATAAACTCTAATTCAATTTATTAAGCATTGCATTTGGATTGAAAAATAAGTTCTAATGAATGTGTATGGATGGTGATAAACTAGATTCAAGAATTTGAAAGAATTATGAAACAAACATGTTTTTCATATTTTTGATGTGGATTTAAGATTAAAACTAGTGTTATGCATAAGCATGTGATGAACAACCAAGAACATGTGAAGAACATTTAAGAACATTCTAACATATTCAAGAGAATTTATATAATTACTATCATGCTTTAATCTTAAATTCTCATCATCGCAACATAAAAAACAATTAGGGAAAGTGATTATACTTTCATGCAAGACCCATATGGTGGAGGAGGAAACTCTTGGGGGAGGTCCTAAGAGTGGAGGAAAAGAAGAGTTAGGAGAGTAAGAGTAAGTCTCGCTCAATATTTTGAGTCTCAAGAAGACCAAGATATGACAAGACTACTTAACTTCCTAGAACTCAAGAGAGGAGAAGAGATGAAGTTTTTGTGTCCTTTAGAATGAAGGAGAGGAAGAATTTATATAGTAGTGATAAAGGAAATATGAATGGGATGCCATTTAATAAGGGTTGACAAAGAATCATGAACTTAAACCTCATTTTAGCATTTGGGAAAATCTAGTGCATTAAATGGAAAGATTGGTGGGAGTGAGAAGCAAGCCAAAATTTAGTTTTCCCGTAACTGTTGTAACAGCCTGTAGAGCTAACTTCGAAAAATCATATCTGACTCAATTTTGATCAAAATTGTCTCATTCTTATGCTCAAATTGAAGCCCCAAATGTCTAATTTCTGGGAAAATTAACCTCATTCACATATTCGAAATAGTCTGAGAGATATCAACGAAATGGTGAGCAGAGGTCATTTGTTAGAAAACAATTTCAGCATAATTAGCATTAATAGGTCTCAAATTAGTTTCCAATTAACACTAATAGGCTCCAATCACTCCCATTTCAGATCTAATTAGTTCCAAATTTACCCTAATTAAAAGATAATTGTACAAATTACTCATTGAATGATTAATGTTTAACCATCTAGTTAATTAGGTGTGTGCAATCCTACTATAAAATGTATTCCTAACCAATCAAATTATGACACATCATCGATCTCAAATTGATTATATTTATAACTAATTGAAATCAATTGTTCATAATCACATATAGTCGGACTCAATTTATGATAGTGCATCTCAGCCATTAAAACTTGATTTAAGGATAACTTTCAATCTGGTGGTCCGATTAAGATTTATGATTAGTTAATTTGATCGTTACAATATTAAGATCATTTTGGTGAAATGAGATTAAGGATCTAATGATCATAATCAAGATGCATATTTCTAAGGTGAAATTACCCTTTTACCCTCTATGTGAGGTTAAATGCGAGTTGCAAAATGAGGTGTCAATAGCATGTTATAGATGAAAGGATTTCGTTGAAAATAGATGTAAGTTAAAGAAATGAATCTATAAGGCCAAAAATTTAATGAAAACTGGTTAAAGTTAGAGGGCATAATTTGTAATGTCCTTTTTTCGAAATGTCATAAATTTACACTCCATTGTCCATTTGAGAAAAAATTTTATTGTTTAAGTTAAACTTAATTATAGTTTCTTAAGTACAACACATTAGATTTTTTATTCAAATTCAAATACATAATTGTATTGGTCCTATTGGAATTTTTTTTTTTTTTTTTTTTTTTTGTGTGGAAAAAATAACATTGTATTTGTTTAATTGGTCAATGCAATTATATGTGCTTAGGGTACCTAATGTACAACACCTAAAACACTATACTTCAATTTTTTCCTTCTTATTCAATATATATATATATATATATATATATATATATATATATATATTTTGAAATCTGCTAGTAATGATAGAAAATAATGATTCATGGCTAAAAAAGGCTTAAATGTCATATCTTTGCCCTTGGTTATTCGTTTGAGAGCTTTTCTTTTTAATGCCATTTAACTTTTTAACATGGAACTATAAATTCATTTTAAGTAAATTATAATGATATATAATAATAATTGTTGAAGAATTAGTAAAAGTTTCCTTAAGATTGTTGAGTGATGCTAAAGGCATCACAACTTTAACTATATTAATCTTAGAAATGGATGTGTCAATTTTCAAACATAAAACAATAAAGCAATTAAGAAATTTATTTATTATATTTTCTTAGAGAGGATATTTATTATGTTATAGATGACACTAATCACAATTATTATCATATCAATTTATAAGTATTTTATAGTGAAAGTGTGAAATTGCTTGTGTGAGTGTAAGCAAGCCGAGTAAATAAGTTGGGCCGTGGGCCGTGCCCGAAGACACCTAGGAACCCGAGGATGATTGTAAGGTTTATTAAGTTTTAGGATCAACAAGCCAAGGATGAGAAAATATAACAACAAACTGGTGGTAGTTCCCAAGGAGCTGAGCTTCCTCGAGAAAGCATTGTAGAAGGTTGGAACCTAGCCACCCCGAGAATGCTATACAAAAGGTAATCATTCCTTTTATGAATAAGTTTCAAGGAAGATAACCAACAGCAAAGGAAGAAATATTTGGGAAGAAAGTTGTTACCATCACATTAAATACTCTGTACCTAGCTAACTTGCCGCATTTATGTGAAAATGACACATGAACAGTGATATCTCAATCACAGCTATTCACAAAGATTCCAGGAGGTTTTTGATGGGACAAGCATCTAGGAGATCACCTATATGATCAACAAGTGGAAGGTTGTGATTGAAGATGGAGGGACTATATAAGAGAAAAGCTCTCGTGAAAAATGGGGCATGTGATCATTGGAGAAAAAAAAAAAAAGGACATCTTGTACTTAGATAAAGTTGAGTCAATATAAGAATACTTCATCCTCAGATCTAACTGAGGAGTGTTATTTCTACTAAATTGTGTCTTCTTATCTTCTTGGCACGAATCCGATCAATTAGAGCCCACACTTGATTTATAGAGTCTTTTCTCTTTAAAACCCACTTTCTAACAAATATATTATTTTAGACTTGTTGGGCCATCATCCATGTTGGTGGGTTAAGGGTCTAAATCCAGTCCTTACAGCTTGTATTTTAGCATTTTTCTAAAATTATTTTATATAAAGAATTAGATAAAGTGGTTTTAAGAGAAAAGAGAAAAGAGAAATTTTAAATTATTGATTTCTATTAAATCTAATATAATGTAATTTTTAAGTGTCGAATAAGATTACCTATGACTAAAAAATGAATGAAAGACAATTTTTTTTAATTGGAAAAAAGGACAAATTTCTAATACTATCAAATATGTACTAGTGATGCTCGATATAGTTCAACTTTTACTAATAATATTACTTATCAAAAAAAAAAAATTTACTAATATTATTTTAGAACTCGACTTAACCATTTGCAGTGGTGTTAATGTTAAGTGTAACTTTTTTTATAAGGTACTGATTGTGTATTCAGCACCCTAAATTGGCGGTGCGTGGCTCCTACAATATGCGTGACCACCCTTTTTTTTTATTTGGAGAAACCTACAATATGTGTGACTTAATAACTCAGCAATAACTTTTCGGTGATGAAGTTTGTAGTATCCAATGCATGCAATAGAGAAGCTTAGTGGGTCTTGCTATAGTACCATTAAATAACCAATTTAATTATAGAGGAAAGAAAGAGTAGAGTACAGGTACAAGTGAAGTGGAACAAGCCTCCTACGAGTTGGGTGAAACTGAATACAGATGGGATTATGCATAGAAACCCGAGTAAGGTTGGTTGGGGTGGTGTTTTGAGAAGCAGCAGTGGGGACTGGATAGGCGGGTTTGCGAGGAAGATGGGTAGCACTTTGAGCATGAGGGTAGAACTTTGGGCTTTGAAGCACGGGCTCGTCATGGCAAAGCAAATGGGGATTGAGAACATTTGTATTGAAATGGATGCTGAGTTTATTGTTCAACTTGTTTCAACGCCTTCTATGATCAATCTAATGCTTGAACCTCTCTTCTCTGAATGTAGGGACCTGATTCAGACATTCCCTAACTCTTCGATGGTGCATGTGTTCAGGAAAGCAAATGGCTGCACTGACCGACTTGCAAGGATGGGAGCTGATTTTGATGTAACTGATTTTCTTTTTTTGTTTGACCCACAGGATGTGGTGACTGAAATACTGGTTAGAGATAAAGTTGGCTGTGTTTGTTGTAATAGACTTGTTGTTCGTTAGTTAATTCCAAGCGTCGTTTACCAACAAAAAAAAAAAAAAGATATATAATGTTTTTAAATTAAAAAATATATATGAAAATAGAATTTTTTTTTTTTACCAAAAAAAGTTATAAAAACAGATAAATGTGAAAAAAGTTGAACCATAGCTATGAGTAAGAAAATAGGTTTCAAAAAAAAGAAAGAAAAACCATGAGTACGAAATACGGAAGGAAAAAAAATAATACCAGTGAACATTGTTTTAATATCTACTATTAAAAAGATTCCAAAAATAATTCTATGGAAATATGTAAGATCATCCAAACAGGCAGACTCATATATTTCCTATAGCTATATTTAACTTTGGGTTGTGAATCAAACTCTTTTTTAATAAAAAAAAAAAGTTCACCTACGTAATGATATAATTTTCCAAAATTACATAATTTTAAAATAATATATTTTTTTGTATAAGTGTTTTAATCTCTTTTTATATATTCTTTCTTTGGATAGTATAAATGTTTTAATTTTTGGTCTCAAAACATTACACCTAATTTATCCAAAAATTCAGTTGTTTCAAAGAGAATCCAAAAAAATGGAACGGTCTGCAAGCCTATGATCCATGGTCACCTTCAGGCAAAATAATAATAATAATAATAACCTTTTTAGTTAACAAATCCCTTAGCTTAAATGGTGTTATTGCATTGAAGGCGTGGAACTATCAACCACCTTCAAAAGTACACCACCTCATCCATCAATATCTCAACTTGACAACACCACATTCAATACTGATTATCGACTAGGGTAAGGATTCTCACCTTGCCCCCTTCCTTCACATGCTCTCTCTCTCTCTCTCTCTCTCTCTCTCTCTCTCTCTCTCTCTGTGTCTAATTAATTTCACACACAAAAGAGATGAATTTTATCAATGATCATGTGTTATTTTGGTTGTAAAATGCTTAAACTTTAGATTGGAAAACATATCATTTATTTTCCTCAAATTTCTTCCTTGAATTTCAAGAGGAAATGTGATTGGTTGGTTCCTTATTGCTTTGTTGTTGATCGGTTGACATATAGGGTGTAGGGCTAGAAATCCTATGAATTTGGGTGTTGTTTTGTGTTTTGGAGACTATTGGGCAGTAGCAGGTAAGGAAGAACTATTGTTTGACTTTGGCACATGAGAATGAGATGGGGGCTTTGGACTATTTCGAGTGCGTATGGAACTGTGGATGGCTTTTTTTCTTTTTATGTTAACTGTGGATGGCTTTAGAGTTTAACAAATCGAAATGGCTGATTCATTAGCCGACCTCCTCATGACTTTCACGAAGTGTCGACAATGCTGTTGCTGTGATGTATTGTGCTAAATTGGAAGTTTCTCTTTGGAAATTTCGTGGCTTTGGGGTGTTTTAATTAATTGGTAAAATTTGGCATAATAATAATGGAATGCAAAAGTTTTTTGTTTACCCCTCCTTCTGAATGGTTCCTATATTTAATTATTTATAAGCAAAAGCTTTAAGAGTTTTAGAAGCTTAGGGGACTTGGCTTCCAAATTATAAACAATTATCTTTAATTCAATAAAAGTTCTAGAAAAATTATAATGAGAAAAATAAAAAGAAAATAAAATTTTTGAGGTTTTGACGAGCTTTCATAATGGCCAGATCGGAACTTTGACCAATATTTTCAAATTTTGCCTTTTTCTCTGATTTCATTCTTGTATTTTTCATTTTTAAGATATAAATTCAAGGTTTTTCTGATTGGGTTAACCTAACCTAAACATAATTTGCCTCGCCAAAAAAACAAAATAATTATCATAACAAATACATAACTGATTTTAGTAATTAGAAATTTCCAATTACCCTATACTAAGGTTATGCCATTCATGCATGTCCATGATCATTTTCCCTATAAACAAATAGGAATTATTAGGGTACGTTTGGTATACTGAATGGAGATTATGACATAAATTGTAAATCTTTATTACTAGTAACAAAGTGTGTTGTAATGTAATAACTAAACATATTTATTAGTTTGGTTGTGAGTTATAATATTAGAATGAAACTTAACATTCATTTTAGAAAATATCTTATTCATACAATTATATCTCCTTAAAAATTGTTATTTTTAAATTTAAGAGAGATATGTGTTATTTTTTATGATTTTTTATTTTTATAATTGTTAGATGTATATGGAAAGTTTGTTTATTTGGAAATATATTAAATTTTGAAATTATTGCACTTACTAAAGAATAGTTAATATAACCTTTTAAAGAGGAATAATTATTCCTCATTTTGAATAAGAGAAATGATATGTCTACAACAATTTTACAACAAATCCTAAGTGGCAGGTTGTTACCGGTTATTATTATTGGGGCAAAAAAGTAATCTTAGTGTTAGTTTCAAATTTGAATCAATAACAACTAACCATCTGTGATTTGTTATAAAAATATTGTAAAATTGTTGTAGACGTAGCATCTCTCTTTTGAAAAATAGCTATTCATAATGAATGACTATTCCTTATAATAAAAACATAATCAAACTAAAGAATAACTAAACCATAGGAATAACTATTACATTACAGTGCCTATTACAACTTACCAAACCTGCCCTACAGTTTTAGTTGACTTTTATTAATCTTTAAGGACCAATAAAATTCAGTTAACCTTAATCGGTTAATCCTATGCATTCATGCTCATTATGGAACTGTTTTTTAACCTTTGAAAATTATCTCTTCCTATATATATTTGTAATAAATAAAAAAATTGATTTCGGCCCTGAAAAGGACCAATTTTTCCTTGAATTTCATGATGATCCATTATTACACAAAATTAAACTCTAGTTGAGTTATAATATTTTGCATTTGTGTAACATGATGATTTTGCATTGGGCCATATTTTGTTCAAAACTAGGATTTTTTAAGGCTGGAGAAATGGGATGTCTACCAAAGTATCATCGAAAGTTGGCATTGAGTATGCAGAATTGGCTCAAGCCGCACTAGTAACAGTTGAAAGGAGGCCCATTCAGCAGAGCTGAATTCTGGACTCGACTACCCCATCTTAAACTTGGTCCAAGAATTAATCAGTCAATCTCAACTTGACATGACATGGGAAAAGGCAAAAGAAGAAGACCCCAAACTCTGGAAATTACCCACGTAAAAGAAATTTTACCTAACCATAATCAGGTTGAGAATTTTTTTTTTTTACTTTGCTAGTCACTTTACTTTAGTTAGGATGTTCCACCACTCCAAATTTTTGTGTCCAACATTTTTTAGCCTCAAGCGAGATGGTATTTAGATCATGTGAGTAATATATTCTAAATTTTATTAGATGAATCCTAACTTGTGAGGCTAAGTTAAATGATGCAAAATCTTTTATAGCAACCAGAGGTTGTTGAGGTCTTTTTTTTTTTTTTTTTTTTTTATAATATTAGAACAAATGTCATGTTTTGATATGTTGGTGGTGGGATAGTCGAGTCCAAAATTCATGCCAGTGAATCACTTGTTGGCCGCTCATCGTGCAATTGTTTCTTTTTGACAGTAAAGTAACGTAATTAACGAGTGAAATATGATAAAAGATGTCATAGAAAAGGACTAGTATATCATCTAACAATGTTAAGGATGACTGTAAGGTGATTCAATAACATTGGAATTGTTCATATAGCTTTTAACAAGCCCGAGTTCCTCGACAATGTGTAAAAATGTCTCCGATGCATAACACCATGCAACAATCAGATCGAGGTTCAGTTAGTAGTATCCAACAACACCACCATGAGGCCCATAAGCACAAATGTTGGTTGTGACATGCTATATGGTGATGTCTATGTAAGTCACATACGGCTTCTGGTGGCTGTACAATTACAAAAGTGAGATATTAATAACTGATGAAAGACATTAACCGGGACGAATGAAACTGTGAATGTATTCAGTAAAAATCAAATCACTAAATGTCTAAATCTAATAAAATTGGGGTCAAAAGTCCAACCAACAGGGGCGGCCCAACAAATTTGGAGTCTAAGGCGATATATTTAAATTGGGGCTTTTTGTTATCACTTAAATAATATTTTACTAGTGTTTAATATCATAATTTTTTATAACAAAAATCCGTTCTTTTTTATTTGTAATATACTTTTTTTTTTTGTGGGAAAATGCTAAAGTTATAATAAATTTTACTAAAAACAACTTATAAATGATGTAGCAATGAATATGATTAGTAACATTTCAAGAAGATAATAAACAAGTATTTAAATGAATGATGTTAGAGATATTGTAAATTTTACAACATGAAACTTACAAAGATGTATCAACAATCACAAAAAGTAATTCAAAAATGTAGTTAATAAGTTGTTGACGTTCACATATCATATTAATTGTCACATTAATTTGTAAAAGTTTTCAAGTAAAATTATTAATATTTATAGTGTTTTCCTATCTAAATTATTTATTGTGATTAGTATACATATATTTGTAAGACCCATGTATTTAAAATTGTGTTATCTCTAACATTATTTAATTCTTTGAAACTTCTTTAAAGTAGAAGAAAAATATAAAACTAATTTTTTTCTCTATATCTCAAAAAAATATATTAATTTTTGCCCCCAAAATTTAGGGCAGTATGGGGCCTAGGTGATGGCCTAAGTGGCCTAGGCCCAGGGCTGGCCCTGCTAACAAGGCCCAGTTGACAAGATTTGGTAAGTTTATATAAACAAGTTAAAATATTGACAAAAGTCTAGTAAAGCTAAATGATTTATATTTTGCAAAGCATAAAATGAGTCCAACAAAGCTAATTAAACAATGATCTTATCCAGCAAAGTAATAGGAAAGATTTCATCAAGGCCTAGTAAACACGTTCAAGAAAGACAAAATAAAGTATCTGTCATGGTAAAATAAAAGATGTCCCGCAAATTCATGTAAAGGACTTTAGCAAAGAAATATTAATTAAATTCAGTAAATTTGTATAAACATGATTAATATTAAAGTAAATATAATTAGTTATATATAATAAAGTAGCAACCAAAGAGAAAAGTGAGTTATAGATTTGGGTGGTGGATGCCAATTGAAGTTACATTACTCTCTCATTTCTCTTGCTAGAAGAATGTTTTATTTTTGTGAATATAGGAATGGTGACCATAGAGCCCTGGAGGCCAATCAGTATAAGAGGATTAGCGAGTAAACTTTGGTCATTGTCCCTTTGCTAAACGTGAAGTTCTCATCTTTCTGGACGTGTAAGATGTTACTGTTTACCAGACTTAAGAGACTAATTGAGAGGTGAGTAATGTTTGGTAATATGGGATCAGACTTAAGAGTTTTGGTAGTGATGAAATTGAAGAGGCTTCGATGAAGCTAGAGCAAGAATATGGTGCTGAGGAGATTGAGAAAGTTTAGGTGGTGATAGTTTTCTATATTGAAAGATTAGGAACCAAATTAGATAGATTTCAAAGTATGGGAGCCTCTCCTTTTAAAAAAATGAAATATTAGCTTTGTTGAAATGTCAGCTTCTTTGTGAGAAGTGATGATCATATGACCTTTTTATCACGGACGATGAACATGCATGAGTGTGTAGGTTGACCCTATTTTTGCCCGATGTAGAGTATTTGGTTACATTATCTTGATTTGGTTTTTCCCTTGGTATGCTTGGTAGGGGTGAAATGATAGAAGGGGAGAGAAAATAGGAGAGAAAACGAGAGAGGAGGGTATTTGGTTGGGGAGGAGAAAATAGGGGTAGACCAGGGAGTTTTCTCCTTGCCCCATTGTTTAAGAAGAAAAAGTTTTCTCCTCAGGAAGAAAAAGTGGGGACAGGGGAAGGAGTGGGTTTAAATGGAGATTACCTATTTGCCCTCTCCTTATTTAATGCTGCTTCTTTTCTTTTTCTTTTTTACTTCCTCTTTCTTTTTCTATTCTTTTTTTTTCTTTTTCTTTTTTTTGGCCGGCATTTTGTTTTCATGTTTTGCTTTTTGCCTTTTTTTTTTTTTTTGGGGCATTGTTTTCATGTTTTGCTTTCCTTTTTTTCATATCAAATGGAAACTTATTATTATTATTAGTTTTTCTTTTGCTAGATGTTTTATTAGTTGTGTTAGTTTGTAAGTTTGTAGTAATTAAAAAAATTAATTTTTATAAACTATTAAAAAATAATTTTTTGTATACTAGGGGCATGAGAGTACATTTCTACAAACTATATTTTTTATCATCTCATTTTTCTACTCAACTAAACAAAAGAGTTTTCCATCTCTCAACTTTTCCACTCCCTCAACCAAACACACAGAAAGAAAACTAAATCTTTTCTATTTACCTACTTTTACACCCCCTACCCATATTCTATCCTCCCACTTTTCCAACCTTGCCCATTTTCTATCCTACTAGATAAGGTGACTAAAAGCTGCTAGTCGAGCATTTAATGGCCAATCTAAAGCATTTTGAGAGGCTAGGTTTTTAAAACCTAGATTAAGCGTTGGAATTAATTTACTCAAGATTTATGCTAGAGAGAGAATGACCATTGCTTGGGCTAGCTGCATAAATTGGCTAAAAATCATGTGGAGAGACAGAAAAAGTAGCATTATAATTTTAAAAAGGCATGCACTTTTGGTTGGAACGTGTCCGTCATTCGCTTGAATTATATACATCAAAGCATACATGTGTTAAGGTGTATGAGTACCACATCAATTATTTTCTAAAATGAAAAATCTTATTACATACGCACTCTCAATTCTACACTTCATATGCACTACCTTTTGAGATCATATTTTTAAAACACAATTTCTATTATAATTGTGTATTTTAGTTAAAACTGTAAAATTATATTTTAAAAGCACGGTTTGAGTAACGTGGGTATGTGGCAATGAGTGTGTGTGAGAGGTTAGTGTATAATAGAAGTGTATGACTATATTACTCTCAATTGCAGGCCCATACACACTACCTTTTTGAATTGTATTTTTAAAACACAATTTTTATTAAAATGATGTATTTTAGTTCAAACTGTAAAATTATTTTTTAAAAACATGATTTGAATCATGTGGGCCTGTGGCAGTGAGTGTGTGTAAGTGGTTAGTGTATAAAGCGTGTGACTTTTACTTCTTCCAAAACTTGTCCCCTTCTATAACCACCAGACAGTTTCACTCTTACATAAAGCTTAAATGTAGTGGGCTTGTGTCACATTAATGAAATTGCTGACTGAAAGAATCAATACATAGATATATATGGACATTTGTGAACTTGGAGGCCTGTCTAACCTAGCCTCATCCATTCAATTCGTTGGGATTAC
This sequence comes from Quercus variabilis, assembly GCA_030445155.1. Taxonomy (NCBI): domain Eukaryota; kingdom Viridiplantae; phylum Streptophyta; class Magnoliopsida; order Fagales; family Fagaceae; genus Quercus; species Quercus variabilis. The sequence continues at coordinate 16,240,414 of CP129445.1, read as the reverse complement.
GGCCCATTTATTATGACCCAAAAAAGAAGCCCTTAACAGAGGTGTACTGAGCATCACATAATATGATTATAATGTACTAAAGATCACTAACGACGACTATGGATTCGAGTCGATTCCCCATGCCGACAAGGAGAAAGTATATGATAATGTTTCAACAAGTTAGTGTTTAAACTTTAATGCAAAAGGCAATGCCAACAGAATCATTTGGGTGCATACAAAATTACATGTCTATCTCAGTCAATATGATAAAAACATGCAGGACAATAACTACGTTACCAATGGTGTTCTAAGTCACTAAAGCATTTTTAATAGTGCTTTAAAGTTGAGACATAGCTATAACCATGATTTGATTCTTTAGCTACTATTATGAAATGATGCTCTTTCAGTTGTATGATTCGTCCTGTTTGGAAACATCTTTTTTAATTTTTGCTAAAAGTGTATTAAAAAATACTTATATTTTGAAAAAATAAGAAAAAAATAAAGTTTTAAAAGCTGCACATAAAAGCAAAAAGTTGGCTTATAAGTTGGTCTCAAACACACAAAGTATGGAGAAGGGAAAAGATGGAAAAATAAAATAAAATAAAAGGTGCACACCACTCACTAAATTCTCATTCTTTTACTGTCATCACTCTTATTTACATATCATTTACTCAAATATTGCTTTGCATGGCCAGTTGTCAAATACTATTTCAATAGAGTTGAAACTTGAAAGTTACTTTTCTCAGGCTAATTAGCAGTCAATATATAATTCCTTTTTTGTAAAAGCGCAGTTAGAAATGCATGAATTAATGCACTGTGATAGCAACACATTACACGTTTATATAGGCCCACTGCTGAAATGTGACATATATAACGCTATTTCAGCCTGAAATCAAGTAATCCTAATGTTAATCACTGTTTATTATTGGGCATTCATTCATGCATCGGTTGCGACATACGAAGAAAACAAATGGATATGGTGATGACACAGATGCTTGCTTATGTCCCTTGTTGACGTATTTTTAATGGTGAAGACAGTGATACTATAGCAGACAACCATGTAGTTCCATCATCAATGTATAAAGAGGACTTTAATTGATTATCAAAGTGTGAGATTAAAGCGAAACAGCTAGCTAGCTAGCTCCACCAGTTTCTTTATTTGACATGGACTATATATAAGGATCGGTCTTATAGCTTTTGGAAAAAAAAAAAAAAAAAAAGGTATGGTTGCGTTAGTCCACTTTGTACTAGTTAAAAGTTTGATGTCAACTTCAATGGCGGTTTTAAATACCAGATAAGCTAGCTAGTAATTGAAATGGCAGAGAGTACTGGGTGCATGGCATTTGTGGTTGCGTCTTGCGTGATTAATTTTTATGACAATGCATGGCCCGAATCAGAGAGACAACGGTGTTGTTGGAAACTACAAGCTTCCTTTTATTATAACACATCATGCAAAATAATGCTTCCTATTCCTCTTTCCTTTTTCTTATTTTACTTTTTTAATTAATTTTTTATACAAGCGATAATGTGAAAATAGAAAGATTAAAATTCAAATAATATAAAAAGAAAAAAATGGAAGCAAGAGAAAGATAAAATGATATACGAGTAATTTATGTCGTTCGGCCTTACATTCACATAAAAAAAACCCTTAAAAACTATACATATATTTGCTATTAAAAATTGTGTATCACAAGGAACATAAAGCAAAGTATTTATAAAATGTTAAACCATAGATTAACAGGACCATTACTTGCAATACAAGTAGAATTATGATTTCTTTGTTTGCACACTAAATAGATTGGACTTAGGCTTGATTACAACTGGACCTTGATATCTTTAACATCCTCTTTCAAATTCATGGTAGAAGCTTGAAGATAACTTGACTTTGAGATATATGTTCAAGAAGATGATCATAAGGAACCGGATTAGATGTAGAATGATCCAGGCACAATATGGAATGAATCGTGCAAAACACTAGTGATGGCAGCAAACAGCAACAACTAATGAGTAATGAACGCCTGAGGACAACTACAAATGCTTAAGAATGGTTGCAAGTTGCAACAGTGACCAAAAAGTGGCTGCTAGCGTGCTATCGTTGGAGGATGGCTACACTAGTGTCCTAAGGAATGTTGGCAAAAGACAATGTCGTAATGATGCACATGAATGAGTTGGAGAATTTTTCATAGATTGAATCCAAAAAAGGATGATTGATGGCCAATCTATGTGACTTATGAGCCTCAAATGGAAAAACATGCCCCAAACTCATCATCTAAGCAAAAAATGGAAAGAGATAGTGCCATGTTATAAGAAAATTAGTTGTCAAAACTCAAAAGTGGTTGGAAAACAGCAGCTAATGGTGTTTAATGGCCGAGTGGAGCAATCGTTTGTATAGGGTTGCTTGAAATCCAATGGAAACCATGAAAAGTAAAACATAATTCTAAGAGCATCCGCATTAGTTGATATACGATTTTTGTAAATTTACACATTTAAAACATACTTTTTCTATTTTACACTTCTATTTTTACAAAACACTCACATCAGTTTATTTATTATACACATTTATTCAAATAAAGTATTCAATCCACACCCACTGTGAACCCACCTAGCCACCATCTTCAACCCACAAATCTTCAGCTAATTCATTCCTATCAAACACATAAACAGTCAACAAATTTTTTTTATAAAAAAAACACACAATTCTAAGCAAAATTATGAGCAACCAAACAAAAACCCAAGTGCGTTGGTGTTGCTCTATTCCTCCAAGGTTCCAAGCTCGTTGTATCGGCTGCACTTCTTCCATGTCTAAACCGTGCCGATGAGGCCAAAAAGTATGTGGGAGATGTTGGTGGTTCCGGTTTCGCTAACAACCGAAACGTTTCGAATTAGGTGTGCTAGGAGACCATGAGGCCGACAATTAGCATGGCGAGCACGGCAGTTCCGCTAAGGTCGAGGAGGAAGGTGGTGCAAGGGTCGAGAGTTTTTGAGTAGTCTGGATGATGATCTGAGTTTTTGAGTGGTGTAGGCGAAGGATGTTGCTCCGACAACATCATTTTGGCTAGCCGCAATATTATATTGAAGAAAGGATCTAAGCTTGAAGAGAAGGATTTGAGAGCAATAGAGACAAGGAGAGGAACTGAGATAAAACGAGAGAGAGAGGTGAGAGTGAGGTGAAGGAGAGAGAAAAAAATCTAAAATAATAGATAGACAAGTTACAGTAACCGTGTAAATATACACAATTACTGTAGCTAATGTGTATATTTACATTTTTACACCCACTAATGTGGGTGTTTTTTTGCTCAGAATGTGTAAAATGTGTACTTGTTTCTATTTTAGAAGACTTTACACATGTTGATGTGGTTGCTCTAAGATGATTGTCTTGAGGAACAGTGGTTGAAGAAGACATGAACAGTATTTGAGACATTAGAAGGGCAAAGTTGTGGCTCTAATGCCATGTGAAAATTTAATAAAATAGAAAGACAAAGTAGAAGCAAGAGAGATATAGAGAGGAATAGAGGGAATTCATGTGATTTGACTTGATAGCTTACATCCATTAAACAAAATTCTTGATGACTACATCTTTACAAGTAAATAGCAAACTATGTATCACAATAAACCTATAACATGATTTTATAGAAGGTTAAACCCTAAACTAATATAATTACAAAACTTGCAATATAAGTAAAATTATGATTTATTGGCTTGCACACCAAATAAGATTGGACTTGGGTTTTACTTTTCTTTTTTCTTTTTTCTTTTTTTCTTGATGAATAGACTTGGGTTTTACTAAAACTGAACATTGATATCTTTAACAAAGGTAGGGAAAACTAGCCTCATTTGGAGTGGTTTTCAATGGAGTTGGATAGAAATTGCCATCCCTTAGAAATGGAGGTCATTTGCTCAAGCTTATTTACAAGTTTTTATTAGGTTGATTAGATAAATTTACTTCAAATAGCTATGTTCTATTTTTATTACTTTTCATTGGGCATATTGGCAATTATAGTATAATGAAAAGTTACTAATGAACTTCAAGAATATAAATGCAACTTTTGATAAGTTTTGTTTCTCTCAACAATTTTTTTTTTATACTTATTAGTTAAAAATGTACTTTCTTTCTAAATTTATACATTTTAAGAGCATTTGCATCAGTATGCATACAATAGAAAAATGTGTAAAATTAACACATTCAAGTTCCAAAAATCACTCACATCAGGCAAATTAAAGATGTATAAATTTGTAAAGTTGTTATAGTAACTGTAAGGTCACGATTTTCAGGCCAAGCCCCAAACATAAGGAATCTTGGCCCAGTGAGCCTGATACAATAAATTTGTAGAGAGTGGGCCAAAGAGCTAAACTATAGTGCGTGGATAACGACTATGATGGATTTACATGATGATCAAACAGAAATGAGCTAAGTTTATTCAAAGAAAGTTCGTCCTTGGCACCATTCAAGTAGCTCTGTTCTAGTATGCGTTTGGATGACCATGGTTGCAGAAGTTCTTGAGATTGCCATCCTCTTCCCCCCCCCCCCCCCCTCAAATGGTGGGTTTCTCTTATTATATAGTCCTCTTTAAATGATCTTAGCTTTCCACTTGTTAATCATCTAAGCCTATACTTGAGTGCCTGTCCCATCAGATATCATTTCTGGTGTTCTGTGAGTCGCGGTAATCGAGGTAGCACTATTCAGAGGTCATTTCCTCATTAATGCGGTTAGGACGTTAGTTGGGGGTACTTAATGTGGAGGTGACGGTTTCTCCTTGAACTATTCCTTCACCATGTTCCTATGGCTTACCCCTTATACTAGTCCTTTTTAGAATGCTCTGGGAGGCTGCTCTTAATGGTGTGTCACTCTTCCCTTCTATGATCTTGTTGGCCGAGGATAGGATTGTCCTCGGTGATGTCTTTCTGCAATATGGGCCTCTTAGTTCGTCCTCGAACGTTCCTTCCTTCTTAGCGTGGGCCTTGGGCCTAGTACAAAAATGGGTCAGGGTCACCAAATTCTTAAGCCCCATAGTAACCATGTAAATATTGACAGTTTCTGCAACTTTATACATTGTTTTTCAAAAAAAAATTTCTAACCTCATCAAATTCCTCTTTCTCTGTATCAAACTTTATGAAGATAATAATAAACAAAGAATAAAATATAATTATTTAAATAAAATAAAATATATAATAGATAATCTGATATATATGTTTTTGAAAATTAGTTGTGTAAAATAAAAAAAAGTATGTTATTATGCTAAAATAGAAAATAATTTTTACCCAAATTGATGCGAATGCTTACTAATAAACTTAGTCATCTACCATATTCTTCGGTTCATGAATATATATTTAATTGAACTTCAAACTTGAGTACACCTTTGATTTGTATTTAACTAATCATCTTATTGAGTTAAAATCAATCTAATCACAAGCAAATTTGCTTTATTTTATAACCCTTTTAAGCCCTTAACTTATAAGACTAGCATGCATTATCTTCCCTTAATTGTTCAGAGAGAACTAATTTTTGTGTGGTTTAGCATAAAAGGTAGTTATGATTAAGCAATGTTCACATAAAATCCGGCCCACCCGTGTACCAAAAAGCCGAACCCCACATGGCCCAAAAGGCTCCTTTTAGGCCCAACACCCCTTACCTCCAAGGCTCCAACTTCCCCTCTCCACCTTCATAACCCCCCCTATCCCCCTCTCTCTCTCTCCAACAATCGCAACTCTCTCTCTCTCTCTCTCGCTTTCTGTGCAAAATGGAGCCATGGCTAGACGACTTCACCGACGACCTTCAAAGCCTAAGCTTCACCTCCACAGCCACCACAAACACCACCGCCGACATCAACCGAAGCACGAGCTCCGGCTCCGAAGCCACACTCACGGCTTCCTTCGGCTCACTCGGCTCCACCTCGACCACGAAACACCACGCGCCTTCCTCCGACCCTTGCTGGTCCGCCATCAACCGGATCCGCTCCGAGCTCCAGACCCGCCAACTCTCCCTCTCGGACCTCCGCTTCGTCGCCCGACTCGGCTCCGGCGACATCGGCTCCGTCCACCTCACAGAACTGAAAACGACCGAAACGAACTGTTGCCTCTTCGCGGCGAAAGTGATGGACAAGAAGCAACTGGCGAGCCGAAGCAAAGAAGGTCGCGCGAGGACCGAGAGGGAAATTCTGCAAATGCTGGACCATCCTTTCTTGCCCACGCTCTACGCGAGCATCGACGCGCCGAAGTGGCTCTGCCTGTTGACGGAGTTCTGCACCGGCGGCGACCTCCACGTCCACCGTCAACGCCAACCGTCCAAACGCTTCGCCGAATCCGCCGTCAGGTGCGCACGTTAGCACACACTCTCCCTCTCTCTCCCTCTCATTAATAACTAAGTAACTAAAAATTATAGTAAGTACAACTTACGCGCTTAATTTATTTATTTAATTTTCATTTTTCATTTGCCCCCTCTTTTTAAATATTTCGAAAATTTCAAGGAGAGGCTGGGATTCCCTGCGGGCTAATTCACGATCACCTGTGGGGTCCACCATCAGCTGATTCCAATCGGAGATAGGCCCACTGGCAACGCTTTGTCAGTTCTGTATTGACTGGCTCGCTGGCTGATCGGTTTTTGTTGAGATGCAGCTAATTATTTGTTTACGCGTCAGTCACTTTGCAAAAAAATAAATTTTAATTTTTTTATTTGTTAAATTGACCCATGATATTAACAAAAACAAAAAATCATGTTATCAAATCGTGATCTTGTCATTAGTCACGTGATGGTTATGTAGTTGGTCCAAGCTACAAGGAATGATTAAAATCCGGGAAGTTAAATGGAAGAAAATTATTCAGTGTCCTTAGCATACAGTGACATCTTGTCATGAATTTAATTAGCAACAGATATAGTTAGCACCTAATAATAACTCTCCCAAATGAACAATCTAGTCACGTAGGGCTACCCATTACAATTAATGGAGTAATAATTAATTATATCACTAACTTTTAGCCGTTTCCAATTCTGTATTAATTTAATGTGGAGGTTGTCTCAACCAGTGCACTGATATTCCTTTAATTTAGACGATTAATATCGCATAGACATAGGCCATTGCATTACATATACTTCGTGTCATTGTTAGTTGAGCAAACAAGTAACTTATATTTATTTTTGGATAGAAAGAGCAAACAAAGACATTAAAATTCACATTGGTTAATAAATATGTAACCGTTGGGCTATACTGTAGGAAGTATGAGAAAGGTTTGCACTTTAAATGAAACGCACTGATTTTGGAATTGAGCCTGACTAGGCATTCAGGGGTACAGTCGGTTTGGATTTATTAGATTTTGTACTAGACAGTACAGTAGGCACTAGGCACTAGGCACTAGGCACTAAGATTAAACTGGTGGATGGGATGGATAGGTTTGCTTGTGGTTTGAAGGAGTTTGTGGTACACGTAACACATGTATAGTGCTACTGCTATCATTGAAAGTTCTAAATAGAACTGTTATTTATAAATTAAAAAAAAAAAGCTAAATGATTAATAATTCAAGTTGGGCTTTTCTAGAAACTGGGAGGGCATATATGTCTTTTCATGGCAATCACTTTGGAAGATTAAAAAAAAAAACAAAAAGTATATATATTATTTTCGATGAGATTGATTATTGGTATGTCCATGAAATCAGTATATCATATATTCTGGTTTTGGGTTCCGTTATCTTTCGCGGGATTTCTGGGATTTTTTTTTTTTTTTTTTGGGGTAAATTTCTGGCCCCATGTTGATTTTATTTTTTTTGGCTGATTTTAAATATATTTCTTTGCCTTAATTCCCGCCACTTCTAGAAATTCTATAAGCATCTATTTTATTGCTACTTTTGTTTTGTTGTTTTGCCTTTTTTTTATCCTATTCTTCTTGAGAATTTTATGCGGATCATGGGCTGCTTTGCTTGCAATGGATTTTGATGAATTATGTGATTTTCTTTAACCGTTCAGACATATTTGGAAAGCATACAACAATATGGTGACAAACGTGGGCAACGCCTTGCAAATTGCCATAAGATTTAATGAAACGCATTTGGAAAGTATAAAGTATAAACAACAATATGGTAACAACAAACAAAAGCGCACAACGCCTTGCAATGAATTTTTCTGCTGATGTGAAGTTGTGACTTGTGAAATCTCATCTTTTTAAACAAAATATGGAAGTTAGACACACACCAACATTCTAAAACAAAGGAGTACAACAAATCCATTTCATCAATTAAGTCATATTATTGGGGTTGAAAATTGTTCTCTATTTTTAGAATTTTAGTTCTGTACTAATATGTTAGTATTTTACTAATTAAAATTTTTTAGCTGTTTAAAGGTCAAAGAATTTTTGGGAACAGTGGAATACAACATGGTCTCACTCGGTTTCTGAAGCCTCCATCTCCTTGTCCAGTTATACCCTTAGATTTTAATAATAAATCGGTTGATCACAATTATACGAGTGCATAGATTTTTTATTATTATATTTAATGGTACCCCGTGCCCCAATGGAGGACCAATGAGTGACCTATCAGTGGAAATCACGGTTATTGGCATTGTTGCAATTTTTTTTTTCATGCGACATTATTGCAATTTAATTGAACATGTTGGGTGGTAAATGCTTCTCTGTCCAAAAACCATGGGGACCCCGTGGAAACAATATTGTACTTGTCCTATTCTATCTTCTTCTTCTTGTTCTTGTTCTTGTATTAATCTTGTTTGACTCGTCGAAGTGATTAATCCTATAATGAGTCTGTCGGTTAATAATAATACTAATATTAAACTATTAATTGTGTCCCCAGATTCTATGCATCAGAGGTGGTGGTAGCTCTAGAGTACCTTCACATGATGGGGATTGTATACCGAGATCTAAAGCCAGAAAATGTGTTGATTCGATCCGACGGCCACATCATGCTTACCGACTTTGATCTATCATTAAAGTGTGACAGCTCTTCATCAACGGCTCAGATAATTTCTGATCAAAACCCACCAATCGTGGCCCCCCAAAAGGACTACTACCCAATGGATCCACCTCCATTCACTTCGTCTTCATGCATTATTCCCAATTGTATAGTCCCCGCTGTATCGTGCTTCCACCCCAAACGCAAAAAGAAGAAGAAATTGGGCCATCGAGGTGGGCCTGAGTTTGTGGCCGAGCCCATTGATATTCGGTCCATGTCTTTCGTTGGGACCCACGAGTATTTGGCTCCGGAGATTGTGTCTGGTGAGGGGCATGGTAGTGCTGTGGATTGGTGGACACTAGGGATATTTATATTTGAACTATTTTATGGGGTCACGCCCTTTAGGGGCGTGGACAACGAGTTAACCTTAGCTAATATCGTGGCTCGAGCCCTCGAGTTCCCAAAAGAACCTGCCGTGCCCGCCACGGCTAAGGACCTCATATCACAACTATTGGTTAAAGACCCGGCAAGGCGACTAGGGTGCACAATGGGTGCCTCAGCCATCAAGCACCACCCATTTTTCCAAGGGGTCAATTGGGCATTGTTAAGATGTACGCCCCCACCTTATATCCCTCCCCCATTTAGTAAAGAAGTTGTGTCACATGAAACTTGTTGTCCTGAGACTTCAGTGGAATATTATTAAGAAGAAAAATAAGATCTAATAATACAAAGTACAGCTAATGACTTGATTGGTCGAATTTTTGATTTGATTGTAGATTAGAAAGTTTACTAGGAAGTGAGAAATGGATGAATTATTGAGAGGTTAGAAGAGTTGCTGTCATACAGATAGGTACTGAAGGTCTTGCGATAAGCAAGGTGGGCATGAAATTGATGGGTAGCAGATAAAATTGAACAAGAATATTTTTGGTTTCTCAATCTCACATGATAATAGCGACAAGCAGTTGTCAACTTCCCATTTCCATTTTGTTTTAATATTCTGTGTCTCTGGAAAATAAAATTCCTTTGGTGGTTTATAGGGCTATAGAAATCATTGTCAACGCTAGAGTGTGGAAACTTTGGATCCCGACAACTTAAAACATAAACAATGATATTGACTTCGGGGGATGGATGATATTGAAAAAGCCGGTGGCACCGCGTAGTTGGTTGTCCACCGATCGCGGGGGCGGAGCCATGCCCATGGGCATGCAGCGTGCTGGGTTGTGTGTTTGCTTGTGAAGAACAGGTCCCCACCACGTGATTTGCTTTGTGCAAGGAAAAAAAATGTGGGGCTGGGCACAGTGCTCAGGATAGCTAGTCTTAGTTTGTTTTCTTTTTGGTGATACACGTGATACTTGTCCTCGTTCACTGTAGTATCGTTTAAAAGAAATAAAAAAGTTGTGTGATAATTTGATTGCTGGGTTTGGGGAGATCATCTAAGTCATAGACTTCTTCTCTCTTGGAAAATATTAAGAAGTGTGAATTCAACTACAACGTTCTTGGCTAATATCTCTTTATTATAGTGTAGAGAAGTTGGAACTTGGAAATGCTTCATCTTTTTCTTTTTTCTTTTTTGATGGGATTGAGAATGCCTTTTTTATCTGGTCTTTGTAATTAAACTTTGAGTCCCCCTTGTGATTAAATTTATTGGACCCATCAATGGGGGTTTTTTTTTTTTTTTTGGAAGGAGTCAATGGGTGTATTTGGTGCATAATTGCTATCAAGTTATGCAATTTCGGTGAGTTTTGATTTTGTAAGATAAGCAATATAATAATAAGATGTCATTCGCAAAAATTAAAGTTTTATGGGTAGTGTGTTGTGTGTGTGTGTGTTTATTTATTTATTTAATGATACCCATATAGTTATTGAACCTGTGTTGAACATGGTAAGGAATTGGCATAAAAGTTAACTGATTCGACTATTGAGCCATTAGTTCAACTAATAATTCAGTTGTTAGTTTTTTTAAGAATAAAAAATAATAAAAAAATCATGAGGAAAAAAACTTTATAGGAAAACAAATAAACAAGAAGATGATAAACTAGTAGTCAATTCAGACATAATTAAGGAATATGCAAGTCTATGTACTAAAGTTTTAAAATTAATACATTCTATGAAATTGTTGATGTAGAGTTGATTGAACAACTAGATTTTGATTGGTGGACACCTACAACAAAGGAAGAGAAAGTGACGAGGTCACGAGGGTCATGAGTCGTGTCAGTGAGGGATTCTGGTTATGATATTTTTGTGTGGATCGCTTTAATAAATATTAATACAATCCTTATATATAAAGTCCATAGGAAAGTCAAACTTTGGAGTGTATATTCGTTATCAAAATTCAATTTGAAAATGGATAATTAAATATTAGAGCTCTTTGGGTTAATTATATGAATTCAAGAATTGTCTTCCAAAATAAACAGTTGGTCTCAATTCTTGTCCTTACTCGAACTTAGGGGTGAGTCAGATGACAATGTTTGACACAACTATTGAACTTGAAACACTTTTCGCAAGGTAGTGTTTAGTATAAATCGGCTCATGTCATAACGAATTGACCCACTTTGACATGATTTTATTTTTTTTTATTTTTTAGGGTTAAAATGGCTAATATATTAGACTAAACATAAATAGAAATAAGACTATTACAAACGTTAGTTACTTTATCTAGAGCAAGCAAGTTATCCACCACATTAGGTAGGTGATTAAAAGTTACAAAAACAGAGTTTAAATTAGCGCTAAGTTTTGTCAATGCATTAGTACATTAGTTGGCTTCTCTATAGATGTGATTAGTTCGAGTCCAAGGCATGTCCATTAGAAATTTCTTGCAATCAGTAAGTAAAGGCTCCAAGTGATGGTTAGAAGCAAAATTCTTCATAAATTGAACAATAGACAAAGCATCCATTTCAAGAATTAAGTATAGAATTGTTAGTGTTGCCCGAAATGGGAGAAATACCTTTTGGGCCTACTTTCAGTGGGCTCTTCCAATTTTCATTGCTTTGACTTCGGTCTTGGAATCATTAGGGTTTCCAATTATCATTATGAAAAACCAGCTTTCAATTTAAGGCCTCAAAAAGTCTCGGGCCGGCCCACTCTATATCTAGTTTTCTACCAAAACAATACCTTTGAGTATGTAGTCGTCATGTCACAAAATAAAATTGTTAACAAGGAGCTTGGGACGGCAAAACGACGACAGTTCACTTGTCGTCTGAACTCTTAAACAATTTGAAGCTTCAACGACAACAGTCATAAATCGGAGAAGCTCTCATAGTTGCACTTGTAAACCAGTTCAGCTCACTTCAGCTTGTAGCTCTGAATCACCAAATCAAAATCAAAATCCCCAAACTTTTTGAGCTCTGAATTCTCCTTCCAGAAAGCGCTAGCGAATAGAGAAGAATGGAGGAACCTCAAAACGGCGCCGTAGGCTTGGCACCAGCAGAGACCGAAGAGGAGCCCATAGTCGGGCCGGGCCCTGCCCCGCGTGCCCGACCCAAGCGACCCCTCCAGTTCGAGCAGGCCTATCTCGACGCGCTTCCCTCCGCTAACATGTAAGCTTCAGCTTCTCTGCAATTTCCGTATTCTTTCAAACATGGTTTAGGGTTTAGGATTTAGGTTTATGCTTCAGAAACTCAATTGAATTTGGGGTTTTTCACTTTTACAGGTATGAGAAAAGTTATATGCATCGCGACGTGGTCACGCATGTGGCTGTCTCTCCAGCAGATTTCTTCATCACTGGAAGCGCTGATGGTAAAACCACACACATTGTTTTTGTGCTTTCTCTTAATTAGTAGAAATTTGTATTATGTGATATATCGTGTTACTTCTTTTATGTGGTTGTTTAGTGTGCGTTTGACATGCATTAATTTTGGCAATTTATTTTATTATTTAGCTTATTTTTGCTGCTATTTATGGGTCGTATTGCACTTTTTTGTACTATTTATCAGCCTTGCTGAACTATTTCAGCTAACTTTTATATTTATCTACAATACTTTTAGTAAAAAGTTTTCAGTTTCAGCAAAATAAATTGATCCCAAACGGACACTTAGTGTAAATACCCTTTGATTACTTGGCAATTGAGTTGTCTGTAGGTTCTACGAGCTAGAGGCGAGTACAAAGGGTTCCCGAGTTATATATATGTGAATCACCTTGGTGAACAATGAGTGGTTGAGACTTGAGAGTAATCAGTACGAAGGTGACGATGAAGTTTTTAAATGTTTTAGATTTTTGCACTTTGCATTCTCCAACTTGAAATACTTTTGTATCTTGAGATTGCATAGTCTTTAAATGGAAAAGAAAAGGGGGGTGGGGGGGTGGGGGTAGAAGACCTTTAAAGTTGGTTGTCCTGTCATTGTGATCGTCACTCATAGTCTCATAGTGTCACAACCTGAGAAAAGAGCTAAGACTCAGCATGCACCCACACAACACATGCACTCATAGAATCTAATCCAATCCAATCCAAATTAGGGTATAACAATCTTCCCCACATAAATGACTGATGTATGTTCTCAGGTCTCACGTTCTGCTGCACTGTCTCTAAGCCATACAACATTACTAGGTTGCCTCTGATACCATTTGTCATGAATCAAGTAAAGCAATATCCACATTTGTTTTGTAAGACTAGTTAAGTTACAATTAAGATATCTTGTAATGGCTTATACAGTCCAAATCAACCTAGCGCATGCCTGGTGTGGGTCTCAATACATGTCAGCACAACATACATGCACTAATACAATATAACCCAGTCCAAACAATATGGGCAGTATCATGTATAGTCATAATCATCCTCATTCTCTTTACCAAGTCAATTTACTTCATGGAAGTTGAAAGAAATTGTGTTCTAAACTATGTTGGGTGTTGTAACAATACAAAGTCTTGGACCAAATTATTTAACCATTTAGGATATTATTTGTTTACATTAGTTTTTCTGTTTATTTGAATGACTGAACCTGCTTTATTTTTCTCATAGTAGCACTTAATTTATTTGACGATAGTTTTGTTTGGTGGGGCTATTGGTGGGGATAGCTAATAATACTCAATTCTATTCCATGAACTGACAACAGTTTCTGAACATGGGTTTCTGTGTTTTACACTTTGCTTTTTTTATTTTTTTATTATTATTATTATTTTGAAGAAAAATAGGGGGGAAAGGATTGACAGTAAGGATACACATGTTAGCAACTTTGTTCTAATTGAATGTGAGATACAATATATGGGAAGATGCTTTTGAGTGATTCCAATGTAAGGAACACTCAAGAATGTGTGATGTGTTATTAAGTTAAAGTAGTTGAGGTTCAATTTTTTTTTTTTGAAGTTAAAGTAGTTGAGATGGCAGCAAATGCTTGCTTGAAGTCAACCATCAAATGGAGTGGAGGATGGATTCAAAGATGGTTTTGTGCATAAATTTAAGTGAGATAGATGAGCATAGTTGAGATTTCATGGTAAAAGATGTGGTGCCAGCATATGTAGTTATAGGTTGTAATGTTTGAGACAAGTGAGAAAGTTGTCTGAGGGCATTTGTTCATGTGAAATGAGTAGAAGGGGTGGCAGAATAAAAATTTGGGTTCTGATTGGGACAAGTTGTTGCAGCCTTTAGTTATTTCAAGATAAGAAGCTGCATAGTCAAGAAAGGGAAAAGTGACTTTTCTTGCTGCCTTAATTGTTGCTTTACCTATTAAAAGAGAATTTCTTATGCTAGATATTTCCTTTGGCCGTATGAGATGACTTGAAATGGTAAGACAACGTTTTATTTTATTTTATTGGTATGTTACACACATCCAATGGTCTTGAAGCCATGACCTTGCCCTCCACAGTTATAGAGGAAGAGGTGCTATATAAGCAGGAGCTCATTGACTTAATACTAGACAATATTATGGTATTGTTTTAATTGTCCAAAAAATTGAAATGAAGCAATAGTGCAATACTATTTTTTTGATAAGAATAGTGTAATACTTATTTGAACTTTCTGTAGTTTGAAGTGAATGGGTTCTTTATACTTGCAGCATATTTTGTCAGTAGTGATATCTGGGAATATGATAACATTCAGTTAACTTATTTGAATGGAGTATCGATTACTCTATTTTTAGCAAAAAAAAAAAGAGTATCGATTACTCTTATCACTTTGTGGAATGAACCTGGTTGTTGTGGTGATTTCCCTAATTTTATTTTCCTTTATATCATATGCTTATTGGATCAAAGCAGTCTAGTAGAATATATGTCGTAACATTGTCACCCAATACAGCCAGATCATGTTGGGTTATTGTATCTAATGGGATGGGTGTGTGATGAAATTACTCTAACTTATCAGTCTGATTGCTTTATTCTCACCCTTTTTCCCTTCCCTCTTTGATTAGGGCATTTAAAGTTCTGGAAGAAAAAGCCTATCGGTATTGAGTTTGCAAAGCATTTTAGATCCCATCTTGGTCCAATTGAAGGAATAGCTGTGAGTTATTTCTCCTTATACGACTCCTTGTTTAAGCATGTGGAATCTTGTTTATCATTAATCCTTGCTTTGATTCTCAATTCATTTCTTATAAATTATGTATATGCATAAATTGCATGTGCTTCCTTTTATGCATATGTGTGATTTTGTTTCATGGAGTTAGTACTGCTCATAGCATCATGTCATTGGTCATTCTTTTTGGATTGCTGTTAGTTGAAAGCTATGAAACAAGCATAACATTGTTTACTTTGGAGTCTGCAACATCATAGGCTACTTTCATATTCAAAATCTTTACTGGTGATGTGTTAAAACAACCACAATAAGTATCAGTTTTAATTTAAAAAGTGAAGTCATTTATGTTTAGGCATAGACAAGGCACGTATGCCCACACAACCTGGGTTTCAGTATCCTAAATATTGTTCATCTCATTTAGAAATGCAGATTATGCCTGTATTAATTTTTTAATATAAAAATGCATGCAAAGTGGTATTTTGGAGAGCTACAAACTGTTTCAATCTACTTCTCAAATAATCTTAAAATACAGATTAGTTCGATTTATAATGCTCGAATTACACTTATCAAAAAAAGAAGTGGCCCAATCGTGTTTTAGCTTCTTATGGTAACGTGCAAATATGGCATATTAATTACTACTTCCATGTTTTACAAAATATAACTCCCAAAAAGAAAATGTAAAAGCAACTATACCATCAAGGCTGGCCCAGTGCAATATTTTGCCTTCAAAGCTTTTTGTGCTAGTCCTCATGTATGTGGATCATAAGCAAAAGAGGCATTCACTTCAAAGTTTTGCTGGATAGTGCTGGTGTGTGCAGCTTTTGTTAGAGTATCTATCTATTTGATATTTTTGTGTTTTGATTAGCTAGTGGTCAAATTTTTTTCATTAGTGCCATCATCAACCGTGACATTTTTCAGCTATGCAGGTTAGTGTTGATGGGTTGCTTTGTGGTACTATTTCAAATGATCGTTCTGTGAAGATATATGATGTGGTTAACTATGATATGATGGTCATGATTGGCCTACCATTTGTTCCTGGTGCCATTGAATGGGTCTACAAACAAGGTGATGTCAAAGCGAGGGTTGCCATTAGTGATCGGAACTCCTCATTTGTGCACATATATGATGCTAGATCTGGTTCAAATGAACCGATCATCTCCAAAGAGGTGTGTTAGCAACCTTGAAAGTAGCACACTTTTCAAAATTTTCTGATTTTATATATATTTATATATGTATATATATATATTCACTATACATGTTAAGTTTGTTTAGTTAGTCCCTTATATTTTATTTTTGGTTTCTATTTCCTCTTCAGATACATTTGTGCCCGGTAAAAGTTATGAAGTACAACCCTGTATTTGATGCTGTGATATCTGCCGATGTGAAGGGAATTATTGAGTATTGGAGCCCCGCTACACTTCAGTTCCCAGAAAATGAGTATATGCTCAATTCTACTCTTAAAAAAATATTGGTGTTGTGTTTTTACTTATGTTAAAAATTTGAAAAGGCTCGAATTTTTCTGTATGTTACTTGATTTACTCCTGTATGTTTCTTGAATAACTTTCTTCCTTAAATGGCTTGATTGTGTCTGGAATGGATTACTACAACCTAATAATGGAATCATTGTTTATTATTGCTTCATTTTTAGATATTCAAATCTTTCCAGTGCCTTGGATGTTCTAATGGTGCTTCTACTATATGGTTCTTGCAGGGTGAATTTTAGATTGAAAAGTGATACGAATCTCTTTGAAATTGTGAAATGCAAAACTTCTGTTTCTGCTATTGAGGTATTATATACACTTGTACTTTTAACATTTTTGGTCTACTGTTGGATTTAATGCATTTTGTGAACGCTTAATCTTCTTGATTCTTTTTTTTAATTGATTTATATATAAAAATTCACTGGTGGACTTTTTTGTATTACCCTTCAGGCGAGTCCAGATGGTAAGCAATTTGTGATTACATCACCTGATCGTAGGATAAGAGTATTTTGGTACAGAACAGGCAAACTAAGACGAGTTTATGATGAATCCCTTGAGGTAATGTAGTTTTTTATTGGAATTTCATTAAGGTTACATTTGTCTTGGAAACTCTTCCGATGATCATGTCTCTATTGTTGTTAAGGTGGCACAAGATCTTCAGAGAAGTGATGCTCCCTTATATCGATTGGAAGCTATTGATTTTGGGCGAAGAATGGCTGTTGAGAAGGAAATTGAGAAAACAGAAAGCGCACCACAACCAAATGCAGTCTTTGATGAAAGCTCTAATTTTATTATATATGCAACCCTCCTTGGGATAAAAGTAAGATATTATTGTCATATAATTGGCAATACAACTCATATTCTAATTTATTTTTCTTACCAAGAAAAAAGCTTCTTTTTTGTCCTATTGTTAATTTTTTTTTGCTGAATAATCTTATTGTCATTTTTAACACATCATTCTCTCTCTCCTCTCTCCTATTTTTGTTTTACTATTAGGTAGTAAACTTGCACACCAATAAAGTTGCCCGAATTCTTGGAAAGGTGGAGAACAATGATAGATTTTTGAGAATTGCGCTATATCAAGGTGACCGAAGCAGTAAAAAAGTTAGAAAAATTCCTGCAGCTGCAGTAAATGTAAATGAGAGCAAAGAGCCTTTGACAGATCCCACTCTTCTATGTTGTGCTTTCAAGAAGCACAGAATATATCTTTTCAGGTATGAGAGTTTGCACTTATTGACTGATAATGTTACCATTGCCTGAATTTAGTTATTTCTGGAAAGCATGCACTAGTATGTTCAACTGGTTACAGGTTCATACTGATGACCATCAAATTACATATGATGAACTTAATTGTAGTGAAGTTTAGAATTGTCTAGAAGGGTGTAGGTGTATCATTTGTGAGATGTTTAGCGAGTACTATCTTTAACCTTGGGAAGCATGTATGAGAATAACTCTTTTCCTAAATGCATTCAGAGTACTGTTTCACATGATTGCTATTTATTAATAAATATTAAGAACTATATTTCCGTTTAGTCTTAATTCTGACATTTTCTATGGTCCTAATAGTCAAAGAGAACCAGAGGAGCCTGAAGATGCAACTAAGGGAAGAGATGTGTTTAATGAGAAACCTCCTCCTGATGAACTTTTAGCCGTGTCAGATATTGGAAAATCTGTGACAACATCTCTTCCTGACAATGTGGTGAGTTTTCTTTCCATATTTCCTATTAAATTAGATTAAAATTGTTACTTGCAATCAAATTAAAGAAAAATTTTAGTTGAATTATTTGCATGAGCTCCATTGGAAATTCTTTTGTTTTCTTGTATCAGACCTCTTTTTTTTGGGTATTTATAAATAATAACAAAAAAGGAAGAAATTCTGTTACTAGAAATTTTCCTGTCTCAAAAACAATTTTGTGGATTTCAAAGTTGCAGAAAACTAAAAGTGGAATGAAAAATGAGCCAAAAAAAAAAAAGCATATTTTTATTAAGTATTTATAAAATAAATATAAAAAACTATTTATGGGCCATTTGCTGGAAAAGTAAACATTTTTCCAGCCAAGATTTTTGATGTAGTTGAAAACTATGGAAAATTTCTAGATGTTTATTTTATTATTGGTTCTTTTGAGTTGTTAACTGTTAAGTGGCCTGCATATTTTACATTTCCAAAATTGTGTTACTGATTCTGAAATGACCTGTATTTAGAAAAGCAAATTTAAATTGCAATCCTTAAAAAAAAGCCCTTTGAGAGACAAAGCATTATTTATAAGTTTTCTCATCAAATTGTATGTAGTTCTTCTGTTCATTCTGGATGTTGGGAGAATTGGTGGGTGTCAAGATCTCTTCACTGGATCTTATATCTTATCCATCCTAGTCTCTTATTGTTTCAATTTTGGAGTTGACATCCTGCAAACTGAAATTAGATAAATATTTTCTTTTGTGGTTCACTTTGTATATTTGGTCCTACTATCTGCTTGTAGAGAGTATAGTTCATTTCAAGATGGGTGGATGTAGTATTTCTTCTTTTCATGCCATTTTGTGCATCACTTTACCTTGTCTGCATGATCGCTCTCCTTTGTGTGATATGTTCTCTTATCTTTTCTGCTCCATTTCTTGTTTTCCCAGATTCTGCATACCACAATGGGTGATATTCACATGAGATTGTACCCAGAGGAATGTCCAAAAACTGTGGAGAACTTTACAACACACTGCCGGAATGGCTACTATGATAATCTCATTTTTCACCGTGTCATCAAAGGCTTCATGGTACAGACAGGAGATCCTTTGGGAGATGGCACCGGAGGGCAATCTATTTGGGGCAGGGAGTTTGAGGATGAGTTTCACAAGAGGTTTGTCATTTTTTTTTTTTTTTGGACAAGCATTTAGCAATGGGGGGCAAATGAGCTGAGCGAAACAAGTTTCACATTATTCAGGCTCAGCTTGGTAAGGAATTATCCAGGCTTGAGCTCAATCCGAGCCTCAAATTCCAGCTTGAGCTGGATCGCAGGTTGACTAGAGCTCACCATGCGAACAACAAACTAACACCAACCATGAAGCATCCAATCCCTTATATTAAATTAAGGTGGTGGGCCTGCATAGTAGCACATGTCCCAATTACCGACTTTATTGTCCTAACCCTATTAAAGTTTTGAAATGGATGGAAAATGAGTGTTTTTCATAGAATAAGATTTTCCTTTCTTTAACATTGGCTACCAGTGTGGGTTTGACCAATTTTTTTGATAAGTAATGAAAATTTTATTCAATCATTAAAAAAGAGTCACCCAAGTATAAACGATGTATACAGCTAGGGATCAAAACATTCAAGAACACAGATTACAAGCATCCACCAAATGATAAAATTAAGGGATAGTCAAGTTACACTTGGGCTTTTCAAATATTGTCATCTTTAGTCATTAATATCTTTATTAAGATTTTAATTACAAAAAAAAAAAATAATAATAATAATAATAGTAATTACCAAACTGTCTTTATTAAGATTTTAAGAAGGCTCACCATCAATTGTAGCTCTATTGAGTCATGATGAGCCCATGTGTGAGCTTTTTCACAAGCCTTAATGAGTTTTGCTCAAAATTATTCAAGCTTGGCTTGTTTATTAAACGAACTTGAAATTAAAGCTTCAGTTTGTTTACTTGTTCACAAGCATAAATATACAAACACAAACAGACTTTATCTAGCTGAGCTTCAAGCTGTTCATTAATGGCATGGTTTGTTTGCAACCCTAATTTACACTAGATTATGATATGCATAAAGGAATGAGGCAGTTCATTATAAAGAGAGTCTATCCTGTGTGACAATTGAGACAATTCACTTTAAAGAGGGTCTATCTGGTGTGTAAGTGTTAGGGTGTGAACTTTGTGCACAATTTTTTGTAATAATTTCCATTATTGTTGAAAACATCCTGCTTTCCTTTGAGCTAAACCACTTATTTGTACTTGAGTTTCCTTTAGTCTTTGTTGATAACCCTATCTTTCATTTTTTTTGGGGGTCACTGGAATAGATCTTGTATCTGTGGCCCTAACTCATGTCATGCTGAGTTTTGTTGTCATTGACGATGTTGCAATCTTGCATGTATAAAAGAATGGCCCTGGTCTGCCTTCCTTTAAGTGTTTTTTTTTTTTTGGTTTGGGTTTTTGATGGACCTTCAATGAATTTAGATGTTTTGGAAGAAAAAGTTTGGTTTTACTAGTATGCTGGATGACTGGCAATAGGTTGGGTATGAGTGGAACCTTAAATAAATCTTTGGTTCTTTGATTAGAACTGCATTACTAAGCACTAACTGAGACTTCTTTTTGCTTCTGCAATTGATACTGTTATTTAGTTAATTCTGTGTGTATTAAGTAGAAGTTACATTGGATGAATCATTTGTGTTTTTTTGCAGTTTACGACATGACAGGCCTTTCACCGTGTCAATGGCAAATGCAGGCCCAAACACTAATGGGTCTCAATTCTTTATCACCACAGTGGCTACTCCTTGGCTGGACAACAAGCATACAGTTTTTGCTAGAGTTATAAAGGGAATGGATGTTGTACAGGTATAGTTGAGTTTGCACTTATGTGGTCACTGTTCATTACCTGGAATATTGTAGTATATCTCCCTTCAGCTTGCATATGCAGTATGCATGGACACACAAACGCACCAAATAACCTGTCCAAGATGTGCAGAACATGATTTTTTGGGCGGTAAAATACAATTTTGGTCCCTAAACTTTACCAAAATTTTGGGTTTCATCCCCTAACTTTACAAAGTTCTTTTTTCATCCTTAAACTATTGAAAAGTTCTTTTTCGTCCATAAACTATTGAAAATAGTTCTTAATCCCTACTTTTGTCTCTATACCGTTAAAAAATCTCTTTACAAAGTTTAAGGATGAAAAAAAAGAACTTTTTTAAGTTTAGAGATGAAAAACAATCTTTTAGTAAAATTTAGGGACCAAAATAGTATTTTACCCCTTTTTTCCCTGTTTTGTTTTGCTATATTGTTCCCTCCCCGCATGCGATAAAGCTTCACAAAACATGATTGTTAATTGGAATGATTGGCACCTATTGCTACATATATTTTCCAACTTTGGGCCATTTATTCGATAACCTTCAATACCATAATAAAACTGAAGAGAGATTCTATGCTGTTGGATGTGGGAATTTCCAATAATTCTTTGGGTCTATAAGCTCATACCAATTCACACATGTAAGGCACAAGGACATGTTACATGTGTACATATACAAGATCTATTGTTACATATTGTTTGTACATTTCCCTGTTTCCTTTTAAGAATCTAAAAATCAAAGATTGACCAGTGTCAAACTCTTGAACATTGTTGACAGGCTATAGAGAAAGTGAAGACAGATAAGGGTGATAGGCCATACCAAGATGTGAAAATTCTAAATGTGACTGTTCCCAAGTCTTAAAGTATCTCGTTTCTGATGGTTGATCTGTCGAGATCTGGTTTGTGGTCCTCATTCATGTCCTTTGGCTGCAAAAGATTGTCAGGTAAATGCTTTGTCTATCTTCTTTTGGCAGTCACCTGCAGTTCACTTGGGACTATATTTGAGGTTCTATGTTTATATATATATATATATATATTTTTTTTTTTTTTTGAGAAATAAATGTACACACAGAGGAGAGGGGATGAGGTTCTTACACAAAGACACACTACAAAATTCATTTAAAAGTTACCAAGTCATGGTAACTTTTAAGGAAAAGTAGAGGAAGATAGGTGTTAAAAACTGTTGAAGGATTGAATGAAGAATGGAAAACTGCCTGTTGATGGCGTATAGGTCCTTGAGGGGTAAAGTTCCACTGTGTTTTGTGAGGAAACTTCACTGCTATAAAGGTTGCATGAAATCTGCTACCAATGTGACTGGCTGAATGCATAACTGCATTTTCTATTATCTTAGAAATATTTAGGGAAAAAAAAAAGGATCCTACCACCTAGATTTTTTGTTTATATTTGTAAGTAACCATTTATGCTTATTGTTTTTCTTCTTTTCTTTCTTTTTTTTCTTTTTTTTTTCTTTTTTTGTGGGTAATTAATAGCTTTTATTGATAAGGAGGAGCTTTTTATATTGATTACAACCTTTTTTAGTAGCTTTTATTGACAAAGAGGAGATACCTTATGTATACAAAAAATGTATACGCAAACAAGAAGACGAAGCAAGCCATAGTCCCAAATTTTTTTGGAGTCAACTACAGGTTGTTAAAAAAATAAGTCGGGGCTAGCCACGCGTGTACATAGAGTACTCCTGAAATTATATTTTGGAAGAATTACACTAAAAGAGAGAGGGTTTGTGATTTCTATAATTGAATTCATAACACTAGTTCCAAACAAGCGTGACCACTCAAATAGTGATCTCAAAACTAAGGATTTTTGCTTAACACCTAAAACTTCCATTCCATTGAATGTGCAATTGTTCCTCTTCCTCCACATTACCTGCAATCATTATTATAGCTAACAGCAGATTATGTTCCTTTGCCAGGTATGCCATGCTTGCGTATGAAAGGAAATCAAAGAGACATTATTGAATTTGTAGCCCTAGCTGAAAACGTCTTGCTGAACCTATTTTGGGATGTTGTCTATGTACGAATAGTTTCTCTTGTTAGATTTTAGTTTTAGGTGCCGTTTGGATTGCGCGTCTACGTTTCTCTCTTTCTGCGTTTTGCCTTTTTTTTTTTTTTTTTTTTTTGGTTCAGCCGCAACATTGGACAAAGTCAGCCGCATTCGTGCACTGTTTACGGACCCACAAATACCACTTTTCAGCAACTTTTTTATTAAAAATGGGTCTCACAGTACTATTCACACATTTAAAAATTATTTTGCTATAGTGTTTTCAGTTTTCCGTTTTCAGCAACAATAAGGACTCTTAGTTTTCTTTTTGATAGGGAGTTACCCTGTAGTTGGAATGTTATCTTAATGTTTCCCGAATTTGGGAGGGAGGTTTTGCATGAGATAAACTTTTTCTTTTATTGTCATTTTATATCATTTTACTTAAAAGATAATTGTATGTTGTTATTTGTATAATATTTTATTCATTAAAAAAATGGTAGAAGAAAGATACAGTGGGTCAAAATTCATGAATAGATTGTGCATCTGAATGATAGCTTATCTCTTTCTTTCTATCTATCTCTGATTTTCTAGGCTATATTTAACCTATGATGAGCTGAGAACAGCTATAGAATTGCAAGACCAAAATGAGAATTTTCCACCCTTTTTCGCTTTTGTGTATTTTTTTGACTCCGAGTGCTGGTTTTGCCGTTAGAAAGAATGGACTTCTTTGCTTTAATCACAATTCCCATTTTGTTTTTGGATCGATAGCATCAGCTTTCACAAGAAGTCTGATGTTTTAAAATTAAGTCTATCAACATTATTTTTCAATGCTTTGTTTGCAACCCTTTGGTAAGTTATAATTGGTTGACAGTAACATTGTTCACAATCCTAAGCTGTACCTCCGGTAGATGAGTAGGGAGTTCCACAATGTAGACGATCACCTCTACTTGGAGAAAGTTCCAGCTCTAGGGATTCATATTTTGTGGTGTGGAGCAAATATGCTGCACACAAGCCTTGCTTATAAAAATAATCTATTTCTCTCATAATCTAAGTGAAAAAAATATATGGAGTGTCCATTTAGAAACAACTTATCTAATTGAAAGTGAGCTAAAGTATATTTGTACTTTAAAAAAAAATGGTAAATTGCAAAGTACACTCCTAACATTTGGGGTTGCTTAAATTTTACACCCTAAAGTTTGAAAGATTGAATTTTACATTCTGAAGTTTACTTCCATTAGCAAAATTAGTCCCTCTATTAGTGGTTTGCTGACATGTCTGTTAAGTGCCACATAAGCTGATGAAGTGTACTAGTTGATCCAGTTAAAATATGACACATGGATATAACAAATCTGAGTCAAATAAATAACTTTAAATAATTAGAATAAAAACATTTTTTTAAAATAATTAAATAAAAACTAAAAATGTAATAATTTGCTTTCTTAGCAACTATTGTAATGGGTTTCTCAAGGGAATTATTCACTTTCTTAATGTCTTCTTCCCTTCCGTTAAACTTAAGCCTTTGCTGGTAGGGTAAATATTAAAAAATGTTCATTTCAAATTTTGTGAACATCAATTATTTCTCACACATCAACAATCAAACCAATAAAATATTATTAAACCACATACCGATGTGTTCATCAGAAAGAGAGGGAGAGAGTGATGAGGAGATTAAACTAGTGACAGAGCAGATTGAGTGGTGGCCAAGCTTCACACAGCCAAACTTTAGTTGTCGCCAATGACCATTGCGAGCCATAGTAGTATGTCTCTCTCTCTCTCTCTCTCTCTCTCTCTCTCTCTCTCTCTCTCTCTCAAGTTTCTCTCTCCTAAGCTTGATTCTCTCTAGAGCTCAGCCATGCCAAAACCTTAGGAGTACAGCCACCATACACGGTAGCATAAGACAACAAGGTCTCCACCACAGATGGCCACCTCTCTCTCTCTCTCTCTCTCTCTCTCTTTGTGTTTTATCCTTTGGTTGATTTGGTGATTTGGTTATGAAAGCTTGAGGATTTCATTTGGGTTTGAGAAACGAGGGCTTGTAAATACGTGGGTTTTGATACGTGCCCTATTGAAATTGTTTGTGTTTTTTATAAAGGGTTTTTAATTTTATTTGTATTTTTTTTTAGGGATGACAAAATCTGACACGACCTATAGACCCAACAAGACTAACCCGTGTATAAATAGGTAATGCGTTGAGGCTAAACAAGTTCGAGTCATATTCGAGTCGACACGGCTAACCCATTTAATAAACAGGTTATGTTCGTATTCAATATGCAAACTCGTCTAACACGTTTAGCTTATAAAGGCATTAGCTTTTGTTATTATTGCTTAATTTTTTGTTATAATTATATGTTTATTACTATATTTATGGTTGTAATTGTAATTTAATTTTAAATATATGAGAATTGATAATAAGTTATTCAAATTAGGTATGACCTATTAATTAAATGGGTTATTAAACGGGTCATTTGTATTGACCATTACATAACTTGTTAATTAAATGGGTTAAAAGTGTCGTGTCGGGTTGACTTGTTTAATAAACAGGTTGGGTTATAGTTGAGAATTCTTGACACATTTATTAAACAGATTGGGTTCGGGTTAACCCATATAGCTGAATACTTATAACTCAACATGACACGACACGAACTCGACCCGCAAACACGAATTATCACCTCTATTTTTTTTTTTTTTTTTTTGTGTTTATTTTGATAGAAAATCTCGATTTCTTGGGAAAATTTTGAATACCCAAAATATTGCATTTCAAGTATTGTGGTTGTTGCTTTTGCTCATTATTGTGTTGGGGTTTCTTGGGAAAATTTTATGTTTGGTTACCCTGAAAATGCTAGGATTTTTTTTTTTCCTATTTGTTTATGGTTGGATTCATTTGGATTTTTGCTTCGCTTTGTCATTTTTCAGTGTTTTTTTGGAAAGAGATTCTTTATTTTCTTGGGGAAATTTCAAATAACCAGAAAATTAGAAATGGTATAAAAAAAAATATTGTTAAAGATTTATTTTAATTTAGTTAAAGACATTAAATAGTTAATAATACATGTCACCATTTAATTGTTCCAACTAGCAAATATCACCGTATGATGTGACTTAACGGACACATTAGCAAACCATTAATGGAGGGGCTGATTTTGCTAACGGAAGTAAACTTTAAGGTGTAAAATCTCAATTTTCAAACTTCAAGATGTAAAATCTAAGCAATCCCAAACTTTGGGGGTGTATTTTGCAATTTACCTTTAAAAAAATTGAAAATTTGAGAAAATGCATGATTAAGTAAGATTTTAAAAAAGGCGAAAATGCACTTTTGGTCCCTACATTTTGGGCCTAGTCTCAATTTGGTCCTTAAATTGATTTAGCTCCTAAGTCAGTCCCTGATTTTTAAAAATCGTTTTTAAAATAGTCCCTACCGTTAACCCAATGACAGAAAATGCTGAGGTGGCAAACGGCGTGTCCTATTTGCTGACATGGCGCTGACGTGGATATTAAAATATTATTAAAAATGCCACATCAGCATTTATGTCAGCGTTTTAGTGACAAGTCAGCACTTTAATTAATAAAAAAATAAAAAAATAATTAAAAAATTAAACTGAAAAAATTCAAAATCATAAACAAAAAAAGAAAAAACTTTTCAGCTTCTCTCTTTCTCTATGTTTGTCTGTGACTTTCTTCTTTTCGTTTCCTTCTTTTTTTTTTTCAGATCCTCTCTTTCTCTGTCTCTTCCATTTTCTTGTTGGTCACGCGGACGAGGTACCGAACGAACTCCGGTGAGACCATGACAGACTCGATGGTCCCCAACGGAACCTCCAGCCGGATCGAGCAGCGGATCACGACGATCACGCATTTGTTGTTCGCGTTGGTTCTCTGAACCTGGCCGACCTCACTGTCGAGACCAGCGACTGAGCCAAGGTGAGGTCTTTGCACTCCACGGCGACGATGAGCGGTTCGAAGCGGAGGACGAGTTCGGACTCGGGTTCAGAGCGAGTTGGTGAGTCAGGGAAGAGGAGGGAGTGGCCGTGGAGATCGAGTTCGCCGCTTTTTTCTGGGTTTCTGTAGGGTTGGGTGGTCGGTAGTGGAGGTGGAGATTGGTGTGGCCATGTTTGTGTTTCGGAGATGGAGTTGTCTCGGTGAGTTTGGTTTCGTGTTTGTGGGTTTTTTTTTTTTTTTTTTTTTATGTGGATTTGTATATTTATTTCTTGGATTTATTGGGTTTGATTTACTAGAGGTTTGTGGGTTTGATTTCTTGGATTTATTGGGTTTGATTTACTGGATGTTTATGGGTTTGATTTCTTAGATTTATTGGGTGGTTTATGAGTTTGATTTATTGGGTTTGATTTACTAGATGTTTATGGGTTTCTTGGATTTATTGGGTTTGATTTGGGGAAGAACATGAAGCATGAAGTTCATGTCATGGGATGAAGAAGAACGAAGAAGAACAATGTTCTTCCGAAAAACAATTTTTGTTTTTGATTTTGAATTTTTTCAATTTAATTTTTTTTTAAATTTTTTTTATTTTTTTATTAATTAAAGTGCTGACTTGTCACTAAAACGCTGACATAGATGCTGACATGGCATTTTTAATAATATTTTAATATCCACATCAGCGCCATGTCAGCAAATAGGACACGCCGTTTGCCACCTCAGCATTTTCTGTCACTGGGTTAACGGTAGGGACTATTTTAAAAACGATTTTTAAAAATCAGGGACTGACTTAGGAGCTAAATCAATTTAAGGACCAAATTGAGACTAGGCCCAAAATGTAGGGACCAAAAGTGCATTTTCGCCTTTAAAAAACTATACATAAAACTAAAAGATAAGAGTTGAGTTTATAAATTGATGCCAAAAAAACAGAGTGTTTTGTCCATTTCCCTGTGATTTTTATGATATCTTACTTATCCTTGGTCCGATTTCAATTGATAATAAGTTGTCATTTGAAACTTGAAATGTATCTATATGCTCTAGCAATGGGATAAATTCACTTCAATCAAACAGTCAATTTTTTACTTAAAATGCAGTAAAACTTGGTCAACTCTAGGGTTTAGCCTGAAATTGGTCAAGTTCACCATTCTTAAGCATTCTTCACAAAAATGGATGTATTTTGACTTTGGTTAACCACAATTGGATTTCAAAGAAGTTTTTCTCCGTTCAATCAATACAAATTAACTTTTAGTAAATTTTGAGATATGATTAATTTAAAAATATGATTCCAATCGTCTTGAATTTTATTGAGAGATTCCGAAAAACCTAGAAGCATCAAAATTCGGTGGTGATACTATAAATCATATTCCATTAAAGAAAAGTTCAAAAAGTGATAGCTTGCTTTGATTAGTCAAAGATATCAATTTAGTCACATCTTTTAATTTATGGAAGCTTAGTTATGATACTAATTATTGCCTTTTCTAACATAATTGAATATAGACAATTGTCCTTCAAACTTTGTGACTTTTATAAGAACATTTATGAACATTTATGACCCTTAATTATAGTATTAACTATTGCATTTATTCTTTATTTAATAGGGACTATGGCATTTATTCTCACATAATGAATTATAATGGCATATAGAAAAAACTTTCTTTCAAACCAGTCCATAACACAATTCCTTCAATTTATGTGTGGTAATTCAAATAATCATGATTTTTTTTTTTGAGAAAAATAATCATGAAATTCAATTCAAGTATACATGAATATTTGCCACAATAGTCAACTAATGTGTTGGAAGATATTTATCATAAAAAAAAAAAATGTAAAAAAAAAAATCTTCTAAATTAGTTGAGAACATAATTCCTTCAATTATGCGTGGTAATTCAAATGATCATGAAATTCAAGTATACATGAATATTTGATATGATAGTCAACTAATTAATGAGTTCGAAGATATTCATCACACCAAAAAAAAAAAAAAAAAAAAAAACCTTTGTTCATTGAAAATTTTGTCATCATTTTTTCTTTACTCTATCAATCGAGACCATTTAGCCTCATTGTAATTTTTTTTTTTTTTGAGAAAAGCCTCATTGTAATTAATCTCATATTCTTCATAAGAACTTAATTATGAACTCATATTTTTATTACTCGGTTAATTAATCATAAGAACTTATAATATATATATATATATATATTCTAAATAAATATACAAACTAAGCTTTAGCTTAGTTGATGTCAAAATAACATTCTAACCGTTCCCTATCTATATGATATACACATCCCAATGGGTTGTATATAAATATAGAAATGATTTTTTTTTTAATATCTTCTAGAAGGGACATAACAATTGAGTACTATAGTATGTACATTAGTGTCCTTTTATTGGTGATATGTGTAAGAAAAAAATGTATTTTATTTTGATGTGAAGAGGGTATGAAGAGCTAGAGATAAGATAATTTTATGCTTGAAGGGTTATTTTTATTTATATTATTAAATAATTATTTATCAGGTTAAGAACTTATAACTCAATCGATACTTTTCAATATTTTAGACAAATTCAAATTCCCGCCTCCAGCTATAAATGTATTAATATATATATATATATATTTATTGTACTAAAAAATCTATAATCCAACAAATATTTTTCGATATTTCCAATTGAAACATTCAAGTTCAAATTCTCCCGGCTGTATGTATAAAAAATATTTATTTATTGGAAAAACTTAATTTCTCTCTCTGTTTTAAAAAAAACTTTCAAATACATTTTTCAAAAAAGAGAGTGTGAGCGCGTGTGATATTGGAGAGTGGTTATTGCAGGACTCACGTTCTCCATGAGAGAGTTGTCTTTGTAACTGATAGGAATAAAGTACTTACCACGAATGGAAGAATGCAGTTCTGATTACCAAAGATCGACGAAACTGCCAGTTTTGAAATCTGGTGATGACGATGGCAATGCCACTCTTTTCGAACTGAGACCATCATTATCCTCAGTCTCACACTATACACCAAGTGCATGGAGTGTGTCACTGACAAATGGTTCAAACTGAGTGAGCCTTTGCCACTATATAAGCAACACCCTAGAAGGTGAGAAAGGCACACCTCAATACTTCTTCCTTGTATTGCTATTATCTCTCTCTGGCTTTCACTTTCAGAGCACACAAAAAAAAAAATGGTGGGAACTGATCTCAGGCAGCAGCTCAATAACTATATCCAGTCCATGTGTGATCAGGTGAGCTCTGATCAAACCCAGTTCTTTGTTTTAATGAGATAACAGTTATATTATTTTTGTGTGATACAGTTGAAGATTTTAGATTCTGGGGTTTGGTTTGATTCTTGTGATTTTTCCAGTAAAACACTGATTTAGCGAGCTACTGACTTTCTGTGGTTATTTTATTGATTTGGTAGGTAGCTGAGAACCCAAAAGAAAACAAGACCAGATCATTTGAATGAAACAAACTGAATTTTCTTAATCTAGAACTAGAAAGAAGTAAACTTTACTGCGGATGTATACAACTAGAAGTCTGTTTTTCTCTTGCCACCAACTAGATTATTTGGAATGGGAGGGGGGTTTTAACCTTTTATATAGGAATGTATATATCATAGTGGATCATATGGAAATTTTTTGAGAAGAATAATATTTTTAATTAGAGAGAGCATGTGACCACCATGCATGTTACTTGCAGGGCATACTGGACAACCAATTTCAAAGCGTGCAAGCTTTGAAAACTGAAGAGAATCCTCACTTTGTCTTGGAAACCGTCACTGGGTTCTGCAATGATGCTGACAATGGCATTGCACAGATGACCAGATATCTGTAAGTTTTTATTTCCAAATCTTCTACTTTGCGTCTAATTTCATGTTTTTGGTTTTCTGTTCTTTCTTTCTTTCCTTCTTTGCTGCACATTCTAATCAATTTTGGTGCATTTGATCTAAAATCAGGGAAGGGCCGGTTGTAGACTTTACCAATTTGACTGGTTTATCTCACTTTCTAAGGGGAAGTAGCTCAAGGTAATCACCTTGATTATTTTCCTGAATTACTAGTATATATATGCAAAGTATTTAGATCCTATTATTGTTTGCATGCAATTAATCCGAGAACATCATATAAAAAAAGATAGAAAAAAAATAATTGTCATAAAAGTTTCAAATTAAGACATCTTGGCAGTCGGCATGTGATGAATGAATCATTAATCAAGAATTTTCTGATGTAGATGTAGATCTAGGGCTTGCATATATATTTACAGAACAGTATGAATCAAGCATTGGTTAAGACCTTCTGTTTTAGACATAAAAATGTGTAATATATGCATTATTTCCTTAACATTCAAAAGTGATCTTTAGTTAAGATTGTACTAATTTAGACATATTGGGAAATAACATGTAAGGTACATATCCAAAACAATACCTTGGAGCAATCATTGTTTAAGCTTTTTTAGTTTTGGCATATTACATCTCCAAAACTTTGGGGACATTCATATGCCGAGCGTTATCGAATTTAGCATATTAAATTTCCAATTTGGCGGGAACAACTATCTTTATGACTTTTCCAAATTAGCATACGTGTTGTTTGGCATGTAAATAGACATGTGCACATTTCATTAGCGCGTGAGATGTATATATATATATATATATTTTTTTTTTTTTTTATATGTACATGTTGAGCGTTATCTAATTCAACATATCAAATCTCCAATTTAGTGGGAACAACTATCTTTATGGTTTTTCCAATTCAGCATATGTAGTGTTTGGCATGTTAGCAGACGCACGCATTTCAGCGCGTGAAATGTACATATAAATTTTTTTATATATACATCTCCAAAACTTTGGGGGCATTCATAAGTTGAGCATTATTCAATTTAGCATATCAGATCTCTCCTTTGGCAGGAACAACCATTTTTATGGCTTTTCCAATTCAGCATATGTATTGTTTGGCATGTAGACACACGCGTGCAAATTCCAGCACATGAGATGTACATATAAAATTTTCAAAGAAAATATCTAACTAGTCCACCTAAAAGGCATTGTTCAGTTTTTTTCCTCCTTCAATTGATCTTTCTTCTCAGACTCGGCTCCAACATGTACAACTACATAGAATAAGTGACAAACTAATCTTTTTCACATCACTTCTACATCTAGGGCAGTATCCTTTTTTAAATTATAACCAATTGTGTCTTCCAGTGTTGCCTTCACCAAGCTTTCCTCTTATAATCATGATCTCATCGTGCCTTCCCATAAATTGAGCACTCCTACAGCACACAAATTTTGTTGTAGAATATGCTTTTCTGTATAAGTAAACGATGATGTTTCTTCAAATTTTTGAAGTAAATCTAAGAATCTGTGATGTATAACAAAACCAATAAAGTGCTAATTTCAATATAATTTCTCCCCTTTCCTAAAGTAAGTTGACATTTACATCAATAGAAGTTACATCTTGGTATTAAAATCATAAAATGGTACGCAAAGACAATAAGTTTGATACAAGTCTCTAATAGTGGTGGAAGTTGTGATTCACAGTGATTTTATTAGTAACATTATGAAGATAAAATATTGCTTATGAGTACACTATCCAAGCTGCTAGCTACACATAAATTTTATATGCAATAAGAAAGTCCAAAGCCATAGACTGTATTTTCTGCATGTAGAGTGATATGTGATCATCGGTACACATATGATGCAATAAATATGACTATAAATACTTTATCCTCTTTTTATCTCATTGATTCTTCTTTTCCCATGCCATTGTTATAGTTATTGAATTCTGATTATATCTCAATCTTCTCTGTTGTATTGGCATTAAAGCATTGGAGGTATTCGGATGGCCCTTGCTTGTCGTGATCTCCGACGTGCTAGCGAAGCCAACAACAAGCAAGAGTAAGAAATCACTTTCTTTCATTGCCATGCTAATTACACTACAATATTCACATGTTCACATCATATTCAAAAATTTTGACCTCATCAAATGAATGTTTATTTTCAGGAGAATATACTAATCAATTTGCTATATCATAAACCTGGATGCATAACAAGCACTATTTTTTTACAACCCACCACCATGCATTTTCAAACCATTAGCTTTTTTTTATTTTGGCATTCTTGTGTCAACATATGTGTAATTTACTGATATAATTGGTTGTAACTAGTTCCTGGACTCATAGATTTATGAAATCAAAAATGAGTTTTCATGTTATCGTGTCCAACGCAAATAATAACTGTGTCACCTTAATTATATAAAGATGTATATAATATTCAAATACAAAAGGTATAAGCACTCGGTCTAATAAATAAACTTAATGTAAAAGAAAAGGAAAGGGGATATACACTAACACATATTTCAATGAATTGTTTCTATCCAATTTCTGAGGAAAATTATTAAAATGTCTTAATAAGTTCATGTGTATAGAAATTTTCAATGATATAATTTTTCTGCATATTGTTTACCACATGTATACTCGTGAAGGTGCTATTTACCTCATACTAACAGTAGTTTACATTCAACTTTAATTCAATGTGTACTAATTGTATGTCTTTATCAGAATGTCCTTAATTAGCAAGTAATTGTTGGAAATAAGAACTAAAGTTTCAAGATGATGAGAGAATTTTATATTTATTAGCCCCTTCTATTAACCAAATGAAAAAAATTATTATGTACTGTACAAAGTGCATTTGACACAACTCTAAGCGCTCTCAACTTTTTTCCTCATGTTTCCTTTCCTTTATAAACTTGTCATTTATCTTAATTAATCTAGCTAAAACCCTTTTCCTCCTAAAATACTCCATTAAGGTAATTTTTTGTGCTTTTAGGTGCATTGAAGGCATGGCCAGGCTCAAGCATGAATACAACTCTCTGAAGGAAGGTCTCAATAACATTTCTCAGGTAATGGTTACTTTGAACTTTGATCTATTAGGTTTAGTACATGTAGTGTGACACCTTGAGTAGTTTGCATTGGATTAGATTATATAAGTGTGTTTTGTGAGTATGTGTTGAGTACTACATTATGTGTGTACTAGGTTGAATTGGGCTATATAAGTGAAGAACTCTTAAGTGTAACTTGATCAGTCTTTTAGGGTATAGTGTAAATGTGACTTAATGTTTTTCTCCGGTCATTACATTTGATATACATATAAAGTGGAATATCTTATCATATACAAGATATAGTACTCATGGTGCATATTAATATACATAACCAAACCCTAAAAATCTTGTAGAAATACAAGGAATAAGTCTTTGGGATATATTAGAGAAAGAGAAAAACTCAAAGAGGTAGACATTATTAAAAACCAAATAATATGTAAAAGCAGCACATGTTTCATACTTGAATCTTGTTATTGATGGTCATGCACTCATTTGGCTTCAGTTAAATGTTTTTTGTTAAATTCTTTAGATCAATGCATTGAGATATATAAAATTTAATACAAAATAATCTAACCTTATGTGTGTGTGTGTGTCTTAGATAATTAAAATTAGGACTTTGCTTAATCCACTATCTTGAATATCTGATTCATTTTTCAAGAAAACCATAAAATGTTTTTTGAGTGAGATGAAACTTTAACGTAGCAAAAGAAAAGGTAATATTGAGGAAGAGGTTGCAAGCTCAAGGTTAATTACTTGAAGCACAAGTATGTAATGTCATCAATTCTCAAAATTAATTTAGATCCCTTCAACGATCCAGTAGTCTGAGTTCTTTGAATAAATCTATTTCTATCAATTTTATTTTGGTTGTGTATTTTTGTTATGTTGTGCAGCTACTTGTATATGGTATTTTATGCTTGCTTAACAACTTTGTTATTCATTACAGATCGAGAGGCAAATTATTGCCAATGCTCAAAGGGGACGCCAGTAGAGAGCTGGCCTGTATTTGCTCCTTCTGGTGCATCTATTGAAGATCAAAGAGAAGGAGCATCTACTGAAGATCAAAGTCTCCGTTTTTATATGCTGTCTTTTAATTCAATAAATTGGCTCACTAT
Organism: Quercus variabilis; assembly: GCA_030445155.1. Classification (NCBI taxonomy): domain Eukaryota; kingdom Viridiplantae; phylum Streptophyta; class Magnoliopsida; order Fagales; family Fagaceae; genus Quercus; species Quercus variabilis. The sequence goes on along the minus strand of CP129445.1, from coordinate 16,205,176 downwards.
AAGTGAGTCTGGTTTCAGCTGTGTGAGAACAGTTCAGTGACTTGTTTTATTATCTTTGCATGTTTGAACATCTGTATTGCCCAATATCATTGGGTCTTTTATCAAATTTTAAGACTGCTTCCTTGCCATTCATATGGTGATGAGTGAGGTGTCAAGTTTCAAAGGTGAAAATCATGACCTCTCACGTCACTTAAGAACAAAACCATGCAGGCTTGGCTCCTTAAAGTGGACAAAGAGCTTGTGGCGGAAAAAAATCCCCCCCATATATATATATATATATATAATAAACAATAAGTTAGAATTCATTAGCTACTAATAAAAAGAAAATAAATAAATAAATTTTAATAGAAAAAAAAACATTTAAATATACATAATGAATGTGTAATGTATATTTTTATGCTTTAAAAATTGCTTTAAAATTTTATATTTGAATACGTGGAAGAGAATCGACTCTTCTAACACTCCAAGACTTACCTAAAGCTGCATTTGTTGGTTTGGACAATTGCATTTGTACCCAATAGAATTATGCTGAAATAAGAGTCAACAAAATAAATAGTAAGTGGAAGAATGCGCCAAAATAATGTTTAATTATCTTTGGATACTAAAACTCGTTTAGAACTTGAAGACTTTGAAGCTTAAGCGCAGATGATGAGGTATGTAGACTCTTGTCTATATTTTAAAAACAAAGGATGAAGAGGTATAAATGGCCTACTAAATTCATATGTTGACATTTCAATTTCATATTTCCCTATTCTCAAATTTGAATAAAGATTAAAATATGTCTATAGGCTCAAAATAAGACAAAGACAACATTCGTATGTTTATGTTTATATTTACAAATTTTTTTTTATAAATATTAACTAAAAAATAATATGTAATTTTTATAACCCTTCAATATTTCTAATTTTTTATGAAAATTATACAAGAAGTTAGAATTAATTGGGCTATTTATAAATATATATATATATATATATATATATAATATTTGATATTATTTTTGGGGCCTAATTTTGAGGGCATATGAATGCTACCACGGCTGCCAACTAAATGGCTCTCTTGGCTTCTATTCGGTATGGTCTGGGCTATTATTTCTTCAAAAAGTTTTTTAAAGTGATCTAGCAAGGCAACGCATACCAACACAAACTTTTTGAGTCACATATTCAAAATGAAATCCCATTGCAGACTTTGAGCAAGCAATAGATGGACAATAGCCGATTTGTTACGTTGATTTGAAGTAGTCCTCCGAAATCATAGATGAAGTAGGTAAAAATGCAGTTATGTAGAAGCCTAACAAAGACGATAAATCTTTTTCTTCTACCTTGGTGGTGTTTCTCTTTCTTAAAAGGTCCTTAAAATAAGAACTAGAAATAATCTTACACCACACTTTCAAAACCAATTTACCATCACACAGTACTTGCGACCAGAGAAGGATCTCAATGAGAAGTTCACTCTCCACTGACCTGCTTGCGTTGTTAATAGAAATAGGTCAGAAAGAACAACCGTGTTTGTTTTTATTCTTATGATCATCAGTAAGAATTTTCATAACCATGTCATTAACATTTACATGGTTTAATGGTACGGATTGTTACTTTTTAAGAACCATGTTAATAATAGAAATAGGTTAATATATAAGACAGCAAAAGGAGGAAGGAGGATAAAAGAAGAAAAAAAAAGGATTTTTCAAATATGAAAAACAGAATAAATATATTTAAAAAAAAAAAAAAAAAAACAAACAAACAAACAAATAAAAATCATGATAATTTTAATTATTTTGAAAACTGAAAAGGCATGAATTAGTTTACATGAATAGTACCATTTAAAGTGTATATTGTAGGCAAAGATGTGGAAGAAAGTGTACAATCATTGAGAAAATAATATCACACAAGGAGAAAATGTGACTTCTAAAATAGTGAAATTTCTATTACACACACTCACTTACACACCTTATACAATACAAAGAAAATACCTTTTTTTTACACACCCAGTTTTTTAAATTAAATTTTGTGCAAAAGTGGTGAGTGTGTATACTATGTGTGTAAGTTAGTGTGCCAAATAGACAATGCTCTTTGAAATAAGCCACGATTTTTTACACACCCAGTTTTTTAAATTAAATTATGTGCAAAAGTGGTGAGTGTTTATTTTATGTGTGTAATTTAGTGTGCAAAATAAGCAATGCTCTTTGAAATAAGTCGCGATATTTATTTTATTTTTTATGAGTGTGTATACTATGTGTGTAATAGTGAAATAAATTAGCCAAAAAAGTGAAGTATCTTGGTCCTGCTTGACAAACAGAGACTGAAATTCCAAGAGTGATGAGGAATAGAATTACAATATATTTTTTTTCTTAGAGGACCTAGGAAGGGATGAATTTATAAACTAAGCATTAGGGTTTAGCGATGCTACAATTGGCTGGTGTATGTTGAGGCTAGGGGGACCATGGTCCATGGCCAGTCCCAAAATAAATTTTTGATTTAAGAGAGAGAGTATAATGGTCCATATGGTGAATCAGTAATCGGTGTTTTATCACATTTTGAAATTGCTTCCTTTCCTTTCTCAACTGTTGTTATAGCCGCAAACTATTTTACAACATTTTTACAAAATATTGATGTAGCAGATTCTTACTGGATCTCATCTAGCTCACAACTAACATTACTTTTTTATTGATCAATAATTCACATCAGCAGTTTATAAAAAAGTTTGTGACTTTAGTGTTCCATTGAACTCTATAACTCACCATTCTTCTTGCTTTTAGAAGGGAAGTATCATTTGAGTTAAAGTTTACTAGAGTAATTAGTTTGCAATAATTGCTTGATGACCATCATCACTCATCAGGTTCAGTCAGTTGGGCACAAGGCAAGATGGATTTATTATTTGTCTAATCTTTCGAATTATCATCCTTTCGCTTCACTTTTAAAACCTTAAGTTGGTTTCAAAATAATGTGAAAGTTAAAGAAGGAATTACGAGCCTCAAACTTTGCAAAAGGCTGAGATGAGAAATCACTATGCTATTGCTAACTACATCACCACCATTAGAAAACGAAAAACCACAACAATAGAGTTCAATATACATGTAACTTAGTAATGGGGGCGCCCACAGGCCCCACACACATTGTGATTAGAAATCAATTGTAGAGGTCAAGAAAAAAATTTAGAATACACTCACATATTAAGCACATAATCTTTATGTCTCTCTGCTTTTCTTTTCGTTTTTTAAAGAGGGCATTAAAGGCTGATGATAGTAATCATACAGATGGATTTAGTTGGATAATTAAGTGCTTTTGAAACTCTGATACCTGTATGGAAAACCAAAATGTAGATTAATGCTACATAAGTGTACATTGGACATACATGGTTGTTTGTGAAGTTGTTAAACTCATATTAAGTCGCTTAGAGCATTAGTATTGGGGGTGTAAAAACACCTCAGTTGTTATTTTAGCAAGTAACAAGCCAAAAATCAGCAACATACGGATATGGGTTGCTATTTATTTTTAGCAACTACAAACAGTTGGTTGTTTTTACAGTCTGCTGCAATTTTGATTCCAACCCTACAAGACAGGTTACCACCAAATTGGTAAGCCTGGAAATTGTCCTCTTGACAACTCGAAATTCGGTGTCGATGCATGCATTTTATTCTCCCCCAAAGAGATAACACAACACAATCACGACCAAATTTAAAGCAACCAACTTCAAATGTGAATGTTTCAAAATTTAAAATATGAGCACGAACAATAAATAAATTTTTTTTTTTTTTATAAAGAAAGCTGATTGGGACATTTTCACAAACACTTCGTACGCACTCATTGATGTGCCTGAAATTTCGACACAGCCACTTGCAACCAATATGTACAATTCTCCACTGTTCCCTCCAAGCTCCTAGGCATCAAGGAATATTTTTAATTATATCAATCAAGTACACAATAAGAACAGCAAATCATACTACAATCTAATTGCACAATTTTACGTGATCAGTGTAGAAATTGAAAATTTTCGAAAATTAAGACGCCGCGAAACCCAGTTCCATAAAACCCACCACCCCTAAATCGGAATCGTAGCAAAAATCTCTGAGATTTTATGCTCTATTCGGATTTAGAGGTGGTGGGTGCTGTGATGTGGGGTTGAGAGAGGGGTTTGAAAGACGAGAGTTCACAAGAATGTTATAGGTGCGACAAAGCGTTGTTTTGATAAGACATATAAATAGTAAGTTCGCTTTAGAAGCAACAAGGGTCCATAGCTCAGTGGTAGAGCATTTGACTGCAGATCAAGAGGTCACCGGTTCGAACCCGGTTGGGCCCTTTCTCTTTTTCCCATATTTGTATAATTTTCTTTTTAGAACGAACAGCACATTGAACAATTCATTTTTATTTATGCCCAGAAGGGCCAGAACTCCACGTGCATCTCCAAGCCAGGCTCAAGTTCAAGGCAAAGCACCATCAGATAATGAAATAGTTGAGCTTTTTTTTTTATTACAACAAGTGAGAATGAGAGATTTAAACTACAATTCTATTTATAAAAGAAACCAAACAATACCACTGAACTACAAAACTCTTGCCTTAGTTAAAAAGTTAAGATTCATAACATTACAAAAATTAGGAGTGGAATTATCAAAAAAGATCGTAGGACCAAAATGATCTTCCGATACTTTAACATAATTTTCCATTCTAGTTAGTTTTCCAACTTCTTGGATAATCAATTGCAGATTTAGATGTTCAAAGTTCAATTATTTTGGTTTTTTATTCGATCTAGTATTGTTGTTTTTTACAACAAAATTAATTTAACCGAATCAACAAATAACATTTAACTTTGAATATATGCAAATTAATGTGTATAGTCCAATGACAAATCCTCTACTTAAAATCCTCTCCAAATTCAATTACAAAGATTGCCTTGTTCTTTGTTGTATAATAATATCTCTCTTTGAATTCTCGTCACTTTCTTATATCTTTTAGAATGAGAGTATACACATATATATTGATGGAAGTGAGCATAGAGGGGACGGAAAAGGAGAGGCTGAAGCTTTAAGGACAAAGTCCCTTGATATGGGCTGCTGGAGTGCCACCTTAATAGCATGGCGGTTGCCATGTCCATCACTCATGGAAAAGGAATAGGAGCATGGCAAAAGAATAGAAGCATAACATTTTTCTTTCTTCCTTTCTTTTTTAACTCAAAACAACGTTGTTTTAACCCTTGTATGTACACACTCCCTAATAGGAATTATTTCATTTCTCAACCCTTCTTCTTCATCTCTCTCTCTCTCTCTCTCTCTCTCTCTCTCTCTCTCTCTCAACCCATGTGCCAATGCTAGTACTATTTTTGCTTCTTCCATGGACAATATGGTGAACAAGGCCTCCCTTTGGAAATAATGATATCACCAGTTGAAACATAAAAACCTTTTATCTAAAATTCGTTAGTCATTATCAAGTCTTGTCAAGAAAAAATTTAAATCTAAAAATAAGACCCCAAACAAATTTTCTAATTATTACTTCTAATTCTTTCTATACACACAAACACACACAATAAGAATTTGATATCCACCTTCATCACACTCTGCAATTGTATCTGTATTGAGTTTGTTTTGTTTTTGTTTGAATTTCAATTTTTTTGGTTTTCTGTGTGTCCTTAATAGCATACGTTAGAACTTAGAAGAAATCAATTTCACCGTTTCTGTCTTGGTCGGTACAGTGCCCTTTCATGAGAATGCTGGTAATTTTCGATTGCTGATATGGCAAAAACCAAAACATTCTAAACCCTTCCCCACAGGACCAACTGAACCAATCACTGCCTCAATTAAGAGGGACCAAGGACAGCCTTGTTTTTTATTTGATTAATTTCAACTTTTTAAAACTTACTCTTTTACAAAATACTATTGTACTTTTTAGACAATGTGCCTTCAAGAAAAAATAATTAAATAAACTCTTCGATACATACCTTAAGATTGGAATGATTTATTTGTACCATTTGCTAACGTCTAAAAATTTAGTACCACAATTGCCTCATTGCCTGCACAATTGCCTAATTGCTTGCACATATCCACTAACCAATTAGGCAATTCAACGATGGTAAGCATAGTGATGGCCACCAGCATAATTAGGATGTGCCTGAAGAGCATTTAATTGAAATTCGAACGATATCCTACCCTTGACAAGTAACTTCGATTTCTAATATTATCCCAGGATGACAACGTGGATCATAAGACCATTTCAATTCCTTAGAGCATTCACATCAGCTCATGCATTATACACATCCATTTTTACACTAAAAATTTACTTTTTCTATTTTACACATCCACTTTTACAAAACACCCACATCAGTTTATCTATTCTATCCCTTCTTTTATTTAAATAATCAATTTTATCCATTTTTTTTATTATTTCTCTCCACTACCAGCGGTTAAATACACGGATCTCTCTTTTTCTTCACATTTTTTCTGATTTCTTATTCTCTCTCTATACCCATCTCTCTACTCTACCCATCTCCATACCCATCTTCATTCCCACACATCACTCTCCCTCACAGCTCCGGCCCACTCCTCACAGATCCGTCTCCCTCACAGCTCCGGCCCACTCCTCACAACTCCGTCTCCCTCACAGCTCCGGCCCACCCCTCACAGCTCCGACCCACTCCGATCCCACCCCTCACAGCTCCGATCCCACCCCGACCTACCCCTCACAGCTCCGATCCCACCCCTCACTCTCCCTCACAACTCTAATCTCACCTCACAGCTCCGATCCAACCCCTCACTCTCCCTCACAGCTCCGATCCACACATCAATGAGCTCCGATCTCACCTAGCTCCGATCCCACACATCAACGAGCTCCGATCGTTCCAGTCAAGCTCCGATCAGTATCTTTGTTGTTTGTCCATGTGGGTTTGCTTGTGTGTGGGTGTGTTTGTGTGTCTCGTGTTTTTTTTTTTTTTTTGAGCAGGTGAATCTCTGTATTGATCGGAGCTGTGTGTGAATGTGTTTGTGTGTGGGTGTGTTTGTGTGTATCTGAGAGAGAAAAAAAAAAAGATGAGAAGTGGTGAAGTTACTGAGGTTGTTAAGCATGGAGAAGAGAGAGAAAAAATGAGCGAAAGAAATTAATAAAATAATCTATACACGAGTTACAGTAACCGTGTAAATTTACACGGTTACTGTAACTCGTGTATAAATATACACGATTTTAGACATTTTTAGAAGGACTGATGTAGTGTAATTTTGAGGCAAAATGTGTAACAACTTCTTTTTCTATTTTACATGATTTTACATACACTGGTACGAATGCTCTTACAGCCAAGCACGACTCGTGCACAGAACTGCTCATGCCACTTTCACCTAAGCAACAGTAACCTGTAGCACATTTCGTTGGCATCTCTTCTTGGAGTTTCCACCGAAGATATCCACCCCCCCCCCCCCCCTCCAATTATTGATGTACCAAAAAATAGTAAGATAAAACTAACACGAACAAACAAATGCAGCACTAAACTTATTTGCGAGGCATTCCAACCCCGTGCACGTTTGGCATAAGAGGCTAATCTTGCATTCCAACTCTGTTCTTGACTGGCATAAGAGACTACCAACAATCGTCTTTTGCATCCCAAACAAAAAGGCAAACCTAACACGCCCATAGGCATGATGAACTCAATCGACCCACTATCAAATGGACAACTAATAATCAACTCACGATAATGGGCAACATAATCTCTCGTTAAAGAAGCATTCAGACAAAATGAAAACATTCACAGTTAATCAATACCCTGCACTTGCAGTTGCCACAAACTATAAGAACCTCAACAACATTGAATTTAAGAGAACCATAACTCAAATGATGAAATCCAAAAATTTGGCAATTATAACTAAAATGTTTGACAGAAATCCAAAATTTAATAATTATAAAAGAAATGTCTTATATAACTTTGTTATCCAAGCCAAAAAATACCATAGCTCATAAACATCTAAAACCATATCCAACTACAGACAAAAACTTGTAACATTCTATCAAAAGCACTAGATTAAAAGAGCCTTCATACACACTACCAGCCAGTCCAATCTCTTAGTCAAAGAGGCTGAAACCCATATCCTGCAGTAAAACAAACAAATTTTTAAGTTAGCAAAATGAACAAACCTCTTTACCAGTTTTTTTAAAATAAGACAAGACAGAAACAATTAAGGTTTTGCTCATTGTGATGAAGAATGTAATAAAATATTACGTCATCAGACTCCTCTTTCTCTTCCACTTTCTCCTCTTTCTTCGACTCAGCAGCAGCAGCTTCAGGGGCAGCTCCACCAGCACCGCCACCAGGTGCAGCAACAGCAATAGCGCCGCCACCAGAAGGCACTGATGACAACTTCTCCCTACCAGCTGCAATCAGCTCTGTGATATCTTTTCCCTTGACTTCAGACAAGAGCAACTCAATTCTATCATCATCAGCTTCAGCCCCAACTGAAAGACAAACAAAATTCATTTCCTTTAGCAAAACTTCAAAATCTTATCATCCAAATTGAAATTCAACAAAGAATCAGCTGCAAATCACTAAAACTACACAACGATAGTGTCTCAAATTTAATTCTCTGTTCTGGAAAGCTTTAATATGTGTACCCTTGTTGTACTGGTAGGTACTTCAATCTTTCAATATACATCATCGAACAAAAAAACAAGCACTAGAAACACGCTTTAATGCAAAGCATATAAGTTCATCTCCATTTGCAAATATTTTACATCGAATCAAAACCATATTCATAAAACACAATTCCAATAAAATGTTAACCAACTTTGTCTAAAGATTATTTCCAACTCAGATAATTGGACCATATACACCCCAATAGAGCATCCAAATTAAACAGAAACAAATCGGAAAAAAATCCGTTCATATCATATAATTATTTGACATATAGCTCCCAATAGTTACAAATCAAACAAAACCATATTCATACAAATCTACAGCAAAACAGTATAACACTTCTCATACGACCAGTTAAATCTTACCATAATTATGCATCAACCAAATAATTGCACCAAAAAACTTATGACCCAAAGCAAAACACAAATTAAAACAGCGGAAATCTTAACATTTAACAAGAGGGAACGCATTTTCTTTAAATACCCATAAAGAAACTGTTCTATTATTAATTTCTTTATTCATTCTCGGTAAACACACCTTTACGAAAAAATAGCTAGAACAAAAACATGCAAATCAAACATTCATAAATACAAAAACCCGTAGACAGAAACATGATACTCATAAAACTATATAGCCAGTAACCTAAACAAATACACATGTGAACCTCAAATGACATTTCTATAAGAAACAGAAATGCAAACTATAACGAAAACAAATTGCTTGAAAATCGTTATAATTGAGAGAATCAGTCATACAAACCTGATCCGAGGATGTTCTTCAAGTCATCAGCGGAAGGAGTTGTGTTGCCTCCCAACACGGCCAACAAGTACGCAGCGACAACCTTCATTTCTGCTAAATCGAACAAAAGAACAATCTTAGCCAATCAATATCAAACTTATACATTCACAGAGAGAGAGTGAGAGAGAGAGAGGAGTACTTGGATTTGAGACTTGGATGCGCAGAGGCTGCTTTGAGCTGATGGAGTTTTTGTGGAGACCTAGGGTTTATAGAAGAGGAACTGGCAGGGTTCGGTGGGTAAGGAATATATATAGCTAGGGTTTGAGCTTATTGTGATGCTGCCTGGTTTTGATTGAATCGTGTCCGTTCATTTTTATTTTACTTTTTTTAATTCTGTTCCATTTATTGTCCCTTTATGATTTTTTTTTTTTTTTTTTTTTTTTTAAGTTTGGATAAAAATTAAAAAAATAATACTAGAGATATAGACTAAAATATTGTCTTTTAATCTCAACTCTTGCATTATCTAATTTTATGACTTTTTTTAACTTTTCACATTTACATTTTTATTTTCTTACTCTCTCATCTCTCATGTGAAATAGCATTTGTATTAGACAATGCAAAACAAAAAAAAAAACAAAAAAAAGTTCTATGGTCATATTTAAATCATAAACTCACCCACATCAGTTAAGCTAAATGTTTGTAAATATTACAAAGTTGCTATAATAACTGTGTAAATTTATATTTGCACTATTTGTTTTGCATTTAGCTTTTTATTCTTTCTTTACGTATCTCAATAGTAAATGATGGTTATTGTATGTGAAAATTACAAATAATTTTAAAAAATTAAGAAAAATTGATATTTTAAATATAGTGTACAATAAGTAATTTAATGTGAAATAAAGTATTTTGAAAAGTAAATATGTAAAATATAAAAAAATAAGTTTTTAGGTATAATTTTATGACTTTTTGAACTTTTCATATTTACATTTTTTACTTTTTCACTATTATATATTTACCCTTCAAAATCCAACTATATCTTTATATTTTGTGTAAATTTTAAAAATTCAGTCATTGAATTATATGTTCTTATTATATTCTTATATATATCGGGGAAAAAAATTAAGACATTATAAATTATGTTAAAGACATGTTTTAAGTATAAATTATATATATATAATTAAATTCAAAGAATAACCCATATATATTTATATACACATAGAATGTGTTTGTAACGTGATTTAACATATGTTATTTTTCTTACATTTAACAAAATATTTGCATCAAGTATATATATAACACTTTCTCAATATATATATATATATATATATATAACACTAATAAAAATTAATGTGCCAAATAACGTGTTAAATTAAATGAACCTATAATTTTTTTTTTTTTTTAGTAAACAATAATACTTATTAGAACACACACGAAAAATAGTAATATTAGTGTTTTAAACTAGATTTATAATACATTACATAATCAGAGTATAACTACAAAATGGTCTGAAAGTTCAATATGTGTATAAAAAACCCTTGAACGTTTAGACCTCAAATTATAAAATATCAATTTAAGCTTATAATCAAACAATTAATTTGCGGAACATGAATATAAGCCAATCACATAATTGATAACTAATCTAAGCCAAATATAAACACATCCATAGCAGTAAATATAAGGCAAAGATAAAGGGAAGAAAGATGCAAACACACGAACAACACACGATGTGTTATCGAAGAGAAAACCTAAGTTCTCGGCGTAAAACCTCTTCGCCGCCTTCCAAGCAGTCAAATAATCCACTAAAGAATGTAGTTGAGATACATGAACAGCAGAAGATCCTCCAAGCCTAATATACCCAAGTACCTAAGCCCTCCAAGTTTCTTGTTCCAACGAGGTTACGCCGAACCTATTTCTTCTTTAGCTTCCCGGATTCCGCTACTAGACCATAGCATCAACCAATGTATATTGGTTCCTTCCAAACTATTTCCCTTAGCACCAAATGAACCTTCTCATAGATGTGGGTGTGGTAAGAAAAGGATTTGGTCAATAACCTCTCAAGGGTATGACAATGGAGAGGAAGAGAGTAGAGGAATTTGTAGAGACTCTAAGATAAAGATTTGGGATGAGGTAATCTTGTTTTTCTCTAGGGTTTCTCTCACAAAATTTTCTTTGAAAGCTCTCACAATTTAGTGGGTATAAGGGTCTATATATAGTGGTGTGTATTTGGAATACGAAGAATCAGTTTTTGCCAAACAGGGCTGATTGGCGGCTTGACCTCCGGCTTGTCCAAGTTGCGAGTTCAAGTCGCGACGTAACGGCCTGGCCAGTTTGGGACTTTTGTCCTGTAATGCGACAGCTGGCGCAACCCTTCAGCTTCCCTGTGTACTTTTCACGTGCCTGCATTTGGCAACTTACCAATTGCGAGTCCTAGCCGCAAAACTCTGCTTCTTGCAGATACTTGAGCTTTTCTTTACACTCTCTTCACACACTACTCTTACATGAATCTCACCTAAATACAGGGTTACTAAGTGCTAAATTACAAGCAAATTAGCACGGAATAAAGCAAACAAGATGATTGATAAATTTCAACCTTACATGGTCTAACATTTGTAGTTGTAAATTGTGGTTATAAACAGCGGACACTAAACACACACAATCAATGTAGAATAAACATCCCAACTTTTTTTTTTAGTAAACAACAATACTTATTAGAATACAAATGAAAATAATAATATTAGTGTTTTAAACCAGATTTATAATATATTATATAACTAGAGTACAACTACAAAATGACCTAATTTTTGTAGTTGTAGATTGGGGTTACAAACAGCGGACACTAGACACACAAAACCAATGTTGGATAAACATCCTTACTTTTTTTTTTTTTTTTTTTTTTTTTTCTATTACCAATGTGGGATAAACATCCTAACTTTTTTTTTTTTTTTTTATTTAAGTAAACAGTAATACTTATTAGAACATGTGCAAAAATAGTAATATTAGTGTTTTAAACCGAGTTTATAATACATTACATAATCAGAGTATAACTACAAAATGGTCTTACCTTTGTAGTTGTAGACTGAAATTATAAATAGCGGATACTAGACAAACATAACCAATGTGGGATAAACATTCCAACTTTTTTTTTAGTAAATAATAATACTTATTATAATACACACAAAAATAGTAATATTAGTATTTTAAATCGGGTTTATAATACATTTCATAACTAGAGTACAACTACAAAATGGCATAACCTTTGTAGTTCTAGATTAGGATTATAAACAGTAGACACTAGACACACACAATCAACGTAATCAAAGTACAACTACAAAATGGTCTAACATTTATAGTTGTAGACTGGGATTATAAACGGCGGACATTAGACACACACAATCAATGTGGGATAAACATCCCTACTTTTTTTTAAAGTAAATGGTAATACTTATTAGAACACGCATGAAAATAATAATATTTGTGTTTTAAACCAGGTTTGTCATGCCCCAAACCCAAAAGGGTCCAAAGCATGAGAAAAACATCTCAAGATTACCTGTAAATTTTTTCTTTTTGGCAAATCAAACTATAAGAGATCTTTATTTTTCTTTCTTTTCCAAATGATAAGAATATACAATCATACTAAAATCTCCACATTACAAGTTAGAGCTCTATAACACATTTACAAATAATAACTAAAAATCATGTGCCTCCACATAATACATGAATATATTACGAGGTCACAATCTTATCGAGAATAAGGACCTTAACATTGAGTCTAGGCCTACCACACAAAGGGCTAACAAACCTCGAGCGATCCACCTTCATTAAAATTAATTAAGGTCTCGTTGAACATAGCAAGATTGAATCACCAACCATTTACAGTAAAAGTCTCCAAATTTAACACAACACTTTAATCATCACCAAAGGAGTAAGCTCCATACCTAAGGTATAACTAATAAATTTGAAAAACTAATAGAGGGTGGGATGAGCTAACGCCCAGTAAGTAGCATAATTAATAGGGTGAGGGAAATGCAAGTCTCATGATAATAAACATTTTACAAAACATGTTTTAGTTTGAGAAATTTATAACTGAATCCTGCAATATCACTCTCAATAATAATGTAACAAAAATGACTAAATGATAAAACATAAAGTTTCTCAAAATAATACCATGAAACTATATACAATAATATGTGAGCATTAATAATATAATTCCAAAACCATAAAATCTAACGTACAGTAATTTATCACAAATATACCACACTACCACATAGACCGGTTAGGGGATCCATTCATTCACAACTAGCATGATATTGTCCTCTTTAGTATGCAGACTCCTGGCCCCATGGACAGCAGCCTCACCCATACCCTCAAGGTTTTTCTCTCCTCCCATGGGCAGCAAAGAAGCACGTCAAAGAGAACCTCTCTTACATGTGGTCTCTTGGCCCCATAGGTAGTAGCCTCACCCACATACAATCAAGGAACATCTTCCCCCCACGGGCAACAGGGAAGAACATGTCGTCTAAAGTGAAAAGGCACTGACCTAGATTTGATTCCGTTGTCACAAAAACTACAAAAATCAAATCGGGTGATCACCGGAAAATCACACATGGCATGGTGTTAAAATCACATAAAACTCACAGGTATACATTTCATTTCAGATACATAGTTTATAACCAGGTAGTTTTAGAAAAAATCTTAAATAATATAACTTTCACAAAATTTATAAGGTTTTCAACTTCTTTTTTGTCAAAAAGATTTTCTATCAATTTCCCACATAACAAGACAAAATAAGCATCTTAAAATTTTATAATATACCATAAAATCCAAGATTTCCTTATCAAAAAATAAATAAAAGATGCTCATTTATCTATATCAACAAATTCATGCATTTCTCCAAATGCAATACAAAATATGATGCATTTTCATGTATAATCATACATATATTAAGGTTACGACACGATAGTTTTTAGGAAAATGTAATTTCTATAGATAGTTTCCAAAAGCGTGTCTAAACCAAAAACAACATTTATGCAACATGTTTATTTTTCAAAAATCTCATTAAAAAACTACTTACCTTGCAATCCCCAAAAGCCTAATTCTCCAAGCTCCAAAAGTGATTAGCTAGGACCTAAGCAATATCAAGCAAACCTAGTATTTAGCCTCACAAATAATATTTTCCACTTTCAAAGTTTCTCAACCAATTAATTTACAAGGCATAGACTCTCATTATACTCATGAATCATTCAGTGTATTATCTCTAACATCAAAACCTCAACGTTTTATAAGTACTTCCCACAATATTTACACCACATCAACAAAAGATCCATGATACCAAAATCATAATATCCTCTAAAACAAATAATTTAAATCTTTGACTAGTTCCAAATAATCAATAAAAAGTATATTCACCATTTATTTCACATTAAAAAACCTAAACCCCCAAATCTTCACCACTTAGATCACCACCATTGATACAAACCATAAACCCACTCATTAAATAATTCCACCAATACAAAACCCATACATATAAACACATAAATATTACTTCCAATGCTCGTAAATCACATGGGTATCATTATTAAAGCTTAGATAAAAATAAACTCAAGTAAAAGTGTAAAACCCACCAAAAAGATTAGAAACTTTAACCTCAAATAAAAGGACTGAAGATGCTTATAGCTTCCTAAGGATTTTCCGGTGACATTGTCAGAAAAATGATGGTGGAGATGGTTGTACAGAGGTATTGGTGGGAGAGTGTGAGGGAGTAAAGAGAAGAGTGTTTGAGAGGAAAGAATAAAAAAAGAAAAGAGAGCAAGGAATGAATTGAGGCGGCCAAGAGAGAATAAGGTAGATTGAAAATGAGTGGTGAGGAAGTGATGTGGTAGGTGAAGCACGTGTGGTCCAAATCAGTACTGGAGCCCAGATCAATGGTTGTGAAGCCGAGCTCAGTGGTTCTCACACCTCTTTCTACCTCATCGTCTCTCTTTTCCTCTCTTTAAGGTTGATTTGGAAGTTTTTAGCTTAGAATTTTTGTAGATTTGATGTTAAGGCTTTGGTGGTTGTTGGGAAATTTTGGAAGATTTGATTCGATGGTGTTGCTTTACTAGTTGCTTGGTTTTTATTCTTTTGCTTTGATTTGATGTTCATATTCTTTGATTTGGTGGTGGTGATTTGGGTTTTTTTTTTTTTTTTTTTTTTTTTTTTTGCCAATAAAATTTATGGGTTTGAAGGCTAAGGTTTGCTTTGCTAGAGATATGGGTTTGGGGTTTGGTTCTTTGCTAGAGATTGATTATGGGGAAGAACATGAAGAACAACTTCAGTCCTTAGAAAAAAATAATGAAAAGTAAAAAAAATTAAATTAAATTAATTTTTGTTTTTTCATTTATTTTCTTTTTTGGTTTAAATTTTTTGACATGACTTTTTATAAAAAATTAAAATGATGACATGGCATATAGAAATGCCAAATAATATTTTTTTTAATAATATTTTAATCGCCACATCAACGCCACATTAACTAATAGGGTGTTCTGTCTGCCACCTAAGCTTTTCCCGTTAGTTGGCTAATGATAAGGACTTAAATGTCACGCGTTAATTAGTTTAGGGAGTAAAAGTGGTAAAATTAAAATGTAGGGACCAAAATGAAAAAAGCGCAAAATGTAAGCACTAAAAGTACATTTACACCTATGTCTTTTTAGGAAAAGAAAATAACATATGTTAAACCATGATACAAACATATTTTTATGTATGTGTGTATTTATGTATATAAGTTATTCTTTGAATTTATTTTTTTATATATATTTAGACTGGTCCATCCTGAAGAAATTTTATGACTTCACCACTACATATACATATGTAATTTATACTTAAAACATGTCTTTAACATAATTTATGATGTCTTAAAAAAAAAACATAATTTACGATATATGTAAGGAGAAAGTTTAAGGACAACAAACATAATTTACATGTTAAATTAAATGAACCTATAATATGATAATAATCAAATAATTTTAAATAAATAAATAAATAAACTCATATAATGTGTTACTATAAAATAATAACCTATAACTTGTTTTTAAAAACAGACGAGTTTATTTTCTCAAAAAAGTGAAAAACTTATCTCTCCCCTTCTTTTATTTCCATATGTAAGAGAAGACTCATTCCACCCTCGTGCTTCTCTCTCCCCTTCATCCCATGAAATTCAGGATTTCCAATTCATCGTCTTTACTCTGAAACTAATTATGATGAACCTAATTGCACCATCAGAAAAGTTGTTCACGATTAAAAAATCACTTAAAAGACTTCAAAATTATGGCTAGGATTCGGATTCCCTGGATAATTTCTATTGTCATGAGCATCACATGGGCTCATACATGTGATCAACGTAGGCTCAATTAAAATAACCAAGGATTTTGAATCCGAGTCATAATTTTGAAGTTGTTTGAGTGCTTTTTCCACAAAGTAACCCTTCTTCCTAGCCAATCAAAAATGAGTCCTCCAAAGCAAGCACTAATTACTATTGTCATGTTTGTCGTTACCTTGTATCCACTTGTGTTGACACACCAAATCAAAATACTCGCAAAAGAACACCATCACATCGTGATAGATATCTATAACAAAGCATATGACTATCAAAACCACAAGACTTTAAAAAAAAAAAAGTTGACCAATTCATGTTGATGCAGAGCATATAAAATAGAACTATTTGAAAGCACTCCAAAGAGAAATACTAAAAGAAAGCCTAAATGTCCATAAGTTGATTATGTCATCAAATCATCAAACGTTGTTGATTATGTATACATTGGTATAATACCTTTGATTGGAAATGACGCAATTCACCAATTTGCAACGGGGACACTACCTCAGATTGTTTAAATTAGTATTCAATTTTTTGGCATATTGGAGATTCAATATTAGTGGGATTGGTTCGATAGAAAATTGGCTATCCAATCTTTAAATTAATCACCTCATCAGAATAATTAATTTGGAGGATATCGCATTTTATTTTTCTTCATTGTTATCTCTATTTGAGCGTGCTTAATCTCTATATTTATGTCCTTGAAAAGAACGGAATGCTAGTAGAGGAAACTCGGATGCTCGTCCTCGAGCACTAAAAGAAGCACATGCTCCTCAAATTCTAGAAGAAGCATACGCAGCAATCTAACCCTCCATTCAAAGAATCTTCTAACTTAATCGAACATTCTTTGCACAAAACCAAGAAGCATGGTGATGGCAACAACTCAGATGACGTTTTTAAATTAAGCCAAAGCAACGAGCATAATTATAGCATATTTGATGATAAATGGTTTTTTTTTTTTTTTGTGAAGAAAACAATTATATAAAAGCACTACAAACATAAACATAACCAAGAGTATATATGTTTTTATATTATTTTGTACTAAGAAATGCAAGTCATTTCTTATTTGAATATAAACATGAGATAAATGTAAGGAGAAAGTTTAGAGACAACAAACGTAATTTACGTGTTAAATTAAATGAACCTATAATATGATAATAATAAAGTAATAAAAAAACTCTAATGTATTACTTTAAAATGATAACCCTTGTTTTTAAAAAGAGACATGTTTATTTTCTCAAAAAAGTGAAAAACTTATCTCTCCCCTTTTCGTCTTTCCATACATTAGAGAAGACCCATTCCACCCTCATGCTTCTCTCTCATTTTCATCCCAGGGAATTCAGGATTTCCAATTCATCATCTTTACTCTGAAACTAATTATGATGAACCTAATTGCACCATTAGAAAAGTTGTTCACGGTTGAAAAATCACTAAAAATACTTCAAAATTATGGCTCGAATTCGAAATCCTTGGTTAATTTAAGTCATCATGTGCATCGCAAGGCTCATATACGGGATCAAAGTAGACTTAATTAAATTAACCAATGATTCTGAATCTGAGTCATAATTCTGAAGTCTTTAGAGTAATTTTTCCGCAAATAAAATTGTAGCCCTTCCTCTTAGCCAATAAAAAAGGAGTCCTCCAAAGCCAACACTAATTACTATTACTATGTTTGAAATTACCTTAACTATATCTAGCATCCACTAGTGTTGGTGCTCCAAGTCAAAACGATCACAAAAGAATGCCATCACAGCATGATAGACAATTTCTACAAAAAACATATGGCTATCAAAACCACAATTCTTAAAAAAGAAGTAGACTAATGCATGTTGATGCAAAGAATATGGAAGAGGACTATTAAGCACTTGATCATCCAAAGAGGATTACTAAAAGGAAGCCTAAATGTCCATAAGTTTGATTATGTCATAAAATCATCAAACTTGGTTAATTATGTATACATTGGTATAATGCATTTGATTGCAATTGGCACAATTCACCCATTTGCAATAGGGATACTGTCTCAGATTGTTTAAATTAGAATTCAATTTGTGGGAATATTTGCGATTCAATATTATTGGGATTGGTCCTATGAACAATTGACTATTTAATCTTTAAATTAATCACCTCGTATAAATAATTGATTTGGAGGATATCACTTTTTGTTTTTGTTTTTTCACTATTATCTCTATTTGAGCACACTTAAACTCTATATTTGTTTACTTTAAACGAATGGAATGCTAGTAAAGGAAACTCGGATGGTATTTGAAATAGTCCTCGAGCACTAAAAGAAGCACACGCTCCTCAAATCTAGAAGAAGCATACGCTATAATCTAAGCCTCAATTTAGAGGATCTTCCAGCTTAATCGAACATTCTCCATGCAAAACCAAGAAGCATGGTGATAGAAACAATCCAAATGATGCTTTTAAATTAAGCCAAAGCAATGAGCATAGTAATAGCATATTTGATGATAAATGGTTTTTTTTTTTTTTTTTGGGGGGGGGTGTTGAAGAAAACAATTATATAAAAGCACCATGAACATAAACATTAACATAACCACGAGTACATATGTTTTTATATTATTTTTTATTTAGAAGCATAAGTCATTTCTTTTTTAAATATAAACATGTGATAAATGTAAGGAGAAAGTTTAGGGATAACGAACATAATTTATGTGTTAAATTAAATGAACCTATAATATGATAATAATAAAATATTAAAAAAAAAAATCTCATATAATGTATTACTTTAAAATGATAACCTATATCTTGTTTTTAAAAAGAGACATGTTTACTTTCTCAAAAACGTAAAAAATTTATCTCTCCCCTTCTCTTATTTCCATACGTTAGAGAAGACCCATTCCACCCTCATGCTTCTCTTTCCTTTTCATCCTAGGAAATTCAAGATTTCCAGTTCATCATCTTTACTCTGAAACTAATTATGATGAACCTAATTGCACCATCAGAAAAGTTGTTCATGATCGAAAAATCACTCAAAATACTTCAAAATTATGGCTCGAATTTGAAATCCTTGGTTAATTTAAGTCGTCGTGAGCATCACAGGGCTCATATACGAGATCAAAGTAGGCTTAATTAAATTAACCAACAATTTTGAATTCGAGTCATAATTCTGAAGTCTTTTGAGTAATTTTTCCGCAAATAAGATTGTAGCCCTTCTTCTTAACCAATTAAAACAGAGTCCTCCAAAGCCAACACTAATTACTGTTATTATGTTTGTAAATTACCTTGACTATATCTATCATCTACCAGTGTGTGGCGGTAAAGCCACTTTTGTTGACCAAAAGGATAAGAAGCAATTTAGCTTCTATATTAAGTCTTTGAATAGTCAAAGACGGTGGAGAATTGTGTTGTATATCAAGCTGTAAAACAGCTTGTATTCACATTAACTTCACCGCCATCTTCACCGTCTCTCTCCTCTATATGTACATGTCTTTTGTCTTCATAAAATCAATCCCAATTTTTGAAGGTAAAATCCTATTTTGGGTGGAAAAAAGAGAGAGACTTTAGAGAGAACAAAAGTGAGGTTTCTCCTAAATATTGTTTTTCCTTTATTAGAGAGAGTGTATTTTCTCCTATTATAAGAGAGAGTATTGTCATTTGTGCTCTCCTTTTTTAGAGAGAAATTGTTGTAATCCTTTTGCAATAGTGAAATCCTTCTACAAGTTGCCCGTGGTTTTTCTCCTAATTTGTTTGGGAGTTTTCCACTTAAAATTTTGGTGTTCATTATTTTTCATTTTTCTCATTTTTCTCATTTCTACTTCAGTTGTAATTGTGTGCCCCATACCACAACGTCCTAACACAGTGTTGGTGCACCAAGTCAGAACAATCGTAAAAGAATGTCATCACAGCGAGACAGACAATTTCTATGAAAAGCATATGACTATCAAAACCACAATACTTAAAAAAGAAGTGGACCAATGCATGTTGATGCAAAGCATATGGAAGATGAATATTTAAAAGCACTTGATCATCCAAAGAGGATTACTGAAAGGGAGCCTAAATGTCCATAAGCTTGATTATGTCATCAAATCATCAAACTTGGTTGATTACGTATAAATTGGTATAATGCCTTTGATTGCAAATGGTGCAATTCACCCATTTGCAATGGGGACACTGCCTCAGATTGTTTAAATTAGAATTCAATTTCTTGGAATATTGGAGATTCAATATTATAATTAGTGGGATTGGTCCTACGGAAAATTGGCTATTCAATCTTTAAATTAATCACCTATAAGAATAATTGATTTGGAGGATATCACAAATTTTTTTTTCACTATTATCTCAATTTGAGCACACTTAAACTCTATATTTGTTTCCTTGAAACGAATGGAATGCTAGTAGAGGAAACCTGGATGATATTTAACATGGAGTCCTCGAGCACTAAAAGAAGCACACGCTCCTCGAATCTAGAAGAAGCATGTGTAGCAAATTTAGCCTCCATTTAAAGGATCTTCCAGCTTCATCGAACATTCTCCATGCAAAACCAAGAAGCATGGTGATAGCAACAATCTAGATGATGCTTTTAAATTAAGCCAAAGCAATGAGCATAGTTATAGCATATTTGATGATAAATTGTTATTTTGTTGGGGTGAGGTAAACAATTATATAAAAGCACCATGAACATAAACATAAACGTAACCAAGAGTATATATGTTTTTATATTATTTTCTACTAAGAAACATAAGTAATTTCTTATTTAAATATGAATGTGATAAATGTAAGGACAATGTTTAGGGACAACGAACATAATTTACGTGTTAAATTAAATGAACGTATAATATGATAATAATAAAATAATAAAATAATTAAAAAGAAAACTCATATGATGTATTACTATAAAATGATAACCTATGTCTTGTTTTTAAAAAGAGATATGTTTATTTTCTAAAAACATTGACAAACTTATCTCTCCCCTTCTTTTCTTTCCATATGTTAGAGAAGACCCGTTCCAGTTAGAGAAGACCCGTTCCACCCTTATGCTTCTCTCTCCTTTTCATCCCAGGAAATTCAGGTTTTCCAATTCATCGTCTTTACTCTAAAACTAATTATGATGAATCTAATTGCACCATTGAAAAAGTTGTTCACGATCAAAAAATCACTCAAAAGACTTCAAAATCATGGCTTGGATTTGGAAACCTTGGTTACTTTATGTCGTCATAAGCATCGTAGGGCTCATATACAGGATCAAAGTAGGCTCAGTTAAATTAACCAAGGATTTTGAATTCGAGTCATAATTTTGAAGTCTTTTGAGTAATTTTTCCGCAAATAAGTTTGTAGCACATCTTCCTAACCAATAAAAAAGAAGGCCTCCAAAACTAGCACTAATTATTGTTGCCTTGTTTGTCATTACCTTAACTACATCTATCATCGACTTGTGTTGGTGCACCAAGTCAAAACGATCACAAAAGAATGCCATCACATTGGGATAGATACCTGCAACAAAACATATGATTGTCAAAACCACAATACTTAAAAAAGAAGTGGACCAATGCATGTTGATGCAAAGCACATGAAAGAGGACTATTTAAAAGCACTTGATCATCCAAAGAGAAATACTAAAAGGAATCCTAAATGTCCATAAGTTTGATTATGTCATCAAATCATCAAACTTGGTTGATTACGTATACATTAGTATAATAACCGATAAATTTAGAATAAAAATGCAAAATTTATCAAGTACCAAAACATTTGCAATGAAAAATTACTCCATAACACATTGAAAAAATAAAAAAAATAAAAAGAAAAATTCACACTTAATTAAAAAAATTTAAAACAATAAATTTCAATTATGAAATAAGATAATATTGAAAATCTACCCTTAAGTAAATGACAAATTAATACACTATTTTTAATATTAATTTAATAAAGTTTGTTCAATTCGAAGTTTGGGGGAAAATGTATTTTTCATTTAAGCTTGGGGCGGAATGTTATTTCTCAAAACTTCCGAGGGGTGTAATTACAAAAAGAAAAAAAGAAAAAAAAAGAAGAAGGAGAGGGGCATTTGTGTAATCAAAGCCCAAAATAAGGCTAACAAAAGCGCGGGAAAAACATTCCCATGCCTCAGATATCAGTCCCGCCTCATTTTCAGATTTACAACTTCTGAAAAGGGTTTCGAAATCCATCTCTCTCTCTTACACTGACATTTTCTCTCTCCGTCTTAATTTTTCTGACCTGAAAGCTGCCGGAGAGAGTTCAAATGAACGGCGAAGGAAGGAGGCGGGACCGCCGTGACCCGCGGAGCTCCAAGAAGCAAAAGCTAATCCGCACCGCCGTGGAGGAGCTCGAGTCCAAGTTCGGCTTCGATCTCTTCTCTGAAGGCGACAAGCGCCTCGGATGGTTGCTCACATCCTCTCCCGTAAGTCAATTTTGGTCTCTATTCATCAATTTCATCTCCATGTATATATATATATATATATCCTGTTAGTCAATTTTTGGATGATTATGTTTTTATCTGCTTCGATTTGGTTCATATCATTAGCTATTTCGCCTTTATTATCGGTTAGCGATGAGGAAATTGCAAATTTAGTTGCATGGAACTATATTTGTGATGGTATGAAAATGAAATTTGATAATTCAATTTGAAGCTCAAAATATTTAGTTGCAAAATGAGTAATTGGTTTAGTCACTTTAGTTGTGCTATGTTCATATCTCAGAGAATGAAAATTTCTTACAATGTGATATTCAGTTTGCTCTGCTACACGCCTCAATTTTACTAGCGACACACAAGTACATGAACTTTTGTCACGAGGAAAATTATTGATGCGTTTTTGTGTTTTGCAGTCGTCTTGGGAGGATGAAGACACCCAACACGTCTATAGTTGTGTCGATCTTTATTTTGTTTCACAGGTAAGTTATATTCTTTACGTGTACGGATAGTGGTTCCTTACTGCACTTAGTCGAAATGTGTTTTCCTGCGTGGTGGTTGTTTGGCTTGTTTGATTATATAACAGTTTTAGTTTAATTGTAGGATGGTTCGACTTTCAAGTCAAAATACAAGTTCCGACCTTATTTCTATGCAGCCACTAAGGTATGTTTGTTTAACTTGAAATATTTAGCAAGGGTCAGTAGTTGTCATAATGGTGGTCACATTGATGGAATTGTTATTATAGGAAAAAACAGAAGTAGATGTTGAAGCATACTTGAGACGGCGCTATGAAGGCCAAATTGCTGATATTGAAATCATTGAGAAAGAAGACCTTGATCTTGTAAGAATTTTTTTTTTTTTTTTTTTTTTTTTGCATTACTATTCTTATAATTTTTCTTGTCCTAGAGAATATTAGAAATGTCTTACAATTGTACTGCTTTCCTTCTTATGCTTATCAGGCAAGTTTTCTAGTTTCTACCATTTTTAAGTGATTACCTGACTACTTCTTGGGCCTACCAAAGAAGTGAAGTTGTTTGAATTCAGGGTTGGGGGTAGAGAGATTTCAATGATCCCATTGGCAATGCTAGAAGCTCCACTTGTGTTTGGGCAGAGCTAGAGCTAGTTTCATTCTATAACAATTGATGTTACATAATCATTATGCAAGTGAATTTAGTTCAATTAAATTGGGAAGCATATTAATTTGCCCAGCCTTTCGAAAGTTTAGTTTTTTGAAGCAAGATCTTCCCACAGAATTTAAAGTTATGTTGGGATGGTGGGTTAGACATAAGAGTGGGACAAAGGTCTTGTATTCTTTTGATTGCTTGTCAACCTACTCGCATGGAAATGAACACAATGCTTGATTGACGCCATTGTGTGGATTACACTTTTTTTTAATAATTTAATTCAGACATGTTGTAAAAAAATTATCTCAGATCCTTTTTTTTTAAAGTTAGTCTCCATCTTGTACTTGTCCCGATTCTCATTTCTTAAGTGAAAGGCACATCAAGTTGATTTGGCAAAATCATAGTTTTTGGTGAAAAAGGTAAACCAATCTATCTAATTTTTGGGGAGTCACACTTCAAAAGTGTGGAATATGGTTCCAGCGTGTCTTATGTGGTTAATTTGGAAGGAGCGCAATTCCCGTACTTTTGAGGAAATTGAGAGACCTGTAGACTGTGTGAAGTCTTTGCTACTTAGGACTTTGTTTGAGTGGTCTCAGATTTGGGGGTTTACGCATTGTCATTCATTGTTTGACTTTCTTAATTCTGTTAGTCTTTCTTTTTTATTGGTTTGTATTCTTTTCAGTGCAGTGAGTTTACTATCGTAAATTTATTGTGCTTTTTTTTTTATATCAATAAAGCTGTTATTACCTATCAAAAAAAAATAATTTCTAACTTTGACTAGGAGAGTTGATCGCCTTCTATGTTATCCTACTTTATAAATAACCCCTTCCTGCCAATCTACACACCCAAACCATATTGTCTTTGTCTCACTGCATCTTACATGGTAGTATTATTGACGTGTTTTTACTGAACTGGAATATAGTTTACTAAGTTAAATGGTGATTATCACATGATGACTGGTAGTCATTGAAACTTAAATCTTCAGAAAAAAGAAAAAAAAAATGAGACGGCTTCCTAAATGGTCCCTTTCCTTGCCATATGTCCCTTGACATTAGCGCAGATGGATGTAGCACACTTTTGACACAATAAGCTCGTTATCCTACCCTGGTGCATCACATTTTTTTTTGTTTTAGCAAAACTGTGGGGTTTACATTAATCCAGCTGCTTTTGGAATCAGCAAACCACCATCTGGATGTGGCTACATTCACCTTTGTCCTACTCATAAATAAGCTAGTTTGTACAACTGAGGCATTTGCATAAGGCTTAAGGATTTCCACCCTTTTGTTATCTTTCCTTGTATGCTTCATGATTAAAGAACCATTATGTTTTGCAAAAAAATACATCAAATTTGCAGTTAGGGTGTATAGTTGTCTATTCAACCCATTTTCTTGCTAATCATCTTTTCTGGAGTGTTAGGTCGTACCATGCTAAAATAATTGTTGCAGATAATTTTATAATCTATATCATTCACCTGCAGACTTAATTTACTATAGTGGGCTTGTTATGATTGGTTATTCAATGGTCATATCCTTGCACATCATTATCATTATTTATTCTTGAGTCGGTATTATAATTCTGTATCCCTATATATGCATTCTGATATCTTTGTATGCTTCTGGACAGAAAAACCATTTGTCTGGCTTGCACAAACCTTATTTGAAGCTATCTTTTGACACGGTTCAACAATTAATGAATGTGAAGAGTGACCTATTGCACGTCGTTCAAAGAAACCAGGAAAAATTTGATGCCGCAGAAGCATATGAGTCCATTATAGCAGGGAAAAGGTAAGGCTCTATTCTTCATTCAGGTTCCATTTGCGTTGAACCAGCCATTATTGCCCTTTCAGTGAAAAGGTTATTGTTTTCTTTCTGCAGTTCTACTCCCTAGCACTGACCTTTTACCTCCTCTTACATGTGGTATCTCTTTACTTATTCCAAAATATTTGGTACTTGATCTGCAGAGAACAAAGGCCTCAAGATTTTCTAGATTGTATAGTTGATCTCCGTGAGTATGATGTTCCTTATCATGTTCGATTTGCCATTGATAAAGGTGATTTCTTGTTTCTTTCTATTTCTTTTGAGATTTCATTTTTATTTTCCATCTCCTTTAGAGACACTGAGAAATTCATGACTCAGATGTACGATGTGGGCAATGGTATGACGTTAGTGTATCCAGTACTGGTCTTATGCTGGAAAAGAGGACAGATCTTTTGCAACGTGCTGAAGTGCATGTTTGTGCATTTGATATTGAGACTACAAAGCTTCCTTTGAAATTTCCTGATGCTGAATACGATTTAATAATGATGATCTCGTACATGGTTGATGGACAAGGGTACCTGATTATTAACAGAGAGGTAAACATGATTGGCTTAAGCTTAGTGCTCTTTCAGTGAATTCTTTATCTGTCTTGCAATAAGATTTTGTGATTCCTCTGGTCTGTCTTATGTTCAGGTATAATAGTTGCTTAATTTTATAGCTAGTTATTTGCATTTGATGCTTTTTTTTTTTGGGGGGGGGGGGTGTTGTATGCTTCTCCCCGTTCCCAGTATAACTGTGATTTATCAGCCTAAGATGTATAAAATGAGTATTATCTGGTTTTTAATTAAGAAGTTTGGGACATATTGGTAGAGTTAATGGCTCTCACAGATGCATGTTAAAGAACCTGGGGGTGAGGGGCAGGGTTGGGGTCGCGGGGGGGGGGGGGGATGTATTTGTAAAAGATGACTGCATAGGAGTTTAACTCTTAGAAACTTATTGTTTCATTTTACTACTGATTTTTGGCCAGGAGATGTTATATGAAGTCCTTTCTGTCAGGCTCTAGTATGGATGTCTCTAGTGAATGACAGCCAGAGCTTTCCTTCTTATTTTATTTTTATAAGTGATATATCCTGACTATTTTGGTAATACTAATTCAGTTCAGTGAAAAGCATTGAAGATTATCTCCTTACAATATCTATGATTTACTCTTGGTTACAACAGATGTTATATTCTCAAGTTCCAATATTATGTTACCTTTGTAATTAATTAACCAAATCAATGATTTTTAAGATTGTGGCCAGTATATGTTCATAAAAGTTTGATTTCCTCCAGTGATTGCTGATGAAAATGAATTATTATTCATTTCTTTTGCATCTATGTAAGCCTCCTTATTGCCATTGCTTGTTATTCATTGATCCCCTAGCCATGATTTTGTTCTGTGTTGATAGACTCAATCCTTCATTGGCAATTGTTAATAAATATCTGCAACTTTTTTGTGTTTATTTTCAGTGTGTTGGAGATGATATAGAGGACTTAGAGTATACTCCAAAACCGGAATTTGAAGGGTATTTTAAAGTGACAAATGTGAGAAATGAGGTAATGATACACAAATCTTTATATGTCTGTATAGATGCATGTATTTAGTTAGGTATGTATTTATATTGCATGTATACGTGTTTGTGTTCCAGCACATGTGTTATTGTTTGTCCATATATATATGCATGTGCATTTATATCAATTAGGTTTCCTAGACTGCTTTAGGATGCTTATGCAGGATAATTTTTGTTAAGTGATCTGATTGTTCTTGCAGGTAGAGCTTCTTAGACAGTGGTTTGCCCATATGCGAGAGGTGAAGCCTGGTATTTATGTCACGTACAATGGTGATTTTTTTGACTGGCCATTCCTGGAAAGCAGAGCAGCCTATCATGGGTTAAAAATGAGTGAGGTGCGTTGTTTATTTCTGTTAGTTGAATGACTAGAATATCAGCCTAGAATTTTACCTTCTTTTTATTACCTAGAAGGCTAGAACATAAATATCATTAGTTGTATTGAATTGCCAATTGTCCCAAAAGCTTAAGTTGTTAGGAAATGATGAGTTTAATCACTTAACCATAATTCTAAGTTTCTAACACTCCCCCTCACTCGTGGGCCTAAACTTCCTCTTAGTAAGTGGGGGCTCAACAAGTGGGAATTTAACATTTTAAATGGGAGGTAGAGTGAAGACAGGTATCGAACTTAGGATCTCCTGCTCTAATACCATGTTAAATTACCGATTGTCTCAAAAGCTTAAGCTATTAGGAAATTGTGAGTTTAATTACTTAACCATAATTCTAACAAGTTGCATGCATAAATTTACCCTGTATCATGATCAATGGCTATAAATATGTTGTTATAGTTAGTCAGTGATCTGCTGGCTAATGGCTTGTGGCTTGTAGCAAAAGACTTCTGAAATCATTTTGCCACTAAAATCATGAACCAAACTTTCATATTGTTTAGTCTATGTTTTTGCCTGTAACATGTTGTGTTACATCAATTGTGTCTATATTCAATTGAAGCATTTAGATATAGAGTGATTTACAGAATATTTAGTTTTCTGTTGTTTAGCTCTCCAAAAAATTCAACTGAAATTACACATACATGGAATTTTTTGGCTTTTCTGTTAGTAGTGGGATTGCATGCATTTTACTTGGAACTTCTTTGAACTTTTTTTTTTTTTTTTTTTTTTTTTTTTTTTTTTTTTCTGTATTCATATCATATTTTAAATTACAGCAACAGTAATTGACAAAAGTTACACATTTCAAATTTCTTTATGTTTTATTGGACCTTGATGCTATCATGCCAATTATGAAAGAAGTTTCAAAAGCATTGTTAGCTAAAATTTTCTCTGCTTCTCAATCTTTGATTAAATGCGTGCAAACCTATTGACTTGATGCCGAGTTTAACATTAATTATTCTAGTAAGAGTAGTAATAGTTGAATTGTTCTTATATACACGTGATCTTCGAGATATTCTTATTTCAGTTGTCATTGGGATATCTTGGTTGCTCCATGTAAAAGTATAGCTTTGTTCTTTTTAATGTTTCTCCCCTCCCTGTTGAACCTTCTTTTTTTTTTTTTTTTTTTTTTTTGGGGCTCAGGAGGTAGGATTTCAGTGTGACAAGAATCAAGGGGAGTGTCGTGCTAAATTTGCTTGCCATCTGGATTGCTTTGCTTGGGTCAAACGTGATAGTTATCTCCCTCAAGGAAGCCAGGGCCTAAAGGTACAAACTCCCAACTTGGGTTCAATTTGTTTGTTATTAGTTTAATTTTTATTCATTACAAGTTCTTGTATTTCTTTTCTTTGCCCAGAAAATATTCTTAATTATGGCATGTACATCTTGAGAGTTAATGGTTAACAGGCTATTAATTGTGTGAATATTAACCCCTTCATTTCTTATTACAATTCTATGATAGATGAAAGAATAAATTTTCATATTATTGTTGTATTATTCTCTTTTCAAGTTCCCAAATGACTAATAGAGGTAACACATAGCAGTGATATTCATTGTTTTTATTTTTATTTTCTGAAAATTTGCGTTTACATCTACATGCAACCATATTTAGATAGATTCTTTAATTGGTAAGTGATAACTTTACTTTGGTTCTTGTTGATTGGCATGGTCATTTTTTAGTCTTGTTTCTCATTCTTTTATCATGTCCATATCAAAGTGGGATTCCAATTTTATGCTTTCACTAAAATCTACAACATCCAAAGGCCTATTTATTGGCTTTAGCATTTCCCACATTTCTTAATAAATAAATGCTACAATCAGAGAGTTAATTCTTTACATGTTGATAACCACTCTGCGTGATTAACGTGTTATTTATATTGGTCAAACAATGGCTAGTGTTCATGGTTTAATTTATGTGAGCAGCCATTTTCAAGTATATATGCTGAGTGTTAGGACTGTATATTTGGATCTCCCCTCTCAGACCCTGCAATGGCAGGACTAGCATGAATTTACAAGTGTTGCCATCTCTGAAAGTAGAAACTTCAATTCTCAGAATCCAGTTTGGGAATATATATTTTCTGAATTAGACCTGGTAATGGATGCATTATGATTTGGATACATGGTGGTGTAGCCTTTGTAAAATTGCCAAAGCTTTGTGTAATGATGGGTTTATGGTGGCTTGGGTTTTGGTTCAAGGGGAGAAGTGGTGGCTTATGCTTGGTTTGGTGATTGTTATGATGGGCAGTGGTTAGCTATTTTGATTGATGGAGCTCAGTCTTGTTTTTGTCTTGGTTGCTGGAGTTTGTTGGCAGTTGTGGTGGGGTTGGTGTGGCGGCAAGTGAGAGAGAAGAAAATGAACATATTTACATATCAACATAGGAGATACTGTGCAAAATCTAAATGACAAATGATCCTCTTGAATCTTGATTAACATATTGACAAAAGAATAACTTCACCTTGTGTGGTACATCCATGCTCTTACCTTAGAAATATTATAAATTGATTTAGGAGAAAAAATTATGAATGACATGCAACTTCAATATCATAATCATAATGACAGAATTTTATTATTTGTGTTGTTAGTTTTTAGTTTTCCAGTAACATGAAATTCCTTTTTAGTAGCTGTGCTGTGCATTTACATTTTCTTGATCTTATGTCAGGCTGTTACTAAAGCAAAGTTGGGTTATGATCCCCTGGAGGTGAATCCTGAGGATATGGTTCTCTTTGCAAAGGAAAAGCCTCAGGTATGAGTGACTGGAAATGTTGTTCCTGATGTAGCAAAATTGACTTGACATGGTGTGCCAGTTATAGAATTGCATATGCCAATCTTGCCACTTTTGACATTCCCAAAGTTTGATTCTAATATGTTCTAGTGAGAATTCATTTTGATATTGAAGAGGGCCTTACTGGTTAGGCAACCTCATAGATGTGCTGCTAATAACTCATAATTGATTAGGTTTTTTGAGTGAAAAGCAATTAGGGAGCTAGTCATATGCTGGCTTCTATTACTAACCCTGTGGCATTCAGGGGGAAGGGGAGAGAGAGGAGCTCAGCAATAAAATATCCTGCTTTTGCTTTGGGTTGAGGCACCAGAAGTTATGTCTATATGGTTATTTATAACCCTAGTTATGAAGAGAACCCACAGCTAAGAGTCTTCCTGTAATACATAGACACATGCACACAGACATTATATAAATATGATGTATGTGTCGAAGTTGCTGGCTGCCACCACATCAGATGCCCTGATCCCAAGTGCTGCTATTGTTGTCTCAGGGTTGCTTGGCCAGGGATGTTATATACCACAATTCTTTTTCTTGGCAGTCAGCATTGTCAAATTTTTTTTTTTTGAAGCGCATTGTTGATATGTAGTACCTGTTAGTTGAGTTTTTCAGTTGAAACTTCTGTTTGGTTTTTGCCCACCTTTATTTATTAATTATTTGTACATTACCTTCTTGGGATAATTTCTAATGATAGTATATATGTATTTTTTTGTTGAAAATATTATCACAGATGATGGCCTCCTATTCTGTTTCTGATGCTGTCTCAACTTACTACTTGTACATGACGTATGTTCATCCCTTCATTTTCTCTCTTGCTACTATTATACCTATGTCACCAGATGAGGTTTTACGCAAAGGTAGTGGGACCCTTTGTGAAATGCTGCTTATGGTTCAGGTGTGTTTTTTGTGTGCATGCATTCTGAAGCTTTTACACTTCTTTGTAAAGCAAATTCTTCCAACACTATGCTATCAAGTTTCTTCCAGTTTCACATGTTTTGCAACCTTTACAGGCGTACCAGGCTAATGTTATCTGTCCTAACAAACACCAATCTGACCCAGAGAAGTTTTACAATAGTCACCTTCTTGAGAGTGAGACTTATATAGGTGGCCATGTGGAATGCCTCGAAAGTGGGGTTTTTAGATCTGATATTCCTACTAGTTTCAAGCTTGATCCATCTGCCTATGAGGTATGCAATTTCTTCTTCTGTTTCATGTACTGTTATTATTGACCAGACGTTCAGTTACATCATTCGAAAATGACTTCTGGTTTGATTTCGTGTTCATCCAGTATCTCTACATTGTCTGCTGTTTATAACATTCATAGGCCACTGTCTAGTGAATTTATTCTATTTTGTCTGACATAGTTTGTCAAAACAACTAAACGGGATATATCTATTTGAAATGAGTGTTTATTTCCTCTTGGTGGAAATATTTTAACATACACCAAACAGCAATTTGTGCGTGCTTGTGTTGAAAATCTTACTATTGTTCTTTAACCTTGTAGTCTTGGTTCATTGAGGCATTCAGTGTGTGGAATATTGTTTTATTTGCTGCATCACTTATCTTGTAATGTTATCCTTTTTATTCCTATATTTTTCAGTCTAACAACTTCCTTCAAGATTGATCCATCCTTTTGTAAAATTTCCTGGAAGTTGCTTTACTGAATTAAAAAAAAAAGAAAAAGAAAAAGAAAAGAAAAAGAAAAGAAAAAGAATCTACTGTGCCTAATCAAAAGCTACTCAATTAAGGTTTCCTAATATGAATCCTTTTATTTCTGCTTTGTGAATATACTTGATTCACTCTGGAGTATTTTGAAATACAGCAACTGATCAACAACCTTGACCGGGATTTGCAATATGCTATAAGAGTAGAGGGTAAGATGGACTTGGAATCGGTGTCCAATTATGATGAAGTGAAGAATGCTATAATGGAAAAGGTACTGAGTATTTCTATTTCAAGCATATGATTTATGTTCCAGTAATGGGGCTTGGACTCATGTCCAAATATGTTCAGTAAATTTTCTTTTAATAATATGTAATGCATTGTATAGTAATTTGCATTTAAAGCTCATAACCACTAAGCTTGCAATTCTTTTTTTATTTTTATTTTTTACCGTATTGTTCTTCACCTAAATATGGTGTTAACATCTGAATATTTAAAGATATATATTTGGGAAGAAATTTTTTTCATTAATTATTTTCTTCCCTCATCTGTAGCTTGTAAGACTGCAAGGCGAACCTATACGCGATGAATGCCCCCTTATTTATCATCTTGATGTAGCTGCAATGTATCCAAATATTATTTTAACAAACAGACTCCAGGTATGATGTTAATAAATGCTTTAAGTAATTGTGGATGATATTCATTTTTTTAAAAAATTTCTTTTTAAATTTTGGTTTATGTTTTCCATTTGCTTGTAAAATATGTTGCAAGGATGGAATGGTTTTCATTTGAATACGGAGAATATGACAGTGGGACATCATAAGATCTGTAAGGCAGTGTTCTCTGATAAAGATTAAATTCATAAATTAAAGGAGAAACTAGAAAGCCCAAGTAAATTGGAAATGTACAGAGCTTCTCCTTAGTTATTACAATCTAAACTTTAAAAGGTCAAGGAATTTCATAAATGCAGCATGTAAGAGTCATCCAAGTGTTTAAAAATCCCAATAATA
Organism: Quercus variabilis; assembly: GCA_030445155.1. Lineage (NCBI taxonomy): Eukaryota > Viridiplantae > Streptophyta > Magnoliopsida > Fagales > Fagaceae > Quercus > Quercus variabilis. The sequence continues at coordinate 16,171,787 of CP129445.1, read as the reverse complement.
ATAACTTAATTGAATTATGAATGAGCTCAACACCATCAAATGTTTGACTATTTCTATCTTTCTCTCTCTCCCAAATGCCCATATAAAGATTTAATGGAAAATTATTTCATATCTCTTAGTATAAGCCTATGTCAAATATACTTCCTACCTATCAAAAAAAAAAAAAAAACTATACTTGCTTTGATAGCAAGCAAGTAATTGGATCAAATTCCTTGGCATCGCTCGTATAAACAAGTAACTGAGGCTCTCCTGCCGCCAAACAATGAAGTGTGATCAACTTGCTCCCCCATTGATTTTACACATCCAACACCAATCAACTATAAGAATTTCCTTCTTATGAAGTTTGTCCACCATCATATCTTCTCCAATGCAGCCGTTCAAACAATAAAAGAGGCCTTCTGATGAACCTTTGCACTCCATATGCAATTCCAAACCAAATAGCCTTTTCGGGCATCATGAAGAGAACGAACATCTAGCTTTATGGACCTGACCTTTTCAACCTCCAATGCACTCTGGAAAATTAGTTTACAGATGAAAAATCCAGCAACTAATTCCAACCCCTAATTGATGCGGGAGACGCAAGAAATTTTTTTTTAGTATTATTTATGTTTGCAAGTCAATTGTATTTTTATGTTTTAGGTCTTATTAGCTTATTGGACTATTAGTATTTTAATTTAGAAGTAAGGTTATTTTTGTAATAAGGCAATTAAGATTTCCTAGTCAATTAGAACTAGGATTTAGCAATCCTTTATAAGTAACTTATTGTACTCCTTGAGAGTTAGTTAATATTTTAATGAATAAAAAAATGACCGTTTGGTCTTTCTTTGGTCTGGTGCTGACTCCAAGTTTACCCTAGGTGCTGACTCCTAGTAGTTTCTTTGCTTGGTGCTGACTCCAAGTAAGGCCTAGGTGCTGACTCTTAGGTCATATATTTTATTTTTATTATTGTTTCAATTTTGTTTTGGTTGTCTTGCGTCACTAATACTGGAAATTGACCCAAAAAAAAAGAAAGAGGATTCCAATGGCGTACTATCTCTTTTGAACAACCCAAGTATGAGGCAACATAAGTATCCTTGTCCATATCTTGAAGGATTCAGTCAAGAAACCGATATCTTAAAAGAGAATTACCACACCACAGCTCATGCCAAAAGCAAACCTGGTTATTATCCCCAACAAATTTAATGTTCAGAAAAGAGATCCCAACCACTTCTAATACTTTTTCCATTGGAAATCCTTCCCAACATTTATAATTACTGCAAGTTCACTTACTTTGATATATTAAACCAGTTTTCTTATCCTTAGCAAGGAAATTGTTGTCTTTTCACAAGTTTTTGTAAACAACTTTGCCTTGTTTGTCACTGTAATTGCTTTTATAGCAAAGGTCAACCTAGTTCTGTACTGTCCCCAAGCAACAGGTGACATTACATTACCAGGTTGGCCTAAATACTGTTTGTCACAACCCGAGAAAGCGATAGCCACATTTGTGCTATACATCAAATAGATTAGTGACAGTTGGAACTCCATGTAGTCATTTATATATCCCAGATTGACCTAGTACACGCCCGCTGTGGGATCACATTGCTATGGTAAGGTTTTGTGTTCATTAACATGCTTTGTTGATGCCTCTTAATTATCTTGTTTCTTTGAGAGTTATCTCCTGATTAGTGCATTACAATGTCTTTTCCAATTTGAGCTGATATATTAGTGGTTTTAAATGTTTATTTTGTTTTGTACATCGGCATCATCAAATAGTTTTTGTTGGTCTCATCCCCCCAATTTGTACCTTTGCTATCAATGTATACCAAGGTTTCTTCTTGTTTTATTTCAGCCACCATCAATAGTTACAGACGAGGTCTGCACTGCATGTGATTTCAACCGTCCAGGAAAAACTTGTCTACGAAAGCTTGAATGGGTTTGGCGTGGAGAGACATTCATGGCAAAGAAAAGGTTTTTATTTCTAGTTTTAGTCTTCCCTTATTTCTATAGGTGCATCAATAAAAGACTGACTGATGATTGTATATGCACATCTCCTTAATAACTTCAGTGACTATTATCATTTGAAGAAGCAAATTGAGTCTGAGTTCGTTGATGGTACTGGTGGTCAGTTGCCAAAATCTTTTCTTGACCTACCAAAGACAGAGCAACAATTGAGGCTAAAAGAGCGTCTAAAAAAGTACAGTCAGAAGGTATATTTCTCACTTGGTACTAGTAGATGTTTTTGCTTAAGTAATGGCAGAGATAATAAATTTTACTGTCTTCTGCAGGCATATAAACGGGTACTTGATAAGCCAGTCACTGAACTCCGAGAAGCAGGGATCTGCATGCGGGAAAACCCATTTTATGTTGACACTGTTCGTAGGTGAGCAGTTAAAATTTTGTTATGCTATAAATTCTGAATTTGTAATATTCAAAAGGAAAGTCCTTTTGTGTGCGTCTGTGTGTTCCTGAATTACATTTTCTTTTCACTAAGTCGCATTTCTTTTGGTCTTGATCAAGCTTTCGGGACAGAAGGTATGAATACAAAGGACTTAACAAGGTTTGGAAAGGGAAGTTGTCAGAAGCCAAGGCTAGTGGAAATTCTATAAGAATCCAGGAAGCACAAGTATGGAGATTATTCATCAGCTTTTGGAACAATTGGAATATAGTCCATTTGTGATGATGAGTTACATAGTCTCGTATTGTTTTTGCAGGATATGGTAGTGCTTTATGATTCATTACAACTTGCCCATAAGTGTATACTTAATTCCTTCTATGGTTACGTCATGCGCAAGTGAGTTTGGTGATTTCCATTTGGTTTGAAAACTAATTGTATGGAGCCTGTTGTTACAGTGGCTTCTGTGTTTGTGTTATCTCTCAAACATTTATTTTTTCCCAGGGGTGCAAGATGGTACTCAATGGAAATGGCTGGAGTAGTTACGTATACAGGAGCAAAAATAATTCAGAATGCTCGTGTATTGGTTGAAAAAATTGGAAAACCACTTGAATTAGATACAGATGGTATCTGGTGTGTGCTCCCTGGATCTTTTCCAGAGAACTTTACTTTCAAAACCAAGTACGATTCTGCTCTTCACGCTTTACATAGTTATTGGTGTTTGTTTTTTTATGTCAATTGTCAAAATCCTCATCACTTATATGACATTTATTTTAATTATACCACTTGCGTGTAGCCAAATTTAAATGCATCATCCAAGGTTTTGTTCTGACTTGTGAAAATATTGTTATTGAGTATCAAAAGAAGCTGACTATCATATGGGAAATATATATTTCAGAGATTTGAAGAAGAAGCTGACAATCTCATATCCTTGTGTTATGCTCAATGTTGATGTGGCCAGAAACAATACAAATGATCAATACCAGGTTAGCTTGGAACCTTATTGATTGTTTAATTCCTGATGTATTCTGTATCATTCTGGTTATGCTTAGTGTATTGCAACATGACTCTGGCTGTCTATGTAACTGCAGTATTTCTTCAAGTTCTAACTACTATGTTTTACAGACGCTAACAGATCCAATCAATAAAAGATATACAACTCATAGTGAATGCTCGATTGAATTTGAAGTTGATGGACCATACAAGGTAATGTTGAATAGTTACTAGTTAATTTAACAATTGATTTGTTCTTCATTACATTCATGCAAATCATCTGGTCTTCCGTGTAGGCAATGATTATTCCTGCTTCTAAGGAAGAAGGAATCTTAATTAAGAAGCGATATGCTGTTTTTAATGATGATGGAACCCTTGCTGAGCTTAAAGGTTTTGAGATCAAGCGTAGAGGTGAGCTGAAGCTCATCAAAGTTTTCCAGGTAATGTAATACGTCCCCGCTTTTACCTGCCATAGAATTGGCTTTGTTTTTTCTTCATTGTGGCATGTCTTGATAAAATTATGTTGATGTTATATGGAACCAAATTTTCCTACCAACAGAAAGAAAAAATGAGCCAACTTTATATTCATTTTAGTAGTTAGTCTTGATGCATCTGACTATATTTTTTTTCCAAATTATCTCCTTCTGTATGTAAAATACTATCTTGTTTGCAGGCCGAGCTCTTTGATAAGTTCCTCCATGGGTCCACCTTGGAGGAATGCTATTCAGCTGTAGCTTCTGTTGCAAACCGCTGGCTCGATCTTCTTGATGTACGTAAATAGTTCGATGTATTGATTTTGATTTTGCTTTAGTCACTAGTTTGAATTTCCCCTTGCTTTGTTTAAAGTATGGCTCTAGGGTTCCTTGTACCAACCCTTTTTCTTTCTCTTTCTTATTTATTTGTAACAGAGGATGTTCATAGTTTCATGATTAGTTCAAGTTTCAAAACAGGGTGTTAGAATTATGGTTAAGTGATTAAACTCACAATTTCCTAATAGCTTAATCTTTTGGAACAATCAGTAATTTAATATGGTATCAGAGCAGAAGATCCTGAGTTCGATCTCTGTCTTTACTTTACCTCCCATTTAAAATGTTAATTTCCCACTTGCTTGACCCTCACTTATTAAGGGGAAGTTTAAGCCCACAAGTGAGGGGGAGTATTAGAATTATGGTTAAGTGATTAAACTCACTATTTCTTGATATTTTAAACTTTTGGGACAATCGGTAATTTAACATAGGGTTGCTCAAATTTCCCCATATCTTTTCTTTCATTTCTTATCTCAGAATCAAGGAAAGGATATCGCAGACAGTGAGCTGCTTGACTACATATCTGAGTCAAGCACCATGAGCAAGTCCTTAGCTGACTATGGTGAACAAAAGTCATGTGCAGTGACGACTGCAAGACGCCTTGCTGATTTTCTTGGTGATGCAATGGTTAAAGATAAAGGACTCCGCTGCCAGTATATAGTTGCATGTGAACCTAAGGTATGTTCCTTTTTTTCTTTTTAGCTTCAGGAATGTGAGCTTTATGGATCCTTCCATGTGTGTACTTAGCCAGTGAAGTTTCTTCTGATATCATATGGTCATTATCAGTGCAAAAATCAAGGGAACAATCAGAAATAGGCTTCAGTATGGACAATATAGATCCATTCATAAGAACGAAATAGAAATTCTCTTGGATTAGGTAAAATACCATTGGCTATATGATGGCAGCTCTTGGTATATTAATTGTGATTAATTTAACATTTGGCATGAATTTTGTTAGCATTGATGATATATTTATCACCTTTGTTGTCCTGGAAGGGTATTCTCATGGTAGGCTTGGGATTTTGTGGCTGTTGTTGTCTTTCATCCAATTTGTGTTGCTGATCTACTTTACACTTGAAAGATTGATAAGCTGAGAAAGACATTCCAAATCGCATAATGAAAGAGCAATTTTATACTCTTCAGGATCTTGGCAGTAAAGCCAACGATCCTATTATAATGGGTTTGCTGCCCTTGTCACCATCAGAAACATTATTGTTAGTGCCAACCTTTGCCTTTCCATCAACGTGTTTGACTCAATTTCATCCATGCCTCTGACCCCAGCTAAACTTTGTATAATGTCAGCTTGATTTAAATTGCTCTTTTCCAACTCTTAGGCCAGCATAATCTATTCCTCATGTGAAAAGCCTACTTGATCAAAGTTTAAATCAATCACTCAATGATACATCCTTTATTTCATCCTCTCATATGAGCTATTGATTCTCATAGAAGTGTATTTTAACATGGACAAGTTTTCAGCCTATCATCATCATGTTTAAATTTTCCCTGTGAGGTCAAAGGTGTTGTTAGCTTTGTTGGATGCTGCACATATCAATCTCTCCTATTATCATGCATATACAAGTATGGATATATCAGAAACAAAGCTACTTTGATTTGAGGATGTCTGAGATAGCAAAAACAATGGGAGATTCTTGGTAATTAGGAAGAAATGGGAGGCCGGGCCTCCCTTTGTTTTTGCTATCTCAGACATCCTCAAATCAAAGCAGCTTTGTTTCTGATATGTCCATACTTGTATATGCATGATAATAGGAGAGATTGTTTCATCTCTTTGTTTCAGAAACATAGGAGAGATTGTTTCAGAAACAAAGCTGCTTTGATTTTCCCTGCTGTGCTTGTTTCATCTCTTTTTGCTATCTTAGATACTGTTATTGTACTAGATTTGGCATATCTATTTTTTAACTTTCAAATTCCTTTTTTTTGGGTGGGGTTATTTTAATCTAAAGATTGTTTTTGTGTTATGTGAGTAGGGAACACCTGTAAGTGAGCGTGCTGTTCCTGTTGCAATATTTGAAACTGATGCTGGTAAAGTTCTGCCATGGTTTTCTTAAATTTCATTTGCTTCTTGTTTATGTACTAAAGAAAGCATGTACACATTTGAATTCACAGAAATAATGAAGCATTATGTGCGGAGATGGTGCAAAATTTCATCAGATGTGGGCATTCGATCCATTATTGACTGGTCTTATTACAAGCAAAGGCTTAGTTCAGCAATTCAGAAAGTTATTACCATTCCTGCAGCAATGCAAAAGGTTTTGTTGCTTGTTCATTGTTATTTGTTGAAGTCATCTATCTCCCTTTTTCTTTTGTGTGCCTCATGTAAGATGAGTTGAAATTTTCAGGTTGCGAATCCCGTCCCTAGGGTAGTACATCCTGATTGGCTGCATAAGAAGGTTCGTGAGAAGGAGGACAAGTTTCGACAACGCAAATTAGTTGATATCTTCAGCTCGTTGAACAGGGATGAATTTTTGAAAAAGAATACTGATGCTGCTGGCGCCAATGGTGTGATGAATGAAGAAATTGTTAAAGACTTGGAGGACTTTGGAAACAAAAGCAGAAATTCTGTAAATGGACCTAGACCAATTGTTCGTTGCTATGAAGTTAATAATAGACAAAACTCTGTCAAGACAAATGACCAAGTAGGCTGCCTGCAACAACAAACTGATCATAGGCTACCTGCCCTTTCTTCTGAAAATATTGACAAAAATGTAGATTATCGAGGATGGCTTGAACTGAAGAAAAGAAAGTGGAAAGATACTCTAGAGAGAAGGAAGAGGCAAAGGTATGCTCTTTGTTTCCTATGTACAAAGGCCCATCTGATGGTTTTAGAACTGTTCATACAGATTGGATATTGTACAAATGTGATTCACAATTTGCCTGGTACATCTTTTGTTTTGAGTTTTCTTCCTTACAATAGATTTGATTAATAACATTGAAAGAACTAGTTTACATTTTATTATTTATAAAATGATATTGTTTTTCCATTTGGAGTTTGGCATAGAATTGTGTAACTAAAAGGTCACTCTTAGATACTCACCATCTGGACGTTCTTTAAGGCATTGCCCCTCGTTATCACTTCTGAAGGTTGTTAAAGGGAGCACAAGCCATACAGATGACCCTAAGATTAGGCTGACCAAAAATAGGGCCTGTTTTTATTTCCCATGGACAATGAATTGTTTTGTTGTTTATGTGATATGATTTTGTGAAAAAATATATTGTCATCAATGAAGCAATTCTAAAGTGGCAACCATAAACATAAAAAGCTAAATAAGGGAGTTTCTTAATTTCTTAAAAATTGATCCACCCCAACAACTATGGTGGATGACTCCACATCATTTAGGTGGTATGAGAATATAACTGTTCACTTTTCATGGGACTACAAACAGGTCCTTAGTAAATTTTATTTGATTGGCCAAATATGTGGTTCTACCCACCAACTAGATGTAGAACTTCAAATGAACTGTGATATGTATGCAAGTCTCTTAATGTGAGCTTAGATATTTTTTCCTGATGATGTTGCTAATCTACTACTTGGTAAAATGGCACTGACTTTAACAGATTGAGCAATTCAAGGACCCCACACTGTGGTAAAGGTGTTCTTGAAGTGCTGGGTGATGTGACAAATCGTAAAGATACTCAGGGCAGATCTGGTGTCAGTTCATATTTTAAGAGGCATGAAGTAACTCTAACACGCTACCACTGGCAGGTATTGGTTTTAATTCGTTTTAAACACTTAGATGGAATGGTTTGAATTGAAGGTTGATCTCTTCTTTCTATGGTTCAGATTATACAGCTAGTTCCGAGTTCAGGTGGCCAATTTTTTGCTTGGGTTGTTTTAGAAGGAATCATGCTTAAGATTCCAATGACTGTTCCTAGGGTATTTTACCTCAACTCAAAAGCACCTGTAACAGAAGAATTTCTGGGAAGGCGCGTAAGCAAGATTCTTCCTCATGGAAGGCGTAGCTTTAACTTGTATGAGGTATATTTACTGTTAGCTCTTTTAAAGTTACAATAATGGTGCTTTTACCAGATTTTTTCATATGAAAGGTATTTGAGGTTTAATTTTCTTCTTCTTTGATGAATTATTAATAGGTTATAATTGATGAAGATCAATTTAGAAAATATAGCAAAAAACTTGCAGCCCTCCTTGCAGACCCTGAAGTTGAGGTCAGTATGCTAACCTATAATCATTTAAGAAATTGAAAAAAGCATATATGGTTCTTGTTGCATACCTTGTGCATGATTTCTTATATAGTTATATTACTGTTCTTCACTTCCGTTTAATGTCACAAGTTTCTTAACCTTTTTTTTTAAATGGTAATTATGCTTGTCTTATCATGTTGGCTACCAATCAAAAAGAGATTAGTTAGGAAATCTCCTATATGGTTTGAAGTTTGATGTTTTCTGCTTGTGCATTAACAGCATTGTGGGGTATTTTATTTGTAGTTTGCGAACTATCAAAACTAGATTAATTTAATGTATGAGGTGTTGCATCAGCAACTTTATATTGTCTTTTTTCAGCTGGCAAAGAGACAATGGGTACAACTTACATCAAACATAAAATTTTAGACTCTATTAGTACTACTTATGATTTCATGATCAGTTGTGTAAGTTGCATCAAATAAGTATAGCAAGTTACATCTACTTTTGTTTAAGATGACTTTAAAATTGCTTTAAGGCATTCTTTTTGGGTCATTCTATTTTTGGAAACTGTAGATATCATAGGGATAATGTATATGCAAGATCTCCCAATAGTGCTCAAATAGTGTGGAAGTTTTTTTTGCATGCTATGTAAAAATTATATTACTTATTAATCCCGTCCCTCTACAACGCTAAGTTTTAAGGGCTTTTATGAATTTCCTTCTTAGCTTTGAAATGTGAGTATAGGCAATAGAAATTTCTTGTGAACTTATTGGTTCCAAGCATCTTAAGTTACTCTAAACAATGGGATTTCTTTCCTGTATTCTTTGCTGTAACACATTTGGAAAGGGTTTAACTCTTAGATGAATGATCCTACTAATGCATTTGCAAATGTAAGTGCACATGTTTGTCTCTTGATTTTGTTTGCCTATTTTTCATCCTTGTTGTGTGTTAGAATTATGGTTAAGTGATTGAATTCCCCATTTTCTAATAATTTAAACTTTTGAGGACAATTGGTAATTTAACATGGTATTAGAGCATGTGATCTTGAGTTTGATTCTTGTCTCTATACTTCTCTCATTTAAAATGTTTAAAATCCCATGTGTTGGGCCCCACATGTGAGGGGGAGTGTTAAAAATTATGGTTAAGTGATTGAATTCACGATTTCCTAACAGTTGAAGATTTTGGGACTAATTGGTAATTTAACATGATACTTGTGAGGTGATTCTGAGACATAATAGTTCCCCCCTCTATGGTTATTTGTCTATTTATATGTATTTTAACGTACACTCTAACGTCCCACTCTAAGGGTTGGAATATTGAAATTCAGAACTTGGTTTGTTAATAAGGCTAAAATGACTCATATGCTACCAGTTTTATTTGAGCTATCTACTTAAGTGGTTTGACTGGAATGCAATCCTTTGATCAGGGGATATATGAAACAAAGGTGCCATTGGAGTTTAATGCTATCCTCCAGATTGGTTGTGTCTGTAAAGTGGACAAAACAGCTAAGAAAAGAAATATCCAGGATGCCTGGAGTCTGAGTGAACTACACATGAAGACAACAACTGAATGCTCTTATCTGGAGCAATCCATCTCCTTCTTTTACTTGTATCACAGCATCTCTGAAGGACGAGCTATATACATTGGGTATTTTCCTGCATCAAGAACAATATCTGTTGTGGTGGTTAATCCTTATCAAAATAAAGATTTGTCACCATCTTTTCTTGAAAAACAATTCCGTGAAGCTTGCCAAGCTCTATCTGTTGAACCACCTCCTCCTAGAAATGGTGTACTTTTCAAGGTGGACTATGTTGGATATATCAAGGATGCTGAAAGGATTTTGCAAAGAGAAATAAATGAGTACAGACATGAACATCACGGACCTACAATTGCTGTTATTGAATGCCCAAACTCTCAATCAATGAAGTCAGGTATACGAGCTCTAGATGATTTCCCATGTGTGACCATTCCTTCCAATGCTCGTGATAGTCACTATCAGGTTCTTGGGTGGCAGCAAGTGGCTGCGAAAATTGGAATGCAACGTTGTGCTGCATCGTCCCAGTGGTTGAATGACAGAATCTCTCTGTCAAGATATGCCCATGTACCAGTGGGGAATTTTGAACTTGATTGGCTTGTATTTACAGCAGATCTCTTCTTTTCAAGAGCACTACGTGATCAACAACAGGTACTTTGGATATCTGATGATGGTGTTCCAGATCTAGGTGGCATTAATGAGGAAGATACCTGTTTTGCTGATGAGGTCCATCAACCTGTTCTCACATACCCTGGTGCATATAGAAAAATAACAGTGGAGCTAAAGATTCATCACCTGGCTGTAAATGCTCTTTTGAAAAGCAACCAAGTGAATGAAATGGAAGGAGGTGCTTTGTTAGGATATGACCAGGACATGCATTCTGGAGCACCTGTTCAGAATGAACATGTTGGCTTTGATGAGGATACCGCATGTGCACCTGCATTTCGTGTCCTAAAACAGTTGATCCAAAGGTGCCTTGCAGATGCAGTTACGTTTGGAAATGTATATGCTGATGCAATATTGCAACATCTATATCGATGGCTCTGCAGGTTGCAGCATCTTAACTCTGATTTGCATGCCATCTTGTTTTTGGATCATATAATTACTAGTTTCATTTTTATGTTGCAGCCCTGAATCAAAACTTCATGACCCAGCTCTTCACCGCATACTTCACAAGGTAAATACTTGTTGGATTGCATAAGATTTCCTTGTAACACAAGAAAGTAGTCTAGGCTGCACATAGAGCTTTAAGGTTACTCTAATATACTTTTTGTTTTACTTTGTATGAGGTTTTGTTACATGACACATTCCTTGAGATTATCTTTATTTAAGCTTCCACCTCTTTAAAGTTTAGCATTTATGTCAAAGTATTAATTAATGGAAGATGCGTATATTTCAATGTATTTATTAATAAAGTTCAAAGAATTTGTATGACTCTCTCTCTCACTCTCTACACACACACACACACACAAAATTTACACCCTATAATTGTCATTTTAGTCCATCAAACTTAAAGTTTTTCATTTTATTCCGTTTAACACCTTAGTAGCCTAAGGTTATACCATGTAACGCATTCTTAGAGAATAAAACAAATTTAAACACAATCCAACAAAAAGAATTTAACACACAATCAAGAATATAATAAGAATAATTATGTTCTTAAGTTGGAAAAGTAATTAAATATTTGCCAGTTTATGCAAGCAATATTACAATAGGTTCATATTCTAAATTATATTAATCTTAAAAATTTACAATACTTAATGAGTATTATAAATTTCCCTTTTTTAATGGCATGTAAATAATTGAAGCTTATTTCTCAAATATTATATTACTTAACGAGTATTATAAATTGGTCATAAAAATAATTTCTTATAAAATATTTCGAAATGAACTTATAACATACGTGCGTATCGCACAGGACATCAGCTAGTTATAATAATGATTTGAATTATTTTATTTGTGAAAAAAAAAAAGATCTTTCACAATGAATTGGATTTCTCATAATTGTATACCTTGTGAGATATGGTGATTCATTTAATATGTGAATTTTATCTAAATTAAGTCCTAATCAATTGATCTGACTTCTTTTGGTTGTTTTTAATATCTACAGGTAATGCAAAAGGTGTTTGCATTATTGTTGGCTGAGTTACGGAAATTGGGTGCCACAATTATTTTTGCAAACTTCTCAAAGGTTATTATAGACACAGGCAAATTTGATCTCTCTGCTGCCAAAGCTTACTGTGATAGCTTGCTTAAAACTTTGCAAAAGAGGTTGGTCTTGACAAAGAATTTAAGTACATTTATTGCTATTGTCTTCTGTCATGTAATTCATCTTTGCTATTTTGTAGAGACTTGTTTGAGTGGATTGAGCTTGAGCCAATGAACTTCTGGCATTCTTTGCTTTTCATGGATCAGGTTTGTTTACTTTCTCCTTGTTTATAACTTAGATTGCACTTCCTAGGATTTTTATGGCTTTCTCATTATTCTTTGGTTGTCTTTGGTCTCCCCTCCCCCTTTTGTTTTCCATAAATTGGTAAAAGATTATTTCGTAGATCTTACATAAGTATCCATCTCATTGGGTGGTTCACAATTTATTTGCCACATAATTCTGAAGGACCTTCAATTTTTCATAAATTGTCATATTAAGAGGCATTTGAGGTACAGATGCAAGAAATTAGTAAAGCTAAAACTGACCTTTGGACGGGCTTTTTGCTTAGCTTGAAATTCGGTAGGCCTTGCTAGGTTTTAGATTGCGTAAACCCTAGTTAAAAAAAAAGCATTTAAGTCATGCTTTGATGCCTCTTATCTGTTTGGTGACTGGTCAGTCTTGTGTCAGTTTCTAGACTAGAATTTGAAGATCCTTGTGCTGGAGTAAACATCTTAATTATAAAGTCACTTTTTTGATCTTTTGGTAGAAAATCAAGTTATCCACATGATAAAATTACAAGACGATAAGAATATGAAAAATGAAAACGAAAAATGTGTCATCTATCAACAACAACAAAGACTTTTGTCCCAACACTTTGGGATCTGCGATGGATCCTCAGCAAACTAATTTGGGAGGGCCAAATGTTTTCTTGTCTGCTAATATATCTTATCCAACTTCATAGTTTCTGTCACGTCCTTAATAATCATGTCCATTTTTGTTACTTCTTCTATGCTTTTGATCCCCCAACTTGAATCAGTTGACTCTTTCTCACTAGTGCATTAATAACTCTTCTTTGCCCTTGATCAAACCATTTCAAATGACTTTCCCTCATTTTCTGATCAATAGAAGCCATCTCTTTAAATGGATTTCTTCATTTTGTATCATGTCTTTTCTTGTTTTCTACGTATTCATCCTAACATTCTCATTTCAACTTTACTCATTTTATTAACATGTTACTTCTTAGTAGCTCATCATTCAATACTATATAACATAGCTGGTCCTATAACGGTCTTATAAAACTTTCACTTTAACTCGAGGTATTCTACAATCACACATTATTCCTGATGTGTTTCTCTAATCTCCATTTCATTCACCTTACTCTATGTTGTGATTCACATCCTCTTTGATCTCTTCATCCTTACGAATTTTTTTATCCAAGATAAAGAAAGAACACAATCTTTGATATCTCATGACCAGCCAGTTTTATAAGGCTTGCATCTTTGTTTCACTAAGGCTATGTTTGTTTGGGCGGAAAGGGAGGGAAGAGAAGAGAAAAGAAAAAAGGAGGGAAAGGAAAAAAGAAAGGGGAAAGAAAATATTTCTTTTATGTGTGTTTAGATGAAGAGTGGAAGAGAAAGGAGAGAGAAGGAATAAAAAAATAATAATTAAACTTTATTTTATAATTAGGCTTGTAAATTATAAATTCGTAATTAATTATGAGGATATAAAGGTAATTTCACAAAAAAATCAAAATTCTTTAAGGGTATAAGAGTAATTTTATGGATTTTGAGGGAAAGTAAAAAAAATAAAATATTGGTGGATCCATATAAACAATTTGTCTCCACACTTCCTTTCTCTCCTCTCTTTCCTTCCAATCAAATGATGATAAGTCCTTTCTCTTCCCTTCTGTCCTTCATTTTAATCAAACATGTAAATGTACCCTCCATGTTCTCTGTTTTTGGTCCTACTTAATCTAAAGCATTTAGATTCTAAACTATCCTTCCAAATCTTTAAAACGATTTTGATTCCATGTTATCCACTAAAACTATATGATCTGCAAAGTGCATATACCAAGGGAAAAACTCAAATATTCTACATTCTTATTCATACCAAGGGAATATACATAAATGAAAGTTTTGTCTTATACCTAAAAATTTTATTCCTCAAATATTTATTTGAGTGGATGGATGCTTCAAGTCTATTCTGCTTTGCAAGTTTAATTAAAATTATTGACGGTTGTAATTTCAAAGTTAAATGTTGATACTTCCTGTGTACATGGGTTGTACCCCTTTGTGTTTATCTAATGAAATATTTACTTATAAAAAAAGTTTATTTTTTTTTTCTTTATTACCTTAATCATATTCATTAGCAAACTAGACTCCATTTGATTTATGGTTGCTTTAACTTTTAATGATAGTATAACTATGGTGGAATTCCGGCCAAAGCTGATGATATTGTACCTGATGAATCTCAAGTGGATATCGTGTCAAGCTGGAATATTGCTGAATACTTACCCAAGAAAATTCAGGTAAGCTTCCCAGTGATGTTTTTACTGTACAGTGAAAGGCAGCTAGGGGAATATCAATATCAGTATCATACAAAATTTCTATTTTTATTGCATTCATATACTTCCCAGACTGACTGGTTCAGTCATTTTGTGTTCTTCCTGCAGGATCATTTTGTTTTTATCGTCTCTCAGTTTATGTATATTCCCTGGAGTTATGCACAAAAGCAAGCTGCAATTAGAGCCTCTTTGCAGGATGGCAACTTGTCTACTCCGTCAGTGACTGTTGCAGGTGCTGAGAATTTTGAGTCACATACGACGGAATATCTAAAAGGGCAGGTATGAATAAGAATGCTTGTGACCAAAGGTTGTATGACTTTTGATTCCTCAATGTGGGTAAATACTAATTGGATTTATGTATTTTTATTAATATTCTACAGATCAGCTCTTACTTCACAGACAAACTTTTGGGTATTGTTCGTGATACCATTCTTCATATGAAGGGGATGAGCAAAACTGAAAATGACCAAAACATATCTTCTGGGCTCCCACAATTTGCTGATAAAACCCACAAAGGGGATGCTGCGCTTGAGTTCATTAAGCATGTCTGCGCTGTTCTAGCCCTAGACCAAAATGTTCAACATGATGTTCTGGTAATACTTTTTCTATTGATTCAGGCATTATACTATGTATATAGTGTTTGTTTGGCAAAGATTATTTTTGCCAACTTATTTTATTATTCAATTTATTTTTGGTATTATTCATAGGTTCTATTATACTATTTCAGTTAACTTTTATCTTTATCTATAGTACTTTCAGCAAAAAGTTTACAGTTTCAGTAAAATAAGCGAATCCCAAATACACCCATAATATGTAGACGTGGTATTTTTACTTAGAATGATATAATACAAGGGAATGTTTGTCCATTATGCTTAATATAAACATTTGCAAAGTAACCCAGTAAATAGATGTTTGATCCAGTGATTTGTGGGTTTTACTAGTTCTCTATTCTTTTTACCCTTTTCCCATCGGAATGCTCTCACTTTCTAGGAGTAATTGTTAAATGGTATAAGTTTTGGTGTAACCTCATAGTTTTTTATTTCATATATTCCTTTTATTTTGTTTTTTTGCTCATTTTATCTGTTTTGCTTAAGGTTTTCAATTATTTTAAGATTTTACAATATTAGATTATCAAATTTGATTTAGTTTTCTATTTCAATATTGTAGAATCATATGATTTTCAAGTCACTTTTGAAGACCGTAATATCTTTTCTGGAATTCTGGTTCTAACAAGGTTGTTCTCACCTGAGATTTTTAACAAATAATGCATTAGCTAGAGCTTTAGCATTAAAATTTGATGTATTTTCATGAGTTTGATCACAGAGCCTATTTTGTGATTTCATCATTGTAATACATCTAAGATATATAAATTAAAATGTTACACAGATGAACTAATGGTCATGACCACATGCCGTGAAACATTAATTTTAACTTAGTCATTTGTCATCTACCCAATGCAATTCCTGATTCTGCATCATATTATAATTATTACAATAACAATTTGCACGCTTGCTTCTGTTGGCTGACTGGTTGACAATTGAATGATAGGGCTCTAGATATTGAAAATTGAGGAATATGAATCAGGTTACTGATGCATCAATATGCATATGTACATATATACCTATCAACAAAAGAAATATGCAGATATACATTTGAGGTTGGAATAATTGGAATTTTCTTTTCTCATGCAACCTTAATATTTCGCTGGTTTATGGTTTAAACTGTGTATTATGTGCAACTGAACTCTTCCACACTTACTCATCTTCAAAAGCTCAACTCTTCTGACAATTGGTACAGGTTGAAATGCTTTTCCTTATGGGTTTCCTTGGTCAGTAAAGTGATATCTTGTTCATGTGCCCATATTCCACAGGTGATGAGAAAGAATCTTTTAAAATTTGTGCGTGTGAGGGAGTTTGCTCCAGAAGCTGAGTTTCATGATCCTTGCCCATCCTTCAATTTATCAAATGTCATTTGCAGGTAAGAGATTTTCTTATGAGGTTCCCAAAAAATCCAGTGCTTTATTTTTCCTTCAAGTTGTACTATTGGGAGTCGATAGGAGATAATTAGTGATTGGAAAAGTATACGAAAGAGGGAACATGTCCATAAATAAAAGAAAGCATACAATGCCTGTCCAAATGATATACAAATAAAGTTGGTAATAGCACATATGCCCAGTGGGTTTTGATCTTGCAACCACACCCCCAACCTTGTTTTTAGATTTAAGATAGAGCTAATTGGCCAAACAGGCCTGTTATCATGACCATAATGACCTTACTCACCATCTCTTTAATGTGAATAAAAAAAATGCAAAGCTATCATTTAAGTGCTTCTAAGTTGAGTACAAGTGACTTTGACAAGAAGTGGTTGATGCTAGAAGCACAAAGAAATTTTTGTTTTGTTTTTGAAAGTCAACTGTATTTTATGTTTAATATTATTAGTTAATTAGGTTACTAGTAATTTTTATTTAATTTTCTAGAGTTGCGGTTAGTTTTGTAATTGAATAACTGGCTTTCCTAAGTTAACTAGAATTAGGGTTTAGTCCTAGCAGTCTATATAAGCTTGCTATTTTATTCCTATGGATATATATGTTTGATTGATTTATAAAATCTCTCTGGAATTTTTTCCAACAGTCCAGTGTTAATTCCAGTTGCTCTAGGTGCTGACTGCTAGGTTTGTTCTCCCATGCTTGGTGTTGCTCTTAGGTTATCTATACTCTCTCGGTTAAAAAATTCATTAAGATAAAGAACATTGGTCAATGTTTTTTTGGAATATATCTGATAGTATGGGAGTGGGGAAGTAAAGGTGGGGGGGTATTTGAATGCTTGATATCTTTGTTGGAAACAATAGGAGATGCTAGTTGAGTTGCAAGGCTCTTGGTAAGAACATTTGTCAATTATTACGACCATAAATAGGTTTAGAGTGAAAATTAGAAATCATAAATTATTTGATGATTTTATGTCTAAAACATAGAAGGTGGTTCTCTGTTTGCTAGATTCAGTTAGACTGCATTACTCTCAGGTTACTATGATACATCAACTTTGCTCATTTACCTCAATGTTGCTACATTTGCAATTTAATCTTATGAGTAGTATCAAATGAACATGACCATATTTTGCATTGATTTTGGGGATCAAATTTCTCCCCAAATGATATATTTCATTTGGATAATTGAAAGGACGAACTTTACACAAAAGGATAGCCAACTTATGGGTGTGATGTGTAGCTAGACTAACATAAATGGACATAAGAACTGTGATGACTAAGTTTCCCAGGTCTGGCTTCACCTCTTGAATTTCTTTCTGAATGACATTGTGAATATTTGTCTGACAAACCAAAGTAGGAAATAAGGTTGGCTGAAATGATTTGCAATATATAGTGAATTCTGAAGGCCCAAATCTGGAAAACCGTTAAACATCACAACTCACTCAAGTGTTTACTATTGCATTGCTACTGGAAGGCATGTAAGATATGCTCTAGATGCTAGTACTTGTGTATTGGTACAAGCTAGTACCCGCTAGTGAAAGCAATTATCACAAAAAGAGTGTAAAGTTTGTTATGGTATCCTTTAATGAGCCTTGCATAAAATCAAATTCGAAAGTTAATTTAATCAATATATAGGAAAAGGAGCCATTCTATGAGAAAGTCATGACTGTACAATTTGTCATAGTGAAACCAGAGTCTGTATCGTGACAGGGGGGGCTGTGGAAGGCTGGATTTCGTGTATTATGTTAAATATATCTGGTAGCTTGTTTAATTTATGCTCTTAGATGCTTGATCCTTGATTGATACACTAAAAAAGTAATAATTTAATCTTTCTTTCTTTTCATTCTCATTGAACTTGTTGGATCCAAATATCATGTTTAACCTTTTCCAAAGTTCAAACTGATCACTGATAAACATTCATTTTTGTGGACAGCTACTGCAATGACTGCAGAGAACTGGACTTATGCCGTGACACAGCTCTACTGGCTCAGGAGTGGCGCTGTGCTGTGCCACAATGTGGCCAACCTTACGATCGTGAGGTCATGGAGAATGCTCTTCTTCAAATTGTACGGCAGAGAGAACGTCTCTACCACTTGCAGGACCTGGTGTGTCTTAGGTGCAATCAGGTGAAGGCTGCACATTTAGCTGAGCAATGTGCATGTGCAGGCCCATTTAAGTGCAAGGAAGATTTGACCGAATTCCGGAGTAAGATGCAGATTTTCTTGAAGATAGCTATTCATCAGAAATTTCAACTTCTCCAGGAGTGTACCTCATGGATTTTAGAACTTCAATAACTATTAACCTATAGTCTCCTATAAATTCAATTGGATGAGTGACCAATGTGGGCAGTTATTAAAAGATGCCTGAAATTGGTGAGCTTAAATTATAATGTTAGGGTTGAAGCTATTGTAGTTGAAGGGAAAAAGAAATGAGGTTAGGAAATTGTATCGCTACTCATGACATAGGCTCAGGAATTGGTTCCTCAATGGGTAGATGTTGATCTCTCTTTTTTGCTCTAGTAAAACTCACGACTCACATTTTCTATCCCCACTTTCCTGGGGGTGGGGGGGGGGATTGGGGTTGGCACAAGATCTTTGGTTAAACGATGTATTGCAATTTTGTTTTCTTTTATTTGTAGATTGTGTATAATGTGTTATATCAGAAACTTGTATATAACTTTGAAATGATTCATTCAATCAATGAAATATAATTTGTATTCAGTGTACAATCCCTGACTACCAAGTTGAGTTGAGTTGAGGCTTTGACAAAAGCAAATGATTTGAGGTGCACACTTTGGATGAAGCTGACTTTAAATGGTTTGCAATGGATACTGGCTTTAATGATAGTTTAGGCAAACTTGATGCTTAACGGTATCCAATGAAAAGGGCTCATGTATCATTTGCCCCTATAATAACAAGTCCCTTTTAGTTTTACAGATACATTAGTCAATGCATGTGGATATCATGACCTAGAGGTGACGAAGAGTGCAGAAGACTGCTACAAAGAGAATAGCTGAAAATCACCACGGAAGAGATATTTCTTTGGTGGCTCACCAGGTGGACCAAAAGGATTGCAGAAGATCAGGAGAAAAGGTAGCTAGGAAACCATAAAAAGAGACTTGAGTTCTAGATGGCTTTCAGGGTTTTAAGCTTTTTGAATTTTGAGCATTTGCCTAACATTTAAGCATGTGTGGTTGCTGTAACCCGAGGTTACCACTTCTGAATATTAAAGAGTTCAAGTTCTGATATCTTCTCATAAGGAAAAAGAAAAAGAAAAAGAAAAATTGTTCTTATTATACAATATTTGATTTGGCTGTTTTAATTGCTTAGTTCTGTCCTTTAAAGGTGCAAGGTTGATGTTGATCCACTTGGTTCTTACCAGAGGCCAAGTGTCACTCAAGCTTTCTTAGAGTACCCGCATCAGATGTGCTAAATGCCAAATTTTTGGCACATTTGGCACACCAAACACAAAAACGGAGCTTTATCAGATGTTCCAAATGCCAAAAATTATGCTACATATGAACAGTACCATTGCAAATTTGCAACGGTACGGACGAAAATGGTATAAGTTTTATTAATTTTTTATTCTCTTTT
The DNA here is from genome assembly GCA_030445155.1 of Quercus variabilis. Lineage (NCBI taxonomy): Eukaryota > Viridiplantae > Streptophyta > Magnoliopsida > Fagales > Fagaceae > Quercus > Quercus variabilis. The sequence goes on along the minus strand of CP129445.1, from coordinate 16,151,637 downwards.
CTCTCTCCTTTCTCTTCACTCTATTCTTTTCTCTTCTCTCTTTCTCTTTCTCTCTGCCTCTCTGTCTCTGTCTCTGTCTCCTCTTTCTCTTTCTTTTTGATTCTCCCTCTCTTTCTTTGATTGTTGATCTTTCTTTGTGGGCCGAGTTGATTTCGTGGGTGGTGGTGGATCGTCCTTGTTCGTGATTTCATGGGTTTAGGTTGATTTCATGGTTCGGTTGTTCGACAAGTGTGATATGATTTTGGTGGGTTTTGTGGTTTGATTTCAGTGGGGTGATTTGATTTTGTGATTTGGTGGGTTCGTGAGTCTCTGATCGGCGTGGGTCATCGGCTAGGAGATCTGTTGGTCATTGGCGTGGGCATCATGGTGGTTGTTTGCTAGATTTTGTGTGTTTGGGTTGTGTGAAATGTGATTTGTGGCTTGGTTGGTGGTTGATTTGTGGGGGTGGCCGGTGGTTGTGGCTGTGTAGTGTTTGTTTGAGTTTTTTTTTTTTGGTAGCAATGGCTGATATTGGTGGTGGTGGTGGTTGATCTGTAGGGGTGGCTGGTGGTTGTGGTTGTGGCTGTGTAGTGTTTGTTTGAGTTTTTTTTTTGATAGTAGTGGCTAATATTGGTGGTGGTAGTTGATCTGTGGAGTTGGCCGGTGGTTGTGGGTTGTGGCGGTTGATCTGCGGGTGTGGGTTGTTGTTGATGGTGATGATAGGGAGGAGATAATATATTATTTTAATGTGTAGTAAATATTATTTTAATGTATAGAATTAAATAATAAAACATCTGATAAATGAGATGTTATAAAATGATATGGTAAAATAATAAAGTAGGTCTTTGGTATGACAAAATGGCATAAATTTTAACACAATTGCTGTGGATGCTCTTAGTTCTTACCTTAGTTGGGTATTGCACTTGGCACGCAATACTTCTAATCTTGGTTGTTAATTTAATCTAAGTGTCACTCAAGCTTTGATTTGATTATTGAACTTTTAACTTAGAGATATCCAAACCTTAAAATTTTGGATGTTTGATATCCAAATTAATATGTAGAATTTAAGTAGTGTTCCTAAGACATGATTTATGTATAACACGAATACTATTGAGTTTCTGCTTTAGAGATATCCAAAGGTTTGGATGTCTAATATCCAAATTGATACATAGAACTAAAATAGTGTTCTTAAGACATGATTTCTACATAACATGAATTTTGTGATTTTTTACCTTAGAGATATCTAAATTGATAGGTAGAACTAAAATTGTGTTCTTGAGTTAAGACACGATTTATGTATAATATGACTACTATTAAATTTTTGCCGTAGAGATATCCAAGTAGAAGGTGAAGCAAATGATTTTATTATACGCCCATGTTCTACTCAATAACTTCGAAGCTCATAAATTATAATGTTATTATTATTATTATTATTTTTTTTTTGAGAGCCAAACGGAAAAGGTAAAAGGGGGTTCAAGTATTTGTAGGATCATTTCTTAAGGAAAAAAAAAAAAAAAAAAGCTCACGAGAAGGACATGCGATTCTAAGTCTCAACGCCTATATTCATCTCCACAATCACCAATCACTCTAAGAAGATCTTTCCCTTTTTTCGAGATTTCTTGTATGCTGTTTACATCATCATTGTCAAGAACGAGAGAAAAGACAGCATTTGACTCTTGAATATGGTCTGACAGTCCAAGTCTAACACCTATCATCGATCCTGCCACTGCTGGCTGCAGTTTTGCAAATCAAACTAATCAAAGGTGACTTCACAATGTGGCTTATCGAAAGTCAAATAGATTCAAGCTTATAATAAAGTGGGTGGATCGATTTTACCTGATCTAGTATATATTTCACGGCAACAGTTGGGATTGAGACCCCATGTTTAGAAGCTACTTTTTTAAGTGTTTGAAGCAGTACTTGGAACTGGCTCCATCCTCCCCAGGCATCAACCATCTGCAATATATTGCAAACTTTCTATCAACATCATGCACAACATTTTAAATTCCCCTTAAAACCCCACACACACACACACAAACCCCAACAAAAAAAGAAAAAGAAAAAAAAAGACTCCCACTCCCCGAATATTTCTGTTCAAGAACATCATACCCTTTTATACTTTTGGAGGGAGGGTGTGTTTAATGAAGGGCCAGCAAAAGGAATGGACAAGTTGGTGTCAAGGAACTTCTCAGATAACAAACCACCCATTACTGTTCCATACCTGCATCAGAATTTTTTATCTTAAAAAAGAGAAATGCAAAAGAATGCTTAGTTGTCTGCCAGAGACTAAAATATTTTACCAAAATGAACATCGAAGTTGGTCATTCCCTCCAAGACTAAATTTAGATTATCACACTAACAAGGAATTTTTGGCCAATTAATGAGCAAAAAAATGCAGGAAGAGCCAAACTTTTGTTGTTTTTTCAGAAAAAAGACTCATGTTATATTACTGACTACATCCTATAGTAGAGGGTAATGATTGATAGACAATATTAGTCTGTGCATGTGTATTGACTATTGAGAGAGAGAGAGAGAGAGAGAGAGAGAGAGAGAGAGAGAGAGACGTTATAAGTTTGACTCCTGTAAGCTGACAAAGCTCCGCCATTTTCTGTTGAGGACGCATGTCAACAATTGAATGTTGCACCTACATTACCCATATGTATTATTACAACAGAATATATGATGTAAGGGAGAACATAAAAATATTAAAAAGTAAAAGCATACAATTGTATCTAGCATATACCTGATTGCTCACAATGGGAATCTTGTTTTCTAGGATTATTTGCAATCTTTCTGTATCGAAATTTGTTAAGGCAACAGTCTTGATTTTACCTGCAATCCACTTGCTGAAATGATCTGATCAAATCGAGAAATGCAATCTGAGATATTAAACTTATTTTAATGAGAAAAATGATACTAACCTTCTTCTTTCAGATCTGTAAGGTGTTTTAGAGCATCGAGGTAACCAGGATTTGAGTAATCCCACCTATTTAAAGTAGAAATTGAGAAAAATGCCATCAGAGAATAACAATTTTAAAATCAGTTTAATACTCTATTTATTGTCTATTAGTTCGGATAAGTTGGACCTAATACAAGGAACATCAATTGTAAGGAACAAAAATTGTATTTTTGAGGTAATAAAGTACCACAATGTACAAAAACTATAATGTATGGAATAGTAGCAAGAAAGAGAAAAGATAGTGAAAATAGAATTTATTTGGACATGATTGTATACTCTGCCCACATGGTAATTATTTATATTGGAGTTTCCTTGTTACACAAGTTATAAGTGTCTGACAATGCATGATTTGTCAAACCTTTTGTCTTATGAACTGAACAGTCTGAACCAATACTTACGCAGGGTTAAATGACATAAGTTTCCAATATAATTACAGTCAAACCAACTTCTATGGAAAAGTACATCCAGAAAATGGTTTCAAAAAAATCCTGCTAGTATCTGGTTTGATGCAGACTGGAATACTCTGTTCTATGTGAAAGTTACCCACCCTGACAACCTTGCTTGCCTCAACAAACATCAATACTAGCATATAATCTATTCCACATATAAATTTTTGACAAATGGAGCCTTTTTCCTCTCTCTCTCTCTCTCTCTCTCTTTTGGCTGAAAAATGAATCCAGATCAAACAAAAAATTTCATCGAATTTCCAGCTCCCTATTCAAATATAGCATGATCATTTATTGTATATTGGATTACCTACCAAGCACTAAAATAATAGGTATTCTCATCACTAAAAATTATGCAGCCATATCATCAATTATCACATTATGTTAGCTGAGTAGGAAAAAAAAAATATTTATACCAATGAAACTGAAGCATATCCAAGGAAGCCACATCCATTCTCTTCCGAGAAACATTAATACTCTCCCGGACATAGCTACTTGTCATCTTAACAGGTGGAGGCACCCATTTAGTAAGACTGCATCACATAACAGAAGAGGCAAACACACTGTAAGGGTTCCCTTTCTATATTGTCCAACAAAAAGGTTTTAGTTTCTTTCTATTCAACCAAAAAGATGCAAACTGGATTAGTATAATAAGTAGGAGGCACTCACCCTCTTATCTTCTCCAAGAATTCAGGTGGGCGCTCTCGACGAACTCTATTGATGAAGATACCATAAAGATCTTCAGCAGGCCCATCTACAACATCATAACAGTCAAAACAATAAGAAAACAACCCATAATTCCCGAACTTAAATCCAAAAGCAGTTGACTAATTGTCATGAATCCATACATTATGTGTGTGTTTGCCAACAGGTTTTTCTTTTTAACTTTTTAGTTTATTTGCTTACGTACAACCTTTTTAAAGCTCACTTTTTTAAAGTATAACTATACTTAAATCAACTTTCGACAAATAATCAAATAAGCTTTCAGCAAAAAGCTACATCCAAACGAACACTATAATGTGTTGTAATTCAATTGGCACCTTTTAGTGTTTCTAACAGAGACATTGAGGGTTCAAATCCCCTGCCCCTAACTATCTAATTATCATAAAACATAAAAGACAATCCAAGAACTACAAAGCATGATTGACTTATTAACTATCTAATCTAAGACATCATTCAAAGTTTTAGACATTCCATAAAATTAGCCAAACAGTAAGTCCCTCTGCATAATAAAAACAGTTAGAAGTAGCATTAGTAGCACACATATATCAGCCATATCAAAAGTGGTGAGTCCAGCATCAGCATATTTAAGCATAGCATCAGTTGCATTGTCCTGATCAATTCTACCCCAGCCGCCGCTCGTCTGCCACATCCCATTCACTACCCTGCAGATATCCAATGAATCCTTCCCATTCTTGACTACAGTTCTTCGATTCTCTTCACTTAACACACACCTTATTGGTCCCAAATTCAGTTTTCGTGGTCTAGTACTGTCTCTTTTGGTTTTTGTTATTGTTGAGTTGAACGTGAAAGTGAATTTGCTCAAGGAATGGTGCAACAACTCTGCCATTTCAAATAAGATAGAAGCAGGTTGTGAAGGTCTCTGCTTTTCTAGCATATATCCTTTTAAAACACATACCATGTACAACTAATTTTTGTCCTTATCTCCTACTGTCTCTGCGCCTTTACTTTCTACAAATGTTATCAATTTTGTAATGGTCCCAAAGTTTGTAACAATTTTGCATATAGCCCCTCTGTCTCTTTCCTTTTTTAAAAAATATAAATAAATAATACATCTCACATAGTTATTAAACCTGACTGACTGAGCTAGTTGGGCCAAATCCTTGATACTTAGACGGGTTTGAGTCGTGCATAAAAACCCATTAAAACCCAATTAGACCCCCATGAATTCTTTGTAACCCGTTCAACCCGAGTTCTTAAAAAATGTGTACTTCAAATAACTTAAGATTTCAGTTACCAGGATGTTTTAATAGTATTGGTTAATACATTATTTAAGAAAGTTTTAATACTAAATTTATAAGAAATATAAAAATTTGTCAAAAAAATCTAAAAATATTTACTAAACTAACTTTTTCCCATAACGAATATATCTAATTTTTAAATTTATTTTCATAATAAGTGAATTAACATTTTGGGCATTTTGAGAAAAAGAAAAGAAAAGAAAAGAAATATTATTTCAACAAACAAAACTAAAAAGGTACAAAAACGTAATTAAATAGGAATAGAGGGTTCAAAGTTCAACAAAGCTGAACAGGCGACAAGCAAAAGGCCACGTGGTTTATTTAAAATCCAATAAAAAGTCAGAAAAAGTTTGACACAGCCCAATAGAACCTGCCACGTACAAAGAAAGAAAGAAAGAGAGAGTTAGGGTTTTGAGTTGTGCTCACAGTGATCGGCCATGTCGAAGGTGGAGAGGCCGGAGTCGGCGTAGCGAAGCATAGCCTCAACGGCGTCGTCTCGATCGATTCGGCCCCATCCCCCACTGGTCTGCCACATTCCGTTGAGGACTCGGCATATGTCGAGGGAATCGTTCCCGTTGGCGAGCGTGACTCGCTGAGTCTCCTCGGTTCGCACGGCGCAGCACTTCACGCTCGCTCGGGCCCGAGTAGTAGTGGTGGTGTAATTGATATGAGAGAGATTGGCAAAGACAGGTTTTACAGTGGCTGCCATTGCCATTGCCATTTCCACTGTTGTGTGGAGTTTTGTGTTTGTGTGGTGAGGAGTTGGGGATAAAACTCATTGCCCTTTGGATTTGGCGCCTTTGATATATACGTTAGGCTTTTTTTTGTGCTTTTTTTTGTTTTTTTTTTTTTTTTTTGTTTTTTGGGGAGTTGCTGCAAAGACACTTATACCCTTACATTATCTTTTCATGCATGGAAATATCAAATATGAGAGTTTTTATTTATTTATATTTATTTTTATAAATTAAAATCTCAACTTTATGATACCGTTTTAATCATTGCTGTAGGAGTATTTTAATATTAAATAATTAAAATAAATAAATATTATAATATAAATGTAAAGATGTGGGAGATGAGAAGTTAATGAAAAATGTTTAATCCCACGTTGAAAAAGAGAGAGTCTATTTTATTCTTTTTAATTGTGGTGATTAATGGGCTAAAGTGTATTGACTTATATATTGAGCTGGATACATGCGCAAGGGGAAGGTGAAGAGTGGATGTATCTTGTAACACTCATTACATCAGAATAATGGACCTAATTAATTAGAATAAATTGGGTAGTAATTTTGTGAGGCCCATTGAACCTACAAATAGACTCATTCAGACTCAATCCAAGTTACTGCAATTACAATATACATAAACAAAAAATAGAGAGATTCTTGGTAAGGAAGGGTGTTCACTCTGGTGGAGTTTTGGGCTTGAACACTTTGTGCAGAGGTTGTTCTAGCCATACGATACTTATTGGGTTGTTGTATCTTGGGGGAGACAAGTCAGAAGGTCTGCACCGGTTACAAAGTTTAGTCAACCAATGACTTGAATCTTCTTAAAAAGAGCGAGTGCCGCGCCTCAGTCCAAATAGTGTTGTGTAATTTCTCTCTTTACGTTAATAATATTTAGAAGTATTTTCAGTTTCTCTTTGTGTTATTTCTATTATTATTGTAATTGCACCAACAATTTTAAGGAGATTCAACACATAGAGCCTACACAAGAGAAACTAAATGAGCCTGTTGGAGATCTTAACAAGCCCTTTTGCTTTAAGGGAGCTTGCTTCATGAGGTGGAAAGAAAATGTCTTCTTCTACTTGAGTCTTCTCAAAGTCTCCTATATCCTCACAGACAATAATCCATCAAAAGTTCTTACCGATGAGATGAGTGATGAAAGATATATTCTCCATCAAGAAAAAATAGATAAATATACAAAAGATGAATATAATTGTCGCTCTTATCTATTGAATTGTCTTGCCGATCATTTCTATGATTATTATGATACAACTTATAATTCTGCTAAGAAAATTTGGAAAGCTTTACAAAGCAAGTATGATATCGAGGAGGCAGGTGCAAAGAAGTATGTTGCTAGCAGATTTTTCTGATACCAAATGGTGGATGGAAAATCGGTGGTGGATCAAGCACAAGACTTCCAAATGATTGTGGCAGAATTGAGATCCGAAGGCATAAAGATTGGAGACAATTTGGTGGTAGCTGGCATAATTGACAAACTACCATAATCTTGGAGGGAGTTCCAAAAGACTTTGCGGTACAAACAAAAGGAGACATCCTTGGAGACTTTGATCACGCACATCCGTGTGGAAGAGGTTAGAGGACAAGATGCACTCATGACACAAGAGAGCAATGGTAATTCCACCACAAAGGTAAACCTTATTTCAGCCAATAATAATATGCCCAAAAATCATTTTTCTAGAAATAGTTAATTGAATCCTAAAAAGAGAGCATTTAACAATAATAATAAACCTCAAGGAAGGGGAAACCCGAATAAAAATTACAATAAGAATCAAGGACCCCTTTTACAAGATTAATTTAATAGATCCTGTTTTGTCTGTGGCAAGAGTGGACATATTGCTCGATTTTGCAAATTTCGGAAACGTGAATCTGTCTCGCAGGCTAATGTAACCGAAGAGCCTTTAGTGGCTATGATTACAGACATCAATATGGTGCAATATGTTGAAGGGTGGTGGGCAGATTCTGGTGCTAATAGGTACATCTGCTATGACAAAAATTGGTTCAAATTGTACACTCTTTTTGAAGAAGAAAAAACTGTTATGTTTGGTGACTCTAGCAAAACCAAGGTTCTTGGGAGTGGTGAGGTCGAATTGAAATTCACCTCTGGATGCGTGCTAACATTGAAAGATGTTCTTTACACTCCGTCTATGAGGAAGAATTTGATGTCAAGTTTTTTGCTTAACAAGGCTGGCTTCAAGCAAACTATGGAATCTGATAATTATGTAATCATTAAAAAGGGATTATTTGTGGGCAAGGGTTATGCTTGTGATGGAATGTTTAAATTGAATGTTAAGAATAATAAAGCATCTACCAGTTTAGTTTATATGCTTTCTTCTATTAATTTTTGGCATGCTCGTTTGTATCATATAAATGGTAGATATGTGAGAATCATGAGTAGTTTAGGATTAATTTCAAGACTGTTAAAAGATTTTGAAAAACGTGAAACTTGTAGTCAAGCTAAGATTACAAAAAGTTCTCATAAAAGTGTTGTAAGAAATATCGAATTGCTTGAGTTAATTCACTCTGATTTATGTGAATTTGAAGGAATTTTAACTCGCGGAGGAAATAGATATATTATCACTTTTTATTGATGATTTCTCAAAATATACAACTATTTATTTGTTGAAAAATAAAAGTGATGCTTTTGAAAAATTTGAAGATTTTTTAAAAGAAGTTGAAAATCAATTCGGTAGAAAAATAAAAAGAATAAGAAGTGATAAAGGCCGTGAGTATGAATCAAGTGCATTCAACTCATTTGTTTAGTCTTTGGGAATTATCCATGAAACTACTGCGCCATATTCACCTGCTTCTAATGGTGTGGTTGAAAGAAAAAATAGAATTTTAATTGAGTTAACAAATGCCATGTTAATGAATCTGGTGCACCTTTACATTTTTAGGGTGAAGCTATTTTAACTGCATGTCATGTTTTGAATATGGTGCCACATAAAAAGTCACACACCACACATTTTGAGATGTGGAAAGGACATAAGTCAAATTTGGGATATTTGAGAGTATGAGGTTGTCTTGCTTATGTAAGGCTTATTGACCTTAAAATGCCTAAATTAGGTATAAGAGCTACTACCTGTGCTTTTCTTGGTTATGCGATTAATAGTGCAGCCTATAGATTTTTTGATCTTGAAAACAAAATAATTTTTGAATCTGGTGATGCAATTTTTCATGAAGAAAAATTTTCTTTTAAATTGAAAAATAGTGGGGGTGAAAAAAATATTTTGTCATAGCCTAGTTCTTCTACTTCACATTTACAAAATCAAGAAAATTTTGAAATGGAACCTAGAAGGAGTAAAAGAGCTAGAGTTGAAAAGGATTTTGGTCCTGATTATTATGTTTTTAACATTGAGGAAAATCCCCAAAATTTAAAAGAGGCTTTAACATCACCTGATGCTATATTTTGGAAAGAGGCTGTAAATGATGAGATGGAATCTCTAATTTCTAATAGAACTTAGAAATTAGTAAATCTTCCATCTGGGTTGTAAGACCATAGGTTGTAAATGGGTCCTTAGAAAAAAGTTGAAACTGGATGGATCAATAGATAAGTTTAAAGCTAGACTTGTTGCAAAAGGTTTTAAACAAAAAGCTGTTCTTGATTTCTTTGATACTTTTTCTCTGGTAACAAGAATCACATTTATTAGATTGTTAATTGCTATTGCTGCAATTTTTGATTTGAAAATTCATCAAATGGATGTAAAAACTGCTTTTCTAAATGGGGACCTAGAGGAAGAGATTTATATGGATCAATCCGAAAGCTTTGTAGAGCCTGGACAAGAAAGTAAGGTATGTAAGCTAATTAAATCCCTATATGGCTTAAAACAAGCACCTAAGCAGTGGCATGAAAAGTTTGATTCTTGCATGATTTAGAATGGTTATAAATCAAATGAATGTGATAAATGTATTTATTTTAAATCATGAAATAATTTACATGTTATTATTAGCCTCTATGTAGATGATATGTTGATTTTTGGCTTAAATATGCATGTTATAAATGAGACAAAAAATATGCTTAAAAGCCATTTTGATATGAAAGATCTTGGTGAGGCTAATTTTATTTTGGGCATGAAAATTACAAAAGCATGTGATGGAATATATCTTGATCAATCACATTATGTTGAGAAAATATTGAGAAAATATAATTTTCATGATCACAAAAGTGTAGCTACTCTTTTTGATTTTAGTGTTCATTTATTTTCTGTGAATAATGATGATGAGATTTTTAATCAAAAGGATTATGCTAGTATCATTGGTAGTTTGCGTTTTGTTACTGATTGTATTAGACTTGACATTGTATATGCAGTAGGAGTGCTTAGTAGATTTACTAGCAAGCCTAGTAAAGATCATTGGCTAGCTATTGAGTGAGTCATGAGATATTTAATTGGTACAAAAAACTATGGCTTATTTTATAAAAAGTACCCTGCTGTGATTGAAGGTTTTAGTGATGCCGATTGGAATACTTTGTCAGGTGATTCTCTCTCTACCACTGGTTATATTTTTACCTTAGGTAGTGGTGCTATTTGTTGGAAATCTAAAAAGCAAACAATAATTGCTAATTCAACAATGGAAGCTGAATTAATAGCATTTGCTTCAGTTAATGAAGAGGCAAATTGGCTTAGAGATTTGTTATATGAAATTCCACTATAGGAAAAGCCAATTCCACCTATATTAATTCATTATGATAGCACTGCCGCAATTGGTAGAGTTAAAAACCGTTACTACAGCGGTAAATCCAGATCTATAAGAAGAAAGCACAGTACCGTGCGATCTTATTTGAGTGGTGTCATCATAACTGTGGATTATATTAAATCTAATGATAATCTTGCAGATCCATTTACCAAGGCCTTGGCAAAAGATAGAGTCTGGAATACATCGAGGGAGATGCGACTAAAGTCCATAGAATCATAAGCCATGTATGAGGATACCCAACCCGAGGACCAAAGATCCTGAGAATTGGGTTCAATGGGAAAAACGAATCATACGATAGTCGTAAGAAATGCACAATTTATTTTGTAAATAATTTTTTAATTGTTCATCCCTATGATGTAAGTGCATTTATCCTGTAATGTGGAGAGGTTGAGTAAAAAGCTCTTAATGAAATTTGTAGCTTGTATGAGTGGGGTGTCAGAATTACAGGAGCACCCTTGACAAAATTTCACCTATGTGAGTGTGGGGGTGGGGCCGCTCCCTATGAGATTTGGACTTAGTCTCAAATATATTCATGAAACCGGGATCAGCACATGGCCGTGAAGTGCTAGCTATAAAAGTTCATGTCAACACTTGGGTTATTATGTGTAAGCAGTGACACTTAATTACCTTAAAGCAGTTCTAGTTCAAGTTAGAGACCACTACGACTCTGGAGTTGAGATCGCTGTTTTACTAAGTGAAGGTTCAATGCAGAGCACACCTTCATGATGCATAGTGACCCGTCTTTGCCTGGTAATCTCTTTTTAACTAAAAAATTTAATATTAAAATGAGTAGGGGATTGTTGGAGCATTTTAATATTAAATAATTAAAATGAATAAATGTTATAATATAAATGTACAGATGTGGAAGATGAGGAGTTAGTGAAAAATGTTTAATCCCACATTGAAAAGGAAAGAGACTATTTTATTCTTTTTAATTGTGGTGATTAGTGGGCTAAAATGTATTGACTCATATATTGGGCTAGATACGTGCGCAAGGGGGAGGTGAAGAGTGGATGTATCAAAATTGGAAATGAATCAGTTTCTTTTTGTGTTATTTCTATTATTATTGTAATTGCACCAACAATTGCTTTCACCAAGATCACTCCAACATCTCTATGTTTAGTTTTTCATCAAAATATGGAGGAAAAAAAATTACTTCTATATTTCACATAATTTATAAGTTACTCTTTAGGATTGTTTCATCCTTGGTCAAGTACCAAACACCCTCCTCGGAATACAAAGAGGATTAGGGAGCTGTCTATCTGAGAAAGGAGGCACATTTGAAAAGTTAGAGGAGATAACTTGTAAGCTCCACAACAATCACTTCCGCATTAAATGCGCTTTACCTACTAGTCAAGCCGCATTTAGTATAGAATGATCACCGGAATAGTGTCACACACCCATGCTTCCACCCACATTCATCTCAAAAGAAGCAAAAAAAAAAAGAGATGCGACAAGTATCTTTCCTTCCTTTCATCCACCCTATAGACGGACAGTGAGGAAGGGACTTCAACCCTCATGAATAAGATCTGAGCTCCAAAACGAGGGGGATCCATAAATTCTTAGTAAAAAGTGTGAAGGGAAAAAAGTGAGCGAGAGAGAAACAATTGTATTCAAAAGTCCATCATCCGCATGCCTAAGTACCCATTGTGAATAATATAACTTGAGCCTCCTTCCTTTTTAAGATTGTATTGCCATTCTTGCTTAGGATCTCACTCTTTTTAGATTTTTTTTTTTTTTTTTTGCAAAAGTTCTTGGCCTATATTAACAAATTAATTGTGACGATCATATTCTTATTTCCATGGTAAGATTTTTTTGATCCACACACTATAGATTTGTAAAAAAAGAAAAGAAAAGTAGAGAGTTTGTTGGAGATAGATTGATGTTCTAATGGAGTAGAGAAAAAAGAATTGTTTATAAAACTTTGTGTTTTACTTAGGTACTCAATTTTAGTTTTTTGGCAATCATTATCTCTTTCTAAGCAAACATTTCTCTCTTTAACAAAGCTTTCTCTCGCTACTCTCATGTGTGGTAGCTACTAAATTAATTTATAAACAACCTTAAGAGAAACGCAAAGTTTAATAAATTATTTCCCACTTTTATTTGCTATATTATTGCCCATAATCTTATAAATGAAAAATGGAGATGTACATAGGCCTTAAATTGAAACAATTTCATAAATTTGAAAATTTAATTAACAAAATTAAAAACCTGAGATCTAATATGAAAGTATGAAACAATCAATCAAATGAAATGATTGAGAGGGTGGGGCATTGGCTGTGTGAGTATTTCGTGTGAAAGATGAAATATGATAGAAAAAGAAGGAAATGAAAGAAAGGAAAAATCTAAGAGTTATTTTGAAATTATGAAAAATTTAAAGGTATTTTAGTGAAGGACAAAATTTAGGTATAATACTTTAGGTGCTGTTATTTAGGTTTCTCTCTTAAGATTCTGCCACGTGGCTTCTTAACTAAAAAATACATTTTCATCCCATGAGAAAAAATCCACATGACAGAATATTAAAAGGAGACCTAAGAAACAACACTTAAGTACTGTATCTAAGTCTTGCCCTTTAGTAAATATGTCCGAGGTGTGGTGAAAAATCTGTCTTGCCCATCCCCAATGGTTGGAGCATATATTTTGATTACCTCTGATATCATTTGTCACGATCCAAGGAAAACACTAGTCATATTTGTGCTATATTTCAAAAGAACTAGTCAAGTTAACATTAAAAACACTAGTCATGTTTATGTTGCATAGCACCCAATATGTGGCTCAACACATGTTTGCCCAACTCATTCATCCAATTCTATCCACATATACGGGATATTACAAAAGACCAAATGAGAGTTAAAGGATGAAATTCAAAAAAAAAAAAATTAAAACTATAGAGACAAAAATAAAAACATGTCAAACTTAGAGATAATTCGTAATTGAGTCTTAATTGGTTTCACTCCCAAGCCAAACTAGGAATAAAGCAACATATGTCGATAATATTAAAGTTGTACAGGGGAGAAAATGGGCAAATGCCCCTTTCAAAAAAAAAAATCTAGTATTTTGCCCAATTTCCTAAACTAATTAGGGAAATGCTCTTCTTTTAAAACTCGATTTTCTTAAAATCAAGTTATAAAAAAAAAAAAAATTTCTAAAGCCTTATAGTGGCGTTTTTAAGGAGCTTATAGTGACGTTTCAAGGGCTTATAGTGGCGTTTTGTAACTCGATTTCCATGAAGTCGAGTTACATGCAAATTTTTTCCTTTTTCTTTTTTTACCTATAACTCGACTTCATGGAGATTGAGTTACAAAACACCACTATAGGTTCCTAAAATGTCACTGTAGGCTCCTTAAAAACGTCGCTATAGGGCTTAACTAGATTTCGAGAAAATCAATTTTCAAAAGAGGGGCATTTTTCTAATTAGTTTGAAAAAGAGGGTAAAATGCTGGATTATTTTTTTAAAAAGGGCAAAGGCCAATTTTTTCCGTTGTACAGGGTTAAAAGCAAGGATGTCTAACTGATCTCCTATATCTAAGAATGCGTCATCATGATTCATGAGCAAAGCACCTCAATCCATCAGCGGAAAAAAACAACTCTAAAACTATGGGTACAAAATTTATAAATGTGCCAAACTTAGAAATATAATTTGATTTTGAGCTTAATTGGTTTATCCCCCAAGCCAAATTAGGATTGGAGCAACATCTGTAGATTATATTAATGTTGTACAGGGTTGAAAGCAAGAAGGATCTCTAACCAATCTCCTGTATCTAAGAAAGCCTAATCATGAGCAATGAAAGTAAAGCACTTCATTCCAACGTAACACACACACACACACACACACAATCTACTCTGGTTTAATCCATCATAATTTAGTCTGTTAAACAATTTATCTCCATGTGGGTTGGTCCAATAACAATTTAGAATAACAAAAGCCTTTCTCAATTGCAACAATTTTAGCCCCTAAAGTTTGTATTAAAATGAAAGTATTAGTGATAATTTGAATGGAATCTTAACCGTTTCATTTTGGTCCAAACTCAGGAGATCAAATGTAACAATTAAAAGTTAGTGTACTATAAATTGTGATAGAGCCAAACCACAATGACGTAAATTGTAAGGATTTTTTTTTTTTTTTTGCAATTTAATACCAAAATGCTAATAATTTTGTTAGTTAGCATCATTTCCAAACTATTTAGGAAATTAACATCTTGAGTCACTTAGACTCGAGTTCACTATAGCAACTTAGTCTTAGAGACTCGAGTTCTATGTTCTGGCAGAGCTGGGGTGGAAATTTTTTCCACATGGAACTCAAGTCTTTAAGATTCGAGTTCCCTAAACAAAACCCAAAAAACACACGCTCTCATCTTCTCCCTAGAACCTAGCTCTCATCTTCTCTCAAGAAATCTAGAAAACACATACTCTCATCTTCTCTCAAGAAATCCAATAAACAGTAACAAAACAAGAACCAAACCCCAATCCCATGCTCTCAACTTCTTTCAACAACAAAACAAGAACCAAACCCCAATCCTAATCCCAATCCCACGCTTTCATCTTCTATCAGGCAACCACTTTCAAAGCTATTGGTGGCGGCGATGAGGAGAAGGAAGAACAGAGAGTTGGTGTCCAGCAAAGCTCCGAGTTGCAATTTCATAAATTACTTGCCCCAAGACGAGGCAGAGGCGGTTGGGCTTTGCCCAAACGAAGCTGGATTGGATGCCTTCTTTCTTCTTCACTCCTTCACTTAGTTCGTATGCCTTCTTTCCTTTCAGCTATCCATGCGGATAATTTTTTCCACAGTAGCTTAGGACTCAAGTGTCACATGCTCAATTTGTACATTGAATTCTTAAACTTGAGATGCTAGTTTCCTAAATAGTTTCGGAAACTTGCTAACTAACAAAATTGTTCCTAAAATGGTGTTAAATGGCCAAAAAATCCTAAATTGAAATAATCCTAAAAGTACTTTATGTCATGAACTTTCAATTATCGATTTGTTGTTACGCTACTAAAGGCAATGTGGTAGTGCCTATACTGCAGTTTTTTCAGTGGCTAACTAGTTCCCTTTTTGGAATCTGAACAATGCACAATAAGAATAGGAAGAAAATATAGAACATTAATTGTCAAATCATTAACAGAAAACTCAAGTTAATAGGTAGATAGAGCTTTTGTTTATAAAGCATCCCTTGTAAACACATGTGACCATGTAGATGGAGCAACTATCAAAAATTCTATACATGCTATTACAGTTATGGGAGCGATTGCATTCTCACTTCTCAGGAACTTCTCTCAAACAACCGAGAGAACTGGATGGCACACAAGCGCTGCTTTGTTGTTTGCTCTTGAGTCTGATAATCCTCCGCTCCATCTGTTCACCAATGTGTTGAGAGTAATTTAAACGTAGTAAAACACAAGATTGTTTGAAAACAAAATAAATAGTCTATTACCCTTTAGTTATACTGTGATATTACCAGCATTTGGGTACATATATATAGATATTAATTGCTGGTTCAAGCTGGACAATATACATTCTAGCTTCTTGAGTCATGGGGATAGCTTGGCTGGTAATCCATTGCACTTGATGGGAAACCATGACTAATCTTAAAATCATAAACCATCAATGCCTCCCAATTGGTGAACTTTTGAATAAGTGCCAGCAGTATATATCATTTACATATGTGCTTGATAATTCAAGCAGACTAGTGAAGTTCAAAGGACTTAAAGAGAGATTTTTGGGGAATTTTCAAAATTAATTTGGTAATGATTCCAGAAGAATTAGCCAGCAAGCTATATACCTTTGCAAGGCTCTAGGTCTCCAGTTTCCAAGGTATCAAACAGTGTGCAATTTGGAGTTTTCTATACAAAATTATGGCAATTTTGCTATAGACTGTTTGGGCTGATAGAAAGTACTCCAAAAATAGCCAAGTTTAAATTCTCTTGTTTCTAATTATGCTTGATTAGTTCCCAATATGGTTTTTCCAATTCCTATGTCTTGTTAATGGGTCTTGTTAATTTTGTTGTGAACATTTTCTCAACTTCTTGATTTTTATTAATTATTTTTGTCTGGGGGATGTAAGTTGTTATTACCATGTTTAAAGGGTTGTTCCAAGCTCATCACATACATAAATTGGAATCAGAAAGAGAGTTTTATTTTCAATTAATCAGCCTTTACCTTGCGAGCAGAGGGATTTCTAGTTTAATTCTCACTCTTCTGTGGATTCCTATAGGTGTCGAGTTTCTCGCTCTATGTCTCTTTGGTCAATTTCTAATAGTGGTGAGCTTATCAATCCATTTTGAGTGTGTAACTTTATTCCCTCATTACTCCCTAAACCAATCTGGTATCAATTTGGGGTCATAGTTTTGGTTGTCATGGATGGCCGTTGTTGTCATGTTTTGGTGGGGTTGATCTTTGATTATAAATATTTACTAAATCATAGTAAGGTGAAGTTTGTGAAATCCGCCTCTTTATGGTATAAAATCCAATAAAAGGAGATCATGAATGTAGAAGCTGTATTGTTGCTTGAGAAATGCCAAGAGGAAGTTTTTGCCAGACAACTACCAACAAGATACTTACGTTCCACAATTTCTAGCAAAAAGGTATGTCTGTTGAAAAATATACCATAGAGTTTGATCATCTTATGATGAAGTCTAATATTGTTGAGCTGGAAGAGAAAACTATAATTCAGTATCTTAGTGGTCTAAAGGTAGAAGCTGGTAATGTTGTCCAACTATAACCCTATTGGACTTATAATAAAATTATTAAGCAGGCACTAAAGGGGGAGGATCAACCTTTTTCTAATAAGTAAATGATAATTTTATTAAATATAATCGATGAATCAACTTGCAGAACATTACAAGCTAATATTTAGAGAATCTAAAAATCCAGAAAAAATACAATAGGGATGTTGCTTAATGCAATCACCCAATCAGACAGAGCATAACATAATCTGTTTAATTACATAATTGGGTGTTCTACACCATCAAAAGCCCTACTATTGCTTTCTCGTCAATAAGTCCACAAGTTATACAATGAACAGCCTTCCCAAATCTTTTCACTTCTATAATTAATGAATCTTCTTTGCCATGAAGATAACATTTGGATTATCATCTTTTGCATTACCCATGATACTCCAACTAAAGCAAACACCAAAGACCACAAACCTCTAAACATAGAACAATGAAGCATGAGATGCCCTACTGTCCCCCCCACTCTGTCTACTCATGCAACACTGATCTAAAACCCCAATGTGTCGTTTTCGTAAATTATCAACATCCTACCCAGTGTTGATGTCCATCTGAAAAATGCCACTGTGCACGGCACTTTGACTCCCCAAATATATCTCTAGCCATAGTACCTACTCCTATCAAAGAATCCTGTGATAATCAAGCTACTACAAACATTGCTTTGAATCCTTATATGAGTGGTCTTGCACATGGGGTTTTATGAATGGTAGTTCCATTGTGTTGTTCATAGAGTTGATACCTTGTTGTATATAATTCTTTTTGATGTAGTTCTTCAGGCTATTTTGTGTTCTTTATACATGTAGTCTTTTTTTTAATAAATTTTTATTTTTTATTTTTATTACCTATCAAAATTAAGAAAGGACCAAGCACATCTAAGTAAACTGCTACTTTGTATGGGACAAGATACGAAGATGAAATAGCTACACTGTTTGTACAATCTGAGAACTAACTTGATGATTTTTTTGATAAGTAAGAATACTTTTAAGTTAAAGAGACTACTTCATGCACATATAATGAGCACAAAGAAGCCCAAAGAAAAGAACCCACTTGCTGATGTCTTTACTAAATCATTATGTGGGATTCAATTAGAATCAATTTGTACCAAGTTGGGTTTATATGACAAATATGCTCCGACTTGAGGGGGAATGTTAGAAACAAAGAGAATTGTATCATTCTAGAAGGATAACATTGGTGAGATGTCCCTACCATGTCCATCTGTCACAATCAATGTTCTTTATAATATTTTATAATCTCCCATATATATGGAATGAATTGGGAAAGGGCTGCTGGACTTAGAAATAGCCCATTTTCATTCACATTTTCCTTATTTGCATCTTCTTTTTAACTAACACAGACAAACCAAGGTAAACATTGGTACAACCATGCGCACCCTTGTCCCTAAATTGAAAGTCATCCAGTCCACATATGGACCCCTAAATAGTTCTTGCCTCCCCAGTAGTCATATCTGCCACTTTCATCTTCTTGCCTACCAACCATGTTTTCTGCAATTGAGGATGCCAATTCTTTAAATTCCCTCATAGCAATGGCCTAGAAATCTTTGCTTCATCTAGTCTTTGCTACCACACATTTTCTCAATATTTACAAATGGATGTGTTACTTGCTCCTTGAAGGATATTTACATAAAGGAGGTGGAGGAAATTCTTGATAACCAAGCGGTTACAATAGGACATGGCATATTCTTGAAATAGCTGGGAAGAAAACATCATCAATAGAAAAATTCCTAGAAACTTCCAGATCCTTATAGAAGAGTACTGCCCATTACAACCCAAAATATCATCTTTCTATTTCTCCAACATCCATAAAATCAGGTTTCCATAGTTTTCTCTCCAAAGAAGACTTACAAAGGACAAGGAAATAAAAACTTAAAATCATACATATGAAAGATCAAAAATAATAGTACAATGCCCTTTCCAAAAACATTATTGTGAGACTTTAGAAGGTATAAATGAACATTGTGCAATACCTGAGCATAGGCCTCCAGCTTGTTTCGAGTGTGAGAAAATTCATTCTTTATCCAAATTAAGGCTCTGGAGAAACTGAAACAGCAAAATTTGCAATACAAAGGGGTCAGGGGATTAATAATTCATTTATGCAAGTATGAGACAAATTTAATTGAGAAATAAAAATAATCTTCTTAGTGTAAAAGGCAAGTTTTTGGTTACTACAAAACTGAATGATACTGGCAGATTCATTCAAATGGAAGGAATTAAAAAACAACAGGAGGACAAACTTAGTGATTGAATGAATATAATCAGCTATGCCTTAATTTAAAACGTATACTTTACAAGGAAAACATCGAATTATATATAATCTATAATATATGTAAAATCAAGTTTGACTTTTGGTTGACCTCATAGATTGTGCCACATAAGCTTTTGGGGCCTCACGATTTTACAGGTCATTATTTTATATATGTAAATATTTAAAATTTATTTAAAATTATATTTTATATTTAAATCCTCTATTAAAATCTTGGCATGTCATATTTTATTTAAAAGGTAAATATATAAGTTCCATATACAAACTCAATCATAATAAATGCTCATTAATAACTACCACAATTATCAAATTTCATATCTAGACAAAAAAAGTAAGAGAGAAAAATTATGTCAAGTTAAGCTTTCCTTTGTGCATTTCACAGGTTACCAACTAGTTAGTAGAAAAGTGAACAAAAAATCATTTTTGGAAAAATTGGCTACCATCTAGTGAACATGTCAGAGCACATTACCAGCCTTTGTGCAGAGCTGGTATCTTTTCCCCTAAGAAAACGGAGGTCTAGAGATCAACCCAGAAGTGAGGGAGGGCTACCTCCTTCGTGTAACGTAAATACATATAAATATGTATATATGTATGCATGTAAGTTTGTGAATATATATGCATATATAAACACTCCTCTAACTTGCTATGTGCCTTAATGTTGACATGAAAGCAAGAAAAAGAGAGGATTGGTTGGGTAACTCATAACCTAATTAGTGTGACATGGACAAGTGTGTGAAGTATTAGAGTACCTGACATTACCAATTAAGAATGCCCAGTTTAAAAAAAATAAAAATCAATTGCAATAATTTATAAGAAGGATTACAAACTCAATTACAATATATTCAGTCCTGAAGTTGAACAAGAAAAGAGACTTGATAGAGCAGTTTATGATGGAAATTAGAGAAAATAAATTACTCAAAAAATGTGATTAAAGAAATCAAAAACATCAAACAACCACTTGCAATTTGTTTGGATGGATGATTATTAATTTTTTGGAATAGATGGAAAAACGGATAAGCCCATGAACACCACAAGCATACAACAAAAACCACATTGCAAAGGGAAAACATTCGAAAAGGGAAAGGAAAAAGGGTAATCGCAATTACAAGGACTTCAGGAACTTCCCAAAGTAGTCACATTTAAGTAAAATTTACACAAAAAGGAGGATGAAACCCTCATTTGATATCCTTCTATGATGCTTCTTCCAATTGGTTACTGGTTAAACTACTTCATAATATTAACATTTTCAAGAGCAATAGTGACAGTGACTGGACCCACCGGTCCCATTAGGATTCAATTTTGATATACTAGGGGTCAAATTTTGAATTTTACTACAATCATGGTATATTGTATTTGAAGAAGCTAGGTTTATGCCAGTATATCTTATTTTCAAAATTTGTTAGTAACTTCTCTATGAGCAAAATGGATCTTAATTGCTTCTTCTCAATAAGTCATCATTCATATTTAGGCAGTGTGAATAATAGAAATCCTTACTTTTCCTTGTTCGTCTGATCACAAGACTTAATGAGATCAGCACATGCAAGTTTCACATGCCTGGCACCAATGCTGTAACACCAAATAAAAAAGTAAGATCCAGTTTGCAATCACCAAGAGATGGAAGGAGAAAATAATCTTCTACGTATCCCTTGAAGCAAACATAAATAATTTTGGGAAAACAAGTCTATAATTAAAACTTCCTTAACAAAATGACATAAGAATTAAACCATTCACACAAAGCATCATGTTGAACAGCCGATAATATTGATCATAAGAACAAGAGGAAAGTTATTCAATCTCATGATATCAATTTTAAAGGTTGCCATTGTTTCTAAATATAGCTTGAAACTTAGCATTATGTGATTCATATCTTAAATATTCAAACCACAATCATGTAGACATGTTATATTCAGTGCAGGTAATGGTAGTCTACATTTTGTGAGATCCCATTATATTAGATTGACCATTACAAGTAGTGCTGAAAATTCTAGTACTCAATGTTGTTGATGTCATAAACATGAATCAGGAAGTTGGGCTTCTGATATTTAACCTTTGATCAAATCACAACATGTGTCAGGGGTAAGCTGGCGGGATGATTTCCTTCTGACTCTACATACACTCAGGTATACATCAAGGATGGTACATACCAATGTGTCAATCACATTCTTCCCAAAACTTCAAAGATAAAGGGTGCATCTGAGTATCAAAGTGTGCAACTATAATTGATTCCTCTCTTTGGGAAAAATGAAGATGCAATGTAGTGTATCATCTGTAACAAGGAATATTCATTATTCACTTCTACACCAGTATCCACGTATATAAAAGATTGGTGAGATTTGGGGGACAGTTCCTCTTTGCATCATGTGGAAAATTTGGTGTGAGAGGAATAATCATACTTCAATCATAAAGAGCTGGCAGGGAACTCACTGAAAAGCTTTATTTTTATTTTTATTTATTTTTACGTTCTTTATTTGACTGGCTGCTTGATTTGGGAAATTTACACTCTGATGCATTCTTGAATTCATTGTTATAAACTTTTTATGATGATAACTTGATGATAAGATAAATTCTTTTTTAATTTCAATGTATTAATTCTTTTTTGTTTGAATACAAGTTTTTATTGCCTACCAAAAAGTTACAGTAGTTTCCAGTAATAGTAGGAAGAAGGAGCTAGTAAATTACATTTTCTATTCCATGTTCTATAAAAGTTTCATAGTTTAGACTGCTCGGATGTAAGTGCTAGAAAAACAGGTTCGTGAAACAGGTGATAAGGACAGACAATGCTTTCTTACTTTTACTACAAAGGAGGAAAAACAAATCTTAGCATTCCATTAGAATGAAGAAAATTTGATGATAAACTCCAGTGCTATTAAAATCTCAATGTGTGTTCTTACTTGATGAGAAAAATGATCAAACTGCCTGGGCAGATCATGCAAAAATCAAGGCGCCTTCATTAGCACCCATATTATATGGTCACTACTATTTGCAAATAAGCAATGTCAAGAAGAACAACATAACTAAGCAAGCAAAAACTATTACTAGAAGAAGAAAAAAAAAGTATAAAATACTAAATAATATTTCAATACTAGAAAAGAAATGAGAAAAAAATTATCCAAATCTATAGACATATATTCAGTGGGTGAGATTGTAAAGCCAAAGGAAAAAGGCCTGGCTGAAACAGAACAAGTTACTACTAAAAGTTGAGAAAGGCATGTGTTTAGTCGGCCATGGCCTTCACTAAGATAGATGTCAAGTCCCAAACCTTTGATCAAAGCCTCCTGCTCTTGAGTAAGGCAAGACATTTTATAAAAACCAGCTGTCCTTTACACAATGTTAGAAGCAGCTTTTAAACATACCCAAATAGATCTGAATTGCCTTTCAATAACAGCAGCCTGTGAACATGTTTACATTATGAACCTTGACAGAGTTTCTCCATTTACCAGACATAAGTGAATATCATTAAGGTAATGCAATTGATAAATTAATCTATCATGCTACCTCAAGCTTCTCTCATCTACTTTGTGAGCCAGTTCAGACAGCTTTGAGAAATCAACATCAGGACAATCACTGCAGATATAAAAACATGAATGAGAAATAACCAAAAGTAAATATAGAACTAGAATCTGTAACTGGAACCATGTAAAATTAAATGAATATGGAGATACATTTTGCTTGTAAGTTCTGATAAGATTGTTTCAACTTCAACAAAGTACTTATCAATCAGCTGCACAACATGCTCAGGTTCCTCCTCACTTTTCAAAGTATGAATCTGAGAAAACTGATCATTTACTATCCCCTGCAAGCAATGACATGAATACACATTATTAACCGTCTGAACGTTCTTTTCCAAACAAATGTTCAAGCCAGGATATGGAATCTCATTCAAAATTAAATCTAACTAGTATTAAAATGCAAAAGATGCAGGAGCAGGTGAATTACTGCATTATCAGGTTTTAGCATCCCAAACCTCAACTACAATAAACATCCAAGAATTCAGAAGAATTCAATTATATTATGATCAAGCCATTACAAGTGAAAGAATATCAACTGGTGTTAATCCTCTAGAAGCCCCTAAAATCATTTCAACATACAACATCCTACAAAGTAGAGCAAAAGGACTGTTGGCAAAGAAGATAAAACAGAATCAAATCAAAAACCAGATGAAAAGTTTTCTGTCACCTCGTCAAACAATGACTGAACATATCCTTGGAGCAGTCCTTTAAGAATAGACAAAGCCATCTCTATAGAACATGGTGTCAAAAGCCCTAAGAAACTGAAACTAAAAGAAAAACTTTAACTGTTTGAGAAGGAAACATTCTGCATGAGATACACTTGCTTCAGTGTGAGGTTTGAAAGGCTAAATTAATTGCAGATGAAAACAATCTGCGTCAGACTGCCATGAGGTTAGCATGACTCCTTGTAGATATAACACCTAGAATTTGCAAATTAACATCTTTGCCATTCTCAATGACAAATTCCCTTCAAATCATCATTCTTGAATTACATTGTTCATATAGTTATTTGGAGGATGGTGCCGCACTGTTTGATGTGGTGTATCTGGCGGGAACGGAATGCTAGAAGCTTTGAGGGTTGTGAACGGTCCATTCTTGTGTTTAAGTTTTTTTTCTTTTTTACTCTTCTCGAATGGTGTTTAGTTATACCATCTTTTTCTTGTTTTTCTCTTCCTGTTTTGTTTGATCATTGTAATTTGGTTTCTTAATGTTTTTGCCTATCTAGTACATTTTCTATGTACGGGGCTGTGTTCTTCTTTAATATATATTTTCTGTTACTTATCAAAAAAAAAAGTGAGTTATAAAGATTGAGAATCATACAATCATGGAATGATGCGTCAAGGATGAATGATGCCCATAGTGGCAACTTGATCGGGACTGTTTGCCCTTGCCAGCAGCTCCCTTTGAATGATCCAAACTGTTGGACATATATGACAATATGTAATCAACCATAAACCATTAAAGTGATTTAATGTCACAAGAAGTAAATCAATAACTTTAGTTTTCTAATAATCAGACAACATATTACGACATGATAACAAACTGCTCTAGTGCAAAGCATAAAAATGGAATATTTTCACTTTTCTTGATAGGAAATGACACAATATATTAACCTTTCTCAAGATGGCTTCACCAATAAATAGCTGTGTGGCAAAAAATTATTGGCTGGCTTCATAACTGCAAATTACAGGTTTAGGTTCTAGAGAAACTAATTTGAATGACAATACCTTTAAAATTTTTTTGAAGGAAGTTTGCTGTCAATCAATGCAATAAATGGTGAGAGTCAAAGTGAAAATATATTTGGTAGGTAACAGCAGCTAAATTACATATTATTTTAATTATGCGCATTCCCTCTTCTACTTGACATGGTAAGAGTTGGACAACATTACCATGTCAGTGAGCACGATAGAAATTGTTGACCTACTTCTTAAAAACTTACTCTTTTAGGATAAATGGTAATTCATTATGGTATAAATGCAAGGAGGTCTTGCATTTGAACCTCGTATAATCTCCATTTCTCCCATTTAAGTAATTTAAAAAAAAAAAAATTAAAATTGGTAAGTACACATTCACTCATTGGATCCTAAACCCAAGATCTCACCTTCCATCCCATAATTATGAAAAGAGGAAGTGTCATTTGAGTTAAAAACTCATTGGCTACATTTAAGTTTGAAATTGCACATTTTGACCTCTACTTCTGAAAGGAGTCTTGGGCCCACATGTCAGGTCAGGTGTTAAAAGGGAAAAGAGAGAGAGAGATTTGAACCCATATTTAAATTTATACCTATTAATTTGCACTTGTTTCAAAAAAGAAAAAAATTGCACTTGTTTTTTATGACTATAAAGCCCATTGCCAAATATAAAGGGATTTGAACCCATAATTAAATTTATCAAATCAATTCGAACAACATGATTATTTACATTAATAAGAATAAGGTTTAAGAAAGTCTGAAATTTATTTTTCATGTCTTTTGAGCAAACAAATTTCAATATAATGTTCAACTATTTATTTGCATAAATACAATATAATTGTCCGTCACTTTCATTAATAGCGATAACAGAACTAGATTCCTTATTGGCCCACAATGGTTTAAGTAACTTTTTTTTTTTTTTTTTTGAGAAAGTGGTTTAAGTAACTTCTTTATTGAGAAATCTCTTTTTAAGAAATTTATTCACTGCTTATGTGACAGGATAGGATTTCAAATGACAGCTTTTCTTAGATTAGGTTTTATTTACTTGCTAGTTGCTTCGATATAGTTGTTATCAAATAAGGAAAGTTTTTAAATTGCAGCTTTATAAATAATTATTTTTTTAAAAAATAAATTTATTTGCAAGTGAGACATGCACTTAGTGGGTCCTAAGCCCATGACCTCACCCTCCATCCCATTATTGTGGGAGGAGGAAGTGTCATTTGGGGTAGAGCTCGTCGGCAAAAGGTAATAAAAAATGACAGATTTGGGGTTAAAGAATTTGTGCTTGTCTAAGAGAAGGCTTTTCATTAGAGTTATGTCAAGTATGTTTGCATAATCTTGCCCTACTATGTAGCTCTACACCTCTACTTTTTTTCTTTTGGCTGAACAACATACTTTATTCCAAAAAAAAAAAAAAAGTCAGAAAAGGACTCTATCCATTCTCTATTCCCATGACAGAAAGAACTTGGGAAAAAAAAACAGGAAAATGCCCACTGGCAATAAAATGGGCTGGTACAAGCTCTATGCCTCTACTTGCAGCAACCCATTACACAGGATAAGGATCACCTCTTCTAGCATCATTGGCATCACTGTGGTATTAGAAGAACAGTATTAATTTTAAGGAGTAAATGGAATTCAAAGCAAAGGAAAAAAGCTTTGGTACATAAACACTTGGAATACTTTTGCTCCAGGGTTCAGTTTGTGAGAAAGCTGCTCAGAAACTTTTCTATTTTTCATAAGAACAAGAGAAATTTTAAATTTCAACTATTCAAAAACAAAAAGAATTTATAGAATCTATAGAGATGACATTGCATTCATAACTCACAGGAAAAGCACTTCCAAGCTCCAATGATTAAGTAAGATCTATTTGTACATTTTAGCCACCCAAATCTGTACCTCTTGCATGACAGGGCAAATACTGCATTGTGATTATCAACAACGGAAGCTGCAAGAATACATAGGCTTTGAGTGAAGATCTCATACTAAACTGCTGAAAGAATCACATCTCACACCATAATGGATTATTTAACTTGAAGAAGATTTAACAACAATGTATTTTTAGTTTTTTCACAAGCCTGAAAAAGAAAAAAAATTTACAAAATATTATTGACGTAAAAGCTTACCCTATCAAAATAGATTATCCATTCTGACAAAAGATTAGTTTTAATATGATGATGAACATTACAATTTCTCAAAAATGATGAATTTTCTTTTATTCTTTTCTTGGTTGAATTGTAATGTGATAAACTAATTTTCTTTGTCGTTTAAAGATAAGTCACAGTTCCCCTAGCAAAAAGAAAAGACCACATAGGAAAGTCAAAAGTAAGTTATCTTATCATGGCACCAGTATGAATATTTATTTACTGTGAACACCATTTATTGTTGTGCACAAATAAGATGTGTTGCACCATAACTAGTCCATCAAAGGTATACATGAGCAAAGTACTAAACAAGAATAAAACAGTACTTATGAAATTTATAAAATCTAATTCATGTCGATTAAAGTATCCCAGAGAACACTTGGAGACTAGGAAATCAACCTAATTAAGCTGAAAATACAAACAAGAATATATCTGATGAAAAGAATAATTTAACCAGACCACGCCTTATAGCTAAATTATTAAATTCATTGGCGATGATAAAACAGTTTAATCTGTAAAGGAGAAAAAGAAACTCTATAGAGAGAACTTGAAAGAGAGAGTGACAGACAGTAAGGCATGTGCACAGAATGGATGAGCAGTGGAAATGACAACTGTTGTCTTTATGCATTTTTGCTGTTTCTCTCTACCATATTGTCCATTTCTATCTGCATTTACTTGTTTTGCTTCTTTACTCTTTCCTTTCAGAGTTGCTTTTGATTTTGTTCACACCCTACTGAACGATTTCTTATCAAAATGTCTTATCTAGAGTCCTTCACCCTTACATATCATAACCAGAACCAATTAAAAATGGTAATGAATCTAGCAATGAATAATTTAAGAGACAAATGGCATTTTTAAAAGAAGCATTTCCTAATTGAACCCTAAAAGAAAATTGGAACAGAAACGGATGAAGAGTGATGTCACAGAGGTAGCAGAATTGGTGCCAGGGATTTGCTCCCAATGCCAACTCCTATAGGACAAAAGAGTGATGTCACAGAGGTAACAGAATGCAATCCAGAGAGATGCAATTAAGACCTACCAAATCTAACAGAACCTTAAATGAAAAGGAAAAGATTCTCTCACACAAAAATATTACTGAAATATTTCCTATAAAAGATTATGAGTTTTGTCTTTTAATAAGATAAACAAAAAGGGCATTGTGTGAGGAAAAAAATAATGAGCTACAATGTTAAATTAGTTTGCAGCTTTCTTCCATTCCTTAAGGTCCTAATCCCTAGTTCAGTTAGGATATGATCCAAGGTTGTAGAGACAACCAAAGATTTGACTCAGTTAGCATATAGTGCTTTACCACTGTGCAAGTACACTATTGGCAGAATGAAAAACCTTAGGTCATAGACACTTCGGTATTAAGTAGAAATGCATGCTTTGTAATAAGAATTTTTTTTTACTATGATTTAGATTTAACCTATGGATGCATTTGGTTAATTTGAGAATGTTGGAATGTGGGGAAAGAAAACCTACCAACTTTTTAGAAATGTGACAGTTTGAGCACATTTGAATTGTCTAAAAATTACACTTCCCTGTGAGAGTACAAGGTTATCAAGTTCTTTTCTTCAACAACAAAGCTTATTTAAAAAGAAAGGAAGTGGCCAAAGCCCCTACATTGGTTGAGGAAAGGACCCAACTGATGCAATAGATATTTTTTTAATTTAATTTTTGAAGTCAATTGTATTTTATCTTTTATTTTTTTTGATAAGTAAGAAAGCTTTAATTAGAAATAAAGAAATTACATAGCATCCTTTGTTCACAAGCAGTCTACTTGGACCCGAACACCTACAAAAGCATAACCTAAAAGAACAAGCATCTAAAAACTCAACTAGATTAGAACAAGAATGAAATTTCCAAATAGCCATCCAACCAAGGTGTGCAGCAGGATAAACTTTAGGTCCAGCAAAGAGTGCTCAACTGCCTAAAAAATGTGACTGTTCTGTGCTCTCCAAATGGTGCACATGATGCACAAATGAGCTGCATTCCATACAACAGCGTGTCTACCAGAAGGCCTCTTCCAGTGAGAGCCAGCATGTCTACCACCCTCCTAGGCATGGTCCAATGGAGATGCAAAAGACAAAAACACCAAGGACCAAAGCTGGGAAGATTATAGTTTTTGTAATTCAATAATTGGAATTTCTCAAGTCAATTAGAATTAGAATTAGGGTTTTCCTATGTCAATTAGAATTAGGTTAGTTTTATTAGTCTATATAAGCACAGTATTGTTCTCCTATGGAGAAGATAACAGTTTGATTGATGAATAGAACTTCTCTTGGAATTTTTCCAATGGTCTGGTGTTGACACTAAGCAACTGTAGGGTGCCAATTCCTAGAGGTTTTGTTCCTCTTGCCTGGTGTTGATTCCTAGGTTATCTATTCTTTTTTTTTTTTTTTTTTTCAATTTTATTGCTGCATCGTTTTGGCCGTCTTTTGTCAGCAAGGGTCAATGTCTAAGGCTAAGAACTTCTAGAAGGTCAAGAAAAGAAAGTGAAACATCTTCTTAGATCATCTCTCTCTCTCTCTCTCTCATCATTAGATCATATCAATAATATTAGACCATGGAATTAAGTATTAAAGAAACCTCTAAACTCTAATTTCTTCATCTTCAACTAATTAGAATAACATCAATAAATATTTCCTGCAAGGCATACTTTTCTTCAATTTTTATTAATTTTATACTCTAATAAATAGCAGCATCAAGGGAATGCATAGACTCAAATTTTTTCAAGGATCAGTGATCCATAAACTCATCATGAAAACAAACAACATCTTGCTTACCCTAGCAGATACAAGCTTAAGTAAAAATCAATATTCACCATATCTGCATAGCAAGGAAATCAAAGGCAGAAAACTTTCTGAAATTAGAAAGTGAACAACTTTTTGAGCTTTTTGAGCATTTATTGCTTCATGGACCTGCACCAAACTTAAATGTGGAGACTCCAAAATAAGGCATTTAGAGTAAATAAGAAGTTTAATTTGCACTTAGCAGGTTTATCTGTAGCTAGAGATAATAGAACTTTCTGTGACTATGACTATGCGGTTCACAACTAACTTGAGAATCAGCTGACAAGTATTGGGGGTACAAAAATATATCGCTGGTCCGTTAAATTTCTATTTCTTTCCCACTAAATTTAATTGATTTTCTTGCTTACCCACCATTTGTTGAATGCACAACTAATTAGTTAGCATATTTAACAGTCCTATAAAGCCAAAATCTACTGCTTGGCAACATCACTAACAAAGTTAGTGCCTGATTTTCCACTAACATTTCTGGTTCTACGATTTTAAGGGAATTCTAGAATAACAGCTTTCAGTGTTTTAAATAAAATCCCCATGAACTTTAACACTTTTGGGAACAACACCATTCACATGAGCAAGTCATTAGTTGGTTCAACTAGGTATGATATGAAGTTAACATAAAGATACAAATAGACCATATATAACAAAGCTGATCTATCTACCACATTTTCCTGTTTCGAACCTCACATGTCAGATTTTCAATCAGATATTATTTAGCTGGAGAGATCATATAGGACCCATCTAGTGACATGTTTCAGCTTCCTTTCAATGTCCATTCTCAAGGTCAATGATCTTTCTCTCCATCTGCAGTTGAAGTTGGCCCAGAGAAGAAAATAATTAGAAAATGCAAGCACTTGAAAAGGTTCTTACTCTTAAAATGTGTTCAATCAGTTTTCAGGCCAAAGGGAAAAAAAGGAGAAGCTTTGAGGACAAATTTTATTGAGAAACATTAACATTGAGATTCAATCATTACTGAACATATAAACTTAATTCCACCATCAACAGCATTTAATTAATGTCTTCAACCTTTTGCTTCATAATCAACTTAGAATAACTGCAACACTAGGTCTCTCTCTCTACTCCCCTAGACTTTCTTTGTCCCAAATTCTCTTTTCTTTTGTTTGTTCCCCAAAATACTACCCTTTGTCCACAAACCCTTTATAAACAAAAAAAACTTCCCTGCACATGCATGTGTGTCTTGATTGCTGGTTGGGAGGAGGGCACAGGACATGCTAGTTGTTAGTATAAAAAAAGTAAAATTCAGATTAAGAGATTGCATGAATTAAGGTTTAAGATTCAACCGCTTCACACTTTAGAAAATAAATTACTAATTTCTAACACAATTACTCATCAACACATATGGATGTCAAGAAATTATGCAAGAGTATTTTGCAGATATGCATAAGGGAAGGGAACCATAGACAGCAAATTTCACCTACATACTATAATCTGAACCAACTCAAGGTCAAAGTTGCTAAACATCACTCTGCCACTGTCTACAACAGCACAATAAAGCAATTAATCACAATAATCACATAGCCATTGATTGTATTAACTAAGATTCTTTGGTAACCTGAAATGAAATTTATAACCCATGTCTTAGATGAGCTCTGTGAATATCCAAAAAAAATTTAAATACCAACACCATTCTCAAATGTCAGAAGGGCTATACTTTCATCTAGTCTCTACTAACTTTTCTACATGAAAGAAAAAATTAAATAAATTACAAAGACCATGTTGTATTTTGATAAATAAAAAAAAACACAAGAAGGTAGAATGTGCTATTTATTCCCAGAAGAACTAGAGAGAATGATTATTAGAAGTATAAAAATTAAACTATTCACCACCATACCTGAACAACAGTCTCAAATTTTCTTTTCAGTTGGGAGAATTCCTTCTTAGTCCAATACAGAGTCTTGGAGCAACTGAAATATCACAATTTAAACAAAAATAAATGCACATTAACAATCCACATACGTAGATAGAAACATGCATTTTAAATAGTAAAAAAAGACACACACATGCACAATAATAATCATAAAGAAAAAAGTACCGTAAAAAAGAGAAAATATCTTAAGTTTGATAGAGATAAAATAAAAGTTAATTGCGGAATATAAAGAAAAAAGGAACAAAAAGAGCATGTTTACATGCTTTAATGGTGGACATGTATGATAATGAAATTAAATATCCACTGACAATTCTTTTATAAGCCCACCAATGCAACGATCCATTCATAATAAAGTGACCAAATTCAATAATAGAGGTATCAAAGAATTTTTAAACATTTGCATTAAAATGTCAACTTATTGCTAACATATCACAATAAAGTTACATCAGCATTGTTCTCAATATATTTGACATATTGATAGTATAATACTTTGCATATCAAAAGGTACTGTTACTAAACCCATGGGTACTAAAACCATTAAAAGAACCCCCAGTAACACATGGAGATATTTTTTAAGGACATTAATCACTAGATCATGTAATTTTCTTTTTATTTTTAAAAGCAACCAAATACAGAAATCAAAACTTTTTTATTTTTATTTTGGATTAGTAGAATTTTTTTTAAAAAAATATTCACAAAATGGGGCGGTACATTATGTGCCTAGGTGGGACTTAGTAGGCATACAAAATGCCAGAAAATAAAAAAGAGAAAACTAATTACTGAAATTAAAAAAAATCCAGAAACAATAAAATAGTAAAAAAGGAAAAACAGCTAATTGCTGCCATCCACTTGTAAAGCAACTCAAAAGCATCAACTCTAGCAGAGAAAGCTCTTCAGCACCAAATGTCTAAAGAATACGTTTTCTCCAATGCACCACTTACCATAGTACATATCACGCAAGGCACCTTTCTTCAACACGAATAAAGTTTTAGTAATTGAAGATAATATTTGGACACCTTTTGGCAGTAACAACGTGTGTACTTTCTACACATGATATACCTGCCGTGAACTGTAATTATATGATGCTCTTATCTTATAATGTGTATAAATACAGATTGTATTTACTTCACAAACTTGTGTTATATGAATTAATATACTAAGACAAACTTGACTGACATTTATGAATATATTTATTGCTAATTAATAAGAAAAATTACATCAATGTATAAGCCAATCATTTTGAGGATTTTTTAACCTTCTGACTTATCAAAAAAAGATGAAATCTTAACCTTCCAAAAAACTGTTAAAAATGTTTTTTTGGACTAGAAAGGGGGAGTCTATGAATAGGTCATGAAAATTGATAACCTATTGGAAGAAAATATGAGTACCAGACACATAACTAAATTGAGAATCTACCATTTGGTGACTTTTGTTTTTTAAGCAGTTATGCCATAGCTTAAATTGTCAATTTGATTTCAATTTCAAGAGATCTCAGAACCGGAACTGATAACAAGATACTAGTTGGATCTCAAAAGCCAAAGCTCTCCATATATTTCTCATCCACTTTGTCCTTGATGCCTTCAATTGCAAGGATAACTGAAGTGTCATGCACTAGTATGAATATCTACCAAATTGATTTATTAAAGACAGCTAACCAGAACTCAGGACATCATTTTTTGTAAGAGCATTTTCACTACTTCGGTCAACTGCTTAAACAACTCATCCATTAAGCATGAGTTACCTTAGTCAATTATCCATAATTGGTAGAACCCATTCAACCCCAGTAAAGAGGGCAAAAAACAGGAGGTTGAGAAACACACACAAATATATTAAAAAGAGAAGTTGGAATATAGGAGCCATTCCAATCATCTATCAATCATAAGAGTGACAAGAAATTTGATCAATCAACACCAGATACAAAACAAGTCCCACAAAATGCAGAGAAGAAAAATTAAACTCTAATATCATAGACCAAAACTAATAGATATAAGTCATTGGTGATTCAAATAATACTCTAATGCATAAAATTAGATGGGTTGATTTCAAGTTACACCAAATGTAACTTTTGTTAATGTTACATCACTCAATAACTTTTTATTGGATGAGTTTTTGACAAATCCACTGGATTACTTTGCCACTTTATCCTGTTGATACTTGCAAAGATCAGGATTATGATATATCAATAACTATTTCATCTTCTTCCTTTTTTTTTTTTTTTTTTTTTTTTTTTTTTTTGGGTGTGGAAAATTGCACACACACACACACTTGATGGATCTTGAACGCATGATCTCACCCTCCACCAAGCTTACATGAGGAGGGGGAGTTAGTGGAGCTAGAGCTCATTAGCATTCCATCTTTAAAATATTTAATTTTGTATTTTACTATTAACAAAAAACATGAGTTTAGTGATTTAAAAAATGTGTTTGTGTGCACAATAATAAATACCACCATACATTTATGCAAAATTTGATAATTTTTTAAGAAAACAAGTAGTGAAGCAAATAAAACCCTAGACTTTGTGCAGTCTAAATAATATCTACACCAATGACTCATTTAGTTAATTCTGATACTAAGGCTTAAACTGTGTGTGTACATACATACATACATATATATATATATGTATGTATGTATTTGTATGTATGTATGAAGTAATAAGGAAATTTATTAATTAAAGGAAAGCTCAAAGGCATAACTACAAAATAATCATCATAAATGTAGCAAAATTCTTTAGAAATCCTTGAAAGGGGAAAAAAAAAAATGTACAAAACCTACAGCATGAAGATAAAATTTCTACAAGATATACTGAACTTGTTGATTGACAGTATTTTCAGGGACAAAATAATCATTTAGTCATGAACATGTATATGACTTTCTTAAGCTAGAGGATATAGACATAATAGACAGCTAAGTCCAAAAAACACAAAAAAGAGAGAGAAAGAAAGTGTTTTCTTACTAATCCTTATCATTCTCCTCACAAGCATGAAGGAGTTCAACGCATGCATGCTTGACATGTGCTGCACCAACACTGTACCAAGAAGGAAAGGAACATATAATTGTATTGTTGAGAATCATGGAAAGAAGAAAAATTATAAACTTAGATAACTAGATGCATTCTCAGTCCATGTGATTAATGCTGTGACTAAATAACGACTCAAACATTCATATTCATAGTGTTTTCAGGTAGAATGGATAGGGTAGTACTGCCAAAACTAAATAAGACCCAATCATCTGAACCCTAGGCCACACACACACAAACACACACTACCCCTTAAAGAGGGTACATCCTATAGAACAGTCATTACATGAGATGAAAGCTGTAGCAACAAAACTCAAACTCATAAAGAAAGGGGAAAAACTTCTCCTTGGGGTTGGGCAATTATAGTAAAAAAAAAAAAAAAAAAAAATTTGAAACAGCAACTCATTTTCATATTGCAAAAAATAAACACATTTCTTTATTGTAACATAATATGAAATGTTACCTGTTGGATTGCTCAAATAATTCACAAGCGGAAACATTAACCTGATGAAAATCAACATTCTCTTGGTTGCTGCAGATAAGTATGGAAAATGGATTATAATTTCATAATCAACTTTATTTTACAAATGATAATCAAGTTATCAACCTCCAAACAGAACTTAAACTAAGTCATAATTACATGTGATCGGTCAACTGAGTGAACAAATTTTGTGCAGACATGCAGTAGCTGGTGACTGCTCTCACAGCATAATCTGGTTGAGTAGTTTTCTTCATTTGTTGTATTTGCCAGAATTGGTCATTCACATATCCCTGAAAACAATTAAACATTTTCCAAAAACTTAACATTTTCTTTACAAACCACAATTTATAAACCATTTCAACTTATCAATAAAAAGTTATAAGATTTGAAAGAAACCAAAAACAATTTTTTCAATCTACTTATAAAAAAAAATGTTATTTTCACAAAAATCTTGTAATGAAAATATGAAATCATACAAATCAAGAGTGATAGTGGAAAACGTCGCACAAATAGAAATCATTTTATCATGTCAGTTGTGTTTGGATTTGAGAAATTAAAATAAAGGGATTCGAAGAACAATTATGAGTATAAATTGTTTGATATAAATTTTACAAAAATGAGAGTTTAAATTTTGATATTATGGATTTGAAATTACATTTTACACCTTATTATTTCAAATCCACGTATGAACAAAGCTCAAATCCAATCATAAAGTTTATCAATAGGAAAAAAAAAGTTGACCTCCAGGGGTGGAGAAATCTCTTCCAATCCATTATGTGATGGTTTAGACGACATAGTAACGCTCCATTTGTTTTGAAGTAAAATATTTTCAGAAGACGTATTATCGCTCCGTTTGTTTGGAAGTAAAATATTTTATGGACCATTTTCAAATGCTGAGATTCGATCACTGGAGACACCATTCTAATGACCGGTGCCAGATGTCTAGTCATTGGAGCCGCCGTTCCGACGACCAGTGCCGGATGTCTAATTATCAGAGCTACCATTCCAATGACCAATGTTAGAGGTTCGGTCACCGGTGTTGGTGGTCCGGTGGTAGGAGACACCGTTTTGGCCACTAGTGTTGTAGTCTGATCACCGGATATACCACTGTAGTGGTGGCCACCGGCAATCTGGTCATTGGAGCTACCGTTCCAGTTGCCGGTTCTGGTGGCTTGTTTGCCGAACCTCCGGCACAATGACTCAGTTTAGGTGGTTGCTTGAAAGGTTTTACTTGTCATACAAAATACTTGAAAATATTTTACTGAATATTTTATATATAAAATATATTTTACCTTTATATTTTACTTCAAAACAAAACATAAATTAAATTATTCATTAAATCAATTAAATCATAACAAGTCGCATGATTATTAAGTATAACTCATGTGACTAAAAATACACATGGATCACAATCATATACATGACATTCATAATTTCACGTCTAATGTCCACATTTAAAAGAACAACGCAACCATAACAAAGTCTATAACTTTTTTCACAACTCACTACTAGTGAGTTGGTCTTGTGAGCCATAACAAAGTCCATAACTTTTTTCACAAATCTCTACTAGCGAGTTGGAGTTGTAAGCAGTGGAGGTGTGGACTTTGTTGTGTACTTTGTTATGGACCCACCACTCGCTTTTGGCACAATTTCTATACTTTGTTGTGATATTAACATTTTTAGATGCAAAATTAGTGATGAATACTAATGATGTATAATAAAGAGAATGAGAATCAATACCCTTTTCAATTTGGAGGAAAATTCTTTTAAGAAAATATTGGTCTTTTCATACTCTATTCAAGTTATATAAAATTTAAAAACAAATGAAAATGAAAATCCTTCTCTTTAAATATCTTTAAACTTTTCTAGCACAACTCCCCCCATTTCTAGACTTTGTTATGCTGATGATGTGATTATTTTCTGCAAAGCTAAGCATTCTGAACTAGTTAGTCTAAAAAAATGTTTGGAAAAGTATTGCTCTTGGTCTAGCCAGCTTATAAGCATAGAAAAGTCTGGTGTTTTCCCATCAAAAGGAGTTAGTATTAATTTTTTGTGTCAAGTAAAATACTGCTGGGGTCTTCATTCCCTTCCCCAAAGTATCACTTATCTCGGAGTTCCCCTGTTTTTATCCAAGAACAGGTCCAATGATCTCAAGTTGGTGAAAGAAAGACTTGAGAGCAAGTTGAGTAGCTAGAAGGGCAGGATTCTGTCATGGGCGAGGAGAGCAACTTTAATTAAATCTGTGGCGCAATTTATTCCGACATACACTATGGCTGCCTTGCAATTCCCTAAGAAGTTATGCGATCAATTAGATTCGGTGGTTCGTAAATTCTGGTGGAACCCCAAAACGAAGTCAGGTCATTTCTGGACTCCTATTGCTTGGTCTACTCTATGTAGATCTCAGAAGGAAGGTGGTTTGGGTTTTAGGAACTTTTGGGATTTCAATCAAGCCATTCTTTCCAAGTTAGCTTGGTGACTTTTGTCGAGTAAGAACTGTCAGTGTGTTAATGTTTTAAAGGCAAAATATAAGGTGAGACACAGTTGGTTAAATCACTGCTTCTTGGGTAAGGCATCTCCGGTCTGGAAAAGTTTGTCAGGTGTTAAGCATCTCATTTCTAAGGCAGCTTGCATGTTGGTGGGGGATGGTAATTCCATAAAGATTTGGGAGGATCCTTGGGTGCCAGATCTTCAAGGGTTCATTCCTACTCCAAAGAATGGTGTCAACCCGAATAGTATTATTTTAGTTTCTCAGCTTTTTAATTCTGATTTTTCTGGTTGGGATGTCCACAAATTATATTGGTGGTTTGAAAACTCCACAGTTGATCTTATTTTGAAAATTCCTATTTTTCCAACCAGTAACAAAGATCAATGGACATGGACTTGTACAAGCTCTGGGGAACTACCAGTTAAGTTAGCTTATTGGAGCTTCAGGGAATCTATGCATCATAATTTTGCCCCCTTTTGGAATTGTATTTGGAAAGCTAAACTCCATGAGAGGCACAAAATGATGGTTTGGAGGATTGCTGCAGGTTGCTTGCCTACTAAAGATAAGCTAAGCAGGTTTGTTGATATTGGTGATGTTTACTGTCCCCTCTGTAGGTTGGAAACTGAAACCTCCCTTCATCTTTTTGCTCTTTGTCTAGTAGCTAAGGTAGTGTGGTTTAGTAGTAAATGAGGGCTGAGAATGGATTCTTTTGGTTTCTCTTCAAAAGTGGATTTCATTCAATTTTTGTGTTCACCCCCATTTACCAACTAGCTTAGTTAGAAGAATGAATTCTTGTTATTTGGGGCCATTCTCTGTGATGGAATTTGGAAGCTGAGAAATCAAGTGCATTTTGAAAACCTTCCCTTGAGATGTGATGAATTAATAGCTAGAGTTTGGAAGTTATTTATGGAATTTAAAATCACTAGACCGGTTGCTCCTGCATCTGTAAATATCAATCATCCTTTGCAGCCTTGGTCCCCTCCAAGGCTATTAATATTAATGTTGATGTAGCTATTGGATGTAGCTATTGGTCCAAATTATTCATCCTTAGCCTTGGTGGCTAGAGACTAGAGAAGGGATTTGATTTTTGCTTGCTCTCAAAAAGTGAAAACCACCTTCCCTCTCCAAGCAGAGGCTGAAGTTGTGAGATGGATTATCTCTTTGGCTGCAAAGTTAGAGGCGGAGAATGTTATTATTGAGACAGATTCTAAGATTTGTCAGGATGCTATTCATGAGCTGCTGATGCCACCGCCTTAGAGAATTGCTTCTATCCTTGCAGACATGTCTCTTCTTGTATCTTATTCTAATGTGCCTGGTGTTTGGGTTCTTAGGCTAGCTAATATGACAGCTCACTCCTTAGCTAAGTGGTGTATAGTTTGTAATTTTTTTGGTTCTTTTGATTGGGGTAGCTGTAGCTGTACTCCTTGTTTTGCTTCTGTAATTAGGAAGGAAAGGCTAAGCTAGCCTTTGTTTGTTTTTTTGTTTCTCTGTTAAATAAAAATTTTCTTTCCAAAAAAAAAGAAAAAAAAAAAAGCATGTAACAAAATCAGTGCTTTTTCCGAGAACGCATGTGTAAAAAAAGCAGGGAATTTTTTTTTTTTTGGTGGCTTCTAAATGTTTTAAAAACAATGATTTCACATTTCAGAACCAAAATTCAAGATGAAAAACATGTTGAACAAAAGAAAACAACGAAACAGTGAGATCTGATTAGTGATTACCTCGTCGTACATGTTCTGAATGAAGCCAAAGAGCAGAGATTTCTGAATCTCCAAAGACTCTTTTTTTTTCCTCACACACAAACACAGAGTAGAGTGAAGGATTTTAGGCTAAGCAGTGAGAAGTGAGAATGGGGGGGAAGCAACAAATTTCTGGTTCTTTTTGTCGTTTTGGTATGAAGAAGTGTAACGGGCGAGGGAAAAGCACTAGGGTCATATTTACCCCTCTACTTTATGAAATTAACCTTGAGGTCACCATTTAAAAAAAAAAAAAAAAAAAATTCATAAGAAAAGCTTTTTTTATTTTTTATTTTTAAGTTGAGTTTCTTCTTGTTTTTGGTTTTCTACGTGAGCACATTTTGTTAATGATTTTGAGTCAATTTTTAATATTAGTCTAAGTAAATTTTATTCTCACTTTCTCATTAATATAAAAAATTCCACTTTAAACATATTTTAAATATGAAAATCATAAATGACCGTTATGACATTTTTGTGATTTGATTTTAGTCATGATTTTCCTATGATGAAATATAAATGTAAACTTAAGTTGTTAAATTAATTAACTCACTTACTTTTTTTAGTTATTTGATATTTTAAGTAAGTCGTTAGGGTAGTCTGAAACTTTTGTATTTAAATGAAAACTATAAAGTTGATCAAGTATTAACATTTTTTGTCGTTTATTAACGATAAGTCAACAAATATTCACGGTTATAAATTGTCGGTTAATTCTATTATGTATGAAATCGAAGAAACAATTTGAAAATTGAAAAAGAATAATCTATATTTGTACTTATATATATATAATAATAGGTAAAATAAAAAGAAATTTAAATTGCAATTTCAAATTAGAACTCTAATTTTGTGTTATGTGTCTACATATATGTGACGATTAGTTCATAATCATCATTCTAATTGTTCAATTAAAATTTGAAATTGAAGTTGAATTTTGCTCAATGTGGCTAAATGTATGTTGACCTATTTTTATTAAAACCACTTCTACTTATAAGGTTAATTGAGTTAATGTGTTAATTAAGTTTTTTTTATTTTATTTATTTATTTATTTATTTTTTAAATTTTACAGTCAAAAGTCAAAAATAAAAACCAGAGGCTATTTTTATACCCAATTTACCTACAGCTAAACCAATAAAAAAAGAAACCCCAATCATCCTCTCTCTCGCAGCAACATTTGCATTTGAAAACGAACGCAAAATTGCCATCGTTTTTTGCCATGGAAAATGCAGAATTCCAAAGCTTCCAACTTCTTCTACATGGAAGGAAGTGTTGCTGTCTCCAAGTTTTGAACAATCTCCTCTTTCACAGGTACTTCTCTTTACTTTCGCTCTCTCTTGATCTCCTCTTTCATAGTAAGTGTTGCTGTTTGCAAATGGGAATTGGGGGGGGGGGGGTGTGTTTTTCTTTCAGTATCAGGATAATTTTAGAATTTAGAGATTTCAAAGATTGATTCAGGAAATTGTATTAATTGAGTTTTTTTTTTTTTTTTTTTTTTTGTTTTTAATTTTTTTTTAAGTTTAGGATTTCAAGTTTGGAAAAGATAAAATTTTTGCAATTTTGGTGTCTCAGGGAGAGCCTTTTAGACTGTCTTAATTAAATTCAAGGTAATATTAAGCTTTGCTTTTCAAAAATATTTCTAGATATTGTTTAGAGCTGTGTGAGGTGGAGAAGATGGTCCCATGGCGGAGGG
Source organism: Quercus variabilis (assembly GCA_030445155.1). Classification (NCBI taxonomy): domain Eukaryota; kingdom Viridiplantae; phylum Streptophyta; class Magnoliopsida; order Fagales; family Fagaceae; genus Quercus; species Quercus variabilis. The sequence goes on along the minus strand of CP129445.1, from coordinate 16,110,395 downwards.
TTCTTGGAAGCAAGAAGACAATCCCAAGAGAGTCCTTGAATTCTAAAGCGGCATTGGTGGCATAGATGTTTACCAACATAATTTTGGTAACCGTCCCTATCAGCTTTTCCTTTTCCTCTTTTTCGCTAGAAAATATTGCTTCTGCCTTTTATTTTTCTTTCAAAAGTACAACTTATCAACATAATATGCACCTAAAATACTGTAATTGCATTTTTAGTATTTTTGTAGCGTTTTGACATAAAATCGTCTTCCTAATTGGATTTAGTTTTTTTTTTTTTTTTAATCTTTGAATTTGTCTGTTTTCTAGCTTCAATTTGCATTTGGATTTGTGTATTATATCTGGTGAGGAAAGAAATTTTATGTTTTTGGTGGTAATGAAGCGGTGGTGTTTTGGTTTTTGCAGATACAGGAACCAATCCAACGGGCCAAAAATTCTATTTTGGCATAGATTTCCTTTTTTTTTTTTTTTCCTCTGATTCCAATGTTATGCTGTTTCAATTGGTTTTAATTAAGGTGGTGGTGTTGTCATTGAGGTATTGAGAAAAGAGAGCCAACTGAATTTGGTATGAGAACATAACAACAAATAGCTTTATTCTTGGTGTTGTGCTAGAATGCCGTTAGTAGCAATCTAAGGTGGCTATGCTCATATTTGGCTCTTTAGATACAAAGAAGTGTGGAAGATCAATTTGTTTTGCTTGCAAACTATGCAAGTGAGCATAACTTATGAAGTAGCAATCTAAGGGGCCTATCTGATTGAGTGTTTTTTTTTTTTTTCTTCATTTGATAAATGAATTAAAAGGTTATAGGTTTGGGGTTTTATATAATCGCAAAAGCAGCCTAAGGCCGAATCTAATGTCATAGGACTACTCCAAGTCGATTAATTGACTGTAGAACAGTCTCAACATTGCGTGGGTTCCTTTTTTTATTTTATTTTATTATTATTTATTATATATTTTATTATATATGTTTTCATGCTGGAATGATTATTCACCTGATGATTTCAAGGTTTTTTTCCCCTTCCCTTCTTTCATACCCAAAGAAACAAAACCAGTCATTCTGCCATTTTTTTCTACCATTTGGAGAGGAATGAAAAACAAAAACATCTCATGTTGGGGAAGATAGAGAGACATCTCAGGCTAGTACCACCAAAAAACTGATTTTCGAGTCTAATTTTCCTCCATTTGTCTAAATTTAAGTGGGATTAGTTGTAATCACGCTCACTTTCATTTAAAAAAACATTGTGCTCCTTTTTTTTTTATTTTTTTTATTTTTTTGGCTGAATAAAACGTTCTGCTCTTCCATAATAATCGCACCTGCGTATTTTCAGGTTCGCCTCTCCTTCTACAATAATCAAAACCCAAAATCCTTCCTCTCCTTCAATATACTTCAATGAATGCTATGGAATTTCAAAAGAATCTCTCGGTATCAATGATTACTTTTATTTGAGTTTTTCTGTTGGATAGGTTTAGATTTGATAGGTTTTTGTTTCAGGTTTTTAAAACACAGAATGATTAAGATTTGAGAGGGTTACAGAGATAGTGTTTGTGAATGTCGCTGCCACCATCAGATTACCAAAACTGGTGCTGGTACATTCTTTCCCCCTTTTTAGATTTAGGTATGAATTTTTATTTTTATTTTTATTTTTTTTATAACATTTAGGTATGAAATTTGATTTAAAAAAAAAAAAAATTCTTTGATAGGATAGTTTTTTTTTTAATAAATTTTTTATAACTGACTAGGGGTGTCTAGCCAGACCCGGACTCGATCCAACTGACCAGACCCGACCGGAACCGACCCATCCGCGACCGATCTGTGAGCTCCGGTGGTCGGCGACGGGTTGCAAAGCCCAGAAACTGAGTCCGGTGGGTCGGATGGCGGGTTCTCTCCTCTAAAACCTGCCTCAACTGACTCGACCGGAGCCTTACCAAAATCCGGCGAAATACGAATTTTTTGGGGATTTTTTTGGTCAGAATACCTTAGATTTTTATGAGATTTGGGTCGGATTTCGGAAGATATCACTGAATCTAGTGAGATCTCAGCCAGATCTGGTGGAAATCTCACCGGATCTAGCGAGATCTCACCAGATCCGGTGAGATCTCCGCTGGATCTAGCGCATTTTGGCCTGAAATCAACTATTTTGGCCGGATTTTCCACCGTGAACGGTTTCGACCGAACCGACCGTGTTTCCGGCGCAAAACCGACTGCTTCGATCCGACTCCCTTGCCGGTCGGCGGCGGGTCAGAACATTCTCCACCCGAGTCTGGCGGGTCGGTCTCGGGTTGGGCACAAACCCGACCCGGACCGACCCGTGGACACCCCTATAACTGACAGAAATTACAAAAAAAAAAAAATTTTTGATTTTAGTTTTGGTTTTTCATCTTGGTTTTGATTCCTTTTTGTTCTGGGTTTTTGGGTTCTTCATGAAAATGTTTGGTTTCTTAATTTTTTGATTTTTTTTCCCTATTTTGGATTACAGAAATCAATAAGCCTTTTCCTGTTTTCTAATATCTGCGTTCATAGTTTTTTTTTTTCCTTTCCGGAGTCTCTGATTTTGGGAATTGAAGTTGCCCTCGAATTATGAAGTTCTTCTTCGGAAAGTATTCGATGATTGTACTAAGGCATTGCTCTCTCTATCTTTGTGTGTGTGTGTTTGTCTTCTGATTGGGTGCTGAGAAAGTGTGTGAAAATTAAAAATTTCGAGTTTTTAGATATGGTTTTTGATTGGTTGTGATGGGGTTTTCGTTTATTAGGAAATAAATACGGCCTTGTGATGGGTTTTAGTTTATTAGGTTTTGAGAAAATGAGGGGTAGAAAATAAATTTTAATTTAGGAATCTTATACTTTATTTTAATTAATTGAGAGGGGAATAAAATTATTTAGTTTTGTTGTGATAAAGTTTGGTACCTTCTTGATATGGTTCTCTGCTTATTTCCTGTTTGGATTATTCATATTATATGATTTTCTTGATATGGATCTGTATCTGATGGATTTGTTGAAAAATTAGCTTTATGCAGAGTTTGGCTGCATAAAAGAACGGGTGGTGTTTGTTTGTCCATTGCTTCAAAAGGGTTAGCAATCACTGGTATAGGTGATTGAAGATATTGGAATCATATCCCAACTGAAGAATCTAGGTGAGATTCGTTCAATTTTTTAATCTTCTTTTTTTTAGTTTTTATGTATTGATTTTTCAATGGAAATGGGAGAAAAATTGTATTTTTCCTTTTTTTTAAATCATCATTTGTGAAATTATACTCAGCTTCCAAATCGGTTTGTAACAAAATTGTAATAGAACTTATAATATCTAGAGTAATTTTCATGTGAATTGGAATTACAGGAGAGGACACATTATATGAGTTTGTAATAATATTATTAATACTGAATAGAGATGAGTTGAAAGAGACTATTCTTTATAAAGGTTGCCTTTCAATATATTTTCTTGATGGTTTATATATTATCTAAATTACAGACCTATTATCTTGCCATTATGTAATCATTGTGATCATTTTTTGTGTTAGGTTTTATCAAACTCTTGACAAATTTGATGCTATAACTATTTTTTACAGTGATATTTTGTGTTCGCTTAATTTTTAGGTGGCTTATTAGAAATAGGCCTTCAAAGATTAAGAACAAATGTCCCATCATAATATTATTTACAACAAACCCTTGATGAATATCCTCCTCAATTTACTGACTCGACTTTGAAGATTAGTCTCAAATGTTTAGACAATGATGTTATATAAACTCATTTGGATATATTTGCACTATCTTCTAAATGATTTTCACTGTAATAAATTGTTATCATTTGTTTCACCTTATTTCTAAGTAAGTTATGATGTCAAAGTAAGTTTTAATTGCTTTGAAGATATTGCATTTTTGCATGCAAAATAGAGAAGCATTCTAGAGAATTCCCTTCATTCAAACTCATTTGAACGCAATGGAAGTAATGAAAGTGGTGGTTGCTCATTTCATATGTTCCTTCAAATGGTCTACTAGAGAATGGAAGTACATACGTGATGTGAAAATTGAATTAAGGTACAAGCCATATAATATAAGGTTTGCTGGCTTGCTTGACTAAAATTGTGCTTAATTATCATCTCCTCTTCCCTTCCTCATTTCATTTGCTCTATCTTACCCCACCACTCATTCTCATTAGCAACTTCCATCTGTACATAAATATCATTTTCAAACCACAAAAATGTAACAAATAATACACACACACACACACATATATATATATATATATATATTTTGCTAAGTTTTGTTAATGAAATTTTCTGGATAATAATATGTGTGGGGCCAGGAAATTGTGCAGCCTTGGCCCACTCCAAGCCAGGCCCAAATGGCCTAATCCGAGGAAGGATGACTATTCGAGACAAATTTGGGGAGAAAACTCCTTTGGATCCACGCCGAAGACCCCCTCGTCCTCGGCATACTGAGGATAATTGTAAGGGGGGGGACAAATCCAGAGCAAGTTGTCACCTCAACACTTAATACATTCACCTAACCCTTCTGGCCGCATTAATGGGGATGTAACCCCCGGGCAAGGCTACATCGATCAGGGTGAACTACTTGAGCACGGATACGACCTCTGATGGGACAAGCAGCCAGAGGAGAGGCCAATGAATGATCAACAGAAGGAGGAAGAGAGTAATATATAAGGGATACGAGCACAGTGTAGAACGGAGGAAGAAAAGAAAAAGGAGAAAGTTCTGAGAAACGAGCCTCCTCGGCCATTGGCCGAGGAGCATCCTTCAGTTGTAAATTGGTCTAAGTGTTTCTTTCAATAAGATATAGAGTAGTTTCGGCCTGGTGAAGGCCGGCCAGTGTCTAAACCTTCGACCAACTCTCTACAAATTCATTGTTCTGGGTTCGTTGGGCCTTTAACCCACATCTTGTGGGCTTGGGTTACGAAAACCGACCCTACAATTGACGCCGTCTGTGGGAAGGATTGGTGCGCTGGCCGGCGCAACCGGCGGTCGTTCTAAGGGATCACCTTGCAGAAAGTTAGCGGTGTATCAAAAACAAAAAAAGAAAAAAAATCTCAGAAAAGTAGAAGATTTAACAGCAAAAAAAAAAAAAAATGATATTATTTCATAAGAAGAAAATTACAAAATACAATCAGAGGCTTAGGCAGGCGTGTTTTAAAACTATTCCTACAAGCTAGTTCTATAATCAGAGGCCCAGGCGGACCCGTCCTAAAACTAGCTAGAGGGAAGTGTCAACCCGTACCCTTACTGGCGTTAAGAGAATAGGAGAACTTGAAAGTAAGGGGTGGGAAGGGGGCTGAGGCCGGCCGCTTCAAGGCCACCAGCAACTCCTGGCCCGGTGCGGCGAAGCTTGAACAAAGTGAGGAGCAGATGCAGGCGCATCGGGACACCTTCCCTCATGATGTTCCCTTGATTCTCTCCAACCCTCACGAGCGTTGGCCGTAGGAGACGGCAACGCTTGGGCACCAGCCGTGACGTGAATTCACACATCTCCTCCGTCGGGGGTGCGCTCCGAGGAGAGACATTAGGTACTTCAGTGACATCCCTTCGGGCCACCATGCATGGCACCATCGGGGTTACGCCTAAACTCTGCCGCGCCGGAAACCCAGTGGGGGCTGCGGCCACGACGGCTCTTGGCACGGATGTCCTCACAGCCGCCCAAAGCCGCCCCATAACTACCAACTCCAGCAGGGTTATTCAAGGGGCTTGGGGAGCTGAAGAGGTGTATTCTTTCTGTTTGCGTTTGGGAACTTATGGAGTGTGAAGAAACCTTTCCCCCGAAGAGTCTTATATAGGGGATAAATGTTGGTGGGAATTAATTCACGCAGAATTCGAAAGGAGAGTTGTTAACAGTGCAAATCATGGAGCCACCAAATTCCGAGGGGCCATAGACCGCTGGATGTGTGCTAATTCACGAGGAGATTAATGAGGGCGCGTCTCGCGCACCGAAACGTCAAGCGCAGAAAACGAATCGCCAAAAGACGCCTCGTAAATGAAAAAGATGAGACTCGAATTGGAGGCGAAACAAAACGCCACGTGTAGGGTCATAATCCAGCCCAAAGAGGAATCATCTCCAATGAAGCGGTCCGAAGGCAAACCCCTACTTACAGAGAAATGGAAGCGTTAGACAGAACCAAGGCATGGTCCTCGGACTCAAACCTATGGGGAAACTAGATACTTACAGGAAAATAGAAGTGATAGACAGAACCAAGACATTGCATGGTCCTCGGACTCAAGCCTATGGGAAAACTAATCACACCATTAAATCTGGGTATTAGACAGAACCAAGGTATTGCATGGTCCTCGGACTCAAACCTAAGGGGAAACTAGATACTTACAGGAAAATAGAAGTGATAGACAGAACCAAGGCATTGCATGGTCCTCGGACTCAAGCCTATGGGAAAACTAATCACACCATTATATCTGGGTACTAGACAGAACCAAGGTATTGCATGGTTCTCGGACTCAAACCTATGGGGAAACTAGATACTTACAGGAAAATAGAAGTGATAGACAGAACCAAGGCATTGCATGGTTCTCGGACTTAAGCCTATGGGAAAACTAATCACACTATTATATCTGGGTACTAGACAGAACCAAGGTATTGCATGATCCTCGGACTCAAACCTATGGGGAAACTAGATACTTGTAGGAAAATAAAAGCGTTAGACAAAACCAAGGCATTGCATGGTCCTCGGACTTAAGCCTATTTGGAAACTAACCGCTCGGCTACACCTGGGGGCTAGACAGAGCAAGATCACTGCTTGATCCCCAGATTCAGGCTCACGGGGAGACTTAACTACAACATAAAGGATCAAGTCCCACCTAATCCTTGAGACGCAAGAAAGTTGCCCATGCATCCGTACTCTATACGTCTTATCATTGCTGCCACAACCGGCTGACATACAACTCAAGCTAAAATCGTGTCAATCAAAGGAAAAGAGGGAAAGCAGGCAGCACGTACACAAATAAGCAATTCAAATAAAGGGAGATTAAATTAACATTATAACAATGAGTTCGTAAAAATTGCATGGCAAGAGACTTATAAAAAAAAAAAAATTGCATGGCAAGGGCCACAGTACACAGAGAAGGAGCACAACAAAATAGAATGACAACGTGAAAGTAGGGTGAGCCGAGGCGCCGGGGAGTCTACTCCTTTTGCTTAGGCTGAACAGAGGCAACCCCCGACCCCTCCGAGCCCTGGCCTGAGTGGACGGCTTGCGGGGGTATGGCGAGAGCAGTTGCTTCCTCGGCGGTGGGGGCTGGATCATCGGAGGGGATCTCCACTATCGCTTGGGGCACCTCTTCGCTCGAATGCTCCCCCAGTTCAGCTGCCTCCACCTCTTCAACAATCTCCCCAACCTTAGGGTCCTCAGGGGCAGCCTCGCGGATAGTAGGAGGGTAGTACACGTTCTCTGCCTTCCATAGGTCGGAAGTGGCCTCCACCCCAGCTTGTTTGAGGGCCTCAGCCCAAACCTGGGAACAATATCGCCTACACACCCCTGGGACTTGAGCTTTATAGGCGGCCTCTACCGAAGCCACCCCATCAGCATAGGCTACAGCTTCAGCCTCCTCCTTGGCACGCTTGGCCATCTCCTTGCCATGGTCAGCCTCGTCCTTGGCCCGCCTGGCCTGGTCTCTGGCCCATTCTGCTACCCTCTGATCCATCTCGGCCTTAGCCACGTCAGCCCGCAGGTCAGTAATCAGATCCCTCGCGATCCGCAATTGCTCCTCCGCCTCACTTAGGCGCCTCGTCTGCTCCGCGGCCTGGGTCTGGGCGCCCTTAAGACCAGACAGCGCATTATCCCGCTCCCTGGTCACCTCCTTTAGAGCCTCTCGGGCCTTGACGAGGTTAGCTTCGGAATTCTTCAGAGTCCTGGTGGTTTGGTATTGCCAGTCGCACTCCTTTTTAAGGGCCTTCTTCTGGTCGTTTCCTGCCCCCTCCAACGCAAAAATAGCTTGGATAGCTTGCCGGAACAAACAACGTGCTATAAGCCCAATAAAAGAAAATGAGTGGGAGAAGATCCTAGGCTAAAGCCCTTACCATCCCCACATATTGCTTAAGGCTGAGGAAGACCTGCTCACTCGTCAAAGAGTTAAGCTCCGCCATGTCTGCCGGGAGTAGCAGGCTCCTCTCCAGTGCATCGGCCACGCGCGTCCCTTCACCCTCGTTGAAGTCCCTGAGGGAGGCGTTATTCCTCAATGGCTCCCTGCGGAGCATCGGGGCTAGGAGCCAGGCCTCAGCCTCGGTCGAGCTGGTGTCGGCGACCTGCCTATCCGGACTCTTTCCGCCTATCCTCAGCTGCTTGGATGGCCGCAGAGTAGGGTCCCCCTCCTGCGAAGGAACCGTTTTCTCCTCTATAGGCCCTTTGCCCTTGTCCTTCCTCTTCTTGGGTGTGACGGGCACAGACCGAGAGGCGAGCGTGTCTGGGGAGGAGGGAGCTTCTGCTGAGCCGAAGTCGACCTAGTCTTCGGTGGGGTAAGAGGAAGCTTTTGTTAGGACTTCCCTGGCTGGCCTTCGATCAAGTCCAGCAAGTCAGTAGTCGACTTCCTCTTGTAACCCATTGCTGGTGGAGGGGCTTCAGAAGCAAGGAGGTTTGCTTCGCTCAGATTAGGGTCGCCCAAGTCCCTAGGCGGATCCTCGGACCGATCAAGCTCAGCAAAAACGTCAAACGAGTCCTCCTCCCTCTCTGGACCTTCCTCGGCAGCCTCAGCGAACGGTTGGGAAGAGGAGGGGACGGCTAGTGTGACAGCTTCCTGATCGGGGGGCTCCTCAGGAATCGAAAATCCGTCCTCGGTCACAATAATCCTCTGAAGCCGAGGATTGTTGGCTAGGATGACGTGCTTTGGAACCGGGAACGACCTCTGGGTGGGCGTATACCCCAAGATTAAATGGGCGGCTTTGACTTGATTGTCGTCCTCGTTTACGTAAACCGGCGCCCTTAGCACCTTCTGCAAGTCTTCCTGGTTAGTCAAATGGAAGTGGTGCTCAAAGGCGTGCGGGTCTGCGAACGGAAAACACCGCCATGTTAGCAAAAAGAAAAAGTGCAAGAAAACTCAAAACCCTTCCTACTCTTACCGCCTTACTTGGTACCCCTTCCGTCGTTAGGCAGTGAAGGCCATCATGCCATGCCCCTGACACGATGAGGAAGTCATCGCTAAGCCCCTTGTTGGACTCAGGGAGGCACTGGATGAGTCGCACCCTGTTGTCCCTTGTTTTCAGATAATAAGACTTGCCCCTAAGATGCTGAAGGTTGTAGCACCAATTCACGTCGTGGTGAGTCAACCTTAGCCCCATCTTCTTATTCAGGACGTCCACACAGCCGAAAATCCTGAAGACGTTTATCCCACATTAGGTAGGGGCCAATCAGAAGTGCGTGAGGTAGTCCCTCATCACCGGTCCCATTGGGATCGTCATTCCCCCTTCGAGGAAGGTGGCGATGGGAATTACCACTTCACCCTCCCGCTTATGTAAGCGCCAATCCCCATCCTCACTATATCTCAAACCTACATTGGCGGGGATCCGGTAGTCGGCAACGAATTTCTCTATCGCCTCCTCGGTGTGGACATATTTCTTAAACTTACCCATCCCAGTTGACGTTTAAAGGAGCTAAGAAAGGACAAATGAAGGAGAAGGAATAACGGGAAAGAGAGCTTAGAGAAGGATAGAACAACTTACTGAAGAGAGGAGGAGCTCCTCGGACAGGCTTTTTGTGCTGAAGATGTAAGTGTGGCTGGACTCAGAAAGGACGCACGAGAGCTCTTGATTACGAATGAGGAATAGGGAGAAGCAGTTCTTACGAGAATTTATACCCCGAATCGAGGAACGATGTGGGCTTTCCCGCCCATAAATGCGAGACGAACCTCCACCGTTGGATAGATAATGCCTCACCAGACGTGAGGAGCACAGAGCCGCCTGAATTTAATAATGGGCACGTTACGTGCTCCGGAACGTCAGCAACGTGCATTGGGTAGGTGAATAGACCCCAATCCTGACAGGGGTGAGGCCGAGGATGTCAAAATCCTACTCCCCGCCCGAGGATGCGTGCAGCAAGATTTTGAGGGGCTATTGTGGGGCCAGGAAATTGTGCAACCTTGGCCCACTCTAAGCCAGGCCCAAATGGCCCAATCCGAGGAAGGATGACTATCCGAGACAAATTTGGGGAGAAAACTCCTTTGGATCCATGCCGAGGACCCCCTCATCCTCGGCATACTGAGGATAATTGTAAAGGGGGGGGGGGACAAATCCAGAGCAAGTTGTCACCTCAACACTTAATACATTCACCTAACCCTTCTGGCAGCATTAATGGGGATGCAACCCTCGGGCAGGGCTACATCGATCAGGGTGAACCACTTCAGCACGGATACGACCTCTGATGGGACAAGCAGCCAGAGGAGAGGCCAATGAATGATCAACAGAAGGAGGAAGAGAGTAATATATAAGGGATACGAGCAAAGTGTAGAACGGAGGAAGAAAAGAAAAAGGAGAGAGTTCTGGGAAACGAGCCTTCTCGGCCATTGGCCGAGGAGCATCCCTCAGTTGTAAATTGGTCTAAATGTTTCTTTCAATAAGATATAGAGTAGTTCCGGCCCGGTGAAGGCCGACCAGTGTCTAAACCTTCGACCCACTTTCTACAAATTCATTGTTTTGGGTTCGTTGGGCCTTTAACCCACATCCTGTGGGCTTGGGCTACGAAAACCGACCCTACAATATGAATTTAAACTAACTGAGCATTTTAAACATATATAAACTCATGATTAATAATATATCAATTTTCGTGCGATAGCACATGTTACATACTAGTTTATATATATATATATATGAGCATGCACGTCTTGAATTCAATCCCAATTTCCCAAAACAATTATACATTTCTCATACTATACACACACACATATATATACTAGCATCATCACACGCGCTTCGTGCATGCGATGATACTTTTTTTGGGTTTAGTGTTATGATTTTCCATTCATCTCAATTTGAGGCATTTCTCTTTTCTATCTAATTAAACCACATGCATAGTGATTTTATTTTGAACATAGAAAATACATTCATTAAAATGAAAAAAAAAGGGCAGTGCAAACAGATTTGAAGAGAAAACAATTCAAACACCAACATAAATAAATAAATAAATCATTAAAAAGAAAAAGAGGGTGTACGTTAAAAATCACATTTTTTTAATAATTGAAAAATAAAGAAAAAAGATTTGAAAAAATTAAAACAAAAACCAAAATTAAAAAAAAAAAGTGAGATTAGAATTTAGAAGAAAGGAAATCGAAAAAAAAAAGAAAAAAAAGAGAGAGGGAGGCGTTTAAGTCTTGATAAAGGGGAAAAAAGGAGAAGGAAAAAAAAAGTGAAAATGTTGGGCTTAGTTGTCCTATTTTATAGCAAAAAAAGAAAAAAAAACTCGTGTTTTTATTTTTTATATATAATTTTTATTTTGAGAATCTAATTTATAAGTGGATAAAATAATTTGAAAATCAATAGGAGAGTGACCCAATTTTTTGGGTAATATTTTAGTGAGAATTAGAGTTGTATTTTTACCGAATTATCCTTTAGTTTTGTCTCTACTTAAACATAGGTGTGTAAAGGCATTTTTGAACAAAAAAAAAATGAAGATCCTAAATAGAAGAAGCCCTTAAATAGCAGTATAGATATATGTTTCTTTCTCTTCTAAAAAAAAAAAGATATATGTTTCTTTATTCTTCTTCTTCCTTCTTCTTTTTTTTTTTTTTTTTTTTTTTTTTTTTTTTTTTTTTTTTTAATATAAAAAATTTTAATATGAAATTTTTTTCTCTAAAAATTTTAAGGGTCCATTTGGTTCCCGTAAAATATTTTTCAAAAAATGCCTATTTTCCGGAAATGCTATTTTTCGGAAAAGGAAAATATTTTCAAGTGTTTGGTTGTATTATGAAAATTGTTGTGGAAAATATTTTCATGTGTTTGGTTCTATTAGGAAAATGCTCCTACAATTTTTTCACATTTTCTCAACATCCAAACAAATTTTATTACAAAAAATTTCAACATCATAGCCAATTCAACAACAAATTCCGGCAACAACAACAACAATCAGTTCATAAAAAAAAACAACAACAACAATCAAATTAAAAAAAAAAATTTGAGAGATCGAGGAAGAGAGAGCGTGGAGGCGATGGGTCGGCGGTCGAAGGCGATGGGTTTGGTTCATGGATCGGCGAGCTCGAGGAGGTGATGGGTCTGGGTTTGTCGGTTTGTGGGTCAAAGGTGATGGGTTGCTCTGGGTTGCTCGTGGGTCTGGGTTCGTCGGTTCGTGGGTCGGCGGTTGCTCGTGGGTCTGGGTTTGTCGGTTCGTGGGTCAATGGTTGCTCGTGCTGGCTTGGTCTCTCTTGTTGGTGGTTCGTGCTGGCTTGGTCTCTCTCGCTGGTCTGAGTCTCGCTCTCTCTCTCTCACTCTCTCTCTCTCTCTCTCTCTTCGTGCTCTCTGTTTCTTTTCCGAAAAATTTCATTTGAAGTGAAAATGAAACAGGAAATCATTTTCACGCGTTTTTGGCATCATTTTCGGTCAACCAAAAATGTTTTTCAGTTTGACTAAATTTGAAGTAACAACCAAACACCCAATTTTCTGGAAAACAATTTTCGGAAATAGTTTGAAGCCAAAACATACGGAGCGTTAGTGGCAAAAGTGTACAGTTGTGAAATTTTTGTGGCTTGATTTTAGTCATGATTTTCCTATGATGAATTATAAATGTAGATTCATGTTGTTAAATTAACAAGATTCTTAATATTCATTTTAAACAAAAAAAAAAAAAAAAAGAAAAGAAAAAGAGATTCTTATTATTCATTAGTTGTTTGTTATTTAAGTGAGTCGTTATGATAGTTTGAAACTTGTCTTCAAATGAAGGCAGTGGAGTCAATAAAGTATTAACAAATTCAGTTGTAAAAAATAAGTCGTTATGATAGTCTAAAACTTTTATATTCAACAGAAGATGTTAAAGCTTGATAACGAATTGACAACTTTTGTTGTTTATTAGCTACAAAAGTCAACAAATATTTGCTATTTAAATTGTAAATTGATACTATCATTAAAAAAAAAAATTTAAGAATATAAATTGAAAATGGAAAAAGAATAATTTATATATGGAGAATTGTACTGTACATTTTTAAAAAATATGTAGCGTACCTACCTAATCTTAATCGAGAACATACAATATTGTCTTATTTAATATATATTTTATAATTTTTTTGGGGGGGGGGGGGGAGGGAATTGACTCAACTAAGCTAGTGTGTGTGTTCAACCCAATATTAAAATAGTGAGACTTTTATCAATTATCTTCATTTAGTTTTAAAGATTTTGAAAATGACTTAACTTTTTCTTTTTTGCTACAACTTACAAAGGCTTTTTGCAAAATGACTCAATATTAGTCTCTCTCTCTCTTGGGCTTTTTGCAAAATGACTCAATATTAGTCTCTCTCTCTCTCTCAAATAGTTCAATAATTACAAAAATTGGAGATTTGAACTTTAATTTCCTCGTAAAGGAAATAAGATAATGCCATTGAATTACAAAACTCTATACTTTTTTAATTAAATATTAACTTCTATAATTATATTTTTATTTAAGATTCTTTTTTTCCAAACCCAAGAATAATTGTTGACTCCTATGATATATTTTTAAAATCTCAAATTCTATGAACGCAACAAGAGAAATAGAAAGTACATTCATTCATAATAAGTGATTAGGCCCTTGACTTCTTCTCCACCAATTTGAATGGCAATTCATTGTAGGCGTAAATACACTTTTGGTCCTTACATTTTGGGTCATTTCTTGATTTGGTCCTTAAAATGATTTTGCTCTTAGGTCAGTCCCTGACTTTTTAAAATGGTCCCTATTGTCAACCCAGTTACGGAAAAAGCTGAGGTGACAAACGGCGTGTCCTACTTGCTGACATGGCGCTAATGTGGATATTAAAATATTATTAAAAAAACTTATTTAGCATTTTTGAAATGCCACACCAGATTTAAATTAATAAAAAATTAAAACAAAAATCCAGGTTAGAAATTTTAAAATAAATAAATAAACAAACATTAATTTAATTAAATTAAGAAAAGAAAAAGCTTTTTCAATTTAAAAAATTGAGTTTCTATCCCAAAAAATCCCACGAACCCCAACCCAGATCAAAAACTCTTCGATTCAATCTCTTCCGACCATTTACACGTTCGAATCAATCAATCAATGCCTTTCTCACCAACCCGTTTGACTAATTCATTTGATCCCTCACAAAGATCAAGAGAAAAAAATCCTAGAAACCTCAGATTTAGACACAATCATCCTTGATTCCTCAATAGCTGCTAATGTCGTGTACACGTAAATTTGATATCTTTTGGACCAAACCCATTTGACCCATTTCTCTAAAATCCTCAAAAACAAAAATTCGAGTACCACAAACACCCAGATTCAAAAAATTATAATTTTTTCCCCAAATATGCTGTGTACACGCAAACTTTTTCTAATCTCAAATATTCTCTCTCTCTTCACCGTCCATGGACGGAATCTCTCTCCATCGTGACTCCATGGCCGGAGTTCACAAGCTTGATGTGGAGAAAACGATCTACCATGGACGGTATCTTGATGTGGTCTTGGGTCTTGGTTCAGTGGAGTTTCCCTTGAGGGTTTTCACGTGGGAGGCTTGTTGGTGGAGGTAGCAGCACACCTATTCCCGATTTTCCATGGACGAGCCACCCCAAGCCTTATCTCCTCTGCCTACGGCTTCACATGTGGTCCGATTTTCCTCTCCTTTTTCAATGTGGAGTTGTTTGATTTTATGGGTTTTTTGTGTGCTTGTTTCCTAAGAAAATTTCTAGTTTTATGGGTTGCTGGAGATTGGGTTGGTTACTGTGTTTATGGGTTTGTTTCTTGGGTTTATTTATGGTTTGGTTTCTTAGAGTTATTTTTTGTTTTTTTGGTGATGGAGATTGGATTTGGTTGCTGGATTTGGATTTGGGGTTTGCTAGAAATTGGTTTGGTTGCGTCTTGGACTTGGGAAGAACATGAAGAATATTTCCTGTTAGTATTTAATTTAATTTTTTCTTTTTTTCGTTTGTGTTCTTTTGATATGGGTTTGAGTTCTTGGTAGCTGGGTTTATGTTATTGTGATTTGAGTTCATGGTTGTTGGGTTCGTGTTCTTGTGATGGGTGAGTTCTTGGTTTGTGTTCTTGTGATTTGAGTTCTTGGTTGTTGGGTTTGTGTTCTTGTGATGGGTTTAAGTTCTTGGTTGTTGGGTTTAGTTTGTGAAGAACATGAAGAACAAGCTGAAGAACATGAACAACATTATGAAAAAAAAAAAAAAAATTAAAATTTTTAATTAAATTAACTTTAAGGTTTTTCTTTAATTTTTTTAAAATTTTTTGAGGTGGCTTTTTAAAAAAATTAAAATGCTGATGTGGCATTTAAAAAAGGCCAAATAAAATATTTTATTATTATTTTAATAGCCACGTCAGCATTTAATGTGCCACACAAGGCACTTCGTTTGCCACATCATATTTTTCTATTAGTGGGTTGACAACAAGGACTAAAATAGAATTGATTTTTTGATTTCAGGGATTGACCTAGGAGCAAAATCAGTTTAGGGACTAAATCGAGAAATGACCTAAAATGTAGGGACCAAAAGTGCATTTACGCCTTCATTATAATAACTAGAGATTTCTGGTTATTGTTATATGTAACCCTGAGAGGATATAGTAGGTAAATATGTAACGTATGTTGCTCACAAGAGTTACTCTGTATGGCTCAGCCATGCATTTTGTGTAGTTGGTCATTATATATATAAGGACAAATTATATTTAATTAAGTTTGTTAGAGCTTCCATTTATTTCTCTTTTTATTTTTTCAACACCCATGATGAAGATGAGAAAGAATTGTGTAATGCTAGTACCATCAAAATTGGCACAATTTTGTGTTACAACTTGCCATATGACAAGTTGTGATTGATGAATGTGTGTTTTCATGACTCACCATGTGGCGAGTTGAGGCACAAAATTGTGCTAATTTCGGTGATACTAACATTACTTGAAAGAATTATACTGATATAAAAAGAATATTATGGATGTGGAACGGGTCGGTTTAAATGGTACTTTCAATCTAAACCAACATCCAACATCATCAAATTTGAAACCATTAATCCAACTGACCCATTATTATTAAAGTAACTGAACCAAATGAGTTTGGGTTGGTAGGGTTGGTTTTTTTTTTTTTTGTCACATTGATTGATTTTTTAAATAAAAAAATTAAAAGATAGAAAAGTCATTTTCCTTCAATATTATAATTACATATTTTAGCTATTGGGTTAAGATAGCTTGACTTCAATTACCCAAGTTGATTAATTAGGTTTACTTGCATGTAAATTGTGAAGGCACTAATAAATAACCAAAAATACTAAGTGTAATGGAAAATAAATAAGACACGGTGATTTGCTAACAAATGGGGAAAACCTCACAAGGCAAAAATCATATCGGGTGATTTTAAGGTACCAGTTCCAGATGGACATGGGTACATGCTAATGGTAATTTCATGAGAATTAGCATTGACCAAACATAATGCCTATGGTTTATCAATATATATTTATAGTTTTTAATTATCCACTGATTATGTGACTTTTTGGTTTTATAATTACAAAAAACTTTAAGTTCTTGTGATTTGAGTATACAAGTAAGAATAAGGTCTTTAAGGTTTTTATTTTTCCAATTAGTCTTTTTTATTTTTGGCAAATTACACCTTTGAAGTTTGAGGTTGATTGGATTTCAAACTCCAAAGTTCTAGAAACTTGATTTTACATCATGAAGTTTGGTTTCGTTAGCAATTCACCCTCTAAGGTTAGCTTTTGTTGTTAAGTGACAAATCACCATATTGATGTATTTTATTTTTGCCAAATCAGCCCTAAATCTATGTTGTTTTAGTGATGGCTAAGTAAAGAGTTGGCACAATCAAAATTATGTCATTTTAGGCCTAAACTTAAAACACAAACCTCTAGCTTATATGACACCCAAACTCTAAAATCAAAAATAGAAACCATGAATCCCACAATATGTTCAAAACCTCTCTAACCCAAACCCCAAGAGACCTTCCTAACCCAAACCCCTTCGCTCGCCTCATGAACCCAGGTGGCAGCGATGACGGCCACAGCAATGGTAAAACCATTAGTTCTCCTTCATTTCTTTCCAGCTCTCTTTCTCTCTCTTTCTTGCTTTTTATTAAGGTTATTTTTGCTGAATTTGTAGTTGTTTGGTTGTTGAATTAAGGTGGTGCGAGTGGGTTTAGTGTCTAAAGGTGGGTTTCTCTGTTGATTGGTTCAGTGGGGCTTTTTGTTTAAAGGTGGTGTGAGTGGATTTGGTACTTGAAGGTGGCTTTCGCTGGAGATTATAGCTGGTGGGCTTTATTGTGATTGGGTATGGTTCTTGAAGAGGGATGCAACAGGCCTAGGTTTTCAATGAAAGGGTGTGGGGTTTGTGATTTTGATGCTAAAATTGTTTGTAGTGATTGGTGGTGTTTGCAATGGTTTGTGAGTTCTTAGGGTTATTGTTGCTAGATTTGTACTTGTTGGCCGTCGTTGGGTTCATGAGCTGAGTTGAGTTGAGTCGTCGCCTGGGTTTATGGTTTCTGTTTTTGATTTTAGAGTTTGGGTGTCATTTAAGCTAGAGGTTTGTGTTTTAAGTTTAGGCCTGAAACGACACAATTTTGATTGTGCCAGCTCTTCACTTGGCCATCATTGAAACGATGTAATTTTTGGGTTGATTTGGCAAAAATAATACACATCAGTATGATGATGTGCCATTTAACAACAAAAACTAATCGTGAGAGATGAATTGCTAACGGAACCAAATTTCAAGATGTAAAATCAAGTTTTTGAAACTTTGGGGTGTAAAATCCAATCATCCAAAAACTTCAGAGTTGTAATTTGCAATTTACCCTTTCTTTTTTAATGAATCAATATCATCTTATTGGAATATGATATCCAAAATTTAGTGAATTTATTTTTGAGTCATTTGATATCCATATGGAAGATTAACTTAAAAGTATTTTTCATAACATATTTTTGGACAAGTTATTTTTTATCATCTTGATGGGTCTAATTAGTGTATTGGAGCATTGGACATAAGTCAAGTTTTTTATTTTATCTTCCAATTATTTGGGAGTTGAAGCTCTAAAAGAGAAAAGTTCATATCCCTGTATATCTTGCCAAGAGAATAAACCCAAAAAAGTACTCATATATAAAAACTAAAAATAGTTTAACTTGCTTATGTTTAACGAGATTTTTTTTTTCTTAAAAAAATTAAAAGAAAGTATGTCGCATCATTGTGACCATTGAATTCCAATTAATCTTTGTTGACATATAAATTTTGAAAGGCTTAGAATAGACATCTAATTGAATATATGGTTATCTAAATTACATGGACCAAAAGTACATTGCAAGTACTTGGAGTTTATTAGTTAGGAATTTCCTTTCTCTTTTAGGTCAAATGACTCTAAACTTATTTATATATACTTAAAAAAAACTCATTTATGTAAAAAACAGTACAGTTAATCGTTTTGTCCTCTCTCTCTCTCTCTCTCTCTTTTATATCATTTATCCTGAAAGCAATTAAAAATTACAATCCTGCATGGATTGCCTACTAGACTTTTCGCAAGTCCATTACAGATGTAAAGTTAGTGCCTATTTAAATGCCGAAAGGAAGGGCTTTAAGAATGCTACTAAGATTTCTTTGGAGGTTTTTTTTTTTTTTTTTTTCCTAAGATGAGATTCCTAATTTCTTTAGAGTAGAGTTTCCATTTTCTTTTTTCCAAATGCAACTATCTAGTTTAAACGTGGTTATCACTATATTGGTAATTAGCGCGCCACACATGTTACACAATTTCATAAACTCAAAAATCCAAACAAGATTCCTACGGTCATACTAGTACTACTAGTAGAAATGACATACACAAGGCCTACATACAAGAAAGAATTGATTGGAGTAGGAGCGAAGAAGAAAGCTTACATTGTTATCCAAAATAATGGCATGCATACATTTGATCAAATATCGTTAATTTTAACAAAAACTCGAAAACGCTAGCTAGGAATCAGTTTTGATGTACAAATTAATCAAGACTTAATTAGAGGTTGACTTTTTAATTTTTGATGGGGCATGTGACAGCCCCAATTGGAATTAAAGTAAAGAGCACTCCACGTAAAAAAGCAAGCGTGAAGTGAAGCCCATGCAAAATTTGAGGCTTACACAAGCTAACCAATCCACCTTTCGAAGTCAATATAAAAGGAGGAGCATAGGGAACCTATATCCACAGTCATTTGAACAATATTCTTTCATTTCATCATCAAATGGCTCAATCTATAGCAGTGGCGACGCCACGTCTAAGTCAGGGTGTTCCCAGGAACACCCTGACTTGAAAAAAATAATAAAAAAAAAATTTTATAATTAATCTTAATTAGGAACACCCTGATCACAAAATTAGGAACACCCTCATTAACAAAATTAGGAACACCCTCAAATTAGAAAAAAAAAAAAAAATCTGTTCTACTTCCAAGCAAAAAAAAAAAAAAAAAAGCCCAAAAAAAATTTGAACTAAAATCTGAAAAAAAAAAAAAAAAGTAATAGAGCAAGCCCACGGCAAGCCAAGCCCACGGCGAGCCACGGCGAGCCCAATAGATTACACAGGTTACAGGTAGCCCGTAGCCCACGGATTCGCCCAAAAAAAAAAAAAAAAAAAAACACAAACAGAGAACTTTAATCAACCCACGCCACGGTCACTTCACTGCCAGAGAAATCAGAAACCAAACCCCAAACCCCAATACAAGTAGTCCATTAGCAAAGTTAGTGTTTATAAAAAAAAAAAAAAAGCTCCCAATACAGAGAAAACAAAAACAAACCCCACCATACATTGATACACTGCCCACCGCCCATGGACCGTTGTCGTCGTCGCAGATCGGTGCTTGCTGCTCGCCGCTCGCTGCCTCGCCCTCATCGCAGTCTCGCAGTGGTCGCCGTCGCAGATCGCAGTCTCGCTGCTCGGACCTCGGTGCTCGCCGCTCGCCGCTCGGATCTCGGTGCTCGCCGTCGCCGCTCGGACCTCGTGCTGGGTATTTCTCTCTTTTTACTCTTTTTCTCTCTTTTTCTCTAAGTCTCTCAGTTTCTCTCTTCTCTTTGCAAAACTGAAATGAACTCTCTCTCTCTCTCTCTCTCTTTACTCTTGACTTTAATACCGGTTAAACTCTCTCTCTCTCTACAATGATTATATAATTTATATGCTTTTCAGCTTTTTTTTTTTTTTTTTTTTTTTTTTTTTGAATTTGTCCTTATCTATCCTATTGGTCAGTGTGTTGGTGTAATGGTGTTGGTTAACACCATTACACCAACACATAGACAATTAGTATTAGGACAAATTTAAAAAGACAAAAAAAAAGAAGCAAAAGCAAGCAATTGGTCAGATTGGCTGACCGAATTGCTTGCATTTGCCCCCCCTTTTTTTTTTTTTTTTTTTTTGAAATTTGGCCTTATCTTCCCTGTTGCTTGTTGGTGTTGGTTTTTGTGTAACGTGTGTTGCAATGTTGGTGTCGGTCAATGTGTTAGTAATATATTAATTGTCTTTTAGTGTGAAGTAAATTGTTTATTGTGATTGTGAAATTTTCTGATTGGCAGGTTATTGTTTGTGATTGTTGATTAGCAGTGTAATGTACTACACATTATACTGTTTTAATTATTGTGATGCACATAGAATGTGTAACGTGCATAAGACAAATAAAAGACAAACAAATATAATAAATTAAAGTAGTATAATTAATGACAAACAAATTAAAGCAATATAGTTTATTGTTATGCTAAATAACAATAATTAAAGCTATATAATTAAATTAACTAATACATTATAAAAGACAAATAAATTAAATTATGTTAAGTTAAATAACAATTAATAATTTTATAATTAATGCAAGAATAATAATTTCAAATAAACTTATAGTTTATTATTTATTCTTTTGCTAGAATTATGGACAAATATTTGATAAGAAAACCACGTACCCAAGATTCATCTCCTATGCAAGATTCATCTCTTGTGCAAGATTCATTTCCTATGCAAGATTCATCTACATCTTCTAAGCGAATTCGTATTGACTTTAATTTAGAAAATCTTCCTTCAGATCCTGGGCTACGACAAAAGATATCATCTTATCATCCTAATAATCATGATGAAATTAGAAGATATTATTTAACAAAAGGCCCTTGTCAACCAGTTGTTCAGGATTACCCTGTATCATATTTTTCTGGAAAGCCCCGTAAATTTAGATCGGAATGGTATAAAAATAGAAAGTGGTTGGAATATAGTATAGACAAAGATGCGGCATTTTGTTTTTATTGCTACCTATTTGGGCAAGATGTTGGTAAGCAGGGGGGAGGGGAGAATTTTGTAACGAAGGGATTCAAACTTTGGAATCAAGTTGCAAAGTTAGATTCCCATGTTGGAGAAGTTAATAGTGCTCATAACCAAGTTGTCAAGAAAAGTGAAGATCTACATAAGGAAAAGTAACACATTCAAAATGTTTTTGTTAAGCAATCAAAACAAAATAAAACTGAATATCGGATTCAATTAAATGCAATAGTTGATTGCGTAAAATTCCTTTTATGCCGAGGATTAGCTTTTCGTGGTCACGATGAATCTCAAGGTTCAAGTGATAGAGGAAACTTCCTTGAGCTCTTAAAATTTTTGGGGGATCACAATGGATCTATCAATGAAGTGTTGCAAAAATCTTGGAAAAATTGCAAGCTTACCCACTCTGATATTCAAAAAGACATGGTGAATGCAATTGCGCGTGAAACATCCAAAGTCATCATCAACGATCTTGACAATGAGTTCTTTTCAATATCTGTTGATGAGTCACGTGATATCTCAGTGAAAGAACAAATGGCCCTCGTTCTTCGTTATGTGAACAAAGAAGGAATTATTATAGAGCGGTTCCTTGGTATTGTACATGTTGCAAGTACCACTGCTTTGTCACTCAAGCATGCTATTGAAGGTTTACTTTGTGAACATAATTTGAATTTGTCGAACCTACGTGGGCAAGGTTATGACGGGGCTAGTAATATGCAAGGTGATATCAATGGACTCAAAACTTTAATTTTGAAAGAGAACAAGTCATCATTTTATGTCCATTGTTTTGCTCATCAACTTCAATTGACACTTGTTGCTGTTGCTAAAAATCACATTAACATTGCTGAATTTTTTTATGTGGTTAGTAATTTAGTAACTATTGTTGGAGGCTCTTGTAAGAGACGAGATGCTCTTCGAGATGCACAATTTGCCAAAATTAAAGAAGATTTAGAGAATGGTGTACGTAGAAGTGGGCAAGGTTTGAATCAAGAGACAAATCTTAAACGTCCTGGTGATACACGTTGGGGATCATATTATGGGACTATTCTGAACTTGATTTTGATGTTCTCTGCTGTTGTTGATGTATTAGAGATTATTGAAGAAGATGGCTTCTCCGACCAAAAAGTTGAAGCTCAATCTATTATGAGGTCAATTCTAACTTTTGAATTTGTCTTTGCTTTACACTTGATGAAAAATATTTTAGGGATCACAAATGAGTTGTCAATAGCATTGCAAAAAAAAAATCAAGATATAGTAAATGCTATGGATCTTGTTAAAGTGTCTAAGCAACGGTTGCAAGTGATGAGAGATGATGGATGAGCATCTTTATTGGTTGAAGTATCTTTATTTTGCAACTCACATGTTATTCCTATCTTGGACATGGAAGCGATGTTTGTAGTTAGTGGGAGGCCGAGACGCAACACCCAAAAAAATTCAAATTTACATCATTATCGTGTTGAGCTATTTTGCACAGTCATAGATATGCAACTTCAAGAGCTTAACAACCGCTTTTCTGAGGTGAATACCGATTTGCTACTTTGTATGGCTTGCTTGGATCCAAGTAATTCATTTGTGGCTTTCAATAAGGAAAAATTGATACGTCTAGCTAAGTTCTAACCCTCTGATTTTCTTGGGAGAGATATTTTGGCACTTGACTCTCAACTGCAGAATTACATTTTTGATATGCGCAGCAATGACTTCTTTTTAGAGCTTCAAGGAGTTAGTGAACTTGCTGAAAAGTTAATGAGCACAAGGAAGCATGAGACTTATCCATTAGTCTATTTGCTTGTGAAGCTTGCTTTGACCCTTCCAGTTGCTATTGCAATGGTAGAAAGAAGTTTTTCAGCAATGAAATATATAAAGAATGAACTGCGCAATCGAATGGGAGATCAATTGATGAATGATTGCTTAGTTGTGTATATTGAAAAAGATATAGCTTGTAGCATTGATAATGAGACTATTATGCAACGATTTCCAACGATGAAAACTTGTAGAAGACAATTGTAAATTTTATGTATTTGTGTATTTTCTGATTGTTGTTGTTGTCAATATAAATTTTTTTTTTATTAGATTGTGTAATTTATGCTTGTTGAGGAACACCCTGAAAAATTTTTCTGGAGTTGCCACTAATCTATAGTATGCCTGACTGTGTGTTTGCTCCTCCTCTTCATGGTGATGGTGGCAGAGGCAGGACCACCAAAACCGAAGAAAGTGAAATGCAAAGACAAAAAGTACCCTACTTGTTACCATGTAGACAAATATTGTCCTACAACTTGCCCTCGTACTTGTGTGGTTGATTGTGTTTCATGCCAACCTGTTTGTACAGCATCACCACCAAAGCCTAGGAAGCAATCACCTCCTCCACCTCCTAGAACTTATCCTTCACCCTCTCCTCCCCCTCCCACACCTACCATTTATTCTTCATCCCCTCCACCACCTTCTACCATTTATTCTTCACCACCTCCACCACCACCTTCTACCATTCATTCTTCACCACCTCCACCACCTCCTACGACTATTTATCCTTCCACCCCTCCACCTCCATTTACAACACCCACTCCCCCTTCTTCACATCCCCCTCCACCTCCCCCAGCTTCAAGTTCCGATGGAAAGAAAGTTAGATGCATGAATAAGAATTAGCCTCACTGCTATGCCGTGGAGCATAGTTGTCCTAGTGGGTGCCTCGAGCAATGTGAGGTTGACTGCGTCACCTGCAGTCCCGTTTGCAGTAAGTTTGTCCTTACACTTACGCTCTTTATATAAGACTTAAATTAACGAGTAATGATACATACGATTCAATCTCAAAGTCTTTTTCCGGTTTTTAATAAGTCATTCCTTATAATTATTCGTTTAGGAATAGTGTCTTATCTTTGCGTAGTTTAACACTATATATTTCTCTAAAATTGAATTAAAAAAAAATATATTTATATATATTAAAATAATTATGTCTAAAAATATGTATTTTCAAAAACTTATTTTATAGGAAGTTATTGTAAACTCAAAAACCTCTTATTTTATTTTATGTTATTATTATTTTTATTTTTAAATTATAGATATAGTGATGGTAGATATATTATACATTTTATTATATAAGTATGATAATGCACTACCGATATCATATAAAAAGTAATTTAGACAATTATTTGTTATATTATTGAGATGATTTTAATCATATTTATTATCACAATTTGTAAATTTTTTGTATTAAAATTGATTGTAACTTTAATACATTATTTTTTGAGTTGAATTGGCATTCATGCAATGATCGGTGTAATTTTTATCATTTCACCTGGATTCTATAATGGCCTATGCGTATAAACAAAGTGTGCATATATGCTAAGAGTCTATGTGTTGAAAATATGTCACATGAGGTGAGTAAATTTATGATAACATTTGCTCATGCAAATTTGATCAGATTGCAACCGACCCGGTGCTGTGTGCCAAGATCCACGATTCGTTGGTGGAGATGGAATCAACTTTTACTTCCATGGCAAGAAGGGCCAAGACTTCTGCATAGTTTCTGATTCCAACCTCCATATCAACGCTCACTTCATTGGAAAAAGAAACCAAAACATGAAGAGGGACTTCTCCTGGGTCCAGTCTCTAGGAATCCTCTTTGACACCCACAATCTCTTTATTGGCGCAAAGAATACATCAGTTTGGGATGACTCCAATGACCGCCTTTCCCTAGGTTTCAATGGTGAACCCATACACTTGCTTGATGGTGAAGGCACCAAATGGGAGTCCATGACATCGCCAAGTGTTACAATCACAAGGCTTCGTGACACTAACTCAGTAGAAGTTGAGGTTGAAGGGAATTTCAAGATAAAAGCAACGGTAGTGCCTATAACTGAGAAAGATTCACGTGTTCATAATTATGGGATTACACAAGAGGATTGCTTTGCTCATCTGGACTTGAGCTTCAAGTTTTATGCATTGAGCGGCCAAGTTAATGGTGTTTTGGGCCAAACTTATGCGAGCAACTATGTGAGTAAGGTGAAGATGGGAGTGGTCATGCCTGTTTTGGGTGGTGACAAAGAATTCTCATCCTCAAGCCTCTTTGCCACTGATTGTGCTGTAGCAAGATTTACTGAGTCAGTTCACGGAAGGTAGTTCTTTGGAAAATTTGGAGTTTGGAAATCTAAATTGCTCTAGCGGGATGAACGGCCGTGGAGTAGTATGTAAGAGATGATGAATCAAATTAATTTCTTGCCCTTTAGTACTCTGTCTAGCTAAAAGAGTTAAGCGATTGGAGCACTCTTTGTCATAAATTTTTTAATAAGGTCAAGGTGATCGGCAATGACATATGTTTGGTCATTTCATTAATGTATTTGTTCAATTAGTTAATGTGTACTTAATAATGATCAACAAAAATAAATACCACGTTGTTCATTGATAAATTTAATAATTACAACAAAAGAGAGAGAATTTGAACTGTGAATGTCTCAGTTAAAAACGCTAAGAGGTTTTAATTGAGCTTCAAATCTCTTGAACTATTTTTATTTATTATTTATTTATTTATACTTAACATTAAATATCAATGCCTCTAATTGCAGTGCACAAAGGTTTAGAGATAAAACTGACTCAAATTATAAGAGATCCCTATGCTTCACTGATCAATAACATTTCTTATACATGTTTATGCAGCTTAGATGAATCTATGAAAGTTCAAAATGTGTATAAAACACCCTTGAACGTTTGGACCCCAAAATATAAAATATCAATTCAGACTTATAATCAAACAATTAATGTGCGGAATATGAACATAAGCCAATCACAGAATTGATAACTAATCTAAGCCAAATATAAACACATCCACAACAATAAATATAAGGCAAAGATAAAGGAAGAAAGATGCAAACACACGGACAACAACGCGATGTATTATCGAAGAGGAAATTGAAGCCCTCGGCGTAAAACCTTTCCGCTGCCCTCCAAGCGGTAAATAATCCACTAAAGAATATAATTGGAATACATGAACAGCAGAATACCCTCCAAGCCTAATCTATCTAAGGACCTAAGCCCTCCAAGCTTCTTGCTCCAACGAGGTTACGCTGAACCTATTTCTTCTTTACCTTCCCAGATTCCGCTACTATACCATAGCATCAACCAATGTATATTGATTCCTTCCAAATTGCTTCCCTTAGCACCAAATGAACCTTCTCATAGACGTGGGTGTGATGAGATAAGGATTTGGTCAATGGCCTCTCAAGGATGTGACAATGAAAAGGAAAAGAGTAGAGGAATCTGTAGAGTCTTTAAGGTAAAGATTGGAGATGAGGCAATCTTGTTTTTCTCTAGGATTTCTCTCACAAAAATTCTTTCTGGAAGCTCTCTTAAAATCGTGGGTATAAGGGTCTATATATAGTGGGGTGAGAAAGGAATACGAAGAGACAGATTTTGCCAAACAGGGTAAATTGGAGGCTTGGTCTTGTGGCTTGTCCAAGTCACGAGTTCAAGTCGCGACGTAATGGCCTGGCCAGCCTGGGACTTTTGTCCTGTAGTGCGACAGCTGGCGTGACTCTTTAGCTTTCCTGTGTGCATCTCACATGCCTGCATTTAGCGGTTTGTAGCCGCGAGTCACTCGCGAGTCCTAACCGCGAAGTTCTGCTTCTTTGCACATACTTGAGCTTTTCTTCACACCTTCTTACACACTACCCTTACAATAATCCCACCTAAAGATAGGGTTACTAAGTACTAAATTACAAGCAAATTGGCACGGAATAAAGCCAACAAGATGGTTGATAAATTTCAACCTTACAATCTCCCCCTTTAGCTATTCCGTGACAAAACTCTAAAACAAACTCTAGACTTAACGCTTGAGTTGGGAACAATTGGAAAACTTACTCACACCTAACTCTAGAATCTGTGAAGCTCTTGAACCATAAGAGCAAGTATCTTCTGAAACACAACAACATAATAAGTTCATTGTATATAGAAACTTGTAATGCATATGGAGCAAGCACAATGCGATCATGCATAATGGAGTAAAGCAATAAACCATGGCAAGATCAAAACATGCAATCACTATAACCAAGTGATCACAATGCTCATTCACACTTGGAATGAACATCCAGACATTCAAGTTGATAAACACAAGGTAAATCACTTGAATGACCAACACTCAATCAATGCACAATACAAGAGGTATGTGCATCTAGGAAAAATCCTACACGGGCACAAGAGTGACAGTACTGTTAGGACATATGTGTTGTCACTTGTTAAGAACATATGCCACTTATTTATGTAAATTAGCTAATCCTCTGACAAAACGCACTCTACTTGTAATTGGGTAGTTTTAGGTGTTTTTAATACTTCAAGAAATAAGATTTCAAGGTCAAGTATTGAAGTCATCAAGTCTGTCCAAGAAAAAGCAAGCTGAAGTGCAATTTCATTAAAGCTCGACACCTGCTCGATAGCTACCTCGACACCTGCTATTTGTCGAGATTTAAAATTTCAGATTTTCTGATCTGATTTTCTTGGGATCCGTGAATATGTATTTGAGTAGGGTTTCTTTTCTCCTAGACCTATATAAGGCTTATTTTAAAGGCCGTCACAGAAGAGAATACAAGGAGAACATATGCAAAAGGTGACCGATACTTTATTCTCTCTGAAAGAAACTACTGCGTCTTTGCGCCTTAGGGTTTTGTAACCAAGTGCTTCTTGATCTTCATTGTTGATGAAGTGAAGAACTTTGCATCCAACATTCTTCTTTCTCAAGTTGGTGAGTGAGTCACATACTGGGATCCGTGCAACATCAAAGGGTGGCGTTCATATATTGAAGAGTTCAGAGGTTCTGAAGCAGTAGAAGGTTTCTGCTGTGAGTTCATCTACGAGGATTATAGAGTCTAGGGATAAAAGTTTTGTACTAGATCTGAAACTTCTCTTTACTATAGTGGATTGCTTTTCGGGAAGGTTTCCCCCCAGGTTTTTTATTGTAAAACTAGTTGGTTTCATTGGTTTTCTTGGGTCATCATATCTTGTCTTATTTATTATTTCTGCTGCATGATTTTGACATGATTTTGATGTTTGTTTGTTTTAACAAGTTTTATTAATAATAAATCTAATTAACAACTTAGGTTCAAAACTTATTAATTCTATCAACCGGGGTCTAAATTTCCCAATAAGTGGTATCAGAGCGGGTTCACTCTGATTGGATTAATTTTCTGAGTGTGATCCATTGACCCCCGTTGTCATGGATCGTGGACAATCTCTTTTGATTCCTCATTTATTTGATGGAACTAATTATGCGTACTGGAAAGTTCGTATGAAAGTGTTTTTGCAGGCTCTAGGTGAACAGGTATGGCAAGCCGTTGAAGTTGGCTGGATTAAGCCAAAGGAATCGCCGATGGATTGGGATGATGCAACAATCATTGTGGCAAATTTCAACAGTAGGGCTTTGAATGCTTTGTTCTGTGGGGTGACCAATGAGGAATTAAGAAAATATCATCCACGGAAGTTGCCAAGGAAGCATGGACCATTCTTGAGACTACCTATGAAGGTACCAAGGCAGTAAAGACTGTGAAGTTTCAACAACTCACTAGTAGTTTTGAAGAAATAAGGATGGAGGAGGATGAGACCTTTGATGAGTTTTATGCCAAACTCAAGGATATTGTGAATTTTGCTTTCAACCTTGGAGAATTTATAGCAGAATCCAAAATTGTTAGAAAAATCCTTAGGTCCTTACCTGAAAGATTCTATGCCAAGATCACTGCCATTGAAGAAGCAAAGGACATTGATCAAATTCCTTTGACTGAGCTTGTAGGAAACCTTCAAACCTATGAGATGGGATTAGGCTCAATGGCAAAAGGTGGAAAGAGTAAAAACTTGGCTCTCAAGGGTATAAAGGAAGAGATTGAGGACTCTGAAGATGAAGATGAGGATGAGGATCTGACTTTCATAACTGATGAGATTATCAAACTTCTTCAGTTTAGGAAAAAGGATAAGGGCAAACCTCCTAGCAAATTTAAATTCTCTAGGAAGGACAAGAATGAGAAACCCCTCATCCAATGTCATGAGTGCAAATGTTTTGGCCATATGAGGATAGAGTGTCCAAACTACCTCATGAAGGAAAAGACCAAGAAGTCAGAAGATAAAGGGTTGGTTGCTACTTGGAGTGACATTGAGGATGACTTTTCTGATGAGCTTGTGGATGAATGTCGCCACGTTATGGCCTTTGCTGCCTCAACCTATAAGGTGATTGTGGAGAGTGCTCAAAAGTCTAGTTCTGATAAGACTGGCTTAGGATATGCTGTTTCCTCTAGCCTCTCCTTTTTCACGGCTTTTAGATCAAGGACTGTCTTTGTGCCACAATCTGAGAAAGGTGATAAAGGTATGAAATCCAAAACTGATCTGTCTAATTCTAAATCCTTTATTAGACCTCATGTTTGTCACCATTGTGTTGCTTCTGGACACATTCGTCCTAATTGCTTTAAGTTGTATCCTCATAAGCAATTGTCCAAACGATCACAGGTTTCCTCTTAAGGACCTACACCTTTGTTTGGAGAGTTATTAAAATTCTTGAACTTTTTAACTAAATTTCAGGAGAATTCTAATTCTTCTATATCCTTTAGTAGACATATTAGGACATGTGCCTTTTCATCTTCACGGCCGAAGACTCGTGCTATGTGGGTGAGAAAGGAGCCTAAGACTTAATTGTCTTTTCTATTTTTCCTTTGCTTTAATTCTTTCTATCTAAAGTAGGACTCTCTTTGCTTAATTTCTTATCTGTTTTTGGAATCATGCTTTCATGCATCTGCATATTTCTATCATGCTTTCATGCATATGCATTTTTCTTTCATGCATTCATGTTGTTTATCTGTTTTTGTTTGGTTGTTTAGTTTTTATTTTGTTTTGTTTTCAAAATAAAAATAAAAAGAAAAAATCAGAAAAATACAAAAACAGTGTGTGTTTGTATACTTTGGTACTTGTATACCTTGGATGGCCATTGAAACAAAGTATCTAAACTTTGTATCTCTTGTAACTTAGATGAGCATCTCTATGCACAACTAAGCAAGTGAGTTTTGTGGCTTCTGTTTGTGATGAGTAAGATTAAGTTATTTCTTGAACTTAACACTCATATCACCCTTTTTTGACGGGTAGGACTAGAAAATCCTAAGAGAAAGGCATAAATAACCATCTCACCACTGTTGCTCGCCAATCATAAAAGACACTTGTATGCTTCAGCATAGCAAAAGTGCAGTGTCAAAGACATTCGTATGCTTCGACATAGCAAAAGTGCGATGTCAAATGCTTAACATCTTAGGTATTTCTTCTCTCTCTTTTATATGCCCCCATGTATGGTATGCTAAAATAAAAGAAAATATGCAAAGAAAATAAAAAGCAAAAAGATAAAAAATGCTTTAAATATGGTTGCAAGTGTGTATTCTAGGAGATGTGGGAGTTATAGGATGTACCTTGAAGGTGATAGTCCCCATTAAACAGTTATGATTGTGTGTGAGTTAAAGTTATTTTTTCATATCTCAGATCGTCATAACATGCATACACACATGCAATCTTGCGATGTTTTTCACACACAACACGCAATATTCTTTACTACTTTTGATACATGTGCAGGTACAATGTGATTTGGCCATCACAAGTGTTTACATGTGCTAATGTATGATCATTAAACTGTCTTAACTTGTTTTTGAAAAATAAAATTGGTTAGACTTGTTTAGTGTGTGTGTGTGTGTGTTTTTGAGGATCCATGTACTTAAATTCTTGTTGAGAGATGATTTTGAGAGCTTTATATGTTGAGTGGATCTTTGGTTGAGGTGTGTGTTGGATTGCATTCATGTCTGTGTTTTTCTCTTCTCAAAAAACTGTTTTTAATTGCTTTCTCGACACCTCCTCGATACCTGGTCATCTGTCGAGCCTCTCAAGTCTTTTTCTTATCGCAATCTCGACACCTCTTCGACACTTGATGGATCGATCTAGAAAGTTTTTGTCCCCTCGATACCTTTTCGACACCTTGTCGATCGATCGAGCTTCTAATCTTTGATATTTGATCTTGCACCTCGATACCTCTCGACACCTCCATCTGTCGAAGGCCATTTCTCTCGATACCTCCTCGACAGATTCCTCGATACCTCTTGACACCTCAGCTATTGAGATTTACTGAAGTGTCTATTTAAGGACTTTTTGCGATTCAGACTTCATTACCTTGATCTCTCTCAATCTGTTCGTGGCTGTTCACCTCCCAAACACCCTTTTCTCACTCAAATCTTCAAACCCTCTTGATTTTCGGCCTTCCCTTGGTTTATTTTTCCCTTCCTTTTTCATGCATTGCATGTTTTGAAACCTAGGTTTTGGGATTTTTTGAAATTTTTGGGGTTTTTCAAAATTGATGAGTTTTTATTGAAATTTTGGGTTGGGTTTTCATTTAAATGCTTTCAAAATGACATATATTGCATTCTATGTGCATTAGAATGACATTTATATGCATTTAAATGTGTGCTTTATGCTGTGTGCTGGTAGGATTGGATTGGGCTGAGCCCATGATGTCTTTTGCTTTGCATGTCACATGCTCACGCATTCCCATGCATACGTTCTTTTTGTTCATCATATTTCCTCTACTTGAACTGTGTTGGGACTTTTTTGATTGTCTCCCTCTCTATCTCTTTCTCATTCTTTTACGTTAGTAGTGTTTATGGCACCCAAACATAAATCCACTCCTGCTCAGAACCCTCTGCGTTCTGGAGCTTCCTCTTCTTCTGACTTTGCTCCTTTTAACCTTAGGTTCTGTGATGGAGATGCCCACAAGGCATTTATGGAGAACTTTTCTCGACGAGGTGTTCATTCGGAACGCCAAGTCATTCTAGCGGACTTCGCCGACACTGACCTTCCCTCTGTCATTCACAGTAGGGGATGGGGGTCACTGTGTGACATTCCGATCACTTGTCCCCTTGTGTTGATTCAGGAGTTTTACTCTAACATGCACGGGATAGATCGTTTAATACCTCTCTTTTTCACTCGCATTCGAGATACGCACATTCCTGTCACACCGCAGCTAGTTGCGGATGTGCTTAAGGTTCCTAGGATAGAGTTTCCTGACTATCCTTCTTATGAGCGTCTAGGGACTGTGTCCAAAGATGAGCTCATCTCTACCTTTTGTCAGCGTCCTGCCGATTGGGGTGAGCATCAGTACACATCATGTAGGCCTTTTGCTAAAGGTCCTAGATTCCTAAACATGGTGATGACATTTGTACTCCATCCTCTCTCTCACTACAACTTAATCACAGAGCCTCGTGCTCGATTTTTGTTATCCCTTCTTGAGCATCTCACTATAGATTTTCCTTCTCACTTTATTCTTTCTATTATAGATGTTCATCTTGATTCGGCGTCCCGTGATAAGCTCATCTTTCCTTCCGCTATCACGAGGATCTTACGCCATTTTTCCGTTCCCTTTCCTGTGTTCGACCACTTCACACACATATCTACCATAGATGCCGCTACCGTAAAACGTAGTGAGGCTCAGTTTAGGTCGCGACAGACGGATTCCACTCCTCCCTCCCGTTCAACTCTGTCCAGATTTTCTCCTTCCAGATCAACTCCATCTACATCCGCTCCTTCTTCCTCTACGGGTGATGTATCTCTAGGAGACATTATGGCGCAGTTGCAGCGCATGGACACTCATCTTGATACACTTTCTGCTGAGTTGTATCAGGTGAATGTTCGTGTTGGTCGTATTGCACGACGGTAGGCGACCATGGGTGGTTTTGCTCCAGAGGCTATTCCTTCACCACCTATTCTGGCAGCTTCAGATTCTAAGGATGATGATGATGATGATGGAGATGCTAGCTTTATTGATGAGATGTCTACACGACACTCTACCCTTTGTCACTCGTGACAAAAAGGGGGAGTAGTTTTGGGTTATGAGAGTAGTCATCTTAGGGGGAGAGTTAGTATAGGACATTTTGATAGGGGGAGTGTTGATATTCTTGAGGGATGTAGTGAGGTTTTTATGTATCTTTTCTTTTCTATTCTTTATAGATACATTGATCTTGTATATGAGGTCCTTTGACCATTTTTACATACATTGTACTTATACTTCTTTATATATGTGGATGTATGTTTCTTTCACCTCTCTCTTCATGTGTTGTTTCTTCTCTATCTTTATACACATGTTCTTTATATTTGTATGCAATCTATTATTTCTGTTTCACACAAGATGCCTTGATGAGTTTTGTTTAAAGTGTTTCAGAAATACAGGTTGTTAAAGTCTACTTGTCATAAACTCTCTTCTTGCAAAATTTTTCAAAAGTTTATGTTAGGATAGATTTTATTGTATTCAACAAGTGAATATGAGTTTAGTGATTTATGAATTCTCTCATATGTTCATTTGCTTGTTGTGGTTTTGTCACGGATTGCCAAAGGGGGAGATTGTTAGGACATATATGTTTTCACTTGTTAAGAACATATGTTACTTATTTATGTAAATTGGCTAATCCTCTGACAAAACGCACTCTACTTGTAATTGGGTAGTTCTAGGTGTTTTTAATACTTCAAGAAACAAGGTTTCAAGGTCAAGTGTTGAAGTCATCAAGTCTGTCCAAGAAAAAGCAAGCTGAAGTGCAATATCATTAAAGCTCGACACCTGCTTGATAGCTACCTCAACACTTGCTATCGGTCGAGATTTAAAATTTCAGATTTTCTGATCTGATTTTCTTGGGATCCGTGAATATTTTTTTGGGCATTCTTTTCTCCAAACCCTAAACATATAAAAGGATTTTTTTTAAGAGCCGTCAAGTGTGACACAAGTTGCAAACTCATTAAGCAATCTATGTTCAAGCAAATTGTGATCAAAAGACGAAGTTCTTGACCTAGTTCATCTTCCTTCAAGAAGTTGCTGTGTATTTGCACCATAGGGTTTTGTGACCAAGCATCTTCCTGATCTTCATCGTGTAGGATGAACTGAAGAACTTTGCAGCCAACCTTTCTTCCTTAAGTTGGTGTTTTGAAGTCGCGTACTGGGATCCGCGCATTGGTTAGTCACATACTTGGGAGCCGTGCATCAAAGGTGGGAATTGTCGCTATAGATCAAGTCCAATTGGGTATTGGGGTAAGGGTTCAACTGTAGGTTGGTAAGGTACTTGAGATTCCTTTACTTGTAACCGCTTGATTTGATAATAGTGGAGTTTCGGGAGTGGTGACCTGAAAATCACCCGGTGGGGTTTTTGCCGCGAGGTTTTTCCCCATTTGTAAACAAATCACCGTGTTATTTAATTTTCGCTGCATATTTAGTTTTTGGTGATTTGTTTGTGCTTCCACGCAATTACATGATAAATTGATTACTTAATAACTAGGCTAATTAATTAATTGGTTTAATCACAAGGGGTCATTCAGATTGTGGCCTATTAAGTACTTCACAAGGAATGCATAGTATTAGGTTAGAAGTACTGATTTAACAAAGCATAAAGGCTGCATAAAGCCTGGCACAAACCACAAAGGCCTACAAGAGAGCATAAACCAAACCCTTAAAGCTTACATAAGCAACATGGGAACAAAACATATAAAAACAGAAACCAACTGATAACTGAATAAACATCATCAATATATAAACCAATACCAAAGAACCACAATCATCCAAGAGTTATGAGATAAAACCACACTTAAACCATAGTGTATCAAACCTATAACAACAGAAGATATCCAAGCGAAGTAACAAAACTATAAACAAAACAATGTATAATAATGAAACCCCCCTCAAAATAAGCACTCCCCCTCAAGAGCTGCCCCAAAAATTCTCCCCATTTTTGACCAGAATGGCCAAAGGGTCACTGCTCCTTGTTGGTGTAGATGCTGTCAAACTTTGCTGAAAGAACATCAAGCTGATCTTGCATTGCCGTTATCCTTTCAGTATGCTGATCTTGAACCTCTCTGAGTCCATCAAGTCTCTCCAAGATGGTCTGAAATGCATCAGGAGGTGCAGCTGATGAAGTGGAAGTCCTGCTCCTTTTGGTTTTGCTTCTTGGTATGGAAGTCTGTCCTACAGTCTCAGCTTCAGTTTCCATAGGAACACCTTCTCCATGGACACCCTCCTCTCCATCACCTGGAAGATGACTTTGTATCCTTGTGATGGTGAATTTGTTTATTGCTGATAGTGGAGTCATGTGATTGATATCTTGAGGAATTCTAACACCCTTTGCTTTGAAGATCCTTATGAGGAGGCTAGGAAAGACCAACTTGGGCCTAGCAGTGGTTTTAGTCTCTTCCATAATAGTGTCAAATATATACGAGTTGATGTCAATGATGACTTTCTCCTTGAGCTTCATGAGGAATATAGCTCTGGAATTAGTAAGAGTGGTCATCTTTCTGATAGGATACAGATTGTACATCATAATGGTGGTTAAACACCTCATGTCAGCAGGGAAGGCATTAGTGTTGAGACATCTCCCTTCTTCAACACCACCAATTTGAGCCTGGACAGTATCTAGGGACATCATCCTGTCTTTGTAATTGATGAACTCATACTCCTCTAAACCTTTAAGACCAAGTACATCATCAATGTCATGTGCATCTAAGGTAAACTCATGTCCTCTAACCCAGCAGTTCTTCTCTTCATCCCTTATGTTCACATTTGCATAGAATTCCCTTATTAAGGGCTTGCACATTGAAGGTAGGTCACCTAGCAGTTTATCCCAACCTTTCCCTCAAAGCACCTTGGAATAAAAGTATCCTTCAGGTCATGTAAATCCACAAATCTCTCCTGGATAATGGTTCCCTTCATGAAGGAATCTCTGTATCTCTCAAAATGCTTGACAGACCTAAACAAGCTGTTGTCCATTTTCATCCTTTTATCAGCCTTCTTAGCAGGAGTCTTCTTTTTTGAAGATGTGGAAGCCATCTGTAAACACTCAGAAGAGGCCACACTAGAAGCACAACACAATATGTGGAAATATGCACAAATTAGTAATCAAGTGACTAACAGATAGAGAATAGAGTGTCAAAATAACCCAAAGATCAAAAATAAAGTTCTAGTTTCCCAAGCAAGATTAGTCTGTATAGAAGTATATTTAAAACAAGCCACAAACAACTAAACATGTGTAGTGTAAACCACATACCGACACAATGATTATATGTCAATGAGACATTACTTAATGGATATGAACTGTGCAAGCAAAAACCAAAGCAGAGCCATACACATGATATTTTAACACACAATCACATCAATGTATACCACATAGATAAAAATTTGCAAACCCAGATTCCTCATACAGAAAAACTCACAGAAAACCCAAATATCATATACCCACTAGATATAGACAATCACATATCAGAGCACAGAGCAAAAACTATCTCATTGGAGCAAACTCATGAAACTAAAACTATTCAGCAACAAGAGTATACATGCCAAACAATCAAACCCACCATTTTTTAAGCTAAACATGTTCGAACCCCCAAAACTCAAACCAGCAGAATAACTCACAGATTTAAAGAAATTAACACTAAAAGCATAAAATCTGAAGTGAGAGATAGAAGACCCATACCTTTTTCTTGAAGATTTGAGAAGAAAAAATGCAGAAATGAAGGATCTTCAAAAATGGGCATGGCGAGTTTCAGAGAGAGAAATGAAGAAGACAATGACCAGTCACAAAGTACGAGGGAAAAACTGAAAAGTTTTTGAAAACTGATTTTAAAACGCATAACACGCATTTTTTGCGACTGAAATAAGTTGCTAGGGTAAGCCGCGAAACACTGTGAAGTAAAGATTCTTAAAAAATCTTCCAAGTGTTTTTCGCGACTGGAAGGTCTACCCGCGAGAGAGTCGCGAGCTGAGCCGTGAAGATCTTTGAGTAACCTCGTGATTAGACCCTCCACCAGCGAACAAGTCGCGAAAATTGCAAAAATCCAAATTTTGAAAATTTTTCTAAGTATTTTTCACGCCTAGGTCATTAACTCGCTAGTAAGCTGCGAAAAATCTCTGAGTAGGCTCGCGACAAGGGCTTGCGACTTGGCTAACCCGCGACTTAGCCGCCAAAACAGGGCAACACTGTTTTTGAAAATTTTGACTGTTTGTAAGAAACAAAATACTATTCCAAAAAGAAACTAAAACACTTAAAAATCTTTTTGTGTTTGATCAACAAAGATTGAGCTTGTGAAAAGCACATTTAATCAAGTACAATCACACAAATGAATATTGCATTCATTGAACATAGACTTGTGTGTTGTGTGTGGATATCAAACATGAGATAGTCCTTAGTCTAATGTGAAGTTTCAATAATCAATTTAATCAAGGCATACACAACTAGCAATAGATAATGTGACCTATCTCAATTATAGAAACATGCATATATGACCTCCCACAAATACTTAATAACAATTCTTTAAAGCTTTTCATTTGGCTCCATATTCACAAATCATTTGCATTTTTGAGCAAAGAAAATCTCATTTTGAGATAGATGCCTGAAATTTTTGATATTTCAATTGATGAGATAGCCTTTGGCTTTTTGGGCATCAAACTTTTAATATTAGTCGCTTTCCCTTTTTCCTAGTCGAATACTAGTATGTGCGACGGACTTTTGCAGCTCTATATCTCTTTTCATTTGGAGATTTACATTTAGAGAGCTCTTTTAAGCATAAAAATAAAAGGTGGGAAGATATATAGGCATGAGTCTATGCATGTCTCAAGATCAACAAAACCATTCACTAATTATTCATGACAAGGTTGAAGATCTATTTACAACAGTCACATAGATTTTAGAATTTCTTCCACAATGATAAGAGTGCATGAGAGACAAGCTAAGCTTGATAAATGCACAAAGCCATTAGTACAAAGGTACAAGGCAAAGCATGCTTTGAGACAAAACTCAACAAAGCTGATCAAACTTTTTGGATTTTCTACTTTTTATGTGATTTTGGATTTTTGACACAAAAGCAGTAAAAAAGGTTGATCAAAAGCATAACAAAAATGTAAAAACATTTGAGCCAAAGACAAAAAACATACACACAATAACAACTTAAAAGCTAGTAAGAAGCACACAACCAAGCATAATCACAAACATGGGAAGTATTGATGCATGGACATGTTGTAATGCTTATGCATGAGTACCTTTCGTCACCCACATGTCATGTGCGTTTGGGGTGATATCCTTGACGGATCGGGTACGAGAGTTGGGACTGTCAAACTTTCGTGTGAAGCTTTCCAGGCAATTGGTGAAGGCACCGATCATCTTTATCATGTCCATCATTCCTGGATCACGGTATTGACTTCTTAGTTGTTTACCACCCCAAGACCTCATGTCATTTCTTCTTCCTCGTAACCAAGGTGCACTTGTATTGTTGTCTGCTTTCAGCTTTTGACAGTTGGGTTTGGTATGTCCTTGCAATCCGCAATAGTGACAAACATATTCCGTTCTCGGACCCTGTTGTGATCTTGGAACTGATCTCCCTCTAGCTCTATACCTGGATTCTGATTGACTACGGGACTTATTTATCACCCGTTGATCAGCCACATTCTTCTTCTTCTTAGCCTTAATTTTCTCAGGACTAGACCTATCTACAGTCGTTTCCTTAGCCGTCACAAACTTCACTTCTTTGATGACCTTGGCTGACGAGCTACTTCCTCCGGTATATCCCAACTCGGACTTGTCTGAGGCATGTTTCTGAGATGAAATAACATCGTTCAGTTTTCTGGAGGAGACTCTATCTACCTTGGCATGAGCTTGCACTACCTCTTGCTCAAGAAACCTCACTTTTGTGTAAGCTTCTGATAACTCACCACTAAGTGCTTCAATCTCACACTTTGCCTCCTTGTATCTTACCAGCAGACTTTTGTAGTCTTCCTCAGCTCTCTTCATCTTCTTCACAGCCGCCTTTGCTACCTTAGTATACTCACTTGATTTCTGAAGAAGCAAGGCGTAATTCTTTTGAAGACTAGATGCATCTTTTTCTTCTTCAGCCTCTGATTCTTCAACAATTCCAATGGACTCCAAATCAGAATATTCGCAAAGTTCCTTCACAAGTGAGCCCAAATCATCTGATGACTCCCCATATGCAATGGTTATGAATGCGGAGTAGTTTTCCTTCTCCGTCACAACTCTCTTCAGAATCAGAACTCGAGGAGTCTATATCACTTAGCATTGTGGCATATGCCTTGCCTTTCCCTCTCAAGAAATTTGGACACTCCTTCTTGAGATGCCCATGACCATTGCATTCAAAACACACAATGTCTGAAGGAGATTGAAAATCTTTCCCTTCTTTCCTCGTAAGCTCTTTCCTATTACCTCTTGAAGATGAAAATTTTCCTCTGTTAAATGGTTTTCCACTGTTCTTCATCTTCAGAAATTTATGGAGGTTTTTCGCAAGATATGCTACTTCCTTCTCTATTCCATCTTCTTTGGAAGGATCATCCATTCTTTCGGTGATGGTTTTAAGGACAAGCGATTTACTCGTCTTGTGGGAAGGCAGTCCAAGCTCATATGTTTGGAGAGACCCAATCAGCTCCTGAATTTTGATCTCATCTAGGTCTTTACTTTCTTCTATGGCTATGACTTTTGCTCTAAAGCTTTCAAGCAAGGACCTCAAGATTTTTCTCACTACCTTATTATCTTTAATCTTCTCACCAAGATTGAGCTTAGCAATAACAATTTCGTTGAGCTTCCCATAGAATGAATCAAACGATTCATCTTCACCCATCTTGAGCTTTTCAAATTTGGTGGTGAGCATCTGAAGTTTTGTGTCCTTAACTTTCTTCGTACCCTCATATGTCGTCTCCAAAATCTCCCAAGCTTCCTTGGCTATTGTCATATGAGATATCCTGTGGAATTCATCAGGAGACACACCACAAAAAATAGCATTTAAAGCTTTACTGTTAGCATTGGCTGTCGCAAGAGCAGCCTTATCCTAGGTGGATTTTTCAGCCTCCGGCCTGGTCCAACCTATTTCAACCGCATCCCACATGGTGTCATCAATAGAGCATAGGAATGCCCTCATTCTAACTTTCCAGAAGGCATAATTGTTACCATAAAAAAATGGTGGAACATTGAGAGATTGAGACCTATCCATCTCAACAAGGGGTCAAGGATCACACTCAGGTATTTAAACTACAATAAGTGTACCCGCTCTGATACCAATTGAAAGTTCAAAATGTGTATAAAACACCCTTGAACGTTTGGACCCCAAAATATAAAATATCAATTCAGACTTATAATCAAACAATTAATGTGCGGAATATGAACATAAGCCAATCACAGAATTGATAACTAATCTAAGCCAAATATAAACACATCCACAATAATAAATATAAGGCAAAGATAAAGGAAGAAAGATGCAAACACACGGACAACAACGCGATGTATTATCGAAGAGGAAATTGAAGCCCTCGGCGTAAAACCTTTCCGCTGCCCTCCAAGCGGTAAATAATCCACTAAAGAATATAGTTGGGATACATGAACAGCAGAAGACCTTCCAAGCCTAATCTACCCAAGTACCTAAGCCTTCCAAGCTTCTTGCTCCAACAAGGTTACGCCGAACCTATTTCTTCTTTAGCTTCCTGGATTCCGCTACTATACCATAGCATCAACCAATGTATATTGGTTCCTTCCAAAACTGTTTCCCTTAGCACCAAATGAACCTTCTCACAGACGTGGGTGTGGTGAGATAAGGATTTGGTCAATGGCCTCTCAAGGATGTGACAATGGAGGGGAAGAGAGTAGAGGAATTTGTAGAGTCTCTAAGGTAAAGATTGGAGATGAGGCAATCTTACTTTTCTCTAGGGTTTCTCTCACAAAAAT
This sequence comes from Quercus variabilis, assembly GCA_030445155.1. Classification (NCBI taxonomy): domain Eukaryota; kingdom Viridiplantae; phylum Streptophyta; class Magnoliopsida; order Fagales; family Fagaceae; genus Quercus; species Quercus variabilis. The sequence continues at coordinate 16,069,279 of CP129445.1, read as the reverse complement.
TCTCTCTGGAAGCTCTCTTAAAATCGTGGGTATAAGGGTCTATATATAGTGGGGTGAGAAAGGAATACGAAGAGACAGATTTTGCTAAATAGGGTAAATTGGCAGCTTGGTCTCGCGGCTTGTCCAAGTCGCGAGTTCAAGTTGCGGTGTAACGGCCTAGCCAGCTTGGGATTTTTGTCCTGTAGTGCGATAGCTGGCGCGACCCTTCAGCTTCCCTGTGTGCATCTCACGTGCCTTCATTTGGCGGCTTGTAGTCGCGAGCCACCCACGAGTCCTAGCCGCGAAGCTCTGCTTCTTTGCACATACTTGAGCTTTTCTTCACATCTTCTCACACACTACCCTTACAATAATCCCACCTAAATAAAGGTTACTAAGTGCTAAATTACAAGCAAATTGGCACGAAATAAAGCCAACAAGATGGTTGATAAATTTCAACCTTACAATCTAGAAGTCAAAACTCTTAATTTTTTTCGTGCCATCACACTTGAAAGTTGAAAACACTATTTGGACCCAAGTATGGCTTACTACCAATTTTGTTAATATTGCAATTAAAAATCCCAGGTAATTAGTTAATTAATGTCAAGTGCAATATGGGTAAAGACAATAAACAACAATTAGACAAATAACTTACACAAAAAGATGAGGAATTGCTCACAAAGCGAAAACCCAATAGGAAAATCACTTTAGGGCTAACCCTAACTCATCAAATTCACTATGTGAAGATTTGTTGCCATTAATTATAGTGGAATTGTTATCTTCATGTGTCATCGAGCACCTACATTGGTTCATACCAAGTTACACTTTCTTCGGTTAATTATATTTTCTTGTACTGAAAAAAAAAAAGAAAAGAAAAGAAAATAGGAAGTTCAAAACATTGGAAGATAGATCAAGCTTTTGATTTGAATTTCCATAGGTTGTACATTTCATCGAAGATTAATGCACAACTTGAGGGGAGTGCTGGAAAGTATAATTCACTTTCCATATCATTGAAGACCAAATCAAGATATTGATTTTAAGAGAAAATTTTGGAATTGATTGCTAGAGAAAATTGTGGAATTGAGACAATTAATATGCAATTCAATTCAATAAGGATGAGTTTAGTCTCATGACACGTGTTTAGGCCTGTTTGTTAACAACGGCTATTTTTAGGCCTACACGTGAAAAAGAAGTGTTAAATTATTGGTAATTTATTATGGTATCAGAATAAGAGGTTTTACGTTCAAACTATGTTTCCACCTTATCTTACATTTAAAAAATTCTCACATGTTGAACCCCACGTAATAATTGATGCATACACATAAAGGTGGACTGTTAGATTAAATAATTAAATTTTTAATAACTTAAGATTTTGGGAGAATCTTTATTATTATATCAAAGGAAGAGGTTTTGGGCTTAAACCCTCTCTACCTTAATTAAAAGGGGATTGCTAGATTAAATCAACCAAGATCTACGCTCGAATGACTTTATCCTTTCTTACACCAAATGATTACAAATGAAATTGAAAAACAATTACAATAGAAACTGTGCGTGCCCGAATTCTACTTGATGGGCCGGGCTTAGAATTGGACTCACAATTTACTTCTATTAGTCGGCTTAGTGTTTCCTACTGAGGGTAGTTCCTGGCCAAGTGACCCAATGGCACCCCTTAACCCCCACAGATTCTCTCTCTTTCCTCCCTGAGTGACTCTTCCTCTTGATGAAACCGGCTCTGACTCTCTCTTTTCTCCTTCACATATCCAACCCCCATTCTTTATTCAACTCTCCTATTTATAGCTTGAGGTTTGTGGGGGTTTCATGATTGCATTTTGGTCTTATTCGTGTGGGTGGGGTCCGATGTGATTATTTCTAACATGGAATATATCCCATTGGAAATGGTGGTAGTGGCATTGAAACTGATTTCTACCTCCAAAAGATTGGCTAGCAGCGATACTCCCAAGGTAATATCGAGCCACTAGGGAGGTATGTTGTTCTGAGCATACACACTCCTGAATAGATCATAAATGGCCAGACGTGGGCTTGTTTATTACACACTCAAAAATTATATGGATTTACTATGAGGTTTGGGCCCAGTTTCGGTTCTTGAGAATGTTCGGGTCGAGGCCCAATGGGCCTGAGGCCATACCCCGTACAATAGCCCCCCCTTGATTCATGTCTGGTCACAGGGAGCGAATCAAGGACAACCCAAAAGGTACTAGAGACTCCTCGGGAAGTCCAACCGCTAGCCATTAAATGAGCAAAATGGTTATTTATGCCCTTTCGAAAGTAGTGCTATGACGGCTTGTCAAGTCTGAGCGTAATCATGGCCCCGCAGTTCATGAACCGAGGCTACGCATGTGGGAGTTACAAAAAGAAGCTAAAAGGATTTTTCTCGCTTCTTTCATTAAATTCCTTCCCTTTATAAATAGTACCTTTTGACCCATCCCACCACTCTTTACACCTCTACTCGAATTTTATCCTCTGCCGAGCATACTCCTTCCATGTATAGATTCTCAACCAAGATCTCCAATTCCTAGAGCCCACAATAAGTTCCTTTGCCCATTCCTTTTCTCTTTTAAAGTTTTTTTTTTTCCTTCTCTGATTCTAGATTCAAAGATGGGGTACTCTCACTTCTTGACACTAAGGCGTCTCTAACTAACTTTAGAGCAACCTATGATGTTCCTGAGGATGTAGAAGTGGCTTATTGTCATGAGGGTACTATCGCTCTTGAGCGGTGCCCTTAGGGAGTGTTTTTCTCCTAATGGCTATCCTAGAAGGAGGGGTCAGGTTTCTCGTGGACCCTTTAATACTTAGGACGCTTAGATTTTATGGGTTGAGTCCTGACCAACTCCCTCCTAATTTTTACCGAGTAGTGAGTTGCATTAGCTATTTAAACCAATTATACGGGTTGCAGTTAGATCACCATGATATCAATTTCATGTATAGTTTATGTGGTAACATTAGAACATATTATTACTTGAAAGTTAAGGATGTACAGGTACGGCTTATATCATGCCTACCCGATTCTAACAGAAATTCAGCAGGAGAATACATCTGGGTGAGCGGCAATTGGCATGCCAACGAGCTCACTTGTCCAACCTTGCCCCGGGACGTTGGTCAGTATCGTGAATAACTAACTACTTGTACTTGTACTTTGTTTATCTTTATAATTATCTAAAAATGTGTTGGTTTTTTTTTTTTTTTTGGGTTGTTGTTGTTGTTATTTGTTTGTTGTTTGTTGTTTGTTGTTTGTTGTTTGTTGTTTTTTGTTTTTGTTTTTTGTTTTTGTTTTTATTTTTGTTTTTTGTTTTTGTGTTTTTTTTTTTTTTTTTTGTGTTTTTTGTGTTTTTTGTTTTTTTTTTTTTAAATGTAGACAGTAAGAGATTCAAGTCAGACATCAGAGTTGTACATGTGAGGGACTTAAATTTTGTTCTCCAATCAGAAATCTTCATGAATTTCGACGGGCAGCTCCGAGCGTCTCACCTTATACTTGGTTGCACCCCAGTCTACTCTACCTGGCAACCGTTTGGGCAAGTTCTATTAGTAGATAGCCCACTACTATCTTATATTGACGTACGCCATCTGAACTTCCTCCTTCCCAACCTAACAGTAGGCGAAGCTCAGGACCTCGGCCCTTGATTGGCTAGAACGGAGTCATTAGTTCTCATGAGAGACGCATCAGCTAACTCCATTTTCCAAGGCCGCGTTGTCCATAGACCCGTTGAGGAGTCCGGTGCCATGGTCCAACCAACCAAACAACTAGAGGTTGAATCGATAAATTCTTCTGAAGTAGAAGCCGAGCAGGAAGAGGGTAACATGGTGACTAGAAGGACAATGACGATGGAAAGGTTCATTCCTAGTGCACACCCATCAGCTCAACAGCAGCAGGCCTCGGGTAAAGATCAGCATCCTCCAGCCACTCGAACTCGAAAAAGACAGCGCATTGCTGACCCTCCCCGAGTACAAGAAGAAGCCCCCTCGAGGACTCCCCTGGTTGATGCAATGGGCAGTGTGGTTATTTGGGAGCCCATCAATAGAGTTTGTCCTACCCGATAGATCAGATCTAACATGGCGTCTTCCTCCACACATTCAACCATAGGATGACAGACGATTTTTAGGCTTAGGAAGGAGCCCCTACTTGTGATAGCCAGCATGAGAACCTAGGCTCAGGGTGAGGGTGCTTGGGTCGCGCAAAGCCTGGGTTAGGGCCTGCAGCTTCCGGAAGACGTGCACTTCTTCTCGAGTGGCGCAGACGAATCCTTATCCTCTCTGCTCCAGTGGCACACCATAGCGGTAATTCACCATAGTGTTTATACTTTTCCCTCACGCTTGTTGACATCGCGATTACAAGCAGCGCAACTGGCTTACATGATCAAGGACCAGCTGAAAGAGGCCACCGAGGATGCTGACTGAGAGAGAGCTTTAAAGGACGTAGCAGTGGCCACGACAAAGGATAAGGATAAGGCTATCGGGGATGCCGAAAGAAGAGCATGGGAAGCTGAGAAAGCTTGGGCATTGGTTGAGCAGAGTTTGATAGAGACGGGTGAAAACTTGGGGGGGATGGAGCTCAAGTTGGTTGAAACAGGGAACATATATATGGCGCAAGCCAATGAGATTGTGGAGTTAAAGGTAGCCCTTGAAGCGGTCGAGGACAAATGGTACAATGCAGGCTTCACAGATGCCGAAAATTCTGTGGAGCCTATCATTTACCAGTTGCAGCACCATGAGTTCGGCGAAGGGTAGGTGGCCGCTTTGCAAGCAATGGGGGTGCCAGATGATTCACCATTAAGGAACCCAGAGCAAATACCTTACCCCGAGCCTTCTCCCCCTATAGTTCAGAATCCAATAGGTGCCAAGAAAGAAGGAGACACTCCCAGCATTAGGGAGCTGGTGAATGCAATTGACTTTCATGTGGAGTTGGTTGATCTTGAGATTACTAGCAACCTAGATGCCTTGTCGGGTAGCGCCCTATCCTCCAACCCAGATCTTGCTACTCAGCCTACTAAGGATGTCCCAATTGGGCCTGCCGTCGATACTGTTCCCTTTTAACCTGATGACCTTACCGTTTAAGAGAAATTTTTACTTATCCTTTCATTCGTTTTATCTTCATTTTATTTGATTTGCTTATGGTCACCGGGATGTGGTGACAGAACACTTGCTTTATTTTGTCTTCTGCCCTTTTTATTTGGTTTACTTTTAGTCACTAGGATATGGTGATACGACATCAGTTTTATTTAAATCTGTGAAAACATTTTATGGGTGTTTGCCTTTGCAAACAATTCTTATTAATATATTGGGAGTTAAAATACTTCGGCTACATTTTTCTTTGCTTAACCAAATTAGAATGCTTTTTTTTTTTTTTTTTTTTGGATCGGCAATCTAGGTTAGAAAGGCTTTTGCCCTTGGATTAAATGGATGTAGGGATCCGGTGATAGGGGTAAAACCAGGAACAGGTTTTTTCCCTTATATAATTAGATATTAGGTTTCCACCTGTCCGGTGATAGGGATTGGAACGGAACAGGTTTTTGTCCTTAGAAAAAATAGAGATTAGGTTTCCACTTGTCCAATGATAGGGATTGGACTAGGAACAAGTTTCTGTCCATAGAAAAAATAGAGATTAGGTTTTTACCTGTCCGGTGATAGGGATTGAACTCGGAACAAATTTCTATCCTTAAAAAAAATAGAGATTAGGTTTCTACCTGTCTGGTGATAGGGATCGGAACTGGGACAAATTTCTGTCCTTAGAAAAAATAGAGATTAGGTTTCCACCTGTCCGGTGATAAGGATCGGACTAAGAACGGGTTTTTGTCCTTAACTAGTTGACAAATCAATAATGATGATGCCAAGAGCGTGAATACACATGCATGCATATACATTGTGTTAGGACATATATGTTTTAACTTGATTAAGAACATATGTCACTTATTTATGTATATTGGCTAATCCTTTGACAAAACGCACTCTACTTGTAATTGGGTAGTTCTAGGTATTTTTAGTACTTCAAGAAACAATGTTTCAAGGTCAAGTGTTGAAGTCATCAAGTCTGTCCAAGAAAAAGCAAGTTGAAGTGCGAAGTTTTTAAAGCTCGACACCTGCTCAATAGCTACCTCGACACCTGCTATCTGTCGAGATCTTCAGCTGATTCTTTTCGCAATCTCGATAGCTGGTCGATCGATCGAGAAAGTTTCTGTCCCTTCGACACCTTCTCAACACCTTTTCGATAGCTGTATCTGTTGAGATTCATTAAACCTCGACACCTCCTCGACACCTCTCGATCGATCGAGGTTACGGGAAATCATAATTTTCAGCTTTTTGATTTTTGGGCCAGGCTTATGTATTTGAGTAGGGTTTCTTTTCTCACAACCCTAGACTTATATAAGACTTATTTTAAAAGCCGTCACACAAGAGAATACAAGGAGAACATATGCAAAAAGGTGATTGATGCCTTATTCTCTTTGAAAGAAGCTACTGCGTTTTTGCGCCTTAGGGTTTTGTAACCAAGTGCTTCTTGATCTTCATTGTTGATGAAGTGAAGAACTTTGCAGCCAACATTCTTCTTCCTCAAGTTGGTGAGTGAGTCACGTACTAGGATTCGTACAAAGGAGTTAGTCACATATTGGGATCCGTGCAACAAAAAGGGTGGCGTTCATATATTGAAGAGTTTAGAGGTTTTGAAGCGGTAGAAGGTTTCTGCTGTGAGTTCATCTACGGGGATTGTAGAGTCTAGGGACAAAGGTTTTGTACTAGATCTGAAATTTCTCTTTTCTATAGTGGATTACTTTTCGGGAAGGTTTTCCCCCAGGTTTTTTTCTGTGAAACTGGTTGGTTTCATTGGTTTTCCTAGGTCATCATATCTTGTCTTATTAATTTTTTCCGCTGCATGCTTTTGACATGATATTGATGTTTGTTTGTTTTAACAAGTTTGATTCATAATAAATCTAATTAACAATTTAGGTTTAAAACTTGTTAATTCTATCAACCGGGGTCTAAATTTCCCAACACATTGTTCACATATTACATTGTACTCAACCCGAGTTACTACATTCCAACGGACAGTTGTAAAACTTTTTCAAATTGTGTACATTCCATGGCTGGGGAAGTGGTTTTGCATCCAAATCTTCTAGATAGTATACTCCTGCTCCAACAATGGCAGTAATCCTATATGACCCTTCCTAGGTTGGGGCTAACTTTCCTGCACTGATGTCTCTTGTGTTTCCTACTACTTTCCGTAGCACCAAGTATCCAGTGCTAAATTCCCTCCTCTTCACATCCCTGTTGTACCACCGGGTAAGTTTCTGTTGACACTCAACTAGTCGTATGGTTGCTGATTCTTGGCATTCCTTTAACAGGTCCAGTTGCTTCACCATTAATTCATCATTCTTGGTGGGGAAAAATCCTGAAACCCGAGCGCTGCATAAATTTACCTCAGCCGATATGACTGCTTCCGTTCCGTATGTTAAAGAAAATGGAGTTTCTCCCATGGACCTTCTGGAAGTCGTCTGGTATGCCCACAAAATGGTTGGGCAGTTCCTCGGCCCACCTACCCTTAATTCCCTCAAATATTTGCTTTAATTCGTTTACAATTGCTTTGTTAGTGGCCTCAGTTTGGATGTTACTTTGCGGATATGCCAAGGTAGAATACTTGCTCTTAATACCAAGATCACTACAGAACTTGTGGAAGGCTTTACTATCAAATTGCAGCCCGTTATCAAATACTAGGGACTCTGGTACTCCAAATCTTGTTACTATGTTTCTCCACATAAACTTTTTGACATCTACATCCCAAATATTAGCCAATGTCTCAACCTCTACCCACTTAGTGTCGTAGTCTATGGCCACTAGAACAAACCTGCAATTTCCTATAGCTCGAGGGAACAGACCAACAATGTCCATCCCCCATTGCATAAAGGGCCATGGGCTACTGATAGGATTCAAACTTCCTGTAGGTTGATGGATCAACAGGGCATGGTTTTGATATTGCTCGCACTTCCATACGTATTTGGCAGCATCCTTGTGCATTTATGGCCACCAAAATCCTTAGGTCATTGCTCGGTAGGCCAATGAGCGTCCCCTAACATGACTGTTGCACACCCCTTCATGGAGTTTAGTCAAGAGCTCATTAACCTTATTGGGACACAAGCATTGAAGATACGGTCCCTTGAAAAACCTTTGGTACAACTTACGGTCTGCTGATAACCAGTATCGAGCAGCTACCCTACGTACCCTGCCTGCTTCTTTTTCAGCCTACGAGCACTCGATCCTTAGCCAAAAAGTCAATGATCGGATCCATCCAACATGGCTCAAATATTGCTACCACTGAAACACCTACCACTGCATTAATACTCGGCTCCGCCACCAGCTCCACTTTGATTAACTGAGGTACCTCTTTGGTCAATGATGACGCCAAAGTGGCCAGAGAGTCGGCATGCCGGTTCTGTCCTTTAGCCACTTGAACCACCTTTGCCTTGAGAAACTGGTTCATAATCTGCCTTACTAATCGCAAGTACTTCATCATTCAGGGATCCTTAGCTTCAAAACTACCCTGCACTTGATTAACCACTAACTGAGAATCCGAGTAAACCTCAACTTCCCGAGCACCCAGATCAAAAATAGCTCTCAATCCGGTAAGCAAGGCTTCATACTCGGCTTCACTGTTAGAAGCCCTAAAACCTAACATAAAAGAATGTTCCAATCTTATCCATTCTAAGGTAATGATGACAATTCCTGCCCCAGCCCCCATTGCGCTAGACACGCCGTCCACAGAAACCTTCCATAGGTGAACCTCTACATGACAAACCACCTCCATCTCCTTCCTTGGGGAAAACTCTGCAACAAAATCAGCGAGAACCTAACCCTTCACTAAATTCCTAGATCTGTACCTAATGTCAAAAGAGCCCAGCCGAGTCCCCCACTTGGCTATCCTGCTTATGAAATCGGACCTCTTCAATAATGACTGTAAGGGATATTCGGTCAATACATAAACGGTATGGGCTTGAAAATAATGGGGCAACTTCTTGGTAGCATGTACTAGTGCTAACACCAACTTCTCTAGGGGCAAATACCTCGTCTCGGCATCGACCAAAGTTTTGCTAACATAATATATGGGCTGCTGCACACCTTGATCCTTTAATAGTATGGCACTCATGGGATGCTCGGATACCGAAAGATATATGAATAAATCCTCATTGGGCTTTGGGGCTGACAGCATAGGTGCCCGTACTAAATAATCTTTTAAATCCTGAAAAGCCTATTCACATTCTTCATTCCATTGGAATCTCTTCCATTTCTTCAGAAGCTAATAAAATGGATGGCATCGGTTTGCAAACTTGGAAATGAACCGGTTCAGGGCGGCTAGCATGCCCTCAACACCTGGACCTCCTTCGAATTACCTTGCAGCTTGAGGCGCTCTACAACTTTAATCTAATCGGGATTGACCTTTATCCCTCGGTAAGTGGATTATATACCTAAGGAACTTGCCAGCCCCTACTCTAAAAACGAACTTGTCTGCATTGAGGTGCAGCTTATGTCGGCAGAGCACTTCGAAAACTTCCTTAAGATCACCAATGTGCCCCTTTTCTAGTTTTCTTTTAACCACCATATCATCAATATATACTTCCATTGTATGCCTAGTCATATCCTTGAACATCCTCGTCATCATTCGTTGGTAAGTGGCTCCAATATTCTTTAGACCAAACGGTATCACGGTATAGTGGTAATTGGCATCGGGGGAAATAAACACTATCTTTCCTGATACTCGGTAGTCAGGGCAATTTGGTGATAACCCTAGAAAGCATCTAGAAAACTCATCCTCGGGTGCCCGTACGTAGCATCTACCAGCTGATCAATCTTTGGCATGAGAAAGGGGTCTTTCGGACATGCCCGGTTCAAATAAGTAAAATCTATACAAACCCTCTATTTTCCATTTTTCTTTTTCACTACCACGGTATTTGCAATCCATTTTGGAAAGAAAACATCCTTTATTGCCTTCGCTTCTTTCAACTTCTAGACTTCTTGCTTGATTGCCTCGACATGCTCCTTGGTCGACCTCCTCGGCTTTTGCTTCTTAGGAGGAAATAATGGATCTACATTAAGCTTGTGAACTATAAATTTGGGGTCCACTTCGGGCACTTCGTACGGGCTCTAAGCAAACACATCCATGTTTTGTATGAGCAATAACAGCATCTGCACTCTATCTTTGTCCTTCATACCTACTCCTATCTAAAAACTCTTATCCTTGTCTAGTAGTATCTTCACTTTTATTAAGTCCTCGGCGCAGCTAGCCCTCAATCCCCCTTGGGGTTCCTTTAATTGCTATAAGGGAACCCCATCTGCTGATTCCCTTTGTTTAATCTCCCAGTTAATAGCTGCCACCAAACATTGCCTAGCCACTTGCTGGTTGCCCCTTACTATGACAATACCATGCTCAGTGCAGAAGTTGACCTTAATGTGCAGGGTAGAGGGAATTGCCCTCATTGCATGAATCCATGCCCTTCCAAGAATCGCCATATATGGGGAAAATGAATTCTTCACTATAAAGGTCACCATGACTTCCTTGCCTTCCATGTTTACGGGGAGTGAAATCTGCCCCTCTAGGATTACCATCCGGCCATTAAACCCCACCAGGGGTGTGTCGTACTTAGACAGGTCCTTACTCTTCTAGCCGAGCCTCTTGAACAGGTTGAGATACATCACTTCGACGTCACTTCCCTGGTCTACCAACACCCCCTTTACTATAAAATCGTTTATAGAGGCTGTGACCACCAAAGCATCATCTTATGGCTGGATCGTTCCTTCCGGGTCGTCTTCATTGAAGGCAATGGGCTTCCGAGTGAACTTCAACTTCTTCTCGGAGGGCTGCTCGTCTGAACAACTTTCTACTAGAACCACAGCCAGTACCCCTCTTCTCTTGGTCATCAGGGTACCCCTTGAAGTTGCATATATGACCTCTACCACTCCTAATGGGGGTGGAAGAGGATTCCCTCGAGGTCGGGTACCCTGCCCGGCCTTCTGATTTCTTGGGTCCACCACAAACTTTTTCAAATACCCCGCCCTCACCAACTACTCTAAATGATCTTTTAACACCTTGCATTGTTTAGTGGTATGTCCCTTATCTCTATGGTAAGTATAGTACAAGTTCTAATTTCTTCTGGGCGGGTCACCCCCCATCTTGTTTGGCCATTGAAAGTGTGGTTCATTCTTAATTCAATCCATGATCCTTGCACCAACTCCTTGAATGTCACGTTCACTTCCCCTACCTGTGCACTTGGTTCCTAGATCCTCAAATCCTTTTGGGGCTTTGACTGAGAACCCCTTTGCTGAGGCTGACTTGTGATCGGAGCCTTGAATTTGTTCTATTGCTGGTCATCCTCGAACCTTCCATACTCTTTGATACGCCTCATCAACTGCCTCATATCCTCGGGAGGCCTCCTTGTCAACAGGTCTCGTAGTTCGGAATCCTCGGGCAATCCCAATCGAAAATTACTTGCTGTGATTTTTTCATTACCCCCATCAATCTCATTGTACAGTTCCCAGTACCGGCTAGTGTAGTTGCGAAGGGTTTCCCCGGCACCCATCTTCATAGATAGCAGTGCATCCATTAGTTGCAGCACCCAGTTGCAAGTCATAAACTGGACCCCAAAATCTTGAATTAGCTCAACAAAACTATGAATCGAGCCCTTCCTCAACCCATTGAAACACCTCAAAGTGGTGGGCCTAAAACTTGAAGGAAATACCTTACATATCAATGCATCATTATGACTGTGCAAGGACATCATCCGGATGTAATGGCTTACATGTTCTACGGGACCTGTTTTCCCATTGTAAGAGTTAAATGGGGGTCTAGTAAATTTGCTCAGCATTGGTGCCCGTTCGATATCCCCTGAGAATGGTGATTGAGTAGCTCTACGTAATGCTCGGCTCATGGCATCCATGGCAGCATTCTAGGGTCATCGTCCTTCTGGGGAAATTGAGTTCCGGTCTGCATACTCTTGAGACCGATCCCGGTGTCAATGGGAACTGGATTGATGAGAAGTCTCTCTGTAGCCACCCCCCACACTAGCATATCCCTCTGCATGCTCTTCGTGGTCTCTTCTGCGACGTCTACCTTTTGCCTCTAACTCCAAATCCCTGACCAATCTATGTAAGCGTTCAAGTTCCTTGTCTCTTTGGTCAAAACGCCCCTGCCCCGAAGCTCCTAATAATGTCCGGTGTGTTTGAAACGACCTTTCTCCAAGACCAGACTGCTCTTCCCCTTACTCATACTCCCTGTCTTCATGCCTCTTCTGCCTTCTTTCCCGCCAACCTGATCCCTGGGAAGATCTCTTAGAACCACTTTCAGCGTAACTCCCTGATTGACCTCCGGACATTTTCCCCGCGCGAGTCTCGGCAGAACCACAGCTATGTAGGAGATCCCAACAGACGGCGCCAATTGTGCATGCTCGAATTCTACTTGATGGGCTAGGCTTAGAATTGGACTCACAATTTACTTGTATTAGTGGGCTTAGTGTTTCCTACTAAGGGTAGTTCCTGGCCAATTGACCCAACGACACCCCTTAACCCCCACGAATTCTCTCTCTTTCCTCCCTGAGTGACTCTCCCTCTTGATGATACCAGCTCTGACTCTCTCTTTTCCTCTCTCTTTTCTCCTTCACATTGCCAACCCCCATTCTTTACTCAATTCTCCTATTTATAGCTAGAGGTTTATGGGGGTTTCATGATTGCATTCTGGTCTCACTCGTGTGGGTGGGGTCCGATGTGATTATTCCTAACATGGAATATATCCCATTGAAAATGGTGGTAGTGGTTGGGAAAAATCTGCTACTTCTTTGGTTCAATGGACTGATGCTCAAAAGAAAGCTGCTAGTTATAATAGCAAGGCTATGAATGCTATATTTAATGTTGTTTCACTAGAAGAAATTAAAAAGATATCTAATGTAGAAGTAGCACACATTGCATGGAATATCTTACAAACTATACTTGAAGGAACTAAAGTTGTTAGAATAAAAAAATTGCAACGGTTGACTTCTAAATTTGAGAGTATCAAAATGTCTAAGGATGAATCATTTGATGAATTTTATGCTAAACTCAATGACATTGTTAACTTAACATTTAATCTGGGTGAAGTTTATGAGAAACCTAAGATAGAAAAATCTTTAGATCCTTAACAAAAGACTTTAGACCCAAAGTGACAGCCATCACTGAAAGCAAGGATGTGGATACAATTCCTATTGATGAACTTGTAAATCCCTTCAAATTTATGATCTAACCTTCCTAAGACCAACAAGTTTAAATCTTTGGCCTTGAAATCAGTAGATGATGTTGATGATAATGTGTTTGACAATGAAATCTCTTCTATTGAAATTGCTTACCCTACTAAAAAATTCAAAAACTTTTTGAAAAATAACAATAAAAATGCAAGAAACAAAAACTTGGCTGACTATAAGAATGTGAAGAAGAATGAGCAACCTAAGAATGATTCATTCAAAAAACCTAATTTTGGAAAAGAAAAGGTTGGTCAAACTTCTAGCAATTCTTTTGGTCAACAATGTTTTGATTGTCAAGGTTATGGACATATAAAATTTGAATGTCCTACATACTTGAGGTCTAAAGGAAAGGCCATGGCTGTCACTTTAAGTGACGATGAAGGACTTGATCATGAATCTGATAGTGATTAGGAAGGTAAGTTCATGGCCTTCACTGATGCTGCTGGACACTTAGAATGAGCAACCTTATTACCCAGAAAAATAGTGTAGAAAGCATGGTTGCAATATATAAAAGTTTAGATCATTATATATATATATATATGTGTGTGTGTGTGTGTGTGAAGATATATATTTGGCAAGCTCTCAAATAAAGCTGGCCAATAAAAAATGAAATAGCTAAACCGGAAATAACCAAGGGAATATATCTGTCTAATAATCCCATGTTTAAATCCAATTAATCTTCCTGATTTTCAAAAAAAAAAAAAAAAATCCAATTAATCTTCCTGACTTTTTTTTTGTATTCAAAACGTTTGACAAATACTAAAGGTTTGGATAGCCATAAAGTTAAAAACCATTTGAGCCCTAATGACAATAACTTCAGCCAATTAAGGTCAGAATTAAAAACAATGTATTAAGATTGAGGGTCTGTTTGGGATCTGCTTATTTTGTTGAAGTTGAAAACTTTTTATTGAAAGTATTGTAAATAAATGTAAAAGTTAGCTGAAATAGTACAGTGAGGCTCATGAGTAGTACTAAAAAGTGCCGTGAGGCTTATTAATAATAGCAAAAATAAGCTGAATAATAAAATAAATTGACAAAAAATAAGCTATCCAAACACAACCCGAATAAAGGGAAAAACGATAGCCACTCACGTTTACTAGGCAGGCAACTCATAACAGATAGTTGAATGAAAGGTAATAAATATAAAATATTACTATTTTTTATAAAAATATTTTAACAAGAACAAACTGCCATATGGCTGTAACTTATTCTTAATTCTTGTACAAACTGATATTAATTTAATTACATCATTAAGCCTATTCGATTACACATTGGAGCTTTACATTGATGCTGCTGGACACTTGGTTGCTTCTGATGCATTCGTTACTGTACTGCATCACTATGTGTGTAAGGTGAATTTTTTTTTTTTTTGGGGGGGGGGGGGGGGGGGGGGGTGGTTGTGTCATGCCTGTTTTGGGTGGCGATAAAGAATTCTCATCCTCAAGCCTCTTTGCCAAGGATTTATTGGTCAGTTCATGGAAGGCAATTCGTTGGAGAATTTGGAGTATGGCAATCTAAATTGCTCTAGTGGGATGATCAGCCGTTGAGTTGTTTGTAAGAGATAATTTTTAATTAAATGTCTTGTTCTTTAGTGTTCAATCTAGCTATCTAATGAGCTATATATCAATGGAGCACTCTTTCATCACAAAATTTTAAATAAGGTTAGAGTTATCATAAATGACATATGTTAGGCCATTTTATTAATGTATTTTTTCAACTAGTTTTTATAGAGTTCAAATCTTCTATCCCATTTTTGTTGAATTATATTACAACAAAATGGTAAATTATAAATACTTTGTTTCTTTCTATTAGAAAAAAAACATTAAATAGCGGCCAAATATGCATTTAGATTTTAGAGTATCAATAACTCTAAATTGCGGTGTGCAAATTTGAAATCAACTAAGCTTCACATAAAAAACTGAGTTAAATAACAAGCGTTCCCCACTTGTTCCAAGCTTGCACCCCTATACTATTTACACAAAAAGCTTGCCAAGCTCTACATTATTAGACATTATATCGGCCTAAAAACAATTTGACCTATATGCCCAAAAAAATGAGGATGGGGCTCCTAACTCTGTGTTTGGCGTCACTCCATTCTAGTGATGCTGATACACTGGTAATATTTTTCAATGGTGGCCCCTTCATCACAACCGTGAAAGATTTTTTCTCGTACAAGTGACTAAAAGCTAGTTCTTTCGGAACAACAGTGACCTTGAGAGTTGCTGGTGCCTTGACAATTGCATTGTATATAGCTTTTTCCAAGCCAACATTTGTAACTGTCCTATGAAAGATGGCTGATATACTAGAGTTAGCGCTATTAAGTTGCAAATACATGGATGGGTAATTTAGGGCATCATGTCCTCCAATGTCAGGGATACTCGAGCAATTTGTGTTCTCTTCAGTCAACACTTTTAGTGCTGTCCCAGTGTAACCCTCATTACATAGGAAGCGGATGTATTCGGACTTTGACATGTCATAGATCAAACCGGGATGCAGTGCTTTAACCGGGTCAATTTGGCCGGCCCCATAGGCTAACTCAGCTTGGACATCCTTGATTTTCAATTGAGATGCTGATCATCAATTAATTAAGAAGAAAAATTATAAAACACTGAGAAAGCCTAGCTAATCTTCATATAAAACTTATTTTAGGGAAGTGTGGGATGATATCTTGATCTATGTGTTTACACAGAAGGAATATATACATATGTTAAGATTATTACAAATTTTACTACTTGAGCTTAACACACTAAGGTGACCATAAATTTGATTGGTGCAACTTCAATAACTAATAAATAAATATTTAAATTATATTTTTTGTGAATAGTGTCACACTAGTTTGTAAGGGTAGTGCAATAAAATTTGTAGCATCTCTAAAATCACTCATAAATTGAATATCATTAATTTCTTATTAGAAAATAATCATCTCCATTAATCACGGAGAAAGTCCGTATTACAATTAAGATTTGAATTAAGCTATCACAATAGATATATATATATATATATATATATATATATATATATATATTAACATGTGTAATATTTACTCTAAACCAATTGGCACGTTAAGTATTAACAACATTGCTTGTAAACAATAAGCAATGTGATTGCATTGGAGAATTTAAATTAAACACTAATAACCTCTAATTGACACCATTCAAGTGGTGGTTCTTGTAAAGTGGCACTAATCTTTAACACATCATGAGTTTAAATGGGAGAATTTAAGGGGACTAACCAGTTGTCATTAAGGCCGATTTGATTGCAGCGGGAGACCAATTAGGGTGGAATGATTTGACATAGGCAGCAGTAGCTGCCACATGAGGGCAAGCCATTGATGTTCTAGAAATTATATTATACACATCAAATCGGTTGTCTTCAAGATCCCCAGTCATTGATGAAAGTTTAGAGTAAGCAACTAGAATATCTATTCCAGGTGCCACAATATCCGGCTACAAATCATACATAATTTAAAATCCTTATTCTAGTATATATGCAAAAAAAAAAAAAAAAAAAAAAAAAACACAAATTTATGCCTATAATGGTAATCATTGCAAGGGTTACCTTAATTATGGTGGAAGAGATTGTGTTTGGACCTTGGGATGAAAAGGAAGCCACAAAGGGTGTAGTGGCATTGTGGATTGCTTTAGACTTGTATATGACAGCCTGAGGGGCTCTGAAAGTTTTACCAATGAAAAAGAAAAATCCATAAAGAAAGTTCAAATATCAATTAGAAAATAAATATAGATAGAATAAAAAATAAAAAAAAATTGGTTCCCCATACTTACCTGGTTGAGTTAACATATTTTTCAATTTTGTCACCAACATTAGTGTCAATGAAGGCAGCAGGGATGGTATATGTAAAGCCTGTATCAGACTGCTGTTGGAGAGATACAATAGCCCCCAACCCACCTATTTGCTTAATGTAATCTTGAATTAGTCCTTCTTTGCATAGCACAATCTTTCCTTTGACCTTATTCGCGTCCAGACTCCCTTCATCACACAACCTGCCCAATTCTTTAATTGATTAGTGCTACTAATATTAGTAGTCTGACTTTGAATATATATTAGTTAAGGTGATCTTCAATTAAATTTAAAAATAATCATACTCTAACATAATCTAAGTGTATGTGTGTGAAGCTCCTTCTTAGAGATTTGAACTCTAATCCTTGCCCTTCTTTCCTTTATCACACAAGAACTTATATTTGTAAAGGGAATATTGCGTCAAGGGTAAGCATTAGTTAAAATTCCTTATAATTACCAGGGAGAGTGATCTTGTTCTAAACTTCCATTGGTTGCTTTTATTGCGGTGGTTAGAGGGTACATCCGTTTATTTGGTGAAAACGTGTTGATGGAAAATCCTTGTTATACAATGCACCAGTTAATGTGTATGTTAAAATCATATATATATTTAGAAAATCCACACACAAATCAATGAAGAAATATTAGACTCATTATTAAATATTATAGAACTTAAAGACTCATCAAATATTAGAAAGAAGTAACTTACAGCAATCTTCTCAACCAAAAAAAAAGAAAAAAGAAAAAAGAAAAAAGAAAAAAGAAAAAAGAAAAAAGAAAAAAGAAAAAAGGAGCTTACAGCAGTTTTTATGTTATTTCCAACTTTAACCAGAGTCCTAAACTGCTTATCCATGCCAGAAGCACCAACAATCAATATCCAAGGAGCTGTGTTTTGCACAGAATACAAACTTGGGCCGTTATTCTCAGCTGAACATGTTGTCAAAATCCCCTTCTTCATTGCATGAAAGGCACTGATCGCAATGGGATTGTCAAAATAGCTAGTCGAATCCCCTCCGATGGATATTGATATCAAGTCAACTCGATCATTAATGGCATCATCTAGTCCAGCCATAAGGTCTATATCACTGCAATCATCAACCTAACATACCTTGTACATTGCAATGCGTGTTGATGGAACCCCACCTCGAGCTGTGCCTTTGGCTAAACCGTATAAGCTTGCCCTTGCTATTGAGGCACCTGCTATAGTGGACGAAGTGTGACTGCCGTGGCCTTCCTCATCTATTGGGGATGGATTTGGGTGGGGAGTGCACCCAAAATATATGAACATGCATGCCAATTTTCATGCCAATCAGATGTAATTTACCATCGGATCTATAAATTTATCTTTTATGCATTATTTTAAACTACAAAAACTTGAATTTAAACAATTAATTGATGATGTGCCAATTAATATTTGATCACCATGAAATTTTATAAGCATAAAAGTATATGAAGATAATGTAGTCTAATAGTAAATTTGTCAAAATTCACATCGAATTAAGAAATATAGAGTTGGATTCAAGTTACACTTGTTATAACTCTAAAAAATGTTACATCACCCAATAACTTATTATTGAATTTATATTTCGAAAATCCAACCATTGGATTACATGTTCTATATGTTCTTAACATGTATGCTAATTTTCATGCCAATCGGATGTAATTTACCATTTGATCTATGAACTCATTTTTTATGCATTGTTTTAATGAGAAGAAATTTTTATTCACTTTTGAGAGAGAGAGAGTACAAAAGGTTGAAATTCTTGAATTTTAGGCTACCATTTTGAAGTTGAAAGTGCTATAAATTTTTTTTTTTTATGGGTACAATTGTTTAGAAAATAAGAACAGACCTTTCTTATATAGGGTGTATATAAAAGTATCCTTGTTTATTTTTTTTTTTTTTTTTTTTTTTTTTTTTTTTTTTTTTTTTTTTTTTTTTTTTTTTTTTTTTTTTATCAGACTGTAAACAAAAGGTTCATCTAAAGAATGCAAAGTGCTATATGTTTATGCCTTTCTTTTTATTTTTCTTTGAATTTTAGAATAACTTTTACCTCCAAAAAAAATTAATATTTTAATGATTTTTTTGCGAAGGTCAATTGTGGCCCTCGCAAATAATTTAGTATTAGTAAGGGCATATTTTTAACCCACACAAAAAATATACTTTTTGCAAGGGATTTTTATTGTCCCTTGGAAATAATTTTTATTGTCCCTCGGAAAAATACACAAAAAATATATTTTTTGACATTTTAATGATTATTTGTGAAGGTCGATCCAAGCCCTCGCAAATAATTTAGTATTAGTAACGGTTTTTTTTAATCGTCACAGATAATACGTTTTTTACGAGAGATTTTTAATTGTCTCTCGCAAATAATATGGAGGGAAAATTTCCCTCCAAAATATTAGTATTTGTGACGACTATAACACATAATTGTGACAGCTTTTTTTGTTAGTCACAAATATTACACATTTTACCAAGTATTTGCGAGGGCTTTATTTTGCCATCACAAATAAGATTTTTTGAGAGGGCTTTTTGGGTCCATCAAAAATTCTTGGTCGCTAATAGGCATTTTTCTTGTAGTGTTGTGGTGGAAGCATGGTTGTAGAACCTTGCACCTATTACCTTGCTGCATAAAATGGTAAAGGCTTGGAAATTAAATGAGACATCCATGCATGTATAGAAGTAATATTTAAAAAGACAACATTTTTTCCAGAATGGTTGATATGGTATTTTGTGATTGGAATAAAATTACTTTAATTTAGATTCACAACATAATTTTTATTGTGCATCTCCATATTAACTATTGTAAAAAAAAAAAAAAAAATTAATTAATCAAATATTGTGTTATTAGACACATTGTTTTGTGGTAGGTCACAATCTAGGAGAGAGATTGAGATTGTTTACTTGTTACATCCAGTGAAGTTGCCTCTGACTTGGCATGTACCCTTCCATTTTGATGGAGGAGGTCCAAATCCTTTGTCGTCAAAACTTGGAGCATCGATATAAATTCCTAAAAAATATGGGGAGGAGAATGGAAAGATTTGAAAAGTGATTAAAATTCCTCCATGATGACAGGTTACATGGAAAAGTCAAAACTCTATGAGAAGTAATCTTAGTTTAGTACCTGTATCTAGTACACCAACAATAACATTACTTTCAATTTGATGATTTCTCTTCACTGATTGAGGCATTCCTAAGAAATCCCATGATCTTGTGGTATGAAGTTTTTGCCTTTTGCTAGGAAACACCGACACCACATTTTCATTCTCTGTAATGGATGCATATATGTATATAAATTACATAAGACAATCAACCCAAGTAAAAGAAAAAGAAAAAAAAAAAAAGAAATGATGTGTAACATGAAGTTTTTAATTTGCACCTTGTAGTCTTTGAACTTCTTGTGGCAATAGGTTTGCTGCAAATGCATTAAAACTCTTTGTGTAGCTATATATTCTGGATTGTTGGGCAATATGATCACTGAAAAATGGCAATACTCAACGTTTAATTGTCTACCCAAATGTTACAATTATTTATTTATTTATTTTTTTAATGTGAAACAAAGTACAAACACACACACACACACACACACACACACACACAAAAGGGAGAGGGAAAGATGTTCTAACACAAAGGCACACCATAATTTTACTCAAAAGCCATGGTAACTTTTAAGAGAGGGTGGGGCAAGTTATATAAAACAAAACACACTCTCTTAAGCAATGTAGGACAATTATCTTTTTTTTTTTTTTTTTGAGAAACAAATACACACATAAGAGAGGGAAAAAGTGTTACAATTTGTTGCATGCTAGATGTGATGTCATATCATATATGGATTACACCCTAAAAACTAATTTTATATCATAGAAAAGCCCGATATACGCTATACATATTGATAAGCTCCTAAGTCCTAAGTCCTATAGCCATTATGGAACCCTCCCCACCACCAAATCTTTGACCCTTGTATAAATTATACTCTACCGAATTTGTTATATATGAAGTTGAACGGTTGGAATGTATAATTTGCTTTCCATGAAAGTGAAGAACAAATCAACATTAATTGCCAAAGGCCTTGTAGCTGAATTGGCACATCCCCATGCACAAAGTGTTTGGGGGTCTAGGGGGGAAATGGTTCGAATTGTGGGGTTAGCAGCATGTTATAATTATTTCTAAAAAAAAAAAAATTAATTGCTATAGAAAATTTTGGGATTAGTGAACAAATTAAGAGATTGATTGCTAGAGAAAATCATGGGATTGAGACAATTAATATTTAATATGTAATTCAAATTAAGATTATTTTTTACTTTTGTATTTTGAGCTCGTCTCGTTGAAGTTGGCCATTTAGCCAAATCATGTAAACTCTAATGTTTTCTCTCTTCTTCCTTCTCTTTTCTTTATCTCATTTACCAATTTCTACATGAACTATTCTAGGTATAAATTACCAAAAAAAAAAAAAAAAAAAACTATTCCATGTAAGAAACAAATGGAAAACTATTATTGTTTGAATTAAACATGAGTAGATGTAAGCATGCAATGTTTAGATATTTTGTCATTCCACTTACTCTTTAACAACTGAAGAAAGCAAGTTGTGATGAAGATCAGTAGCAGAGGCTTTTGACTGCGGTGCCTTTCCCATGTACACGATTTACGCCTATGTGGTAATGAAAAACAAATTTTTGATTATATGAAGGAAATTATAATATTAAATAATATACATAATTACTATTCATGCAAATTATAAAAATATATTCACCTTTCTAACTGTATCGCTAGAACCATGAGTGGATGACCAGTGAAGCTGCGTAGCCAGAAGGAAGAGGGTGATCATACAAATTCGAACCATTTTTGATTCCTCCTTTGTATGCAGTACTGCTCTTCCTTTCTCTCTTGCTTTTTGTCTTGCTCCTATATTTATAGTCAGAGATTTTATCTTTTGTGTTTTCCTATTCTGGTGGAGATTTTCAAGCTAAAATCGAATCTTTGACTTTTTCCAAAATTACGATTCTTGCATAGACTAATTAATTAAAGGTAAGGATGGGGAGATTTGATGCAATTTGCTATACAAATGATTCTCCATCTCACAAGGTTTAATTGTGCAATATTAGAAAAAGAGAAGCAATGTTTTCTTTTTTCTATCTTTTGCTCGGTAGGAAAATTAGAATTGGAAGTAAAGGTGTTCAGGTGTAACTTCAATATAATTAGTTTCCCACTGTTTCTTTTTTAGCTTGTCGTCCTTTTTAAGAGGAGACATTAAAAAAATTTAAGCATTGAAATTTTTTGTTTTTAGAGATTTTTAATTTTTAATTTTGAATTAATTAAACAATGTAAAATTCCTCAAAATTAAACAATGTACAAATTAAGAGTTTGTTATTTATATAACCAAAACAAGTGTTAAAACTAACTTCTAAACTCATGTTGGAGGCTGAAATAGAATTTTAACAACTTTATTTACACCTTTAAAATTTCATCATGCCACACCATTGTTGTAATGTAAAAAAAAAATTTCATAATTATTTATTTATTTATTTTTTTTGAGAAACAAACACACACATGTACACACAAGGGAGAGGAAAAGGGGTTCTAATACAAAAACACACCACAACTCTACTCAAAAGCCATGGTAACTTTTAAGGGAGGGTGGGACAAGTTGTACTATACACAACACACTCTTTTAAGCAATGTGAGACAATTACCCATTCTTTTTTACATTTCATCATTTTATTGGACATGTTAAATGCTTTAGGCAAGATTATGTAACACTTTACTGAAAATTTGGACGAATGTGCTACTGATGAAAATAGAGAATAACTTTAGGGGGTAAAATTTAAATTATGAAACTTTAGGGTGAAAATTCCAAAGAACCCAAACTTTAGGGGTGTAGCTTGCACTTTTGCTTTTATTATTATTATTATTATTATTATTATTATTATTTTTAGTTATGGAATTTTTGTTGGGTCATAGATTGACTTCAATTAATTAATATAATTTCCCAAGTTAATTAAGGGGTTGTTTGGGGTTTTTTTTTTTTTTTAATTATATTTTTATATATATATTTTTTATCACTCATCACTCCTCACTCAATTTTCGTCACTCATCACTTATTACTTAAAATTCCCTACTTTCCTTAACACCATCGTTTGGCACATATTTTCACTTTATATCACTCAATTTTTTTTTTTTTTTTAACTTTTTGTGGGACCTATACTTGAGCAGTTGGTCAGAGATTGCTGTTAGCGTACCCGCCTTACCCTCATTTCTCACCATTTTCTTCATTGATCATTTTATTTTGCCACCACCACAGTCACAGTTTAACACAAAAACTCCATTCACAGTTTAACTAAAGACTCCATACATCACAGTCACAAAAACTCCATTCATAGTTTCCTAAAGTCCATTCACAAAAACTCCATACACCACCAAAAAAAAAAAAAAAAAAAACCTGTCTAGAAATAGCAAGACCCAAATAGAATAGTTTCCAACGGAGCTGTTCTCGACACCGACAACAGAGCTTCCAGATCGAAGAACAAGCTATCAGATTGAATCGTTTCCAGCGGAGATCTGCCGTTGCTATGGATGCTGATTTTGATGCTCCGGCCAGATTAAAGAATGAGTACGATAGTAGCGATGAGGAGAATAAGCGAGTGGTGAAGCTTTTCGGTGTGTGATCAAAGTTGACACCGATGATCTCTTAGCTTTTCTTGTCAATATATCGGTGAGTATGAGCTTTTCAGCGTGGGAACGGTGAAGGACAAAGAGAGGTGGGTCGGCGTGGGTCAACATGTGAGTGACCGGTGGGAGAAGAACAAAAGAAGAAAAAAGAAAGGACAGAAAGAACAGCATGTGAGTGGTTGGTGAGTATGAGCTTTTAGCTTTGAAGAAGAATAGATGAAGAAGAAGAGAGAAAGTGTTAGGACATATGTGTTTTCACTTACTAAGAACATATGTCACTTATTTATGTAAATTGGCTAATCCTTTGACAAAACGCACTCTACTTGTAATTGGGTAGTTTTAGGTGTTTTTAATACTTCAAGAAACAAGGTTTCAAGGTCAAGTGTTGAAGTCATCAAGTCTGTCCAAGAAAAAGCAAGCTAAAGTGCAATTTCATTAAAGCTCGACACCTACTCGATAGCTACCTCGACACCTGCTATCTGTCAAGATTTAAAAATTCAGACTTTCTGATCTGATTTTCTTGGGATTCGTGAATATGCTTTTGGGCCTTCTTTTCTCCAAACCCTAAACATATAAAAGGATTGTTTTAAGAGCCGTCTAGGTAGACACAAGTTGCAAATTCATTGAGCGATCTCTATTCAAGCAAATTGTGATCAAAAGACGAAGTTCTTGACCTAGTTCATCTTCCTTCAAGAAGTTGCTGTGTATTTGCACCATAGGGTTTTGTGACCAAGCATCTTCCTGATCTTCATCGTGTAGGATGAACTGAAGAACTTTGCAGCCAACCTTTCTTCCTTAAGTTGGTGTTCTGAAGTCGCGTACTAGGATCCGCGCATTGGTTAGTCACGTACTTGGGAGCCGTGTATCAAAGGTGGGAACTGTCGCTACAGATCAAGTCCAATTGGGTATTAGAGTAAGGGTTCAACTGTAGGTTGGTAAGGTACTTGGGATTCTTTTACTTGTAACCGCTTGATTTGATAATAGTGGAGTTTCGGGAGTGGTGACCTGAAAATCACCCGGTGGGGTTTTTGCTGCGAGGTTTTTCCCTATTCGTAAACAAATCACATTGTCATTTAATTTCCGCTGCATATTTAGTTATTTGCTGATTTATTTGTGCTTCCACGGAATTGCATGATTAATTGATTAATTAACAACTTTGGCTAATTAATTAATTTGGATTAATCACAAAGGGTTATTCAAATTGTGGCCTATCAAGTGGTATCAGAGCGGGTACACTCTGATTAGGTTTAATCTTTACTGTGTTGATCCATTGACCCTTGTTGTCATGCCTATAACTGGCTCGAAAAGATCCTTGTTTTCAAATACATCTTGTTTTTCTAATCACTATTTGTTTGAGTGTCTCAGAAAACACAAGTCTAAAAGTTATTTGAATTCCTTTATAATGATTATTGAAAAGGATCTCAGTTTGGCTAAGAAGAAACTAGACTGTCTCAGAATAAGAATGTGCAAAGGAGTTCATCTGAGAAGAGTAAAAGCTAAAGGCTTAGCTCATCAAAGGCAGTTGAGTGAAAGAACCATTCCCTCTGATTTGTCATCCAAGCATGAAGTGTGTTTCATGATGAAGTCTGCTTTCAAAGTAATGGATACATGTCTATGGTATCTTGACAGTGGTTGCTCAAGACACATGACTGGAGACCGATCTCTCTTCAAGATCTTTGAGCCTAAAAAGGGTGGTAATGTAACTTTTGGTGATGGAAGCAAGTCACAAATTAAAGGAAAAGGAATCATATCTCTACCAGGACTGCCAGACATTGCAAATGTTCTTTATGTAGAAGGTCTAAGGGTGAACCTATTGAGCATAAGTCAGATATGTGATCAAGACTTCATGGTACTATTCTCAAAGGGAAAGTGTCTTGTCATGAATGAGTCTGGAAAGAAGCTCATTAGTGGGGTTCACACTCTGGACAACTGCTATGGATTGGTTCCTGATGCCGATATAGTGTGCAATAGCATTCGCCTACCTAATGAAGATCTATGGCATCAACGAATGGGACATGCTAGTTACAAGCATCTATCCATTGTATCTAAGCATGAATCTGTCTTAGGGATACCAAAGCTTAGCAGAATGAGCAATGTGGTGTGTGGACCATGTTAACTTGGGAAACAGACAAAAGCTAAGCATCCAAGCACTCAGACTTCAGCTACCTCCAGACCATTGGAGCTTTTGCATTTAGATCTTATGGGTCCAACTGGAACCGAGTCTCTTGGTGGTAAAAGATACATCATGGTTGTGGTAGACGACTTCACTAGATACACTTGGGTTATCTTACTCTGGTCCAAGTCTGATGCTCCTGAGCACATTGAGGCTTTGTGCACAAGACTGCAGAATGAAAAGAGCTTAAAGATTGATTGAATTCGAAGTGACCATGGCAAAGAATTCGAGAACTCGTACATGGAGTCTTTCTACACAAGATCAGGCATATCTCAAGAGTTCTCTGCTCCTATTATTCCTCAGCAGAATGGTGTGGTAGAAAGAAAGAATAGAGTTATTCAAGAGATAGCTAGAGCCATGTTGTATAACAAAGATGTGGCTCGAAACTTATGGGGAGAAGCTGTAAACACTACCTGTCATACGGTTAATAGGGTGTACTTCAGACCCGGTACCAAAAAGACTCCCTATGAGTTATGGAAAGGAAGAAAGCCATATGTGAAGTATTTTAGGATATTTGGAAGCACTTGCTTCATCCTTAGTAATAGAGAGAATGTGGGAAAGTTTGACTCTCGAAGTGATGAAGGCATATTTTTGGGATACTCATCCACAAGCAAGGCTTATCGGGTATTCAACAAGAGAACTCTGAAGGTAATGGAAACAGTAAATATGGTCATTGATGATTCTTCAGATTCCAGTACTAAGAAAGGCATTGAGGAACTTTCTAAAGAAATTCTTCCTCCTGAGCCTAAGGAAGTTTAAGATATTTCTGAACCAGAACTTGTGTTCCCAAGTACTCCTAGTATTGTGGAAGACTCTGTAGATGCTCCTACTTCACCAGATTCTGTGTCTCATGAAGAAAAAGGACCCTCCTCTAGAATTAAATTAAATTATCCTCCTGAAGTTATTGTGGGAAACACGAATGAACTTACATTAAGGAAACGTACAGTTGATAAATGTGTTGCTAACTTTGTGTCTTATTCCTATTATTTGTCACAGGTTGAACCCAAGAAAGTTGAGGAAGCACTACAAGATGAAAGTTGGGTCGAAGCAATGCATGATGAACTACTTTAGTTTTAGAGGAATGATGTTTAGACTCTAGTACCTAGACTAGAAGGTGAGCACATCATCGGTACAAAGTGGATATTCCGCAACAAGACTGATGAAGAAGACAATGTGATTCGCAACAATGCTCGACTTGTGGCTCAAGGATACTCACAGATGGAAGGAGTAGATTATGATGAAACATTTGCCCTAGTTGCCCGAATGGAGTCAATCAGAATTCTGCTTGCCCTAGCATGTCAGCTGAATTTCAAACTCTATCAGATGGATGTAAAGACTGCCTTCTTGAATGGGTTACTTAAAGAGGATGTCTATGTGGCTCAACCAAAAGGATTCATTGATCCACACTTTTCGGATCATGTGCTATACCTTAAAAAGGCACTTTATGGGTTGAAGCAAGCTCCTAGAGCCGGTATGATAGATTCACACAATATCTAGTGTCACATAGGTTCACAAGAAGGAAAGGCTGATCAAACTTTCTTCATCAAAAAGGAAGATGGTAAGTTGATGGTTGCTCAAGTCTATGTTGATGATATCATCTTTGGTTCAACTAAGGATGAACTTGCTTATGGCTTCTCAAAACTCATGCAAGCAGAGTTCGAGATGAGCATGATTGGAGAGCTGATTCACTTTCTAGGATTGCAGATTCGTCCACAAGATTCAGGTATATTCCTTTCTCAATCTAAATATGCTAAGAATCTTGTGAAAAAATTTGGTTTGGAATCTGCTAGTTCTGTTAGAACCCCTATGAGCCCAAATGTTAAATTCACTGTAGACTTGTTAGGAAAGAGTGTTGACCCCTCTCTTTACAGAAGTATGATAGGTAGTCTTCTTTACCTTACTGCTAGTAGACCTGACATTAGTTACAGTGTTGGAGTGTGCGCTAGATATCAGGCTAATCCTAAGGAATCCCACATGATTGCTTTAAAAAGAATTATAAAGTATGTCAAAACCACTGCTGAGTTCGGTGTGTGGTATAGTAAGGACACTAATGGTGTCTTAGCTGGGTACTCTGATGCTGATTGGGCTGGTAATACTAATGACAGAAAGAGTACTTCGGGGGGTTGTTTCTATGTGGGTAACCATCTTGTCTCTTGGATGAGCAAAAAGCATAATTCCATCTCCTTATCCACTGCAGAAGCTGAATACATTGCTGCTAGTAGCTGCTGCACCCAACTCCTCTAAATGCAAAAACTCCTTCATGATTATGGTATTTGTCAAGAGCATCTCACTATTTACTGTGACAATACCAGTGCCATAAATATCTCTAAGAACCCGGTTCAGCATTCTCGAATCAAACACATAGAGATTCGACATCACTTCATTAGGGAGCTTGTTGAAAATGGTACTCTCACTCTTGAGTTTATCCACATTGATGATCAGAAGGCTGACTTGTTCACCAAACCTCTTGACAGCAAACGTTTTGAATTCCTTCGTTAAAACATTAGTGTCATCTCCATGGATTGATCTCTTTCTCTTATCCCTCTTCCTCATGCATTTGCATCTAGTTTTATGCTTTACTTTGTTTAACATGTTTTGTGTGTTTACTTTCAGTTTTGTTTATTTTATTTTTAATATAAAAATAAAAAAAATTGAAAAATCAGAAAAATACAAAAACAGTGTGTGTTTTGTGTACGTTGGTACTTGTGTACCTTGGATGGCCATTGAAATAAAGTTTCTAAACTTTGATTCTTTTGTAACTTAGATGAGCATCTCTATACACAACTAAGCAAGTGAGCTTTGTGGCTCTTGTTTGTGATGAGTAAGATTAAGTTATCTCTTAAACTTAACACTCGTATCACTCTTTTTGACGGGTAGGACTAGAAAATCCTAAGAGAAAGGCATAAATAACTATCTCACCACTGTTGCTTGCCAATCATAAATGACACCTGTATGCTTCGGCATAGCAAAAGTGCAGTGTCAAAGACATTCGTATGCTTCGGCATAGCAAAAGTGCGATGTCAAATGCTTAACATCTTGGGTATTTCTTTTCTCTCTTTTATATGCCCATGTATGATATGCTTAAAAGAAAATATGAAAAGAAAATAAAAAGCAAAAAGATTAAAAATGCTTTAAATATGGTTGCAAGTGTGTATTCTAGAAGATGTGGGAGTTATAGGATGTACCTCGAAGGTGATAGTGCCCATCAAATAGTTATGATTGTGGGTGAGTTAAAGTTATTTTCTTATGTCTCAGATTTTCATAACATGCATACACATATGCAATCTTGCGATGTTTTTCACACACAACACGCAATATTCTTTACTACTTTTGATACATGTGTAGGTACAATGTGATTTGGCCATCGCAAGTGTTTACATATGCTAATATATGCTCATTAAACTGTCTTAACTTGTTTTTGAAAAATAAAATTGGTTAGACTTGTTTAGTGTGTTTGTGTGTGTGTTTTTGAGGATCCATGTACTTAAATTCTTGTTGAGAGATGATTTTGAGAGCTTTATATGTTGAGTGGATCTTTGGTTGAGGTGTGTGTTGGATTGCATTCATGTCTGTGTTTTTCTCTTTTCGAAAAACTGCTTTTAACTACTTTCTCGACACCTCCTCGATACTTGGTCATCTGTCGAGCCTCTCAAGCCTTTTTCTTATCGCAATCTCGACACCTCTTCGACACTTGATGGATCGATCGAGAAAGTTTCTGTCCCCTCGATACCTTCTCGACACCTTGTTGATCGATCGAGCTTCTAATCTTTGATATTTGATCTTGCACCTCAATATCTCTCGACACCTCCATCTGTCGAAGGCCATTTCTCTCGATACCTCCTCGACAGCTTCCTCGATACCTCTCGACACCTCAGCTGTCGAGATTTACTGAGGTGTCTATTTAAGAGATTTTCGCAATTTTTCTCTCATTCTGTCGATCTCTCTCGATCTATCCGAAGACTTTTCACCTCCCAAACAAGTTTCTCTCACTCAAATCTTCAAATCTTCATCATTTTTGGTCTTCCCTTGATTTCCTTCACTTGGTAAGTTCATTTTCCCTTCCTTTTTCATGCATTGCAGGCTTTGAAACCTAGGTTTTGGAATTTTTTTAATTTTTGGGGTTTTTCAAAATTGATGAGTTTTTATTAAAATTTTGGGTTGGGTTTTCATTTAAATGCTTTAAAATGTCATACATTGCATTCCATGTGCATTAGAATGATATTCACATGCATTTAGACGTGTGCTATATGTTGTATGCTGGTAGAATTGGATTGGGCTGTGCCCATGATGCCTTCTTGATTTGTATGTCACATGCTCATGCATTCCCATGCATACGTACTTATTGTTCAATATATTTGATATATGTGAACTGTTTTGGGAACTTTTCTGATTGTCTTCCTCTCTATCTCTTTCTCCTTCTTTTACGTTAGTAGTGTCTGTGGTACCCAAACGTAAATCCACTCCTGCTCGGAACCCTCTGCGTTCTGGAGCTTCCTCTTCTTCTGACTCTGCTCCTCTTAACCTTCGGTTCCGTGATGGAGATGCCCACAAGGCATTTTCAGAGAACTTTTCTCGATGAAGTGTTCATTCGGAACGCTAAGTCATTTTGGCGGACTTCGCCGATACTGACCTTTCCTCTATCATTCACAGTAGGGGATGGGGGTCATTGTGTGACATCTCGGTCACTTGTCCCCTTGTACTGATTCAGGAGTTCTACTCCAACATGCACGGGATAGATTGTTCAGTACCTCTCTTTTTCACTCGCGTTTGAGGTATGCGCATCCCTGTCACACCGCAGCTAGTTGCGGATGTGCTTAGGGTTCCTAGGATAGAGTTTCCTAACTATCCTTCTTGTGAGCGTTTGAGGACTATGTCCAAAGATGAGCTCATCTCTGCCTTTTGTCAGCGCCCTGCTGATTAGGGTGAGCATCAGTACACATCATGTAGGCCTTTTGCTAAAGGTCCTAGATTTCTTAACATGGTGATGACTTTTGTAATCCATCCACTTTTTCATTACAACTCCATCACTGAGCCTCGTGCTCGATTTTTGTTATCTTTATTAGAGTATCTTACTATAGATTTTCCTTCTCACTTCATTCTTTCTATCATAGATGTTCATCTTGATTCGGCGTCCCGTGATAAGCTCATCTTTCCTTCCGCTATCATGAGGATTTTACACCATTTTTTCATTCCCTTTCCTGTGTCCGACCACTTCATACACATATCTGCCATAAATGCCGCTATCGTAAAACGTAGTGAGGTGCAGTTCAGGTCGCGACAGGCAGATGCCACTCCTCCCTCCCGTTCGGCTCCGTCCAGATCTACTCCATCTAGATCATCTCCATCTACATCTACTCCTTCTTCCTCTATGGGCGATGTATCTCTAGGAGACATTATGGCGTAGCTGCAGTGCATGGACACTCGCCTTGATACACTTTCTGCTGAGTTGTATCAGGTGAATGTTCGTGTTGGTCGTATTGCACGACGGCAGGCGACCATGGGTGGTTTTGCTCTAGAGGCTACTCCTTCACCACCTACTCCAGCAACTTCAGATTCTGAGGATGATGAGGATGATGATGATGGGGATGCTAGCTCTACTGATGAGATGTCTACATGACACTCTACCCTTTGTCACTCGTGACAAAAAGGGGGAGTAGTTTTGGGTTATGAGAGTAGTCATCTTAGGGGGAGAGTTAGTATAGGACATTTTGATAGGGGGAGTGTTGACCATTTTTGAGGGATGTAGTGAGGTTCTATATGTATCTTTTCTTTTCTTACTTCTTAGATACATTGATCTTGTATATGAGGTCCTTTGACCATTTTTACATACATTGTACTTATACTTCTTTATATATGTGGATGTATGTTTCTTTCACCTCTCTCTTCATGTGTTGTTTCTTCTCTATCTTTATACATATGTTCTTTATACCTTTTATGCAATCTATTATTTCTGTTTCACAACAAAATGCCTTGATGAGTTTTGTTTAAAGTGTTTCAGAAATACAGGTTGTCAAAATCTACTTGCCATAAACTCTCTTCTTGCAAAGTTTTTCAAGAGTTTGTGTTAGGATAGATTTTATTGTATTCAACAAGTGAATATGAATTTAGTGATTTATGACTTCTCTCATATGTTCATTTGTTTGTTGTGGTTTTGTCACGGATTGCCAAAGGGGGAGATTGTTAAGACATATGTGTTTTCACTTATTAAGAACATATGTTACTTATTTATGTAAATTGGTTAGTCCTTTGACAAAACGCACTTTACTTGTAATTGGGTAGTTCTAGGTGTTTTTAATACTTCAAGAAATAAGGTTTCAAGGTTAAGTATTGAAGTCATCAAGTTTGTCCAAGAAAAAGCAGGCTGAAATGCAATTTCATTAAAGCTCGACACTTGCTCGATAGCTACCTCGAAACCTGTTATCTGTCGAGATTTAAAAATTCAGACTTTCTGATTTGATTTTCTTGGGATCTGTGACTATGCTTTTGGGCCTTCTTTTCTCCAAACCCTAAACATATAAAAGGATTGTTTTAAGAGCCGTCTAGGTAGACACAAGTTGCAAATTCATTGAGCGATCTCTGTTCAAGCAAATTGTGATCAAAAGACGAAGTTCTTGACCTAGTTCATCTTCCTTCAAGAAGTTGATGTGTATTTGCACCATAGGGTTTTGTGACCAAGCATCTTCTTGATCTTCATCGTGTAGGATGAACTGAAAAACTTTGCAGCCAACCTTTCTTCCTTAAGTTGGTGTTCTGAAGTCACGTACTGGGATTTGCATATTGGTTAGTCACGTACTTGGGAGCCATGCATCAAAGGTGGGAATTGTCGCTACAGATCAAGTCCAATTGGGTATTGGGGTAAGGGTTTAACTGTAGGTTGGTAAGGTACTTGGGATTCCTTTACTTGTAACTGCTTGATTTGATAATAGTGGAGTTTCGGGAGTGGTGACCTGAAAATCACCCGGTGGGGTTTTTGCCGCGAGGTTTTTCCCCATTCGTAAACAAATCACCGTGTCATTTAATTTCCATTGCATATTTAGTTATTTGGTGATTTTTTTGTGCTTCCACGCAATTGCATGATTAATTGATTAATTAACAACTTTGGCTAATTAATTAATTTGGATTAATCACAAAGGGTCATTTAGATTGTGGCCTATCAGAAAGAAAGAAAAAAAAGAAAAAGAAAAAGAAAGAAAAGAGAGAGTGACCGGTGGGAGAGATAAAGGAAAGCTTACATGACAAGACCAGTGGGACCCAGTATGTAGTTTTAATTACGAAAATGCCATTGAAAACAGAGTTATGGAAACTAAAAACACTTAAGATGTATTTTCAGTTTTCATAACTCATCACTAAAAAATCAGAGAATTGAGTGATGGAAACAAAAACCAAACAAACTTCTCAGCCATAGGTCCCACCATTTTTGAATTATGGGTGATGGAAACAGAGTTACGAGTTATGGAAATAGCAAATCCAAACAACCCCTAGTTAGTCAAATTACATGCAAATCATATTAAAACACGACCAAATCACCAAACTAAATTAAGTGTAGTGGAAATAAGTTTGACACAGGTGATTTGATCATGATAGGGAAACAAGCAAAACTTTATCGGGTGAATTTCAAGTCACCACTCTCGAAGAATCCACAAATAAGAAAAAAGCGGTTACAAGTACAATAAATCTTACCCTACAAGCCTATTCTAAAGTACCTACATACAGTAGAACCTACTTAGCTATACTTGTCTTAGCTTTAATCCCCAATTGGACTTGATCATGTAGAAGATTTCTCCTTTGCATGAATCTCCCTATCCATGACTAACTCCACAGCAGCCTTTTTGATTGTTGTAGCTTTGCAAAGTTCTTCAATCCACGCTTGGATGAACTGAAAGTAGCTTGTTACACAACCTTAGGCTCACAAACGTTGCAGCAACTCCTGTTATGCGTGTGTATCTCTGTCTCTTTGATGACGGTTGTAAAATATATCTTTTATATGCTCAGGAACCCTAGTGCATGAATTCATACAAAGCCAAGTCATCATGGGCTGAAAATAGAACTGAACATTTAGTTTTCCCAAAGTTTGATATATTGAGAGGTGTCAAGCTGGGTATCAAAATTCATTAAATCTTGATAAACTGATAGATATTGAGCCATGTATCGAAACTTGCGAATACAATTTTTCTTGAGTAGTCTTGTGTTTTCAATCATACCAATTGTTTATTAAACTTGTTTATCCCTATGAGGTCTTCTCCAATTGTTAATTAAACTTGTTTATCCCTATGAGGTCTTCTTGAATATACTAGAAACTAAGACTCAAATACATATAAAGTGTGTTTTGTTGAAGGATAAGCCAATACAAAAATTTATGAGCCTTAAAATCTTGTTCATTTTCCCTCAGATATAATACCAATAGTACCACGATTGATGTAGCATGTGATTGTACCTAGTACACAAAAGTTCTATTTTTATAGAATTTGAGTTAATTGATTAATTAGGTCTTACGTACCCCCCCCCCCCCTTTTTTATTTTTTATTTATAGATTTTGGTTGTAGTTTTTTGAATATATAAAGACACACTAGTCGCTAACCCATGCTATGCACGGGAATAGCTACTAGATGAGTTCCAGGGAAAAAAAAGCCATTATTTTTGAGTTGGAGTAGTAAGCAAAAATGCATGAAATTAAAAAAAAAAAATATTGAAAAAAAATAGCACAAAGTTTTATTAGTAATGTTGTCTTATTTATTAGTTTTTTATGGCAAGGAATAAGAGAGAATGTTGCGTCTCTGATTTAGTTAGTGTTGTATATATAGGTATATACAAGATAGATTGTAATATATATACCAAAATGTGCCTATTGAAATGTCATAACTTTTTAAATTGGATATATCAAAAGGTGCATAATGAAAGGTCATGTCCTTTAATATTAGATATATATTAAGGGTTCCTATTGAATGAAAATATGCTTGCTGAACGAAAGTGTGTCTATTAAATGAAAATGTGTCTATTGAATTAAAAGGTACCTATTCAATGAAAATGTGTCTATTGACAGAAAAATATGCATATTGAATGAAACAGTGCCTATTGAAGGGTCATAATCCTTTAGGTATAAATAGTGGTTTATATTCGTGTGGTAACTTCTTATCAACTTCTTTTTTTTCATCTTTCTTAGAAGTAAAAGAAACCTGCGGGTTTTCTCCAAAATTACTATTTGTAGAATCCAATAAACTTAGTTGTATCTTGGGGCCAAATTTGTAGTGACTCTTTTGCAACTCTTTTGTGTGGGCAAATATTGTCTAAGGATAACATTCAAGGACATTAATCACTAGAACATGTAATTTTCTTTTTATTTTTAAAAGCAACCACATACAGAAATCAAAACTTTTTTATTTTTATTTTGGATTAGTAGAATGCTTTTTAAAAATATTCACAAACTTGACTGACATTTATGAATATATATATATATATATATATTGTTAATTAATAAGAAAAAGTACATCCATGTATAAGCCAATCATTATGAGGATTTTTTAACCTTCCGACTTATCAAAAAAAGATGAAATCTTAACCTTCCAAAAAATTGTTAAAAATGTTTTTTTGGACTAGAAAGGGGAGTCTATGAATAGGTCATGAAGATCGATAACCTATTGGAAGAAAATATTAGTACTAGACACAACTAAATTGAGAATCTACCATTTGGTGACTTTTGTTTTTTAAGCAATTATGCCATAGCTTAAATCGTCGATTTGATTTCAATTTCAAGAGATCTCAGAACTGGAACTGATAACAAGATACTAGTTTGTGCTCAAAAGCCAAAGCTCTCCATATATTTCTCATCCATTTTGTCCTTGATGCCTTCAATTGCAAGGATAACTGAAGTGTTATGCACTAGTATGAATATCTACCAAATTGATTTATTAAAGACAGCTAACCAGAACTGAGGACATCATTTTTTGTAAGAGCATTTTCACATCATTTTTTGTAAGGGCATTTTCACTACTTGGGTCAACTGCTTAAACAACTCATCCATTAAGCATGAGTTACCTTAGTCAATTACCCATATTTGGTAGAATCCATTCAACCCCAGTAAAGAGGGGAAAAAACAGGAGGTTGAGAAACACACACAAATATATTAAAAAGAGAAGTTGGAATATAGGAGCCATTCTAGTCATTTATCAATCATAAGAGTGACAAGAAATTTGATCAATCATCACCAGATACAAAACAAGTCCCACAAAATGCAGAGAAGAAAAATTAAACTCTAATATCATAGACCAAAGCTAATAGATATGAGTCATTGGTTATTCAAATAATACTCTAATGCATAAAATTAGATGGGTTGAGTTCAAGTTACACCCAATGTAACCTTTGTTAATGTTACATCACTCAATAACTTTTTATTGGATGAGTTTTTGACAAATCCTCCGGATTACTTTGCCACTTTATCCTATCGATACTTGCAAAAGATCAGGATTATGATATATCAATAACTATTTCATCTTTTTGTGTGTGTGTGTGTGTGTGGAAAATTACACACATACACATACATCCGATGGATCTTGAACGCATGATCTCACCCACTACCAAGCTTACAAGAGGAGGGGGTGTTCATGGAGCTAGATCTCCTCGGCATTCCATCTTTAAAATATTTAATTTTGTATTTTAATATTATACAAAAAACATAAGTTTAGTGATTTAAAAAATGTGTTTGTGTGCACAATAATAAATACCACAATACATTTATGCAAAATTTGATAATTTTTTAAGAAAACAAGTAGAGAAGCAAATACAACCCTAGACTTTGTGCAGTCTAAATAATATCTACACCAATGACTCATTTAGTTAATTCTGATACTAAGGCTTAAACTCTGTGTGTGTACATATATGCATATATATATGTGTGTGTATATATATATTTATATATGTATTTGTATGTATGTATTAAGTAATAAGGAAATTTATTAATAAAAGGAAAGCTCAAAGGCATAACTACAAAATAATCATTCATAAATCTAGCAAAATTCTTTAGAAATCCTTGAAAGGGAAAAAAGATGTACAAGACCTACAGCATGAAGATAAAAGTTCTACAAGATATACTGAACTTGTTGATTGACAGTATTTTCAGGGACAAAATAATCATTTAGTCATGAACATGTATATGATTTTCTTAAGCTAGAGGATATAGACATAATAGACAGCTAAGTCCCCCCCAAAAAAAAAAAAAACAAAAAAGAGAGAGAAAGAAAGTGTTTTCTTACTAATCCTTATCATTCTCCTCACAAGCATGAAGGAGTTCAACACATGCATGCTTGACATGCGCTGCACCAACACTGTACCAAGAAGGAAAGGAACATATAATTGTATTGTTGAGACAATCATGGAAAGAAGAAAAATTATAAACTTAGATAACTAGATGCATTCTCAGTCCATGTGATTAATGCTGCGACTAAATAACGACTCAAACACTCATATTCGTAGTGTTTTCAGGTAGAATGGAAAGGGTAGTACTGCCAAAACTAAATAGGACACAATCATCTGAACTCTAGACCACACACACACACTACCTCTTAAAGAGGGTACATCCTCTAGAACAGTCATTACATGAGATGAAAGCTGTAGCTACAAAACTCAAACTCATAAAGAAAGGGGAAAAACTTCTCCTTGGGGTTGGGCAATTATAGTAAAAAAAAAAAAAAAAAAAAAAAGAATTTGAAATAGCAACTCATTTTCATAATTAGATATGCAGACTTTCTGACCCCACCACCCTCCCCCCCCTAAAAAAAAAAAAACACATTACACTTAAGTTAGATTATTCCAAAAAATAAACACATTTCTTTATTGTAACATAATATGAAGTGTTACCTGTTCGATTGCTCAAATAATTCACGAGCGGAAACATTAACCTGATGGAAATCAACATTCTCTTGGTTGCTGCAGATAAGTATGGAAAATGGATTATAAATTCATAATCAACTTTATTTTACAAATGATAATCAAGTTATCAACTTCCAAACAGAACTTAAACTAGTTCATAATTACATGTGATCGGTCAACTGAGTGAACAAATTTTGACATGCAGTAGCTGGTGACTGCTCTCACAGCATAATCTGGTTGAGTATTTTTCTTCATTTGTTGTATTTGCCAGAATTGGTCATCCACATATCCCTGAAAACAGTTAAACATTTTCCAAAAACTTAGCATTTTCTTTCCAAACCGCAATTGATAAACCATATCAACTTATCAATAAAAAGTTATAAGATTTGAAAGAAACCAAAAGCAATTTTTTCAATCTACTTATAAAAAAATGTTATTTTCCCAAAAATCTTGTAATGAAAATATGAAATCATACAAATCAAGAGTGATAGTGGAAAACGTCGCACAAATAAAAATCATTTTATCATGTCAGTTGTGTTTGGATTTGAGAAATTAAAATCAAAGGATTCGAGGAACAATTATGAGTATAAATTGCTTGATATAAATTTTACAAAAATGAGGGTTTAAATTTTGATATTATGGATTTGAAATTACATTTTACACCTTATTATTTCAAATACACGTATAAACAAAGCTCAAATCCAATCATAAAGTTTATCAATAGGGAAAAAAAAGTTGACCTCCAGGGTTGAAGAAATCTCTTCCAATCCATTATGTGATGGTTTAGTCAACATAGTAACGCTCCATTTGTTTTGAAGTAAAGTATTTTTAGAAGACGTATTATCGCTCTGTTTGTTTGGAAATAAAATATTTTATGGACCATTTTCAAGTGCGGGGATTTGATCACTGGAGACACCATTCTGATGACCGGTGTTGGATGTCTGGTCATTGGAGCCGCCGTTTCGACAACCAGTGCCAGATGTCCGGTCATTAGAACTGCCATTCCGAAGACCAATGTTAGAGGTTCGGTCACCGGTGTTGGCGGTCCAGTAGTAGGAGACACAGTTTTGGCCACTAGTGTTGTAGTCTGATCACTGGATATACCATTGTAGCGGTGGCCACCGGCAATCTCCTCACCGGAGCTACCGTTTCAATTGCCAGTTCTAGTGGCTTGTTTGCCAAACCTTCGGCATAATGACTCAGTTTAGATGGTTGCTTGAAAAGTTTTACTTGTAATAAATACTTGAAAATATTTTACTGAATATTTTATATGTGAAATATGTTTTACCTTTATATTTTACTTCAAAACAAAATATAAATTAAATTATTCATTAAATCATTTAAACAAGTCACATTATTATTAAGTATAACTCATGTGACTAAAAATATACATGGATCACAATCATATACATGACATACATAATTTCACGTCCAATGTCTACATTTAAAAGAACAACGCTACCATAACAAAGTTCATAACTTTTTTCACAACTCACTACTAGCGAGTTGGTGTTACCAGCCATAACAAAGTTCATAACTTTTTTCACAACTCTCTACTAGCGAGTTGGTGTTGTGAGCGGTAGAAATGTGGACTTTGTTACGGACCCACCACTCACTTTTGGCAAAAAAATTGTTAACTTTGTTGTGATATTAACATTTTTAAAAGCAAAATTAGTGATGTATGATGATGACGTATAATAATGAGTGTGAAAATCAACACCCTTTTCAATTTGGAGGAAAATTCTTTTAAGAAAAAATTGGTCTTTTCATACTCTATTCAAGATATTTAAAATTAAAAAAAAAATGAAAACGAAAATCCTTCTCTTTAAATATCTCTATCAAAACGAAAAATACAGTAGCAGTAAAAATATGTAACAAAATCAGTGCTTTTTCCGAGAACGCATGTGTAAAAAAAGCAGGGAAATTTTTTTTTTTTTTTGGTGGCTTCTAAATGTTTTAAAAACAATGATTTCACATTTCAGAACCAAAATTCAAGATGAAAAACATGTTGAACAAAAGAAAACAACGAAACAGTGAAATCTGATTAGTGATTACCTCGTCGTACATGTTCTGACTGAAGCCAAAGAGCAGAGCTTTCTGAATCTCCAAAGACTTTTTTTTTTTCCTCACACACAAACACAGAGTAGAGTGAAGGATTTTAGGCTAAGCAGTGAGAAGTGAGAATGGGGGGTTTGGTTTTTATAGAATAGTTTTTGATTCTTTTTAAGAGACTGAGAGAGCGACGCTGGTTCTGGTTCTTTTTGTCGTTTTTGATAAATCCCAAATTGTTAGTAATTTAGTTCACTCCAGCTGATTGAGTAATAAAAAATCAAGGGTCCTATGAAATATGATCCTATCCCATGGTTCTTTTCTTCTTTTAGGATAAATGGAAAAAAGTGTGGTTAAATTGATTTTAGAATCATCTTTCTCAAAAAAAAAGAAAAAAAAGAAAAAGATTTTAGAATCAGGTTATAAATATTGGGGGCATAACGAAATGGAAAAAATTGTAATTTAAAAATGAAGGTAAAACAAAATGGGGCATTCCGAGAATTGAACACAGGACCTCTCGCACCCTAAGCGAGAATCATACCACTAGACCAAATGCCCTACTATTTGATCATGTTTTTCAATCAAGCAATTTAATTTATGATTTTTCATAGTTGGAGAATTATCATATTATATTCTTCACCCATGAGCTGTTGTAATTGAAGAATTCAGAAATCAATTCAAACACCAACATAAATAAATAAATAAATCATTAAAAAGAAAAAAAAAGGTGTACGTTAAAAATCACATTTTTTTAATAATTCAAAAATAAAGAAAAATAGATTTGAAAAAATAAAAACAAAAACCAAAATTAAAAAAAAAAAGTGAGATTAGAATTTAGAAGAAAGGAAACCGAAGAGAGAGAGAGAGAGAGAGAGAGAGAGAGAAGCATTTAAGTCTTGATAAAGCTGAAAAAAGGAGAAGAAAAAAAAAGTGAAAATGTTGGGTTTAGTTGTCCTATTTTATAGTAAAAAAAAAAAAAAAAAACTTGTGTCTTTATTTTTTATATATAATTTTTATTTTAAGAATTTAATTTATTAGTGGATAAAGTAATTTGAAAATCAATATGAGAGTGATCCAATTTTTTAGGCAATATTTTAGTAAGAGTTAGAGTTGTATTTTTACCGGTTTGTTATTTAGTTTTGTCTCTATTTAAATATAGGGGTGTAGGGGCATTTTTGAACAAAAAAAAAATGAGGATCCCAAACAAGAGAAGCTCATTTGTTTTTTTTAGTAAACAATAATACTTATTAGAACATACACGAAAATAATAATAAAAGTGTTTATAATCCTAGTCTACAACTACAAAGGTTAGGCATTTTTGTAGTTGTACTCTGTTTATATAATGTATTATAAAATTGGGAAGCTCCTTAAATAGCAGTATAGATATATATGTTTCTTTCTTCTTCTTCTTCTTAAAAAAAAAAAAAAAATTTAATGTGAAATTTTGTTCTCTAAAAATTTAGTAGCAAAAATGCATAGTTGTGAAATTTTTGTGGCTTGATTTTAGTCATGATTTTCCTATGAGGAATCATAAATGTAGATTCATGTTGATTAACAAGATTCTTAATATTCATTTCGAACAAAAAAGAAAAAAAAAGAAAAGAAAAGAAGATTCTTATTATTCATTAGTTGTTTGTTTTTTAAGTAAGTCGTTATGATAGTTTGAAACTTGTCTCCAAATGAAGGCCGTGGAGTCAATAAAGTATTAACAAATTCAGTTGGAAAAAGTAAGTCGTTATGATAGTCTAAAATTTTTATATTCAACAGAAGATGTTAAAGCTCGATAATGTGTTGACGACTTTTGTTGTTTATTAGCTCCAAAAGTCAACAAATATTCACTATTTAAATTGTAAATTGATACCATCATTAAAAAAAATTTAAGAATATAAATTGAAAATGGAAAAAGAATAATTTATATGGAGAATTATACTGTACATTTTTTCAAATATGTTGCAAACCTACTTAATCTTAATCGAGAACATACAATATTGTCTTAAATGTGTTGAAAACACAAGAGCTATTTAAACCCCCCCAATTAAAGTTACGGCTCGATAGATTTTATACTAACTTGCTACAAAGTGCGGAATAGTGTAAATGCAAGCGAATGAACAAAAAAGCTACTCTAATCCATAAACTAAGCAACACAGCAGTATAATGGAATATAAAAGAGTAAGGAGGAAGGATGCAAACACAGAAAACACCAAGACGTGTTTTTGAAGAGGAAACCGAAGAACTCGGCGAAAAACCTCTCCGCCGCCCTCCAAGCGGAAGTCGATTCACAAGACAATCAGTTGGGATACATGGGCTAGCAAGAGACCCTCCAAGCCTAATCTACCTGATGCACCTAAGCCCTCCAAGCTCCTACTCCAACAAGGCTTATCGGAACCGTGTCTTGTCTAGCACCCTAGATCCCGCAACAAGCTCCATGTTGCATCTGCCATTCCAGGCTTCTTCCAATGCTACACAGCAGCACCAAAACGTCACACAGCACTCTCAAAGGGTGTGGTAAATGTTTGGGCTATCAACCTTTCAATGGTGTGGAAATGGAGAGAGAAGGGTTGAGGAGATACTACAAGCAAGTGTATAGAGAAAGCTGGGGGTGATAATCTCTAATTCTCAATGTATTTGGCTAGGGTTTTCTCTTTGAAGAATTCCTCAACATTTGTAGGTAATGAGAGTATATATAGGATAGGTACAGAAAGTATGAGTCAGTCAGTACAGGTTGGTAGAACAGGTTGCCTTGTGGGTGTCTTGCGGGAAGGACTTACCCGCGAGATACTTGCGAGACACAGCTGTCTCCACCTGGCCTGATTCTTCGCATTCCAGCATGTGTATGGCACATGATTCATTTTGTGGGAAGCTAGGTCGCGACATACCCGCGAGAATTCTTCAACCTTCAAATGCTTGAGTCTTCACACTTTCTCTCTATCACACATCCCTTACAATAAATCCCACAATAGATACATGGTATAAACGATTGATAATGATTACAATCAAATTTGGCATGAAATAAAAGCCAACAAAATATATAGTTGTAAATAACAACTTTACGGGGGGAATTGACTCAACTAAGCTAGTGTGTGTGTTCAACCCAATATTAAAATAGTGAGACTTTTATCAATTATCTTGATTTAGTTTTAAAGGTTTTTAAAATGACTCAACTTTTTCTCTTTTGCTACAACTTACAGAGGCTTTTTGCAAAATGACTCTCTCTCTCTCTCTCTCTCTCTCTCTCTCTCTCTCTCTCTCTCTCTCTCTCTCTCTCTCTCTCTCTCTCTCTCTCTCTCAAATAGTTTAATAATTACAAAAATTGGAGATTTGAACTTTAATTTCCTCGTAAAGGAAATGAGACAATACCATTGAATTACAGAACTCTATACTTTTTTAATTAAATATTAACTTCTGTAATTATATTTTTATTTAAGGTTCTTTTTTCCAAACCCAAGAATAATTGTTGACTCCCATGATATATTTTTATTTTATTTTTTAAAATATCAAATTCTATGAATGCAACAAGAGAAATAGCAAGTACATTCATTCATAATAAGTTATTAGACACTTGACTTCTTCTTCTCCACAGATTTGAATGGCAATTCATTGTAATAACTAGAGATTTCTGGTTATTGTCAAATGTAACCCTGAGATTTTTGGTTATAACGTATGTTGCTCACAAGAGTTACTCTATGTGGCTCAGCCATGCATTTTGTGCAGTTGGTCATTATATATATATATATATAAGGACAAATTATATTTAATTAAGTTTGTTAGAGCTTCCATTTATTTCTCTTTTTATTTTTTCAACTCCCATGAAGAAGATGAGAAAGAATTGAGTAATGCTAGTACCATAAAAATTGGCAAAATTTTGTGCTATAACTTGCCATATGGCGAGTTGTGATTGGTGAATGTGTGTTCCCACAACTCACTATGTGGTGAATTAAGGCACAAAATTGTGCCAATTTCAGTGGTACTAACATTACTTGAAAGAATTATACTGATTTAAAAGAATATTATGGATGTGAAACGGGTCAGTTTAAATGGTACTTTCAATCTAAACCAACATCCAACATCATCAAATTTGAAAACCATTAATTCAACTGACCCATTATTATTAAAGTAACCGAACCAAATGGGTTTGGGTTGGTAGGGTTGGTTTTTTTTTTTTGGTCACATTGATTGATTTTTTAAATAAAAAAAAATTAAAAGATAGAAAAGTCATTTTCCTTCAATATTATAATTACAAATTCTAGCTGTTGGGTTAAGATAACTTGACCCCGGTTAATTAATTCAATTACCCAAGTTGATTAATTAGGTTTAATTGCATGTAAATCATGAAGGCACCAACAAATCACCAAAAATATTAAGTGCAATAGAAAATAAATGAGACACAGTGATTTGTTGACAAATGGGGAAAACCTCGTAAGGCAAAATTTCCATTGGGTGATTTTAATGTCATTACTCCCAAGAATCCTCTAATCAACAATCAAGTGGTTATAAGTATAAGTAATCTTATCAACTACCTTGGCTTATCCCGAAATACCAACCTATAGTTGAATATTTGCTCCAATACCCAATTGGACTTGATCTTGTAATAGCATTCTTTTCAATACCAACTTACAGTTGAACCTTTCTAATTTGTGACTAACCATTTTTTACGGATCTCAGTACGTGACTAACATCAATAACTTGAACA
This sequence comes from Quercus variabilis, assembly GCA_030445155.1. NCBI lineage: Eukaryota > Viridiplantae > Streptophyta > Magnoliopsida > Fagales > Fagaceae > Quercus > Quercus variabilis. The sequence continues at coordinate 16,024,808 of CP129445.1, read as the reverse complement.
GATGTTGTTGGCTGCAAAGTTTTTCACTTTATCAACAATGAAGATCAGGAAGCACTTGGTTATAAAATCCTATGATGCATAAACACAGTAGCTTCTCACAGAGAAAATAAGTCTCTTAGTCTCTGTATCTGTGTGTGACAGCTCTTAAAATAATTTTTATATACGTCTAGGGCCGAATTTCTGATCTGGAAATTCTAAAATCATAATTCTCGATAGATTGAGCCGCTGTCGAGCTATCTATCAAGTCTCACATTAAGTCTTGATAGCAAGCTTTTGTCGAGACTCAATGATTCTTCACTTGTTTCTTAGACCAATCTTTATGTCTTTAATACTTGACTTGAACAATATGTTTTTTGAAATACTAAACCCATCTTAGATCTACCAAATTACAAGTAAAGTGCATTTTGTCAATGGATTAGCTAATTACAATAAAATATGACCCTAACACTAGCATAATTGAAAATTACAATAATAAGTAGAACGCAAACATTGATCACTCCGTCCCTCCAAATATTAGTTCTTCTTTCATCATTGCTTTATTTATGTAGATTTGTGAGACTTTCAAAAAAAAAAAAAAAACAAAAAAAAAAACTCAAAATATTAACTACAAAAAACGGGGTCTATATTAGAAATAAATTAAATGATATAATCATGAGACAACAAACAAAAATCAACACGTAATTCAAGTAAATATGAAAGCCAAAAAATATCTATAAAGGATTTTTATATTTATATTTTTATCCCTTTTATCAAACACACAAGAAAAGAAAACAAGAATAATTTCTTTCTTCCAGCTTTACTATTCTTCCTATATTTTTCATACCCTTACTCTTCCAACTCCCCTACCAAATAAAACCTTTGTGTTAGAGAGAGTAGTGTTAAGAAACATAAGTTATCCATTAAGCATATACCTACTGAGTTAATTAATGACCACAAATCCTATGGTTAAAGGATTGTAAATTAGTAAAAAGATCACGTGAAGAATAAGACTTGTTAGCTTATATAATATGGGGGTTAATTTTCTCTAGTCATTCTAGTTTTTGTAACATATATGTAATTATTCAATAGAAAATAAACAGAATGATGTTTATTTTGTTCACACAAGGTATATGTATAGATTTTTTATTTTTTTTATTTTTATTTATTTTTTTTTTTTGAGAAAACATGTATAGAGTTTATTTCATCCATTAATTGGGATGTATAAATGAAAATCTGAATGGCTTATTGACCGGAAGTTCATTACTACAAATTGATATTTGTACTAACTTAAAGAGTAAAATGCATTGTAATTCACGGAATGAAGTACTTGTTAGTTGCTATATATATATATATATATATATTAATGGTATTATGGTCATGATTCATGTAATGGGCTCTTTATTTTTATTTCTTTTAGATAAATAATGGGCTCTTTATTTTTATTTTTTTTAGAGAAATAATGTGCTCTTTATTTGAGTGGAAGTATTTCAAATCTAAATGTGAGACGGTAGTATAATAATGTCCATATACCATATATGACTCAATTAATAAGATATTTAAATGTTAAGTGAGCCAAGTGGAGAATATAAAATAAATTTATATTAGAATATCTAATGTTTTCCATGCATAATTTATCTCAATGATTAATTATTATATGTCTATTAAATATTGATATTAGTTATAAATAAAGATTAAATATATTACGGTAGGTTCTAAAGACTTAGGATTTGATGTATTTAGAACTCTAATGTGTAATGTTGGCAAACCATGATCAAAATACTATGTTTAGTTTTGTTTAGGTTTGCTCAAAGTTGTGTAATTCATCTAAAGCTGGAATCGAGAGGCTGCAAATGCATTAGTGCATTTCGGCCTGGCTCGATCAATCGAAGGATAGACTCGATCGATCGAAAGTCAGCCAGAATCTTTTTCCTGTAGAATTTCCAACTCAGCCTAAGCCCATTAAAGATAAGGGTTTCAGATCTGATTCTCCTAGTATATAAAGAAAACCCTAGCCACGTTTTGGAGTGCATTCCTTGTTGCTCATATTCTGCGGTTTGTGTGAATCTCTTGTGAGATCCTTGAGTAGCTTTCCTTCACATAAATTTAGGGTTTTCAAGGTAGAGATATTATCAACACCTTAATGATCAACTCAGTTGCTGCCATTGGACCTTAAAGAAACACAAGCGGGAGTGCTTGTATCTTGTGGAGAATCCAAGAAAGAAGGAGTCCGTAGATTCAGAGCTTGCACGTAGTTGTGTCAGTAAGTTCTACTAGTGGGTAGCATTAGGAAGTCGAGTGTAGGTGCTTGTAAGTCCTTTTGTATGAACTTCGATTCTTTCATATAGTGGATTCAAGTTTACTTTGAGGATAGCTAGGTTAAATCTTCCCTAGGTTTTTACCGGTTTGGTTTTCGTGGGTGATCATATCATTGTATTCTTTATATTTTTGTTACTTTATATCTTGATATGATTATTTGATTGTGTTAACCTAGATTTGCATAATTTGACTAAGTTAATCACTTGGCTAATAAACTATGTTAATTCAATTTTTGTGTTTTAAGGGGTCTAAAAACCTAACAAGTGGTATCAGAGCGGGTAGCTCTTCTGTCTGTAGATCCTTTGATCTAAGAACTGATCCTTGACTCCTGTTATCAAGGATAATTTGAAATGTCTTTTTGCTCATGTTTGTGATGATTTAAATAAAAAGGACACTGTTGTTTTTGTTGATTTTATTGATGTCTGTGAAACTCTTCGTAAGAAATTATCTAATATTTTGAAAATTTCTAAGAAATTTAAAGAAGATTTAAAATTGGCTAATCTTGAAAAAGAGGATTTGATTGTGAGATCAAATGAGTCTAATAAAAAGAATGAATTTTTGAGAAATCAAATTTCCTCTCAAGATAAGAAGATGAAACGCTTGGAACAAGAGTTAGTTGAATCTAAAACTAAAATTGAAAATTTGACTTGTACCAAGCCTGCTGTTGATAACAGAACTGTTTTTGTTTCTCTTAAGCCTAAAACTGAGAAAGATTATATCCCTCATTTCAAGAGGAATAATAAAGAAAAGACTTATTTTGTTAGGTTAGACAAAGGAAAAAGTTCTAATGTAGACGTTGAAGTTTCTAAAGTTATGTCTAAACATACTGTTACAAAGCATAATAAATTTGTTTTTGTGCCTCCCTGTCACCTTTGTGGTGTTGTTGGTCATATTAGACCAAATTGTTCTTTGTTGAGGCAAAAATCAAAATCTGAGACTAGATTTGTTGTTAGGAATACTGATGTTCCTAAATTTGTTCATGTCTACCACTTTTGTGGTGTCCATGGTCACATTCGTCCTAATTGTCATAAATTGAAATTTAAACATTCTATGTTTCAATCTAAGATATGTGATGATATGTTTCCTGCCATAAGTCCATATAAATTGTTTCATATTCTTATGAAAAATTTGAGCTTGTTGGCTTGTGAAAGGAATTTGCAGGATTTCAATATTTTTCAGAAGATTGGTGTAATCCCTCAAATACACTCTGTTTCACATGGATTTTTACCTACAAAGCTAAAGATTCGTGCTAGATGGGTGAGAAAAGATTCTCCAAGGTGAGTGTTGCTAACTTGTCCTTGATGTAATTTTTTCAATTAATTGTGGACATGTTTTATTTTTTTTTTGGTCGTGTTTTTTTAAGTTGTTTTTTATTAAAAAAGAATCCAAAAACATTGAAAAATTTCAAAAAGACAAAAATATTTTATTTTGTGTCTAGTTTTTCTTTTTGAGGATTACATGAATTATGATATCTCTCTCTTGATTTAGAACATGCTTGACATTGTGGAGAAACTTGAATAGTATGTGTTATATAAGTGCTAAGCTATTTCTGATTTTGGGTGAGTATGTACTGATTTGTACATATACTCAAGGGTAAATTAAGAAATAGATATTTCTTATTTGTGTACCCTCTATAGCTTAGTTAAGCACTGTCATGCATTGCATTTGCATTGTTCATTTAGCATAATATGTGCCTTTTTGTTTTTGGTCATATAGTTTTTAAAACTAAAAAGATTTTTGTGTTTTGTATTTCACATCTTGGATTTATAATCAAGGAGTGGCCATATTATCTTTACATAACAAGTTTATGTACCTTGTTTAGTTTTGATGAGTTTATTTATTGCACATGACTAGTTAAAGCTTTGTAGTGCATGTTGTGTGAGAAAGATGTTTATGGTGTTTATCACGTTGTCTTAATCTTGAAGTCACATGTTATTTGACTGTCGGACTTGATCCTTTTGAGAAATGCATAAATAACCATTTCACCATTGTTCACTAGCCAATCATGAACATCTTAGTGCGTATTTTAAGATTCTATGCTAAAAAAAGTGTAGCACATGCACAAAAAGAACATAAGGTGAAATCTCGGTTTAATTGCTTAATGCTTAAAATTGATGTCTACTATTAGGCTCGATGCCAAATCACATAATTAAAATTGGTGTGTATATTATGAGGCAAAATTCAAGAAACTTACATGATTGCAAGCTTATGTTCTAGGAGATGTGGGAGTTATATGATGTAACTCTTTAGGTGATAGCCTCTTTTGAATTCTATGTGATGAATTTTGTAAACTTTGTGATTGATTACTATTCACATATTACCTCACATGTATCTCAAGCTTTTGCTAGTGGCACACACTACACAAGTTACTCTTTGTTAAACTTGGTACATTTTATTGTGTGTGATTTTATTGTGGCCATCCAAGATTAAATATTCCTTGATCTTAATGCAAAATGTGTTTAATATTTGAGAAATTGGAAATTCTAGAGCTTGAATGTATCCGAATTGGGGATTTGTTCAAATTGGGTTCAATTGATGCAATTGGCTTGTTGAATTGATGTAATTGATCATTATATTATGTATTCTAGCTTGTGTGTATGATCAATTAGTCAAATTTTTTCAAAATCTTAACAAGTGGTTTTCAATTTTGGAGTTCTTATTAGAAACTCTGTGCTCAAACCAATTTTATGAATTTGAACTTATATTGAACTTAGTTTCACTGCATTAGAGCATGCATCATGACATATTTTTTTCATGCATCATTTGTGTTTAGGATTCACATGCATAGCATTGTTTCTGTATCCATCTTGCAGCTTTGCAGTCATATCTCTCATTGTTTTTACACATAACATGCATACACTTTGCTACATTCGGTACTCAACTTGATCAAACAATTGATTGATTAATTTTTGAGTTATGTACTTTCTAGTATATGCCTTTTCTATGTGTGAACTGTAGAAAATATTTTGCTTAAGAGATATGATGAATAATCAATGTGCAAATATTTTCTCTATTCATGCAACTGTTTATGGGTCACATAGTGCCATGTTTGCATTTTATTGAAAGAGAGAATATTTTTTCTTCATGTGTATCCTCAACTTAGTTTGTTTTTAAAACTTGGTTCGTGTCTTTTTATTTATTCCCCCCCCCCCCCTATTTTTCCCCAAAACTGTTTATCCCAACACTTGTTTTGTGTTTCCTATTTTTATAGGGGGAGAAACTTGTTTTTAACTTTTGTTGTTCCTAGAGGGAGTTGTCTCTATTGTCTATAGAGTTGATTTGTTTTGTGTTCCCTTTCCTTGATTGTCTATTTTCTCTTGACCTTTGTTATTCTTTGTTTGAGTTATATTTGTCAATTTGTGACAAAAAGGGGGAGATTTATTTGAAATTTGGGAATGTGTGTGGAAAATACAAGAATGTTATGTTTTGGGGGAGTTAACATTGTTTTTTATGTATCTAACTTAGGGGGAGAGTTAGTTTACATATTTTTTGATTTACTGTTTTTTTGTTACACATGCGTTTATGCGTTTGTTAAGTATTTTAGGAAATACAGGTTGATTCAATTGTGCTGCTATTTACACTTGCAACTGATGGATAGTAGTTTGGATTGAATTTGTGTAATGAGCATTATTTTTGTAAAGGGCTTTTATTTGTAAACTTTGAGCTTTTAATTTGTGTTTTGTCACGGATTGCCAAAAGGAGAGTTTGTTAGGTTCTAAAGACTTAGGATTTGATGTATTTAGAACTCTAATGTGTAATGTTAGCAAACCATGATCAAAACAATATGTTTAGTCTTGTTTAGGCTTGCTCAAAGTTGTATCATTTATGTAAAGTTGGAATTGAGAGGCTGTAGATGCATTAGTGCATTTTGGCTTGGCTTGATCGATCGAAGGATAGATTTGATTGATCGAAAGTCGGCCAAAATGTTTTTTCTGCAGAATTTCCAACTCAGCCTAAGCCCATTAAGGATTAGGGTTTCAGATCTAATTCTCCTAGTATATAAAGAAAACCCTAGCCATGTTTTGGAGTGCAGTCCTTGTTGCTCATATTTTGCGGTTTGTGTGAATCTCTTGTGAGATCCTTGATGAGCTTTCCTTCACAAAAATTTAGGGTTTTCAAGGTAGAGATATTATCAACACCTTGATGATCAACTCAGTTGCTGCCATTAGAGCTTAAAGTAACAGAAGTGGGAGTGCATATATCTTGTGGAGAATCCAAGAAAAAAAGAGTCTGTGGATTCGGAGTTTGCACGTGGTCGTGTCAGTAAGTTCTGCTGGTGGGTAGTATTAGGAAGTCGAGCGTGGGTGCTTGTAAGTCCTTTTGTATGAATTTTGATTCTTTCATTTAGTGGATTCAAGTTTACCTTGAGGATAGCTAGGTTAAATCTTCTCCAGGTTTTTTACTGGTTTGGTTTTCCTAGGTGATCATATCATTGTGTTCTTTATATTTCCGCTGCTTTATATCTTGATATGATTATTTGATTGTGTTAATCTAGATTTGTATAATTTGACTAAGTTAATCACTTGGCTAATAAACTAGGTTAATTCAATTGTTGTGTTTTAAGGGGTCTAAAAACCTAACAAGTGGTATCAGAGCGGGTAGCTCTTCTGTCTGTAGATCCTTTGATCTAAGAGCTGATCCTTGACCTCTGTGATCATGGATAATTTGAAGTGTCTTTCTACTCATGCTTATGATGATTTGAATAAAAAGGACGCTGTTATTTCTGTTGATTTTATTGATGTCTGTGAAACTCTTCGTAAGAAATTATCTAAATCTATGAAAATCTCTAAGAAATTTAAAGAAGATTTAAAATTGGCTAATTTTGAAAAAAATGATTTGATTGTGAGATTAGATGAGTCTAATAAAAAGAATGAATTTTTGAGAAATCAAATTTCCTCTCAAGATAAGAAGATGAAAAGCTTGGAACAAGAGTTAGTTGAATCTAAAGCTAAAATTAAAAATTTAACTAGTACCAAGCCTGTTGTTGATAACAAAAGTGTTTTTGTTTCTCTTAAGCCTAAAACTGAGAAAGTTTATATACCTCCTTTCAGGAGGAATAATAAAGAAAAGACTTATTTTGTTAGATAAAGGAAAAAGTTTTGATGTAGATGCTGAAGTTTCTAAACCTATGTCTAAACATACTGTTAGAGAGCATAATAAATTTGTTTTTGTGCCTACCAGTCACCTTTGTAGTGTTGTTGGTCATATTAGACCAAATTGTTTTTTTGTTGAGGCAAAAATCGAAATCTGAGACTAGATTTGTTATTAGGAATACTGATGTTCTTAAATTTGTTCATGTCTGCCACTTTTGTGGTGTCCATGGTCACATTCGTCCTAATTGTCATAAATTGAAATTTAAGCATTCTGTGTTTCAATCTAGGATATGTGATGATATGTCTCCTGCCATAAGTCCATATAAATTGTTTCATATTCTTTTGAAAAATTTGAGCTTGTTGGCTTGTGAAAGGAATTTGTAGGATTTCAGCCTTTCTTAGAAGATTGGTGTAATCCCTCAAATACACTCTGTTTCACATGGATTTTTATCTACAAAGCTAAAGACTTGTGCTAGATGGGTGAGAAAAGATTCTACAGGGTGAGTGTTGCTAACTTGTCCTTGATGTAATTTTTTCAATTAATTGTGGACATGTTTTATTTCTGTTTTTGGTCGTGTTTTTTTAGGTTGTTTTTTATTAAAAAAAAAAAATCCAAAAACATTGAAAATTTTCAAAAAGACAAAAATATTTTATTTTGTGTCTAGTTTTTCTTTTTGAGGATTACATGAATTATGATATCTCTCTCTTAATTTAGAACATGCTTGACATTGTGGAAAAACTTGAATAGTATGTGTTATATAAGTGCTAAGCTATTTTTGATTTTGGGTGAGTATGTACTAATTTGTACATGTACTCAAGGGTTAATTAAGAAATTGATATTTCTTATTTGTGTACCTCTATAGCTTAGTTAAGCACTGTCATGCATTGCATTTGCATTGTTCATTTAGCATAATATGTGCCTTTTTGTTTTTGGTCATATAGTTTTTAAAACTAAAAAAGATTTTTGTGTTTTGTATTTCACATTTTGTATTTATAATCAAGGATTGGCCATATTATCTTTACATAACAAGTTTATGTATATTGTTTAGCTTTGATGAGTTTATTTATTGCACTTGATTAGTTGAAACTTTGTAGTGCATGTTGTGTGGGAAAGATGTTTATGGTTTTTATCACGTTGTCTTAATCTTGAAGTCACATGTTATTTGACTGTCGGATTTGATCCTTTTGAGAAAGGGATAAATAACCATTTCACCACTGTTTACTAGCCAATCATGAACACCTTAGTGCATATCTTAAGGTTTTGTGCTCGAGAAAGTGTAGCACATGCATAAAAAGAGCATAAGGTGAAGTCTTGGTTTAATTGCTTAATGCTTAAAATTGGTGTATACTATTAGGCTTGATGCCAAATCACATAATTAAAATTAGTGTGTATATGATGAGGCAAAATTCAAGAAACTTACATGATTGCAAACTTATGTCCTAGGAGATGTGGGAGTTATATGATGTAATTCTTTAGGTGATAGCCTCTTTTAAATTCTATGTGATGAATTTTGTAGACTTTGTGACTGATTGCTATTCACATATCACCTCACACGTATCTCAAGTTTTTGCTAGTTGCACACACTACACAAGTTACTCTTTGTTAAACTTGGTACATTTTATTGTGTGATTTTGTTGTGGCCATTCAAGATTAAATATTCCTTGATCTTAATGCAAAATGTGTTTAATATTTGTGAAATTGGAAATTCTTGAGCTTGAATGTATCCGAATTGGGGATTTGTTCAAATTGGGTTCAATTGATGCAATTGGCTTATTGAATTGATGTAATTGATCATTATATTCTGTATTCTAGCTTGTGTGATGATCAATTAGTCGAATTTTTCCAAAATCTTAACAAGTGGTATTCAATTTTGGGGTTTTTATTAGAAACTCTGTGCTCAAGCCAATTTTGTGAATTTGAACTTATATTGAACTTAGTTTCACTGCATTAAATCATGCATCATGTTGTATTTTTTTCATGCATCATTTGTGTTTAGGATTCACATGCATTGCATTGTTTTTGTATCCATCTTGCAGCTTTGCAGTCATATCTCTCATTGTTTTCATACATAACATGCATACACTTTGCTACATTGGGTACTCAACTTAATTAAACAATTGATTGATTAATTTTTGAGCTATGTACTTTCTAGTATATGCCTTTTTTTGTGTGAAATGTAGAAAATATTTTTCTTAAGAGATATAATGGATAATCAATGTGCAAATATTTTCTCTACTCATGTAACTGTTTATGGGTCACATAGTGCCATGTTTGCATTTTACTGAAAGAGAGAATATTTTTTCGTCATGTTTATCCTCAACTTAGTTTTTTTTTTTTGTTTTTTAAAACTTGGTTTGTGTCTTTTTATTTGTTCCCCCCCCCCCCCCCTTTTTTCCCCAAAACTGTTTATCCCAACACTTGTTTTGTGTTTCCTATTTTTATAGGGGGAGAAACTTGTTTTTAACTTTTGTTGTTCCTAGGGGGAGTTGTCTCTATTTTCTATAGAGTTGATTTGTTTTGTGTTCCCTTCCCTTGATTATCTATTTTCTCTTGAGCTTTGTTACTCTTTGTTTGAGTTATATTTGTCAATTTGTGAAAAGGGGGAGATTTATTTGAAATGTGGGAATATGTGTGAAAAATACAAGAATGTTATGTTTAGGAGGAGTTAACATTGTTTTTTTATGTATCTAACTTAATGGGAGAGTTAGTTTACATATTTTTTGATTTACTGTTTTTCTGTCACATATGCGTTTATGCGTTTGTTGAGTATTTCAGGAAATACAGATTGATTTAATTGAGTTGCTGTCTACACTTGCAACTGATGGATAGTAGTTAGGATTGAATTTGTGTTATGAGCATTATTTTTGTAAAAGGCTTTTATTTGTAAACTTTAGGTTTTTAATTTGTGTTTTGTCACGGATTGCCAAAGGGGGAGTTTGTTAGGTTCTAAAGACTTAGGATTTGATGTATTTAGAACTCTAATGTGTAATGTTGGCAAAATAATCAAAACAATATGTTTAGTCTTATTTAGGCTTGCTCAAAGTTGTGTAATTAATGTAAAGTTGGAATCGAGAGGTTGCAGATGCATTAGTGCATTTCGGCTTGACTCGATCGATCGAAGGATAGACTTGATCGATTGAAAGTCAGCCAGGATGTTTTTTCTGCAGAATTTCCAACTCAGCCTAAGCCCCTTAAGGATTAGGATTTCAGATCTAATTCTCCTAGTATATAAAGAAAACTCTAGCTACGTTTTAGAGTGCAGTCCTTGTTGCTCATATTTTGTGGTTTGTGTGAATCTCTTGTGAGATCTTTGAGAAGTTTTTCTTCACATAAACTTAGGGTTTTCAAGGTAGAGTTATTATCAACGCCTTGATGATTAACTCAGTTGCTGCCATTGGAGCTTAAAGAAACATAAGCGGGAGTGCTTGTATCTTGTGGAGAATCCAAGAAGGAAGGAGTTCGTGGATTCGGAGTTTGCACGTGGTCGTGTCAGTAAGTTCTACTGGCGGGTAGCTTTAGGAAGTCGAGCGTAGGTGCTTTTAAGTCCTTTTGTATGAACTTCGATTCTTTCATATAGTAGATTCAAGTTTATCTTAAGGATAGCTAAGTTAAATCCTCCTCAGGTTTTTTACCGGTTTGGTTTTCCTGGGTGATCATATCATTATGTTCTTTATATTTCCACTGCTTTATATCTTGATATGATTATTTGATTGTGTTAACCTAAATTTGCATAATTTGACTAAGTTAATCACTTGGCTAATAAACTAGGTTAATTCAATTGTTGTGTTTTAAGGAGTCTAAAAACCTAACATATTAATTACGAAAAGTTTAATAATGAAACATTATTTAATAAATAAGATTAATTATTTAGTACTTTTGGAGTATAGCAACTCGATATTCATGATGGGATTCAAGGAAAAATAAAATTACGTTATTATATTCAGGAAGTATTGATTATTTTCCAATAAACAGTGACATAAAAGGGAACATGTATCTCCAGGAAAGGGTTTATCAAGATATATTGGTTATAAGTTAGATGAATTCTCTCTAAAGAAGGCAGTGGTTTTCTTTCTACAATACTTGAACAATCATAACTAGAGATATCTCTTCATCATTCTACTGCATATATTTCCTTACGTGCATCTTGGTGTTCAATATGATTATGATCGCAACTTTTAATTTATTGTGTAGTGGTAGCCGTACTTAGCTCCTAAGACTAGTTCCTCAAAAAAAAAAAAAAAAAAGAAAAAAAAAAAAAAGAGCTCCTAAGACTATATACGGAGAAGAAGACCCTATAGAAAATTAACCTGAAATTCCCAACCTGTGAGAGACAAAAAAAAAAAAAAAAAAAAAAAAAAAGAAGAAGAAGAAGAAGAAGAGAAAACACACGCCAAAGAAAAACAATCACGCGCACAAATAGTATTTACATGGTTCGGCAATTTGCCTACGTCCACGGAGTTGTAGGGATTTCACTATTATTAGGGAAAAATACAAAGTGTGGTAGTACAATTTTTCTCTCACTCAAAACTACAACAGCCAAACCTTAATCACTAAAACAACGTTTTCTACATTCTGCAGACAAGATTTACAATGGGCTACAAAACGAGCTAAAATTTTTTCCTGGAAGTGTTGTCCTTGGAGTCCCAGGAGGCATAGTCCCATTAAAAACCACGTAACATTATTTTGGGTTGGATCATCATCCGGATCAAACACAACTAGGCTCCACAAAGCCAACAGACCCTAACTTGTGCTTGTAAATCACACTATCTACTATGCCTTTGTTTATGCCGCCCAGATGACCAAAAATCGAGAAGTCAGAACCCTTTCTTCATGGCATTACACTAATTTGGGGACTTCGTGTTTTCATGTAAGCCAAGAAACCAATCACAGCCCCTCACTTCCTGCCAAAGCAATCTCCAAAATAAGGCAACAAAGTATGATAACTGTGCTTATATAAATTCCTCCATTGACTGGTCTCGGTATTGCGTCTTTCTGTAGTGTCTAACGATTAATATATATCATCTTGTAAACAAACATTAAACAAGTACTAGATGTTTTTTTCTCATCTAATTCTCATTACTTATCAACGAAGCCCTACTAATTACTTACGGACATAAATTAAGTTTTACTGAATTATAAAGATACCAGTTCCAGATGGACATGGGTTCATGCTAATTGTAGATTTCATCAGAATTAACATTGACCAAACATAATGTCTATGGTTTATCAATATATATTTATAGTTTTTAATTATCCACTGATTATGTGACTTATTGGTTTTATAATTACAAAAAACTTTAAGTTCTTGTGATTTGAGTATACAATTAAGAATGAAGTCTTTAAAGTTTTGATTTTTCCAACTAAGTCTTTTTTTTTGGATAAATTACAAATTACACCCCTGAAGTTTGAGATTGATTGGATTTTAAACCCCAAAGTTTTAGAAACTTGATTTTACATCATGAAGTTTGGTTTTGTTAGCAATTCACTCTCACATGGTTAGTTTTTGCTGTTAAGTGACACATCACCATACTGATGTATTTTAATTTTGCCAAATCAACCTCAAAACTATGTCATTTCAGTGATGGCTAAGTAAAGAGTTGGCACAATCAAAATTACATTGTTTTAGGCCTGAACTTAAAACACAAACCTCTAGCTTAAACGACACCCAAACTCTAAAATAAAAAATAGAAACCATGAATCCCACAATATGTTCAAAAGCTCTCTAACCCAAACCCCACGAGACCTTCCTAACCTAAACCCCTTGGCTCGCCTCATGAACCCAGGCGATGGTGGTGATGGCCACAACAATGGTAAAACCATCAGTTCTCCTTCATTTCTTTCCAGCCCTCCTTCTCCCTTTTTATTAAGGTTATTTTTGCCGAATTTGTAGTTGTTTGGTTGTTGAATAAAGGTGGTGCGAGTGGGTTTAGTGTCTGAAGGTGGGTTTCTCTATTGATTGGTTTAGTGGGGCTTGTTGATTGAAGGTGGTGTGAGTGGATTTGGTACTTGAAGGTGGCTTCTGTTGGAGATTATAGTTGGTGGGCTTTACTGTGATTGGGTTTGGTTCTTGAAGAGGGATGCAATAGGCCTAGGTTTTCAGTCAAAAAGGGTGGGGTTTGTGATTTTTGATGCTAAAATTGTTTGCAGTGATTGGTGGTGTTTGCAGCGGTTTGTGAGTTCTTAGGGTTATTGTTGCTAGATTTGTACTTGCTGGCTGCTGTTGGGTTCATGAGTTGAGTTGAGTTGAGTCGTCGCCTGGGTTTATGGTTTCTATTTTTGATTTTAGAGTTTAGGTGTCGTTTAAGCTAGAGGTTTATGTTTTAAGTTTAGGCCTGAAATGACATAGTTTTGGTTATGCCAGCTCTTCACTTGGCCATCAATGAAACGACGTAATTTTTGGGTTGATTTGCCAAAAATAAAACATATTAGTATGATGATGTGTCACTTAACAACAAAAACTAATTGTGAGAAGTGAATTGCTAACGGAACCAAAATTCAGTGTGTAAAATCAAGTTTTTGAAATTTTGGAGTGTAAAATCCAATCATCCAAAAATTTCGAGGTGTAATTTGCAATTTATCATTTCTTTTTTAATTTGTCAATATTATCTTATTGGAATATGATGTCCAAAATTTAGTGAATTTATTTTTGAGTCATGTGATATCCATATGGAAGATTAACTTAAAAATATTTTTTATAACATATTTTTGGACAATTTATATTTTATCATCTTGATGGGTCTAGTTAGTGTATTGGAGCATTGAACCTAAGTCATGGTTTTTATTTTATCTTCTAATTGTTTTGGGGTTGAAGCTCTAAAAGAGAAAAGTTCATATCCCTATATATCTTTCCAAGAGAATGATTAAACCCAAAAAAGTACTCAAATATAAAAACTAAAAATATTTTAACTTGCTTATGTTTAATGGGATTTTTTTTCTTAAAAAAAATTAAAAGAAAGTATGTCGCATCATTGTGACCATTGAATTCCAATTAATCTTTGTTGACATATAAATACTGATGAAAGGCTTAGAAAAGACATCTAATTGAATGGTTATCTAAATTACATGGACCGAAAGTACATTGCAAGTACTTGGAGTTTATTAGTTAGAAATTTCCTTTCTCTTTTAGGTCCAATGACGGACAAAATTGGGAAATGCCCCGTTTGAGCAAAAAAACCAGCATTATGCCCTCTTTTTCAAACTAAATAGGGAAATATCCCTCTTTTGAAAATCGAGTTTTTCAAAATTAATTTAGGCCCTATAGCGGCTTTTTTTAAAAACTTATAGTGACGTTTTTAGGACATATAGTGGCATTTTTTAACTCGATTTTTATGAAATCGAGTTATAGGTAAAAAGAATTAAAAAAATTGCCTATAACTTGATTTTATGGAAGTTGAGTTACAAAACGTCACTATAGGTCCTGAAAATGTCACTATAGGTCCTTAAAAACGCTGCTATAGGGCTCCAGAATTTTTTTTTTTTATAACTCGATTTTGAGAAAATCGAGTTACAAAAGAGGGGCATTTCCCTATTTAGTTTGGAAAAGATGGCATAATGCTGATTTTTTTGCTCAAACGGGGCATTTCCCAATTTTGTCCGTCAAATGACTCAAAACTTATTTATATATACGTTAAAAAAACTCATTTATGTAAAAAAACAGTACAGTTAATCGTTTAGTCCTCTCTCTCTCTCTCTCTCTCTCTCTCTCTCTATTTTATATCATTTATCCTGAAAGCAATTAAAGAATAGCATCATGCATGGATTGCCGACTAGACTTTTCGCAAGTCCATTACATATGTAAAGTTAGTGCCTATTTAAATGCCGAAAGGAAGGGCTTTAAGAATGCTACTAGGATTTCTTTAGAGTATTTTTTTTTTCTAAGATGAGATTCCCAATTTCTTTAGAGTAGAGTTTCCATTTTCTTTTTCCCAAATGCAGCTATCTAGTTTAAACGTGATTATCACTATATTGGTAATTAGCGCGCCACACATGTTACACAATTTCATAAACTCAAAAATCCAAACAAGATTCCTACGGTCATATACACAAGGCCTACATACAAGAAAGAATTGATTGGAGTAGGAACGAAGAAGAAAGCTTACATTGTTATCCAAAATAATGGCATGCATACATGATTGAGGATATTCTTAATTTTAACAAAAAAAACCCAATACTTTGGCATTATTAGACTTAGTTATTTCACAAAATAATTATCCTAATATAAGATCGAAAACCCAATGCGGAAGCTAGGGATTCAAGAACATTTATAGTAGCATGATCTTATTTAAAATGTAAGTACCGAGTTTGGAGTTTTTATCTACCCTACAAAGACTACATTTCTAACTCGAAAACGCTAGGAATCAGTTTTGACGTACAAATTGATCAAGACTTAATTAGAGGTTGACTTCTTAATTTTTGATGGGGCATGTGACAGCCAATTGGAATTAAAGTAAAGAGCACTCCACGTAAAAAAGCAAGCGTGAAGTGAAGCCCATGCTAAATCTCAGGCTTACACAAGCTAACCAATTAATCCACCTTTCAAAATCAATATAAAAGGAGGAGTATAGGGAACCTATATCCACAGTCATTTGAACAATATTCTTTCATTTCATCATCAAATGGCTCAATCTATAGCATGCCTGACTGTGTGTTTTCTCCTCCTCTTCACAGTGATGGTGGCAGAGGCAGGACCACCAAAACAGAAGAAAGTGAAATGCAAAGACAAAAAGTACCCTACTTGTTACCATGTAGACAAATATTGTCCTACAACTTGCCCTCGCACTTGTGTGGTGGATTGTGTTTCATGCCAACCTGTTTGTACAGCATCACCATCACCACCACCGCCCCCACCAAAGCCAAAGAAGCAATCACCTCCTCCACCTCCTAGAACTTATCCTTCACCCTCTCCTCCCCCTCCCACACCTACTATTTATTCTTCACCCCCTCCACCACCTCCACCGCCACCTTCTACCATTCATTCTTCACCACCTCCACCACCTCCTACAACTATTTATCCCTCACCCCCTCCACCTCCATTGAAAACACCCACTCCCCCTTCTTCACATCCCCCTCCACCTCCGCCAGCTTCGAGTTCCAATGTAAAGAAAGTTAGATGCATGAATAAGAATTACCCTCACTGCTATGCCATGGAGCATAGTTGTCCTAGTGGTTGCCCTGAGCAATGTGAGGTTGATTGCGTCACCTGCAGTCCCGTTTGCAGTAAGTTTGTCCTTACACTTTTGCTCTTTATATAGAACTTAAATTAATGAGTAACGATACATATGATTCAATCTCAAAGTCTTTTTCCGCTTTTGAATAAGTGATTTTTTATAATTATTCGTTTAGGAATAGGGTCTGTTTGGATTGATGGAGGAAAGAGGGAGAGTGGAGAGGAGTAGAGAAGAGTTAGTTGAAAATAGACTAATTTTGAGTCAAATTTACTCTACTCCCCCTCCTTCCTCCTCAATCCAAACCAGCCAATAGCGTCTTATCTTTGCGTAGTTCAACACTATATATTACTCTAAAATTGAATTTATATATATATATATATATATATATATATATATTAAAATAATTATGTCTAAAAATATGGATTTTTAAAAACTTATTATATAGGAAGTTATTGTAAACTCAAAAACCTCTTTTTTATTTTATTTTATTTTATGTTATCATTATTTTTATTTTTAAATTATAGATATAATGATGGTAGATATATTATAAATTTTATTATATAAATATGATAAATTTATGTACTACTGATATCATAAAAAGTAATTTAGACAATTATTTGTTATATTATTGAGATGATTTTAATCATATTTATTATCACAATTTGTAAATTTTTGTATTCAAATTGATTGCAACTTTAATACATTATTTTTTGAGTTGAATTGGCATTCATGCAGTGATTGGTGTGATTTTTATCATTTCACCTGGATTCTATAATGGCCTATGCGTATATACTAGGTGTGCATATATGCTATGAGTCTATGTGTTGAAAATATGTCATATGAGGTGAGTAAATTTATGATAACAATTGCTCATGCAAATTTGATCAGATTGCAACCGACCCGGTGCTGTGTGCCAAGATCCACGATTCGTTGGTGGAGATGGAATCACCTTTTACTTCCATGGCAAGAAGGGCCAAGACTTCTGCATAGTTTCTGATTCCAACCTCCATATCAACGCTCACTTCATTGGAAAAAGAAACCAAAACATGAAGAGGGACTTCACTTGGGTCCAGTCTCTAGGAATCCTCTTTGACACCCACAATCTCTTCATTGGCGCAAAGAATACATCAATTTGGGACGACTCCAATGACCGCCTTTCCCTAGGTTTCAATGGTGAACCCATACACTTGCTTGATGGTGAAGGCACCAAATGGGAGTCCATGACATCACCAAGTGTTACAATCACAAGGCTTCGTGACACTAACTCAGTAGATGTTGAGGTTGAAGGGAATTTCAAGATAAAAGCAACGGTAGTGCCTATAACTGAGAAAGATTCACGTGTTCATAATTATGGGATTACACAAGAGGATTGCTTTGCTCATCTGGACTTGAGCTTCAAATTTTATGCATTGAGCGGCCAAGTTAATGGTGTTTTGGGCCAAACTTATGCGAGCAACTATGTGAGTAAGGTGAAGATGGGAGTGGTCATGCCTGTTTTGGGTGGTGACAAAGAATTCTCATCCTCAAGCCTCTTCGCCACTGATTGTGCTGTAGCAAGATTTACTGGTCAGTTCACGGAAGGTAATTCTTTGGAAAATTTGGAGTTTGGAAATGTAAATTGCTCTAGCGGGATGGACGGCCGTGGAGTAGTTTGTAAGAGATGATGAATCAAATTAATTTCTTGCCCTTTAGTACTCTGTCTAGCTAAAAGAGTTAAGCGATTGGAGCACTCTTTGTCATAAATTTTTTAATAAGGTCAAGGTGATCAGCAATGACATATGTTTGGTCATTTCATTAATATATTTGTTCAATTAGTTCATATGTACTTAATAATGATCAACAAAAATAAATACCATGTTGTTCATTGATAAATTTAATAATTACAACAAAAGAGAGAGGATTTGAACTTTGAATGTTTCAGTTAAAAATGTTAAGAGATTCTAGTTGAGTTTCAAATCTCTTGACCTATTTTTATTTATTTATGCTTAACATTAAATATCAATGCCTCTAAATTGCAGTGCACAAAGGTTTAGAGATAAAACTGACTCAAATTATAAGAGATCCCTATGCTCCACTGGCAATAACACTTTTTATACGTGTTTATGCAGCTTAGATGAATCTAGAAGTCAAAACTATTAATTTTTTCGTGGCGTCGCACTTGAAAGTTGAAAACACTGTTTGGACCCAAGTATGGCTTACTACCAATTTTGTTAATATTGCAATTAAAAATCCCAGGTAATAATTAGTTAACCAATGTCAAGTGCAATATGGGTAAAGACAATAAACAACAATTAAACAAATAACTTACACACAAAGATGAGGAATTGCTCACAAAGCGAAAACCCAATCAGGAAAATCACTTTAGGGCTAACCCTAACTCATCAAATTCACTGTGTGAAGATTTGTTGCCATTAATTATAGTGGAATTGTTATCTTCATATGTCATCAAGCACCTACATTGGTTCATACCAAGTTACATTTTCTTGTACTGAAAAAAGAAAAGAAAAGAAAATAGGAAGTTCAAAACATTGGAAGATAGATCAAGCTTTTGATTCAAATTTCCATAAGTTGTATATTTCATTGAAGATTAATGCATAACTTGAGGGGAGTACTGGAAAGTATAATTCACTTTCCATGTCATTGAAGACCAAATCAAGATATTGATTTCAAGAGAAAATTATGGAATTGATTGCTAGAGAAAATTGTGGAATTGAGACAATTAATATGCAATTCAATTCAACTAGTTGCTAACCCATGTGATGCACAAGAAAGCTATTGAATATGAAATTTTAAAAACTTTTCATTAAACTCCCTACCACAAAGATATAAATTTACTAGAACGCAAATTTTTAGTTTGAAAACACAGATAATGATATTTAATGGATTGGGTAATAGCACGGGCCTTCAGAAGAAAACAATATGATTTAAAAAGTTAGAAATTTTAGTATAGGCAAGAGAAAGTACAATTGTTAAGGAAGGGTTAAAGGTATTATAAGAAACATTTTTTCCAATATTTGGGCACAATGGTAGATTACAAAGATGGTGACATGTTACGCAAAATTCTTCTCATTATAATCAACATCCTAAAGTGAATATTCAATCCAAAAATGTGTAACCAATGTTATATATTGAATTGTTGTACGGGGCAAAGATGAGAACAAAAATATTTTTATAACCACGCCCATATAGCTTCTAAGTTCTAACTATTATGCTAAGGAACCAAACAATATTAGTAACGAAAATGTATCATAATCTACCATACTGATTTAAAAGTTACAATTTCAAACACAACCTTACTAAGAAAATTCTACTGGCATTCAAATATCACTTAGTTTAAGTAAAACTATAAAAGTAATAAAACTAACCTTTGGAATAGAGGGCTAAAGCGTATCTTTTGAATCTAGAACATTTCTTCCTTTGAAATATGCTTGAATTGTGAATGGTTTTTCTATAAATTATTCACACTTTAAAATAATAATATTAAATTTAGTATGAACAGTCAAGATTGAACAGCCAAACAATTAAGCAAATTTCAAAACCAAATATAAATATATTAACATATAATACGAAACATTATTATAGATTTTATATTATATAATATTTACTTTTTTTGATAATCTTATATAATATTTACTTTGCACGATACATAGATGATTGATTCACCCATTACTCAACAACACAACACTACACGGTAAAGAAATTACAGCCACAAGATTTACTTTTTCTTTTATTGAAAATCGGCAGACCCACAAATAAAACTTGAAAAGTATAAAATTAGGGATGACGGATCCATTTGAATAGACCTGATGGTACGAATTTAATGGACGGTTAGTATTTCTACATGGACGGATCCAAGGTACACGGACACAAGGTGGACGGATTGCAAGGCCACATGACATCCACATGGCCTAAGTGGCCTCCAAGGAATCCTAAATGGAAACAACTTGTGTCCCACGAATAACCCTAGTTAGTAGAATTCCAACACGAAAAGAATCCTAACATGAGAAGAATCCTAACACGAGAAGAATCCTGTAATATACGCGCATTTATGATGATTTTTTCCCATAAGGAAACACCTTCTTACGCAAGAAACGGAAGTCGATTCTACACTACTATAAAAACCCAAGACTCTCAAAAAATAAGGTACGCATAATTCACCCCAGCTCTAGCACTCTAAAGTTGTGAGAAGTTTTCTAACTTAACCTTCAGAGGGTCTTTGGCTCGTACCACATTGGTACTTTCCTAAGGTCTTCTTGTTCTGTGTTGTGCAGGTGTTGTCTTAGGCGCGTGAGGACTGTGCGTCTAACTGACAATTTTTTGGCATCATCAATTGGCGTCGTCTGTGGGAAACATACGGAGATAAGCCATATTTATCGCTTCTCAGACAAAAAGTTGCATGGTACTTACTTGTTCGATGGCAACAACCACTAACAATTAGGGTGATGAATCGTGCATCACTGCCCTAACGAGACAAGTTCAAACCTCATAGCAGCGGTGCAACGCCTCACCAGGCAGAATCATAACCTGGGGGAGCAGTTGCACCAGAAGAATGCAACGCTTAACACCTAAGAGGAGGACCAGGAAGGAACCAGTGCTAAAAGAAGGAATCAAAAAAATGTCGGAAGGCAGCCACACCTTAAGCAGGCAAGAGTGACAGGATACTAGCCGTCCATCCACCACAGACACGGCTCCCCCTCACATAGTCGCAGAGATGCAAATGATGAAGGAACGGATGGATTTCATGATGAGCGCCCTTAGAGGACGAATTCACCATTTACTGCATCTGTCACGACGTTCCCCCTACCACCAAAGTTTCGTATGCCTTAAGTGGAAAGCTACGATGGATCTAAAGACCCTTTAGATCACCTAGAGTCCTTCAAGACTTTGATGCACCTACAAGGAGTGGACAAGATTATGTGCAGGGCCTTCCCCACTAAGCTGAAGGGCCTTGCAAGAATTTGGTTCAGTAGCTTGGCGCCCAATTCTATTGGTACCTTTAAGGAGTTAAGCGCCCAGTTTGCCTCACACTTTATTGGGGGACACAGGTATAAGAAGTCCACCACGTGCCTAATGAGCATTAAGCAATGAGAGGATGAGACACTGAGATCTTACATAGCCCGCTTTAATAAGGAGGCGCTCTCAATTGATGAAGTTAAAGACAAGATATTCGTTGTCGTGTTCACGAATAGGCTGTGGAAGGGTAAATTTCAATTTTCCTTGTATAAGAATGACTTGAAAACTATGTTGGATGTGCTTTACAGGGCTACTAAATGCATGAACGCAAAAGATGCGCTACTAGCTCACGAAAGGAAGCCTAAAAAGAGAGAAAGGTAGGAGGAATCACAGTAGGACAGGGGGCGAAAGATGGCCAGGATGGGGGATAGAAGAGAAGATAGATGCTCCAAGCCTCCAATTTGAAGATTCATAAGCTTCACCCCTCTAAACATCCCGATTGATCAAGTCCTGATGTAGATTAAGGACGAAAGGGCCTTGACATTCCTTGGCAAGTTGAAGGGAGACCCCAGCAAGAGGTCTAGAGACAAGTACTGCTGTTTCCATCGCTATCACGGCTACGACACGTACGAGGGCTATGACTTGAAGTAGTAGATAGAAGCTCTCACCAGGTAAGGGAAGTTGCAGAGGTTCATTAGTAAGGAAGGGATAGAACAACCCCAAGGACAGCCTGCCTGGAGAGAAAATGAGCTTTTAGTTCTTCCAAGAAAGCACGCAAGACTTACCTACAGATGGTTCAGAACGTCCAGCTGATGGGGTACACCCCAAAGATGGCACAAATCGACAACCGCGTAATTGGGTTCAAGGAGGAAGATGTCTGACGTCTCCATCACCCACACGAAGATGCACTTGTAGTCAGCATATGTGTGGGTGACTACAACACCCACCGAGTCCTTGTGGACAACGAGAGCTTTGCCAATATCCTATACTATCCAGCATTCCAGTAGATGAGGATAGGGAGAGAATGGTTGATTCCAACTAATGCGCCGCTCGTAGGATTTGGGGGAACAAGGATGCATCCTTTAGGAGTGGTCACCCTACCGGTAACGGTTGGAGATTACCCTCAGCAGATCACCTAGGATGTCACATTCTTAGTTGTTGATTGTTTGTCTACATATAATGCCATATTGGGTTGTCCTACTTTGAATTCGTGGAAGGCTGTGATCTCAACCTACCACTTGATGATCAAGTTTCCCACTGAGTACGGGGTGGGGGAAGTAAAAGGGGATCAAGTGGCAGCACGCGAATGCTACATTGCCATGCTAGAAATGGATGTTCATTTACAGACTATATGTATAGAAGAACAGCAGATGGTAGTAGAACCAGTGGAAAGCTTGGAAGAAGTACTCCTTGATGATTCTAGGCCTGAATGAACAATGAGGATAGACACTTTGGCCAGCCAGCCAGTACGTCAAGCACTCACGATGTTCCTAAGGGAAAACCAGGATGTGTTCACTTGGAATCATGAGGACATGCCAAGAATTGATCCGTCGATCATAGTCCACAAGTTGAACGTATCGCCCTTTTTCTCTCTCGTTCGGCAGAAAAAGCGGGTGTTCGCACAGGAGCGGGACAAAGCCATAGCTGAGGAGGTTAAAAAATTATAGGAAGCATACTTTATATGAGAAGTGTACTACCCTGACTGGTTGGCAGACGTGGTGATGGTTAAGAAAGCCAATGGGAAGTGGAGGATGTGCGTAGATTTCACGGACTTAAATAGGGCCTACCTCAAGGACAGCTATCCTCTCCCACGGATTGAAACCTTGGTAGACTTAACTGCAAGACACTAGTTGCTAAGCTTCATGGACGCATTCTCTAGTTATAACCAGATCAAACTGAATGAGGCTGATTAGGAGAAGACTTAATTTGTTACTAGCCAAGGCCTTTTTTACTACAAAGTGATGCCATTCAGACTCAAGAACGTGGGCACCACATACTGAAGACTGACGAATAGAATATTCGCACATCAGATTGGAAGGAATATGTAAGTTTATGTTGGTAAAAAGCATACGGAAGGATGACCACTTGAGTGACCTCCAAAAGACCTTTGATACACTCCGGTTATACAACATGGAGCTAAATCCAAACAAGTGCGTGTTCAGGGTGGAAAGTTCCTGGGATTCATGGTATCCCAAAGAGGTATTGAGGTCAACCCAGAAAAAATACAGGCCATAATGGAGTTAGCTCTGCCAAAGACGGTCAAGGAGGTGCAGAGCCTGAATGGCAAGGTAGCTGAATCCAAACAAGGCTGTGGGGGCTGAAAATTTGGTCGTATACTACAATTCCTAAGTAGTAACCAGTCAGGTTAATGTCGAATATGATTACAAGAATGAACGGATAAAGAAGTACCTCAAACAAGTAAAGGATCGAATTTGCAACCTCCGAGTAAAGTTTGTTCAAATCCCAAAGGAAGAGAATGAGTGTGCTGATCGACTTGCTAAAGCTGCTTCAGCAGAGCACATGGTTATCCTTTGTTCTGATCGACTTGGTCAGGTATTGTCCTTTGTTCAAATGTCATCGTTAATAGACGATACCAGTGTGCAGGAGATAGGTTCTGAGAACTATTCAATGATGCCAATAACCTTCTACCTGAAGGATGGTGCACTACCAAACGATAAGGAGGCCACAAGGAAGTTGAAGGTTTAAGCAGCTTGCTTCATTTTGATTAAAGAAGTTCTATATAAGAGAGGCTTCTCCCGACCGTACCTAAGGTGTCTTGTCCTCGAGGAGGTAGACTACGTCATGAGAGAGGTCCATGAAGGAGTCTATGGAAATTATTCTAGATCACGGTCGTTGGTGCATAAATCAATCCGGGCGGGGTACTATTGCCCAACCATGCAGAGAGATGCCCATGCATATGTCAAGGCTTGCGACAAGTGTCAGAGATTTAACAACCTTATAATGCAACCAATAGAGGAGCTCACCCCAATAATGGCCCTGTGGCCATTCGCTCAATGGGGGCTGGATATCATGGGCCCATTCCCAACAGTGGTGAGACAGTTGAAATTCCTGGTAGTTGGCATTGACTACTTCACCAAATGGGTAGAAGCGGAAGCCTTGGCCACCATCACGTAGAAGAATGTGCGCAGCTTCATATGGAAAAACATTATTTGCAGGTATGGTATACCCAGAGTACTTGTCTCAGACAACAGAAAGCGGTTCGACAACAATGCGTTCAGAGACTTCTGCTCGTAGCTAGGGATCAAGAACCACTACTCATTGCTTGCTCACCCTCAGGCCAATGGACAAGTTGAGGTCATGAATCGATCCTTGCTTAAAAGCATCAAGACTCGACTCGAGGGGGCAAAGGGTATATGGCCGAACGAGCTGCTAAGTGTTTTATAGGCATATAGGACGACGACAAGAACACCTATAAGGGAGACACCTTTTTGACTGGCATACAAAAATGACGGTACCAATTTAATGGACGACTAGTATTTCTACATGGATGGATCCGAGGTACATGGACACAAGGTGGACGGATTGCAAGGCCACGTGACATCCACATGACTTGAGTGGCCTCCAAGGAATCCTAAATGGAAACAACTTGCATCCCATGAGTAACCCTAGTAAGTATAATCCTAACATGAAAAGAATCACAATATGAGAAGGATCCCGTAATATATGCGCATTTATGATGATCTTTTCCCATAAGGAAACACTTTCTTATGCAAGAAACAGAGGTCGTATAAAAACCCAAGACCCACAGAAAATAAGGTACGTATAATTCACCCTAGCTTTAGCACTCTAGATTTGTGAGATGTTTTCTAACTTAACCTTCAAAAGGTCTTTGGCCGGTACCACACTGGTACTCTCCTAAGGTCTTTTTGTTCTGTGTTGTGTAGGTGTTGTCTTGGGTGCGCGAGGACTATATGACTAACTGACGATTTTTCAACATCATCAAAACTCAACCTTTTTTAAATTACTAAAGTATAGCAAATCAGCAATATAGTTTTACAACACGTAGTTTAACAAAAGCAGTAAATAAAGTTCATAGTTTAGTATTAGTATAACTATTAAGTGTTCACAGGTTAAATCGAGAGAGAGAGAGAGAGAGATACTGCTGGTACTGCGATAAAGCCTAGAGTCGATGGACAACTATAGATTTGTAGCAAGGCAACTGACGGCATGATGGCTTAAGTACTGAGATGGGAGATAGGACTGCATGAAGAAGAAGAAAAAGGAGATATAGTGCGTTTGTGAGTTTGATTGGGAGCTTTATGATGGTATAACGATACTTACTCTTAGGTAGTGAATGTCTCTGGCACTTTTCACATATTATTTGTAAGGTTGAATTTAATCAACCATCTTTTTGACTGTATTCCGTGCCAAATTTACTTGTAATTTAGCATTTAGAAACCCTGTATTTAGGTGAGAATCATGTAAGGGTAGTGTGTGAGAGAGTGTGAATAAATGCTCAAGACTATGCACTAAAGTAGGGACTTGTGACTGGATCTCGTGGGTGGCTAACGACTGGCAAGCTGCAAGAAGAAGCACACAAGTGAAGCATGCAGAGAAGTTGAACCGTCATGCCAGCTGTAGCACTACAGGACAAAAAGTCTAGACTGACCATTTAGTTAGCTCGTGGCTTGAACTCACAACTTAGTCAAGTTGCGAGGCCAACTTGCCAGCCAGCTCTGTTTTGAAAAACTAAATCTTCGGATTCCTTTCTCACCCTAGTATAAATACCCCTTATACCCACGAATTATAGAGAGCTTCTAGAGAGAATTTTGAGAGAGAAACCCTAGAGAAAAACAAGATTGACTCATCCACAATCTTTACATAGAGACTCTTCAAATTCCTCTATTCTCACCTTCTCCATTGTTATATCCTTGAGAGGTTCTTGGCCAAATCATTTTTTCACCATACCCATATTT
The DNA here is from genome assembly GCA_030445155.1 of Quercus variabilis. Lineage (NCBI taxonomy): Eukaryota > Viridiplantae > Streptophyta > Magnoliopsida > Fagales > Fagaceae > Quercus > Quercus variabilis. The sequence goes on along the minus strand of CP129445.1, from coordinate 15,998,362 downwards.
GTGAGAAGGTTTTTTGGTGCTTTGGGAAGTAGTTAGGAAGGGACCAATTGTTATTGGTTGATGCTATGGGCTATAGCAGAATCCAGTAAGCTAGAAAAGACAAAGATTCGGCGTAAACTCGTTAGAGCAAGAAGCTTGGAGGGCTTAGGTACACTGGGTAGATTAGGCTTGGAAGGTATATTACTGTTTGTATATCCCAACTACATTTTTTAGTGGATTATTGACCACTTGGAGAGCGGCAGAGAGGTTTTACGCCGAGGGCTTCGGTTTCCTCTTTGATAACCCATCATTGTGTTATCCTTGTATTTGCATCTCTCTTCATTAAATCTTTGCCATTTAATTTCTGCGGTGGATGTGATTTTAATTGGTTTAGATTGTTTATCAATTCTGTTATTAGTTAATGTTCATTTTCCGCATATATATTGTTTGACATTAAGCTTGAATTGATAATTTTGTAATTGGGGGTCTAAATGTTCATAGTGTTTTATACACTATTTGAACTTTCATTATTAGGTGTGCAAATTGTAACGGTGTCTAGAGTCGGTGGTGGTCAGGTCTTGAAGAAGAGGTTTAGGGTTTTATTGTGAGGCTATAGAGAAGAAGGCTTTCACTAAAATAAGTAGGGCATAAAATAAGAAATAAATACTTCCACACACTTAATCAAATGTAACGATCAATTTCCCCATTTGAGATTTTCCACCAAATGGAGAAATTGTTTCAAAGTTGAGCATAGAGAAACAATTGTTTTTTAACATGCATGCATTGGAACTTGGCAAGAGAAGGCCTGGTTCTGTGATTATTCAATTCAACAAATAAGAGAAACATTCCTGCATGAAATAGATTTTAGAGAGGATAGAGAGAGTTTGAGTATAAAGAGATAAGAAAGGAAGTTATTTATTTATTTATTTATTTATTTATTTTTTTATTTTTTATAGAGAGGATAGAGAGAGTCTGAGTATAGAGAGATAAGAAAGGAAGTTATTTATTTATTTATTTATTTTATCTCTTTAGATAAGAAAGAAGTGTTTTTATTTTTTATTTTTTTATATTTGGTAACTACTCCGCCAAAAGTTAGAATCGTGTGTCTCTAAATTAAAAAGAATTAAAAAAAAAGGGTGAGGTGGAAAATTGTGAAGCTAGTAGAGGCTTCGGTTTTTATTATTACTAGTCGCTAACACGTGCGATGCATAGGAAAGATATTGAAAAATAGATTTAATCTTTCTTTTATTCTATTATATGTCATGTATATATAAGTGTGTTTAGGTCTATTGATAGAGAGCAATCATTGTGTAGCGTACTCTATAAATTAACATTATACTGAAATTAAAAAATTAAAAAAATAAAAATAAAAAGAAGAAAAGAGATATAACATCATTTTCAGTTGTAAATCTATAGTTTTATAATATTTTAAACTTTTTTTAATGATATAATGTGTTTGGGACCAAGTGTGTGTGTAAAACATAATAAACCTATAACCATAAAAGCAAGCATTTCTTATAGCAAAATGTGAAAAATAACCAACAATTTTTTTGGGGGGCAAAAACCTGTCGGGGAATGAGTCGTGGGCAACCTTGTAATCATTGTTGTAGGGACTCAAATTGGATCGGACCCAGAATAGGGATGGGTTTGTAACCCAACAGGCTCAAACAATAAATTTTTAGAGAGTGGGTAGAAGAACTAGTTCCATTTGATAGAAAAGGTCATGATCATTGTGCAGCAAAGGATGCTTCAAACTAATCAAATGATAAAAACTCTTTTCAGCTAGGTCTTAGGGGATGTCTTTCTAGGTTCTATCTTTTTTCCCCCCCCCCCCTTCTAATGTCATCCATTTTTAGGTTATATACCACGTTCGTCACCCCATTCTGACCGAACACGTGTAGGTTCTATTCTAGGAACTCCTTTCTGTCCCATCCAACACCTCCCGGAACCTTTGCTCAGCAGCTATAAGGCTGTTTGGTTACTGTTCAGGTATCACATCCACATTAATGTGGCTAGAGAGTTAGTTGGGTAGCATTTAATGTGGAGGTAATAGCTTTAGAAGATATTTGTTATCTCTCCCGGTTCCTCCTTTGTTCTATATTCACTTTCCAGTTCTAATACAACTTTGCGGAGTACTCTGAATAGTGAGATAGTTACATCCACCTCGGACTATGGTATCTGAGGTGGATCTTATCCTTGGACGCGTTTTACGCCGCTGTATATGACTTCCATCCCTTTTTCTTATACTACTCTTACAATATCTTTCTTTAACCATCCTCAGCCAAGCGAATGTCCTCGGACTGGGCTATTGTGCCACAAGCCCATTTTCTATGATTTCCACATCATCTTTTTGGATAACTGGGCCCACAATAGCCTCTCAAAATCACGCTTTTTGTCACCTTGAAAAAAGGAAGATTTTGATATCTTGCCCTCACTCCTTTCGTGGACTCTCCCAATCTTCAGAACACCTTTCTACTTGCCCAAGGCATGCTCCTGACGCTTCGGCGTTAGGAGCACACCATTATTAAATGATGACGGCTTCTTTGTCCTCCACGTTCAACAGCAAGATATAAATCTAACGGTGGAGGATCTTCAGTATTTATGAGCGGGACTTTTCCCGCTTACAATTTCTACGCCACTATAAAGAGCTTTTCAAATCAACTCTCTTTTCAGTTACAAAAATCACACTAGCGTGTATTCACTAAACCTGTCTCTCTTTCTCACTTCTCCATGCTCTCATAAATATTGAGTCTGTCCGAGGACCTCCTTTTCTAAACCTATAAGTTTCCTTAACCCTTCTTAGCCTTCAATCCTTTTTACTAATTTTGTTCAAGAGTTTGGTTGAGTCTGAAAAGAATATAGAGATATTTAGAGCTAAGTATAGGATTCCCCCAATAGTAGGCATGAGATATGCTTCCACAAAAACGTGGGTAAACGATAGGAAAACGGGAGAAGTGGTCATCCCTATGATCGCTTTTATAGAGGGAGGGATGACTATTCCTATGGGTAATCTCACTAGAAGTTATCTTAGATTCTTTAGGTTATCTCCCACACAATGTGCCCCAAATATGTTCAGGGTGCTAGGGAGTAAAGAAGCCCTAAATGAGAGGATGAACTTAGGTTTGACCCATCACAATGTGAACTGGATGTACAATCTTAATCATCTGAAAGGTTAGGGTTACTATCTTAAGTCTAGGCATCCTGAAGTAAGGTTAATCCAATGCCTCCCTACATCGAATAAGAGATTAAAAGATGAATTTTTAATCTTTTCTGGGGAGTGGCATGATGGTTTACCCTGTCCGACTAGAGAGGGAAAACCAGGTGGAGTTTTTGGGTATAAGCCTATATAGTTTGGATTGTATTCTTTAATTCACGTTATCTCTATTTCTGACAAAATTTTCTTCTTGTTTTAATGATTTTGCAGACAAGCACACTACCAGACCTCAGTTCAGTCTAGCCAACAGGGAGAGTTTAGACAGAATCTTGCGATTCGAGGAGTATGTATTTGACGGCCAACTGAGGGCAGCACACATAATCCTTAGGTATAAACCTATTTCCAAAGCATTTCAAGCTCCCAAGTGTGTGATAAAGGCCAAAGATCCTCGGCTTTATTGCATCAGTGTAGCTTTTGAAGGATTTATTGTTCCTGAGGGTGTTTCGATTCCTGAAGGTATCCCTTTTACTCAGCTATTATTTGTTGCTACTCCTTTTGTGGGAGCTTCGTCATCGCGCTCCATTCCTCAAGAAGGGAAGGAGGAAGAAGAAGAAGAAGAAGAAGAAGAAAAAGAAGAAGAAAAAGAACAGACTTCAGAGGGAGTTGTAGAGTTGTTGGATTCTGTAGGTGAGTTTGAAGTATTCAATCAACTCCTATCTCCCGAGGTGATTTCTGACGAAATAGGCATCCAGAGAAAGAGTCAGAGGAGTTTGATGGACTTGATCGAAGGCCAGCCTGGAAAGGGTGCGCCGGGGAAGTCAACTCAACCCAACTCCCTCCTCCCCCTCCTCTCAAATCCCTTCTTCACCCTCCTCAATCATTCCATCTAACTGGGGTTGAACATAATGATCCGAAGAGGAGGAGAGAGCCAAAAGATAAGGAAGTGATGGAAACTGGGAGATCTCGTCCAATTCAGGAAGACGAGGCTCAACGAGCTGTGAAGCAGCAAAAGGTTAGCCATAGGCCTCAACGAGTGGTAGAAAGGACAACCACTCAGTCCTCGGAACCCGAGGCTTGGCTCCTTGCACCCATGCTCCATGGCGAGCCCTTGAGGGAAGATGCCTCGATTAGGGACTTCAACGGTGGAATTGGGTGCCAAGTAGCCTCGACCTTAGAGGAAACTCTCCTACTTCCCAAGGACATGACCAAACTGAGAGGCATAAAGAGGAACGAGGTTTTTCTGAATGCTAAAAAATATTTGGGCATGGTATGATACCCTTCTTGCTTTGTTTCTTTAATTATAAATGTCACACACACAATTTTGTTTATTGCATCCCTAATTTTTTAAATTTATTATTATTTCTTTTAGGCTGTTCAAGCCACTTTCTGGCTGGAGGAGTTAACCAATTCTTGCTAGCAGCAATTAGACGAGGAGAGGAAAAGGTGAGCAACAGCTGTGCAAACAATCACCATTGTTGAACAAAGCAACGCACAGTTGAAGAAAAAGTTAGCCGAGGAAGAACATGCTCGGAAGAGTGCTGACTCAGCCTTGGAGAGCACCCAACGACAAGCCGAGGACTAAAGGAAGCGTCTGCGCAATACTAATGACCAGTTGGCAGCTTCCAAGGAACAGGTATCAACTCTGAAGAAGCAACTAGAGGAAGCCCAGAGGCTAAGAGATCAAGCTGAAAAAGCAAAGGCTGAGGTAGAGAAAGCAAAGGCAAAGGCTGAAAAAGAAAAAGACCAAGCCGAACAGCATAGGTATGATGTCGGTGTTGCTGAGACTGAGAATAACTTCCGGGCTGAGGTGCTCGTCGTATGTTGGGCATACTGTGCCTAGACCTGGGAAGAAGCTCTCAACCGACTTGGGGTTGAATCCTCTTCCGAATTGAGAAGGTCGGAAAACATTTATTTCCTTCCAGTTATACAAGCCTTAAGCCTTTCTTCTCAACAAGAAGAGACATCCTTCACAGCCACTGATTCATTCAAAGCAACACAAACTTAGAATCCTCCCGTTCTCAACCAGCCCTAAAGTGCCTGAAGCTGCAAAAAATATTTCTTCGAACTAGGCAGTAGAGGGGCCTAAAGATGGAACAGCTTCTCAAAGCTTTGAACAGGCTTTGGCTTCTACCATCTTTCCTGCTGGAGAAGTTCCAAAGGAAAAAGAGAAAAATGTTCCTCCTGAGGCAACTGGCAGAGCCCCCCAACCCAAGCTCCAAATAAAATTAAAACCTTAGTTAGCGTAGTTAAATTCTTCTTATTTTCCCTTTCACCCTTTTTTATTGTTATTATTATTTTTTTATTGGAGGATATTTTTAATTGTGATGTATATTTCCTTTTCCAAATTTATATGAGATATTGTTGCTCTCTCTATCACTTATATAATTTTCTGCACGAATATTTTTTTGTTTTTACATGATCCCAAGCAACAGAAGGATAAAATCGGATACTATAAGGGAAAAATTGTATGATAACTAGAAACCAAAGCAGACTATAACAATGAACTCCACAGCCCCACAAAGGCTTGCTTTTAATTCATTAAAAAGTATCCACATTTGAGAAAGTGTTCTAAGTGTTTAACCCAGGGAGGTACTGAACACCTTAAAATGCTTTAAGTGATGCTTATATAGTTTGCTTTGAAACACAATTTTAGTTGCACGGACCATATTTAAAAAGCATTGACTCCTGCTAAGTTTGTTGTCAAGACGATCTATCATACCTTAGTTTCTGTTTAATTTTCACTAAGTTTGTGGTCTGAGGATTTAACATAACTTAGTTTCTGTTTAATACTTTAATAGATGTCATAGTGTATTAATTTCCATTAAGTTTGTGGTCCGAGGACTTGACATAACTTAGTTTTTGTTTAATACCTCAATAGATGTCATAGTGTATTAATTTCCATTAAGTTTGCGATCCGAGGACCTGATATAACTTAGTTTCTGTTTAATACCTCAATAGATGTCGTAGTTTATTAATTTCCACTAAGTTTGCGGTCCGAGAACCTGACATAACTTAGTTTCTGTTTAATACTTCAATAGATGTCGTAGTGTATTAATTTCCACTAAGTTTGTGGTTCGAGGACTTGACATAACTTAGTTTCTGTTTAATACTTCAATAGATGTCGTAGTGTATTAATTTCCACTAAGTTTGTGGTTCGAGGACCTGACATAACTTAGTTTTTGTTTAATACTTCAATAGATGTCGTAGTGTATTAATTTCCATTAAGTTTGTGGTCCGAGGACCTGACATAACTTAGTTTCTGTTTAATACTTCAATAGATGTCATAGTGTATTAATTTCCACTAAGTTTGTGGTCCGAGGACCTGACATAACTTAGTTTCTGTTTAATACTTCAATAGACTGAGAAACACAAGTTGCAGAATTAGGATAAATTGTAAAAGGAGGTAGAACAGAACTATTTTTATTAATAATAATACCTCTTTAGGTTGCTTACATTCCAGGGATGTAGTACATTTTTTTCATCCAAATCCTCTAAGTAATAAGCACCTATTCCTGCTACAGATGTGATGCGATATGGTCCTTCCCAATTAGGCCCTAACTTTCCCCAAGATGGATTTTTGGTAGTTCCTAAGACTTTTCTCAATACCAAATCTCCTGGGGCCAACGGCCTTAACTTGACATTTGCATCATAACCTTGTTTTAGCTTGTGTTGGTAGTAGGCCAATTGAGCCATCGCATTCTCTCGTCTTTCGTCTATCAAGTCTAGATTCTTCTTCAACAGTTCATCATTTCCATCCAAGGTGAAAGTACTGGTCCTTAGTGTGGGAAAACCCGTTTCAAGAGGAATCACAGCCTCAGCCCCATACGACATTGAAAATGGGGTTTCGCCTGTTGACTGTCGAGGCATTGTTTGATACGTCTAGAGGACATGTGGCAGCTCCTCCACCCATTTTCCCTTTGCATCATTCAACATTTTTTTAATCCCACCCATAATGACCTTGTTGATAGCCTTGGCATGCCCATTTCCCTGTGGATAGGCCGGAGTGGAATATCCATTCTTTATCCCTAAATCGGAACAATACTTTCTAAAAGCCTTGCTGTCAAATTGAAGGTCATTATCCAAGATGAGAGCTTGAGGAACCCGAATCGAGTAATGATATTTTTCCAGACAAACATCTTGACATCCACATCCCTAATATTGGCTAGAGGCTCAGCTTCGACCCACTTCATAAAATAGTATGTGCCAACTAATAGATATTTTCCATTTCCTACCGCTTTAGGGAAAGGGCCAACGATATCCAAGCCCCACTGAGCAAAAGGCCAAGGACTAGAAAGAGGATTAAGAACTCCCCCTTGCTGATGGATGTTTGGTGTAAACTTTTGACATTGATCACACTCACTAACATATTCCTGTGCTTCTTTTTGCATGCCTGGCCACCAATACCCCTGAGTAATTACCTAGTGAGATAGAGACCTTCCTCCAGTGTGACTCCTACAAATCCCTTCATGTAGCTCTTCTAGAAGCGCCTATGAGGTTTTGGGGTGTACACAAAGCAGATATGGCCCAGAGAAAGAGCGTTTGTATAACTTTTTGTTCTCGGACAGCTAAAACCGAGGAGCTTTTCGTCGTATCTTTTCAGCTTCTGATTTGTCCTTGGGCAGTGTATCTTTTTCAAGGAATAACAATATAGGATCCATCCAACTACACGCTGAATTAATTTGATTTCCTTGAAGCGAGTCCCTCGTTACTGGGGTGGGTGCGTTTAAGTCTTCAACCATTATCACTCGGGGCAAGTTTTGCGCCGAGGAGGTAGCAAGGGTAGCCAAAGAGTCTGCATGGGCATTTCCACTCCTAGGGACATAGGTTACTTCAAAAAATTCAAAATTTACTTGCATAAGCCCAACCTAGCCCAAGTACTCCTGCATTCTTGTGTCCTGAGCTTCCAACTCCCCTCTAACCTGGCCCACGACCAATCTTGAGTCTGAGAAAATCTCCACTGTTTTTCCACCTAGTTTCTTGACCATCGCCATCCCCATTAATAAAGCTTCATATTCTGCTTCGTTGTTAGTAGCTGAGAATCCCAACCTCAAAGACTTCTCGATAGTGACCTTTTTAGGAGATATCAAAACTAGCCCTACTCCTAACCCCCGCTGGTTTGCTGCTCTATCCACATACACTTTCTAGTATGAGGCATGTTGCATGGAGATAAGGCCAACTGATTTTTCATCCATGCCATGTGGGCTTGCTTCTATTTCTTCTTTAGGGCCCTCAGCAAATTTGGCTACTAGGTCGATGAGAACTTGACCCTTTACAGAGGTACAAGGCATATACTTAATATCAAAAATCCCTAAAATTGTGCCCCACTTGGCAATCCTGCCAGTGTAGTCTGCACTCCGAAGTACTGCTTTGAGCGGATACTGAGTTAGGACGACCACAGTGTGTGCTTGAAAATAATGGGGAAGTTTCCTTGTAGTGTGCACCACTGCCAAAATGGCCTTTTCTAATGACAGATAACGTACCTCAGCCTCATGAAGCGACTTGCTCACATAGTAGACTGGCCGTTGTATGCCATTATCTACTCGTATTAGAACAAAACTGATTGCATAGGTAGCTATCACCAAATAGGGAAAAAGGACTTCATCCACCTCAGGACTAGACATAATGGGTGGCCGAGATAGATATTCTTTAAGCTGCTGAAATGCCAGGCGCACTCTTCGGTCCATTCAAATCCTTTCCACTTATAGAGTAAAAGGAAAAAAGGTTTGCACCTATCCGCTGACTTGGATATGAATCTATTCAAAGCAGCGATCATGCTAGTCAACCTTGGGATTCCGAGGTGGTTGCAAGCTACTTATGGCTCTAACTTGGTCAGGGTTCACTTCAATTCCTCGGTGAGTCACCATGTAGCCTAAAAACTTCCCTGAACTTACCCCGAATGAGCACTTAGACATGTTCAATCGTAATCTGTGCTTCCTTAAAATCTCAAAAATGTTGGTGAGGTCTGTCACATGCTCGGCCACTACCTTACTTTTCACCACCATATCATCAATATAAACTTCGATGCTCTTGCCCAATTGTGGCTCAAACATCTTTGTCATCATCCGTTGGTAAGTAGACCTCGCATTCTTCAAGCCAAAAGGCATTACCTTGTAGTGATAATTTCTAGTGGGAGTGAGAAAAGAGGTCTTTTCTTGATCATCCAATACCAGTGGGATCTGATGATAGCCCTGAAAGGCATCTAGGAAGCTCAGTCGAGGGTGGCCTATTGTTGCATCCATCGGCTGGTCTATATAGGGCATAGGGAAAGGGTCTTTTGGACAAGCTCTATTAAGGTCCGTGAAATCAACACACACGCGCCATTTTCCATTTTTCTTTTTCACCACGACTGTATTAGCCAACCATTGAGGGTAAAACACCTTTTTGATAGCCCCTGCTTGTTTGAGCTTGGTCACCTTGTCTTTGATAGCCTCGACATGTACTTTGGACGGATGCTGAGGTGATTGTTTCTTCGGAATAATAGAGAGATTGACATTTAAATGATGACAAATGAAGTCTAGATCCACCCCTGGGCTTTATAGGCATTCCATGCAAACACATCAATATTCCTTTTAAGGACCTCAACCAATTGCTCCTTCTCCAACAAAGGCAACTGTGCTTTAACCTGAAAGTACTTATCTGGATCATCCCCAACACTCACCCTCTCCAAATTCTCACACTCAGCTTCACCGGCGGATGTGCTGAAGAGGGTTGCCGGAGTCTTTGATTGCTATAAGTCATTCTCAGCCGTGGTCGAAGTATCTGTCTTTGGTCGATGTTGAATAGCCGTTATCAGGCATTGCCTGGCCATGGCTTGATTTCCCAATATTTCTAACACCTGGCCTCTTGATGGATATTTCACCTTTTGATGAAGAGTAGAAGAAACAACCCTTAAGGTATGTAGCCAGGGCCTATCCAAAATAGCCGTATACAGAGAAAAAGCATCTATCGCAATGAAATCCACCTCCACCACATTTGAGCCAGTCTGCACAGGTAATCTAATCATACCTATCAGAATGACCGATCTACCTTAAAAACTCACCTACGGGGAGATATAGGTTGTCAGATCCTGGGGTCTTAAATTCAGCCCCTTAAACAGGTCAGGATACACACCTCAACTGCACTCCCCTCATCAACCATCACCCTTCTCACATCATACCCCCCGATCCTAAGTGTAACCACCAAAGCATCATCATGTGGTTATATGATTCCTCTCTTGTCTTCATCCAAAAAGCCCAACACCAGTGAGGTGTCTAGCCTGGCTTTCTTCGGCATTGAACTGGAGCCCTCATCCAAACAATGAGACACAGACATTACCCTGGAGGGGCAAGACCCGATTCTTCCTAGGGCGGAAAATATAACATTTATCGTGCCTAAGGAGGGTCCTGAAGAAGCATCTCCCCAAAATGTCGAACCTGCCTGACTTCCTCGGCCACTGGAATGATGCAGAAGCTGGGTCAATTTCCCTTCTCGGACTAGCTGATCTAAATGGTCCCACAAATTTCTGCAATCTTCAATAGTATGTCTATGATCCTGGTGATATTGATAGTAAAGGTTTTGATTACATTTTTTAGGATCCCTTGCCATCCTATTGGGCCATCTGAAAAATGGCTTGTTTTTTATCTTCTCCAGAACCCGTTGTACTGGTTCTCGAAGCACGATGTTAACCACCTGGGAATTAGTAGATCCTGGTTGCCCCCCAAAGTCCTTTCGAGGTCGGTTATTGTTGTACCGGTTTGACCTGAAATCCCTCATCTCTTGAGGGATTACCTTGGACTTTCCTTTACCCTGTATCTGATCCTCCTCTACTCTTCTATATTTGTCAATCAGATCCATAAGCTGACACACGTTGGTAACAGGTTTACCAATCAGAGATTTGCTCAGACCATGCTCGGTTGGAAGGCTAGCCTTAAAAGTATTAATAACCACATCATCATAGGCTCCATCTACTTCATTGAACATTTCCCAGTATTTATCAGAATAGGCCTTTAGGGTTTCTCCCTCCCGCATAGACATCGATAACAACGATCCCAAAGGCTGAGAAACCCTCCTATAGGTGGTAAAGTGGGCACCAAAAGCTTGGGTGAGCTTCTCAAAGGAGCCAATGGAATTCGCTCTTAGCCTGTTGAACCATCTCATCGCCACTGGACCCATGCTAGATGGGAAGACCTTACACATCAAGGCCTCATCCTTAGCATAAATGGCCATTCTCTGACTGAAATGGCTAACATGTTCCACTGGATTTGTTTGACCATTATAAATGGTGAATGCGGGCTGATGGAATCGCCGAGGAAGATTTGCATCCTCAATACATCGCGTGAAGGGCGACTTGGAAACTTGACTCAAAGCTTTGTTCAGGGCATCATTCCCTAAACCCTTGCGAGGCAGACTCTTATACTCCCGTCTACGGTGGTATTCCTCATCATAGGAAAAATATTCACTGGGCGGAGTTCTTGACCTTTGCCTATAACTGGTGTCATCTGACTCCTCAGAAGATTGCCTGGAGTTGTGAGACCTATGCCTTCGTCGCTCGTGTCGTAATTCCCTTTTCAATTTGTTAATCTCACGTTGCATGTCCCCATCGTTCTTTACATGGGAAATATGGCTTTTCCCCTGAGAATGACTTCTATCAGTGTGGGAGGTTCACACGCTTCCCTCACGATCCCCTCCTTGTTCAAGGACTACCAACGGATTACCATGCTGAGACCCCCTGGACTCTGCCTAGTGTGGATTAACATCCATTTGTTGTGGGTCTACCACTGGCTGTTGTAGTGCTCCCCCTTTCCCTACAAATAGATCAAACTCTTCCCACAGACGGTGCTAATTGTAGGGACTCAAATTGGATCGGACCCAGAATAGAGATGGGTTTCTAACCCAATAAGCCCAAACAATAAATTTTTAGAGAGTGGGTAGAACAACTAGTTCCATTCGATAGAAAAGGTCATGATCATTGTGCAGCAAAGGATGCTTCAAACTAATCAAATGATAAAAACTCTCCTCGGCTAGGTCTTAGGGGATGCCTTTCTAGGTTCTATCTTTTTCCCCCCTTTTAATGTCATCCATTTTCAGGTTATATACCACGTTCCTCACCCCATTCTTACCATACACGTGTAGGTTCTATTCTGGAAACTTCTTTTTGTCCCATCCAGCACCTCCCGAAACCTTTGCTCAGCAGCCATAAGGCTGCTTGGTTACTGTTCAGGAATCACCTCCACATTAATGCGGCCAAAGAGTTAGTTGGGAGCATTTAATGTGGAGGTAGCAGCTTTAGAAGATATTTTTTATCTCTCCCGGTTCCTCCTTTGTTCTATATTCACTTTCCAGTTCTAATACAACTTTGCGGAGTACTTTGAATAGTGAGATAGTTACATCCACCTCGGACTATGGTATCCGAGGTGGATCTTATCCTCGGACGCGTTTTGGGCCGCTATATATGACTTCCATCCCTTTTTCTTATACTACTCCCACAATATCTTTCTTTAACCATCCTTGGCCAAGCGAATGTCCTCGAACTGGGCCGTTGGGCCACAAGCCCATTTTCTACGATTTCCACATCATGTTTTTGGATAATTGGCCCCACAATTGTGGATTTGAAAAACCTTTTCACTTCTTGGCTTGTATTTGCTCCAGTGCCTTTCTCTTCTTATCTAATAACCCAAATAGCAAGCCCCCCCCCCCCCCCCCAAAAAAAAAAAAAAAAAAAAAACAAACAAAATATGAATCTGAAACTCATAAAAGAAAAGGAATAAAACCTGGAAACTGAAAATTCCTAATAAAAATTCAGGAAGAATTTGAACTTCTAGTTTTTTCCCTGATTTTAATGAAATCCCTTAATTTATAGCAAACCTAATTCAATTTCATATTGCTACTACACCAAACACCTTTTTTGATGTGTACTTAGAAGTGTAACATCCCATAAAAGGCTCTTGCCCAGTTAACATTTGGCCACAAAAGCAAATAGCCCCAAAAAAATCAGCAACTACTTCACACTCTTAGCTTTAGTATTCTTGTAACCAAATGCTTGCTAATCATCAAATCTTGTATAGCAAATTGTTGCACACCCCGAATACTTTCATTCATTACCATGATTGCTCAATGCCATAAGAGCATTCCACTGATGGTCATAACTCAAGCATCCTTCTTCTATATTCAATCTCATGTGTGTCAAAAAATTTTAAGAATGAAATTTGTTAGTTGGTGGTTTCAAGTAAAAATCACATTATGCACAAAATCTAAGTAGCCTAACTCACTAACTTGATGAAAGTAAAACCAAAACCTTAGCTGAAATTTTTTTTACTGCAAAGAGCAATTACTTTTAGCTGAAAAAAGAAAAAAAGAAAAGAAAAAAAGACAAAGAAAATGCAAGTCTAAATCTCTTCCCAAACCTATAAAAAAAGAATGAAAGAAAATGCATATCAAAGTATCATTCAAGGTAAAATATATATTAGTGTGCAAAAGAACTACAAACATCCAAGACAATTAAAAATTAACAATATCGACAAAAAAAAAAAAAAAAAAAAAAGCTTCATGTGAAGATTATGCTTAATTATGCTGTGAAAAGTTGAACATATGAAAAGCAATGAATTTAATTTTATGTATTGAACACTATTATGCTACTAAAATCTCATACTAAACTAAGAATAACTACAAAATCTATATAACATTATAGCTATATTGGTTTTTCAAACACCCTCTTCTCGAATTATCAAATTATTAAAAAAATTAACCCTCTTCTTCACTCTTTACTCAAACTTGTTTTCATGGCTCATATTTAAACAATTGCAGTAGAAAATTTTCTATTAATAGTGAAATTTGTGTATACACAAATTACAATTTCATGTAAAGTGTACATACACATGCTCTATACCTCTAAGGAAGGAAACATCACAAACCCTTTACATATGTGGGTTAGATTTAAAACAAACTACATACATTCCAAGTCTGATAAGACAACTCAATGGTAGAAAAATGTTCTTTATAAAATTAGATAGTAACATATTTTACAAAAGGAGGCAATTCTTTGTAACTCTATCTTGCTACTCATATTCTGTAGTATACAACAAAGTGATTTATCTATCTAGGTACAATGGGCAATAGCATTGGTTGTTCTTAAGCACAATTCAATACAGACAAATGAGATAGAAAAGAAAAGAAAAGTAACATAACAAATACAAAAAGTACCACTGTTCCAACCCTCCAAAACTCCATAAACAAAACTCTTTTCTAGCCCAAAAAAACAAAAAGTTCCCTCCTTTTCCACAAATTCAAGAGGGTTGAGACCACTAATAACTCCCCACAGCAGTCAGACAAACCTCTCAAAGAAACCCGAAGAAAGCATGACCAAAAACATATAAAGCTTCCTCCTTTTTCTTATTGAACCAAAAAACCCAGCAAAGGCAGTTCCTTTTCCCATTCACTCTCAAAATCCAACAAAACAAAATAGCAAGATCATATTCAACAAAGCAAGCATCAAGGCATGGGAGCAAAAGTAAAAAAGGAGATATGAACAAAAGCGGGGCAAAGAAAAGAAAAGAGAAAGAAGCAAAGATAAATCAATAACATTTCCCCACTTCGTTCTTACTTTCTTTTGTTTCTTCTCTATACTCAGGTATTGATGATTTAGGAACTAATTTATGTGGGAAAACAAATCATGCCATATGAACACTATTTAGGAATTCTATCAAACTCTTGTGAGAAGCCAATAACAAATCCGGAAAAGACTTCTAGTTTGAATTCTTTCAAACTCAAGTTTATTTGCCTCCATCTAAAACAACATTTCTAACAAAAACTTAGCAGTCTTAATTTTAAAAAGAGAAACAAATACTTATCCCAATGAAGAAAAAATTGGAAACAATTGTTGCTTCAGTTTCACAGGAGTCTATTGTTCTCAACACAAAATATTTTGCCAAAAAAAAAAAAAATGGAATCCAAAATATTTTGGGGTTTTTGTGATTTGTAACTGCTTGAAACCAAAACAATATGAGCCATACTATAGTATTTCCAACTACCATAGTGACTTGTTTTGTGGATGGTACTTATTATTGCACCAAGCCCGACCTCTAAATCCTACCGTTATGTTCAATTATAAACTACATCTAATCCTAATTGGCTTTTATGTTTAGAATTATATGCAAAACTAAATCAATTAGGCTCCAGCAATAAATATATAAATTCTAATATAAAGTTAAAATTTTATAAAACAAACATGAATTCTAATATCAAACTCCAAATAAATTATATAACATGCAACAAAGAAACCCAAAAAAGAAAAAAAGAAAAGAAAAGAAACCATAGTAGCTAAATATACAAATAAAATAGTAATTAAAAGACATTGACACGCAGAAATTAATATCTAAAACTAAAGAAGCATACCTTGCTCAAAAACCTTTTTATTTCGATAAGATCAAACCTGACTCAGAAAACCTTAAATTAAAAGAACACAATTTAAATAGATTAGTAAACCCAATGGCCAAATAAAGAAAATAGGTAAGAGGGAAAATCCTAAAATTATAGTAAAAACATATCTTAAAACACAAATGAGTCATTCTATCCACTACAGTGACAACTCATGAATGTAGTATTATACAAAATATGAATGGTTTTGATTCATGGGCAACTAAACAGGCCTAAGAGATGTGCCTAATGAGGGAAACATGCAAAGAAGAATCCATTATCAGGTCTAATGTTATTTGCCTTAGTCAAATAGTTCGATAGTCAATAGCTTCATAATTTCTCTACAACTAAAAGTAATGGCTTATAGGTATTTATCATGAACAACTCTAAAACATGACAGAGACTAATTTTACAACAAAAAGCTTGCATTTCTTCTCAGCGTCGAAACAAAGGTTATTGTTTCAAATTTGTTGTTAATTAATATAGGGATAATTACAGTAAACCCACCAGTGGTATGACCCGTTTTCACTTTGCCTACCCGTGGTTTAAAACTTTACACTTTGCCCACCTAAGGTTAGTCCCGTTAGCTTTTTGTAACCCACCTCTCCGTTTACTGTTAGAAAACACATTTTAGGCAAAAACAAATATAACAAGAATAAAAAAGCTAGGGTTTTAAATTTCGCATGAACATTGTATTGAGGTCGAGGTTGAGCCATACTAAAATTGGCCATCTAGAATTCCTCTAACAAGATTTTCGCCTTGTGTAAAATTGCCTCACAAGCTTGTCACTCCTTCTCCAGGTGCAATGCACTCTGATTATACCAAATACACCATGCCACCATTATCACAAACTCCAAGACATCATCACTTACATTTTCCAAACTTTAGGTGCCACAGGAATTCTATGAATTCTGGAAAAACCAAATCGTGGGCATCAATGAAAGACTCGAGATCCTCCATACTTCTTGAGCTTTTTGCAGTCCTAAAGGGCATGGCTATTGCTCTCTTACTTAACTCCACACGCCTCACAAATCGAATCAGCTATGACATGTCTTCAGCATAGATTAGCCTTTGTTGGCAATATATTTTTGCTAGCTTTCCACGCAAATGACTTGATTGTTTGGAATATTCAGGTGCCAAAGATTTTTCTGAAAGCTCTTGGACTTTTGCTCATTAGAGGAGCCTCCAGAATTATTGTTACTACTCAATACCATAGCCACCTTATATGCGCTTCTAATTGTGAAATTGCCCTTTGGCATATAGGCCTAAGCCAAACGATCGGCAGGAAGTCTCTCACTTAAAGGAATGCTCATAGGATAGTGTTGGTTTATATCCCATGCTTTTGATCAATAATTTTCAATGCTCAAGTGATCCATTGGGACAAGGAGTTTTCATCCAAATTTAAACCCCTAACTTTTTTAGTCTTGTTATATTTGTTTTTGCCTAAAAATGTGTTTTTCTAACGGCAAACGGAGAGGTGGGTTATGGAAGGCTAATGAAACTAGCCTTAGGTGGGCAAAGTGTAAAGTTTTAAACCACAGGTAGGCAAAGTGAAAACGGGTCATACCTCAGGTGAGTTTATTGTAATTATCCCATTAATATAACACCATGGTATCATCCAAACTCACTCAAGCCCCTAACAGGTGGATTTCACACAAGTTAGGAGAAGTGTTTAGTTGGTGAATGGTTTATATGTAGGCTCTATAAAGGGAAGCACTAAACATCATATACATGTATTCATAAAAAGCAAGGACTTCACATAGCGTGAAAATACTAGACTTGTTTTTTTCAAGAGAAATACCTATTGGGGAATAAGTCGTGGGCAACTCATTCCCTTCGTGGCCTAAACAAAAACCTGAAAACTCCTGAATAACAATAAAAAATTAAGCTATAATCAAATTAAGTAATACGGCTTTGACTAAAACAATCAAATCAGGGAGGAGTAAAATAAAAATCAGATAATGATTCATAGATATAAAACCCAAATCGCCCAGATTATAAACCAACCAATCAAATCTTCATTAATTTGACCCTTTTTTCAAGTAGAGAAACCCCTTGATAGGATTAAAATCAAAAGCACATTAAATTATCAAGTAGATTATAAAGTTAGCCTAAAAAAAAAAAAAAAAACACAAAACCCCTTAGTAACAATCGAAGATTAAAGGAAAATTGAAATTAGGAAGTATATCTTTGACTGAAAAAATCAAAACGGGAAGGAGGAAAACAAAAATCAGATAATAAGTCATAGATTAAAACCCAAATTGCCCAACAAAAACAACGAAATTTCCCATTTTTTAACTGAATGAAAGCAAACCCAGATTATAAATCAATCAGGATTGCCTAAATTTTGATCGCATAAACACAATAAACCTAAAAACCCTAGAATATGAAACTACGATCAAATACCGAAAAATAAAAGGCAAATAATAGAAAGATTTAGAGAGAGAGAGAGTAGAAACATTGTGGATTTGAAATATCTTTTCGCTTCGTGGCCTGTGTTTGCTCCACTACGTTCTTTTCTAATAACCCAGATATCAAGCCAAATAAATAAAAATGAAAAACAAAATAGAATAAAGCAGAACATGAAACTGAAACTTACCAGCAACAGTGTGGAACTAGAAGATGGAGGGAGATTGGTCTAACAGTCCTCCCTCAGGTTTCTCTCTCCAACATTCTCTACATCTTATCAAATTTCTATCTCTATGTTTCACGGTCACAAATGCTCTCTATTCTTTATATCTCTCTCTCTCTCTCTCTCTAGTCATTTTTTATTTAACATAGAGAAGCAGAGCATCGGGTTTAGGGTTTAGAAAAGTGTTTTTTTTAAAAAAAAAAAATAATATTGTGCTAATGTGGAAAATTGTAGAAGCTTCAAAAACTTCGGTTATATATATATATATATATATATAAGGATGAGTTTAGTCTCATGACACGTGTTTGGGCCCGTTTGTTAACAACGGTCGTTTTTAGTCTTACATGTGAAAAAGAAGTGTTAAATTATTGGTAATTTATTATGGTATTAAAATAAGAGGTTTTGTGTTCAAACTATGTTTCCACCTTACCTCCTATTTAAAAAATTCTCACATGTTAGACCTCGCGTAATAATTGATGCTTAAACATGAAGGGGGACTGTTAGATTAAATGATCGAATTCTTAATAACTTAAGATTTTGGGAGAATGTTTATTATTATATCAAAGGAAGAGGTTTTGGGTTTAAACCGTCTCTACCTTAATTAAAAGGGGAGTGCTAGATTAAATCAGCCAAGATCTACACTCGAATGACTTTATCCTTTCTTACACCAAACGATTACAAATGAAATTGAAAAACAATTACAATAGAAACTGTACGTTTTTAGACCTCTTAAAACACAAGTTGTTTAACCTAGTTATTTAGCCAAGTGATTACTTAGGTAAATTATTTAGATCTAGGTTAACACAATCAAATCATATCATGTAAGTAATGCGGAAATATAAAGAACACATGATATGATAACCTTGGAAACATGGGCGGCGCTAGATGTATTTCAGGGGGTTCAAATGAACCCCCTAACTTTTTATTAAAAAAAATATAATATATATATATATATATATAATATTTTTTTACCTATTTAATTTATCATTAAAAATATATTTGCACACTTTGGCTTAAATCTTGCACACCTTGATCACATATTCACTTTTTTTTCCCCTCAAATCACTAACTTTATAACTAAAAATTATTATAACATAATAACAATACACATACATGTATTAAATCCTATGTATTTCCTGATTATTAAATTATATTAAGTTATATTATATTTACATTATACATGCACATATTCACACACATCACAATTCACACAAATTACTTTATAATAATAATAATAATGCACATATTAGACACATACGCACAACTAACAAACACTCACTCTTTACTCTTAGAATCAAAGATATCGAGATAGTCAAATAGAGAATAGAGATGAGATGAGATTCATGAGAGAGATTCAAGCATTTGATTAGTTAAGTAGACACTTAGTGTATTATTGATGTATGGATGTGTGTGGTTGTGTGAGTCAATAATTCATATAGTGCAAGTGGGATGAGTTTTTCCATTTAGTTTAAAATATTTTTTTATAAAAACAATGACAAATAGATAGTGACAATTGCATAAAAATGTTATACAAACTAAATAAAATAAAATGGCTATATCTACCCACATTGACAATAGAAAATAACAATTGAAAATGAATTATCATGTAATGATTTCGAAATATGAAAACTCATAGAATGATATTATAACATTTTATGTATTTGCGACTTTTGTTTTGTCAATAACTAAATAATTTAAATTTTCTTTTTATTTAATTTTGTTTAATCTAACTTTCTAAATGACCCCCCTAAAAAAAATTCCTAGAGCCGCCACTGCTAGGAAAACCAAACCAGTAAAAAACTTGGGGAGGATTTTACCTAACTATCCTCAAGGTAAAACAGATCCACTATGAAAGAATTGAAGTTTTTACAATAGAACTTAGACCACTAACATCCTATTGCTACCTCGTGTAGAAAACTTAAAACCATGATCACATGTTAGTTTTGAGTCCACAGACTACTTCTTTCCTTGATCCACTGCAGCAACTGAAGCGATTGCCAAGTTCTTGACATGAATCTTGATCTTGATAAACCTAAGTGTGTATGAAGGTAAACAACTCTAGATGTCACAAGAGATTCAACACACAGCACATCAAAGACTTCTAAAACGTATTTAGGGTTTTTCCTTTTGTACTTGGGTTAAAACATAAAACCCTATACGTCAAATCGGGCTTCGGTTGAGTTGGTAATTCTGCAGAAAAAATAATCTGCACGAGGTTCAATTGATTGAGTCTAATTTTCAATCGATTGAGTCTTGCAGATTCAGTCCAATAAATCCTGCAATCACTCGATTCCAACTTTACAAATAAACACACTTTGAGCGGCCTAAATCTAGACTCTAAGTTTTGATCATGGTTTGCCAACACATTACAAATTGAAGTTTTAATACATTTAGTTCATAAAGTCTTAGAACCTAACAGAAAATTTATTCATAAGAAATTTTTGTCATGAAATTTAGCCAGCACTAAAAATCGTAAGGATAATAATATAGGGAGTTCGTGCTTTCATGTAGGGCAAGAAAACCTTCCCTTCCCAGCCAAGCAATCTCCAAAGTCCAAACTAAGGTAACCTATATGATTACTAATATAAATTCTTCCGTTGTGATCGTCTCGGTATTGCGTCTTTCTATATGAGTCTTACGATTGATCCTCTTGTAAACAAACATTAAAAATTACTTATTTTCTTATCTAATTCTCATTACGTATCAACGAAAGCCGTACTTATCGACTATAAGTTTTACTGAATTGTAATTAAAGATACCAGTTCCACATGGACATGGGTTCATGCTAATGCATGGTAGATTTCATGAGAATTAGCATTGACCAAACAGTAATGCATCTGGTTTTAGTGGTTTATCAATATATAATTATATATTTATAGTTTTTAAATATCCACGGATGATGTGACCTTTTGTTGTTATTATTGCAAATAACTTTTAGTTTTGTAAGTTGTAATTTGAGTAATGTGATCTTAGGAGGTGTTTGGTAGAGTAGTTTAAGTAACATTTGTAGTTTTTTAAAATACCTGTGGATGACAAAGTGTGTGAAAATATGTGTAATGTTATTTAAAATGTAAAAATATGAGTTTGAGATGGGATACCAAACAAGTAGTCTTTAAACTTTTGATTGTTCGCCTAAGTCGGTTTTCTTTTAATTATTATTATTATTATTTAATAAATGTGTCAATATTATCATCCTTGCCGCAATATGATATCCAAAAATTTAGTGAATTTATTTTTGAGACATTATATCCATATGGAAGTTTAATAACTTAAAAATATTTTCCATAACATTTTTTTGGGGTAAAATTACTCATCACTATCTTGATGGTTTTAGTGTAGCATTTGATTCAAGTCAAGTCTTTTTTTTTTCCTCCAATTCTTTTGGGGTTTAGGAGAAAAGTCCCCATCCCTATAAATCTTGTCAAGACTAAGCACAAAAAATTACTCATTATAAAAACTAAAAAATTATTTTAACTTGCTTATTACGTTTATGGGATTTTTTTTGTTTAAAAAAATTTAAATGAACGTATGCTATATCATTTTAACCTTTGAATTTCAATTAATCTTTGTTTAATAAAATGACGTTGACCTATAAAAAAATTGAAAGGCTGGGTTTACAAATTAAAAATTTAGACATCTAATTGAATGGTAATCCAAATTACACGGACCAAATATTAGTGTGAATCTTTTCTTTCCTTTCACTTCTAAGTCAAAACTTATACGAAAAACAGTAAAGTCAATAATTTTTCCACTCTCTTTCTTTTTAGATAAACATCATGCATGTTCCCTCAAAAAATAATAATAATAAATAAGATTAGCACCATGGATTGCCTGCTAAGTCATTTAGAGTTGTAGAGTTCGTACGTACCTGTTTAGATGCCGGAAGCAAGGGCATTTTTAGAATGCTAATATCCAAAAAAAAAAGAAAGACTGCTAATAAGATTTCTTTAGAGTAGAGTTTCCATTTTCATTCTTCTAAATGCGACTATCTATTATAAGCTGGGTTGCTACTAACTGGGGAGACTTTAACTGACCAATTTTTTAGTGCCAACAGCTAGCGGCCAAAATTCTGGTGTCATGATAGTAGCATTCGTGGTGAAGCCTCCCAAACCGGATCCACTTAAATCACAATGTATTAGGATAAAGTTTATTTATAATGAAAATTTTAAATTTATTTGTTCTTCAATTTCATTTGTAGTCGTTTGACCTAAGTAAGGATGGAGTCAGAGAAAAGTCGTTCACTATACAAGCCTGGGAATTCGATCAGGCAAATTGATGATTGGCCGAGCGAAATCAAACAAATTCAAAAAGCTATTGGAGTCTAGTTTTGCATGACATTCGCACGATACTCAGTCAAGTGAACATGTTAAGGAAGGCAACCGACCTTGCTTTCACAATTCATTTGTAGCCAATCATCCCATGAACGTAATCTACACCATATTAGCGAGAAGTCTTGTAAGTG
The DNA here is from genome assembly GCA_030445155.1 of Quercus variabilis. Taxonomy (NCBI): domain Eukaryota; kingdom Viridiplantae; phylum Streptophyta; class Magnoliopsida; order Fagales; family Fagaceae; genus Quercus; species Quercus variabilis. Next base: position 15,975,745 of record CP129445.1, on the reverse strand, counting down.
AGCCCGTATCACCGACAATCTTTGTAGTGGATTTGATGAGTTGGGCTTGACCCCGAAGTGCATGTTTTTCTTGATTGAGTTTTCACTTTGTGAACTATTCTTTGTTGGTGGATGAGGGAGTTGTTCGTGTAATTGTTATTAATTTATTTGCTTTATCCATATTGAACTTGAAATTGGTTTATTAATTACTTGGACATATCAATTGCAAAATTTATAAAATTGGGAGTAAGCCAACTTTAGGGTTGTAAACAACATTTTTCAATTGGTATCAAAGCATAGGTTCACCTTGCTTGGATTTATTTACCTTGTGTGATCCTTTGACTATTCCCCCATATTTTGATTGCAGCAATTATGCTTTTGGAAAGTTTGCACGTGTACATTTTTGAAATCTATTGATAATAAAGTCTGGTTCTGTTGAGAAGGGTTGGACCATCCCTTAAATTGTTGTGGCCAGATGGTCCAAGGAACAACAAGCTAAGTCTTTTTTTTTTTTTTTTTTTGCTGAATAAAAAAATTATAGTTTTGATGAGTCCTATGTTAAACTCAAATGATATGATAAATTCCAATTTCATCATAGATAAAAAGGTTGCTAAGCCTAGAATAGTGAGAAAAGTTATGTGATCTTTACTTGAGAGATTCCTTCCTAAGGTCAGTGCCAATTTGCCATAGAAGAAAAGAAAGGATCTAGGTTACCAATGGATTCAAAAATTTTGACATGTTTGAAGTTCTAAAATTGCAAAAATGCCCCCTTACAATGAATGATTGAAAATTCTAAGTTTTAAATGCTTCAAATTTAATCCGATCGGAATGGACATTGTAATGATACACCAAATCCCCAGTGGATTCAAACTAAGAATTCAATCACCTAAATCTTATGCGAAATCACAAATGAACAACATCAAATTTTCTCGAAAGGAATTAATTTCTTAGTGCATCAAAAATTTCAATATACATTTTCAACAAGATCAAAAAATATATATATATATATATATATATCAAATCTCAGTGCGAAATCCTACATTTCAAGTTGATCATTCAACTACATTTCAAGTTTCAACAAATTCCTAAGAAAAACATCAAATTCAGTTCTCGAGGGGAACAACGTGACTTCTTTATCAACACATTCCCGAAGTAGAACACCTTAAATGGGCATAAAAAATTGTCTCAAATCACACATTCATGAGGCAAAACACTCCTTAAAGGTCATAAAACCTTATCTTAACTCAACAAATTTATGTGATAATGTGATAAAACACCTTGAATTTTCATGAAATTCTATTCCAAAATCATCTTAAACCAACACATACTTATGAAGTAAAACACCTTAAATAGTCATGAAACCTCATCATGGCGGTCACACAAATTCACAAGGAAAAACACCATGCATGGTCCTAAATTCTCATCATCTTAAGTTCATTAAGGAAAAAATTACACTAGTATAAACATGGTTATCACTCATTAGTTACCATGTCACACATATTACGCAATTTCATATACTCAAAAGAATAATGATACACTTATACTCATTTTCTATAGTCAAACATACACAATTCGAACATTTGGAAAGAAATTTATTCAAGTGAGAAGAAGAAAGCTTACATTGTTAATTAGCCAAAAGGATGGTGTACCACGTACATGATTTTTTTTTTTTTTTGAGAAATGGCATACATGATTGATAATATCGTTTAACAAAAAACCAGTAATTAATCAAGCATTATTATTATTATTATTATTTGATGGGAAATCAAGCTTTATAGATTTAATTTCACATAATAATCATCCTAAGGTGGACAATCCCCACGCAGAGGATACGTAGGGATTCAAGAAAGTTTGTTTAATCTATTTTGAATTACATAACATGCATCGAGAAAAATTATGGCAGCATATATGATTCCATTTAAAATGAAGTACTGAGAGTTAGGAGTTTTTGGAAAATGCTAGGATCAGTTTTGATGTTGTACAAATTAATCAAGAATTTGAGGTTTGACTTCTGAATTTTTGAGAGGGGGCATGTGATGAAAGCACCAATTGGAATTAAAGTCTAAAGAGCACTCCACGTAGAAAACAAGCGTGAAAGCCCATGCTAAATTTGAGGATACACAACCTGAACAACCCAACTTTCAAAATCTCTCTATAAAAGGAGGATGTAGAGGACATGGGAAACCATATCCAATGTCACTGAAACAATATTCTTTCAAAATCAAATGGCTTAATCCATAGCGAGCCTGACTGTATGTTTGCTCCTCCTCTTTGCGGTGATGGTGGCAGAGGCAGATCCCCAAAAGGCGAAGAAAGTGAAATGCCAAGACAAAAACTACCCTGATTGTTACCATCAAGACCTATATTGCCCTGACTCCTGTCATCGAAATTGTCAGGTGGATTGTGCCTCGTGCCAACCTGTTTGTAGTCTTGACTCCCAAACATCGCCGCCAGGGACGGAACCAGGATTCATACCTGAGGGGGGCCAAAGCTTAAAACCAAAAAAAAGTTATGAAAATAAAAACTAGCATCTATTTCATATTCAACAAAATACTACATACAAAATAAGTATTTCTTAAACATTTTATATTATAAAACACATTAACAAAGTATAACATACAAAATAAGTATTCTTTTATTTTGTGTGCGATTTTTGTTTAGTCCATATTTATTTATTTATTTATTTTGTTTTTGTAGTTGAAGGGGCATAAATTTTATTTTTTATACTTTCTTGTAGGTCAATATCTAAATATTTTAAAAAATGAGAGACAAATATATATATATATATATATATATAAGAGCAAATCTTAATTTTTTTATACTTTTTTTTTTAATTTGTGTGTGTGTGTTTTTTGGGGGGGGGGGGGGGCAAATGGCCCCCCTCTGCCCTAGTGTAGGTCCGCCTCTAATCGCCGCCACCTCCAACAACTTCACCCTCTCCACCCCCTCCTTCTACCATTTATCCTTCCCCACCTCCACCACCTCCTAGGACTATCTATTCTTTGCCACCTCCACCTCCATTGACAACATCCACTCCCCCTTCTTCGCATCCCCCTCCACCACCACCGTCGCCGCCTCTGTCATCACCAAAGCCTAAGAAGCACTCACCTCCACCCCCTTCTACTATTTATTCTTCACCACCTCCACCACCTTCTACCACTATTTATTCTTCACCCCCTCCACCTCCTTTGACAACACCCACTCCCCCTTCTTCACTTTCTCCTCCACCTCCCCCAGCTTCGGGTTCTGATGGAAAGAAGGTTAAATGCATAAATAAGAACTACCCTCACTGCTATGCCATGGAGCATAGTTGTCCTAGTGGTTGCCCCGAACAATGTGAGGTTGACTGCGTTACCTGCAGTCCCGTTTGCAGTAAGTTTGTACTTCCATATTTTTTCCCCTTCTTTTCTTCTTTAGGAATTGAAGTTACGAGTACCAACATATGATTCCATCTCAAAATCTTTTTTGAATAGGTGATTCCTTTTAAACTTGTTTTAGGAATAGTCTATCAATCCTATTTTTGTTTAGTTTTAGCAGTATTAGAAACTCTAAAAAGAACAAATATATATATACACACACACACACACATATGGGTTGCTAGCCTATGCAACGTATGGAAAAGTTTAACAAATTTTAATTTTTTTCTTCCAAAAATGATATTTAAAAATTATGGTAATTATTAATAGACATTTATTATGATTCTATTTGTATAGAATTTAAAATCAATTTAAAATACATAAATAAAAAAATAATGTGTAAAATTATGAGACCTCAAAAGTTTTAGGAGGAAAAATATTGTGAAATGTCTTTGGTTTATATATATGTGTTTGTGAAAACATATGGATTTTTCAAAATTTATATGTGACAATCTTATTAAACAAGTAAATAAAAATAGATATCTTGATTCAGGTGTATTACGAATTACAAAAGTAATTCATAAATTTTATTTATTATGTTATTAAAATGATAATGACACTAATCAAAATCATTACCATGTCATTTAGTAATCCTTTTGGAAAAAAGTTGATACTATCTTTAGCATTTTGCATGAATTGACATGCATATAAAGGACATTCTGGCCTTTTGCCCCTTTTGGGGAAAATAATTGGCCTTATGCCCTTGTTTCGAAACTATATAGGGGTGTGTCCCTATTTTGATACTCGATCTCCCTAAAGCTGAGTTACTAAAATACTCGATTATTCCAGGGCCGAGTTATGTGCAGGTTCCTGACACGCTGGTCCTTCAGCGTGGATTTTGGGCAATAAAATATTCCCGCGTAACTGTTTAGAACTCGGCATTGCACAAATCGAGTTATATACAAAATATACCCCAATTTTGAATGTAACGTCTCCCAAATAGTTTGTCTTCCTCCTTCCTCAGTTCATCTCCCAAATAGTTTGTCTTCCTCCTTCATCAGTCCGATCAGTAGCTACCTTTAGTTCAACGCATCTTCATCTTCAAGTTCTCTTATTTCTACCCGTACCCAAACCAAATCGGTCAGTATACCCTTTCCGAACCTCAACCCAAACCCACATCCAAACCCACACCTTTCACTCTCACCATAACCCTCACCATCGGCGAAGCTGAACCCAATCCATCTTCAGAGTTAAAGGATTAGAAACATATTAAGGTAATTTGTAAATGCCGAGTTCAATTTTTTTTCCCTTTGCATTTAATCTGAGTTATGTGTTGCTTATGCATGTACTCTAATTTGAGCGTGGGTGTGGCTTATTAAGTTTTTCTCTATTAGAGTTATCTCTATTCATTATTATTGTTGTTGTTTTAGCTTTCCTGGGTTTGGTTTTGAACTGGGTTTTGGGTACGGGTGTTCATTTGGCATGACAATGGTGTTCATTATTAGGGAAAATTTCTTTTTAATGCCCTGTATATCTACTGTCATTTCAGTCAGGTTTTGATGAATTATACTGACTTGTGAATGGAATTTTTGTATTATGTATCCAAAAGGTGTTTGTCATTGTAATTGATGTTTACTTTTCTCTTTTTCTGATTTTTGTTAAAGAGAATATGGAAATTTGCTGGGTTCATTGGGATGTTCTGAGTAAGATTCACATTTACAGTCTTTCATGGGGTTTCAGATGTTGAATTGTTGTCCTTACTCTAATAATGCTAACTTTTAGCTGTCAAAAGAAAATATGAAATTATGCCAAGAGCCTTCTAGGTAAGGCATTGCTCGATTCTCCCAATGAATAGAACTTGGGCTCAAATTATTGGAAAAATTAATGTTAGTTGTTTAAATTGTGCTTCTCTGCCAGACTTTCTGTGAATGAATGCATATTAGACTTATGTGGTTGCATGTGTAAGAAATTTGCTGATTGGGAACATATGTTCAAAAGCTGAAATAGGACTTTTTAACATGTTTACAGAGATATTGAGTTGTAATCATAAGTCTAGAACTAGACTCTTACCTTCTTCTGCTTCTTTTCCCCCTTGGAACTGACATAATTTATCCATATTGTAAAACTCTACATTGGATTTAAATCACAGCTCTTTGTTTAATGTGTTTATCCATTGGTGATGTGATTATGCTGTGCTTAATTTTTTTAGTTTTCATAGAATTATTGTAATCCTACTCTATCATTTGGACTCATGAATCTCATAATATATTTAAGAAGGATTTGTTCCTAGTTTTGTTTTATGTTATGGTTTTTTGCTAGTACTAGAATCTCAATTTTTTTTGTTATATGGAATATGTTTGTGAAACCTTATCGACTCCAATGTATTTCAGAACCTGGCATTCACTTAAGGCTACTACACTACAAAACAGACAGTATAGCGAACTATAGAATAGAGAAAATTATAAAAACTTGGAACAGATTAGATCGAATGAAGACTCTAAGCTGTGATTGCTATTTGCCTGTTAGATTTTTGGCTGTTAGATTTTTCTCTAAACTTGGAACAAAGTATATCGAACAAAGTATATGGAATATGTTGTATGAAAGGGGTCCCTCCTTTTCCCCCTTCCCCTTTCCCCTTTCCCTTGGGACCAAAACTTAATAAATAAAAAAAGAAAAGCATGAATGCTTTACGTTCCCAGCATTTTGTAATTTTTTAAATATCCTTATCTTTTCAAATGTTGTTTTGTGCTGAAAGTTGCATTGTAGTTGTTTTGATACTTTCATTGTTAATATGTAATAAGGTTAACTTATATTCCCTTTGAAACAAGTTGTATGTTTTTCGCAAGTCCTAGCTATATTGGAAATTGCGATTGTTAATAATTGCAAGTCCAGCGAACTTTGTTAATGTCTGCTTCTGGTCAACGGTATACTAACATGATTGCATATGTGTCAAATATGCAACAACTGCAAAGTGTGGAACCTGGACCCGCAAATGGTGCACAGTTGACGTGGCAGCCGGTGCATCGATCCACGGCACTGTGGGAGACACCTGTCGGTCAGGTATGTACTTGTATAGAACTTCGGACATGTCGAAATCGTTTCATTTTCTTTTTGTAGGGTTCTTTGATTATTTGTAAATAGATGTTCGAAATGGTATCATTTCTGTTTTGGTTTAGGCAGTTTATTTAATCAAAAGAGAAAAGTGTATGAAGCATAAATAAGCGTGAATTTAAAAACACTCTTTCATTAACAGCATCTAGTCTTATTACCAGATAAATTGAATCTACTAATACTACAAAAAATATTAAACAATGAAAAGGTATATTCGATCTCATTTAAAAGTTATAGTAATCAATTAAAATTCGTTGCCTTTATTTTCCCAAAGGTGCGAACACAAACCCCACGTGGCTACACATAAGACAACCGACTTTTGAATTCTAATTCTTATTATACTCCATTTGACATACTGAAGCACTGTGTTTATTCATTTCAAAACATAATGCCCATCACCTTATTGCTAATTTTAAACAATGTCATTGATCTTGAATTAATCCTATCTGCTATTAAGGTAGAGTGAATAACCAGTTAACATTGTCATTAACATATTGCAAAATTGATCATAACTAACCAGTTAGCATACTGTTTCTTGCATATTATTATTATGTACCATTCTTATAGTTATTTCATGTGCACTATCCTAAGACAACGCTCTTTCGTGTGCAGGTAGTGCCAGGCATGCTAAAGTGTAGACGCCGATCTTGGGAGTTACCCTGTAATGGGCTAGGCCCATGGATTGCCTATTACATAGCTGAGGCAGATTTTGAAGGGTTATTGAAGGTTCCAAACATGGAAGTTGATCACGCATTGATCACAGCACTGGTCGAGCATTGGCGTCCAGAGACGCATACCTTCCACTTACCGCATGGAGAGATGGGTATCACCTTTCAAGACATTGAGGTGATGTTAGGGGTACCTGTTGATGGGTTACCCATGACTGGGAGTGCCAAGGGGAATTGGCCTGCATTGTGTGTTGATTTACTGGGTCATCGTCCTCCAGACCCAATATCGCATCCCCATGAAAACAAGTTTATCCTTGCTGGGGCAAGGATAAGAGTTAGTTGGTTAATGGAACAGTTTAGAGGTCCCTTCGTTGTGGATGCTACTGACGAGGTAGTGCAGCAACATGCACGCTATCACATACTCGTGTTGTTGGGGTCCATTCTATTTATGGACAAGTCGGCAGATTGGGTGTCGGTGAGGCCTCTACTGTTCCTGAACTCGATCAGCAACACGAAGAGGTACAGTTGGGGTAGTGGAGCATTAGCCTAGTTGTACAGGCAACTATGTAAGGCATCGGAGACAAAGGCGATGCAGATTGGAGGTGCGCTGATGTTGGTGCAGTTGTGGGTGTATTCAAGGTTCCCATTGATATGCCCTGTTACGAGGCCACCACAACCGCCGATGGATGCAGGTCCCCTTGCCTGTCGGTATGTTATTTGATTAGTTTGATTCAATTGTCATGGCATTTATCATTCACCCTGCATGTCTCTATAGTTGACTTTAATAATATATCCATTTTGTGAAACATATATTATAATTTTAAATATAATACTAGTACTTTCTTTTATATACAAATTTAATACTAGTACTAAGATGTGGAAGTTGAAGAGAAAATATTGGTATCTATTCATTCTCTCTCTCTCTCTCTCTCTCTCTCTCTCTCTCTCTCGTATAAAAATTGGCACATAATCAGTAGATACAAAATGAATCACCCATACCTATCGGAGTGCTTTAAAGGTCGTATTAAAATCTTCCAAATCACCCATTTATGCTCTGATCGCCCATTTACATTCTGACCGTAACCAAGTAACCAAATAGATATACAATATGCTTTTTTCCCTTTATTTGCAATGGTTCCCACTAAGGCTAATGCCAATAACTTTATCCAAACACTCGTGTGTGCAAATGATGAAGTCAAATGAACCATATTGTAAGCACACTGTGCAACCTGAGCATAATTCACCTTCTACTTTTATTGACTAGTTACTAACACACACACTCAGCGGGTCTTAAACCCACAAACTTACCCTCCACCATGATCTTACAAGGGAAGGAGGTGTCATTTGGGTTAGAGTTTGTTGGGCAAAAAGAAATATGGCACCTACTTTTTTCCAAGTGCAGGAAATAAATAAATAAAGAGTTGAGAAATAGCTGAATGTAGACAATAAAGGAAAAAATTGCTGCAAGTGCCACTTTTGCCCTGGTGAGGACCATTTAGAATTAGAGAAACAGAGGAATTTGTGAAAGATTTGAAATGGGGGTAGAGATGATCTCAAGAAAATTTACAGCTTTTTGGTTTTCTTGTATACCAAGAGTAAGCTGTTAAAAACTTAAAATGCAAACTGAAATTGATAATCATTTTTGTGCTTCATGACTGCTGTATGGAGGAAAAAAAAAACCATATTTCCTTACTTTTTTGTAATAAGTATTTTCCAACGAAAAAGTAAAAGCTAATTACTGGCTTCATTTTTTGTAAGCGTTTTACTCTTATGGTAGCATGGTTGTTTGATATTAACTAATGACCATTTAACACAATTGTATGTTTACTAGATGGAAGGGGCCGAAGAGCACGATAGAGCATGCCACACATGTGCTAGCTGTGTATCGTGCATCATTGTTGAGCATACAGGCACACCAGGTATTCTACTGCTTCATGTCACGACAATATAATTCTCCCTAGTTTTATTGTTTCACTTGGTGGGTTGTCAACTACTGCATGTGTATAGTTAATAATGTAACGTTTGTCAAGTAGACCATATATATACAAGGAATTAGTTATGATCACTTCACAACTGTGGGCAGTCAATATAAAGTACCTTGATTGGCCTTCTTTTGAATTGATTTTTGTGGTTTTTATTCCACACATATTTAGCTGTGAACCCTTCAAATTTCTCCCTCGGTTTCAGCTAGTGCAACCAATAGTATTCGAGTGCATCTTACCATGTAAAATCCAATAAGAGGGTCAATAATGACTTAGGATTTTTAGTGAAGTGATTCTTCAATGGTCTTTTACATTTTTGCTCAAATTGAGGATTGCCACAAATAAGTACGTATTTTATTTGTTTTTTTGTTGAACATTTATTCAGGTTGTTTAGGAGCCGTATAGGGATGTCTTAGACTCACTGCCCCCTATTGCACTGCTGGCCGACATATATGGAGGGCCATAGTGCCGTTGATCTATTTTTGGATAGTAGAGGATCATCATCCCAAACGTGTCTTTTGTTAGTTTAGGATGAAGCAAGCACCACAGGGTCTAGTGGATACATCAGTTGAACTCCACAAAATCTCCCTCCAAGGTAAACTAGAGAGGGATTGGGTGCAAGAACATGCTATCTACATTGACCGATGGGCCCATAGAGGGGAACGTGTTGCCAACACACCCACTTTGGATGGGGACATGACGTACCTTGCTGCTTACATGGCCGAGTAGCGAAGGTCGACCAGATGGTACATTACGCGAGAGTCTGCGTATTGGGAAATCCTGGTAAGGCAACCATTCAATGCTTCTTTTATGGATTGATATTATACGTGTGTTGCAAAAAGCATTATGAATATTAAGTTTTGTGGCGCCATTGAGTCAATATTTTGACATTCATTGGGTTTTTACATTTCATTCCTTGCCACTAGATATGCATTTGTTGCCACTAGGTATGCCATTTCAATGTTCATATATATATGAATAAGCTCATCATGCATAATCTGTTTCCAAATCAGACCTGAATTACCTACCAAGATATATACTCAAATATCATACAATTTGACCTGAAATCTTTATACTTTCTCAATGTTTAAAGGCACTAGAAAAGTTTTAATGCGACTCCTTCATTTCGTAGGTTGAGTCTAATGTGGAAATGCTATTGCAATGCCAACCAGGTTCTGAAATTTACAACCAGCTGATGAAGACGCTGGATCTTGTTGGGGAGTTAAACCGAGTAGCATTGGATAATGTGCATGCCATGGCGAGTGAGGCGAGCACACAGGCCACAAGCCGGGGCGGGCGAGGTGGTGGGTCTAGAGGGCGTGGACGTAGTGGAGGTTGTGGAGGTCATGGAGGTGGTCCTGATGGTGAGGATGACTTGGGTAACTTCCAACTCTAACACCTCCACTTCTTATTGACTTCCAATTCTAGTACTTTAAGTTGTAATTTATTTAGAGGATGTATTATAGTAGCGAAGTATATTTTCATCACAGCCACACACGATATCCCATTCTTCTGATTTCACAAATTTAAATGGCTCAAACTCCACTCTATTACGAAAACTGAAACGATTCTCACTTATCTTGTTTATTCAGTGACTCAATTCCTTGTTGTCATCTTAATAAATACAATTGTCTTTGTACAGATGATGAGGCGTTGGAGGCTGATTGGGACATGTACATGGATGGTGCCGGGTCATCGCAATGCATGCCTGATGCCACTGCCCAGGCATCCCATCCCGTTGGCCATGACGATAGTGCAGAACACACATCTAATGCTCAGGCTCGCCCTAGATCCCCACTACCTACTCCACTTTCTCCCTCATTGTTCAGCGGCTCTGCGCATGAGGGTGGCTGTATATTTGTACCCACACTTGGTCGACCGACCCCACCTGTAGTTCAGGCTGAGCCCATCCAGGAACCTTCACTTCCTAACCCCGACGAACCGGCTGCACAGGTTGAACAAATACGGAGTGAAAATATTGAGCCGATCCATGGGTTGCGAAGATCACTCCGCACTGACATACATCCCCCTGGTTGCGGGACCGGTGATGGTAAATACCATGCATTCCCCTGCTAACTTCTTCCAAAGTTATTTAATCAAACAATAAGATGAGAAGCATAACTAGTGAATGCATTTAATGTGAAAGGGAAGATGACCCAATGTACATGTACATATAGCGCAGTTGGATATTGTCTTTATGTAGACTTCCATCCCACCAAATGTTGCATTAACGTTGACCTAATAGTTCAAATAGATATGCCAATTGTCGTAGTTGCATATAATATTGCCAATAACTGTGAATTAATTGTGAATGACTACGGTTGTATATATGGTTATTTAGTCAGAAATTTTACTCTGTAAAAAGTACTTTTATTCCAAAACAATAATTAAACTCGGTTAAAAATATTAATAATAAGACGCATACACGTACACAGTACAAAATATGGTCTATCCCTCTATTTAAACTCTATTTTGGCTGTTAGGGAATGTGTGCATTCAAGTAATGTGCTCTGCTTTCAATTTCAGGTAAGACGAGACCTGCTAAGGCAGCTATGAGAAAACGAAAAGATCGCTGAAGCTCGGCATATGGAGCATATGGGGGTAAAATTCCAACCAACACTGATTTTTACCCTTTAATTACATAAACCTTTGAATGTTGTGAAGGAACACATGATTTTAGGGTTCATGTGTTCATTTGGAATTTGGGGATTTTCATAGGTGTGGGTGTTTTGACGTGAAATATGTAATGGGTTTTTTTGTATGGATGTTGTACACACGTTTTCTACCCTTTAATTGCAAAGAAATCATGATTTCTGAAAAATGGGAACTTAGGGTTCATGTCTTCATATTGAGAATTTGGGGATTTTGATGAGTACTTATTATTGATCTGAACTGGTTCATGGGTTGTTGTGTATGCATGTGGTGACATGTTCTCTATTGTTTATATTCAAATTTTTCATAGCTGGGTATGCAACTTGGTTCATTTGTCAATCTTGTTATAATAGCTTAGATTGGGGTTTTGTTGAATTGGGTATACTTGCTTGAAATTGACCACTGTCTAGAGTTTGATGGATTGGCAGTCATTGGTCGTTTCACATGTTTTGTTGAATTGGGTATAATTGCTTGAAATTACCCCTGATGCACAATGTGCAGGGTGGGTTCGCATGTCTTTCAAATAACTTCACTGCATGGGTCAATGTTCATATATTTCCAAAAAATATTTAATATCAATGCATTCATTAATGCCCCTGCAGTAGAATCCATGCATCATGTAATCTATTCCTCATGCATATGTACAGTGTGTTTATGTGTCTCGAACGCAGTTCTGAATATTGGTTTTCTGTTGTGTTTCCCAAGGTCTCTATAGATCTAGTTATGGCTCCTAAGAAGTCTAAGACCATTAAAACAAAGCCAAAAGAGTGTTTGCCTCCTCATCTGATAGAATAAGGTTTGAAACGGTTACAGACCAGCAAAGGTTTGAAAAGGTAATTCAGCATAGGAATATTTGGCCAGAACGACAAATCAATCTAGATGAATTACCTATTTCTGTCCATAGGAATTTACAGTGTAGGAAGTGGTTGTCTCTGTGTAAAGATTTACAACCCCCTCTAGTTGCCCTGATTAGAGAGTTCTATTCCAATCTCCATATTTATTCTAATGATGATCTAGGTACTTGGATTCGAGGTCAAAGTTTTGTCATAAGTAAGGCTGATGTATCCAAGGCTCTTGATGTACCTCGTGTTTGTAAACCTACTTATCCATACTTGGATCGTTTGGAGTGTCCTCCTATATCTGATGTCATGACTCTTCTTTGCGGAAGATCAGTGACGTGGGGATCTAACCCAAGAATTAACTCGAGTGACTTAACCAAGCTTAATTATATATTTTTAAGGATAGCTTGTCACAACATCCTCCCCATCTCCCATGTCCATACTATTCCTATAGAGAGATGTTTCTTTTTGTACGCCCTCGTCACTGGTGCCTCAATTTGTTTTCCTTCCCTTTTCATTCAAACGCTTGCTGAGGCATATAGGAGCAAGTGTAAGAAACATGATCTATTCTTTCTAGTTTTCATCTATAGGGTTCTAAACTATTTACACTTAGAAAGCTTTCCTTCCCTAGAGTTGATCCACATCACAGCCCTTATAGGTGCCACCTTTCTCAAGCAGCGGAGTGCACAAAAGAAGAATGTTGAACCTCGTGTTGGTTCATCAAAAAGACCACGAGTATAGGCATTACTTGCAGATGTTCACTTTGAGGAGAGTCCCGTTGATCCTACAGCTGCTGTTGCTGACAATGGTGACGATGAGGTACATGTTGACAGTGCAGATGCGGAGCCCACCATTCCTCCTCCTCTTTCTCTTCGTGCTATGATGGAGACTTTTATGACAACTCAAGCAGCTCATGGATAGCTTTTAGATGGTCTTGTTGCTGAGGTTGCTGCTTTGAGAGCGGAATTTGCAGAGTATAGGAGTGCTTTTCCACCTCCTCCACCCTCTGACTCTTGATGTTTGCCTTTGGCAATACATAATAGACAGGGGAAGTAGGGATTGTAGCGTAGGGGGGATAATAGTTTTTGCAAATTCTGTAAATTATATGAAAGTTATTTAATGTGATTTACTAATAATTTTATATTTTTATATGTACTCTTCAAGGTCCACAAACATGATTTCAATTTTATGATAGTGGACCTTGTAGTTAATGAAGAGCTGATCATCTGTCTTTTAAAGTTAGTAAAATTTAATTAATTTAAAATTATGTAGCTAATTTGTACATTTCCAAGTCAATTGAGCACATTTGGTGTGTTACATGTAATTCTTCATTTTCATATGGGTAAGGGCATTCATGGTCCCAATGACCCACTCCATTGTTCTTGCATGCTTCAATTGTCGTGTGTATTGTGTCATCAAATTACTTAAATAAGTAATTCAATAATCACAACTTTAGTTTTAAGGTGCGAGTCGAGTAAAGGAAATATGGCAAATATATTCTGAATTCAAATCTAACCTGTTCATCTATAAGAACCATGTCCAAACTAATTAGTTCTAGATTTTGTGCGGTTGACAGCTTCCCACATTCTTCAAAGTCCAACTCTTACCTTCCAATATACCACTGCTCACGAAAATTCCCAACCTTTCCAAAAATAAATAAATAAATAAATAAAGAAGGAATTTCAACTTTAGTAGCAAAATTTGGATCTACCAAACCTAGGTGCCTCAAATTTCCAAAAGTCTAACCTCAAATGAAAGCAACTCACAATCTTAATTCAAAAGTTATTAATATTTATGTAAAGTGATAGATTTCATTTTTTTTCCCCCTGAAAAAATCAGGTCCAAAACTTGATTTAGTAAAATTAATCTCCAAAAAAAGAAATTAAAAGGAAGAAAATCAAGTAATCAAACTCCAAATCTTTTATTTCTTAATCTTTAATTTTAATTTTATAGCTCAAGGGCTTCTTATTTTCTATTTGTTACTATTCCCTTACTTCATCTCATGAGTACTTGAAGCACAATGTGAGTCGATAGCAATGGCAAATATCTAGTGAGTTTCTAAATTTTCCTGATAAATCACCAATACACTTGAAAGTCATCATTACAAAGAAATCTAATGGAATTGTTCAACACTAAAAATCTAACAAACTCCCGCTTCGCCACTTTGTGACAAAAGATCGCAATACTGACTCATCTAGAGTAAAAAACTATGAGAAGACTTGCTACTATACTAAAGGGACTCAATTAAAAAAACAAAAATAATAATATATAACATATATTTTTTTTTTAAACTTGTAACATGCACTTTGTTGAAAGCATGAACAAACATATTAAAAACACCTACACACTTAAATGGGAAAAAAGACACGAGTTGTACAATCCAGCAGCTTTACATAATGATAGGAAACATACTTTTCATATGAATTCAAGAATATTCAAGAGAAACACAATCTTGCTATCAAATCAAATTCATAGAGTATTAATAAACGAAAAGATAGCAAGGCGCTAATCTTATTTCATATACATTGTTGATGCAAATTCATCGTGAAAAACTAATATAAATAAACCTCGGTGGCTCTAATTATAAAAGTCAACCACATTTATGATAACCAAATGTAGCATTGGAAAAAAACGTACAATCTCCAATTTTGTTATTAACTCTTTCAAGAGGATGCCCCATAGACAACCCATTCTCTAAAGCACATTGAAAATATGCACATCAAACTTTGCAAAATCACAACCCACATAGAAAACACAAATTCTCAAGGAGAAGTTTTATCAATGAAATCTGCATCAATTTAATCATCGTTATCAGTTGTTTTTCCCAGTTGATCCATATGACACGTGTAGTACTAGAAGCAACCTAGCATCAAGTTAACTGGATTGGCTATAGATTGACAATTGTGGCAAAAGGCTTCCAGATAGCACATCCACATAGGTTTGAAAGTCAAAATATAAAAAGAACTCAAAAAACAAATAATATTAAAAACATGCATTCACTTCACTATATTGGGCTTCCGTGCTCAATTTTATCTGTTTAATAAATTTTCTCCCTAATTCACCGTATACTTGTATCTAGTCTAAAATACAATAGAAACTCACATCTATCCATACCCAATCCTAACAACCACTCAAAATCCACTATACCACTATCAAACTACTTCCCTCAGTCATGGAATATAAGCAATTGAGAGAGATGAAAACTCACCTTTAAATCCCCTTTGAATGAATGAGACGTGCCACCAACACGTTATACTTCACTACTTTAGAGTGTTACAGTCTTCTAATAATCCATAACACATTAAAGGAATGAAACCTGAGATATTTCCAAATAAACCAAGGTAAAATAAAATAGTGTTTTTAGCAATAAAATTAACGTACTATTGAAACGACATTCAGGCGATATCACAAACACATCAATGGCATGCAAGGATGCTCGTTTAATGTAAACACAAACACAAACAAACGAAAAAAAAGGGTCTCATATTAATATAAACAAAGTATAGAAGTTTTGCACCCAAAAAAAAAAAGAATTGACATGTAGAGATACCTCAACCAACGCAGGGAGGTTCTGTCAGTATTTATAAACCGTGTGGAAAGGGATAAAGGGAGGAAGGAAATCAGATAAGCAGCCGTTACTGAGAAATGGTAGAGCAGGAAAGTGGGTAGCTTTCTTACTCTCTATTTTCTCACGCAATACCTGAAGGCTTCAATGTTTTTTTTTTATCCTTTTTTTCCCTCCCTTTAAGCTTCCCTCTACATTACATATTTCAAACTCTCTCTGCTTACGTTTCTATCTGGTCACACAAAAAACCTTGAACACTTCCCTTTATTTATTTATTTTTTAATTTTTTTTTTTCAAAGCGACTTGAACGTTACGTATTTTTAATTTCTTTTTCCTTGAAGCTAAACTTAAAAGGCTTTGGGTTGGCCTTGATAGTGGAACTAAATAAATAAGAGGTGGGCTGGATTAATTATACAATTTTATTATAGGGTGATAGTGGGAGTAAATAAATAAGTAGTGGGCTGCATTTATAGGGCTAGGATTTATGGGGCTGCAAATTGTAAAAACCATTTAAAAATGAGAAATGACATGTCTACAACATTTTTACAAAATTTTTACAACCTAAGTGGTAGGTTGTTACTGTTGTTATTATTGGGGCAAAAAAGTAATCTTAGTGTTAGTTTCAAATTTGAACCAATAACAACTAATTACCTGTGATTTATTGTAAAAATGTTGTAAAATTGTTGTAGACGTAGCATTTCTCTTTAAAAATTGAAGGAAACATTTTTTTTTTTTTTGAAAATGATGTGGCAGCTGATGTAGCACAATATGGCAGCTGATGTGGCATAACGTGTGAGCAGCAGCACTAAGCGCAATGTATATAACCGGTGCTACCGCACGGGAATGGATATAATTAAATAAAACAATGAAAAAAAATATTGCATCTCAGCTGTTTTAAGTGATACTATTAGTTTTTGTTATTTATTTATTAATCATGAGTTTAATCATCTTTAAATGGCTCAGTTAAGTCTAAATATCATATTATTTAGTAGGTATTGTTTGGTAGATTAGATGTATAAATGTGAAAATTTTTAGTTAGAAATGATGGTTATAATTAATAATGAGGCCTCTACTTTATTAGAAAATGCAGATTATACAAATTTTACGGGATGAAAATGAGAGTTTAGCTGAAATATTCAAAAGGAATTTGGTTTGGTTTTTATATTCAATGAGATGTAAGTACAAATTTTTGATAATCACAACGATAACAATTCATTATAGTTTGAATTTTCCACAATTGATAATCATTCCTTTTGGCAAACCATTAAGGAAATCACAACTGTAAGACTTTTGCAAAGCTTAACAAACAATTAATAAAAAAACAGAAGATTGCTCGACTATTATTTAAGTGATCCTACAATGAGGGGAAAAAAATAAAATAAAATAGAATTAAAGAAGCCTATTCACCAACTTAAACATTTCAAGGTCGATTGAGCATCTTTTGCACGTAACCAGAAATTCTGCATAACTGTAAGGATAAGGTTCATCTTGGTTCCAATGTCGGAGCACTGAGGTTTGAGAACAATTTCTTGGCTGAGAAGACCAAGAAGCTTGAAGCAGAATTATTTTAAGGTAGAGCTTAATTGAAGAAGACTTCAAGTGTGAAGCTTGATGAGATGCTCAATATTCAAAAATCTTCTTCAGATCGAACAAGTTTAGGGTATGGTCTTTCTTCCTCTGATATTGTTTTTACTAGTACTACTGTTTTTGTTCCTCCTACTAATAATGTTGAAATTGAAAACAATGTTGTCAAAAATGAATTAGCTAGTGAGAACTTAGAAAAGGGTAAATCTATCTTAGGAGCATCCCCTAAATAGGATAAGAAAGATGTTAAAAATTCTAGGGCTAAGAAGGCTAACTCTTAAAAACCTAAACAAAAAAAGCAACATCTCTATCATCATTGTGGAGTTGCCGGTCATACTCGACCAAATTGCTATAAGTGGTTAGCCACTCAACAGAGCAATGGCATGATAGCATTTGAAAGCCAGAATTAGCTTCAATCCTCTCTTACTCCTCTTGGAGATTTTCTCAAAGCCCTCATGTTTCTTTCAAACTTGAATGGTTTCAATTCTTCTCCGTCACCACTGATTCAAGGGTTTAATCAAAGGAAAGGTTCTTCCATGGTGTGGAAGAAAAAGGACTCCAAGTGATTCTATCACTTTCCTCTCTCTCTCTCTCTCTCTCTCTCTCTCTCTCTCTCTCTCTCTCTCTCTCTCTCTTCTTGTTTTTGTTTTTGCATAGTTTATATGTTTTGCTTTTATTTTGAGTCAATCTAGTTTTATGCTTTGCTTTGTTTAACATGTTTTTGTTTGTTTTCAATTTTGTTTATTTTGTTTTTGATATAAAAATAAAAATAAAAATTGAAAAAAATCAGAAAAATACAAAAACAGTGTGTGTTTTGTGTACATTGGTACTTGTGTACTTTGGATGACCTGTTGAAACAAATTTTTCTAAACTTTGTATCTTTTGTAGCTTAAATGAGCTTCTCTATGCACAACCAAGCAAGTGAGCTTTGTGGCTCTTGTTTGTTATGAGTAAGATTAAGTTATCTCTTGTACTTAACACTCGTATCACTCTTTTTGACGGGAAAGACTAGAAAATCTTAAGAGAAGGGCATAAATAACCATCACATCACTGTTGCCCACCAATCATAAATGATATCTGTATGCTTCGGCATAGCAAAAGTGTAATGTCAATGACATTTGTGTGTTTCAATGACATTTGTGTGTTTCGGCATAGCAAAATTGGAATGTTAAATATCATTGGGTATTTCTTTTCTCTCTCTTATATACCTATGCATGATATGCTTATTAAAAAGAAAAATATGCAAAGAAAATCAAAAGCAAAAATATCAAAATGCTTTTAAATATGATTGCAAGCATGTATTCTAGGAGATGTAGGAGTTATAGGATGTACCTCGAAGGTGATAGTTCCCATCAAATAGTTATGATTGTGTGTGAGTGAAAGTGATTTTCTTATATCTCAAATCGTCATAACTAGTTGACACTTATGCAATCTTGCGATGTTTTTCACACACAACACGCAATATTCTTTGCTACTCTTAATACATGTGCAGGTACAATGTGATTTGGCCATCACAAGGTTTACATGTGTTTAAGTATGCTCACTAAACTGTCTTGACTTGTTTTTGAAATATAAAATTGGTTAGACTTGTTGTGTGTGTGTGAGTGTGTGTGTTTTTGGGATCAATGTGCTTAAAATTGTTGTTGAGAGATGATGTTGAGAGCTTAATATGTTGATTGGATCATTGGTTGAGTTGCATGCTTGATTGCATTCATGTCTGTGTTTTTCCCTTCTCAAAAAACTATTTTTAAAAGCAATCTCAACAACTCCTTGACACCTCTTCGACACCTAGCTATCTGTCAAGTTTCTCAGCTTTTTCTTATCACAATCTCGACACCTCTCGATAGCTAGGTGGATCGATCGAAAAAGTTTCTGACCTCTCGATAGCTTCTCGATGGCTAGGTGGATCAATCGAGAAAGTTTTTGACCTCTCAATAGCTTCTCGATAGCTGGTAGATTGATCGAGCATCTGTTCTTGTGTCTGATACTCTATTCCTTAACACCTTCTCGATAGTTGTATTTGTCAACAGCTAGTTTCTTGACACTTGTCTCGATACCTTGCTCGACACCTTTCGACACTTCTATCTGTTGAGCTTTACTGAACTCTTATATATTTGTTCAGCGCGATCTGGTTCTCACTTTTCTCGATCTCTCTCTCGACAGATTCATCTCTTCACCTCCTAAACACTCTTTTCTCTCTCCAAACCTTCAATCCTCATGATTTTTGAACTCTCCTTGCTTCAAATCACTTGGTATGATCTTTTTTCTTTTAATTTTCTTGCATTTCATGTTTTGAAAACTAGGTTCTAGGATTTTTGAAAAACTTTGGGGTTTTTCAAAATTGATGAGTTATTGTTGAAATTTTGGGATGGGTTTTTGCTTAAACGAGTTTAAAATCTCATACATTGCATCACTTATGCATTATAACAGTATGATAATGCATTTAGATGTGTGCAAATTGATTGTGTCCTGGTAGGATTGGATTGGGCTGAGCCTATGATGCAATTTCTTTTGCATGTCACATGTTCATGCATTTCCCATGCATACGTACTCTCTTTTCAATATACTTGCTATATTTGAACTGTTTTGGAGCTTTTCTAATTGTCTCTCTTTCTTTCCCTCTCTTTCTGTTTACGTTAGTAGTGTCTATGGCACCTAAACGTAAGTTGGCTCCATCCTGGAACCCTCTTCATTCCGGGGCATCCACTTTATCTGATCCTACTCCATCACATATTCAATTCCATTATGTTGATGCCCGAAAGGCCTTCTCGGAGAACTTTTCTTGACAAGGCATTCATTTTAAATGCCAAGTCATTCCGACAGACTTCGCTGACACTGACCCTCTCGATGTCATTCATAGTCGGGGATGGGAATCACTGTGTGACGACTTGGTCACCTGTCCTTCCATACTTATGCAGGAGTTTTACTCCAATATGCATGGAATTGATCGTTCAGTGCCTTACATCTTCACTCACGTTCGAGGTACGCGCTTTCCTGTTACACCGCAACTTGTTGTGGATGTGCTTCGGGTTCCTAGGGTAGAGTTTCCTGACTATCCTAGTTGTGAGCGTCTGAAGACTGTGTCCAAGGATGAGCTCATGTCTGCTTTCTATGAGCGCCTTTCTAATTAGGGTGATCGTCAATTTACACCATGTAAGCCTTTTGCTAAAGGTCCTAGATTCTTGAACATGGTGATGACTTTTGTTTTGCACTCTCTCTCTCACTATAACTCCATCACAGAGTCTCGTGCTCGGTTTTTGTTATTCCTTCTTAAGCATCTTACTATAGATTTCCCTTTTCATTTTATTCTTTCCATTATAGATGTTCATCAGGATTCGACATCCCATGATAAGCTCATTTTCCTTTTACTATCACGAGGATTTTATGCCATTTTTCCATCCCTTTTCTAGTGTCCAACCATTTCACTCATATTTGTGCCATAGACACCGCTATCGTTAAATGTAACGAGGCACAGTTTAGGTCACGACAGTGGATTCAGTAGCTCCTCCCTCCCGTTCAGCTCCATCTTATTTTGCTCCATTCGCATCCCCCCCTTCTCTTCCATGGGTGATATGTCTCTTTGCGTCGTCATGGCACAGCTTTAGCGCATGGATGCTTGCCTTGATACACTATCTACTGAGTTGTATCAAGTGAACATTCGTGTTAGCCATATTGCTAGGCAGCAGGCAATTATGGGTGGTTTCGCACCTGAGGCTTCTCCTTCACCTCCTCCTGTGGCTTCTGATTCTGAGGCTGAGGATGATGATGATGATGATGGTGATGACAATGATGCTTCTGATGATGATGATGGAAATGCTAGCTTTACCGATAAGATGTCTACTTGATACTTTACCCTTTGTCACTAATGACAAAAAGGAGGAGTAGTTTTGGGTTATATAAGAGTGGCCATTCTTAGGGGGAGAGTTAGTATAGGACCATTTTGTTAGGGGGAGTGTTGATATGAGGGATGTAGTAAGGATGTTATGTATCTTTTCATTTCTTTCTATTTTAGATACATTTATTTCTTGTACATTGGGTCTTGTGACCATTTTTTACATATATTGTATTATTCTCTTTATATGTTGATGTATGTTTCTTTCACCCACTCTTACATGTGTTGTTTCTTTTCTCTCTTTATGCACATGCTTTTTATTACTTGTATGCAATCTATTATTTCTGTTTCACACAAAGATACCTTGATGAGTTTTGTTTAAAGTGTTTTAGAAATACAGGTTGTCAAAGTCTACTTGCCATAAACTCTCTTCTTGCAAAGTTTTTCAAGAGTTTGTATTAGGATAGACTTTATTGTATTCAATAAGTGAATATGAGTTGAGTGATTTATGACTTCTCTCATATGCTCATTTATTTGTTGTGGTTTTGTCACAGATTGCCAAAGGGGGAGATTGTTAGGACATATGTGTTTCACTTGTTAAGAACATATGTCATTCTTTTTATGTAATTGGATAATCTTTTGACAAAATGCACTTGTATTTGGGTAAATCTAGGTGATTTTAATACTTCAAGAAACATTGTTTCAAGATCAAGTGTTAAACCCATTCAAGTATGTCCAAGAAACAAGTTGAATAGTGCAAATTCATTAAAGTTCGACAGCTGCATCTATCGAGCTTAAGAAAGTTGTCTCAGCCTGTGTGCTCGACAGCAGCTCAACAGCTTCTATCTGTCGAGGTTTAAGAATTTTAAAATTTTGATATGATTTTCTTGGGATCCGTGAATGTATCTTTGGGCCTTCTTTTCTCCTAACCCTAGACATATAAAAAGATTATTTTAAGGGCTATCAAAGAGTTCACAAGTTGCATAAGTATTGAGCAAAGTTTGTTCAAGTAAATTGTGACTAGAGATGAAGTTTTGCCCTAGTTCATCATTCCTGTGAAGAAGTTACTGGTTTTGTACACCATAGGATTTTGTAACCAGCATCTTCTTGATCTTCATCGTGGGATGAACTGAAGAACTTTGCAGCCAACAACCTTCTCTAGTTGGTGATTGGTTAGTTGCGTACTGGGATCCACGCAATTGGTTAGTAACGTACAGGAAGCCGTGTATCAAAAGGAGAAATTGTCATGCAGAACAAGTCCAATTGGGTATTGGGGTAATGGTTCAATTGTAGGTTAGTATAAGGTACTGGGATTTCTTTACTTGTAACTGCTTGTTGTGATAATAGTGGAGTTTCGGGAGTGGTGACCTTAAAATCACTCGGTGGATTTTTGCCGTGTAGGTTTTTTTCACACGCTTTGCATGTTAATTTGATGATTTATTTTCCGCTGCATACTTTAGTTATTGGTGATTAGTTTATACTACCATGTACTTTGCATGTTAATTTGATTAATTAATAACTTGGCTAATTAATCAATTAATTTAATCACAAGGGGTCAATACGTTTTTGTCCTATCAAGCCATACCAACATTACATATGGGCGTAGCCAACCCAACCCCACCAAATTACCTAATAATCGAAGAATATATATAACAAAAATACTCCTAAAGTCTCTAAAATTCTGAAATATCCTTAAATATACAAAAATTACCAAAACGCATTCTAACAATTAAAAAATTACCAAAATAACCCCGAAACTCTCAAAAATTATTGGGATGTCCTTAAAACCTAAAAAATGACCACGATGACCCTAAAATCTAAAAAAATGACTGAAATACCCTCTAAACCTAAAAAATAATCAAAATACCCTTAGATACAGAAAATTACCTAAATAACCATGAAACCTAAAAAATGACTGAAATGACCTTGTAACTTAAAAAGTGATAATAATGCCCTTAGAACCTAAAACATGACCGTAATGCACTTTAAACCTAAAAAATTACATAAATGACCTTAAAACCTTAAAATTTTTTGAAATACTCTTGAAACCTATAAAATGACCAAAATACTTCATTAAACTTAAGAATAGCAAAAATACACCCAAACCCCTCAACAATTACCGAAATACCCTTAGAACCTAAAAAATGATCAAAATACCTTTTGAACTTAAAAAATGACTGAATGACCCTAAAACCTTAAAAAAAAAAAAATGTCAAAAATTACCCTAAAACATTTATATAAAAAAAAATAAAAAATAAAAAAGAAGAAGAAGAAGAAGAAGAATAACCAAAAAACCTAAAACAATGACCAAAAATACCCTACAATACTTGAAAATGAAAATACTTTCGAAACCCTTTAAAATTACTAGAAGACCCTTAGAACCTAAAAAATGATCGAAATGACCTTGTAACCTAAAAAATTACTTAAATACGCTTAGAACCTTAAAAATGACTATACTTTTGTCACATTCAAAGGTACCCTTACTTAATTTTCACATTTGATAGTTTCATCATTACATTAGGCAATACCAACATCACATCTGATTGTATTTTTGTTACATTTGGTGGCACTGTTATTCTTTTCTCACATTTGATAGTTCTAATGTCACATTGGGCAGTACCAAATCAAGTATGATCATACTTTTGTTATATTCAATAGTTATATTATTTTAAAAAAAAAAAAATAGTTCTATTATTTTTCAGTCACATTAGGCAATACCAAAATCACATGTACTTTTATTGATTCATAACAATCTGGTAATAATTAAAACGTTAACAATGAATTTTCCCAAAATAGTTATAAACTTGAAATTTAACAAAAATACTTAGAAATTAAGGATTTCAAAAAATAGTCCTAAAAATATATAAAATGACTAAAATACATTTTTAACTTTCAAAATTAATAAAAAAAAAAATCATTGAAAATGAACAAAGTAGCGCTAAAAATACCTAGAATGATTACAATACTAAATATTTTGAAAATGACCATAATAGCATCAAAACCACTCAATTTGGCGATGTTAGAGTGATATATTGGAATTTTTTTTTTTTTTTTTTAGTGATTGTAAAGATATTTTGGTCATGTTAGAGGTTTTCAAGATAACTTGGTGATTATTGACATCTCATGAGTATTTTAATCAAACACATTTCAACTTTTTTGGTGTCTTTGTGGTGTTAAATTTTCTCAATGAAAAAGAAGTTGACCCAAAGAAAATGTTATTTGTTAGGAAACATTTGCTTCTCTAAATTATTCCAAAGAAGCTATATATTTAGACCATACAATGATGTAACTGTGAACTCTAAGGAAGAAAAAAAATTGAAACCTAAAACAATTTAGGCCTTAGAGCATGTTCTTGAAGAGCTTGATATTCCAGATATGAAGGGAAAGAGAGTGTAAAATTTAGAAGCAAATAAATTATGCATTCTAATTAAAAATAGCTAATGATATTCTTGTTAGGAAATAACAAAATGAAGGAACCAAGCAAAAGCAAAAACACACCTAACCAGTAGCAAGCTATAACTACATTTAAAAATAATTTTAGATTTCAAAGTTTGCCAAAAATGCAATGTTATCAATAGTTAACAATTACATTCAATTGTGTACATTTTTAGACCCCTTAAAACATAACCAGATTAACCTAGTTAATTAGCTAAGTGATTACTTAGTCAAATTATTAGATCTAGGTTAACACAAATATATCATATCAATGTAAAGTGCAGAAAATAAAGAACACAAAGATATGATGACTCAGGAAAACCAAACTAGTAAAAAACCTGGGAAGGATTTAACTTAGCTATCCTTAAGGTAAAACTGAATCCATTATGAAAAAATTGAAGTTTACACAATTGTGACTTAGACCACTAACATCCTATTGCTACCTCGAGTAGGAAACTTACTACCACGACCCCATGATAGCTCCGAGTCCACGGACTACTTCTTTCTTGGATTCCCAGCAAGCACAAGTACTCTCGCTTGTGCATCTTTAAGCTCTTGAATCTGCAACTGAATGATCACTAAGTTCTTGACATAATCTTGAATCTTGGAAACCCTAAGTATGTGTGAAGGTAAACACTTCTAAATCTCACAGAAGATTCACACATACAGCATAAAGAGCAACCTCAAAATGTGGCTAGAGTTTTCCCTTTTATGCTTAGGGTGTGTTTGTTTTGGGTGAAAATGGTTTCAGGAAATCATTTTACACCCCTTAACCTGTTTGGTGAGCTCAGAAAATTTGGTCAAACGGAAATCAATTTCCATGTTGACCGTAAAATAAAGGCAAGAAGGTGTAAAATATTTTCAGGTTTTATTTTCACTTCAAAAATTTTCCACTCCTCACATAACACTCTCTCCGAGCTTCTCTCACACGCACTCCTCTCCGATCGCACATCCAAGCACTGGTGAGTTGCACCCCAGCACCAGCGAGATCGTGCCACGAACCCACCCACCAATCGACTCACCTCGTCCATCGGCGAGATCGCGCCATGAACCCACCCACCGATTGACCCACCTAGTCCACCGACGAGATCCGCCACGAATCCATGAACTGATTGACCCACCCAGTGAGTGACCCACTCCTAGATCGAGTTGCCACCTTCAGATCAACCCACCTCGTCCACCGACGACTCTCACCCACGAACCGATCTCTCTCTGTCCCTCTCTCACGATTGGTCTTGTGATTTGATTTTTTGATTTTGATGTTTGTTTCTTGTGTGGTTTATATATTTTGATTCTCTGTAATAAAATTTGTTTGAATCCTAAGAAAATGTGAGAAACATGATAAAAATGAGTTTTCTAGAGCATTTTCAGCAACACAACCAAACACTAGAAAATATTTTCCTTTCCTAAAAATATTTTACACTCGAAAAATATTTTATATTCAACCAAACACAGGCTTAGAGTAAAACATAAAACCCTATACATCAAACGGGCATGGGCTGAGTTGGAAATTCTGCAGAAAAAACAATCTGCATGACTTTCGATCGATTAAGTCTAATTCTCAATCGGTCAAGCTAGACAGAATTGCACAATAAATTTTGCAGTAACTCGATTCCAACTTTACATAAAAAGCATATATTTTGAGCAAGTCTAAACAAGATTAAAATGTTTTGATCATAGTTTGCCAACATTACAAAATGGAGTTCTAATACATTAGTTCCTAATTCTTAGAACCTAACAAACTCCTCTTTTGGCAATCCGTGACAAAACACAAACTAACAAAATGCTCAAAGTTTACACAAACAACCCATTACAAAAACATTGCCCAACAAAAAAAATCCAACCTAACTACTATCTATCAGTTGCAAGTGTAGATAGCAGCACGACTGAATCAACCTGTATATTTCTTGAAACACTCAACAAATGCATAAACGTATGTATGGAAAATACAAGTAAAACAAAATAACTTCTTGATTTCACATTACACAAAATAAAGACATATATCATGAATAACTCATAAATATAAATCAATAAGCAATGTGAAACAAGAAACATATATCAACAATGTATCTCCCCCTATTATGGACAACCCAAACAAAATACATCATGAGCCAAAAATGATCAATACAAAATGAAGCACCTAGATACAATCTAAAAGCTCCATAAGCTCCACAAATACAAAAATCTCCCCCTAACAACAAAATCTCCTCTACAAATGTACTCCCCCTTTTTGTGATGAATTGCCAAAGGGCACTCACTTATCATCAAAAGGAGGTGGTAGAGGCGATCGTCTAAAATGCTCCAAATCTGCTCGTAAAGTACGAAGCTCATCAAGCATGTCCACCAAAAGCTAACCATGAGCCGCTAGAATGGTCATGACAGTCTCTAACATATGTCGAATGTTTGAATCATCTGAAGTAGATGGTGGAAGAACAGCAGCAGCAGCAGCAAGATCAACAGACGCCTCAATAGAAGTAGTACCTGTAGAAGAGGATGAGGAGGTGCGACCCCAAAAGACTCAACCCTAGGGCGTTTAGAGCTTGGTCTCAACTAAGCAGCCCTCTGCTTAAGAAAAGTGGCACCTATGAGAGCGATAACATGGACAGGCTCAGACGCCAGAAACTCATCTAAACCTAGATGCAAAAGAGTCTTATGAATAAAAACGGGGAAGAAAAGAGCATGAGTAGTAGAACTACTCCTATGAACTTCGTTCAAATAACGAATAAAAGTTGAGGAAAACTCATAGGAGCATCAATAACTAAGACATACAAAAATGCACAACGCTCCAAAGGAATGGTGTGCAAATGAGAGATAGGCCACAAGGAATGACAAGCAATCCTAAAGAAAAGATAGTGGATCTTGGTGAGCTCAGCAATAGTGATCCAAGGATCAAAACCCCATTGGATAGAAGACGTAGTGATGTAAGACATGATGTCGTCCAGGGGAGGAGACTCATCATACGGGTAGATAGGATGCTGGACCACTGGTACCCCAAGAGCATTAGCCACTATTGAAGGAGTAATGGTGTACTCTACACCTCGTATCCAACTCTTAACTAGAGTGTTGGAATCATAGACGTGGATAGAGAGGTTCGAGTAGAACTCTTTAATCAGGGTAGCCGGAGGTGAATGATTAATATTCAACAATGGTAGCTAGCCCCTACGCTCAAAATTAGCCCTAATGGCAAGATCAAGCTCATCCAACAAAACCTTTCTCTTAGCCCAAATGTTTCTTTTAAGGTTTAGCTTCTCAAACGTCTCTTGGTTTTTCTCACTTGGAAATCTCTCAATATCAAAAGAAGGAGCAGAGGTAGAGGTAGGTGTCCTATGGGCTCTAATCTTCCTAACCATGATTTGAGATTGGAATAGGACAACAGAAAAGAACCAAGGAAAGAGAAAAACAAGAAAAAACCCAAGGGCAGACTATAAGTTAACACAAAAAAGAAAAAAGAAAAAAAAAGAAATAACAATTCTATATGATGCATGAACAATAAAAACAAATGATGCATGCTTTAATGCAGTGAGAATATGTTTAATTGAACTTTAAAATAACAAAATTGGCTTGAGCATAGAGTTTATATCAAAAAAACCCCAAAATTTGAAAAACCACTTGTACAATTTTTAAGAAATTGGACCAATTGATCATTAAACAAGATAGATAACAAATTATAATGACCAAATCAATCAAGCAGTCAAGCCAATTTCATCAATTAAAGCTCAATTTAACAAAATCCCCAATTCGAGTATATTCAAGCCCTAGAATTTTCAATTTCTCACAAATCACCAAATTGATCAAATTAAACCATTAAGAACAGTTATATAGCATCTTATAACAAAAACCCATTGATCAATTTTAAGAAAAATGGCTTGAATCATCAAAAATCCCAAAAAATCCATTGGTTCGAAAATTTCCCCAAAATGCATGATTTAATGCATGAAATATGAAAATAAATGCAAAAGGAAGGGTAAAAAGGCCTTACCATCCTTGGGAGGGAAAAACCCTTGAAGAATTTTGATGGAAAATGACAAAAATCTTGCTTTGACCATTAGACCGATCGAATGGAAAGAGAAAGAGTTTTGAAACTTTTGAAATAGTGTATAAACACGTGAGAAACTCAGTTTTTAAAAAACTCTCTATATGATTTTCGATCGATCGAAAAATAGGTTCGATCAGTCGAAAATGCTTCGATTGATCCATTAACAATCGAGCACCGATCGAAACAGACAGAGGCTGACCAAAATTTTAATCGCAATTTTGATTAGTTGAAAAACAGGTTCAATCGATCGAAATTCTGGGAAAATCACATTTTTGAAAAACAAAGAAATTTTGTGCAGAAACTCCTCAAAGTATTGAATTTTAGGAATAAAATGCATGAGTATGAGATGAAATGATTTTCAAAAACACATGTTTTGAACCTAGTTTTCCCAAAATTAAGATTTTCAATCAATTCACCTTAAATTCTCAAAAAGCAAACATGTTTTGCATAAAACTCAAGGAATTTTCAAATTTGGTTGGCCAAACCAAAATCACACACAATAACATATACAAAGTTTAGCAAAGAGTAACTTGTGTAGTATGTGCAACTAGCAAAAGCTTGAGATACATGTGAGGTGATATGTAAATAGAAATCAAGCACAAAGTCTACAAAATTCATCACATAGAATTTGAAAGAGACTATCACCTAAAGAGTTACATCATATAACTCTCACATCTCCTAGAATAAAAGCTTGCAATCATGTAAGTTTCTTGATTTTCCTCATAATGTACACACCAATTTTAATTGAGCAGAAACTTATTAAAATAGCCGGGATAATGTACACACCAATTTTAGCATTTAAACCAAGGAGACACCTTATGTTCTTTTTGTGCATGTGCTACACTTTTTCGAGCACAACAATCTTACAATATGCACTAAGATGTTCATAATTGGCTAGTAAACAGTGGTGAGATGGTTATTTATGCATTTTTCAAAAAGATTGAGTCCGACAATCAAAGGCATGTGACTTCAAGATCAAGACAAAGTGATCAACAACTATAAACATCTTCCCACACAACATGCACTACTAAGCTCAAATTAGTAAAGTGCAAGAAATAAGCTCATTAAAGTTGTTAGGTCACAATTCGAATGACCCCTTGTGATAAACCCTAATTAATTAATTAATTAGCCAAGTTGTTAATTAATCAATTACGCATGCAATTGCGTGGAAGCACAAACAAATCACCAAATACTAAATATGCAGCGGAAAATAAATAACACGGTGATTTGTTTACGAATGGGGAAAACCCTAACGGCAAAAACCCCACCGGGTGATTTTCAGGTCACCACTCCCGAAACTCCACTATTATCAAATCAAGCGGTTACAAGAAAGGAATCCCAGTACCTTACCAACCTACAGTTGAACCCTTACCCCAATACCCAATTGGACTTGATCTGTAGTGACAATTTCCACCTTTGTTGCACGGCTCCCAAGTACGTGACTAACCAATGCGCGAATCCCAATACGCGACTTCAGAATACCAACTTGAGGAAGAATGGTTGGCTACAAAGTTCTTTAGTTCATCCACGTGATGAATAGCAGGAAGATGCTTGGTTACAAAACTCTATGGTGCAAAGACACAGCAACTTCTTGATGAAGGATGAACTAGGTCAAGAACTTCGTCTATTGAGCACAATTTGCATAAATAGAGATTGCTCAATGATAATGCAACTTATGTCCCTAAAAACGGCTCTTAAAATAATCCTTTTATATGTTTAGGGTTAGAAGAAAAGAAGCCCCAAAAACACATTCACGGATCCCAAGAAAATCAGATTGGAATTCTGACTTTTTAATTCTCGACAGATAGCAGGTGTCGAGGTAGGTGTCGAGAGGTGTCGAGCTTTAAAAATTCTGCACTTCAACTTGCTTTTTCTTGGACAGACTTGATGACTTCAACACTTGACCTTGAAACATGGTTTCTTGAAGTATTAAAAACACCTAGATCTACCCAATTACAAGCAGAGTGCGTTTTGTCAAAGGATAAGCCAATTTACATAATTAAGTGACATATGTTCTTAAACAAGTTAAAACACATATGTCCTAACAATCTCCCCCTTTGGCAATCCGTGACAAAACCACAACAAACAAATGAGCATATGAGAGAAGTCATAAATCACTCAACTCATATTCACTTGTTAAATACAATAAAATCTATCCTAACACAAACTCTTGAAAAACTTTGCAAGAAGAGAGCTAATGATAAGTAGACTTTGACAACCTGTATTTCTGAAACACTTTAAACAAAACTCATCAAGGCATCTTGTGTGAAACAGAAATAATTAGATTGCATACAAGTATAAAGAACATGTGTATTAAGACAGGAAAGAAACAACACATGAAGAGAGAGGTGAAAGAAACATACATCAACATATATAAGAGATAGAATAAGTACAATGTATGTAAAAATGGTCAAAGGACCATATATACAAGACCAATGTAACTAAAAGATAAGAAAAAAATACATATAGCCTCACTACATCCCTCAAAAATATGATAACACTCCCCCTATCAAAAATGTTCTATGCTAACTCTCCCCCTAAGATGACTACTCTCATAGCCCAAACTACTCCCCCTTTTTGTCACGAGTGACAAAGGGTAGAGTGTCATGTAGACATCTCATCGGCAGAGCTAGTGTCCTCATCATCATCATCATCATCATCCTCATCATCCTCAGAATCTGAAGCTACTGGAGTGGATGGTGAAGGAGTAGCCTCTGGAGCAAATCCACCCATGATCGCCTGCCGTCGTGCAATACGACTAACACGAACATTCACCTGATACAACTCAGCAGAGAGTGTATCTAGGCGAGTGTCCATGCACTGCAGCTGCGCCATAATATCTCCAAGGGATACATCGCTCGAAGAGGAAGAAGGAGCAGATGTAGATGGTGCGGATCTGGATGGTGCTGAACGGGAGGGAGAAGTGGCACCAGGCTGTCTCGACCTGAACTGCGCCTCACTATGTTTTACGGTAGCGGCATCTATGGCAGATATGTGTGTGAAGTGGTCGGACATAGGAAAGGGAACAGAAAAATGGCGCATAATCCTCGTGATAGCAGAAGGAAAAATGAGCTTATCACGGGACGCCGAATCAAGATAAACCTCTATGATAGACCGGATGAAGTGAGAAGGGAAGTCTATGGTCAAATGCTCAAGAAGAGAAAGCAAAAATCGAGCACGAGGCTCTGTGATAGAGTTATAGTGAGAAAGAGGATGGAGAACAAAAGTCATCACCATGTTCATGAATTTAGGACCTTTAGCAAAAGGCCTACATGATGTGAACTGGTGCTCACCCCAATCAGCAGGACGTTGACAGAAGGCAGAGATGAGCTCGTCTTTGGACACAGTCCTCAGACGCTCACAAGAGGAGTAATCTGGGAACTCTATCCTAGGTACCCTAAGCACATCCGCAACAAGTTGCGGTGTGACATGAATGCGCATACCTCGAACGCGAGTGGAAAAATGAGGTACTGAAAGATCAATCCCGTGGATGTTGGAGTAGAACTCCTGTATCAGCACGAGAGGGCAAGTGACCGGGATGTCACACAGTGACCCCCATCCCCTACTGTGGATGACAGAGGGAAGGTCAGTGTCGGCGAAGTCCGCCAGAATGACTTGGCGTTCCGAATGAACACCTCGTTTAGAAAAGTTCTCCAAAAATGCCTTATGGGCATCTCCATCACGGAACCGAATCTCAAAGGGAGCAGAATCAGAAGAAGTAGATGCTCCAGAACGCAGAGGGTTCCGAGCAGGAGTAGATTTACGTTTAGGTGCCATAGACACAACTAACGTAAAAAGAATGAGAAAAAGATAGAGGGGGAAACAATCAGAAAAGTCCCAAACACAGTTCAAATATATAACAAATATGTTGAACAAGAATTACGTATGCATGGGAATGCATGAACATGTGACATGCAAAGGAAAAACATCATGGGCTCAGCCCAATCCAATCCTAGCAGCACACAAACATAAGGCACACATCTAAATGCATGTAAATATCATTAGAATGCAAATGTAATGCAATGTATGACATTTTGAAATCATTTAAGCACAAACCCAACCCAAAATTTCAATAAAAACTCAACAATTTTGAAAAACCCCAAATTTTATGAAAAATCCCAAAAACTGGGTTTTCAAAACATGAAATGCATGAAAAATGAAGAGAATAGCGATCTTACCAAGTGATTTGAGCAAGATAGGAGCAAGATCCAAGTGGGTTGAAGGATTTGAGTGAAAGGAGAGTGAAAGGGAGATGAACAGGCACGGAGAGATCGAGAGAAGTCGAGAAACTGAGGTCTGAATCGCGATCAGGCTTTAAATAGAACCCTTACTAATTCTCGACAGCAGAGGTGTCGAGAGGTATCGAGGAAGCTGTCAAGGAAGGTATCGAGGAAAATGCCTTCGACAGATGAAGGTGTCGAGAGGTATCGAGATAAATGAGAAATACAGACATGTGAATCTCGATCGATCGCGAAGGTGTCGAGAAGGTATCGAGGAGGCAGAAGAAATCTCGATCGATCCGACAGGTGTCGAGAAAGAATGCACAAACAGCACAATTGAATCTCGATCGATCCAACAGGTGTCGAGGATCTGTCGAGAGGATAGAGACTTTCTCGATCGATCCACCAGGTGTCGAGGAGGTGTTGAGATTGCGATAAGAAACCATATGAGAAGCTCGACAGATGATCAGGTATCGAGAAGGTGTCGAGGTAGGTGTCGAGCTCACATAAAAGTGCAATTTTTCGAGAAGGGAAAAATACAGACATGAATGCAATCTAACACACATCTCAATCAAAGATCCACTGAAGTGATAACCCTCTCAAAAACATCTCTCAACAAGAAAATGAGCACAAGGATCATGCAAAACACACACACACACTAAACAAGTCTAACCAATTTTATATTTCAAAAACAAGTTTTGACAGTTTAGTGAGCATACATTAGCACATGTAAAACCTTTGTGATGGCCAAATCACATTGTACCTTCACATGTATCAAAAGTAGCAAAGAATATTGCGTGTTGTGTGTGAAAAACATCGCAAGATTGCATATGTGTATAGATGTTATGACGATCTGAGATATGAGAAAATAACTTTTGACTCACACACAATCATAACTATTTGATGGGGACTATCACCTTTGAGGTACATCCTATAACTCCCATATCTCCTAGAATACACACTTGCAACCATATTTAAAGCATTTTTTTTAATCTTTTTGCTTTTTATTTTATTTAGCATATCATACATGGGCATAAAAAGGAGAAAAGAAATACCCAAGATGTTTAAGCATTTGACATCGCACTTTTGCTATGCCGAAGCATATGAATGTCTTTGACACTGCACTTTTGCTATGCCGAAGCATACAGGTGTCATATTATGATTGGCGGGCAACAGTGGTGAGATGGTTATTTATGCCTTTCTCTTAGGATTTTCTAGTCCTACCCGTCAAAGAGAGCGATATGAGTGTTAAGTTTTAAGAGATAACCTAATCTTACTCATCACAAACAAGAGCCACAAAGCTCACTTGCTTAGTTGTGCATAGAGATGCTCATCTAAGCTACAAGAGATACAAAGTTTAGAAAACTTTGTTTCATTGGCCATCCAAGGTACACAAATACCAAAGTACACAAGACACACACTGTTTTTGTATTTTTCAATTTTTTCAATTTTTTTTTTTTTTTAAAAAAAACAAAATAAACAAAACTGAAATTAAACACACAAAACATGTTAACAAAACAAGGCAAAAACTAGACTGACTTAGCAGAAAAGTAAAAAACACAAGCAATGCAATAAACAGAAAAACAAGAGGGGAAAGAGAAAGTGATGAAATCACTTAAGGTCCTTTTTCTTCCACACCTTGGAAGAACCTTTCCTTTGATTGAAACCTTGAACAGACGGTGAGGGGGAAGAATTTAAACCGTTCAAGTTTGAAAGGAACATGAGGGCTTTCAGAAGATCTCCAAGAGGAGCAAGGGAGGATGGAAGCTGATTATGGTTTCTAGATGCTATCACGCCATTGCTCTGTTGAGTGGCTAACCACTTATAGCAATTTGGTCGAGTGTGACCCGCAGCTCCACAATAATGACAGAGATGCTGCTTCTTTTGTTTAGGCTTTTGAGAGTTAGCCTTCTTAGCCCTAGGGTTTTTAGCATCTTTCTTGTCTAGCTTAGGGGGGATTCCTAAGATAGATTTTCCCTTGTCTAAGTTCTCACTAGCTAATTCAGTTTTAACATTTGTATTCTCAATTTCAATGTTGTTAGCAGCAGGAACAAAAACAGTATTGCTAGTAGAAGCAGTATTAGAGAGAGAAATACCATACCCCAAACCAGTTCGATCTGAAGCAGATTTCTGATTGCTAAGCATCTCATCAAGCTTTGCACTTGAAGTCCTTTCTAGTTGAGCTCTGACTTGAAACAGCTCTGCTTCAAGCTTCTTGGTCTTCTTAGCCAAAAAATTGTTTTTAAATCTCAGTGCTCCAATGGTTTGATTCGCTTCATCAACCTTTGTGGACAACTCTTCACGTTCAAGTTCCACATCACTGAGCTTCTTGGTGGCCAGCCTATATAATTTCTCATGCTTTTCAGAGAGCTTGTAAAGCTTCTCATAGGCTGAATGGATATCATCTTGATCATCCATCTTCTCAAATTTAGACTCCACCAATTCTTCTTCTTCATCCACTTCTTCAACAATCCCTTCAGTAGGATTGACTGTGGCAGTAAAGGCATTTAGGATTCCGTCATCCTCATTGTCGGAATCGTCTTCAGGCTCAGTGTCACTTAGGGTTACGGCAAGGGCCTTGCTTTTCCCAATGCTCTTCAGATATGTAGGACACTCATGTTTCATGTGTCCGAACCCATGACAACCAAAGCACTTTGGTCCTGCGGGAACAGTATACTGACCGCCCTCCTTAGCATCCTTCTTCCCTTTGTCTTGGCCTTTGACCTGAGAAGAACTGAACTGCCTGCGGTCCTTGTCGAAGCTCCTTTCATTTGCATTCTTCATGAACTTTTTGAACTGCCGAGTAATGTAGGACTTCATCTTAGAATCTTCATCATCGGAAGACTCATCTGTATCATTGCTCTTCGCCTTCAAGGCCATGCTTTTTCCTTTATTGGGCTTGCCAATCCTGGATAACCCTATCTCATAGGTCTGTAAGTTTCCAACCAGCTCAGTCAAAGGAATCTTGTCTATATCCTTTGATTCCTCAATTGCCGTAATCTTGGCATGAAATCTCTTAGGTAGAGATCTGAGCACCTTCCTTACAATCTTGGGTTCAGGGATGGTTTCTCCAAGATTGAAGGCTGAGTTCACTATGTCCTTGAGCTTGGCATAGAACTCATCAAACGACTCATCCTCCTCCATCTTTATTTCTTCAAAGCTTGTAGTGAGCCTTTGAAGCTTTGAGTCTTTGACAGCCTTTGTGCCTTCATAGGTTGTCTGGAGGATGGTCCAAGCCTCCTTAGCAGTTTCAGTTGAGGATATCTTCTTGAACTCCTCATTGGTGACTGCGCTAAACAGGGCATTCAGCGCTCTGCTGTTGAAGTTGGCCGCCTTGATCTTAGCATCATCCCACTCGGCCGGTTCTTCTTTTGGCTTAGTCCAGCCAATCTCTACAGCTTGCCACACTTTTTCATCTAAAGACTGCAGAAAAGCTCTCATGCGTACTTTCTAGTATGCATAGTTAGTGCCATCAAATAAAGGAGGTATAATTAATGATTGTCCTCTATCCATGACAAACAGGGGTCAATGGATCACACAGCAAAGATTAAATCCTAATCAGAGTGTGCCTGCTCTGATACCACTTGTTAAGTCACAATTCGAATGACCCCTTGTGATAAACCCTAATTAATTAATTAATTAGCCAAGTTGTTAATTAATCAATTAAGCATGCAATTGCGTGGAAGTACAAACAAATCACCAAATACTAAATATGCAGCGGAAAATAAATAACACGCTGATTTGTTTACGAATGGGGAAAACCCTAATGGCAAAAACCCCACCGGGTGATTTTCAGGTCACCACTCCCGACACTCCACTATTATCAAATCAAGCGGTTACAAGAAAGGAATCCCAGTACCTTACCAACCTACAGTTGAACCCTTACCCCAATACCCAATTGGACTTGATCTATAGTGACAATTTCCACCTTTGTTGCACGGCTCCCAAGTACGTGACTAACCAATGCGCGAATCCCAATACGCGACTTCAGAATACCAACTTGAGGAAGAATGGTTGGCTGCAAAGTTCTTCAGTTCATCCACGAAATGAATAGCAGGAAGATGCTTGGTTACAAAACCCTATGGTGCAAAGACACAGCAACTTCTTGATGAAGGATGAACTAGGTCAAGAACTTCGTCTATTGAGCACAATTTGCATAAACAGAGATTGCTCAATGATAATGCAACTTATGTCCCTAAAAACGGCTCTTAAAATAATCCTTTTATATGTTTAGGGTTAGAAGAAAAGAAGCCCCAAAAACACATTCACGGATCCCAAGAAAATCAGATTGGAATTCTAACTTTTTAATTCTCGACAGATAGCAGGTGTCGAGGTAGGTGTCGAGCTTTAAAA
Organism: Quercus variabilis; assembly: GCA_030445155.1. Classification (NCBI taxonomy): domain Eukaryota; kingdom Viridiplantae; phylum Streptophyta; class Magnoliopsida; order Fagales; family Fagaceae; genus Quercus; species Quercus variabilis. The sequence goes on along the minus strand of CP129445.1, from coordinate 15,938,133 downwards.
ATTCTGCACTTCAACTTGCTTTTTCTTAGACAGACTTGATGACTTCAACACTTGACCTTGAAACATGGTTTCTTGAAGTATTAAAAACACCTAGATCTACCCAATTACAAGCAGAGTGCGTTTTGTCAAAGGATAAGCCAATTTACATAATTAAGTGACATATGTTCTTAAACAAGTTAAAACACATATGTCCTAACAAAAGCTAAACAAGGTACATAAACATGTTATGTAAAAATAAATTGACCAAGCTTGATTTCAAATCCAAGAAAAAAATAATGCAAAACACATTATGCTTCCTTTTTCCTCTTTTTATTTTTTTAATTTTAAAAAATAACCCCCCCCCCCAAAAAAAAAAAAAAAAAAAAAAAAAAAACCTAGAATGAAATGCATGAATGTTATGCAATGCAAATCCTAGAAAACAGAGAAAACAAAAACGGCAAGAAAAAAAGGTCATAGAAAGTAGAGCGATAAAGGACAAGGACCATATCAAAAAGATTCAATTAGATTGAGCCTTTTGCATCCAAAGCTTTTTAGATGCATCTCAAGCATTGGAGTTCTTATTCACATTAGAATGATGACCAACTCCAAGATTGGAATAAAGGTTTAGAGCCTTTACCAATTCACCAATAAGTATCATTGGTGCTTGAGGTATAGGTACTTTTGGCTTATTTGCTCGCTTAACAACTTGCAATTTGAAATAGTTTAGATGAATGTGCCCAGACTTTCCACAAAAATGACAAACCCAAGTAGGTTTAACTTGCAACTTGCCCTTAGGAGGATTTGGAGTCTTAGATTTAGACTCATGAAGATCAACCCTAATATTCCTAGAAGGTATAACATCTACAAGTTTAGCAGCCTCGCTCACAGGGGGTTCAATAGAAGAAACAAAATTTGTGGAATGGGGTTCAGGCACAGAGATGTTTTCTACAAAGCCTAAGCCAGTTTTGTCCGAGGGAGACTTTTGAACACTCAACATGTGATCAAGTTTGAAGCTTGCAGACCTATTAGTTTGTTCTCTAGCAACAGATAATTCAAGTTCTAAATTTTTAACTTTATCTAGCAAAAGCATGTTCTCAGTCTTCACATTATTCAACAACTCATTAGCATTAAATAGTTTCACAAGCAAAATTTTCTTTTCAAGATCAAGAGATGCAATTTTCTTTAAGCCTAAATCCACACTCATAGCATCCTTTGTAGTAACTTTGTAAAGTTTATTGTAGGCTTCTTGTAAATCTGCATCCTTAGAGAGTTCTCCATCAGAAGAGTTCTCTTCAACAGCAATACTTTCATCAACTATAGCAGTAGCAGTAAAAGTAATAAAGTTTCCATCCTTATCACAACTAGACTCATCATCGAAAACTTCATCATCACTAAGGGTCACAGCCATAGCCTTACCCTTAGACCTCAAGTATGTAGGACATTCAGATTTCATATGACCATACCCTTGACACCCAAAACATTGTTACCCCATAGAATTATTTGAAGGTTGGCCTACTTTCTCTTTAGCTTTTTCAGTGTTATTAACCTTAGTGGTATCATTCCTCCTAAAATTTCTAGGTTCAGCAGTGTTCTTACCTTTTACCCTTCTGTTATTGTTCCTAAGAAAATTTCTAAAGTTCTTGGCAAGGTAAGCAATCTCTATAGCAGAGAGCTTATCATCAAATTCACTCATACCAACATCATCAACAGACTTAAGAGCCATTGATTTGGATTTGCTAGTCTTAGGTAGGTCCAACTCATAGGATTGAAGTGATCCTACAAGTTCATCAACAGGGATGGAGTCAATATCCTTGCTTTCAGTGATGACAGTCACTTTGGGTCTAAAATCTTCAGTCAAAGATCTAAGAATCTTCCTAACAATTTTAGGTTGGTCATAGATTTCACCCAGATTATAAGCAGAATTAACAATATCATTAAGTTTATCATAGAATTCATCAAAAGATTCATCATCAGACATCCTAATGCTTTCAAGTCTAGAAGTTAATTGTTGCAATTTATTTATCTTAACTACCTTTGTGCCTTCATGCACAGTCTAAAGGATATTCCAAGCAATATGAGCAACCTTAATATTAGAGATTCTCTTAAATTTCTCGATAGAAATAGCATTAAAGATAGCATTCATAAGTTTGCTATTGAAACTGACTACTTCTTTCTTAGAAGTTTGCCATTCACTCACAAGAGTAATGGGCTTCTCCCATCCGTACTCAATAGAATTCCAAACTTTCTCATCAATAGATTTCAGAAATGCTTTTATCCTTATTTTCCAATAAGCATAGTTATTCCCATCAAAGTGAGATGGAATAATAAGAGAGTGTCCGTGTTCCATGACAACAGGGGTCAATGATCAGCTCTTAGATCAAAGGATCTACAGACAGAGAGCTACTTGCTCTGATACCACTTGTACGTTTTTTCACCCCTTAAAACACAACCAGATTAATCTAGTTAATTAGCCAAGTGATTACTTAGTCAAATTATCAGATCTAGGTTAACACAAATATATCATATCAATGTAAAGTACAAAAAATAAAGAACACAAAGATATGATGACTTAGGAAAACCACATCGATAAAAAACCTGGGGATGATTTAACCTAGCTATCCTCAAGGTAAAATTGAATCCACCATGAAAAAATTGAAGTTTACACAATAGCGACTTAGACCACTAACATCTTATTGCTACCTCGAGTAGGAAACTTACGTACTACCACGACCCCATGATAGCTCCGAGTCCACGGACTACTTCTTTCTTGGATTCCCAGCAAGCACAAGCACTCCTGCTTTTGTATCTTTAAGTTCTTGAATCTGCAACTAAATGATCACCAAGTTCTTGACATAATCTTGAATATTGGAAACCCTAAGTATGTGTAAGGGTAAACACCTCTAGATTTCATAGAAGATTCATACACACAGCATAAAGAGCAACCTCAAAATGTGGCTAGAGTTTTCCCTTTTATACTTAGAGTAAAACATAAAACCCTATACGTTAAACGGGCTTGGGCTGAGTTAGAAATTCTGTAAAAAAAACAATCTACATGACTTTCGACCGGTCGAGTCTAATTCTTGATCGATTGAGCCAAACAGAATTGCACACTAATTCTGTAGTAACTCGATTCCAACTTTACATAAAAAGCATATACTTTGAGCAAGTCTAAACAAGACTAAAACATTTTGATCATGGTTTGACAACATTACAAAATGAAGTTCTAACACATTAATTCCTAATTCTTAGAACCTAACAAATTTTTTTCAGTAAACATGAGCACTTCTAGCCAACCTCACACAAGCAACATCACAAATCTAATTGTCAACTACATTGCATGTGTGCATACAACTCATACATTCGTAATCGTGATTAATGAATGATACAAATTCAATCTCCCTTTCAATAGAAGAAAAAATTCACTAAATTGTAGCATTTTCTAGAAAATTCAGTCATCAATTTATACAAATCACTATCATTTGAGTGACCGAAAATAATAATGTAGTGGAATATTTCAAGTATTTTCTATTATTTTGGAACATTGATCATTTTCTTTTGAAAGCATTAGATTTGATGCCAACTTGTATCACAAACATTCCTACCAGTTCTCCTACAAAAAGTAGACACTGTTGATAAAGAAGCAGTTAAAGCAAATTATGTGAAAACTGTAAAACAAGTGAATATATAATGAATTGCGTGAATCTTACTAATAAATTAAAAATGATCCAAGTGTTCTTTTCGGAGGGCTAACTTGGAGAGCATCTTGCTCTTCAACAGCAACTTGCTCTTCAATGTTCTTCACTCTCCCCATACTCCTATCGCAATATAGCATGAAATAAAAACAAGGTAAGCAATAACATACATTAAAAAGTAAATAAATTTCACAATTGAAAGATCCTAGAAATGTTTTTTTCACTCAAAAGTATTTCTTTCCCTACAAGTTATACCACTCCATCTTTAAATCTCCTTTTACTAAACTTAAACTCCAAGTACTCTATTTTAGACTTGCTTAACCTAAAACATTTAGATTTTAAATCCGCCCTTTGGATTTGCAACAGAGGACAGTTCAGGGGAAGTTATATGTCCCCTTTAACCCATAAGTTTTTAGGCATGGTAATTGCTGAACCTATGTGCCACTAACACTTGTAGTCTGTGGCCTTATGGATTTATTTTTTGGTCTGGCATTATTGGTTCAACTTGTTAAAAAGTGAAAAGCTTCTTCCATTCCACTCATTGCTGAGAAAATATATTGGGACTTACTAGGAGGCAAGCCTACCTACATGTGTGAGCAGAGAAGTCTCACACATAGAAACACAGGGCATAATAGTAATGATAGAGAAAGAAAGAGAGAGAGAAACTGGAGTTTGTGAAGAGAGTGTCTTTCTTGTCTCCATAAGCAGACAAGTGAGTTTGGCCTAAATGCCATGTATGGTTGAAACATACCATCACCTTTTAAAAAAAGTTTCAAATATCTTACATTTTCTTCACCCTCATTTCATGCCAAAATGTGTGTGAGAAAAGAGAGATTGTAACCCCACTAACCCAAATTTCCAAGATGGTGTCTATTATTTGTCGAACAATGAGAGGGAAAAAAAATTTAACAACAAAAGAAAAATTCAAGTTCTAGACAGCAATAAGAACATTCAATCTAATTAAACAAAGGAGGAACATAAGGGCCAAAGAAGAAGAAAACAAATAAAGGAGGAAGTTAATTAATAAAGCGATTCAAATATTCCCTTGAATTAGAGTAACACTTAAGAAAGTGTGTTCGCTTTTTAAATTAAAGAAATATGGCCTAAAAAAGTGTGAGAGACTGTGCCTCCGACCCATTTTTATCGATGTTAGGCCAAACCCACTTGAATGGGTGGTGTCGTGTTATTGCCTCTCAAAATGGAGGTTCGACTAGTTATATTTTCCCCTTTAGATTAAGGGTTTACAGTGGAGTCACCACTTATTTAATTATTGGAATAAATAAGAAAACCAAAATTGAAAAAATTCCTCATTTTATTAATTTGCAATTGAATTTACATTGATCATAGGAAAATTATATGGCTTTGGTCTTAGATACAATCTAAGATAAAGTACATAGCTTTGTTTCCTAATTACAGTCTAGAAATTGAAAATTACATAGATAAGCACTTGATCTACTAACCCTTGATCTAAGTTCAGAGGCTATGTTACAAGGTGGGAAGGTGTTAGGTACCCACTTTGCTCGGTGAAATCGGTCTTCTAGACTATGGTGGTAAACATTCATATCATATCATACAATATGTCAATTAGTTTACATGTTAAATTTGATGTGTGTGCATGTGATAAACCCTAATTCAATTTATTGAGCATTGCATTTGGATTAAAAAATAAATTCTAGTGAATGTGTGTGGATGGTGATATCCTAGATTCAAGGATTTGAAATAATTATGAAACAAACATTTTTTTTTTTCATATTTTTGGCATGGATTTAAGATTAAAACTAGTGTTATGCATGAACAAGTGATGAATAACCATGAACATGTGAAAAACACATAAAAACATTTAAGAACATTCAAACATATTCAAGAGAATTTAAATAGTTACTATCATGCTTTAATCTTAAATTCTCATCATGGCAACAGAAAAAAGAAGTTCAAGAAAGGGATTATACCTTCATGCAAAATCTATAAGGTGGAGGAGGAAACTCTTGGTAGATGTCTTAAGGGTGGGGGAAAAGAAGAGTTAGGAGAGGAAGAGTGAGTCTCACTCAATACCTTGAGTCTCAGGAAGACCAAGATATGACAAGACTACTCAATTTTACTAGAACTCAATAGAGGAGAAGAGAAGGGGATGTTTTGTGTGCTTTGGAATGAATGAGAGGGAGGGTTTATATAGTAGTGCTGGAGGAAATATAAATGGAAGGCTACTTAATGAAGGTTGACAAAGAATCATGAACCTAGACCTCATTTTAACCTAGGGGAAAATCTAGTGCATTAAATGGAGAGATTGGTGAGAGTGAGAAGCAAGCCAAAATTTGGTTTTCCCATAGATCTAACTTTGAAAAATCATATCTGACTCAATTTTGATTGGAATTGTCTTGTTCTTGTGCTCAAATTGAAGCCCCGGATGTTTAGTTTCTTAGAAAATTAACCTCATTCACAGATTCAAAATATTCTGAGAGATATCAATGAAATGGTAAGCAGAGGTCATTTGTTAGAAAATAGTTTCAGCACAATTAACATTAATAGGTCCCAAATTAGCTCCTAATTAACATTAAATGACTCCAATCACTCCTATTTCAGACTTAATTGGTTCCAGATTTGCTCTAATTAAAATATAATTGCACAAATTACTCATTGAATAATGAATGTTTAACTATCTAATTAATTAGATGTATGCAACTTCACCATAAAATGTAGTCCTAATCAATCAAATTATGACACATCATTGATCTCCAATTGATTACACTTATAACCAATTGAAATCAATTGTTCATAATCGCATATAGTCAGACTCAATTTGTGATAATGCATCTCAGCCAATAAAACTTGATTTGATGATAACTTTTAATCTGGTGGTCCGATTAGGGCTTATGACCAGTCGATTTGATCGTTACAACATCATGATCATTTTGGTGAAATGAGATTAAGGATCTAATGGCCAGAATCAAGATGAATATTTCCAAGGTGAAAGTACTATTTTACCCTCCATGTAAGGTTAAATGCGGGTTACAAAATGGGGTGTCAACAAAAAGCTTTCTTAAAATCTTAGTTATGAGTAGAAATATGGGTGTCTTTTTGTCCACCTCTTTAATCAGTTCTCTCAAAGACCAAGCCAATAGCAGCTTGACCTTGGAACTCATATATTTACACACTATGCAAATTTTCATTGCAACAACACACATGGGATGGAGGGACAATGTTATAATTAGAGGTAAAGCAAGCAAAGCAAGCACCACAACAGAAATCCAAAGAAATATAGTATAAAGCTATCTAGCTATAGCTTTAGCTTTAGCTTTTGACCTCCTATCAGTCTATTGGTCTAAATTGGGAGAGAAAAAGTCCTAGAATCTGGTGAGTAAAGAAGAATAAGAAGTGCAATGGTTTAAGGCGTGAGGTAATCTGTTGGTGGGGTTGTTGGCTATTTTGCCTATTTGCTTGCCTTGGGAGGTTTCAAAAATTAATGCAATTCATTCTTTGCTAATTATTATGAGAGACTCATTTCAGGATATGGAGGACAGCAATTCTAAGGCATTAAAGTTCATTCAGCAGAATGATACTGAGATGTAGGGATAGATGAACTTAGTTCAGTGGCATGTGAAATGGTCAGATTGATTGAAATAGCAACAGTTCCAATTGTAAGGGTTGATTCAGCCGGTCTCATCAATGAATGGAATGTAAAAATCATGCTATTTGTGTAGTAAATAGGATTGTGCTAATTTAATTCAAAACCCTATAAAACAAATACTTCCATAGGTTGGTGAAGAAAAGAAGAGTAAATAATATGGGCAATGTTTATTTCATACTAACACATACCAATTGTAGCACATAACTATCATGATTTCAGTGCAAGAAGTGTGTGCAACAACCGGTTTGCACTAATATTTACCCAAATAACAAAATATCAAGACTCAAGCAGGCACATGGGCAATGCATTAAAGTGACTAGGGACAAGTTGTTGCAAAAGTCCCGATGAATCGACTTAAGCTTATTCTCAAGTTGATAATCACATCACTTCAAAGTGCTATATGGTAGTGAGGTTTTTTCTCTTATCAAAAAAAAAAAAAAAAAAAAAAGGAAGGAGAGAGGTAATGTGTGCCTTGAAATTAGACATGAGCAACTAAATTTACCTAGTGAGACAGTAATAAAAAAAATAAAAAAAATAAAAAAAAAACCTTGCCATTGGGTAAGCACTAGCATAAAAAGTAGCAGTCCGTTTCATTCTAGTTGGCCATCCAAAAATGCTATTGACTAATTCAACATGTCAATATAAAATAACAGGATGTTTATAAATATTTTGTTATTTTGATCTACAATCTCTTTAATTTTTTTTTAATAAATCAGAAAATTTTATTAGCACGGACACCAGAAACGGTCTGAGATGCAAATAGCAAGCAAAAGTACAAAAAATCCAATTCTGTACCAGCCAAAATGCAACACAACTTCTCTCAAACTCTAAAACTAGAAAATACTCAAAACAAAATTCAAAATTTGATTTCGAGATGTTGCAATAGCTATAGAATTACAACTTAGTTGTACACCACATAGAAGAGAAATGAAATAGAAACAAAGAAATAGCAACTCTATACCCATGTCCTCCCTAGGACATAAAAGAAAAAATTTATTTCTTTATAAAAACCCTTCCCCCTTAAATACATACTTGTTGTTTTTTTCCTCTGCTAACTAATAAAATAAATACAAATAAAATTTCAACACCACACTAACAATAACCCACACCCCTTGATGAGCAAAACACAGAGCCACAAGTTTTGGAAAAACTGAATCTCTAAAAAGCATTTCAACAAGCACTTTTTGTACCATTTATATGAAAGAGTAATTTTTTTCTTTTTTGAGAAACTATGAAAGAACAAAATTGGTACCTCACCAGCACAGAAATTTGCCAACGTTACAGTGAAATGAAATTTAAGAGCGAAATTCCAAAATTTTCTCAAAAATCAAAAAAGAAAAAGGGGCACAAAACAATGACAGAGAAATTAGGGTTTTGTTCGATTCTTACCTTAAATAAAATCAAAACAAGTTGATCCCTTAAAAAACCCTCAACTGTGAGTAAATGAGGACGTTGATGGGATGAAGTGAAGTTGACGGACTTGGGAGAAGAAGTAATCTGAGGTTTTTTTAAGAGAAGGAAAAAGAGGGAGCACAGAGAGAGAGAGAGAGAGAGAGAGAGAGAGAATCACCTTTTTTTTTTTTTTTTTTTTTCTTTTATATACTAACCTAGTCTCCCGGTAACAGGTTTGGCACTGAACTTAAATCAACGGTCACAATTAAAATAACACCAATTAACGGTATAGATTTGGGTGGGTACCATACCCACTAAAAAAAAAGGGGACAGTAGAATGACCCCAAATGTATATACGTTGAAACAAATTGATAGTCAAATCAAATTGTCTTTTGGTGTCATAATGCTATTGAAAGCAAATCAACTACCCATAATGTGGCTAACCTTTAGATATCAATTAATGTTTTCCTTTGAAACTTTGACTATACACAATAATTACAACCAAGATTGGAAAGCAAGTTGTAATGCTATGAACTATCAACGATAAATTATATAAATATATTGTTGTATAATTTCCTGATACTTTCTATCTATAATGTTACTATTAAATATATTAAAAGAAATGTTTTAAAGCAAAAGTTTATAAATGAAAGTATACTAAAAGCTAGCAATATATGGTATTAAAAATCACATTAATTTTCAGAAATTTTCCTAACTAAAATCATTGACAATAGCTATTCAAATTTTGAATTATATTTGAATTTCAAAATTTAGCAATCAATGTATCTAACATTAAAGGACAATTGATTTCCTCAATTCACATAAATGAGTATTAAAATAAATATAATATTTTTTATAAAAATATCCAACAAGGAAGAAAAGTTTTTTCTGCATTATTATAAGTTGCAGAAAAGGCTGAGCTCAAATATTTCCATTGCATTGTGGTGGGTGGTGGGTGGAGTGTGGAGGTCCTTGCGTGTCCTAGTGTGTGTGTGACAATTTTTGATAAAACGAAGACTGGAAAGTAGTGTCAAATTCTCAATTTTGCTCATAGCTCACTCCACGATTGATTGCCTTTGTCTTTGTATGGGCTCCATCAGTGCGTGACCCAAGCCAACACTTTATTTCCTTCTTCTTCTTCTTCTTCTTCTTCTTCTTCTTCTTCTTCTTCTTTTTTTTTTTTTTTTTTTTTTGCCGCTTTGGATGAATGCGTGACAGTTTGCTTTTGCTTTCTTTCATCCCCCATACAGTCCGCTAGGCGCTAGGGTTTTGGAGATGTTTTTGATTTTTAGAGGTAGGGGAACGATGCAGTTCCCCTTAGATTTATTTATTTATTTATTTTTTTTGCGGTAATCAATGTATTTTAGTAAAATTAAGAAATTAAAAAAAATACTAAAATGACGGCGTTTTAGTTTAGTTAACGGCAGTATTTAACTGAAGAGTAATAGGGGATTGAATTGATAAAATTTAAAATTATGAACATTGAAATGACAAAATTGAAACTTAGAGGATTGAAATGACAAAAATTGAAACTTAAAGCTCTATTTTTTGGATTTTAGCCAAAAAAACTATTAAATAGTAGCAAAATGTGCATTTAGATTTTAGAGTATTTATACTTGAGTATCAATAACTCTCTAAATTGCTGTGCGTAAATTTGAAATCAACCAAACTTCAAAAAAAAGAAAAAAAAAACTGAATAAAATAATGAGAGATCCCCACTTATTCGATGCTTGCACCCATTATTGATTTATGCAAAAAGCTTGCCAAGCTCTACATGTAAAAAGCAATACTTCACTTGTTTCAATCTTTTGGCTAGAAGGTAAAATATGAAAAACTGAAACATTATTAGACATAAGACCTTAAAAAAATGGGACCTAGTTCGCCAGAAAAATGAAGATGGGGCTCCTAACTCTGTGTTTAGTGTCACTCCATTCTAGTGATGCTGATACATTGGTAATATTTTTCAATGGTGGCCCCTTTATCACAACTTTGAAAGATTTTTTCTCGTTCAAGTGACTAAAAGCTAGTTCTTTTGGAACAACAGTGACCTTGAGATTTGCTGGCGCCTTGACAGTTGCCTTGTATATAGCTTTTTTCAAGCCAACATTTTTAACTGTCCTATGAAAGATGGCTGATATACTAGAGTTAGGGTTCGTATGCTGCAAGTACATGGATGGGTAATTTAGAGCATCATGTCCTCCAATGTTAGGGATACTTGAGCAATTTGTTTTCCCTTCAGTGAACAATCGTAGAGTTGTCCCGGAGTAACCCTCATTACATAGGAAGCGGATATAGTCGATCTTTGACAAGTCATAGATCAGACCGGGATGCAGTGCTCTAACCGGGTCAATTTGGCCGGCCCCATAGGCTAACTCAGCTTCGACATCCTTGATTTTCAATTCAGATGCTGATCATCAATCAAGAAGCAAAATTATAAAACATTCAAAAAGCCTAATTTTTCATATAAAACTTATTTTAGGGAAACATGAGATGATATCTTGATCAATGTGTTTATATAGAAGGAATGCAAATTTTATCATTAGAGGTTTACAAACTAAGGTGACTATAAATTTGATTGGTGCAACTTAATTACTAACAAAAAAATATTTAAATTACTTTGAGGGAATAGTGACACACTAGTTTGTAAGGGCAATGCAATAAAATGTATAATATCTCTAACATCAATCATAAAATGTATACCATTCATTTGTTTTTTGAAAATAATTCTCTCCATTAATCATGGAGAAAGTCCGTTTCACAATTAAGAATTTATTTTTTGAATCTAATTGTCATGTGACCCCGAATACATGTTAACAAGTGTAATATTTATTCAAACTAACTGGCATATTAACCACATTGCGGGTAAACAATGAGCAATGTGATGGCATTGGAGAATTTGAATTAAACACTAATAACCTCTAGTTGACAACATTCAAGTGGTGATTCTTGTAAAGTGGCACTAATCTTTAACACATCATGAGTTAAAATGGGAGAATCTAAGGGGACTAACCAGTTGTCATTAAGGCCGATTTGATTGCAGCAGGAGACCATCTAGGGTGGAATGTTTTGATATAGGCAGCGGAAGCAGTCACATGAGGGCAAGCCATTGATGTTCCAGAAATTATATTATACACATCAAACCGGTTGTCTTGAAGATCCCCAGTCACTGATGCAAGTTTAGAGTAAGCAGCTAGAATATCTATTCCAGGTGCTGTAATATCCGGCTGCAAATCAAACATTATTTAAAACTCTCATTCTACTATATATGCTATAAAAGAAAGTACACAAATTTATGCCTAGAAAGGTAATCATTGCAAGGGTTACCTTAATTATGGTGGAAGAGAGTGTGTTCGGACCTCGGGATGAAAAGGAAGCCACAAAGGGTGAAGCAGCATTGTGTACTGCTCTAGACTTGTATATGATAGCATGAGGATTTCTGAAATTTTAACCAATGAAAATATCAATAAGATAATAAAAAGATGTAGAATGAAAAAAAAAAAAACAAAAAACAAAAAACAAAACAAAACAAAACAAAAATTTAAAGCTGTTGGCAAAAAAAAAAAAAAAAAAAAAAAAAAAAAAAAAAAAACCTTAACTCTGCCTCTATTACATATAAGCTATTAAGAATTATGTGGTTTTTTTAAAAGGAAAAATTACGTGTTATAGTGAACCCTCAATAAGGCATGTATAGAAATCAAGACTAGGCTAGATCTATGTTAGTATAAGGCTATGGTATAATTTGATCACAACATATTTAACATGACTCACATTAACGTTTCTTTTTTTTTTTTTTTTTTTTTTTTCTTTTTTTTTGAGAAGATGTCTCACATTAACTTAAACAAGAAGAAGAAAAAGAAAAGAAAGCTAATAACAACTCTGTTAGGCCATAATGGGGGGCATTTTATATAACAAATTTTGTCCCCCATACTTACTTGGTTGAGTTGATATATGTATCAATTTTGTCACCAAAATTAGTATCAACAAAGGCAGCAGGGATGATAAATGTAAAGCCCGTATCTTGCTGCTGATCGAGAGATACAATCGCCCCGGACACACCTAATGGCTTAACGTAATCTTGAATTAGTCCTTCTTTGCATAGGACAATCTTTCCCTTGACCTTATTCGCGTCTAGACTCCCTTCATCACATAACCTGCCCAATTCTTTAATTGATTAGTGCTACTTATATGAACAGTCTAAATATATATATATTAGGATAGAGGTGATCACAATTACAGTATAAATCATGAAATGTAAATTGCCTTTTATTTAATCCAACTCTAACATCCTTGCCTTCCCCATGTTACACTTTGCACTTTAAAAATTCTGAATGCGTACATTTTGAATTTTAAACTATGACCATTGTTACACTTTATATTCTAACATTAAGTTTGTTGTTAACGTGGATGAAAATTCAAAGTTTAGAGTGCAAAGTGTAATCAGGAATATTCCTGATTAATATAGTTTAGGTTGATGAAGTGTAATTTATTTCTTGTTTTTAAAGAATTAAAAAGGACAATTTAGTATTTTCACATGGTGAAATATTTTTTAATCCAAGTTAATAGAAAACTTTACTTCATGGTGCAAAGTATAACAAAGATTGTAGTTTATGGTGTAAAACGTACAATCAAAAAATTTAAGGTACAAAGTGTAATCGGAGTATAATTTAAAGTGACAAAATGTAATTTCCCCGTAAAGTTCCTTCTAAATACCAGGGAGAGTGATCCTGCGTTAATGTTGCATTGGCTGATTTTGCCGCACTGGTTAGAGGGTATAACCGTCTTTTTGGTGAAAACGTGTTGATAGAAAATCCCTGATATATAAAGCACCAGTAAATGTATATATGTTAAAACCATATAGATTGCAATATATTTAGAAAACACACACAAATCAATGAAGAAATATTAGAATCTTTATTAAATATTATAAAACTCAAAGACTCATCAAATATTAGAAAGAAGTGACTTACATTAGTTTGTATGCCATTTCCAACTTTAACCAGAGTCCTAAACTGCCTATCCATGCCAGAAGCACCAACAGTCAATATCCAAGGAGCTGTGTTCTCCACAGTATACAGACTTGGGCCTTCATTCCCTGCTGAACATGTTGTCAAAATCCCCTTTTTCATTGCATGAAAGGCACCGATTGAAATGGGATCCTCAAAATAGCTATCAGAAATCCCTCCAATAGATATTGATATCAAGTCAACTCTGTCACTAATCGAATCATCCAACCCAGCCAAAAGGTCTATATCACTGCAACCATCGGCCCAACACACCTTATACATTGCAATGCGTGCTGATGGAACCCCACCTCGAGCTATGCCTTTGGCTAAACCATATAAGCTCGCCCCTGCTATCGAGGCACCTGCTATGGTGGACGAAGTGTGACTGCCGTGGCCTTCGTCATCTAGTGGGGATGGATTTGAGTTGGGAGTAGGGGCACCGTAGGTGTAGAATCTTGCACCTATTACCTTGCTGCATAAAAGGGTGAATCACTTGGAAATTAAATGAGACATCAATGCATGTACAGAACTATTATTCCAAAATTCATTTTCTTCTTGAGTAATCTATATATATATATATATATATAATAGGTGGAGCTGAGAGAAATTCAAATTAGAATTTTGAATTAGAGTTCTAATTTTGAGCCATGTGTCCTAAATTTCTTATTCTTAAAGTGTTTTATTTCTTAATTTTAGAATCAAATATAGGACCATATCATAAATATTCATCCAAGTGAGTTATTATTAACTACAAAAACCAAAGAGTCTAGAATAAATGAATCATAAAAAAAAGGGCTTCAAATAATTTAAAAAAAAAAAAACAAAACTTGGACAATTTACATTTTATACCTAACAATATACTTACAATTTTTTTTTAAAGAGTTAACAAAATATAAAAATGACTATTAATAGTATTTAAATTATATATATATATATATATATATAAGAATTATGTTATGCATCTTATTATATATATTTAAGTGCATCTATGCATACGCATGGTATTACAAGCTAGTATTATATTAAAGAAGACAACATATTTTTTTTAAAGAATGGTTGATATGATATGTTATGAATAGAATAAGAACAAAGTTTAGTTACAAAATTGGTTGTAATATAAGGCTACAACTTTACTCAATAAAATAAACATTGCTGCATATTTTGAAAATCTATCCGTTGAGTTGTATATTCTTTATACTCTTAATACACATTTCAACTTTTGTATCAATTGGATGTTATTTACTATATGATCTTTAACCTTATATTTTATGCATAATTTTAAACTATAAAAACTTGCAATTTAAATAATTTATTGATGATATAACTATCGATCTTTAATTTTCTAGAAATTTTGCAAGCATGGGAGACATATGAATAAGAAGTAATCCAACGGTAGATTTGTCAAAATTCATATCTAATAAAAAGATATTAAGTAAGGTTGTAGCCTTAGGTTACAAGCAATTTTGTAGCTAAATTTTGTCTTTAGAATAATATAATTTTTATTTGGATTCACTCAACATAATTTTTATTGTGGATTGCCATATTAACTCTTGTGAAAAAAATTTAATAGATCTAATATTGTGTTACTAAACATAATGTTTTGTGGTTGGTCACAATCTAGGAGAGAGATTGAGATTGTTTACTTGTTACAGCCAGTGAATTTGCCTCCTACTTGGCATGTACCCTTCCATTTTGAAGGAGGAGGTCCAAATCCTTTGTCATCAAAACTTGGAGCGTCAATATAAAGTCCTAAAAAATAAGGGGAGGAAAAAGGAAAGATTAGAAAAGTGATTAAAATTCCTCCATGATGACAAGTGACATGGAAAATGTCAAAGATCTATGAGAAGTCTTAGTTTAGTACCTGTATCTAATACACCTACAATAATATTACTTTCAATTTGATGATTTCTCTTCAATGATTGAGGCATTCCTAAGAAATCCCATGATCTTGTGGTATGAAGTTTTCGCATTTTGCTAGGAAACACCGATACCACATTTTTGTTCTCTGTAAATAATGCATATATGTATAAAAATTACATAAGACAACCACCACAAGAGGGAAAGAAAAGAAAGAAGGAAAAAGAAAAAGCAAAAGCAAAAGAAATAAAGAAATGTTGTGTAACATGAAGCTTTTAGTGCCCACCTTGTAGTCTTTTAACTTCTTGTGGCAATAGGTGTGCTGCAAATGCATTAAAACTCTTTGTGTAGCTATATACAAGGGATTGTTTGGCAATATGGTCACTGAAAAATAGCAATTCGATGGTTAAATTGTCTATCCAAATGCTACAAATTGTTGCATGCTAGTTGTGATGTCATATCATATATGGTTTATACCCTAAAAACTAATTTTATATGCATAGAAAAGCCCAATGCTATATATATATATATTGATAAGTTCCTAACCATTATGGAACCCTCCCCTACCACCAAACCTTTGACCCATGTATGAATTATACTCTACCCAATTTGTTACATATGAAGTTGAACTGTTGGAATGTATAATTTAACTTTCCATGAAAGTGAAGATCAAATCAACATTGATTGCTAGAGGAAATTTTGGGATTGGTCAACAAATTAAGGAATTGATTGATAGAGAAAATCATGAGATTGAGACAATTAATATTTAATATGCAATTCAAATTAAGATGATCTTTTACTTTTCTATGTAATTCTATTATAAATATAGATTCCATTGTAATTTACTATCATGAAAGGTGTATGAGACAATATAGTCTTCTGAGCTCTTGTCCTATGGATGTTTGCCATTATGCCAAATCACATAAACTCTAATGTTTTCTCTCTTCTCCCTTCTCTTTTCTCAATATCTCATTTACAAATTTCTACATGAACTATTCGAGGTATAAATTACCTCCAAAAAAAAAACTATTCCATGTAAGAAATAAAAGAAAAACTGGTACTGTTTCAATAAAATATGAGTAGATGTAAGCATGCAATGTTTAGATATTTTGTCATCTCACTTACTCACTAATAACTGAAGAAAGCAAGTTGTGATGAAGATCAGTAGCAGAGGATTTTGAACGTGGTGCGTCTCCCATATACACAATGTACGCCTATGTGTTAATGAAAAATAAATTTCTGATCAGCGAAAGAACTCCATTATCTGAAGTGAATGGAAATTATAAAATTCATATAATATACTTGATAACAGCTCATACAAATTATTAAATTCATTCACCTTTCTAACTGTGTCACTGGAACCATGAGTATATGACCAATGAAACTGCGTAGCCAGAAGGAAGAGGGTAAGCATACAAATTCGAACCATTTTTTATTTCCTCCACTGTATGCAATACTGCTCTTGCTTTCTCTCTTGTTCCCATATTTATAGTCAGATTTTTCTTTAAACATCCCTAGTTTTTCTGGTTTTGTTTTTTCTTAATATGGTGGAGATATTCATGCCAAAATTTTATCTTTGACGTTTTCCAATTTATAGTTGAGATTCTTGCATAGACTATTTATTCAAAGATACGGATTGAGAGATTTAATGCACGTTTCTAAATTTGTTAGAAACCTGCGTTAAGACTTAAAAAACGAGATGCAATGAATGTGTCGCTTTTTTTTTTATTTTTTATTTTTGTTTGATAGAAAAGTTAGAATTGCAAGCGGAGTTGTTTAGGTGTAACTTCATTATAATTAGTTATAAACCGTTTTTTATTTTATTTTATTAGCTTGTCCACCTGTTAAAACAGATACTGATGACTCAAAATAATTCCGGAAATTACAGTGTTCAAAGTAAGAGTACGTTATTTATATACCTAAACAGTGTTAAAAATAATTAACTAACTCCTAAGCTAGCTGTTGGAGGAATAGAATTTTAACAACTTTATTTAAACTGAATCTAATCGGCGTGTACATAGACAGTTGTATCACACCCTAGCAGATCATGTGTCTATAATGTGATTTCTTATAACAAATACGATGTATTAGTATTATTGTTATTATTATTTGGACTTCTAAATGTGAACATATATTAATATATGAACAAGATTTAGGTACAGTATTTAAGTGCTGTTCCTTATATTTCCCTCTTAAAATTCTGCAATGTGGATTTTTTCTCATAGAATGGAAGTGTATTTTTTAGTTAAATAGTCACATGACTGAATTTTAAAATAGGAACCTAAGGAATAGTACCTAAGGTACTATATCTAAGTTTTGTCCTTAATATATTACGGAGAAACAATACATGAACATAAGGTTGTTCAAAAGAAGATAGTAAACTAACGAGGGTAGAGTTTGTTATGCATAATCCATTACAAACATTTTTATACACACACTTAAGATGTTCTACTCTTAGGACATTTATTAATTCATTATTTTATGAAAGTTTTGATATCACTTATATAGGAAATATAAAAGATTGTAATTAAAATCAATTTTTTTTCCCTAAAAAATTTCTAAAACAATGCCATTAGGACATTTGTTACGTTCAAAATATTTAGAATTAAATGTTTAGGTTCTAATTTTATGTATGTTGGCAAACCGAGTACAATAACATGTCTAGTATAAGATATTTATGTCTTAGAATAGTTTTAGATATTGCTCAAGTTGATATAAGTCAAGATTCAAGAACATACAAACTACAGAAAGAAGAATTCAGAAACTACTAAGTTTGACCGATCGAGAGATAGGTTCGACCGATTGAACTGCGATTTCTGCAAATTTTAAATCAGGCCCGAAAGCCTGTGAAACATTTAGGGTTTGAGTCTGTTAGGGGTGTTTTTTTCATTGCTTGCATTATATTTGGAAAGTCAAGACTGAGACTTAACTTTAGACTTGGAACATGGCCTAAAGGCTATTGGTGAAGTGTGAAAGACCCATTTTACTCAAGGTCCGAGTTGCATCCAACAAAGATTATAATAAGGCCCCAAAAATACCTCCTGTAAAGATAGGCTAACACAAAGGGTGGCTCACCACATTAAGTGCTTAAATAATAGTCCATCGGTGAACAAGAGAAACATCCAACAGTAGATGTCTGGAAAATTAATAAATGTATTTGCATAGTAAAAATTATGCATTTCTTTTATAGTCGGTTAATATTAAAGTGGGTTTGTTATAACAAGTACATAAAAGGAAAAATGGTCCAACAGTGAACATGACAGACCTCTAGTGATAACGTCTGATTAGTCAATAAATGTGTTTACATGATAAAAAAATCATATAGCTTCTTTATTATTATCAAGTCAACATAAGGGAACACTTCCATAGTGTCCAAGACCTTATGGCCAGGGGCGTAGCCAGGAATAAATACATGGGGGGGGGGGGGGTCGGGTTGTAATATAGATATACTAAATATAATTCTTAAGTCTATTGGATACAAAATTATCAACTTTCATATATCATCATATACTTGAACATATTAGGAATTCAACTAAAATTCCAAACCTGTGAGAAACAAAAAAAAAAAAAAAAAAAAAAAAAAAAGAGAAAACAAAATGCCAAAAGAAAAACAATCACACGCACAAGATAGTATTTACGTGGTTCGGCAATTTGCCAAAATCCACAGAATTGCAGGGATCTCACTATTATCAAAGAAAATTACAATGTGCGGCTACAATGTTTTTCTTTCTCAAAAACAACAAGACAAAACCCTAATCACAAAAAAAAAAAGGCTTTTATATCATGCGCACAGGATTTACAATGGGCTACAAAACGGGCCAAAAAATTTTTGTTGCCCAAGCCTCCGCTCCATGGACTAAGCCTCAATAAATCTCCCATTAAAAACCACACAACATTATTTAAGTCAGGTTGGGTCATCAACCAGATCAAATCATGCCCGACGACGATTTTTCATGGAATAAAATTAATCCATTATCATCTCCATAGTGAAATTCCCTGCAATTTCCTTCTCTATATAAACTATCATATTATCTGCCAAAAACTCATCCTCCATTCTATTGCGAAGTCTTGTTTTTAACAACTTCATAGCTAAGAAAGCTCGTTTTATAGTTGCTGTAGAAACTAGAAGAGTCAACAAAAGACGAATAAGTCTATCAATCAAAAAATAGATATTAGACTTTCCTGAAATTTTTAATCTCGTACATAGCTTGGAAATTGTACTCATATTCTGAAAATCTGGATGTTTTATCACATTAAGCTCATAATGTTGCAATTGAGACTACAAAAGTTCTTGTTCATGTTCAGTAAAATCTTAAGGATAATATTTCTTAACTAAATTGCATATATGAACAATTTTGAATAATCTAAAAGCATCCTTGGGATTTAAAGCTGAACTAAGAATGACAAGTTCTGTTGTTAGCTCACAAAATCTACTTTTCAATTCTTCCAATTGAAAGTCTATTGCAACTGTAAATATGCAAATTCTAAAATGATGTTCCATTGTTAAATCTTCATCTTGACGACGATATCTACCTCAACCTTTAGTGTAACAAGCATTCATATCAGAAATATCAATTTCATGTTGCTCACAGAATGCTATAACACTAGCAAGTAAAGGCTCCCATCCATCATCTCTCAACTTTTGAATAAGTGATTTTGTAATTGAAACTAAATGCATGGCATTTAAAAGGTCTTGAGAACGTTGTTGCAAAGCTTGACAAAGAACATTAGTAATTCCCATTATCTCTTTCATTAAATGCAAGATTAAAATAAATTCAAATGATGTTAATACCTGATAAGCTCCCTCGGCATCACTGCGTTGTTTATAGTTAGCCCCTTCCTCAGAGATAGTGTTGATAACTTTGCGAGTAGCATCAAACATGTTAATCAAACTACAAATAGATTGAAAATGAGATCCCCACCTAGTATCTCCAGCTCGTTGCAAAGTACCAATCTGGTTTGCACCTCTTCCAGTCTCAATTTCATTAGAAGCAATCATATTTTCAACTTGTTCTGCTTGAGCATGTTGCAATTCATCATTACGCTTACTAGAACCAACAACAATATTGATAATATTAACCAAATGATCAAAGAACTGATGACCATCTTTTACTTCTCTAGATGCTGTAACTAGAGCTAATTGCAACATATGAGCTATACAGTGTACATAATAAGCATATGGGCACTCTTTAAGAAAAAGAGCTTGTAATCCATTCCATTCCCCACGCATGTTACTAGCCCCATCTTATCCTTGACCTCGAATATTTTCAATGTGGAGGTTGTAATGAGAAAGGACACGATAGATACTAGCTGTCGAGTCAGCTATCGAGTTTTAATGACCTTGCACTTTTTAGCTTGAATCTTGGACAGACATGCATGGCCTTAATACTTAATTTTGAAACAAAGTTTCTTGAAGTATTAAATATATCCTAGATCTATCAAAAATCAAGTAAAGTGCATTTTATCAAAAGATTAGCCAATTACATAAAATAGTGACATATGTTCTTAACAAGTGAATCACATATGTCCTAACACTTGTTTTGTCTTGTTTTACCTTATGCTTGTTTTCTTGTTGTTTTATGGTGCTTTCAGTTACATTTAGTATCTATGCTTTGTTGCTCTCATCGCATCGTGTTTATATATTGGACATGCATACATTCTTATGCTATTTTGCTTTATTGGTTGCATGTTCAGATGATCATTTACTTTGCTATATGATCATTGTAGTCATTTCCATGTGACTATTTTGGTATATGATCAAGTTGCTCACATGTTTCACATCATGATTACTTGATCACAATTTACTTGTTATATTATACATGTCCTTTTATTACTTACTTTACCTTGAGGGTCTAATATGTTTTGTGCAAGTGTTTCAGGTTATAAGTAGATATATTCCAAGTTTTATCACAGCTTCTAAATTTAGGTGTGAGTGAGTTTTGTCATTGTTCCCAAACTCACGTTTAAGTCTAGAGTTTGTTATAGGGTGTTTTGTCACGAAATAGGCAAAAGGGGAGATTGTAAAGTTGTGATTTATAATTATGTTTTATGTTGGCTTTATTCCATGATAAAAAGTGTTGTAATTGCTTTAATTTATTTTATTGTATTTTGTGTGATTTTATTGTATTGGGTTTAATATTAAGTTAGTGAAGACTCAAGCTTAATTGAAGAATCATTGCATTTTGCGACTAGCTCGCGAGAAGGGTTCCTGCGAAAAGGGCATGTGAGAAGCACATGATTGGAAATTGAAGAGTTGTGTCAGGCTGTCAATTTCACGAGTGTCTCGCGGGTAAGGTCTTCCCGCGAGGTAGTTGCAAAATATTCTGCCTAGAGGATTTTTTAGAGTGACTTTTGAAAGTTCAAAATGTGTATAAAACACCCTTGAACGTACCCAAAATTATAAAATATCAATTCAAGTTTATAATCAAACAATTAATGTGCAGAACATGAACATAAGCCAATCACAGTATTGACAACTAATCTATGCCAAATATGAACACATCCACAGCAGTAAATATAAGGTAAAGATAAAGGGAAGGAAGATGCAAACACACAAACAACACACGATGTGTTATTGAAGAGGAAACCGAAGTTCTCGGCATAAAACCTCTCCGTCGCCCTCTAAGCGGTCAAATAATCTACTAAAGAATGTAGTTGGGATACATGAACAGCAGAAAACCCTCCAAGCCTATTCTACCCAAGTACCTAAGCCCTCCAAGTTTCTTGCTCCAACGAGGTTATGCCGAACCTGTTTCTTCTTTCTTCTTTAGCTTCTCGGATTCTGCTACTAGACCATAGCATCAACCAATGTATATTGGTTCCTTCCAAATTGCTTCCCTTAGCACCAAATGAACATTCTCACAGACGTAGGTGTGGTGAGATAAGGATTTGGTTAATGACTTCTCAAGGATGTGACAATGGAGAGGAAAAGAGTAGAGGAATTTGTAGAGTCTCTAAAGTAAAGATTGGGGATGAGACAATCTTGTTTTTCTCTAGGGTTTCTCTCACAAAATTATCTCTAGAAGCTTTCTCCATTTAGTGGGTATAAGGGTCGATATATAGTGGTGTGTGTTTGGAATACGAAGAGACATTTTTTACTAAATAGGGCTGATTGGCGGCTTGACCTTGCAGCTTGTCCAAGTCGCGAGTTCAAGTTGCGACGTAACGGCCTAGCCAGCCTGGGACTTTTGTCCTGTAGTGCGACAGCTAGTGCGACCCTTCAGCTCCCTATGTGTGCATCTCACGTGCCTGCAGTTGGTGGCTTGCCAATCGTGAGTCAGCTACGAAACTCTGCTTTCTTGCACATACTTGAGTTTTTCTTCACATCTTCTCACACACTACCCTTACAATAATCCCACCTAAATACATGGTTACTAAGTGCTTAAATTACAAGCAAATTGGCACGGAATAAAGCCAACAAGATGGTTGATAAGTTTCAACCTTACAACTTTCTTACCCTTCATCCATACTATATATACCCTTATTACCTGCAAATGAAAAATGAGGTCATTCAGAGAGAAAAACCCTAGATAGGTTTTCTACAACACACACACCCATCTTTTAGAGAGAGAGAGTTACTCATCCTTAGTGAGAAATCATTCTAGTCTCTTCTTCTTCCCTCTCCCATTGTCATACATTGAGAGGAAATTTGTACCCAAACACAACCCACAGATATTCAGAGTGTAAAGAGTGTTTTGGAGTTTAGGAAGTTTTGGGGATTTGCTAAAAGAAGCCGGTGAGCCTTGGCGAATGCAATCGGGCATATTGCGGAATCTAAAGAACTAGACAAGACATGGTTCTGAAAAGTCTTGTTAGAGTAGGAGCTTGGAGGGCCTAAGTGCATCGGGTAGATTAGGCTTGGAGAGTCTCTTGCTAACCCATGTATCCTTACTAATTGTCTAGTGGATCGATTACCGCTTGGAGGGTGGTGGAGAAGTTTTACGCAGAGTACTTTGGTTTTACGCCGAGTACTTTGGTTTCCTCTTCGATAACACATCGGCGTGTTATCTTGTATTTGCATTCTTCTTTCCTACTCTTTTATCTTTCATTTTACTACTGTATTATAATGATTATGGGTTAGAGTAGTATGTTTGTTTATTCGCTCGCATTTACTCTTTTCTGCACTTAGTATTAAGTTAGAGTAAAATCAATGGAGCTGTAACTTTAATTTGGGGATCTAAATAGTTCTTGTGTTTTCACATATTTTTTAGCATTCAGAAGTCTTGGCCTCTTTTGCTATGGAAGTTCCATCTCCAACAACAAATCATGGATCTTGGCACACAGCTCCATGTGGCCATGTGGGTTGCAATTTGATCAAATTTGCATGCATCAATGTTATCAAAATTAACTCACCTCATATTATATACTTTCAAAATCTAGTTGAAATGATAAAAGTCGCACCAATTATATGCATGCATCCCAATTCGTGTGTTTTTAACCATCAGTACTTCACAGATCCCCAAAACAATCAGTACGATGTATTACTTATTATTATTATTTGGACTTCTCAAAGTCAAAACACCATATTTGTTGTAGAGATTAAATTCTATAAGGATGGGGTGTAAAACATAGGTTTTACACCATCCAATAAGTGATTGCCATATCAGCATTTTACTTAAAATTTATTAAAATTCAATACATCCTACCACACCTAATAACGTCTCAATAGATTCCCAATTTGGTTGGATTTATATATGGGTATTAGAATTGATTGAGTGTGATTGCGTTTATTTTTAAATATGTGATAAGATGATATGGCATGTTGGGATTGGAGGGGTAAAATATGAGTTTTACACCATGTTCTTATAGAATTTAATCTCTTTGTTGTAACTTACAAGTAAACCCATAATCTGCTAGAGTGTGATACAACTGTCTGTGTACACGTCTATTAGATTTTTATTTTAGGAAATACCCATCTATTAGATTTGGTGTAAATAAAGTCATTAAAATTCTATTTCAGCGTCCACGGTCTAGTTTAGGAGTTGGTTAGTTTTAACACTTTTTAGTTATATAAATAACGTATTCTTGCTTTGTACATTGTTTAAATAATTCAATACATAAAAATTTTGGGTGCTTATTCTCGGTTTTAACAGGTGGACAAGCTAATAAAGAAACCGTTTGTAACTAAATATAATGAAGTTACACCTAAACAGATGTAGTATCTTTAATTAATTAGTCCAAGATTATATTTTAGCATAAAAATGTTCTCCATATTAAGAAAACACAAAAATAGAGAAAGAACAACTAGGGATATTTAAAGAAAAATCTGACTATAAATATAAGAACAACAGAGAAAGCAAGAGCAGTGTTGAATGTAATGGAAGAACTAAAAATGGTTCGAATTTGTATGATCACCCTCTTCCTTCTGGCTACGCAGCTTCATTGGTCATTCACTCATGGTTCTAGTGACGTAGTTAGAAAGGTGAAGGCATTTTATAATTTGTATATTGCTTGATCCAATCACTTCATATAATCGAGCTCATTCACTAATCAGAAATTTATTTTTCATTAACACATAGGCGTACATTGTGTACATGGGAGAGGCACTACAGTCAAAAGCCTTTGCTACTAATCTTCATCACAACTTGCTTTCTTCAGTTGTTGGAGGGTAAGTGGGATGACAAAATATCTAAACATTGCATGCTTATATCTACTCATATTTTAATTTAAACAATACTAGTTTTCCTTTTGTTTCTTACACGGAATAGTTTTTATTTATTTATTTATTTTTGGTGGTAATATATACCTGGAATAATTCATGTATAAATTTGTAAATGAGATACAGAGAAAAGAAAAGGGGGAAGAGAGAAAACTTTCTAGTTTACGTGATTTTCTCATACACCTCTCATGGAAGTAAATTACAATAGAATCCAAATTTATAATAGAATTACATGCAAAAGTAAAAATAATTTGAATTTGAATTGCATATTAAATATTAATTGTCTCAATCCCATGATTTTTTCTAGTAATCAATCCCTTAATTTGTTGACTAATCTCAAGATTTTCTCTAGAAATAAATGTCTTGATTTGTTCTCTCTTTCATGGAAAGTAATTGGGTGAAGTATAATTCATACATGGGTCAAAGATTTGGCGGTAGGGGATGATTCCATAATGGTTAGGAACTTATCAATATGTATAGCATTGGGCTTTTCTAATGTCGCGGAAGCTACAAGAAAACAAACATTTTGCTTTCTGAATGGACAAAGAAACTAAACACGTTATCTTCTGAATAAAAACCTCAAATCCACAAGAGATTCTTTAAATCCACAAGGTGATAGGTATCTGAAATCCACCAAAGAAAAACAATAGACAAATTCTATATTTTTATAAATCTGAAAACTAAACTGTCTTGGAGGCTACAATATGTTTAAATAGTAAAAAGAAAACCTAGGACGGCTAGCAATATGTTCAAAATCACAATTTGTGTAAATCACATAATCAGGTGGCAAAATAGTAATTTTTTTCCAAAAATAGCAAAATTGAGATAATTATAGAAATTGAAAATATTGTTTCTAAGAGATGTCCAAAAATAGACGAGACATTACTCTAATTTTTAAACTAAAAGTTATTAAAGAAAAACAAATATTACTAAAAATATGAAAAACACAGTTTTCGGGGCCTTAACGAAGGAATTTGCCTAAATTTGGGTGACCCTTGAGGATTAAGGCTTGAGTCTTTATCAAAATGTCGTTTCCTTTTAACTTGTCAAATTTTATGCAATTCTGACATCGTCGCCCTGATTGCCTCTACTAGCACCCCCTTGATCTTGCGCCATGACTTCCAGCGCCCTTGCTACTCTAGGAATGCCTGTACTATTTATTCTACATCATTTTCCATGTATATAAAATTAGCTTTTAGGGTATAATTCATAAATGATATAACATCATAGCATGCAACAAATTGAGTTATTTGGGTAGACAATTAAACCATCAAGTATTGTGGTTTTTCAGTGGCCATATTGCCCAAAAGTCCATGATATATAGCTACACAAAGAGTTTTAACGCATTTGCAGCAAACCTATTGCCAGATGAAGCTGAAAGACTACGAGGTACACACTAAAAACATCATGTTACACAACATTTCTTTCTTTCTTTTTCTTTTTCTTTTTCTTTATTTCTCTTGGGGTGGTTGTCTTATATAATTTATATACATACATATATATATATATATATATATATATATGCATCTTTTACAGAAAACGAAAATGTGGTGTCAGTGTTTCCTAGTAGAATTCGAAAACTTCATACAACAAGATCATGGGATTTCTTAGGAATGCCTCCCTTAGTGAAGAGAAATCATCAAATTGAAAGTAATATCATTGTTGGTTTATTAGATACAGGTAATAAATTAAAAATTCTCATAGAGCTTTAACTCCCTCCTTGTTACATGTCATCATGGTGGAATTTTGATAACTTATTTAATTTTTTATTTTACCTCCCCTTATTTTTTAGGAATTTATATTGATGCTCCAAGTTTTGACGACAAAGGACTAGGACCTCCTCCATCAAAATGGAAGGGTAGATGCCAAGTAGTAGGCAACTTCACCGGCTGCAACAAGTAAACAATCTCTATCTCTCTCCTCAATTGTGACCAACCACAAAATAGTATGCCTAGATGCATAATAAAAAGTATGTTGGTAGATCCAAATGAAAGTGATTTTATTCCAATCATAACATATCTTATCAATAATTCTAAAAATAAAATATTGTGTTTCAAACATTACTTAGGATAAAAATGAAATTTAAATAATACATCTTATTGTAAAAGCAGAAGCTTTGACACCAATTTGTTGAGAATGGAGAAAGTATAAAGATCTATTTGTTGTATGTATCCAAATAGCAATGGGGTTATGAAAAATAGAAATAAAAAAAGAAGAAACAATCACACGAGTAACACAGAGACTTACATGGTTCAACTTTTAGCCTATGTCCACAGGCGGTGTTAAGGAAAAAGTTTCACTAACAAAAGAGAGAACAAAGGTGGTACCAAAAACACTCTCACAAAACCTAAGGCTCAAATACACCCAAAGAACTCACAGACACCAAAAGTAGAAACAAAGTCATGACTTAGAACTCTACCAAAGAATAGAGGAAACCTTTTCTAATAACAAAAGTTGGTGCTCACTCTGATTACCATCCATCAATTGTAGAGGGTATTTGGTATCAAATGATACCATGTCGGTTGTATCAAAATGTAATAAGTGAGACATATTTGCAAAAAATAATTACCATGCTAATAATGAAGGCATGTGTTAATAAGTAGTTATTTTTACATACATATCTGTCGTTTATTGAATTTTGATATGGATGACATGGTATTATTTGATTCAAATTACTATTTCTATCCATTGCTATTTATACAAGTTAATTAGTTAGGGTAAAAAGCAAAACCTAAGTCAGCAACCACAAGTCCTAATTTAAGTAGGGCAAGTTCAATGGGATATTATTCCATGTGGCGCACATAAGGTGGTTATAAAGCACATGATTCAAGCTATTCACGCATGGATCTTTCATTTAATTTCCAAGCTATTCACCCTTTTATGCAGCAAGGTAATAGGTGCAACATTCTACAACAACGACCCCGTCAGGGCCAAATTAGATCCAAATCCATCCCCAATAGATAATGATGGCCACGGCAGTCACACCGCATCCACTGCAGCAGGTGCCTCAATAGCAGGCGCAAGCTTTTATGGTTTAGCTGAAGGCATAGCTCGAGGTGGGGTTCCATCAGCACGCATTGCAATGTACAAGGTGTGTTCGAATGGAGGTTGCAGTGAGATAGACCTTTTGGCTGGATTAGACGATGCCATTGATGACGGAATTGACGTGCTATCAATATCTATCGGAGGGTCCGAAAATAGCTTTTTTGAGGATCCCATTTCGATTGGTGCCTTTCATGCAATGAAGAGGGGGATTTTCACAGCATGTTCGGCGGGGAATGGTGGCCCATCTTTGTATACTGTGCTGAACGTAGGTCCTTGGATAATGACTGTTGGTGCTTCTTCCATTGATAGGATGTTCAGGACTCCAGTTAAACTTGGAAATAACCTAGAAACTGATGTAAGTCGCTTCTTTCTTTTTGGGATGGCATACAAAGTTTTGCAACCAAAAAAAAAAAAAAATGATATAGCACTAGATTTATAGTAATATTTAATCTAACCAAAAATATGAAAATATTTCAAATGGAGATGATCCTGAAGCAACTTGTGGCATTAATTATGATGGTCTTGCTTAGTAAAGGAGTGCTTCCATCTAGGAACATGATAATTTTACTTGAAACAGGTGGAATTCGTTTTATAGTTTATTTTTTTAAATCTAACTATGTACAGAATGTCACATTGTTTAAAAGATTTTAAATGGGGATGATCGTAAATAAAACAACCCGTCTCATTTATAGTGTAATAATATTTAGCAACGGAGTGCTTTTATCTGGGCACATTATCATTTTCCATTTCTCTTGATCATAATCACATTACATTTACTGGGGCATTGAATAACAGGGAATTTCCATCAACACATTTTCACCAAAAGAGAAGACGTACCCTCTAACCACTGCGGGATTAGCAGCCAATAGTTCTTTGTCTCCAACTTCAACTCCCTGGTAATTAATTAGAGAGCACTTTCTATTTCATGATTTATACTGTAATTGAAGATCACCAAACCTAATATATATTCAGGGTCAGACTGTTAATATTAGTAGCACTAATCAATTAAAGAATTGTGCAGGTATTGTAGTGAAGGAAGTCTGGACGCGAATAAAGTCAAAGGAAAGATCGTGCTATGCAATGAATCAGCAAGTCAAACTTACATTAAGAGCATAGGTGGGGCTGGGGATCTCATATCTCTCGTAGAGAAGATAGATACCACCTTTACGTCTATCATCCCTGGTGCCTTTGTTGATTCTAGTTTTGCTTACAAAATTCTTGCATATGTCAACTCAACCAAGTAAGAAGAAACAAATTTACTATATAAAATGCCCCCCCCTTCCCAATAATTGCTAGGAGGGTTGTTATTAATTTGAATTTTTTATTTTTATTTTTGTTGTGACCAAAGTATATTCTAAGTTCATACTAATATAGAGCTAGCCTGCAGCCTAGTTTTTAATCCTATATATACCTTATTTAGGGTTCATTATAACTTGTAATTATTCAGTTAATATAAAAAAAAATAACTTGATATATTAACATTCTTAATGGAATTTTTTTTTCATTGATAACATTTTTAGAAACCCTCAGGCTGTCATACTCCAGTCCAAATCAGTACGCAATACTGCTGCACCCTTTGTGGCTTCCTTTTCATCCCGAGGTCCATCCAAGATATCTCGCACAATACTTAAGGTAACCTTTTGCAATGATAAACATTCTAGGAATAAATTTGTGCACTTATTTTTAGCATATATATTAGTATGATGGTTTTAAATTATGTTTGATTTGCAGCCGGATATTGTGGCACCTGGGCTAGATATACTAGCTGCTTACACTAAACTTTCATCAGTGACTGGGTCTCTTTCGGACAACCGGTTTGGTGTGTATAATATACTATCTGGAACTTCAATGTCTTGCCCTCATGTGGCTGGTGCTGCTGCCTACATCAAAACATTCCACCCTGATTGGTCTCCTTCTGCTATTAAATCGGCCCTAATGACAACTGGTTAGTCTCCTGAAATTCTCATGATGTGTTAAAGATGAGTGTCATTTTACAAGAACCACCATTAAAATGGTGTCAATAAGAGGTTTTTAATGTTTATTTCAAATTCTCAATTGCCATCACACTGCTTATTGTTTACCATCAATATGGATAATATGCCAATTAGTTTAGTAGAAATATTACTCATCTTAATATGTTTCCATATGTTATGTAAACTGTTTGATTCAAATATAAAATCTTCACTATGAAACAGATTTTTCCCATGATTAATGGAGATGATTATTTTCTAATAAGAAATGTATGATATTCATTTTATGAGTAAAGTTAGGGATACTAGAAATTTTATTGCAAAATCATTACAAACCGATGTGCCATTATATATATATATATATATATTAGTTATTGCAAATGCACCAATGAAATTCATATTGTCACTTTAGTTTGTAAATCTCAGGTAGTAAAATTTGTAATAATCTTAACATTTGTATTCCTTCTATATAAACACATTGATCAAGATATCATCTCATATTTCCCAAAAATAAGTTTTATATAAAAAATTAGGCTTTTTGAGTGTTTTAAAATTTTGCTTCTTGATTGATGATCAGCATCTGAATTGAAAATCAAGGATGACAAAGCTGAGTTAGCATATGGGGCTGGCCAAATTGACCCCATTAGAGCACTGGACCCCGGTTTGATATACGACATTTCAACGTTCGACTATGCCCGCTTCCTATGTAATGAGGGCTACACTGGGACGCTGCTACGCTTGTTCACTGGAGAGATCACCAATTGCTCAAGTCTCCCAAACATTGGAGGACATGATGTCTTAAATTACCCATCCATGTATTTTCAGTTTACCAACCCTAAATCTAGTATAACAGCCATCTTTCATAGGACAGTAACAAATGTGGGCCCTAGAAAATCTATATACAAGGCAACTGTCAGGGCGCCGAAGAATCTCAAGGTCACTGTTATTCCGAATAAGTTGACTTTTAGTCAATTGAACCAGAAAAAATCTTTCAAGGTTGCGATACAGGGACCACCACAATTGCTTCCAATTAACCAAACGACAAGTTTATCAGCATCATTGGAATGGAGTGATGGTACACATAGAGTTAAGAGTCCCATATTCATTACTTTGACTTAGCCATGATAGATGTTGGTGAAATTTCTTAGGCCTAATGTCTAATTTCATTTTTTTTTTTTTTTTTTTTGAGAAGAAAGGCCTACTGTCTAATAATGCAGATCTTTGCTTACGCCGCACCCCCCCCCCCCCCCCCCCCCCCCCCCCCAAAAAAAAAAAAAAACAATTCATCTATTATTTGTTATTTAATGGGTTTTATTTCAATGCAAAAGAAATAAACATATTTTTATTTGTAGCTTACCATTTTGTTGTGTTATATAAATTAATTGAACAAATACACTAATAAAAAAAATGGCCAAAAACATGTCATTGATGATGATTATGACCTTATTTAAAAAATTTATGACAAAAGAGCGCTCCAATGAGCGCTCACCAGGTAGCTATATAGAGCACTAAAAAGCAAGAGATTTAATAAATTATTTCTGACAATTCCCATCTTTACCTTATTCACATAGTTGCTCGCATAAGTTTGGCACAAAACGCCTTTAACGTGGCCACCCAGTGCATAAAACTTGAAGCTTAAATCCAGATGAGCAAAGTTATCCTCTCATGTAGTCTCATAATTATGAACACATTAATCTTTCTTGGTTATAGGCATGACTGCTACTTTGATCTTGAAATTTCCTTCAACCTCAACTTCTATCAGGTAAGTGTTGTGAAGCTTTGTGATTGCAAAACTTGGTTATTTCGTGGAGTCCCACTTAGTGCCTTCACCATCAAGTTATGAGTTCACCATTGAAACCTAGGGAAAGGTGGTCATTGGAGTCGTCCCAAATTATTGAATTCTTGGCGCCA
Organism: Quercus variabilis; assembly: GCA_030445155.1. Lineage (NCBI taxonomy): Eukaryota > Viridiplantae > Streptophyta > Magnoliopsida > Fagales > Fagaceae > Quercus > Quercus variabilis. Next base: position 15,906,001 of record CP129445.1, on the reverse strand, counting down.
ATGAAGAGAGGGTGGATGTCAAAATTGTCTTATTTTTATTTTTCTACTTCTTTTTATTATTTATTTATTTATTTTCAATATGTCAATTTGAATTCATTGTTTTTGTAAAAGCCATAGTTACTTTACACTATATTTAATTATGAAGTTTCTAGGGTATGTCATAAACTTGATGGATGATTTAAATGATTTCTTGACAAAATTTTGTTTTAATAATTTGATAAATTATGTTATATATCTTTAGGCTTTTATTATTATTATTATTATTATTAATGGTAGTTTACTAACTTATTCATAAATTTATTACTTTCAAATAATGAAGTTTAAACATAAAATAATCATTAATAATATTCCTACACATTGCTTGGGTCGACTAGCTATATATATATATATATTGATAGGTCACAATCTGAATGACCCCTTGTGATTAACCCTAATTAATTAATTTAGCCAAGTAATTAATTAATCAATTAATCATGCAATTTTATGGAAGCACAAACAAATCACCAAAAACTAAATATGCAGCGGAAAATAAATAACACGGTGATTTGTTTACGAATGGAGAAAACCCTAACGGCAAAAACTCCACCGGGTGATTTTCAGGTCACCACTCCCGAAACTCTACTATTATCAAATCAAGCGATTACAAGTAAAGGAATCCCAAGTACCTTACCAACCTACAGTTGAACCTTTACCCCAATACCCAATTGGACTTGATCTGTAGCGACAGTTTACACCTTTGATGCACGGCTCCTAAGTACGTGACTAACCAATGCGCGGATTCAAGTACGCGACTTCAGAACACCAACTAAGGAAGAATGGTTGGCTGCAAAGTTCTTCAGTTCATCCTTTATGATGAATAGCAGGAAGATGCTTGGTTACAAAACCCTATGGTGCAAATACACAGCAACTTCTTGATGGAAGATGAACTAGGTCAAGAACTTCGTCTGTTGATTACAATTTGCTTGAACAGAGATTGCTCAATGCTAATGCCACTTGTATCACACTTGACGGTTCTTAAAACAATCCTTTTATATGTTTAGGGTTAGAAGAAAAGAAGGCCCAAAAACATATTCACGGATCCCAAGAAAATCAGATTGGAAATCTGAATTTTTAAATCTCGACAGATAGCAGGTGTCGAGGTAGCTATCGAGCAGGTGTCGAGCTTTAAAAACTTTGCACTTCAGCTTGCTTTTTCTTGGACAGACTTGATGACTTCAACACTTGACCTTGAAACATTGTTTCTTGAAGTATTAAAAACACCTAGAACTACCCAATTACAAGTAGAGTGCGTTTTGTCAAAGGATTAGCCAATTTACATAAGTAAGTGACATATGTTCTTAATCAAGTTAAAACATATATGTCCTAACAATTTCCCCCTTTGGCAATCCGTGACAAAACCACAACAAACAAATGAGCATATAAGAGAAGTCATAAATCACTCAACTCATATTCACTCGTTGAATACAATAAAATCTATCCTAACACAAACTCTTGAAAAACTTTGCAAGAAGAGAGCTTATAGCAAGTAGACTTTGACAACCTGTATTTCTGAAACACTTTAAACAAAACTCATCAAGACATCTTGTGTGAAACAGAAATAAATAGATTGCATACAAGTATAAAGAACATGTGTATAAAGATAGAAAAGAAACAACACATGAAGAGAGAGGTGAAAGAAACATACATCAACATATAAAGAATATAAGTACAATGTATGTAAAATGGTCAAAGGACCTCATATACAAGATCAATTTATCTAAGAGATAAGAAAAGAAAAAAAATACATATATAGCCTCACTACATCCCTCAAAAATGACAACACTCCTCCTATAAAAAATGTCCTATACTAACTCTCTCCCTAAGATGACTACTCTCATAGCCCAAAACTACTCCCCCTTTTTGTCACGGGTGACAAAGGGTAGAGTGTCATGTAGACATCTCATCGGCAGAGCTAGCATCCCCATCATCATCATCATCGTCATCCTCATCATCCTCAGAATTTGAAGCTTCTAGAGTAGGTGGTGAAGGAGTAGCCTCTGGAGCAAATCCACCCATGGTCGCCTGCCATCGTGCAATACGACCAACACGAACATTCACCTAATACAACTCAGCAGAGAGTGTATCAAGACGAGTGTCCATGCGCTGCAGCTGCGCCATAATATCTCCAAGGGATACATCGCTCGAAGAGGAAGAAGGAGCAGATGTAGATGAAGCTGATTTGGATGGAACCGAATGAGGGAGGAGTGGCACCCGGCTGTCTCGACCTGAACTGCGCCTCACTACGTTTTACGGGAGCGACATCTATGGCAGATATGTGTGTGAAGTGGTCGGACATAGGAAAGGGAATGAAAAATGGCGTAGAATCCGCGTGATAGCAGAAGGAAAGATGAGCTTATCATGGGACGCTAAATCAAGATACACATCTATAATAGATTGGATGAAGTGAGAAGGAAAGTCTATGGTAAGATGCTCTAGTAGAGATAGCAAAAATTGAGCACGAGGCTCTGTGATAGAGTTATAGTGAGAAAGAGGATGGAGAACAAAAGTCATTACCATGTTAATAAATCTAGGACCTTTAGCAAAAGGCCTACATGATGTGAACTGATGCTCACCCTAATCAGTAGGGCGCTCACAAAAAGCGGAAATGAGCTCATCACAAAAAGCGGAAATGAGCTCATCTTTGGACACAGTCCTCAGACGCTCACAAGAGGGGTAATCGGGAAACTCTATCCTGGGTACCCGAAGCACATCTGCAACAAGCTGCGGTGTGACAGGGATGCACGTACCTCGAACGCGAGTGAAGAAGAGAGGTACTGAAAGATCAATCCCGTGCATGTTGGAGTAGAACTCCTGTATCAGCACGAGAGGGCAAGTGACCGGGATGTCACACAGTGACCCCTATCCCCTACTGTGAATGACAGAGGGAAGGTCAGTATCGGTGAAGTCCGCTAGAATAACTTGGTGTTCCGAATGAACACCTCGTTTAGAAAAGTTCTCCGAAAATGCCTTATGGGCATCTCCATCACGGAACCGAAGGTTAAAGGGAGTAGTATCAGAAGAAGTAGAAGCTCCAGAACGCAAAGGGTTCTGTGCAGGAGTGGATTTACGTTTGGGTGCCATAGACACTACTAACGTAAAATAATGAGAGAGAGAGAGAGAGAGAGAGAGAGAGAGACACTCAGAAAATTTTCCAATACAGTTCAAAAATGACAAATAACTTGAATAACAAGTACGTATGCATGGGAATACATGATCATGTGATATGCAAAATAAAAATTTCATCATGGGCTCAGCCCAATCCAATCCTACCAGCACACAGCATATAGCACACATCTAAATGCATGTAAATATCATTATAATGCACATGAAATGCAATGTATGACATTTTAACAACATTTAAGTGTAAACCCAACCCAAAATTTCAAGAAAAACTCAACAATTTTGAAAAACCCCCAAATTTTTATGAAAAATCCCAAAAACTAGGTTTTAAAACATGCAATGCATGAAAAAGGAAGAGAAAAGAGATCTTACCAAGTGATTTGAGCAAGAAATGATCAAGATCCAAGAGGGTTGGAGGATTTGAGTGAAAGGAGAGTGAAAGGGAGATGAACAGACACGGAGAGATCGAGAGAGATCGAGTGAAAAATGAAAAAAATCGCGACAGATCCTTAAATAGGCACCTCAGTAAATCTCGACAGCTGAGGTGTCGAGAGGTATCGAGGAAGCTGTCAAGGAAGGTATCGAGAAAATTGCCGTCGACAGCTAAAGGTATCGAGATGCAAGAAGAATTTCAGATACATGATGCTCGATCAATCGCAAAGGTGTTGAGAAGGTATCAAGGAGACAGAAGATATCTCGATCGATCCACAAAGTGTCGAGACAGGTGTCGAGAAAGAAAACTCAAACACAATAAGTGAATCTCGATCGATCCATCAGGTGTCGAGAATCTATCAAGGGGACAGAAACTTTCTCGATCGATCCATCAGGTGTCGAAGAGGTGTCGAGATTGCGATAAGAAACAACTTGAGAAGCTCGACAGATGACCAGGTATCGAGGAGGTGTCGAGGGAGGTGTCGAGCTAGCAGAAAAAGGCAGTTTTTCAAGAAGGGAAAAACACAGACATGAATGCAATCCAACACACATCTCACAAAGATCCACTCAACATATAAATCTCTCAAAAACATCTCTCAACAAAAATATAAGCACAAGGATCATCCAAAACACACACACACACTAAACAAGTCTAACCAATTTTATTTTTCAAAAACAAGTTATGACAGTTTAGTGAGCATACATTAGCACATGTAAAACCTTTGTGATGGCCAAATCACATTGTACCTGCACATGTATCAAAAGTAGTAAAGAATATTGCATGATGTGTGTGAAAAACATCGCAAGATAGCATATGTGTATACATGTTATGACGATCTGGGATATGAGATAAAAACTTTTAACTCACACACAATCATAACTGTTTGATGGAGACTATCACCTTCGAGGTACATCCTATAACTCCCACATCTCCAAGAATACACGCTTGCAACCATATTTAAAGCATTTTTAATCTTTTTACTTTTTATTTCTTTGCATGTTTTCTTTTATTTTAGCATATCATACATGGGTATATAAAAGAGAGAAAAGAAATACCCAAGATGTTAAGCATTTGACATTGCACTTTTGCTATGCCGAAGCATACGAATGTCTTTGACACTGCACTTTTGCTATGCCGAAGCATACAGGTGTCATATTATGATTGGCGAGCAACAGTGGTGAGATGGTTATTTATGCCTTTCTCTTAGGATTTTCTAGTCCTACCCGTCAAAAAGTGTGATATGAGTGTTAAGTTTTTAAGAGATAACCTAATCTTACTCATCACAAACAAGAGCCATAGAGCTCACTTGCTTAGTTGTGCATAGAGATGCTCATCTAAGCTACAAGAGATACAAAGTTTAGAAAACTTTGTTTCATTGGCCATCCAAGGTACACAAGTACCAAAGTACACAAAACACACACTGTTTTTGTATTTTTCTGATTTTTCAAAATTTTTTTTTTAAATTTTTATATCAAAAACAAAATAAACAAAACTTGAAAGTAAACACTCAAAACATGTTAAACAAAATGAAGTAAAAACTAGACTGACTCAGCAGAAAAACAAAACACACAAGCAATTCAATACACAGAAGAACAATAAGGGAAAAGAAGGTGATGAAATCACTTAAAGTCCTTTTTCTTCCACACCTTGGAAGAGCCTTTCCTTTGATTGAATCCTTGAACCAACGGTGAGGGGGAAGAATTTAACCCGTTCAAGTTCAAAAGGAACATGAGGGCTTTCAGAAGATCTCCAAGAGGAGCAAGAGAGGATTGAAGCTGATTTTGGCTTCCAGATGCTATCATGCCATTGCTCTGTTGAGTGGCTAACCACTTATAGCAATTTGGTCTAGTGTGACCGGCAACTCCACAATGATGACAGAGATGCTGCTTCTTTTGTTTAGGCTTTTGAGAGTTAGCCTTCTTAGCCCTAGGGTTTTTAGCATTTTTCTTATCTTGCTTAGGGGGTGCTCCTAAGATAGATTTACCCTTGTCTAAGTTCTCACTAGCTAATTCAGTTTTAACATCAATATTCTCAATTTCAGTATTATTAGCAGGAGGAACAAAAACAGTATTACTAGTAGAAGTAGTATTAGAGAAAGAAATACCATACCCCAAACCAGTTCGATCCGAAGCAGATTTCTGATTGCTAAGCATCTCATCAAGCTTTGCACTTGAAGTCCTCTCTAGTTGAGCTCTGACTTGAAATAGCTCTGCTTCAAGCTTCTTGGTCTTCTCAGCCAAAAAGTTGTTTTCAAATCTCAGTACTCCAATAGTTTGATTCGCCTCATCAAACTTTGTGGACAACTCTTCACGATCAAGTTCCATATCACTAAGCTTCTTGGTGGCCAGCCTGTATAATTTCTCATGCTTTTCAGAGAGCTTGTAAAACTTCTCATAGGCTGAATGGATATCATCTTGATCATCCATTTTCTCAAATTTTGACTCCACTAGTTCTTCTTCTTTATCCACTTCTTCAACAATCCCTTCAGTAGGATTGACTGTGGTAGTGAAGGCATTTAAGATTCCATCATCCTCATTGTCGGAATCATCTTCAGGCTCAGTGTCACTTAGAGTTGCAGCAAGTGCCTTGCTTTTCCCAATGCTCTTGAGATATGTAGGACACTCATGTTTCATGTGTCTGAACCCATGACATCCAAAGCACTTTGGTCCTGCAGGAACAGTGTACTGACCACCATCCTTAGCATCCTTCTTCCCTTTGTCTTGGCTTTTAAACTGAGAAGAACTGAACTGCCTACGGTCCTTGCCGAAGCTCCTTCCATTGGCATTTTTCATAAACTTCTTGAACTGCCGAGTAATGTAGGACTTCATCTTAGAATCTTCATCATCGGAAGACTCATCTATATCACTGCTTTTTGCCTTCAAGGCCATGCTTTTACCTTCACTTGACTTGCCAATCCTAGATAATCTTATCTCATAGGTTTGCAAGTTTCCTACCAGCTCAGTCAAAGGAATCTTGTCAATGTCCTTTGATTCCTCTATCGCCGTAATCTTGACATGGAATCTCTCAGGTAGAGATCTGAGCACCTTCCTTACAATCTTGGGTTCAGGGATGGTTTCCCCAAGATTGAAGGCTGAGTTCACTATGTCCTTAAGCTTGGCATAGAACTCATCAAACGACTTATCCTCCTCCATCTTAATTTCTTCAAAACTTGTAGTGAGCCTCTGAAACTTTGAATCTTTGACAGCCTTTGTTCCTTCATAGGTTGTCTGGAGGATGGTCCAAGCCTCCTTAGCAGTTTCAGTTGAGGATATTTTTTTGAACTCCTCATTTGTGACTGCGCTAAATAGGGCATTTAACGCTCTGCTGTTGAAGTTAGCCACCTTGATCTTAGTATCATCCCAATCGGCTGGTTCTTCTGTTGGCTTAGTCCAGCCAATCTCTACAGCTTGCCACACCTTTCCAGTATGCATAGTTAGTGCCATCAAATAAAGGAGGTATAATTAAAGATTGTCCTCTATCCATGACAAACAGGGGTCAATGGATCAACACAACAAAGATTAAACCCTAATCAGAGTGTGCCTGCTCTGATACCACTTAATAGGTCACAATCTGAATGACCCCTTGTGATTAACCCTAATTAATTAATTTAGCCAAGTAATTAATTAATAAACTAATCATGCAATTTTATGGAAGCACAAACAAATCACCAAAAACTAAATATGCAGTGGAAAATAAATAACACGGTGATTTGTTTACGAATGGGGAAAACCCTAACGGCAAAAACCCCACCGGGTGATTTCCAGGTCACCACTTCCGAAACTCCACTATTATCAAATCAAGCGGTTACAAGTAAAGGAATCCCAAGTACCTTACCAACCTACAGTTGAACCCTTACCCCAATACCCATTTGGACTTGATCTGTAGCAACAGTTTCCACCTTTGATGCACGGCTCCCAAGTACGTGACTAACCAATGCACGGATCTAAGTACGCGACTTCAGAACACCAACTAAGGAAGAATGGTTGGCTGCAAAGTTCTTCAGTTCATCCTTTATGATGAATAGCAGGAAGATGCTTGGTTACAAAACCCTGTGGTGCAAATATACAGCAACTTCTTGATGGAAGATGAACTAGGTCAAGAACTTCGTCTGTTGATCACAATTTGCTTGAACAGAGATTGCTCAATGCTAATGCCACTTGTGTCACATCTGACGGCTCTTAAAACAATCCTTTTATACGTTTAGGGTTAGAAGAAAAGAAGGCCCAAAAACATATTCACGGATCCCAAGAAAATCATATTGGAAATCTGAATTTTTAAATCTCGACAGATAGCAGGTGTCGAGGTAGCTATCGAGCATGTGTCGAGCTTTAAAAACTTTGCACTTCAGCTTGCTTTTTCTTGGACAGACTTGATAACTTCAACACTTGACCTTGAAACATTGTTTCTTGAAGTATTAAAAACACCTAGAACTACCCAATTACAAGTAGAGTGCGTTTTGTCAAAGGATTAGCCAATTTACATAAATAAGTGACATATGTTCTTAATCAAGTTAAAACATATATGTTCTAACATATATTAATAGGTAAAACTCAGAGAAAGTTTAATTAGAATTCTAAATTAGAGTTCAATTTTGCAAAATGCATCTAAATTTATGTGGAGACACATCATAAATATCATATTCAAATCACGTACAGAATTAATTGCCTTGAAAGAACACATATAACAAATTTGCTTGACAGATTTTGAAGTTTGCCCTTCTATATATATAATAATAGGAAAAATTGAAAGAAACTCAAATTAGAATTCCAAATTAGAGTTCTAATTTTGTGCCATGTGTCCTAAATTATTTATTCTTAAAAAGTTTTATTTCTTAATTTTAGAATCACATATAAGACCACATCATAAATATTCATCCAAGTGAGCTATCTATCTATCTATCTATATATATATATATATATTATTATTTATATAATAGCAGAAGCTGAGAGAAAGTAGATTCCTATAATTAAGGAGGTGCTAACAAATAGGAAAAGTGACTATCTAAAATTCAGTGTTGTTTAAGTTAAAAAGTGATAAATTACATTGTTTGGCAATTCTGCAATACTGCTTAAAAGGGATAAATTATAATATTTCATTACTTTAAAACATTGTTTGGACCCCTCTTGCTATAAAAGGAGAAACTAACCGCTTAAAAAAAGGAAAAAAAAAAAAAGAAAAAAAAAGGTTGCTACTGAGAGAAAGAGAAAGAGAGATCGAGAGAAAGAGAGACAGAGAAATAGAGGAGAATGAAAACATCTCACGCAGGGGAAGATAAAGAGAGGCTAGAACCACTATCGGTAAGTTTTTTTATCTTCGATTTAAGTTTTTTTATTAATTATGATTAGGTTTTGATATTTTGTTTGGATTGTTTTCAATTTTGGTATTCAAATTAAGTTTTTCTCTTCGCTTTTCAGTCAAGTTCAACTAGGTACCAATTTCGAATTAATCAGATTCCAGATCACTTACCAATTTCGAATTGATCAGAGATAGAGAGACATCACCTTAAGGGTGCCTTCTGTTTCTCCTATTCAGATTATTCTTTTCGCTACCTTTTCAATTTTCTTAACACAGATGCTTGCGATCCAGAGATAGAGAAGGAGGAAAAAATAAACCTTGCGATACAGAGTTGAGAAGGAGACAGACATTGAGAGAACTACCATTAGTAAGTTTTTCTTCTTTTCATTCTTTCTTAGATCTGGGTATGGGTATGAAATATGAATTAGTTTTGAGAAATTTGGTTGGATTGATTTTTATTTAGGTATTTAGGTAACATTAGGTTTTGATTTGATTTTTTGAAATTTGGGGTTATATATGATTTAGGTTTGGAGAGGGCAAAAACAGAGAAATAAGAGAGAAGGAGAGAGTTCTATGGGCATCAACACGGTTAGGCTACATATCTGCCACCATCAGATCGTCGGGACCGGCCTCGGTACGTTTTCCTTCATTTTTTTTTTTTTTTAGATTTGGGAATGAAACATTACTTTTTATTGAGTTTTTTTGTTGGATAGGTTTAGATTTGATTTTGGTTTTGATATTTTTTTGTTTCGGGCTTTTAGGTTCTCCATGAAAATGTTTGTTTTCTCAAATTTTTGATTTTTTCCCTATTTTGGATTACAGAAATCACTAAGCCTTTCCTTGTTTTCTAATATCTGCGTTCATAATTTTTTTTTTTCCTGGGATTTTGATTTGGAAAACCGGTTTTGTTGTTGATTCATCACCAACAGCAAAACTTTTATCCCTATTGAAAAATATATGGGTTTAGTAGAAGGTAGGCATGGGTTTTTTTTTTTTTTTCCTATTCAATTACCATTTCAAATTGTATAAAACCATTCCCTTTTTTATTTGGGAAATTATGATTCATTAATTCATTCTGTTCTTTCTTTGCTGAATTTATTTGTATTAAGGGACTGTCATTTTGTATGTGAATGTTCTGCTTTATGAAATGGGTAGTACTTTTATGATTTCTTCTTTTCATTTTGCTTTGTTACAGTGTGAAACTTGGAAAACATTTGTTTGTTTATATGTGAATTTGATTTGGTATTTGATGTTTACTATTAATTAAAGCCAAATAATTTTTTTTTTTTTAATTTTGTTTATGAATTCATGGTGTTGAATGGGAAAGCCAAGTCCAAAGAAGAAGAAGAAATTGTCAATTCTTCCCCTTTATCGTATCTCTTATTTGGTGTTTTTACTTTTCTATTGATTTCAATATTTGTTTTATATTGAAATATTGAGTGCTTTTCTTTTCTCTCTTTTACTATGGATTGCCTGCATTGCCATTAATTTTTTTACTAACAATAATTCCAATTTTTTCATCTTTATGGTTTCATATGTTTGAATCAGTTTTCCTAGATAAGTGTTCCTCTATTTGCTGTTGAACAATATCAAAACTGGGACTTGCCAAGTGCCAAATCAAGTTCAAAGGTCTGCACTTCTCATTTTACAACACCTTTTTTTTACCGTTTTGATCATTCTAGAATAGAGTTTTTACATTGTTAGTGGTATCCAATAGAGTTTTTTCTCTCACTACCCGTTTCTACTTTGCAGTCTCTACTGATAGTGTTCTGCAAAACTTTTCAGAAGAACATAAACAATTTTGGCCCCCAAACTCTCCCTATAATGTATTTTAAAGATAAGATTATCATCCTGTATAGTGATAAACTTTGTATATCCCACACCAAAAAAAAAAAAAAAATTAAAATTAAAATTAAATGGGCATTCAAAAAAACTAGGATGTATACAAATTTTTTTTTAACAAACTTACATTGGAGAGTTGGAGTTGATCGTGAAAGGAGACCCATTTCTTGGTCTCTCTCTCTGACTCCTTAGTATTTGGCATCTAGACTCACTATTTAGTCTGGTTTTTCTTTCCTTCTTCTTTTTCTTCTTCTTCTTTGTCCTTACTTCTTTGTCCCTTTTACAGTTTTTTACTTATGAATCTCTAAGTCGAAGGTTTCTTTTTTCACGTTACAATTTGCTGGATTGCTCCAACTCCTACCACATGTGTGGCTCACATGTTCTAGCCACCAGCTATCACCCACTTAAATATATTTACTGTTTTATTTGTTAATTTTACCATTTCATTAGTGTTTTTAGGACAATAACATTTCATTCGTTATTTCCCAGTTTCCAAAAAGTGAATTTGAGACTTGATGTGGTTTTCTTTTTTTGCTAGCAAAATACTTCTTGCTATTTATATCATCATTTTTGCTCTGTACTCCAATAATTTCTTTTTTTGGGAACCAACTTATTTTTACCCCCTCCTATTACTAAAATAATTTTAATTATTGATAGATTTTTTAGCTATCTAAATTCTGGGCTGTACATGAACCACTAACAAATGCAGAATCAAGGTTTGATTAGTCGTGGTCCAAACCTTCATTTTTCAGATTTAAATTTTCACTGAACTACTGCATTACTTTTTACAATTCAACCCATATTTTCAATGTTTTCTTAGGCTTTCTTTGTTGTATTTCTTTCATCTTTATCTGCTACAATTTAAAATTGCTATGCTCTGTTTTTTTTTTTTTTTTTTTTTTTTTGAGCAATCGGAAATAATGGCTGCAATTATATGGATTGCTCTCTTTGCAATTTCACTAAGAATAGTTAGGTATACAAAAGTGCTCACCACATCCAAGAAAGAAAACCAAAAATCCATAAATTGATACCAAAGCAGTAGTAAAAGTATTAAACTTGAAACTAAAATCTTATGAATAGTGGAGCTAAGCAAGATGTTTTGCACAGATCATGCACCTGTAGAGCAGTAAAAGATAGAGAACACCAGTTACACATCACACACATGATACAATGCACTTGAAATTCCACTAGACATGAATTGGATCTTACCTTTTGTTGTAGGACTTTAAAAGTAGGAAGTAAGGTTACAGCATTTGATGCAACATGAAAAATAGTTTGCAATCTCTGTTCTAATGGTTAAGAGATGTCATTTTTTGGTTTCTCATGCTGTGCAAACCAAAAACCAACTCAGCTAGATGTTGCATAAACCACTATTATCCATAGAAACATCACGCCAAGTTAAATTAAATTAAAGGAAGTAGGTCTATCATAGAGTCCAATGAGAATAATTGCACAGATCACTATTACCCATAGAAATCCTTGGGTAAGGTATAAGTGAAAACTAGATTTCGCTTATACTTGAGCTCACTACATTTTCTGTTTTAGAGCATTTTGGTTTCTTAAGTTATATTTAAACTTAATTAATTTGTGCCTTGCTACTTTGTGTTTTGTCAGTTGGGCATGAAATATAGATGTGGTTTTGATCTTTGCAATATGTGTTGAACATGAGAGTTATATCATTTTTGTGAAATGAAAGTTATGTTTTTCTCACCTCTAAGTTTAACTATTTGACCATTTGGGTGTTTCTTTTAAATATTATTAGATATTATTCTCATCTACTTTAAATGAAAACATCACAAATGTTAATGCCTAACTGATTAAAAAAAATTTGTAGGTAACTATTGACTGTCATTCACATGGGCAACAAAGCTCGACATCAACTTCGACATTCCAAAAGTCACAAAGGAAATTATGCCAAAAGGACCTCCTAAAGGACTGGATGGATAACTTTCTTACATAATAAAAAAATAGTTGCTGAAATAAAAGACTTGGAAGCATAAAAAATGCTTAAGAATTATGCACCAAGTTCTATTCTTCATACTCTTTTCTTATTTACTTAATTTTCTATTTTATTTCAGATTATTAGAGATTTAATTTTTTGTACTTAGGCTATGGATTTGTAATCTGAGCATCCTAAGACTCTTATATCAACACGAATTTTAGTTTTGTAATATATTTGATTCTAATTTTGAACTCAATTATAATTGTAGATTGTAATTCATTTGTCTCTGTTAGATTGCCGCACTGTTCAGTGTAGCCTTATTTTGGGAATACAAGATTGGTGAAAATTGAGGATGCTATGAGTATGCATTTTTATAGGTGCTACATTAAAAAGCTTCTAATTTCAAGTAATGAATCTGAGTCCTAATTTTAAGTATTGAGCTTGATTGTTGACCTTTTAGGTTTATATTATACAAATAACAACTAAAGGCCATGAACAAGGCAAATATTTGGAGTTGAGAAAATCAAAATGCAAACCATTACAAGAGATCGCCAACTTTTGGAAAACTAAATATCAAGAAACCTATTAATAAATTGTGCTTGGTCTATTACTTTTTTCCTTTTTTGAAGTCCAAGTTGTTCAAGTATTAGGAAAGCTGTTAATCTATTAAATAAATAAAAAGGAATAGCATAATGTTAACATATATACAATTTTATCGCAGATAGTTCAAATTAATTGGTGACATGCAAAGCCAAGATTGTTAATGTTAACAACAGATGGGGTATTATTTTTTCATGTCTTATATGCAACACAAAGGTCAAACATATCAAAGGAGTGTTATAGTATGAGTGATGTAAAGGTGAGCTTAAATTATAAAATGATCTTGCTCATTGCGTGGGTTAAACGCTAGTTAAGTACAAAAACCAAAGAATTTAGAATAAATTAATCGTAAAAAAAGAAAATGTGCTTCACAATAATTAAAAAAATATATGGACAATTTACATTTTATACCTAATAATATCCTCTACAAACTTTTTTAAAAGAGTTAATAAAATATAAAATTGACTATCAATAGTATTTAAATTATATATATATGTAGGGACTGGATTCGAGCACTTCTACTCTTTGGATGAATGAACTCAAACCTAACTAGTCCAATACAATGAATTTATAGAGAATACGTGTCAGAATTAGGCCTTAGTGAGGATTACAACAACTAAACATGGTTATGAGTGGGATAAATAACTAGGAAATGGATTTGAAGTGTGAAAGTCTGTCCTCAGCCCTCAACTGAAGGGTTTGTAGTTCTTATTGCTTTTCTCAATATCAGGTTACACAGATCTCTCAGTTGATACTAATTACTATAGCATTTTGTGCTTCTAAGTGCCCCCCTCTTTCTGGAGGACTTCTTTACACTATATACTCCCTCTTAATTAATCTTGGCCTTCCATCTGTTGATCATGCATGTTACTACTTGAATGCTTGTCCCATCAGCCACCTTCCTCAGCTTTCTGTGAGTTGCAGCGACCTAGACAACACTGTTCATGGGTCATTTCCTCATTAATGTAGCCAGAATGTTAGTTTTGGGCATTTAATGTGGAGGTGACAGTTCCTCCTAGAATTGCTCCTCCATCATGTTTCCATGGATGTCCCATTGTACTTATCTCTTTCTTGGGACGCTTCGGGAGGTTTCCTTTGGTAGGGTGCTGCTCTTCTCTTCTATGATCTCGGCTGGCCGAGGACAGGATCATACTCGGTTAAGTTTCTTGGGAACCTGGGCTTCCTACTTTCATCCTTCGACATTTCTACCTCCTCGGTATGGGCCCTTGGGCCTGACATAAAGTGGGATGGGGTTGACAAATCCTCAGGCCCCACAATTGCCCCTCAAAATCCTGCTGCCCGGCTCCTCGGACAGGGAGGATGGTGTTGATGTCCTTGAGCCCTTGTTATGTCTCGTCAAGTCTTGTCCTCCCTCAGTGCAGAAGTCTTTTCAATTGTTAAAGGCACGTTTCTGGTGCTCGGTATATGGGGCGCGCCATTCATTAAATTCTGGCGGCTTTATGTTCCTCACGTGTAATGGTGTGATGGCAATCAAACGGTGGGGATCTTTCTGTCTTTATGAGCGGGAAGACCCACACAGTTATTCTTAACTGGAGGTATAAATACCCATTTGAACTGATCCGCCTCTTTACTTTCACTTTCAAGAGTTCTCGTGCACATATCCTGAGCCCAGTCAAATCTCCAACCACACTCACGCCTTTTTTAGCACAAAAAACTTGTCAGAGGAGCTTTTCCTCACTTTTGTAAGTCTTCTTCTTTCTCTTACATACGTTTTCTCTCTTCCTTTCGTCCTTCCCTGAGTCTTTAGCTGTTTCTAGAGATGGGTAAGTTCAAGAAGTTGGTCGAGTCTGAAGAGGCGATGGAGAAGTTCATCGCAGACTATAGGATACCCAATAACGTAGGTTTAAGATACTGTAAGGAAGGGGAGGGGTATTTTAGGAGGCAGGAGGGTGAAGTTGTGATTCCCATAATCGCCTTCCTAGAAGGTGGTATGAGAATCCCCACGGGTCCGATGATAAGGGACTACCTTAGGCACTTTCGGCTAGCTCCCACCTAGTGCGCCGTCAATGTGTTTAGGATTCTAGGGCGTGTGGACACCCTAAACGAGAAAATGGGGTTGGGGTTAATCCACCATGATATAAACTGGTGCTACAACCTCTAACACCTAAAGGGTAAGTTTTACTACATGAAGACGAGGGAGAATATGGTGCGGCTTATCCAGTGCCTCCCTGGGTCCAGCAAGGGGTTAGATAAGGACTTCCTCATTGTGTCCGGAGAGTGGCACGATGGCCTTTATTGTCCAACGGAGGAAGGGACACTAGGTGGGGTATTAAGACTGGGAAAGAATTTGATTTTCTGTGTTATTCCGGTTTGTACTTTTTATTTGCTGACAAGAGTATGCTTCCTTTTTTGCAAATCCGCACGCCTTCGAATGACGCTTCCATTTGGTCAACAAAGAGGATTTGCAAACCGTACTAAGGGCAGAGGTCTTTGTGAACGAAGCCAACAATCAATTTAGAGCTACTCACAAGATCCTCAAATATGATCCAATTCAAAAATCGTTCTCGCCTTCATAGTACGTGATTAGAGCAACAGATCCTCGGCTACATAAAATCACCGTAGCTGAGCACAGATTTTTGCTCCTTAAAGGATCTCCTATTCCGGAAGGCATCCCGTTAGCAGGTCCTTCTTCATCACCTCAAGTTGCAAAGGCTGAGGGAGGAGAACTAGGAGAAGAAGAGGAGGTTGCTGACTTTGGTCCATCCGAGGACGAATTTGGCGCGTTCGACCAAGTACATTAAGCCGAGGATCCCTCTAGTGACCTGGGCGACCTAATTTGACTGAAGCGGACCTCTTATCAGCAGAGACTTCTCATCGAGCAGAGATGGGTTTCAAAAGACAGCCCCAGTCTAGCCTATTTGACCTGATTAAGGGCCAGCCGGGGAAGGATGTGCCAGGGAAGTCTCAATCCAAGCTTTTTCCTCCTCCGTCCAAGTCCCAGCTTGCTCAGACCAAGTCATCCTCCGCTCATTCCAAGTTTCCACCTCCTCCACCTCAGCCAAATCTCTACAGAGGTCCAAGCCCACAGATCCCAAAAATAAGAAGGACCCCAAGGGCAAGAGACCCATGGGAGGAGACAAGACTCGTTCTCCTCAAGAGGAGAATGAGGCTCGGTGGCCCTCCAAGCAACAGAAAACTGGGCATCAGGGCCAAGGGAAAGAGGTGGACCTATAGGCTGAGTTCCAAGCATGGCTCCTTGCCCTAATGTTCCGCGAGGAGCCCCTGATGGATACTACTTCCCTCAGGGACTGCAGAGGGGGTGAAGGCACATTTGTGGCCGATGCGTTGGAGAGGTCTCTTCTACTCCCCATTGACATGGCCGAATTGGAGAACTTAAGGAGTAAGAAGGTCTTCCTAAACCTCAAAAGGTACTTGGGCATGGTAAGACTTCTAACACTTGTGACTCTTCTCATCTTTTTTTTTTTTTTTTTTTTTTTTGGGTTTCCTATTTACTATACACTTGTTTCAATTGGCAGGCTATCTAAGCCACTTTTAGGTTGGAGGAGTTGGCCAACAATTAAAGCAGGGCCCTGGACATCGAGCGTGACAAGCGCCTAGATACTGCTCGGACCCTTCAGGTCTTTGAGGCTGATCTCGTAAAAGCCAGGGAGGATCTTAAAGAGATGAATAGGGCCAAGGATAGCGCCACGGTAGGCCTGGAAGGCGCTCAAAGGCAGGCCCAAGACCAAACAAGGCACTTACTTGAGGTAGAGGAACAGTTGAGGATTGCCAAAGAGCAAATCGTCGAGCTGAAGAAAAAGGCGACTGATGTAGAGGGAGCTAGGAACGTTGCAGAGTTTGCCAGAGATGAAGCTCTAAGGGCTAAGATAGAGGCAGATTTTGGCAGGGCAGAGGCTCAGGCTTCTAAGGAGGCAGCCTATGCCATGGGGGTAGCTGAGACAGAGGCCGCCTTTAAAACTCAAGTCTCTAGGGTATGTAGGCTCTACTACTCCCAGACTTGGAATGAAACCCTTAAACAAGCTGGAGTTGAGGTTTCATCCGACCTGTGGAAGGTTGAGAATGTCTACTTCCCTCCTGCCATCCGTGAGGCTGCCCCTTCTAGCTCCGAGGCTGAGCTGGCCACTGAGGAAGTTGGTACTACTCCAAATGAAGATGCTCTAGCTTCTACCACTTTTGATGAGCCTAGCAGGGAAGCTGATCCTCCTAGGGTAGTTGAAACAGATAAAGGTCCTAACGAGGAAGCGCCCTAAGGGGCTGCAAACCCCTCATCTAATGCCCAAGCCCCTCTCGCCGAGGAGACAACTCTCTCTGCGATACCTCTGCAAGCTATTCTTCCAAGTTAGAGCTCTGAGGACCCCAAGACTATCACAGGCTAGCCTCCCAAGGGGGGAAAGAAGATTAAGTTGAAGAAATAGGCCCCTTGGCACCTTTGCCTTATATGTTTCTTCTTCTTCTTCTTCTTCTTCTTTTTTTTTTTTTTTTTTTTTTTAACATTGTAATGGCACTTTTGCCTTATGTTTTTTTTTTTTAAACATTGTAATGTGACTCCTACTGTGTAACTTTTATGGACTTAATGAAGCGCACATTTTATTTTTCCTTACTTGCCCTGTTTATCTTTTTCACTTGTACAATCCTAACTCTAATTGTGCCTTGGCTTATCACAGCAATAATTATAATAACGTAAAGATGTTTAAACAAATGGAAACCTACCCTTCTTTTGTTTTTGATTTGGAACCAGGATAGATCAAAGTCACTAGATCCTTCAGCTCTTTAATGAACATTCAAAGTTATAGAAAAAGGAACCCTCCAAGTGTGGGTTGAACTAGAACCAAGTCCATGGAACTCTAAAATGTTTTAAGTGATGCTCATGAGCTTAATTTTGAGATTTTGTTATAGGAGAGGTCATCATCGTCAAAGCAGGTGGTCTGAGGAACCAGGCGTAGCTTAGGTTCTGTCTAGTACTTAGATTCTTCTTGAAGTAACTAGTTTCCCCATAGGTTTGAGTCTGAGGACCATGTAAGACCTTGGTTCTATCTAGTACTTAGATTCTTCTTAAAGTAGTTAGTTTCCCCATAGGTTTGAGTCTGATTTGAGTCCGAGGACCATGCAATACTTTGGTTCTGTCTAACACTTATATTCTTCTTAAAGTAACTAGTTTCCCTATAGGTTTGAGTCTGAGGACCATGCAAGACCTTGGTTCTGTCTAACATTTAGATTTTTCTTGAAGTAGTTAGTTTCCCTATAGGTTTGAGTCCGAGGACTATGCAAGACCTTAGTTTTGTCTAATAATTATATTCTTCTTAAAGTAACTAGTTTCCCCATAGGTTTGAGTTCGAGGACCATGCAAGGCCTTGGTTCTATCTAGTACTTATATTCTTCTTAAAGTAACTAGTTTCCCTATAGGTTTGAGTCTGAGGACCATGCAAGAATTTGGTTCTGTCTAATACTTAGATTTTTCTTGAAGTATTTAGTTGTCCCACAGGTTTGAGTCTGAGGACCATGCAAGACCTTAGTTTTGTCTAATACTTAGATTTTTCTTGAAGTAGTTAGTTTCCCCATAAGTTTAAGTCTGAGAACCATGCAAGACCTTGGTTCTATTTAACACTTATATTCTTCTTAAAGTAACTAGTTTTCCCATAGGTTTGAGTCCGAGGACCATGCAAGACCTTGGTTCTGTCTAGTACTTGTGTAGTTGCCAAAACACGAGACATACAATCATAAGAGACTTAGAATTTGAATTAATAGAAATGCTTTCATTAATAATAATACCTTCATAGATTATTTACATTCTATGGACGAGGTACAGGTTTTTCATCTAAGTCTTCTAAGTAGTATGGACCCACCCCTGCTACTGAGGTAATTTGGTATGGTCCCTCCCAATTGGGTCCTTGCTTTCTATAGAATGGGTTCTTGACAGCAACCACAACTTTCCTCAACACTAAGTCCCCTGGTGCTAGTGGTCTTAGCTTTACATTGGCATCATATCCTTGCTTGAGCTTCTGGTGGTAATAGGCCAGCTGGATCATTGCCTTTTCCCTTCATTCATCGATTAGATCTAGGCTCTTCCCTAGTAGTTCATCATTACTGCTTGGGGTGAAGGAGCTCATCCTCAGCGTTGGGAAGTTCGCCTCCAAAGGGATAATAGCCTCAGCCTCATAGGTCATGGCAAAAGGCGTCTCCTCTATTGATTGCTGAGGTGCGGTCCGATAAGTCCATAAGATGTAGGGCAGCTCTTCTACCCATCTTCCCTTGGCGTCATCCAGTCTCTTCTTAAGCCCATTGACTATGACCTTGTTGACAGTCTCGGCCTGTCCCTTTCCCTGAGGATAAGTTGGAGTTGAGTACCTGTTTGTGGTCCCCAGTTCACAACAGTATTTTCTAAAGGATTTGCTATCAAATTGAAGTCCATTATCTGAAATAAGGGTATGAAGGACCCTAAACCGTGTAACAATGTTTTTCCAGATGAACTTCTTAGCATCCACATCCCTAATGTTAGCCGATGGCTCAGCTTTAACCCATTTGGTGAAATAATTTGTGCTGACCAACAGATACCTTTTATTTCCTAGTGCCTTAGGGAAATGACCTATAATATCCAGGCCCCACTAGGCAAACGGCCATGGACTGGACAAAGGGTTAAGGACCCTTCCAGGCTGATGAATATTTGGTGCAAACCTTTGGCATTGGTCACACTTCTTAACATATTCCAGGGCTTCCTTCTACATCCCCGGCCACTAATATTCCTAGGTGATGGCTCGGTGCGACAGGGATTTTCCTCCTGTGTAACTCCCACAGATCCCTTTGTGCAACTCTTCAAGCAGTAATTCTGATGCCTCGGGATGAATACACAGTAAGTATGACCCAGCGTAGGAGCGTCTATACAATTTGTAGTCCTCGGACAACCAGAACCAAAGAGCGTTTCTTCGTACTTTCTTAGCCTCTAACTTTTCCTCAGGTAGAATATCATCCTTGAGGAATCTCACTATAGGGTCCATCTAGCTGGGACCCATTCCAACTTGATGGATAGGAACCACGCCCTTTGCCACCTCATTTGCTCTTTCCAGATGCTCAACAAGAATGATCCGAGGTAGATCTCCTGCTGATGAGGTAGCAAGTGTGGCCAATGAATCTACATGGGTGTTTCCACTTCTGGGGACATGTGACAAGTTGAAAAGGTCGAAGTCTGACTGCAAACGTTTGACCTGGCTTAAGTACTCTTGCATCCTCACATCTCTAGCTTCTAGCTCTCCCTTTACCTGGCCTACCACTAGTCTCGGATCGAAGAACATCTCTACTACTTTTCCTCCCATTTTCTGCACCATGATCATCCTTTGTAACAAGGCCTCATACTCGGCCTCATTATTTGTGGCTGAGAACCTAAGTCTCAGGGAGTTCTCTATGACAGACTTCTTAAGGGATACCAGGACTAGCCCCACTCCAAACCCCCTTTGGTTTGCTGTGCCATCAACGTACACCTTCCAACATGGGGGTCCTGGGATAGAGATTGCCCTAACTAATTTTTCGTCCAAGGTTCTCTTCTCAGCTATTGCTTCTATTAGTGGTTCGGCAAACTCGGCCACCAAATCAGCCAGGACCTGGCCCTTTATAGAGGTTCAAGGCATGTACTTGATGTCAAAAGCCCCCAAAATTGTGTTCCACTTGGCAATCCTTCCAGTGTAATCAATAGTTCGAAGTACAGACTTCAAGGGTAGTTGAGTTAGGACAACCACTGTGTGGGCTTGGAAATAATGGGGAAGCTTTCGTGTAGCGTGGACCACAACTAGTATGGCTTTCTCCAAGGGTAAGTACTTGACCTCAGCTTCATGTAGCAACTTACTCATGTAATAGACTGGCTTCTGAATGCCATTGTCATCCTGTATTAGCACCAGGCTTACAGCATGAGGGGCCACAGCAATGTATGCATATAGGACTTCATCGGCTTTAGGATTGGACATGATGGGTGGCCAAGATAGGTATTCCTTGAGTTGTTGGAAGGCCACGACACAATCCTCAGACCACTCAAATCCCTTCCACTTGTTGATCAGGAGGTAGAAAGGTCTGCACCTATCAGCCGACCTGAAAATGAATCGATTCAGGGCCACGATCATTCTAGTGAGCTTTTGGACCTCCTTGGGGTTTTGCAGAGGCTTTAGATTGCTAATAGCCTTGATCTAGTTAGGATCAACCTCAATCCCCCTGTAAGTAATGATGTAGCCCAAGAACTTGCCAGATCCCAAGCCAAACGAGCATTTGGAGGCATTTAGGCACAGCTTATGTTTCCTCAAGACGTCAAAGGTGCAGCCGAGGTCTCCTAAATGCTCGGATACCTCTTTACTCTTCACCATCATATCATCAACATAGACCTCGATGCTCTTGCCCAACAGTGGTTCAAACATTCTTATCATTATCCTTTGATAAGTGGACCTTGCGTTCTTTAAACCGAACGACATTACCTTGTAGTGGTAGTTCCCAATGGGTTAGGACAACCACTGTGTGGGCTTGGAAATAATGGGGAAGCTTTCTTGTAGCGTGGACCATAACTAGTATGGCTTTCTCCAAAGGTAAGTACTTAACCTCAGCTTCATGTAGCAACTTGCTCACGTAATAGACTAGTTTCTGAATGCCATTGTCATCCCGTATTAGCACCAGGCTTACAACATGAAGGGCCACAGTAATGTATGCATATAGGACTTCATCGGCTTCAGGACTGGACATGATGAGTGGCTAGGATAGGTATTCCTTGAGTTGTTGGAAGGCCACGATACAATCCTCGGACCACTCAAATCCCTTCCACTCATTGATCAGGAGGTAGAAAGGTCTGTACTTATCAGCCGACTTGGAAATGAATCGATTCAGGGCCACGATCATTCCAGTGAGCTTTTGGACCTCCTTAGGGTTTTGCGGAGGATTTAGATTGCTAATAGCCTTGATCTGGTCAGGATCAACCTCAATCCTCCTGTGAGTAATGATGTAACCCAAGAACTTGCCAGATCCTATGCCAAACGAGCATTTGGAGGCACTTAGGCGTAGCTTATGTTTCCTCAAGACATCAAAGGTGCAGCCGAGGTCTCCTAAATATTCGGATACCTCTTTACTCTTCACCACCATATCATTAACATAGACCTCGATGCTCTTGCTTAACAGTGGCTCAAACATTCTTGTCATCATCCTTTGATAAGTGGATCTTGCGTTCTTCAGACCGAACAGCATTACCTTGTAGTGGTAGTTCCCAATGGGTGTCACAAAGGCTGTCTTCTCCTAATCCTCCAAGGCTAGTGGTATTTGATGATAGCCCTAAAAGGCATCTAAGAAACTTATCCGAGGATGGCCTGCAGTTGCATCCACCAACTAGTCTATCCGAGGCATAGGAAATGGGTCCTTTGGGCATGCCCTATTTAGGTCTGTGAAGTCTACACAAATCTTCCATTTTTCACTTTTTTTCTTGACCACCACAGTATTGGCCAACCATTTTGGGTAAAAAAACCTCTTTGATAGCCCTTGCACGCTTAAGCTTCTTCACTTCTTCCCTTATCGCATCAGCGTGCTTCCTTGACGGGCGCCAGAGTGGCAACTTCTTGGGAGTGATGGACGGATTGACATTGAGGTGGTGACAGATAAAGGATGGATCAATCCCTGGAGCATCATAGGCATCCCATGTAAACACATCAATGTTCTGTTTAAGGAACTCAATCAACTTCTCCTTCTCTTGGAGAGGCAGCTGAGCCTCGACTTGAAAGAACTTCTCTGGGTCGTCACCAATGACCACCTTCTCTAGATCTTCACATTTCGCTTCCTCGGCGGTCGCATCAGGAGGTGCCACCAAGGCTTTTAATTGCTATAAGCTCTTTTCGGCAAAAGCTAGGGACTTTGCATTGAGCCGATATGAAATGGCGGCCACCATACACTACCTTGCTGTGGATTGGCAACCACGGATTTCAAGAACCTGGTCCTCTGATGGAAATTTCACCTTCTGGTACAAGGAGGAGGCAACAGCCCCTAGGGTGTGAAGCCAAGGCCTGCGGATGATGGCTGTGTATAGAGATTAAGTGTCCATAACGACGAAGTTCACCTCCACTATCTCTGGGCTGATCTAGATGGGTAGCCTAATCATACCCTTTGGAGTAACAAGCTTCCCATCAAAGCTTATCAAAGGAGAGCTATAAGGAATCAAATCTTTTGGCTTCAACCCTAGCCCTTTGTAAAGGCCAGGGTACATGATCTCGGCCCTACTGCCATCATCCACCATTACTCTTTTTACATCATAATCCCCAATCCTGAGAGTGATTACTAGCGCATCATCATGGGGTTGAGTGGTTGCAATCTTATCTTCCTCTGTAAAACTCAAGATTGGGTGGAAATTCCTCCTGACCCTCTTCGGCTCTGGCTGGGACTCCTCGGTATGCAGCTGAGCCACAGACAACACTCGTGAAAGGTGCGTGCCTGTTCATCCTAGCGCGGCCAAGATCACATTTATCGTCCCCACGGGTGGTCTCAGGGTAGTATCTCTTTGGGGCTCCTGATGGGCCTGGCCTTGGAGGCCACTGGAATGATGCAAAAGGTGTTTCAGCTTTCCTTCTCGGACTAGCTAGTCTAAATAGTTCTAGAAGCTCTTGCAGTCCTTCGTGGTATGTCCATGGTCCTAGTGGTATTAGCAATAAAGGTTCTGATTGCGCTTTATAGGCTCTCCTACCATCTAGTTTGGCCACTTAAAGTATGGCTTGTTCTTGATTTTCTCTAACACCCGGTGTATTGGTTCCCGGAATACAGTATTGACAATCTGTGTGTTGGTTGCTTCGGATTGCCCTACGAAGTCTTTCCTCGGACGGTTGCTATTATATCGGTCCGACTTGAAATCCCTTCTCTCTTGAGGGATAACCTTCTCTTTTCCTTTACCCTGCAGATGATCTTCTTCTACTCGTTTGTACTTATCGATCCGATCCATTAGTTGGTGCACACTGGTGGCAAGCTTGCCAGTTAGAGACTTTCTTAAGCCGTGCCCTGTTGGGAGACCATTCTTGAAGGTGCTGATGGCGACGTCATCAAAATTGCCATCTAGTTCATTGTACATCTCCCAATATCAGTCTGAGAATGCCTTTAGAGTCTCTCTATCATGCATAAATAAAGACAATAGCACGCTCAAGGGCCAAGGAGCTTTGCTGTTTGTAACAAAGCGGGAACCAAAGGCCTGGGTTAGCCATCTATATGAATCTATGGAATTTATCTTCAAGCCATTGAACCACCTCATCACCACTGGACCCAAGCTAGAAGGGAAGACTTCGCACATCAGCGCCTCGTTCCTGGAATGGACAGTCATCCTTTGGTTGAATTGGCTCACATGCTCCACAGGGTCCATTTTTCCGTTATAAATGGTAAATGTTGGCTGCTAGAACTGCCAAGGAAGCATAGCCTCTTCTATATGGCATGTGAAATGTGACTTAGAGAGTTGATCCAGTGCCCTGCTCATGGCATCGCTCCCTAAGCCCCTAGGGGATGGGTTTTTACGCTTACGCCTCCGGTGGTGCTCTTCTTCATGGGAGAAGGTCTCGCTTGGAGGATTTCTTGATCTTCGTCTATAGTCATCATCGCTTTCATCATCGAAAGGCATGTTAGGACTGGTACGAGACTGCCTTCGCTGTGCATGGCGCAGTTTTTTCTTCAAGTCATCTATCTCCCGCTACATGGCTAGCTTATTATCTTGCGTCTGGGACACGTGACTCTTAACTTCCTTTGATTGCATGGCATGGTTGTCATTTTGTCTCCGAGGCATGTGACTGCCCCCAAGAGTGTAGCTTCCGCTGGTTTGAGTGGTGTGTACACTTTCCTCTCGAAACCTTTCGTTCTCTTCATTTCGATCACGCTCAGGGTTGGGAAAGTTACCTCGTTGCTGGGACTTAGCCTGCTCGGGCTAATGGGAGCCTGCTTGGTGAGGGCCTGATCTTACCATACTTGATTGTTGCCCTTACTTGCACACAAGTTCTTCTCACAGACGGTGCCAATTGTAGGGACTGGATTCAAGCACTTTTACTCTTTGGATGAATGAACTCAAACTCAACTAGCCTAATACAATGAATTTATAGAGTGGAAGTGTAAGAACTAGGCTTCAGTGAGGATTACAACAACTAAACATGGTTATGAGTGGGATAAATAACTAGGAAACGGATTTGAAGTGTGAAAGTCTATCCTCAACCCTCAACTGAAGAGTTTGTAGTTCTTATTGCTTTTCTCAATATCAGGTTACACAAGTCTCTCAGTTGATACTAATTACTATAGCATTTTGTGCTTCTAAGTACCCCGCCTCTTTCTAGAGGACTTCTTTACATTATATATTCCCTCTTAGTTAATCTTGGCCCTCCATCTGTTGATCATGCAGGTTACTACTTGAGTGCTTGTCCCATCAGCCACCTTCCTCACCTTTCTGTGAGTTGCAGCGACCTAGACAACACTGTTCAGGGATCATTTCCTCATTAATGCGGCACATTGTGGGCATTTAATGTGGAGGTGACAGTTCCTCCTAGAATTGCTCCTCCACCATGCTTCCATGGTTGTCCCATTGAACTTGTCTCTTTCTTGGGACGCTTCAGAAGGTTGCCTTTGGTAGCGTGCTGCTCTTCCCTTCTATGATCTTGGCTGGCTGAGGACAGGATTGTCCTCGGCTAAGTTTCTTGGGAACCTGGGCTTCCTACTTTCGTCCTCGGACGTTTCTACCTCCTCGGCATGAGCCTTTAGGCCTAACATAAAGTGGGCTAGGGTTGACAAATCCTCAGGCTCCACAATATATATATATATATATATATGTATGTGAATTATATTATGCATTTTATTGTATATCTTTAAGTGTATCCATGCATATGCATAGGGTTACAAGTTAGTTAATATAACACGCACACTCTTTTTCGAGTATATATTAATAGTCGAAACTCGAAGAAAATCCAATTATATTTTAATTGGATTATTAATTTTGTGTCACATGTCGCGTTTAATTTTTAATTTTGTGCCAAGTGAATTATTAAGTGTAAAAATCAAAGAATTCAAATCCAATTTGGTTCTAAATTTTATTTTAATTGGAGTTCAATTTTTCGCCACGTGTCCATTTAAGTTTTTAAATTTTGTAACAAGTGAATTATTGGTTACAAAAACCGAATAGTCTAAAACCAATTAAATTCTAAATCATATATATATATATATATATATATTGAGAAACCATTATATATTTTAGAAATGTATGGTTTAAAAAATGTAAGCTAATACTATGTATAATTTGAACATCTTCTCAAAAAACTATATAATTTGAACCATATAATTGTGATTATTTTTAATTGTACCCGTGCATGTACACAGTGTTACACACTGGTTTATATAAATAACAAAATCTTACTTTGTACACTTTAATTTTCCGGAATTATACATTGTCTAAATAATTCAATACATAAAAATTTTGAGCCTTTAGTCTCTGTTTTAAAAGGTTGACAAGCTAATAAAGAAACCGTATATAACTAATTATAACTAAACACCTCTGCTGGCAATTCTAATTTTCCTATCAACCAAAAAAAAAAAAAAAAAAGCATGTTATCTATTTTTTAAGCCTTGCACAATTAAAACTTGTGAGATGGAGTTTCTTTTTTATTTAGTAACCCGCATCTAATCTATCCATCCGTATCTTTGATTAATTAGTCTATGCAAGAATCTTAAATGTAAATTGGAAAAAGTCAAAAGATTATATTTTAGCATGAAAATGTCCACTATATTAGGAAAACACAAAAACAGAAAAACTTGGGATGTTTAAAGAAAAATCTGTATATAAATATAGGAACAAGAGAGAAAGCAAGAGCAGAATTGCATACAATGGAGGAATCAAAAATGGTTCGAATTTGTATGGTCAGCCTCTTCCTTCTGGCTATGCAGGTTCATTGGTCATATACTCATGGTTCTAGTGACACAGTTAGAAAGGTGAATGCATTTAATAATTTTATAATTTCCATTCACTTCAGATAATGGAGTTCATTTGCTAATCAGAAATTTATTTTTCATTAACACATAGGCATACATTGTGTACATGGGAGAGGCACCTCAGTCAAAATCCTCTGCTACTGATCTTCATCACAACTTGCTTTCTTCAGTTGTTAGAGAGTAAGTGGGATGACAAAATATCTAAACATTGCATGCTTACATCTACTCATATTTTATTGAAACAATTCTAGTTTTTCTTTTATTTCTTACCTGGAATAGTTTTTTTTTTTTTTTTTTTTGGTGGTAATTTATACCTGGAATAGTTCATGTAGAAATTTGTAAATGAGATATTGAGAAAAGAGAAGATAGAAAAGAGAAAACATTAAGGTTTATGCGATTCGGCTTAATGGCCAACATCCACAAGACAAGAGCTCAAAAGACTATATTTTCTCTTTAACCTTTCATGATAGTAAATTACAATGGAACCCATATTTATAATAGAAATACCTACAAAAGTAAAAAGTAATCTTAATTTGAATAGCATATTAAATATTTATTGTCTCAATCCCATTATTTTCTCTAGCAATCAATACATTAATTTGTTGACCAATCCCAAAATTTTCTCTAGCAATCAATGTTAATTTGGTCTTCACATTTATGAAAAGTAAATTATACTTTGCAACAGTTCAACTTCATATGTAAATGTTAACAAATTGGGTAGAGTATAATTCACACATGGGTCAATGATTTGGTGGTAGGCGAGGGTTCCATAATGTTTAGGGATTTATCAATATGTATAGCATTGGACTTTTCTGTATATATAAATTAGTTTTTAGGGTATAATATGATATGACATCATAGCTAGCATGCAACAAACTGTAACATGTGGGTAGACAATTAAACCATCAAATTGCCCTTTTTTCAGTGACCGTATTGCCAAACAATCTAGAATATATAGCTACACAAAAAGTTTTAATGCATTTGCAGCGAACCTATTACCAAATGAAGCTGAAAGACTACGAGGTGCACACTAAAAACGTCATGTTACACAACATTTCTTTTCTTTTTCTTTATTTCTCTTGGGGTGGTTGTCTTACATAATTTGTATACATATATGCATCTTTTACAGAGAATGAAAACGTGGTATCAGTGTTTCCTAGTAGAATGCGGAAACTTCATACAACAAGATCATGGGATTTCTTAAGAATGCCTCTCTCAGTGAAGAGAAATCATCAAATTGAAAGTAATATTACTGTTGGTGTATTAGATACAGGTAATAAATTAAGACTTCTCATGGAACTTTAACTTCCTCCTTGTTACATGTTATCAATGAGGATTTTTTAAAACTTTCTTAATCTTTTCTATTTCCTCCCCTTATTTTTTAGGAATTTATATTGATGCTCCAAGTTTTAACGACAAAGGACTAGGACCTCCTCCATCAAAATATAAGGGTAGATGCCAAATAGCAGGCAATGTCACTGTCTGCAACAAGTAAACAATCTCAATCTCTCTCCTTGATTGTGACCAACCACAAAATATTATCCTAGTAATACAATATTTGAATTTACAACCTTCTTTTTCACAATAGTTAATACCGTAGTGCACAATAAAAAGTATGTCAGTAGGTCCAAATGAAACTAATATTATTCTAATCATGACAAATCTTATCAACAATTCTAAAAATTAAATATTGTGTTTTTAACATTACTTAGGATGAAAATGAAATTTAAATAATGCATGTTGTTGTAAAAGTGAAAGCTTTGACACCAATTTGTTAAGAATAGCGAATGCGTAAATATTTATTTGTTGAGTGTGTGTATCCAAATAACAATGGGTTTATACAAAACAGAAATTGAAAAAAGAAGAAACAATCACACAGAGAACAAAAATATTTATGTGGTTTAGCTTTTGACCTATGTCCACAAGTAGTGTCAATAAGAAAGTTTCACTAATAAAAGAAGATGATTACAAAGGTGGTAATAAAAGCCCTCACAAAACCTAAGCCCCAAACACAACCAAAGAGCTCTCCCACACCAGAAGCACGTGACTAGAAAAACCTAAAAATTTCTAAAACAAAGATAGAGCTTAAAACTCTACCAAAGTATAAAGAAAACCTATTCTAGTAAACAAAGTTTCGGCTCACTCTAATTTATGTAGGACAAGGTCAATGGGATATTATACCATGTGGATCTTATTCAAGCCACCAATAACTAATCTCCACCTTGGCTTGAATTTAGTCAAGCTCCACAAATGAAACTTCTCCACTGCCAAACCAAAGGCCCCAAGGGCTATCACAAACTGTAAACACCAATCAAGTCCAAGAAATACTTGAACTTATGCAAAGGAACTATCTTGATCATCATATCCATTGGATTATCTGATGTAGCAACCTTTCTAACTACAATGGTGCATCAAAATACAATCTCACTAATGGCGTGATATCTGGCATCAATGTGTTTGGTTATCTCATGATACATTTGATTTTTAGTGAAATGTATGGTGCTCTGACTATCACAAAATACAACTATATCATGCTACTATAAACCAAGATCACCAACCAAACCCTTTAACCAGAAAGCTATCTTCACTGCCTTTGACACTGTCATATACCCTATCTTTATAGTTGACAAAACAATCATTGATAGTAATGTGGCCTCCCAATTGAAGGCACAACCAAATAATGTGAATACATAACCTATCCAAGATCTCTTGTGATCACCAACAAAATCAGATTCCGCAAATCTAACATTGCAATTACCATCTATAAAAGCCTTTTTATACCAAGCCATCATCTATAGTACCTTTCAAATATTGAAGAGACTTAATCTCCTCACCCAGAGCAACAATCCACAAAGTTTTAACCTCAAACTCCACTTACTCACCGACAATGTGGTCTTTGATTGTCCCAATACTCTCTTTTGACTAGTCAACAATACATAGCAAACTTATCAAATTTCACATCTCCCCTGATAATTAACACTTGGGATCCTAGATCTATACACCACTAACCTATAACATTTTATCCCCAATGCATAGCCTAGGAATATGCACTTATTTGCCCTTGGTTCAAGTTTACCATCATTCATGTGCGTATAAGTAGGATAACCAAATACTATCAAAATATATGAAAAAATGGATCTTACATTCAACGACAGTTGATAAATACCTATTTACCAAATAGGACGCCATATTTATTACTTCAGCCCAAAGTCCTTAGACAAACCAAAATTTGAAAGCATACAACGAGCCCTCTCCAAAGGAGTTTTGTTCATATGTTTTACAGCCCCATTTTGTTGTGGTGTCTCATGAAATAAGTTCTAGCACTATTGATGAATGAAGATAGTAGAATTTTGTATGTGCAGTGTCTTACTGTACCTTCATTCTTGCAGAACTCATCAAATTCACTTGAGTAATATTCTAAACCATTACTTGTCCTGAGACACTTAATCTTTTTACTAGTCTACTTCACAATAAGAGTCTTATATTGTTTGATGGTTACAAAAACATTACTTTTAGAATTCAAAAAATACACCCTAAATTCTATACTAAACTTAACCCTACACTGCTCGCCAAAGATGCAATGTTCACAAAAGTCTAGCTTCCCAATTGTTTGACCATTCAACAAACCTTGCTTTCTTAATATTGACATGCTAGCCTTACTCAAATGGCCTAATTACATATAAAGGAAGCGAGTGTTATTTGAATCTAGATCTATAGATGAAGATATAGTTGCAACACCAACACATATGTTTCCCTATAGCATATAAAGGCCATTCACCAATTTTCCCTTGATGAAAACCAGAGCACCCTTACTAATTATCAAAACTCCTCCTTCACCGGTGTATTTGTACCCTTGAGAATCGAATATACCCAAAGACATTATATTTTAACTCAAATCTGGCACATGACAAACATCAAACAAAGTTCTAACAACACCGCCATACATCTTAAATCTCACGAGTCTTATCCTCACAACTTTATAGGTCACGTTATTTCCTACTAGAACTTACCATCACTAATTATTTAAACCATCTATGATGTCTATTTCTAATTGATAATAAAAAATAAAAAAAATAAAAAATAAAAAACCCTTTGACATACCACTAATGTAACTAAATCTATAATTATTTAAACCATCTATGATATCTATTTCTAATTGATAATAATAAAATTTACAACTAGCAAGGAAACATATAAAGTAATAAAGAATAAACGAAGGAAGAAAAAAAGAAGAAATAATATAAAGATGACTACTATACAAAGGACATTGAAAACTTTATAGTGCAATAAAATCAACAATTAAATATAATAATACAAAATTTATACTTAAAACTAATCAAACTCTAACTAGGGAAATTATATATATAGATATATATATATATATATATATAATCATAATCTTCATACACCATGACTTAAAAAAATTTAATGAATAGTTCTACCTCTTATTTAATGTCTATGTTATGCACATCATCAACCAATAAATATATGATAATGGTAAAAAATGTTATAGACAAGATTATGAAAAATATGATAAAACTATATATTAAAAAAAAAAAAAAAAACTCTTTATAAAGTCTAGGGACTAAAATAGTATTTTATCTAAAAAATTATCACGCACAATATGTGAGTCTGCAACTAGTCTATATCTATATATATCTAAAAACTGAAGCGTAGCATTTATTGTTGCTACGCTCCAGTTGAGCCACCTAAGCAGCTACGTCATAATCCTTTTTTATTTCTAATTTTTCCTAAATATTTTTAAAACATTTTCTCATTTAATATGGTGACTTAAAAATTCCATTATTTAAAAATGAAAATATCTTTTAACCATTATTTTTATTGTAAATATCTTTTTTCTTTTCAATTTCCCTATAACTATTTTTAACATTTATTTTTTTAATATTTATACTTCTCCAACCTTTCTCTCTCCCTTACCTTTTCATCTCCCCACTACTTCTCCAACATTTCTCCCTCTCTTACCTTTTCATCTCCCCACTACCCTCTACATTAATATCATTCTTCCTTTTCCCCTTCACCTTCCTTTATTTTTTACTTTTCTTATTCACACATTCTTACTATAAATTCGTCACTATCGCTTCCATTCTATGCATAGTTTTCTCTCACAAAACAAAGGTTCTCTCTCTCTCTCTCCCTCTCTCTCTCTCTCTCTCTCTCTCTCTCTCTCTCTCTCTCTCAATTTGCTTTTCATTTTTTTTTTTTATTGCATCCATACTTAGGTTGATGAATTTTTATATTAATTAGAATTCTACTTTGGGTTGATGCAATTTAGTTTTGTATTTTAAGTTGGTATCTTTTCTATTCTCTTTTATTATTAAATATTATCCTACTGCATTACACATATAGTATATAATAATATAATGTTATTATATTATATAGAATGACATGGATAATTTGGTGTTTATTGTTATATATTTTATTTTTACTCTTTTTTCTTCTTATCGTATTTTATTCAACAATTAAATTTAGTTGCATCCTCCATACTTCTGCAGCACAAATCAAGAAAATAGCTTGACACACACTTGCCTTCATTTACCCTACATGGAGTATCAAAATATTTGTGTGATAAAGGGTCATATAATTTATAATTTAGATAACACTCTTTAAATGTGTCTAGGTCTATAGATTGAGCAATTTGTAGTCTTACAAGGCTATTGAAGATGGACTTTTTGAATCAAGATTAAAAAAATATGGACTACTATATATCATTTAGATAAAAACCTTTATCATAGTTATATTAATTTTTTCCACAAATTTAAATCATGCAAACTTAATAATTTTATATTATGTGTTAGCATCGTTTCTACTTCTTCTTCTTCTTCTTCTTCTTCTCAGAAATATTATGTATCATCTTTAAAGAATGCCAATAATATTGATCTTATGCGAAAAGTTACATAAAATATTGAGAAAAAACATTTTTTTCACTCGCTAGTTGTAGTTTACATTCTTAAAAGTTACATTCTTAAAAGTTACATTCAATATTTTATGCGAAAGGTTTACATTCTTATTGATAATTATAAAAACTACAACTAGCGAGTGAACATACAAAATAATCAAGAAAAAATGATGGGAGAAAAAATGAAATAAAATATTGAATGTAAACCTTTCGCATAAAATATTGAATGTAACTTTTGGTGGCCTTTTAAGAATGTAAACCTTTCTATTTTCATATCACTAATGTGTTTTACAGTTACTACATGTGATAACTTAAGTTTTAATATTCTTAAGTTATTTTGGCAGAAAGAAAGAAAAAAAATTTAAAAAGGTTGTCATAAAATAGGAGTTCATGCAAGGCCACCAAACTTGATAATTTGCAAATAATGGAACCATTTGCAATAATATTTGCATAGTTATATAGTTCCAAGTAAAGCAATCGAGCAAACTTTTAGTCTTCAAAAAACACATATCTACCAATGGTTAAACGTTCATCTTGGGTAGTTTTAAGTTTTCATATAATTTTACTTCTACATATTCATCTATTTTAATTAAAATTTAAAAAAAAAAAAAAAAACTTTCATTTAGATATTTATAAGTAAACAATGAAATAATGATTCATGAAAAAAAAAAAATCATCTATACATATTTATCTAAGTTGGTCTACTATAATTTAGATGATTACAACTTAATAATGAAGTCTATAAACAAGGTATTTAAAACAATCATATTTCTATAATTCAAAAAGTTCCCATTTATTTTTTCAAAAAAAATGTCTTTTACATTTTCTTGGAATTTTTAATTTTTTTTTTTTTTTTTTTTTTTAACTTTGACGTACTACTAACCTAACCACTTCATACATTTAAAAAATTTAATGCTCATTATTACTTCCGTTAAGATATTATGGATGTCTTAATTGATTGAGACCAAATTAGAGAAATTTCTTTCATATTTCCTTTAAAAAAAAAATAATAAAATAAAACCTTTGATATACCACTAATGTAACTATATCTATAACTATTTAAGTTATCCATGATATCTATTTCTTATTGATAACTATAAGAAATAGATTCTTAAAAGTTACATTCTTAAAAGTTACATTCAATATTTTATGCGAAAGGTTTACATTCTTATTGATAAGTATAAAAACTACAACTAGCGAGTGAACATACAAAATAATCAAGAAAAAATGATGGGAGAAAAAATGAAATAAAATTAAACGTCAATATTAACCATTATTTGAAAAATAAAAAAGTGACGAAGAGGAGTAAGAAATAAAATAGAAATGACCATATAAAAGACATTGAAAACTTTATAGTGCAACAAAATCAACCATTACATTCACTTAATTAAATCAATAATCAACAATTAAATATAATAATACAAAATTTAAACTTGAAACTAATCAAACTCTTACTAGGGAAATTATATCTCCTATCATAGCTAAAAATGAGATGTTCTTTAGTAATTTATAAATTATATTAGAAATAAAGTTGGAAATTTTTTTTGTTTTTTTTTTTTTTTTTTTGAGAAGGAAGTTGGAAAATTTTAAAATCTCATTTTTTGACATTTCATTTAACCTTATATATATATATATATATATACCATGACTTAAAAAAAATCTAATGAAAAATTCTATCTCTTATTTAATGTCTATGTTAAGCAAATCATTAACCAATAAATATATGATAATAGTAAGAAACATTATAAACAAGATTATAAAAAAATATGATAATTTTTTTTTTTAAAGTTTTTTAAAAAGTTTAAGAACTAAAATAACATTTTTACCTAAAAATATCATGCGCAACGCGCGGGTTTGCGACTAGTTTGTAGTAAAAGCTAAA
Organism: Quercus variabilis; assembly: GCA_030445155.1. Classification (NCBI taxonomy): domain Eukaryota; kingdom Viridiplantae; phylum Streptophyta; class Magnoliopsida; order Fagales; family Fagaceae; genus Quercus; species Quercus variabilis. The sequence goes on along the minus strand of CP129445.1, from coordinate 15,871,005 downwards.
GGTTTAACAACAATTTCTTGAGAATTGTGAAAGCGTAAATATCTATTTGTTGTATGTATCCAAATAACAATGGGTTTATACAAAATAGAAAAAACAATCACACAAGTAATACAAAGATTTACATGTTTTGGCTTTTGGCCTATGTCCACATGTGGCATCAAGGAGAAAGTTTCACTAACAAAATAAGGAGATTAAAAATGTGGTACCAAAAGCACTCTCACAAAACCTCAAATACACCCAGAGAGCTCACAGACACCAAAAGCACAAACAAAGCCACAGCTTACTCTGATTACTACTTATCAATTACAAAGGATATTTGGTATCAAATAATACCATATCAACTGTACCAAAATCTAATAAATGAGAAATATGTCTACCAAAAAGAAAAAAATACCTCACAAACAACGAAAGACATGTATTAGTGGATAATTATTTATACATATAGGTCTCTTGTTTATTAAATTTTGATATAGATAACGTGATATTATTTGATTCAAAATAGTATTTCCGTAATTTTTGCATAACATATATACATACATACATACATACACACACACACATATATATATATATATATATTAAAATTACAATACAAGTCGGCTAGGGTAACAAGCAAGACGTAAGTCGGCAATCAAAAGTCCTAATTTAAGTAGGACAAGGTCAATGAGATATTGTCCCATGCAGCGCACGTAAGGTGATTATAAAGCACCTGATTCAAGCCACAGACACTTCTCTACATGCATGGATCTTTCATTTAATTTCCAAGCTATTCACCCTTTTATGCAGCAAGGTAATAGGTGCAACATTCTATGCCAACGACCCCATCAGTGCTAGATCAAATCCAAATCCATCCCCAATAGATGATGATGGCCACGGCAGTCACACTGCATCCACCATAGCAGGTACCTCGATAGCAGGCGCGAGCTTTTACGGTTTAGCCAAAGGCACAGCTCGAGGTGGGGTTCCATCAGCACGCATTGCAATGTACAAGGTGTGTTGGAACGGAAGTTGCAGTGACATAGACCTTTTGGCTGGACTGGACGATGCCATTGATGACGGAATTGACGTGCTATCAATATCTATCGGAGGAGGCGCAAGTAGCTTTTTTGAGGATTCCATTTCAATCGGTGCTTTTCATGCAATGAAGAGGGGGATTTTCATAACATGTTCAGCGGGGAATGACGGCCCAAGTTTGTCTACTGTGGTGAACACAAGTCCTTGGATAATGACTGTTGGTGCTTCTTCCATTGATAGGCAGTTTAGGACTCCAGTTCAAGTTGGAAATGGTTTACAAACTGATGTAAGTCGCTTCTTTCTTTTAGGGATGGTGTACAAAGTTTTGCTACAGTAAAATTTTTAAATAATATATCACTAGATTTATAATATTTAATCTAACAAAAAATATGAAAATATTTCAATGGAAATGATCCTAAAGCAACTCGTGGCATTAATTATGATGGTCTTGCTTAGTAAAGGAGTTCTTCTAGCTGGTCATTTTCCATTTCACTTAAAACATGTGGAATTCATTCCATAGTTAAGATTTTTTTTTTTTTTTTTTTTATCTAATCATATACAAAGTGTCACAGTATTTAAAAGATTTTAAATGGGGATGATCTTATATATATATATATATATATATATATATATATATATAATCTCATTTAGAGTGTCACAATATTTAGTAAAGGAGTGCTTTTATCTAGGAGCAGATCCTTTTTCTTTCCACTTGATCATAATCACATTACATTTACTGGGGCATTGAATAACAGGGACTTTTCATCAACACATTTTCACCAAAAAGGAAGATGTACCCTCTAACCACCGCGGGATTAGCAGCCAGTAGTACCATATCTCCAAATTTATCTCCCTGGTAATTAGAGAGCACTTTCAATATCATGATTTATACTGTAATTGAAGATCTCTTAACCTAATATACATTCAAAGTCGGACTGCTAATACTTAATATTAGTAGCACTAATCAATTAAAGAATTGGGCAGGGAATGTATTTATGGAACTCTGGATGCGAATAAGGTCAAAGGAAAGATCGTGCTATGCAATGAATCATCAGATGAAGCTTACATTAAGAGTATAGGTGGAGCCGGGGACCTGGTATCTCTCGTAAAGACAAAAGACTACAGCTTTGTGACCCTCATCCCTGGTGCCTATGTTGATTCTAGTTTTGCTAACAAAATTATTACATATGTCAACTCAACCAAGTAAGAAGAATCAAATTTGTTATATATAAAATGCCCCCCATAATTGCTAGGAGGGTTGTTATTAATTAGATTTTTTTTTTTTTTTTTCTTTTTGTTGTGACCAATGTATATTCTAGGTTCGTACTAATATAGAGTTCGCCTAGAGCCTGGTTTTTACTCCTATATATACCTTATTTAGGGTTCATTATAACTTGTAATTCTTCAATAAATAGAAAAATAACTTGCTATTTTAACTTTCTTTACTAATTCTTTTTTCATTGGTAAAATTTTTAGATACCCTCATGCTGTCATATACAAGTCCAAAACAATATCCAATGCTGCTGCACCCTTTGTGGCTTCCTTTTCATCCCGAGGTCCACCCAAGATCTCTCGCACAATACTTAAGGTAACCTTTTGCAATGATAAACATTCTAGGCATAAATTTGTGTACTTTTTTTTTTAGCATAAATACTAGTATGATGGTTTTAAATTACGTTTGATTTGTAGCCGGATATTGTGGCACCTGGAATAGATATTCTAGCTGCTAACTCTAAACTTAAATCTATAACTGGGTATCTTGAAGACGACCGGTTTGATGTGTATAATATACTCTCTGGAACTTCAATGGCTTGCCCTCATGTGGCTGGTGCCGCTGCCTATATCAAAACATTCCACCCTAATTGGTCTCCTTCTGCAATTAAATCGGCCCTAATGACAACTGGTTAGTCCCCTGAAATTCTCCCATTTTAACTCATAATGTGTTAAAGATGAGTGTCAATTTACAAGAACCACCATTAAAATGGTGTCAATAAGAGGTTTTTAATGTTTATTTCAAATTCTCCAATGCCATCACACTGCTCATTGTTTACCAACAATGTGGATAATATCCAATTGGTTTAGTATAAATATTACTCATGTTAATATGTTTCCATTGTCACATGATAATCTGTAAACTATTTGATTCAAAAATAAAATTTTAACTATGAAATAGACTTTTCCCATGATTAATGGAGATGATTATTTTCTAATAAGAAATGTTTGGGATTCACTTTATCAGTAATGTCCAAGATACTAGAAATTTTGTTGCATAACCATTATAAACCGATGTTCATTATTCGAAAAAAAAAATAATTTAAATATTTATTTATTATTTATTGAAGATGCACCAATGAAATTCATATTGTTACTTTAGTTTATAAACATCTAGTAGTAAAATTTGTAATAATCTTAACATTTGTATTCCTTCTATGTAAACATATTGATCACGATATCATCTCAAATTTCCCAAAAATATGTTTTATATGAAAAGTTAGGCTTTTTGAGTGTTTTATAATTTTGCTTCTTGATTAATGATCAGCATCTGAATTGAAAATTAAGGATGACCAAGCTGAGTTAGCCTATGGGGCTGGCCAAATTGACCCCATTAGAGCACTGCACCCCGGTTTGATATATGAAATTTCAACGTCCGACTATGCCCGCTTCCTATGTAATGAGGGCTACACTGGGACACTGCTACGCTTGTTCACTGGAGAGATCACCAATTGCTCAAGTCTCCCAAACATTGGAGGACATGATGTCTTAAATTACCCATCCATGTATTTTCAGTTTTCCAACGCTAAATCTAGTATATCAGCCATCTTTCATAGGACAGTAACAAATGTGGGCTCTAGAAAATCTCTATACAAGGCAACTGTCAGGGCGCAGAAGAATCTCAAGGTCACTGTTATTCCGAATAAGTTGACTTTTAGTCAATTGAACCAGAAAAAATCTTTCCAGGTTGCGATACAGGGACCACCACAATTGCTTCCGATTAACCAAACGACAAGTTTATCAGCATCATTGGAATGGAGTGACGGTACACACAGAGTTAAGAGTCCCATATTCATTACTTTGACTCAGCCATGATAGATGTTGGTGAAATTTCTTAGGCCTAATGTCTAGGAAAGCAGACCTGCTTACCACCCAACCTCCCTCCATTTCATTTGTTATTTGTTATTTAATGGTTTTTTTATTATTTCAATGCAAAAGACATGAACATATTTGTATTTGCAATTTACCATTTTGTTGTGATATGTAAACTAATTGAACAAAATACATTAATTAAAAATGGCCAAAAATATGTCATTGATGATGACTCTGACCTTATTTAAAATTTTATGATGAAAGAGTGCTCCAATGAGCGCTCACTAGGTAGCTAGATAGAACAGTAAAAAGAGAGAATTAATTAATTATTTCTTACAAACTACTCCTCGGATGTTCATCCCAATAGAGCAATTTAGATTGCCATGACAACTCCCATCTTTACCTTACTCACATAACTGCTCGCATAAGCTTGGCACAAAACACCTTTAACAGTTTAACTTGGCCACTCAATGCATAAAAGTTGAAGCTCAAGTCCAAATGAGCAAAGTAATCCCCTTATGTGATCCCATAATTATGAACACATGAATCTTTCTTCAGTTTCTTAGATATAGGCATGACTGTTATTTTGATCTTGAAATGTCCTTTAACCTCAACTTCTATCAAGCTAGTGTTGCGAAGCCCTGTTATTGCAACACTTGGTGATGTTATGGACTACCACTTGGTGCCTTCACCATCAAGTTTATGGGTTCACCATTGAAACCTGGGGAAATGTGGTCATTGGAGTCGTCCCAAATTAATGTTGAAAGCTCAAATTTGTGTAAAAACACAACTTGTTTAGACTCCTAATTAAAAATTACGGCTCGATTGATTTTACTTTAACTTAAACTAAGTGCGGAATAAAGTAAATACAAGCGTACAAACAATAAAATTGCTCTAAGCCATAATCAACAAATATCAACAATAAAATGAAGGCTAAAAGAGTAGGGAAGAAAGATGCAACTACAAGATAACACCGAGACATGTTATTGAAAAAAAAACCGAAAAACTTTGAGAAAAACTTCTCCTCTGCTCTCCAAACGGTAATCGATCCACTAGATAATAAAGTTGGAGTACACGAATAACAAAAGACCCTCCAAGCCTAGTCTACCCAATATACTTGAGCCTTCCAAGCTCCTACTACCAACTAACTTAACAAAGCCTTGTATTTTCTAGCTCTCCGGATTACGCAATACACCCGATTGCATCCGCCAAGCCTCACCGGCTTCTTTGAGCAAATCCTCAAAACTTCCCAAGTTCCAAAACACTCTCTACACTTTGAAAAATGTGTGGGTTGTATTTAGGTACAAATCTCCTCTTAATGTATGACAATAAGAGAGGGAAGGAGAAGAGACTAGATTGATTTCTCACTAAGGATGAGTAGCTCTCTTTCTCTAAAAGACGGGTATGTGTGTTGTTAAAAACCTATGAAGGGTTTTTCTCTCTAAATGGCTTCCTTACAATTTCTGTGAGTAATGAGAGTATATATAATATGAGTGTATGGTAAAAAAGTCACTCTTAAAAATCCTCAAAGTAGAATATTTCGCAAGTACTTCACGGGAAGGCCTTACCCGCGAGACACTCTTAAAACTGACAGTCTAGCACGACTCTTCAGCTTCTAGTTATATGCTTCTCGCGTGGCTACTTCACCGGTTAGCTTCTCACGAAATCTACTTGATTTTCAATTAAGCTTGAGTCTTCACCAACTTAATACTAAATCCAATACAATAAAATCCGACAAAAATACAAGTAAACAAATTTATGCAATGATAATACTTTTTGTCATGGAATAAGCCAATACTAATGTTATGATAAAAATCATAACTTAACAAATGTATCGTTGGCGCCAATGAAGAGAGTGTGGGTTTCAAAGAGAATTCCTAGAGATTGGACCCAAGTGAAGTCCCGCTTCATGTTTTGGTTTCTTTTTCCAAAGAAGTGTGCAGTGATATGGAGGTTAGAATAAAAAACAATACAGAAGTCTTGCCCTCTTTTGCCATGAAGTAAAAACTGATTCCATCTTCATCAATAAATCGTGGATCTTGGCACACGGCACCAAGTGGGTTACAATTTGATCAAATTTGCATGCATCAATGTTATCAAAATTCACATAACTCATATTGTATATTTTCAAGACACAGTGATAAATTTAGTACACAACAATTTGTTCGCGTAGGCCAATTATAGGAACTAGTTGAAATGATAAAATTCGCACCAATTGTATGCATGCCAATTCTTGGAAAATGTAAGTGTTATCTCCTTTCATTCAAAAGGCTTAAAAAATGACACGGTAACAAATTTGATTAGTATCATTATCACTTCAATAATATAATAAATAAATGTATAAATAATTTTTTTATTTAATTCTTAACACACATGAATCAAGATATCTATTTCTATTAACTTGATCCAATAAGATTGTCACATATAAGTTTTGGAAAATTCTTATGTTTTCATAAGTTTTCGAAGGATGATTTTTTTTTTTTTTTTTTTTGTCCACACAATTATTCTATAATAATTTGATTTTTAGACTAACAAATACGGCTAATCTAAACAAAAATATGATGATAGACTAGTTCTTAAAGAAGGATTAAAAAGAATCGCTTATTCAAAAAAGACTTTTAGACCGAATCATATATCGATACTTTGTTTATTTAATTCCGAAAGACAAAAGTGTAAGGATATATAAATTCCCTTTAAAAAAAAGTATACAGATAAATTTACTACATAACAATGATCGGGGCAATCACTAGGACAATTATGCTGCATGCAATAGCAGTGGGGGTATCTCTTATTCATGAGTCCAACTTTCTTTCCTTCAAAATTTGAAGCTAGGGGAGGTGGAGGGGACTGGATGTTGTTAATGGAGGTGGAGGTGGAGGTGGTGAAGAATAGATAGTCTTAGATGGGGGCGGAGCTAGTGAACAGTAAATAGTGGTAGAAGGTGGTGGTAGGGGTGAAGAATACATAGATAATTTCATGATTCCATCTATTGTAAACCTCCTTCTCTATATATGCAAGGAACATGTGGCTAGTCACTCTTTCCATGTTTTTCTTGTAGTTGGCTCTTATATTTTAAAGATGTTATACCCTTTCCTTTCTTTTCATTTTCTTTCAACTTGTGACATCTGCTTTTAATAATTGCTCTTTATCATCAAATTAAGATACTAATTGGTTTTTTAGTGTAAACGGAGATCGAACTCCAAATCTTTTATTCGATGATAAGAGATTTTACCTTTTAACAGCATGCAGCAATTGGAGTTGATCACTTGCTACATTATTAAGACCCATTCTTCCTGAAATTAAATCCTAGTAATACTTTTTTTCTTTTTTTCTTTTAGAAGAAAATGCTTCTAATACTTAAAAAAAAAATAAAAACAATAATTGGTTGAATTCCATCTAGGATTTCTCAAGAAACCAAAACTAGTCAAGTATCTCTCGTTTTATTTCAGTAAGACAGTATCTGTTTCTTTTACAAAACTGATCTATTAATTGTCACTTATCTCTTTGAAGTTTGAATATGTATTTCACCATAAAAAAATTTATTGTATTAAAGGTATTAATTTGACAATAATTATTTTTATTTTTTAACCTCTATTATATGTATTTCAGACATTTTAAAGTTTGATTTCATATGTGTTTATAAGTATTGTAGGGTTAGGATTTGTGGCACAAGCCCAAAACAATAAACTTGTAGAGTATGGGTGAAAGAGCTAAATTAAATATGGGATTAACAACAACGAATCACAGCTTTCAATCACAAGCTAACATGGAACTACACGTAAAGAGTGAATATTCGAAGAGCTATATTATTGATTATATGATAAATAAAGATCTTAGGGTTACAGTCAAGTTCTCTCCACTTCTCTTTTTTTTTTCTTTTTTTTTTTTTTTTTTTTTTTTTTTTTTTTTTTTTCTTCTTTTCTCCTCTCTTTCGTTAGGAGCCTCCTTCCTTTATATAGTCTCCCTTCTCTTCATCTCCATCGTCCACTTGTTCCTCATCCATGAGTTTATTTCAGTACATGTCACGTCAAGCATCTTCTTTTAGCTCTGTGTGAGTGGCAGCAAGTTAGGATGCACTGTTCAGGGGTCTTCTCTTCATAAATGCGGCCAGAAAAGTTGCTGCAAAGTATTAAATACGGTGGTAGCAGCTTTCCCTTTAGATATTTCTCTATCCTTATCGTTTTCCAACATACTCAGAGCTTATCTTGATCAGGTGGAGTCCTCGGGAGATCATTTTGGCCTTTTACACCCTCAATTGATTTATAATATTTGCGTCAGAGGATTACAATCTCTTCGGACAAGAGATATCCTCTTCGGATTGTAATAATTCTTCCTTCTAAGGATCCCACTTCCAGATGGGCCCTGCTCTTACCATCTCCTTCTTCACGGTCACAAAATAACTCTCACATGGGCTCTCGGCCCATTATGTTGGACTGGGCCCTTTTCCCCCCCACAATTATAATACGTGTATACCAAATGACAGTATTAGGCACTCCCAACTGTTCCTTTGCAACAAACTATTGACTGAATAAAATATTTTTATGTGATATAACACTATAATAACATATAGGTAAATTGATGATTTTTAATATTTTCAACGAAGATATTCAAATTCAAATCTCTCTCTCTCTCCTAATTAAAATAGATGGGGGGGGGGGGGGGATATAACATTAATAAGCTATTATATACTTTAAAAAAAATGCCTATTAGCGATCAAGAATTTTTGACGGACCCAAAATGCCCTCTCAAAAAATCTTATTTGTGATGGCAAAATAAAGTCCTCGCAAATACTTGGTAAAATATGAAATATTTGTGACCAACAAAAAAAGTTGTCGCAATTATGTGTTATAACTGTCACAAATACTAATATTTTGGAGGAAAATTTTCCCTCTATATTATTTGTAAGGGACAATTAAAAATCTCTTGCAAAAAGTGTATTATATGTGATGGTTAAAAAACACCGTCACTAATACAAAAATTATTTGCGAGGGCTAGGATTGACTTTCACAAATAATCATTAAAATATCAAAATTTTTGGAGGGAAATGTTCCTACCAAATTATTTCTGAGGGACAATAAAAATCCTTTACAAAAATTTTATTTTTTGTGTGGGTTAAAAATAAGCCCTTACTAAGACTAAATTATTTGCGAGGGTCACGATTGACCTTTGCAAAAAATCATTAAAATATTAATTTTTTTTAGATAAAAGTTATTCTAAAATTCAAAGAAAAATAAAAAGAAGTGCATAAACATATAGCACTTTGTATTCTTTAGATGAACCTTTTGTTAAAAATCTATAAAAAAATAAAATAAAAAAATCTTTTTTATACATCCTATATAAGAAAGGTCTGTCCTTATTTTCTAAACAATTGTACCCATAAAAAAAAATGATGGCACTTTCAACTTCAAAATGGTAGCCTAAAATTCAAGAATTTCAGCCTTCTGCACTCTCTCTCTCTCTCTCTCTCAAAGGTGAATAAAATTTCTTCTTATTAAAATAATGCATAAAAGATGAGTTCAGAAATCAAATGGTAAATTACATCCGATTAGCATGGAAATTGACATGAATGTGAAGACCATATAGAACATGTAATCCAACGGTTGGATTTTCAAAATATGAATTCAATAATAAGTTACTGGGTGATGTAACATTTTTTAGAGTTACAAAACGTGTAACTTGAACTCAATTCAATATTTCTTAATTCGATGTAAATTTAACAAATCTACCTTTATATTACATTATCTTCATATATTTTTCATACTTATAAAATTTTAAGATGATCAAATATTAATTATCATGTCATCAATCAATTGTTTAAATTCAAGTTTTCGTAGTTTAAAATAATGCATAAAAGATGAGTTTATTGATCAAATCGTAAATTACATCCGATCGGCATTAAAATTGGCATGCATGTTAAGAACATATAGAGCATGTAATTCAACGGTTGGATTTTCAAAATATTAATTCAATAATAAGTTATTAGCCGGTGTAATATTTTCTAGAATTACGTCAGGTGTAACTTAAACCCAAACCTATATTTCTTAATTCGATGTGAATTTTGACAAATCTACCGTTAGATTAGATTATCTTCGTATGTTTTTCATGCTTACAAAATTTTAAGATGATTAAAGATTAATAGTCATGTCATCAATTAATTGTCTAGATTCAAGTTTTAATAGTTCAAAATAATGCATAAAAGATGAGTTTATAAATCCAATGGTAAATTACCTCCAATTGACATGAAAATTGGCATGAATGTTAAGACCATATAGAGCATGTAATTCAAAGGTTGGATTTTCAAAACATGAATTCAATAATAAGTTATTGGGCGGTATAACATTTTTAAGAATTACGTCAAGTGTAATTTAAACCCAACCCTATATTTCTTAATTCGATGTGAATTTTGACAAATCTACTATTAGATTACATTATCTAAGTATATTTTTCATGCTTAAAAATTTCAAGGTGATCAAATATCAATAGTAATGTCATCAATCAATTGTCTAGATTCAAGTTTTAGTAGTTTAAAATAATGCATAAAAGATGAGTTTATAGATCAAATGGTAAATTACATTCGATTGGCATGAAAATTGGCATGCATGTTAAAACTATATAGAACATGTAATACAACTGTTAGATTTTAAAAATATGAATTCAGTAATAAGTTATTGGGTGGTGTAACATTTTTTAGAGTTACGTTAAGTATAACTCGAACCCAACCCTATATTTCTTAATTCGATGTGAATTTAGACAAATCTATCGTTAAATTACATTATCTTTATATATTTTTTTATGCTTACAAAATTTCAAGGTGATTAAAGATTAATAAACATGTCATTAATCAATTGTTTAAATTCAAATTTTTGTAGTTTAAAATAATGCATAAAAGATGAGTTTATTGAACAAATTGTAAATTACATCCAATTGATATGAAAATTGGCATGCATGTTAAGAACATATAGAATATATAATCCAACGATTGGATTTCCAAAATATCAATTCAATAATAAGTTACTGGATAGTGTAACATTTATTGGAGTTACATTATGTGTAACTCGAACTCAAATCTATATTTCTTAATTCGATATGAATTTTGACAAATATATCATTAGATTACATTATCTTTGCATATTTTCATGCTTACAAAATTTTAAGGTGATCAAAGATTAATAGTCACATTATCAATCAATTGTCTAGATTCAAGTTTTAGTAGTTTAGAATAATGCATAAAATATGAGTTTATAGACTGAATGGTAAATTATATTCGATTGGCATGAAATTTGGCACGCATGTTAAGACCATATAGAATATATAATCCAATGGTTGGATTTTCAAAATATAAATTTAATAATAAGTTATTGGATGGTGTAACATTTTTTAGAATTACGTTAGGTGTAACTTGAACTCGACTCTATATTTCTTAATTCGATGTGAATTTTGACAAATCCACTGTCAGATTACATTATCTTTATATATTTTTAATGCTTACAAAATTTCAAGGTGATCAAATATCAATAGTAATGTCAATAATCAATTGTCTAGATTCAAGTTTTAATAGTTTAAAATAATGCATAAAATATGAATTTATAGATCAAATGGTAAATTACATCTGATTGGCATGAAAATTGGCATGCATGTTAAGCCCATATAAAACATGTAGTCCAATAGTTGGATTTTCAAAATATAAATTCAGTAATAAGTTATTGGGTGGTGTAACATGTTTTAGAGTTACGTTATGTGTAACTCGAACCCAACCCTATACTTATTACTTCGATATGAATTTAGACAAATCTATTGTTAGATTACATTATCTTCATATATTTTTTATGTTTACAAAATTTCAAGGTGATCAAAGATTAATAAGCATGTCATTAATCAACTGTTTAAATTCAAGTTTTTGTAGTTTAAAATAATACATAAAAGATATGTTTATTGAACAAATGGTAAATTACATTCAATTGACATGAAAATTGGCATGCATGTTAAAAATATATAGAACATGTAATCCAACAATTGGATTTCCAAAATATGAATTTAATAATAAGTTACTTGGTGGTGTAACATTTTTTGGAGTTACATTAGGTTTAACTCGAACATAACCCTATATTTCTTAATTTGATATGAATTTTTAAAAATATATTATTAGATTACATTATTTTTATATATTTTCATGCTTACAAAATTTTAAGGTGATCAAAGATTAATAGTCATGTCATCAATCAATTGTCTAGATTCAAGTTTTAGTAGTTTAAAATAATGCATAAAAGATGAGTTTATAAATCAAATGGTGAATCATATTCGATTGGCATAAAACTTGGCATACATGTTGTTAGGACATATATGTTTTAACTTGTTTAAAAACATATGTCACTTAATTATGTAAATTGGCTTATCCTTTGACAAAACGCACTCTGCTTGTAATTGGGTAGATCTAGGTGTTTTTAATACTTCAAGAAACCATGTTTCAAGGTCAAGTGTTGAAGTCATCAAGTCTGTCCAAGAAAAAGCAAGTTGAAGTGCAGAATTTTTAAATCTCGACACCTCTCGATAGCTACCTCGACACCTGCTATCTGTCGAGAATTAAAAAGTCAGAATTCCAATCTGATTTTCTTGGGATCCGTGAATGTGTTTTTGGGGCTTCTTTTCTTCTAACCCTAAACATATAAAAGGATTATTTTAAGAGCCGTTTTGAGTGACATAAGTTGCATTATCATTGAGCAATCTCTGTTTATGCAAATTGTGCTCAACAGACGAAGTTCTTGACCTAGTTCATCCTTCATCAAGAAGTTGCTGTGTCATTGCACCATAGGGTTTTGTAACCAAGCATCTTCCTGCTATTCATCACGTGAATGAACTGAAGAACTTTGCAGCCAACCATTCTTCCTCAAGTTGGTATTCTGAAGTCGCGTATTGGGATTCGCGCATTGGTTAGTCACGTATTTGGGAGCCGTGCAACAAAGGTGGAAATTGTCGCTACAGATCAAGTCTAATTGGGTATTGGGGTAAGAGTTCAACTGTAGGTTGGTAAGGTACTTGGGATTCCTTTCTTGTAACCACTTGATTTGATAATAGTGGAGTTTCGGGAGTGGTGACCTGAAAATCACCCGGTGGGGTTTTTGCCGTTAGGGTTTTCCCCATTCGCAAACAAATCACCGTGTTATTTATTTTCCGCTGCATATTTAGTATTTGGTGATTTGTTTGTGCTTCCATGCAATCGCATGCTTAATTGATTAATTAACAACTTGCCTAATTAATTAATTAATTAGGGTTTATCACAAGGGGTCATTCGAATTGTGACCAAATAAGTGGTATCAGAGCAGGCACACTCTGATTAGGATTTAATCTTTGCTGTGTTTGATCCATTGACCCCTGTTGTCATTGGCTGTAACCTGCTTAATGAGATCTGTGTTTTCAAATACATCTTGTTTTTCTAATCACTATTTGCTTGAGTGTCTCAAAAAATACAAGTCTAAAAGTTATTTGAATTCTCTTATGATGACTATTGGAAAGGATCTCAGTTTTGATAAGAAGAAACTAGACTGTCTCAGAATGAAAATGTGCAAAGGAGTACATTTGAGAAGAGTGAAAGTTATAGGCTTAGCTCATAAAAGGCAGTTGAGAGAAAGAACCATTCCCTCTGATTTATCATCTAAGCATGAAGTATGTTTCATGATGAAGTCTGCATTCAAGATAATGGACACATGTCTATGGTATCTTGACAGTGGCTGCTCACGACACATGACTGGAGACAGATCTCTCTTCAAGATCTTTGAATCTAAGAAAGGTGGCAATGTTACCTTTGGAGATGGAAGCAAGTCACAAATTAAAGGGAGAGGGATCATATCTCTGCCAGGACTGCCAGACATTGCAAATGTCCTTTATGTAGAAGGTCTAAGAGTGAACCTATTGAGCATTAGTCAGATATGTGATCAAGACTTCATGGTGCTATTCTCAAAAAGGAGGTGTCTTGTCATGGATGAATCTGGAAAGAAACTTATTAGTGGAGTTCGTACTTTGGATAACTGCTATGGATTGGTTCCTGATGCTGATATTGTGTGTAATAGTATTCGTTTGCCTAATGAAGATTTGTGGCATCAACGAATGGGACATGCTAGTTACAAGCATCTATCTATTGTATCTAAACATGAGTCAGTCTTGGGGATACCAAAACTTAGTAGAATCAGCAATGTGGTGTGTGGACCATGTCAGCTTGGAAAACAGACAAAAGCCAAGCATCCAGGCACTCAAACAACAGCTACATCTAGACCATTGGAGCTGTTACACTTGGATCTTATGGTTCCAACCAAAACTGAGTCTCTTGGGGGTAAGAGATACATCATGGTTGTGGTAGACGACTTCACCAGATACACTTGGGTCATTCTACTACGATCCAAGTCTGATGCTCCTGAGCACATTGAAGCTTTATGCACAAGACTGCAAAATGAAAAGAGCCTGAAGATTGATCGAATTCGGAGTGATCATGGGAAGGAATTCGAGAACTCAAACATGGAATCCTTCTGCACAAGATTGGGTATATCTCAAGAATTCTCTGCTCCTATTACCCCTCAGCAGAATGGTGTGGTAGAAAGGAAGAACAGGGTTATTCAAGAGATGGCTAGAGCCATGTTGCATAACAAAGATGTGGCTAGAAACTTGTGGGGAGAAGCTGTAAACACTGCATGTCATACAGTAAATAAGGTATACTTCAGACCCGGTACCAAAAAGACTCCCTATGAGTTGTGGAAAGGAAGGAAGCCTAATGTGAAGTACTTCAGAATTTTTGGAAGTACCTGCTTCATTCTCAAGGATAGAGAGAATGTGGGAAAGTTTGACTCCCGGAGTGATGAAGGCGTATTTCTTGGTTACTCTTCTACAAGCAAGGCTTACCGAGTGTACAACAAAAGAACTATGAAGGTAATGGAGACAGTAAATGTTGTCATTGATGAGTCTTCAGAATCAAGTTCTGAGAAAGGCACTGAGGGACTTCGCAAGGAAATTCTTCCTTCTGAGCCTAGGGAAGTTCAAGACATTACTGAACAAGAACCTGCTTCTCCAAGTACTCCTAGTACTCCCAGTATTGTGGAAGACCCTGCAGACTTGCCCATTTCACCAGAGTCTGAATCTCAAGAAAATAGGGGACCTTCATCCAGAATCAAATTAAATCATCCTCCAGAAGTCATTGTGGGAGACATGAATGAACTCACATTAAGGAAACGTACAGTTGATAAATGTGTTGCTAACTTTGTGTCTTATTCCTGCTACTTGTCACAGGTTGAACCTAAGAAAGTTGAGGAAGCACTACAAGATGAAAGTTGGGTTGAAGCAATGCATGATGAATTACTCCAGTTTCAGAGGAATGATGTTTAGACTCTTGTAGCTAGACCGGAAGGAGAACACATCATCGGTACAAAGTGGATATTCCGCAACAAGACTGATGAAGAAGGAAATGTGATTCGCAACAAAGCTCGACTTGTAGCTCAAGGATACTCACAAATGGAAGGAGTAGACTATGATGAGACATTTGCCCCAGTTGCCCGAATGGAGTCAATCAGAATTCTTCTTGCCCTGGCATGTCAACTGAATTTCAAACTCTATCAGATGGATGTAAAGACTGCCTTCCTGAATGGGTTACTCAAAGAGGATGTCTATGTGGCTCAACCAAAAGGATTCATTGATCCACACTTTCCAGATCATGTGCTGTACCTTAAAAAGGCACTTTATGGGTTGAAGCAAGCTCCTAGAGCCTGGTATGATAGACTTACACAATATCTTGTGTCACATGGGTTCACAAGAAGGAAGGCTGATCAAACTCTCTTCATCAAAAGGGAAGATGGGGACCTGATAGTTGCTCAAGTCTATGTTGATGACATCATTTTTGGGTCGACTAAGGATGAACTGGCTCATGGCTTCTCAAAACTCATGCAAGCCGAGTTCGAGATGAGCATGATTGGAGAGCTGACTCACTTCCTTGGATTGCAGATTCGCCAACAAGACTCAGGTATATTTCTTTCTCAACTAAATATGCTAAGAATCTTGTGAAAAAGTTTGGTTTGGATTCTGCTAGTTCTGTTAGAACCCCTATGAGCCCTAATATCAAACTCACTATAGACTTGTTAGGCAAGAGTGTTGATCATTCTCTCTATAGAAGCATGATAGGTAGTCTTCTTTACCTTACTGCTAGTAGACCTGACATTAGTTATAGTGTTGGTGTGTGTGCTAGATATCAGGCTAACCCCAAAGAATCTCACATGACTACTTTAAAAAGAATTATAAAGTATGTCAAAACCACTGCTGAGTTTGGTGTGTGGTATAGCAAGGACACTAATGGTGTCTTAGCTGGGTACTCTGATGCCGATTGGGCTGGAAACGCTGATGATAGAAAGAGTACCTCGGGGGGTTGCTTTTATGTGGGTAACAATCTTGTCTCTTGGATGAGCAAAAAGCAGAACTCCATCTCCTTATCCACTGCAGAAGCTGAGTATATCGCTGCTGGTAGCTGTTGCACCCAACTCCTCTGGATGCAAAAACTCCTCCATGATTATGGTATTAGTCAAGAGCATCTCACTATTTACTGTGACAATACCAGTGCCATCAATATCTCGAAGAATCCTGTTCAACATTCTAGAACCAAACACATAGAGATTCGACATCACTTCATTAGGGAGCTTGTCGAAGATGGTACTCTCACTCTTGAGTTCATCCACACTGATGATCAGAAAGTTGATTTGTTCACCAAACCTCTTGATAGCAAACGTTTTGAATTTCTTCGTCAAAACATTGGTGTCATCTCCATGGATTGATCTCCTTCTATTGTTCCTCTTCCTCATGCATTTGCATCTAGTTTTTGCTTTGTTTTGTTAACATGTTTTGTGTGTTTAATTTCAGTTTTGTTTATTTTGTTTCAATATAAAAATAAAAAATAAAAAATAAAAATTGAAAAATACAAAAACAGTGTGTGTTTTGTGTACTTTGGTATTTGTATACCTTGGATGGCCAATGAAACAAAGTTTTCTAAACTTTGTATCTCTTGTAGCTTAGATGAGCATCTCTATGCACAACTAAACAAGTGAGCTTTGTGGCTCTTGTTTGTGATGAGTAAGATTAGGTTATCTCTTAAAACTTAACACTCATATCACTCCTTTTGACGGATTGGACTAGAAATCCTAAGAGAAAGGCATAAATAACCATCTCACCACTGTTGCCCGTCAATCATAATATGACACCTGTATGCTTCGGCATAGCAAAAGTGCAGTGTCAAAGACATTCGTATGCTTCGGCATAGCAAAAGTGCGATGTCAAATGCTTAACATCTTGGGTATTTCTTTTCTCCTTTTTATGCCCGTGTATGATATGCTAAATAAAATAAAAAGAAAATATGCAAAGAAAATAAAAAGCAAAAAGATTAAAAATGCTTTAAATATGGTTGCAAGCATGTATTCTAGGAGATGTGGGAGTTATAGGATGTACCTCTAAGGTGATAGTCCCCATCAAATAGTTATGATTGTGTGTGAGTTAAAAGTTATTTTCTCATATCTCAGATCGTCATAACATCTATACACATATGCAATCTTGCGATATTTTTCACACACAACACGCAATATTCTTTGCTACTTTTGATACATGTGCAGGTACAATGTGATTTGGCCATCACAAAGGTTTTACATGTGCTAATGTATGCTCACTAAACTGTCAAAACTTGTTTTTGAAATATAAAATTGGTTAGACTTGTTTAGTGTGTGTGTGTGTTTTGCATGATCCTTGTGCTCATTTTCTTGTTGAGAGATGTTTTGAGAGGTTTATCACTTCAGTGGATCTTTGATTGAGATGTGTGTTAGATTGCATTCATGTCTGTGTTTTTCTCTTCTCGAAAAATTGCATTTTTATGTGAGCCCGACACCTACCTCGACACCTTCTCGATACCTGATCATCTGTCAAGATTCTCATATGGTTTCTTATCGCAATCTCAACACCTCCTCGACACCTGATGGATCGATCGAGAAAGTCTCTGTCCTCTCGACAGATTCTCGACACCTGTTGGATCGACCGAGATTCAATTGTGCTGTTTGTGTATTCCTTCTCGACACCTGTCTCGACACCTTTCGGATCGATCGAGATTTCTTCTGCCTCCTCGATACCTTCTCGACACCTTCGCGATTGATCGAGATTCTCATGTCTGTATTTCTCCTTGTATCTCGATACCTCTCGACACCTTCATCTGTCGAAGGCATTTTCCTCGATACCTTCCTCGACAGCTTCATCGATACCTCTCGACACCTCTGCTGTCGAGAATTAGTGAGAGTCCTATTTAAAGGCTGATCGCGATTCTGAACTCATTTTCTCGATTTCTCTCGATCTCTCCGTGCCTGTTCATCTCCCTTTCACTCTCCTTTCACTCAAATCCTTCAACCCACTTGGATCTTGCTCATATCTTGCTCAAATCACTTGGTAAGATCGCTATTCTCTTCATTTTTCATGCATTTCATGTTTTGAAAACCTAGTTTTGGGATTTTTCATAAAATTTGGGATTTTTCAAAATTGTTGAGTTTTTATTGAAATTTTGGGTTGGGTTTGTGCTTAAATGATTTCAAAATGTCATACATTGCATTACATTTGCATTCTAATGATATTTACATGCATTTAGATGTGTGCCTTATGTTTGTGTGCTGCTAGGATTGGATTGGGCTGAGCCCATGATGTTTTTCCTTTGCATGTCACATGTTCATGCATTCCCATGCATACGTAATTCTTGTTCAACATATTTGTATATATTTGAACTGTGTTTGGGACTTTTCTGATTGTTTCCCCCTCTATCTTTTTCTCATTCTTTTTACGTTAGTCGTGTCTATGGCACCTAAACGTAAATCTACTCCTGCTCGGAACCCTCTGCGTTCTGGAGCATCTACTTCTTCTGATTCTGCTTCCTTTGAGATTCGGTTCCGTGATGGAGATGCCCATAAGGCATTTTCAGAGAACTTTTCTAAACGAGGTGTTCATTCGGAACGCCAAGTCATTCTGGCGGACTTCGCCGACACTGACCTTCCCTCTGTCATCCACAGTAGGGGATGGGGGTCACTGTGTGACATCCCGGTCACTTGCCCTCTCTTGCTGATACAGGAGTTCTACTCCAACATCCACGGGATTGATCTTTCAGTACCTCATTTTTCCACTCGCGTTCGAGGTATGCGCATTCATGTCACACCGCAACTTGTTGCGGATGTGCTTAGGGTACCTAGGATAGAGTTCCCAGATTACCCCTCTTGTGAGCGTCTGAGGACTGTGTCCAAAGACGAGCTCATCTCTGCCTTCTGTCAGCGTCCTGCTGATTGGGGTGAGCACCAGTTCACATCATGTAGGCCTTTTGCTAAAGGTCCTAGATTCATGAACATGGTGATGACTTTTGTTCTCCATCCTCTTTCTCACTATAACTCTATCACAGAGCCTCGTGCTCGATTTTTGCTTTCTCTTCTTGAGCATTTGACCATAGACTTCCCTTCTCACTTCATTCGGTCTATCATAGAGGTTTATCTTGATTCGGCGTCCCGTGATAAGCTCATTTTTCCTTCTGCTATCACGCGGATTCTACGCCGTTTTTCTGTTCCCTTCCCTGTGTCCGACCACTTCACACACATATCTGCCATAGATACCGCTACCGTAAAACATAGTGAGGCGCAGTTCAGGTAGAGACAGCCTGGTGCCACTCCTCCCTCCCGTTCAACACCATCCAGATCCGCTCCATCTACATCTGCTCCTTCTTCCTCTTCGAGCGATGTATCCCTTGGAGATATTATGGCACAGCTGCAGCGCATGGACACTCGCCTTGATACACTCTCTGCTGAGTTGTATCAGGTGAATGTTCGTGTTGGTCGTATTGCACGACGGCAGGCGACCATGGGTGGATTTGCTCCAGAGGCTACTCCTTAACCACCTACTTCAGCAGCTTCAGATTCTGAGGATGATGAGGATGATGATGATGATGAGGATGCTAGCTCTGCCGATGAGATGTCTTCATGACGCTCTACCCTTTGTCACTCGTGACAAAAAGGGGGAGTAGTTTGGGCTATGAGAGTAGTCATAGAGTAGTCATCTTAGGGGGAGAGTTAGCATAGGACATTTTTGATAGGGGGAGTGTTATTATATTTTTGAGGGATGTAGAGAGGCTATATGTATTTTTTTCTTATCTTTTAGATACATTGGTCTTGTATATGAGGTCCTTTGACCATTTTTACATACATTGTACTTATCTTATCTCTTATATATGTTGATGTATGTTTCTTTCACCTCTCTCTTCATGTGTTGTTTCTTTTCTGTCTTAATACACATGTTCTTTATACTTGTATGCAATCTAATTATTTCTGTTTCACACAAGATGCCTTGATGAGTTTTGTTTAAAGTGTTTCAGAAATACAGGTTGTCAAAGTCTACTTATCATAAGCTCTCTTCTTGCAACGTTTTTCAAGAGTTTGTGTTAGGATAGATTTTATTGTATTTAACAAGTGAATATGAGTTGAGTGATTTATGACTTCTCTCATATGCTCATTTGTTTGTTGTGGTTTTGTCACGGATTGCCAAAGGGGGAGATTGTTAGGACATATATGTTTTAACTTGTTTAAGAACATATGTCACTTAATTATGTAAATTGGCTTATCCTTTGACAAAACGCACTCTGCTTGTAATTGGGTAGATCTAGGTGTTTTTAATACTTCAAGAAACCATGTTTCAAGGTCAAGTGTTGAAGTCATCAAGTCTGTCCAAGAAAAAGCAAGTTGAAGTGCAGAATTTTTAAATCTCGACACCTCTCGATAGCTACCTCGACACCTGCTATCTGTCGAGAATTAAAAAGTCAGAATTCCAATTTGATTTTCTTGGGATCTGTGAATGTGTTTTTGGGGCTTCTTTTCTTCTAACCCTAAACATATAAAAGGATTATTTTAAGAGCCGTTTTGAGTGACATAAGTTGCATTATCATTGAGCAATCTCTGTTTATGCAAATTGTGCTCAACAGACGAAGTTCTTGACCTAGTTCATCCTTCATCAAGAAGTTGCTGTGTCTTTGCACCATAGGGTTTTGTAACCAAGCATCTTCCTGCTATTCATCACGTGGATGAACTGAAGAACTTTGTAGCCAACCATTCTTCCTCAAGTTGGTATTCTGAAGTCGCGTATTGGGATTCGCGCATTGGTTAGTCACGTATTTGGGAGCCGTGCAACAAAGGTGGAAATTGTCGCTACAGATCAAGTCTAATTGGGTATTGGGGTAAGAGTTCAACTGTAGGTTGGTAAGGTACTTGGGATTCCTTTCTTGTAACCACTTGATTTGATAATAGTGGAGTTTCGGGAGTGGTGACCTGAAAATCACCCGGTGGGGTTTTTGCCGTTAGGGTTTTCCCCATTCGCAAACAAATCACCGTGTTATTTATTTTCCGCTGCATATTTAGTATTTGGTGATTTGTTTGTGCTTCCATGCAATCGCATGCTTAATTGATTAATTAACAACTTGCCTAATTAATTAATTAATTAGGGTTTATCACAAGGGGTCATTCGAATTGTGACCAAACACATGTTAAGACCATATAGAACATGTAATCCAACGGTTGGATTTTCAAAATATAATTTCAATAATAAATTATTAGATGGTGTAACATTGTTTAGAATTACGTCAGGTGTAACTTGAATTCAACTCTATATTTTTTAATTCGATATAAAATTTTGACAAATCTACCGGTAGATTACATTATCTTTATATATTTTTAATACTTACAAAATTTCAAGGTGATCAAATATCAATAGTGATGTCATTAATCAGTTGTCTAGATTCAAGTTTTTGTAGTTTAAAATAATGCATAAAAGATGAGTTTTTAGATCAAATGGTGAATTATATTCGATTGGCATGAAACTTAGCATGCATGTTGGGACCATACAGAACATATAGTTCAATGGTTGGATTTTCAAAATATGAATTCAGTAAAAAGTTAATGGGTGGTGTAACATTTTTTAGAGTTATGTTATGTGTAACTCGAACCCAACCCTATATTTATTAATTCGATATGAATTTGGACAAATCTATCATTAGATTACATTATCTTCATATATTTTTTATGCTTACAAAATTTCAAGGTGATCAAAGATTAATAAGCGTGTCATTGATCAATTGTTCAAATTCAAGTTTTTGTTGTTTAAAATAATATATAAAAGATTAGTTTATTGAACAAATGGTAAATTGACATGAAAATTGGCTTGCATGTTAAGAACATATAGAACATGTAATCCAACAATTGGATTTTCAAAATATGAATTCAATAGTAAGTTACTAGGTGGTGTAAGATTTTTTGGAGTTACATTAGGTTTAACTCGAACTCAACCCTATATTTCTTAATTCGATATGAATTTTGTCAAATATATCATTAGATTACATTATTTTCATATATTTTCATGCTTACAAAATTTTAAGGTGATCAAAGATTAATAGCCATGTCATCAATCAATTGTCTAGATTCAAGTTTTAGTAGTTTAAAATAATGCATAAAAGATGAGTTTATAGATCAAATGGTGAATTATATTCGATTGACATGAAAATTGGCATAAATGTTAATACCATATAGAGCATGTAATCCAAAGGTTGGATTTTTAAAATATGAATTCAATAATAAGTTATTAGGTGGTGTAACATTTTTTAGAATTACATCAAGTGTAACTTCAACTCAACCCTATATTTCTTAATTTGATGTGAATTTTGACAAATCTACCATTAGATTACATTATTTTCGTATATTTTTCATACTTACAAAATTTCAAGGTGATCAAATATCAATAGTAATGTCAGTAATCAATAGTCTAAATTCAAGTTTTAGTAGTTTAAAATAATGCATAAAAGATGAATTTATAGATTAAATGGTAAATTACATCCGATTGGCATGAAAATTGGAATGCATGTTAAGCCCATATAGAACATGTAGTCTAATGGTTGGATTTTCAAAATATGAATTCAGTAATAAGTTATTGGGTGGTGTAATATTTTTTAGAGTTACGTTTTGTGTAACTCGAACCCAACTTTATATTTATTAATTCGATATGAATTTAGACAAATCTATCGTTAGATTACATTATCTTCATATATTTTTTTTATGCTTACAAAATTTTAAGGTGATCAAAGATTAATAAACATGTCATTAATCAATTGTTTAAATTCAAATTTTTGTAGTTTAAAATAATATATAAAATATGAGTTTATTGAACAAATTGTAAATTACATCCAATTGATATGAAAATTGGCATGCATGTTAAGATCATATAGAACATAATATACAACGATTGGATTTCTAAAATATCAATTCAATAATAAGTTACTGGGTAGTGTAACATTTATTGGAGTTACATTATGTGTAACTCGAACTCAACCCTATATTTCTTAATTCGATATGAATTTTGACAAATATATCGTTAGATTACATTATCTTCGTATATTTTCTTCCTTACAAAATTTTAAGGTGATCAAAGATTAATAGTCACGTTATCAATCAATTGTTTAGATTCAAGTTTTAGTAGTTTAAAGGAAAAATTGCAATTTACCCACCTGTGGTTTGGCCCGTTTTAACAATACCCACCCGTGGTTTGAAATTTGTCACTTAACCCACCCGAGGTGACCTCCGTTAGACCTCCGTTACCCACCTTAGCCCTTTCCATTTAAAAATCTCTTTTACTATATATGCCAGAAATTAGAACCTAATAGAACACAATTAGATCCCTAAGGACTGAGCTTTCTCCCTCTCCCTACCTTCGAACCCCAAAAAATCTCATTAGCCTTAATCCCTTTCCCTCTGTACACTGTTGAAATCTCAACATGTCTTTTTCAAGCTATTACTCCAGTGCCAGTCACAATTTATGCTCTACTGACCATTGTCGGCTACGCACTGCTCTGACCTTGAACAATTTTGGGAGAAGATTTTATGGGTGCAGCTACTATGATGTGGTGAGTAATAGTTGGGTTTCATATTTTGTTCTTTTTTTTTTTGGTTTGTTGGTTTTCTGGTTTTATTGGCTTTATGAATAACCCAAATTTGATTTTGTTTGTAGGATGAGGAACCTACTTGTAAATACTTTACGTAGTTGGATGGCAAAATCTGTAAGCGTGGATCTGAAGTTGCACCCATTGTCCTTGCAAGATTCAGAATGTACAAAAATCAAGCAAGAGTTGCAGAGGAAAAGGAAAATGAGGCTAGTGATAGGGAAACAGCAGCTATTGAGAGGGAAAATAAAGCCAAGCGAAGGGAAGAAAAAGCTAGGTTGTGAGAGAGGATAGCTAAAGAGAAGTTACAAAAGTACAAATTTGCACTTCTTGTGTCATGGGGGTTTTTTGTTATTTTTTATGTGTTTTCTCGTAGGATGGAAAAATTTGGAACAAATTCATTGTGTCTGCCTTAAAGGCAAGTTGTTGTAGTTATTGTATAATTTTAGGTATAATTTTGGGTACTACCATTTTTGACAAGTGCATTTCATGTATTTAGCACTATGTAATGTTGTTGTTTATTTGAATATAGTATGCAATGTGTTCTTTATGTTGTTCTTTATGTACTGTTGTTGTTTATTTGGCACTATGTAATGTTGTTCTTTATGTGATGTGTTCTTCTTGATGTAAATTGTTCTTGTTTACGTAATGCTACCTTCTTTATGTAATGTGATATTGTAATTTGAATAAAGTATGCAATCTGTTATTTTTTAAAAAGATTGTGTATGTTGTACATCAATTGGGTAAGCAAGGACATGCACCACACAAGATTCTGTTTACATCAATTGAAGAAGCATAAAGAATTATGTTTTAAAGTAAGACCATTCCATACACCTATAACACTGCCAAATATTAATGGCTAAACACTATATATAATACTACCATACATATATAACACTGCCAATTTTCATCTAAGCAAGAGTAACATTCCATACTATATAATAAGCATTGTTCAAAATAAGTGGACTCCACCAAACATTAATGGCTAAACACTGCCAAATTTCATCTACACAATAGGTTGTTCTGTCCCCACTAAGACAACAACAAAATAACTTTACAGTATAAAGTTCTGCAAAATAACAAAAAAACAAAAAAGTGGTGATATGCCACTATCAACTAAACAATTGCCCTTGTCCTTGCCACAATAACAAAAAAAAAAGTAAAGTAAAGTAAAGTTTCTGCTTGCACAGTCTCCAATTTTCATTTTCCAAAGACCTTGCCCTTGTCGTTGCCTTTGCCCCTGCCTATTGAGAACATTGCACCAGATGTCTCAACTCTTAATCCACCTCCTCTCCCAACGACCCTTGGTGGTACCAACCCCCTTCGAGCCTGCAAAATACATAGAAACTTCATATCAAGATCTAATTATGTAAGTATAAAGGGTAGTGTTTGTGTTTGTGTTTGTGGATATACCTGAGGATCTTGAGAGATGGGCTGGCTGCATAAGAACCATTGAGTAGTAGGTACTTTGCTTGGTGGTCTGGTTAAAGCTGAAGCAGATGTTTAGTCTGGCTGTGTGTAGGGTTTGCCCTCGCAAAAAAATAGTCTACTAGCGAGGATAAAATGCCCTCGCAAAAATCCAAATATCATCGCAAAAGGTTATTAGCGAGGGTATATGGCCCTCGAAGGCCGTCGTATTTGCTCTTGTTGTTAAAAGAGATTTTGCAACCATACCTTCGCAAATAGATAATTTACGAGGGCAATCTACTATCGTTACTGAACAAATCCACCCTCGTAAATATATTACCAAATGACAAGAAAAGTCGACTTATTTTTAGCGAAGGAAAGCAGTCGTCGTTAACAACTATTTGTGAGGACCTTTATA
Source organism: Quercus variabilis (assembly GCA_030445155.1). NCBI lineage: Eukaryota > Viridiplantae > Streptophyta > Magnoliopsida > Fagales > Fagaceae > Quercus > Quercus variabilis. Next base: position 15,845,080 of record CP129445.1, on the reverse strand, counting down.
CCCTTGCAATTAGTTATTTGCTCTACCAAAAAAAAAAAAAAAACTGTACTATTGCGGCAGGCCAAAAATGCCGCTATAGGTCTTCAATTATATTAAAATATTAACCCTTCAGTGGCAATTTTTGCCCACCACTATAGGCGATTTTTTTTTTTTTCCCTCCTAGGTTCTAAACCCACATATCTATTACAAATAACCTGCAATTATTTTAGCTCTATTAAGACAATACCACAAATGTAACTAGATAACACCACAAATGTCTCCAAACTAACATTATGTTAACATAAAAATATATTATCAAATACATAACATTGTCTATAACCATTATCAAAATTCCAAAGTATTTAAACAAATCCTTCAACACTTTCAAAAAATGCAGTTGTTTAAATGTGGTTCTTTGTACACAAAAGCCATCAAAAAATTATAGCATCTTCAACATTGTAGCACCATCATTAGTAATTGTCACATCTCCAATATCATCAACGAGCATCTGAAACCATCAACCAGAAAGCAAATCAAAATTAGACCATTTGGCAAAACCACATAGTCCAAACAACCATCTGTAAACGAATGAAATTGTAATTAAAAAGAAAGAAAGAAAGAAAAAAAAAATCATTGTGGTGCTTTGAAATCATAGATTAAAAAGTATAATTGTTACCATTCAAGCATTTTCTCAATGGTGATAGCTTGACCAAGTTGAGAGAATATCGAACATGGAAGTAAAAGTGGAAAGACCAACTGCATTACACAAATAGTGGGAACAATGAGTTATGGTGCTCAAATTTGTTGATAAGTAAATCTAAGTTGCAGAGTAAGTTAATAATAAGTATCAACATGACATATTCAACAAGAAGAAGAAGAAGCTTTAGTCTCAAAATTTTGGAGTCAATGAGTATTACCCCATTCAAAAGTTTCCTTCTACTAGCAGGCAAAATATTGACATACTTGGAAGCCATAAGGAATCCCAAAAAGTACATTGTGAAGACCTTTGCTAGTCTAGCCTAGTCACAAAAAATAGAATATTGTAAATGAACAACTTGAACACACAAAACTCATAATTTTATAATAACACAACCAAAGACTCAAACTAAGAAAATACAAAGGAAGAGATAGATTTCATTAGAACATAATGAAAAGGTAAAGAACCCCTATTTTCCACAAAACCCTAACATTTTGGTATTGGATAGAGGAAAACAGAGCATTTTTCCAAGTTCCCAAAATGGGTAGACGAAAAAGAAGACAATGAAAGATCAAGGATTTTCTTTTTCAATTTTTTTAAAATACATTAAAGTATTGCAAGCATATGTGACCAAGTGGAAAAAAAAAATGAGCATCTTCAATTCTCTTAAGGCAAATGTTATGTGGAATTCTTAAAACATTTCATGATACCTTTATAGCATCCTTAACAGAGCCACGACCTCTATGTACACCCTACATTCTGTCATGGCTTCAACCCTTATCAGTGAGTTCCCACGTGGTCCCAGAATTCGGCCAACAAAATTATACTGCCAAGCTTTATTTTAGGACCTACTGTGTACTGAAAAGGAAAAGGTCAAAATTTAACTCCACAGGGACACATTAACTTACACTTGGATATTTGTCCACAGGAACATCAAGTCTAATAACTCTCTTTACAATAGGAGTAGTTGGAATTCCTTGCACCCTAGGCCAACCCATCAAAGGAGTTTGTAACGGTGAATATGTCCATTTTCCTGCAGGAGCAAAATTATCAACAAAAGTTCAAATAATTTCAACATCAAATCACAATCTTATATACCAAACTCTCTTTCTGCCATGTTTCAAGAGAGCCCAGCCAGTTGAATCTCCATAATAAAAATAGTAACAGAAAAAGTGTCTTGTTCATTTGAGGATCAAAATTTTCAAATAATTAGTATTTTCTCCCATTCTTCTCTCTTCATATATTACATAATGGAAATGATACTCTCAATCCACAGCCAAAGGTTCGGTTGTCAATTATGGTCCATTTTTATTGTGGCATGTAAATGCTAAAGTCTTATAGAAAGAACAATAATACATTCAGTTTTGCCAACAAAACATTCTGGGCAGATCATTTACTGTAGCAAACAATCTCCTGAAGCTAACTTACTGAATGTCTTGCTATATGTATAAGATTTCTCCTATATATCCTTACTTCATGATTATGAACTCCAGAAAGTTGTGGAGACCACCTAAAGCTGGGTGGTAGAATCATGTCCCTTACTATCTAACACAAACAAACATGCAGTATTCCATTTTCTATAGCACAATTGGTATAAAATAAATTGATATAACATCAGACTTTGAAAATGTTGCAATAGACACTAAATTAAAAATATTATAAAGAAGAGGATAGGAGAACGTGAGAAGGACCCCAAAAGAAGTATGAGGTGACCAGAGTAAAACAAAGATGCCATGAGAAGGCACCCACCATATGTAAGTTATACCACTACGACCACAGAAGGGTACCTTGGCACTCCACACCACATCTAGCTTCCTGCATCTTCACTAGAGTGCATGGAATGTGACAAAAACATAGAACAAACAATAGCTAAAGTGGAGTGCCTAACATCCAACCACAAATTGAGCAGGTTTATTTTAACATCTTGTAAAGATTAGTCATTGTTGCGCAAAGCAAAGAGTCTTGAAAGAATACAAAATGCAACTGTACAAACAAAATGGACTATGATTGACAAGAAAACATGAAGTAGAGTTAGATGGCCAATTGTTTGGCAAAACTCAGGTGCTCTGGACAAGGTTTTGTTAAGTTTTAACAGCATGCTTCTATGCCTACAAAAATCATAGTTAAATTATTATTTTCAAGATAGATTAGGGTGGCGTAGCTAGCAAAGCAACACCATTTTTCGTTATTAATACACATAATGGATAACAGAATCGCAGATTGCTCACCATAGTAAAAATTAGAAACCAAAAAACTTAAACCTTATCTAGATTGAAACCTCAGAAAAACGTACATAGATTAATATTGGAATAACCCAAATACTAAAATAAAAAGAATAAGTTGGAAGGAGAAATGTACCTTTAGCAGGAGACATTGCAAAACGAAGAAAACTCTACCCAAATCACTTCCTTACCTAAAAAATACAAAACCAGAGCAAACAAAAGCACGAAAAAAGGGTTAGTCTTTGATATTGTCAAATACCCACTTCGATTTTTCAAATCTAGATGCAGGAAAATCAAAGTAAGAGAAAAGTGGAAACTAAATAAAGTATCTACATATTACACCACAAAATCCAAACCCAAATTCTACAAAAATCAAAATTGAAAATTAAATAAATAACCTAATGTTAAGTATCCAAATCCAAACCCAAAATTTCACAATAATCAAAACAAAAAATCAAATAAATAACTTACTAAGCAAAATCGGAATGGGTATAGGTATGGGTATGGTGAGGAAAAATGAATGGGTATGGGGGTGGTAAGGGGAGAGAGGGAGAAAGGGAGAAAGGATCTTGTGGTGAGGGAGAGAGAGCCAATGGGTATGGATTGACGGTGGAGAGATCAAGGAGGAGAGGAGTCGATGGTTGGGCTCCGCCTCGTCGGCGACGTCGCTGGGCTGGGCTGGGCTCTGCTCGTCGGCGCCGGCGGGGTTGTGTGTGTGTGAATGTGAGAGGCTGTGTGAGAGATAGAGAGAAATGAGAGTTTTGTGAGTAAAACTTTGTGTGAGAAATGAAACTTTTGTGTGGGAAATGAAAATGTAAGTGGGAAAATTTTTTTGGAGAATTTTGAGCGGGAAAAGAAAAAAAAATATTTGGGGGGAAATTTTCTTCCTAACACCTCTGTATCTTGAGCAGTGAACTAGTAACACCATTTGGTTAAGTGTGCACCACAAAAATACTATTATTATTATATTATTATTTATTAAATAAATCAACTAAAAAAACTATCTATTGAGTATTTATTAAATAGATAAACTATCTATTATTCTTAAAATGAACTAACATTTTAAGTTTTTAACTAAAGTTTAGCATATTAATTAAGATATAGACTTATAATTGTAAATATTTTTAATAAATTATATGGATTTTGACTAATGAACTTATAAATAAGTAAATAAATATTTATATATTTATTTTATATATAAATATATAAAATTAGTAGTAATCCTGAAACAGTACACTAATATTAATCGATACTAAAATATTTCATTTATTTGACTAAACTAAAACAGTTTTCGGTATGGTATTGATTGATTCCCTTGTTTTTGGTCCATAAAATGAAAAATGCATTCCATTTTGGTTTTTACTGTCATCTCACTGACATGACCATTAAAAAAATGGTCTTGAGACCATTGGACTTGGTGAAATTCATATTCAAATCTCGATCAATAGGATTGAAGAGTATGGTGACATACTGATATTGGTAAAATTTGAGACCAATTGGATAGTTAAATTGAGTAAACATAACCATACAAGTACACAACACATGTCCATCATGCACCACACTTAGATTTGAAATCTAACCATTAAATTTTGAAGAGTATAATGAAAGGTTAATTCTAATAAATTATGGTCACAATCAAATGATTAAATTTAAAGAAATATGTGGTCAAAGTTGGTCAAACCTGATCAAACTTAATAGATGGTCCCAATACCAATGGACTTGGTGAAATTCATATTTAAATTTTGATCATTAGGATTGAAGAGTATGGTGACATATTGATATTGGTGAAATTTGAGACCAATTGGATGATCAAATTGAGAAAATATATATAACCATATAGGTACACAACACATGTCCATCATGTGCTATCCTTAGATTTGAAATCTAACCATTGGATTTGAAATCTAACCACCCAATAACTTATTATTGAATCTATATTTTGGAAATCCAATTATTGGATTACATTTTCTATATGTTCTTAACATGCATGTCAATTTTCATGCCAATCGGATGTAATTTACCATTTGTTCTATAAACTCATCTTTTATGCATTATTTTAAACTACAAAAACTTGAATTTAGACAATTGATTGATGACATACTTACTAATCTTTGATTACCTTCAAATTTTGTAACCATGAAAAATATATGAAGATAATGTAATCTAATAGTAGATTTGTCAAAATTCACATCGAATTAAGAAATATATGGTTGGTTCAAGTTACACCTACCATTTGATCTATAAACTCATCTTTTATGTATTATTTTAAACTACAAAAGCTTAAATTTAAACAATTGATTGATGACATGGCTATTAATCTTTGATTATCTTAAAATTTTGTAAGCATGAAATATATATGAAGATAATGTAATCTGACGGTAGATTTGTCAAAATTCACATCGAATTAAGAAATATAGGGTTAGGTTAAAGTTACACTGGACATAATTCTAAAAAATGTTACACCACCCAATAACTTATTATTGAGTTCATATTTTGAAAATTCAATTGTTGAATAATATGTTCTATATGTTCTTAACATGTATGCCAATTTTTATGCCAATCAGATGTAATTTACCGTTTGATCTATAAACTCATCTTTGATGCATTATTTTAAACTACAAAAGCTTGAATTTAAACAATTGATTGATGATATGGCAATTAATATTTGATCGCCTTAAAATTTTATAAGCGTGAAAAATATATAAAGATAATGTAATATAATGATAGATTTGTCAAAATTCACATCGAATTAAGAAATATAGAGTTGGATTCAAGTTACACGTGATGTAACTCTAAAAAAATGTTACATCACCCAATAACTTATTATTGAATTCATATTTTGAAAATCCAATAATTGAATTATATGTTTTATATATTCTTAACATGCATGCCAATTTTCATGCCAATTGGATGTAATTTACCATTTGATCTATAAACTCATTTTTTATGCATTATTTTAATGGGAATAAATTTTTATTCACTTTTGAGAGAGAGAGAGAGAGAGAGAGAGAGAGAGAGAGTACAAAAGGATAAAATTATTGAATTTTAGGCTACCATTTTGAAGTTGAAAGTACTATCATTTTTTTATGGGTACAATTGTTTAGAAAATAAGGATAGACATTTCCTATATAGGATGTATATAAAAGGTTTTTTTTTTTAGACTACAAACAAAAGGTTTATCTAAAGAATATAAAGTGCTATATGCTTAAACATTTCTTTTTATTTTTCTTTGAATTTTAGAATAACTTTTACCTCCAAAAAAAAAATTTAATATTTTAATGATTTTTGCAAAGGTCAATCGTGGCACTCGCAAATAATTTAGTGTTAGTAAGGGCATATTTTTAACCCACACAAAAAATAAACTTTTTGCAAGGGATTTTTATTGTCCCTCGGAAATAATTTGGTGGGAACATTTCTCTTCAAAATTTTTGACATTTTAATGATTATTTGTGAAGGCTGATCTTAGCCATTGCAAATAATTTAGTATTAGTGACAGCTTTTTTTTTACCATCACAAATAATACACTTTTTGCGAGAGATTTTTAATTGTCCCTTGCAAATAATATGGAGGGAAAATTTCCCTCCAAAATATTAGTATTTGTGACGGCTATAACACATAATTGTGACAGCTTTTCTTGTTGGTCACAAATATTTCACATTTTACCAAGTATTTGCAAGGGCTTTATTTTTTCATTGCAAATAAGATTTTTTGAGAGGGCTTTTTGGGTCCGTAAAAAATTCTTGGTCACTAATAGGCATTTTTCTTGTAGTAATCCAACTGTTAGATTTTCAAAATATGAATTCAGTAATAAGTTATTGGGTGGTGTAACATTTTTTAGAGTTACGTTAAGTATAACTCGAACCCAACCCTATATTTCTTAATTCGACGTGAATTTAGACAAATCTATTGTTAAATTACATTATCTTTATATATTTTTTTTATGCTTACAAAATTTCAAGGTGATTAAAGATTAATAAACATGTCATTAATCAATTGTTTAAATTCAAATTTTTGTAGTTTAAAATAATGCATAAAAGATGAGTTTATTGAACAAATTGTAAATTACATCCAATTGATATGAAAATTGGCATGCATGTTAAGAACATATAGAATATATAATCCAACGATTGGATTTCCAAAATATCAATTCAATAATAAGTTACTGGATAGTGTAACATTTATTGGAGTTACATTATGTGTAACTCGAACTCAAATCTATATTTCTTAATTCGATATGAATTTTGACAAATATATCACTAGATTACATTATCTTCGTATATTTTCATGCTTACAAAATTTTAAGGTGATCAAAGATTAATAGTCACATTATCAATCAATTATCTAGATTCAAGTTTTAGTAGTTTAGAATAATGCATAAAATATGAGTTTATAGATTGAATGGTAAATTATATTCGATTGGCATGAAATTTGGCACGCATGTTAAGACCATATAGAATATATAATCCAATGGTTGGATTTTCAAAATATAAATTTAATAATAAGTTATTGGGTGGTGTAACATTTTTTAGAATTACGTTAGGTGTAACTTGAACTCGACTCTATATTTCTTAATTCGATGTGAATTTTGACAAATCCACTGTCAGATTACATTATCTTTATATATTTTTAATGCTTACAAAATTTCAAGGTGATCAAATATCAATAGTAATGTCAATAATCAATTGTCTAGATTCAAGTTTTAGTAGTTTAAAATAATGCATAAAATATGAATTTATAGATCAAATGGTAAATTACATCCGATTGGCATGAAAATTGGCGTGCATGTTAAGCCTATATAAAGCATGTAGTCCAATGGTTGGATTTTCAAAATATAAATTCAGTAATAAGTTATTAGGTGGTGTAACATGTTTTAGAGTTACGTTATGTGTAACTCGAACCCAACCCTATACTTATTACTTCGATATGAATTTAGACAAATCTATCGTTAGATTACATTATCTTCATATATTTTTTATGTTTACAAAATTTCAAGGTGATCAAAGATTAATAAGCGTGTCATTAATCAACTATTTAAATTCAAGTTTTTGTAGTTTAAAATAATACATAAAAGATATGTTTATTGAACAAATGGTAAATTACATTCAATTGACATGAAAATTGGCATGCATGTTAAAAATATATAGAACATGTAATCCAACAATTGGATTTCCAAAATATGAATTTAATAATAAGTTACTTGGTGGTGTAACATTTTTTGGAGTTACATTAGGTTTAACTCGAACATAACCCTATATTTCTTAATTCGATATGAATTTTGAAAAATATATTATTAGATTACATTATTTTCATATATTTTCATGCTTACAAAATTTTAAGGTGATCAAAGATTAATAGTCATGTCATCAATCAATTGTCTAGATTCAAGTTTTAGTAGTTTAAAATAATGTATAAAAGATGAGTTTATAAATCAAATGGTGAATCATATTCGATTGGCATAAAACTTGGCATACATGTTAAGAACATATAGAACATGTAATCCAACGGTTGGATTTTCAAAATATAATTTCAATAATAAGTTATTAGATGGTGTAACATTGTTTAGAATTACGTCAGGTGTAACTTGAATTCAACTCTATATTTCTTAATTCAATATAAAATTTTGACAAATCTACCGGTAGATTACATTATCTTTATATATTTTTAATACTTACAAAATTTCAAAGTGATCAAATATCAATAGTGATGTCATCAATCAGTTGTCTAGATTCAAGTTTTGTAGTTTAAAATAATGCATAAAAGATGAGTTTTTAGATCAAATGGTGAATTATATTCGATTGGCATGAAACTTAGCATGCATGTTGAGACCATACAGAACATATAGTTCAATGGTTGGATTTTCAAAATATGAATTCAGTAAAAAGTTAATGGGTGGTGTAACATTTTTTAGAGTTATGTTATGTGTAACTCGAACCCAACCCTATATTTATTAATTCAATATGAATTTGGACAAATCTATCATTAGATTACATTATCTTCATATATTTTTTATGCTTACAAAATTTCAAGGTGATCAAAGATTGATAAGCGTGTCATTGATCAATTGTTTAAATTCAAGTTTTTGTTGTTTAAAATAATATATAAAAGATGAGTTTATTGAACAAATGGTAAATTACATCCGATTGACATGAAAATTGGCTTGCATATTAAGAACATATAGAACATGTAATCCAACAATTGGATTTTCAAAATATGAATTCAATAGTAAGTTACTAGGTGGTGTAAGATTTTTTGGAGTTACATTAGGTTTAACTCGAACTCAACCCTATATTTCTTAATTCGATATGAATTTTGACAAATATATCATTAGATTACATTAATTTCAAATATTTTCATGCTTACAAAATTTTAAGGTGATCAAAGATTAATAGTCATGTCATCAATCAATTGTCTAGATTCAAGTTTTAGTAGTTTAAAATAATGCATAAAAGATGAGTTTATAGATCAAATGGTGAATTATATTCGATTGACATGAAAATTGGCATAAATGTTAATACCATATAGAGCATGTAATCCAAAGGTTGGATTTTTAAAATATGAATTCAATAATAAGTTATTAGGTGGTGTAACATTTTTTAGAATTACATCAAGTGTAACTTCAACTCAACCCTATATTTCTTAATTTGATGTGAATTTTGACAAATCTACCATTAGATTACATTATTTTCGTATATTTTTCATACTTACAAAATTTCAAGGTAATCAAATATCAATAGTAATGTCAATAATCAATAGTCTAAATTCAAGTTTTAATTGTTTAAAATAATGCATAAAAGATGAATTTATAGATTAAATGGTAAATTACATCCGATTGGCATAAAAATTGGAATGCATGTTAAGCCCATATAGGACATGTAGTCTAATGGTTGGATTTTCAAAATATGAATTCAGTAATAAGTTATTGGGTGGTGTAACATTTTTTAGAGTTACGTTTTGTGTAACTCGAACCCAACTCTATATTTATTAATTCGATATGAATTTAGACAAATTTATCGTTAGATTACATTATCTTCATATATTTTTTTTATGCTTACAAAATTTTAAGGTGATCAAAGATTAATAAACATGTCATTAATCAATTGTTTAAATTCAAATTTTTGTAGTTTAAAATAGTACATAAAATATGAGTTTATTGAACAAATTGTAAATTACACCAATTGATATGAAAATTGGCATGCATGTTAAAAACATAGAGAACATATAATCCAACGATTGGATTTCCAAAATATCAATTCAATAATAAGTTACTGGGTAGTGTAACATTTATTGGAGTTACATTATGTGTAACTCGAACTCAACCCTATATTTCTTAATTCGATATGAATTTTGACAAATATATCGTTAGATTACATTATCTTCGTATATTTTCTTGTTTACAAAATTTTAAGGTGATCGAAGATTAATAGTCACGTTATCAATCAATTGTTTAGATTCAAGTTTTAGTAGTTTAAAGGAGAAATTGCAATTTACCCACCTGTGGTTTGGCCCGTTTTAACAATACCCACCCGTGGTTTGAAATTTCTCACTTAACCCACCCGAGGTGACCTCTGTTAGACCTCCGTTACCCACCTTAGCCCTTTCCGTTTAAAAATCTCTTTTACTATATATGCCAAAAATTAGAACCTAATAGAACACAATTAGAACCCTAAGGACTGAGCTCTCTCCCTCTCCCTTCCTTCGAACCCTAAAAAATCTCATTAGCCTTAATCCCTTTCCCTCTATACTCTATTGAAATCTCAACATGTCTTTTTCAAGCTATTACTCCAGTGCCAGTCCCAATTCTTGCTCTGCTGACCATTGTCGGCTACGCACTGCTCTGACCTTGAACAATTTTGGGAGAAGATTTTATGGGTGCAGCTACTATGATGTGGTGAGTAATAGTTGGATTTCATATTTTGTTTTGTTTTGTTTTTTTTTTTTTTTTTTTTTTTGGTTTTGTTGGTTTTCTGGTTTTATTGGCTTTATGAATAACCCAAATTTGATTTTGTTTGTAGGATGAGGAACCTACTTGTAAATACTTTAGGTGGTTGGATGACAAAACCTGTAAGCGTGGATCTGAAGTTGCACCCATTGTCCTTGCAAGATTTAGAATGTACAAAAATCAAGCAAGAGTTGCAGAGGAAAAGGAAAATGAGGCTAGTGATAGGGAAACAGCAGCTATTGAGAGGGAAAATAAAGCCAAGCGAAAGGAAGAAAAAGCTAGGTTGTGAGAGAGGATAGCTAAAGAGAAGTTATAGAAGTACAAATTTGCACTTCTTGTGTCATGGGGGTTTTTTGTTATTTTTTATGTGTTTTCTGGTAGGATGGGAATATTTGGAACAAATTCATTGTGTTTGCCTTAAAGGCAAGTTGTTGTAGTTATTGTATAATTTTAGGTATAATTTTGGGTACTACCATTTTTGACAAGTGCATTTCATGTATTTGGCACTATGTAATGTTGTTGTTTATTTGAATATAGTATGCAATGTGTTCTTTATGTACTGTTGTTGTTTATTTGGCACTATGTAATGTTGTTCTTTATGTGATGTGTTCTTCTTGATGTAAATTGTTCTTGTTTATGTAATGCTACCTTCTTTATGTAATGTGATATTGTAATTTGAATAAAGTATGCAATCTGTTATTCTTTAAAAAGATTGTGTATGTTGTACATCAATTGGATAAGCAAGGACATGCACCACACAAGATTCTGTTTACATCAATTGAAGAAGCATAAAGAATTATGTTTTAAAGTAAGACCATTCCATACACCTATAACACTGCCAAATATTAATGGCTAAACACTATATATAATACTACCATACATATATAACACTGCCAAGTTTCATCTAAGCAAGAGTAACATTCCATACTATATAATAAGCATTGTTCAAAATAAGTGGACTCCACCAAATATTAATAGCTAAACACTGCCAAATTTCATCTACACAATAGGTTGTTCTGTCCCCATTAAGACAATGACAAAATAACTTTACAGTATAAAGTTTTGCAAAATAACAAAAAAACAAAAAAGTGGTGATATGCCACTATCAACTAAACAATTGCCCTTGTCCTTGCCACAATAAAAAAAAAAAAGTAAAGTAAAGTAAAGTTTCTGCTTGTACAGTCTCCAATTTTCATTTTCCAAAGACCTTGCCCTTGTCGTTGCCTTTGCCCCTGCCTGTTGAGAACATTGCACCAGATGTCTCAACTCTTAATCCACCTCCTCTCCCAACGACCCTTGGTGGTACCAATCCCCTTCGAGCCTGCAAAATACATAGAAACTTTATATCAAGATCTAATTATGTAAGTATAAAGGGTAGTGTTTGTGTTTGTGTTTGTGTTTGTGTATATACCTAAGGATCTTGAGAGATGAGTTGGCTGCATAAGAACCATTGAGTAGTAGGTACTTTGCTTGGTGGTCTAGTTAAAGCTGAAGCAGATGTTTAGGCTGGCTGTGTGTAGGGTTTGCCCGTTGGTTGCCTCAGTGGTTACTTTTATGGCTGGTTGACTAGTTGACTTGCTTGATAGGTGGTTAGCTTTCTTATTGAATGACTAGCTACCCCACTTGTTGGTTGACTGGTTGTCTGGTTCTCTGTTGCTTTGGCTGACTAGTTGGCCTTGGCCTCCTTGTTTGCTAATCTTGTTGACTGCCTTCCTTGCTCATTGGCTGGCTGGTTGGCTGGTTGGTTGGCTAGTTACCTTGCAAACCTCCTTGGTGGCTGGCTGGCTAGTTGGCTGCTTGCCTGCCTGCCTGCTTGGCTGGTTGGCTAGTTGGCTGCCTGCTTGCCTGCCTGCCTGGTTGGCAAACTAGGGTGGCTGCCTTGTAAACCTCCTTGGTGGTTGGCTGGCTGGTTGGCTGATTGACTAGTTGGCTGGTTGGCTGGCTGGCTGGCTGGCTGGTTGGCTGCTTGTTCCTTGTCCCTCTTGTCTCTACAAAAAGAATTGTCTTGCATCAGAAATAGACTTGTAATATAATTGTCGTAGTGGACACATTATTGCTTTACTTACAAATTTTTTTTGCCTCTCAATTCTCTGCCTCCTTTGCCATGGTGTCTCACCAGTTATTCCAGCCTTACACCTCCTTGAATTATGCCCCTCCTAATGGTAAAACCCATATCTTATAGGTCTATATGACCTAGAGACTTTGTATGGGTTGTTTGGCTCATCTGCATCTTTCTTCCGTTTCATTGGTGGCCTGCTTGAAGACTTGTACACAATTGGAGCAACAGGAGCAAGTTGGCTAACCCATTCATCTTGGCTAGGCAGTGGGGTAATCATCTCCTTAAATGCAGCCACATAGGCATCCTTTCTAAAGCATGCATGCACATAATCCTCAGGCCTCTCCAAGTTCTTATAGATTGCTGCAATACCATGTTTACATGGGATTCCTATCAAATCCCAAACTCTACACGTACAAGACTTTTTGCTAAGATTAACCACATGTCTCTCATACTCATTATCAACCTCATATATATAGCAAGTTGATGGAATAGCAGAAAGTGACTTAGAATCAACTTTCAACTGCTCAAGCTTCTGCACTATGTTTGGACAAAGGTCACTAGTGAATTTTTCTATTCTAGTCCTCTTATTGTACATTCTAGTCATCAGCCTAATCCTAATCCACTCTAGCATGGCAATGGTAGGCTTATCCCTAACTTCTAGTATCGTAGAATTAAATGACTCACTAAAATTGTTCACATAACAATTAGAGATGGCCCTTAGAGTGAAATGTGACTTGGTCCATTGGGTTGGTTGGATATCTACTACATACTCCCATGCTTCTCTGTCCAATTCCTTTAGCTCTTGCATTCTCTTTTCAAACTCCCTAACTGTTGTTGCTGCAGCACACCTCCATAATGCAGCCTTCAACTCTAAACCCTTGAATGTTAACTTAAAGTTGTTGTAATTATGTTTCACACAAAATCTATGTTCCATTGTTGGGAACAACATCTCCATGGCAGGTATCAATCCTTGGTTATGATACATACAATCAACAATGAACACCATCAGCCTAAGAATAAAAACAAACAAGTATAAAGTAGAAATGAACAAAACAAGTATTACCTTCTGCCTATCTGAAATGAACACTAGATTCAGCTCATCTGGCCTCCTAATATCCTCTGCAAATGTTTGTAAAAACCACACCCAAGAATCCTTATTTTCTTGCTCAACTACACCTAATGCAACAGGGAAAATATTGTCATTCCCATCCCTTGCAGTTGCTGATAATATATGTCCACCAAACTTGCTCTTCAAGTGGCAACCATCTAATCTTACAAGTGGCCTACACCCCCCAAGAATCCAACTTTCTGTGTGTTGTATCTCACATACATCCTTTTGAACTTGGGTTGTGTGTTAGGCTCAGTAATCTCAGTTTGCAGCATCACCTTACTCCTCACATCAGTTACTCTTATCATCTCTGCATAGTCCCTAAACTTCCCATACTGCAACCTCTCATTGCCTAGTATGAACTCTCTAGCTTTTCTCTTAGCTCTGTACACCTGATTTATGCTCAAGTCAACATTTACATCCTACATGACTCGGTGCTTCACACCAGAAACTGCCCAATCAGGGTTTTTGTTGAAATCCTCCAAGTATTTCCTAGTCACATATGTAGAAGTGACCTGGCTATGCTTGAGTGTCCTCTCACATGTACAAGTTGGAACCATGGTCTTTATCTGGAAGGTTAACTCCCCTGTAATCTGTGATGCGTATACCTTCCAACCACAGTCATACTTGCAGTAGATAGAAACTTTGGTCTTCTCATTAAGCTTAAACTTAATGTCCACAGACTTTCTCACTGCATATTCCCTCAAGGCATCCCTAATACTCTAAACCAAGGTTCCACTCAAAATTCCCACTATGGTGAATGGTAAAATCAAAACAAATTTCAGCAGCCATCTGCAGGGTTTAAAACACATGCACAAATAATAGTAATTAAATACATAACCAACACATGCATAGAGACAACACACAAGAGCAAAATAATTTCAGTTGCACACCAAACACCAAGTAACGTGGGGTCAGAGATAAGAAACACAACCAACTAAACAATTTGTCTCCATGGGACCACAAACAACCTAAAGATGCATCTAACCAAAATATTCCTAGGGACCACAGTCATCAATGTCAACTATAAAAGAACAAACACACCAATGGTAAACCCAACAATGGCAAACCACTAATTTTATGACAAAAAAACTCTAATCTGAATAAATATTGGAAATGAATAGTGGTAAACCACTAATTTCATCAATCGTTACACATTGAAAAAGAATAAACACAACAATCGCAAACCCTAGAAAGTAATTTCATACCTGATACAGAGGAAAACTCAAACTTCAGCACTCCTCCTTGCTTGCAAGTGTTCGGGGAAGGATTTCACTTTGGCAATCGGAGTACAGAGGGAAAGGGATTAAGGCTAATGGGATTTTTTAGGGTTCGAAGGTAGGGAGAGGAAGAGAGCTCAATTCTTAGGGTTCTAATTGTGTTCTAATTGGATTCTAATTTTTGGCTTATATAGTAAAGGGGATTTTTAAACGGAAAGGACTGAGGTGGGTAACGGGGGTCTAACGGAGGTCACCTCAGGTAAGTTAAGTGACAAATTTCAAACCACGGGTGGGCATTGTTAAAACGGGCCAAATCACAGGTGGGTAAATTGCAATTTCCCCTAGTTTAAAATAATGCATAAAAGATGAGTTTATAGATCAAATGGTGAAATATATTCGATTGGCATGAAACTTGGCATGCATGTTGAGATCATATAGAACATGTAATTCAACGGTTAGATTTTCAAAATATAAATTCAATAATAAGTTATTAGGTGGTGTAATATTTTTTAGAATTACGACAGGTGTAACTTGAATCCAACTCTATATTTCTTAATTCGATGTGAAATTTTGACAAATCTACCGTTAGATTACATTATCTTCATATATTTTTAATGTTTACAAAATTTCAAGGTGATCAAATATCAATAGTGATGTCATCAATCAATTATCTAGATTCAAGTTTTAGTAGTTTAAAATAATGCATAAAAGATGAGTTTATAGATCAAATGGTAAATTACATCTGATTGGCACAAAAATTGGCATGCATGTTAAAACCATAGAGAACATGTAATCCAATAGTTTAATTTTCAAAATATGAATTCAGTAATACATTATTGGGTGGTTTAAGTAGACCTATTATGAAACGAGTTCTCCTTAAATCAAATGCCAAGAGCCCTTAAATTTAAAAATTTTAATTTATTGTATATGATTTAGCTCATTGTAGGGATTACATATTGTTCTTAGCTTATCGTGGCAATTATATATTTTTCTTTTAACATGTGACTTAAGATAATTAATATTTTTAATTATCTATTTTTGGCCAATTATTCAAATGTGTGAATTGTATCTAATTTATTTCATTTTTATTTTATTAATTAATCTATGTATTGCATAGACATGTTCATACAACATCGTTATATGCTTCACCCCATATTTTTATTGCCGCACAAAATTCCCCCCTATTCTTCATTGGACAAAGTTTAGTTACAAAATTGGCTGTAGCCTTAGACTACAAACTCACTCAATAAAATAAATATTACTACATATTTTGAAAATTTAACCGTTGAATTACATATTCTTTACGCTCTTAATGCATATGTCAATTTTGTGTCAATTAGATATTATTTACTATATAATTTATAATCTTATATTTTATGTATAATTTTAAATTACAAAAACTTACAATTTAAAAATTTATTGATGACATAGCTATTGATCTTTAATTTTTTTGAAATTTTACAAACATAGATGATATAAGAAGAAGATGCAATTCAATGGTGGATTTGTCAAAATTCACCTCCAATAAGAAGATATTGAGTGAATTTGTAGCCTAAATCTACAATTAATTTTGTAACTAAACTTTATCTTTTTTTTTTTCATTTTCGCCCAAAGCTTTTTTCTTTCTTTCTTTTCATTCGGCTCCCCACCCATTTTTCCTTTCCCATCCAACTCCATTTTCTTTTTCTTTTTTCTCTCTAACCCGTTTTCATTTTCACCATGTGGAGCTCTCTCTCACCATTGTTGAGCTCTCTCTCTCACATCTCCGCCGCCCCTAGCCACCTCCCTAGCCCTAGCCGCCGTCACCTCCATCGCCCTAGCTGTAGCCGCTGCCGCCATAGATCTACTCTCTCTCACCTCAGCCACCACCCACTGCCACCGATCTGGTCTTCTTCAGTACATCATCTCTCAAACCCACACTCACTGTAAGTTCTTCTTCTTTTCTTTTCTAAAGGTTTTCTTTTTTTTGGTCATCTATATAGTTAGATGATTTCCACCTTTCTTTGGGCATATTATCTGAAATATCACTGTATGTACTTGACTTTCAATTTATACAGTCCCCACCAATGGATATTAAGTTCCTAGAGGGTCTTGTTGTATTTGAATATGCTTTGCTTTGAATGCCGATGCTGTGATTATCAGACCATAAAATCCAAGGCGTACTTTCCAACCATGTTCTTTTCTTTGGACTGGTTAAGCAAATCATGGTCGGCAGTGTGGATACGGATGTGTTAATAGTATTTACTATGATATAATTCCATTATATATTAAGAAAACCCTTATATTGTTTTCAATGATGATTTTTTCTTGTAATTGGCTAGTTGTTTTTTTCTTTGATTGTCTAAGGAAATTTTTATTTGTGTATATACACTGCATGTGTTAAGAGCTAGCTTAAATAGTGCAACTGTGGAAGATTTGCATTAGAATAATTTTTTATTTTTATTTTTTATGAGTAATATGCATTAAAATCTTAAATGTAATCTAATTGTTAATTTCTCGTTTTTACTTAGCAAAAAATCTGATCTAATTTAACCTACCTATTTAATTTTATCTATAATGTCAAACTCTTGTCTGTTCACAGAATCACATGGCACAGAAGTTACAATCCTCATCAACAAAATCATTTTTTTCCATTTAAATAGTATTTAGCATTTTCTCTTTTTGTATTGGCTGATGTTTCCAATTATTCAAAATCTATGTTTATTGTAAAAATCCTAAAAGAGCTATTACAAAATTGTGGAAATAATTGAGGAAAAAAAAAAAAAGAGTTGATATTGGGGGGAAGAGGATTCTTCTTTTTGGGGAAGGATAAGCCTTTTTGGAGAGGTAAAGGAGGCAATTGCCCCTCCTTGCCCATTTTCAAGTGAAAAAAGAAGAAGCTCTCTTAGTCAATTTGAAAGAGGCTATCAAAGTTGAGTTTCTTTTTTCTCCTTGCAGTGAACCAACTCAATTGCCCTGGTTTTTGTTCTGTTATGTTTCCCTGATACTTAATTGGCTTACTTACTGACTTATAAGTGACTCTAAAGTGTTTTGGATCACCATGTTGTGGAACATAAGTGTGTCAAGCTTAGGATTTTACATTACTTAAACTGTGGATCTCTATCATTGTTAGGATTTTTGGTCAGAGGATAAGGCAACAAAGTGATGGTTAGGATTTCTAGTTTGCATAACCATTGTGTTAAATCTGTTCTAGGAAGTTCCGGTTTGCATAACCATTGTAAATTCTTTTTGCACAGGACATTGCAGAGGCCAAAGAATTCTTGAAGCAAAGAGGAGTTGATGTGGACTATGATTGAAGGCTCTCTCTTGTGGCGCTTTTGAAGAACCAGGTGATTTTAAGACAGTTTCAATTCTATATGATCACAACTTGAGGTACAAATTGGATGATAAGTTGTGTGGGAGTGTTGAATTCAATGAGGTAGAGTTTACTTACAGCTCTCTAAAATTGGTTCGGTATTTGAAACTATAGATGCAGAATATGTTGTGAATTTTGTGAGTTATTTTTTATTATGCTGAGTTTCTTTTCTTATTAAACCCATGGACAAGCCTATGTTACCATTGATTGGCACTCTACTGTTCTACTAATTTAATATATTAATATAATAATAGGCTTGTATAGCATCGGAGTGGGGCTCATCAAAGAACTAAGAACCCACGAGGTTGCCACTGCCAAACTCAATAATCTTTCTTCATCTAGGTAACCTTATCAACCCCTCTTTGTTTGTTACTCTTTACTATGATACCATACTACTTTTGGTTCTATGTTTCATCTTAGTAATCAAATTGGTTCTACAAGGGTCTTTTGCTAATGTCTTTTTTGTTGTTTCCATAGAGGCAGAGTATGCATGCCAAGTGCTTGTAAAAATTACCCCGAGAGTCAAAAATAAATAAATTAAGAGATTTGTGGACGCTAATTAGTTAAGGGCTTTAGGATGGTGCTGAACATGAATATGACAGAGCTATATCTATATGCTAACTCTTTTTTTTTTTTTTGGGTTTAATACTATATTTTTGCCCATTTAATAAAGATGTGTACCGTGACCGAGATTGAGCTTTTTGTGAAAATTTGGTCAAATTTCTGAATATTAGATGAAAAGAAACTAAAAAATAAGTGGAAGTTCATTTGTCCAATACAAGCACTAGTTTGAATGATCCATTCTTAGGATAAATTGCACTTATGAGAAGTTTTTGGGGGAGGGAGGTATTGCATAATTAGTGAATAATTAGTAAAGAAAAACCATAGATAAAATAGCGGTTATTGCAAACAAGTGAGGCAGCTAACCTAATAGGTAAATGATTCAATGCATCTTAGATTATTGAGTACTATCATTTTCATAAAACTTGTGCATGTACAAATGATTTTATATCTTGAAAATTCTAATCGTGCTTCTCATCTGACAGAATGGTCCTTCTTTCATTCCTACACCCTTTTGAAAAAAGATGGTGGATAGATGGATGAATGGAGAATGAGGGGTGAGTATAATTGAAATACATTTCATAAATTCTCTCTATCTCTCATGCACTCTCTCTAACCATTGTTTGTGGTTTACATTTTTCACAATTGTTATATTATTTTAATTTATATTTAATTTTGATAGTGGTTTAAGTAATCAAATTAAGTTATTATTATTGTTAAATTAAAAAAAAAAAAAAGAGTTATTACTATTGTTTGTGATATATTATATGATTATATTTGATATAGTAATATGTGTACTTATTTATTGAAGCATTGATACTAATACAAATTCACTTTAATTGTTTCATTTTAACTCATGTTTAATGCCTTTTTATTTATTTATTTATTTATTTTAAGGATGGTGCTGGTAGAGAAGAAGAGGACAACTCAAACATTAACATGGAGGTCAAAAGCAACTTCGAGGGTGACCTAGAGGGAAACTAATATAGATCTTTTCATAATTCTAGTTGTTTAAAACAATATTTTTATGTCATGGTTTAATTTTAGGATTTTTTTGTGTATTCTATATTTTAAAGTTTGAACTTACAAGAATTTTTATATTTCAATGGATCAATTTTTAGTAATCATTGTACTATTGTAACAGGATAGTTAAACAAAAATGATATAAAATAAACTAAAAATAAATAAATAAATAAATAATAAAATATTTAAAATATTATCACTAACATAAAAATTTAGTCATAAATAACTTTATAGTGTCAACAAAGTCCCTCGCAATTTATAGAATAGCGATGCCACTTAAGCCCTTGCAAAAACGTTTTAAGTGACAGCTTAATGTAGTCATTATTATTTCTATCTAATTGTGAGAGGTCAAAAGCCCTCACAAATAAATTTTAGCGATGACACTATTTGTCCCTAAAAAGTATGTCGTCAATTTAGAATTCGCAAATAATTAATTGAGGTATGAAAGTCCTTACAAATAGTTATTAATGACGACTGTTTTCCCTCGCTAAAAATAAGTCGTCGACTTTTCTCGTCGTTTGATAATATATTTGTGAGGGCAAATTTGTTTAATAACAACGGTAGATTGCCCTCGTAAATTATATATTTGCGAAGGTATGGTCGCAAAATCTCTTTTAGTAACAAGAGCAAATACGATGGCCTTCGAGGGCCATATGCCCTCACTAATAACCTTTTGCGACGATATTTGAATTTTTGCGATGGCATTTTATCCTTGCTAGTAGACTTTTTTCTTGTAGATGTAGATAGAGGGATTTTAGTATATTATGTCTACAATAGTTTTACAATAATTGTACAACAAATTTTAGATGCCAAACTCTTATTAGTTATAATCTGAGCCTATCATTAACATAACTTTTTTTATCCATCAATAATAGCATATCACGTAGGATTTGTTGGCAAATTTATTAAAAAGATATGGAAGTTTAAAACGGCAAAGGAAGAGTTATTGTGTGATCAAATTTGAAATCTCACCTTGATAAGGATAGAGGCTCTTTATTGATTCATAAGTGTGGAAATTTAATGGGCTTAAGTATAATGTAAGAAAAAAATGGGCCACATGCGTACAAGGGAAGATGAAGGAAAGAGGTATGAGAATTTGATCCTCTGTCCAATTGTGTTGAGATTCTTTAAATAGTTTTTTTTTTTTTTTTTTTTTTTTTTTAATTTTTTTATTGGATTGCACCAACAATACTTTTGGTCCTTAAATTTTAGGGTAAGTTTCATTTTGGCCTTTCCAAATTTTACAATGTGTTAGGGTCATATTTACTATGTATCCTTTGACAAAAATCACTTTGCTTGTAACTGGGTAAATCTAAAATGTGTTTAGGATATCAAGAAGTGTTTTGATCAGTCAAAACAAGTTATATCATTGAAAACATGAAGATTGATCCAAGAAACAAGTGAAGAAAAGCTAAAATAGTGAAGCTTGATACTAGTCTCGACACAAGCATCTATTGAGACTTAATGAAGAATTCTTGACACAAGCTCAACACCTTTCGATCTATCGAGCTATGCAGATCTAGAATTCTCAATTAAGAATTTTGACTGATGATGACTTGGATTGCTAGAGTTTTGTTCACTAAACTCTTAGAGGATGTAAAATTTTTTAAAGTCATCAAAGACACAAAGACTCAAATAAGAGAATTCATATATTCTTGGAGAAGGTACTGCGTTCTTATCCGCTTTAGGGTTTTGTAACCAAGTACTTCCACATCTTCAACATCCTTTGAAGTGAAGAACTTTGCATCCAACAACAAACATCATTTGTTGGGAAGTTAGACACATATTAGGATCCATGCAAAGGAAGAATTCTCTATAATATCAAGTACATTTGGGTATTCAGATGAAGGTTCAATTGTAGTTTGATATTTTGCAATAGACCTAGGTAGTAATAAGATTTCTTATACTTATCATTTGATTATTGATTAGTGGATTTTTGGAAGTAGTGACTTGAAACTCACCTAGTAGGGGTTTTACCTTATAAGAGGTTTTCCCCATTTGTCAATAAATCACCATGTCAATTTAATTTCCGCTGCACTTTAGTTTATTGGTGAATTTTGTATGCCTCCACAATTTGCATGTAATTTGACCTAATTAATCAATTTGGGTAATTGAATTAATTAACCGGGGTCAATCTATAACCCAATAGTATGTATCAATTGAGTCTATACTAGTTTTAAACATGTTTTGATGTTGCTCTTACTATGATACTACTCATTATAAGAGTAGTGTTAGAGACACCCACACCCAAATTCACGCATTGTGCTTATGTGTCAACTCTTGATTGGATATCAACTTTTTCTAGTACACATGGTGGACCAGTGTGAAAGTGTTGAAATCTAATCAGAAGTTACACATAAACCTGGTGTGAATTTGAGTGTGAGAAAAGTACATTCCTAGCATCACTCAATGAGAATTGTTGACATGTTTAATAGAGTCCTTACATGTCACCCAATTATAATAAGAAATATATATATATATATATATATCTCTGTGTGTGTGTGTATACACACATATATATAGATATAGATATAGATATAGATATATTGATAATTAATTATAACAAGAGATTAATTGACTTTGTTTTGTGGTTGTGTGGCTTGAATTGGTTGCCTAGCCAAGATTTGCATATGGTTTGACTTCTCCTTGTAGTGCAATGAAATACTAATAAATAATATTAATTATGGAATTTATCAAGATGTATTACAATGGGTAATTATTGAGTACTCTAAGAGTACCATAAATGTGTACTCTCACCTCTCGCATAATTGTGGGTCCCATTAATTAAATTTATGATGACACTCACAATTCATGTGAGAGGAAAGAGTACGCATTTATGGTACTTTTAGGGAATTCAATAAATTTCCACTATGTATTGACATTTCTCCAAAAAAAAAAAAAAAAAAAACACTAGGATGTATTGATTGTGATACAAATTGTGGTTCGCATTCAATACGAGATTCCGATCGCTGT
This sequence comes from Quercus variabilis, assembly GCA_030445155.1. NCBI lineage: Eukaryota > Viridiplantae > Streptophyta > Magnoliopsida > Fagales > Fagaceae > Quercus > Quercus variabilis. Next base: position 15,821,944 of record CP129445.1, on the reverse strand, counting down.
CCATAAAAAAAACCCTAGATTAGGAGCATCTTAGCCTCCAGGTACATTACCTAAATAAGCAAAACACCCAAAAAGCAAGTCTCACCATTTTGGGCCAAATCCCAGAAATGATATTCTAGGGTTTTGTTGCTGTCAGACCTAGTCCTTTCTATATTTTGCTAATCAATCCCTTATCATAAAAATTCCTCACCCATCATGCTATTTTTAGCCCATAAGTCAGTCCCTTATTTCAGAAACTAGCCTTTAGTCCATAAATGCTCATATACACTTACCCATAAACATCACATTCCATCTTCTCAGAAAATCCCAGCACCTGAAAATAGTCATAAATAGCCCCTCTTTACACCATACCCAAAAATGGCTAAACACCACTTCATCTCTCTTCCATATTTCCATATATTCACTCATACTTTCCATAAAGTCATTCCCATCACTTACTATACACATATATTCATCATTATGGGCATGATATGGCATATGGAGATCTTGTTTAAACATCTGCTACACTAGATGGACACTCTCCTTCTCCCTTAATTCCATCCTATTTTTTCCTCTTTTACTTGCAATTATGAAGCCTTTGATCCTTGTTTATTGTTATTATGATGAAAGCCATAATGTCTTGGATACTATGGAAGTGTTCCTTTATGTTGACTTGATAATAATAAAGAAACTATATGATATTTTATCATGTAAACACATTTATTGACTAATCAAACTTACCGCTAGAGGTTTGTCATATTCACTACTGGACCATTTTTCCTCTTATGTATTTGTTATAACGAGCACACTTTTATATTAACCAACTATGGAAGAAATGCATAATTTTTACCATGCAAATACATTTATTAATTTTCCAGACATCTACTGCTGGACTACTATTGTACATTGAGTAAAATGGGCCTGTCACACTTCACCGATAGCCTTTGGGCCATGTTCCAAGCCTAAAGTTGAGTCACAGTCTTGACTTCCCAAATATAATGTGAGCAACGAAAAAAACGCCCCCAACATTCTAGCAACTCAATTGGGGAGTCCACTACAAAAGAAGAATTTTCATGCCTCCTAAGTTGCGAAACATCCAGCAATAAGGAACTCAAAATATCAGTAGTCTAGCAGTAGCACTCCATAGTTGCACTTGATGCCAAATTTCAAAAGTAGCAGCCTTCACTGCCCAGTTGCACCAAATGCTGACCTCTAGCAATAACAATATGCATTATCTAGCTGTACCTAATGTTGAATTCCAGCAGTAACCGTCTGCACTATCTAGCTGTACCTAATGCTGAACTCCAGCAGGAACAATCTACACCTTGCTGCACCTGATGCTGAACTCCAGCAGTAACAGTCTGCATTATCCAGCCGTACCTGATGCTGAATTCTAATAGTAACAATATGCACCTTGCTACACCTAATGCTGAACTCTAGTAGTAACAGTCTGCACTATCTAGCCATACTCGATGTTGAATTCCAGCAGTAACAGTTTGCACCACACAGCTGCACCTAATGCTAAACTCCAACGGTAACAGCCTGCACTATCTAGTCATACCTGATGCTGAATTCCAGAAGTAACAGTCTGCACCACAGCTGCACCTAATGTTGAACTCCAGCAGTATTAGTCTACACTATCCAACCATACTTGATGTTGAATTTTAGCAATAACAGTCTATACCATAGCCACACCTGACACTAAATTCTAGCAATAACAGCCTTAGTCATCTAAGCCCCTTAAAGAAAGCTCATAATCCGCAAAAGCAACCAAAATATTTGATCAAAATTACTACAAGAAAATGTATTTTTAGTGACGAAAAAATTCGTCACTAAAAGTCCAGTTTTTCGTCACTAAGAACCTTTAGTGACGAAATTGGACTTTTAGTGACGAAATTCGTTTTGTCCCTGTAGCCCTGTCGCTAAAAGTCCTGGCGACTTTTATCGACGAAAAATTTCGTCACTAAAAGTCGAATTTGGTATTAAAAAAAAAACTTTTAGCGACGAAAATGTTTCGTCGCTAAATGTTTTCCTCGCTAAAAACAGTATTTAGTGACGAAAATATTTCGTCACTAAAACCATTTCAGTTTATTAAATCATATTTAGTGACGAAAAATTTTGTCACTAAAACTATTTTCAGGTACATATAGTGACGAAAATATTCATCACTAAAACTATTTTTAAGAAAATCCATGCACATATAGTGACGAAAATTTTCGTCACAAAAACCATTTCTTACAAAATTCCATTGCATTTAGTGACGAAATATTTCGTCACTAAAACAAATTTTTGTTGCCATATTTGTGACGAAAAAATTCGTCACTAAAACATATTTTCTGTTTTTATTATTTTCATGACGTTGATATTAACTTGTAACCTGTCATTACATTATTAAAACCTCACATTTGATTAACATATTTATTTCAACAACACATTTATAAAAAATCGATCCATACATTGCACAAGTTAAAATTAAAACAAGTATCAAATTCAAACTCCTTCCATACAATAATTGTTTGCAACACATACAATAACTTAAAATGTTTTATAACAATACAAAAAATGTAGCATAATATAATTAGAACCCTCTAAAGCCAAAAGATGTTCTCAGATGTCTTCAAATAATGCCAAAAGTAAATCCCCAAAAGCCACCAATAAGAAATCTGCATAAACATAAAAACAGTATTACATTAAAATTGTAAAGTAAAAACATTAACTATGCTATAAAAAAATTTCTAACAATTAGTTTCAAATGATACATAAAAAATGAAGTGTTACCAATAAGTGATTTAACTTGAAGATGAACCACCTCCATAGTTAAAACTGTCATCATAACCCTTGCTCCTTAAAAAATTAAGAATATTCTTTTGAATCTCATCTTGCTTAGCTCGCGCCTCTTGCTCCTTAGCTCGCGCCTCGTGCTCCTTAGCTCGCTCCTCTTTGTCCCTAACTCTTGCCTCTTTGAGCTCAATTATCTCATTTTCTAACCGATGAATATACTCTACCGAGGCACTAGATGAGGCAGTGGTTACTAGAGAAGAAGAAGGTCTCATGCCAAGTCCTTTTACAATACCACCACAAAACCAATCATTGGGAGTTGTATTCATCGGGTGTCTTACCTATTGTCATCCAACTTTTATCCATGTTTGACTACAATTATAAGATGAATCCTACTTTAGTAAAATAAGAACAATACATAATGTATTCTAACATCTAAGTCTATAAGCTACTTAGATAAAGTTCTATCACATTCATGAATGTACAAGTCTATATTAATATTTAAACAAATATACATTGCACATACAAATATACACTCCCAACATATATTTAAACCACCTTATAACACCATGCAAGCCACCCGCTTGTTCCAACACAACAACCCACCACAAAACCAATCACAAACATCACAAGTATAAAGTGTTTATAAGTATTGAAATCGAATAACGTAATATTCATCACATCTAATTAATAAGTTTCATTCACATTTGCAAAAAGCTAAAAGCACTTCCAATATAAATGTAAACCACCTTATAACACCATGCAAGCCACCTGCTTGCTCCAACACAACAACCCACCACAAAACCAATCACAAACATTGCAAGTATAAAGTGTTTATAAGTATTGAAATTGAATAAAGTAATATTCATCACATCTAATCAACAATACTCATTCACATTTGCAAGAATTGAAAAACACTCCTAATATGTATTTAAACCACCTTATAACACCATGCAAGCCACCCGCTTGCTCCAACACAACAACCCACCACAAAACCAATCACAAACATCACAAGTATAAAGTGTTTATAAGTATTGAAATCGAATAACATAATATTCATCACATCTAATCAACAATACTCATTCACATTTCCAAGAATTAAAAAACACTCCCAATATGTATTTAAACCACCTTATAACACCATGCAAGCCACTCACTTGCTCCAACACAACATACCACCACAAATCCAATTTCCAACATCACAAGTATAGAGTTTTATAAGGTTTTCAACTAAAATTTAAAATTTACTTACTTTGCTCAAGCTAAGCTTACAAATTTCAAAAAAAAAAATCCAAAGTTATTGTAAACAATATGTATTTAGCCTGCAAAAGAAAAGTAAAATTTATAAGTACTTAGGGCATATAACTATATATTTTCATTATGTAATAATAACACTACATTGTTTTATCCTCAATGTTCAAAATAACATGAATTTCTAAACTCAAAATATTGTACATTGAAAAATGTACTCAAAAAACTAAAGTTAAAGTATCCACAACATGGCATTGCAACAAAATACTATAACTATTGAGTTTCTGACATAACAATACAATTTTGGCATTACCAAACCAATTAATAACACTGCTCAAGGACTGTAGCACACCATTCACACCACAATTACTTAAGGGGGAAAGCAAATAAGAAAGTAAATGCAACTAATTGTGATTCAATAACTTATTTGTTCTTCACTGTAGAAGACCAAACTTTTATCATGCAATCCAATGAACTAGAGAACAAATATTTATCCAATGAACCAGTATCATTAAACACTGCCAATTTTCATGATCCCAAACTTGAAACAAAATAAACTTCATGCCTAAGCAAACACCAACACATTATTAAACAATAAACACATACAAAAAGATTCTAGACTAAGGAAACAGCCTAGTCTAGAATAATTGTTATTTTGAATGGCTTTTAATCTATAAATCTATATAATAGGAAGATTATTAATATAGGAATATAAGAGTAGTAAAACAAAGATCACCATAAGTGGTAAAGTAAAAATCACCATTCACACCAGAATGGACAATTCACATGGTGAATATGACAAAACTTCCAAAACATAAAAACAAAAACAGTAAAAATTGTTTTTAATACCAATACGCCAAAGTCCGTAACAAAGCTCAGCCAAATCTCTCAGTTGTAACGCAAAAAAACACAATAAGCACATGAACCCAATATCTTACATATTTGCACAACTATTATATATATTGACATATATTTCAATTGCAATAGACTGTGTCAATTCACTCAATTGTCACCTAGCATTAACCAAAAGAGAAAGATGAAAAAAAATAAAGAAAGGTCATCATGCCAAGTGTAATTGAGTAATTCATTGTAATTACAAAAATAAGAAGCCTCAAAAATAAATTTATATCACAGATGAGAAATAAAACCTTAGAAACCATGGGGCTTTTACTTACACCTACTATCTTTTCATGCCAAGTGCCAATCTATTCATATTTTTTGCACATAGAGGTACCCGCTAATATGATTTATCTAATATGATTCTCATCCCAAAATAAACAAATTATAGCCGATAAATACTAACATGTTACATGACTAGCAAAAAATAATTCAAGGACCCGTTAATTGAATCCAAGGACCAAATACATAAAAACAAGAAGCAACCCAATTGTAGAAAATGGATGCAGTTATAGACAAGCTCCATCAAATGTGAGAAAGAGCACAGTTAGTCAGAGTGATCAAACACAAAGGCATCAATGCACAGTACATAAACACAAAAGTCTAATAAGCACCCATTTTTGCAAACTCCAAAAATACACGATTATGTGATGTAAATTACCTGCTACTTGGGTTAGGACCTTTAGGTTTGCACATTTCTGCCAAGGGCCAAGGTATCCCAAGCAATTCTGGCCGAAGTATGAAAAAAAAATAATAAATAAAATAAAAAAAGAAATCAATGCAACTCTAAATATCAAGGCATTACTATCAACTTTTTAAAATTTTGTTTGATAATATTATGGAAGTCAGTATTGACATTTTTTGGAATTGAGATGTCAAAATTTTTAGAAATTGGGATACATGGATATTAGTGGTTGGCAGTTCACTAGCATTGAATTAAATAATTTAAATATTTTCTTTGGAAAAATTCACATATTAAAATATTTTATTTTCAACAGGTTACATGTTGCAGTTGATTTTCTCTAAATTTACAAACCAAATAAAAATTTTACATTAATTATCTCATTATATGTCCAACAATATTCTAGCAAAAATTTCATCAAAAAATAATATTCTCATTAGAGAGTCTAATAAGCCACTACAACATCTAAAATAAAACAATTACACAAAAAAAAAAAAAAAAACTCAATAACAACAAAAATAAAACATGAGCCAAAGGGAATGAAAGAAAAAAAAAAAAAAAAAAAAACTTACTGATTCAAGATCGTCGAGAATGGTCCGAATCGGCGACGAATGGGTTGAAATAACACTTCAAAACTGTCGAGAATCGACAACGAATGGATCGAGATTGGCAACGAATAGGAATCGTCGAGAATCAGTGATGATGGGAGCTGAAATGACACTTCAAAGCGTCGCCGATGCGAAGGACGGCGAAGCGTCGCCGGTTCGAGGAAGACGAAGCATCGTCGTTCGAAGGAAGACGAAGCATCGCCGTTCAAAGAAGACGAAGCGTCGCCGTTCGAAGGAAGATGAAGCGTCGTCGTTCGAAGAAGAGGAAGCGTCGCCGGTGATTTGGAGTGGCTTATCGGCGACGGTAGCTGCTCATTAGCGACGGTTCATCTTTCTCGGCGATTCAAAGAACGGTTTAGCGTCGCTGATGAAGATTTTTAGCGACGGTGGGTTGCTTATTGGCGACGGTGGGCTGCTTATCGGCAACGGTAGGCTGCTTTATCGGCGACGGTTCGTCTTCTTCAGCTGGGTTTCTTTTTTTTTTTTTTTTTTGTTTGGGTTTCTCAGTTTTTTTTTTTGAGTGGCTGAGTGTTTTTTGTTCTGCTGAGTGGGTGAGGCTAATTTTTGGGTTGGAGTATTTATAGTGATTTTTAGGGACGAAAACATTTCGTCGCTAAAGATCACTTTTAGTGACGAAACTGAAATTCGTCACTAGAAGTGGGAAATAGCGACGAAATATCAGTTTTGTCACTAAAAGTGATCTTTAGCGACGAAACATTTCGTCGCTATTGCCCACTTTTAGTGACAAATTTTTGTTTCATCACAAGAGGACCCAGAATTTTTACACTTTTAGCGACGAATTTTATTTTTGTCACTAAAGAGACCATATTTTGTTCAGATTTTTAGCGACGAAATTCAACTTTCGTCACTGTAGCATACTTTTAGTGACGAATTATGATTTCGTCACTAAAAACATTTAAGTGCAAAACCATTGTTATTTTTAGTGACGAATAGTTTTCGTCACTAATTCTTCCTTATAGCGACGAAATGATTTTCGTCACTAATACTATCACAACAATACCTATAGTGACGAAATATTTCGTCACTAAAACTTTCAACTTTTAGTGACGAAATATTTCGTCACTATAGCTTAATTAAAATTGTGTCAAAATTTCCCTCCACTGGCGCCTATTTTTTAGTTCACAATAGCGACGAAATTTATTTTTTGTCGCTAAATGTAATAATTTTTTTCACTTTTAGTGATGAAATTCATATTTCGTCACTAAAGCTGTATTTTTAGCGACGAAAAATATTTCCTCACTAATTTTCGTCGCTAAAAATACATTTTGTTGTAGTGAAAAGAGAAGAGGTCAACAACTGGAGATCCTTCATCTAGTGTACAAAACACCTCTCCTTAGCAATTTGCCACTCTCTTTGATCTCATTATGCTGCTAGAAAGAGAAAGAGACAAACTTCCAAAAGATGCCCTATCATTTTGTCCGTAAGTCACCATATCAAACTAAGTTGCTCAATAATCCATGCCTAGAGAAGTATGAAGCTCTTACCTCCACTCCCTATATGGTGGACGGAAAGGAGATATTTTAGAACATGACAACAAGTTTTTGAATTCTATGGGTCCTCATGCAAAGAATGAAGAACTTTGTCTAAGGAGATTCTCAAAGCCCCTCACCAACCATGCATATACTTGATATGCAACACTTCAAACCAATTCCATTGCCACGTGGGACAATGTGCTTGAAAGTTTCTACTCAATGTTTTTTTTTTTTTTTTTTCATGAAAGAGAGAAATCAACATTATCACTCACAACACCAAGCAAAAGCCTTCCAAAAGACTTCTTGATTGCATCCATCGGCTTAAAGATACCGCTCTTGGTTTTAATAAGTAGTATGAGAGGCATAAACCTTCATCAATGACATGCTAAATCATTATCGTGCATACTTGGAAAATCTTGATATCCCTTCGATCTGGTCCACTGCTCCAAAAGGCCCACAAGACGGCTACATTAGTAAAATCATTCACCACTGGAGAGCCCTAAAAGGAGCATTCCTCGAGCTCTCATTATCTCTAATAGAGAACTAATTAATGGAATCAAGCAAAAAAGAGACAATGAAAGTGAAAAAGTAAGCTATCTTCCTACTCTATGCACTGATGAGGAGATGAATGCAATTTTTGATGGATGCCTACAGGGTGCTTAAGCGATACAAGCCTAACCAAGAGCTCATTCTTGAAGACAAGCAAAATCCATTAAATTGTTGACTCCATCAACATGTGCATCACTGGATCTAAAAGCATTCCGAAATATATTTTATAAAGAGGTTGCAAGCGGAACCATTGACCTTACAAAAGGGTAAGAGGTCCAACGAAACCCATTGTCACAACACAATGAAGGGAATGTCATGTTAGCGGTAGGCATTCATGTTGGGAATGATGTCCAACACCTCGAAGATGCTACCAATAGTTGTCTCCACTCCTTAACGAGGCCTTATTTTGTTCAAACAATCAAGGCTCAAAGAGGAGTCAAGGAGAGTAGCACCGAAAGCCTCAGTATCAATTATTGTTGAATTTGGTACACATTCTCTCACCGCTGGAACTTATGCTAGACAAACATCCCGGCTAATCTCACTCCATTTGATCCATTCGAAGCTTATATAATGAAACTAGTCTCTATGATGAACTTATCTCATATGGGGAAAGTTCTATCACAAGCCTCATTGAAACTCCACTGCCAAATTGAAGGGACATCAAGCATAATCCCAAAATAAGTTTAAAAGCAATTTTTGATCCAAAAGAAAAGAAAATAAAGTACAAAGAAGCATCCAACAGCAGATCATAGCCACAATGTGAATAGATCCACCTACCAAATGGTAGCATACATTGTTATTCATGAAAATATGTAAGGCTTAGGTGCCTCAAACAAAAGGGTCCTAGACTGAATGAAAACTTACGGTTGTATCCAGAAGAGAACACATCTAATGGAAGAAGAATTCTTGTCCAATGGTATAGCTGAACCATTTAAGGAACCTCTAACAGTACCTAACATACCTTCTTCATCTAATAAAAAGTACATTGACATCTTTGCTTAGGAGTACAACATGATGCTCAGTTTAGATCCTAACTTGGTGATACATGCTCTCAATGTCAAGACATAGAGAGATTTATCATGGCATATGGACTTTCCACTGCTGTACTCATGTGATTGTGCTGCTGGATTGCCATAAATTCACTGACATACGGCTGGAGCCATGAACTATCCAAGATAACTCATCACATCACTATCTTTAAATTTATATTGTATATGTTACTCTACTATCACTATACCACTTAATACAAATTACTTTGATACTATATCACATACAATCAAAGTTATCACACTAAATATATATGACTTTATCTCAAACATTATTGTGATCGTTTATCAAAAATATTACATAAAATATATTACTTAATTAAATCATCATTATGATTCTTAAACATTGGGCTTTGTCTATTTTGTAGGCATAAAACCCATGAAAATTTTCTATCCCAATATAGGAGCTCGAATCATCCAAGAAATTCAATAACTTCTCATAGCTAGAATCATCAATCTTATTCCAATCACTAAAAGAAAGTTTCTCAGAATCATTTGCTAAACCAAATAGATTGGTAGTCATCCCTTAAAGAAGCTTTATTATCACCGTCAAAGTTGGGGCAGCCCCACGCATATTCAAAGCCATGTTGGTAACCACATGCACCCTAAAGCCATGGTGACCCCATGCATCATATTACTAGAATCATCAAATTCACATGTACCATATCATTGGAACCTTTGGAATCTTGAGTATCATCTAGGATGTTAACTACCTCACACTTGGGGGCTTTGATCTAAAAGGCCCAATAAATCTTGCATCCCGACACCCAGAGACATTTATCTTGTAAGGGAGGTTTATGATAGTGATTATTATTGTCTAGCCATGGTGGAAGGCGAAAATCTCACAGAACCTATCAATGGTAAATGGCTGGAGCTATATCATACTTAACTCAATCATCATATTTCATACAAACTACTTCGGAAATAGAGAGTAAGCATTATCTTTGTTCTAAAACAAGAATGTCTTATGTTTATTTCAAAACTATAATTATTTCAAGATACTTTTCTTACATAGATATTTATATTTCAAACTTACTCACAATAACAACCATTTGTTACTAGATATGCTCAAAATAAACTATCTTGAGTCCAATAAGTTATTTTACAAAATATATTGTTTAACTTCCATGACTGTATTTTGGCTCAAGCATATTAATCTCTCAATGATCAAAACATGTTTCATACTTCAAACTTACACATATTCAAATTTGATAACAATGTCTATGGTTGAATCTCTTCAAAATAAAATGGCCATGCATCTAGCAAGTGATTTCAAAAATAAATATTGCCTCCATGACCATACTTTGATTTTTTGAGTCTACGAGTAGTAATTTTCTAACAATAAAAGTATTTTGACAAAAGAAATTTATGGCTAAATGAAACATAGCCTATACGGCTCTAGTTTTAAGTCATTATATAAAACATAGTCCATACGGCTAGACTAATTTTTAAAACATCACATATAATACAACATTTACGGTTGTATAAGCTTACAACATACTTCACATTACATTACATCACAATGCATCACCAAAGCAATTTTTTGAAAAAATACACATAAGCAAATATAAATATCTACTCCAACAAAGCCATTGTCAAAGGTCTCTGCACCACTGGAAGACAAAGACCACATGATATCATCCCTTTGATCAAAGGATGAACTTCAGCCATCATTGATGCAATATTCTCCTCAGATCAGCTATCTTCATCATCACAAACAATACATGATTCAGCAGCACAATAGATAAGATATAGCAACTTACAGCTAGAATAATAGTCCTCTTATACCAACACCAATCTTCCATCCAACCATGAGGCTAGGATGATTTTTTTTTATAATGCTTTCAATCATTCTTGAAGATCAATCTTCTTATACTACAAGAAAAATGCTTATTAGCGACCAGGAATTTTTGATGGACCTAAAAAACCCTCTTAAAAAATCTTATTCGTGATGGTAAAATAAAGTCCTCATAAATACTTGGTAAAATGTGAAATATTTGTGACCAACAAAAAAAGCTGTCGCAATTATGTGTTTTAACCGTCACAAATACTAATATTTTGGCGGGAAATTTTCCCATCATATTATTTGCGAGGGACAATTAAAAATCTCTCACAAATAGTGTATTATTTGTGATGGTTAAAAAAAACCGTCACTAATACTAAATTATTTGTGAGGATCTAGGATCGACCTTCACATATAATCATTAAAAGGTCAAAATTTTTGGAGTGAAATGTTTCCACCAAATTATTTATGAGGGACAATAAAAATCCCTTGCAAAAAGTTTATTTTTTGTGTAGGTTAAAAATATTCCCTTACTAATACTATATTATTTGCGGGGGCCACTATTGACCTTCGCAAAAAATCATTAAAATATTAATTTTTTTTGGAGATAAAAGTTATTCTAAAATTCAAAGAAATATAAAAGGAAATGCATAAACATATAGCACTTTGTATTCTTTAGATGAACCTAATGTTTACTGTCTATTATATATATATATATATATATATACATCCTGTATAAGAAAGGTCTGTCCTTATTTTCTAAAAAATTGTACCCATAAAAAAATGATAGCACTTTCAAATTCAAAATGGTAGCCTTAAATTTAAGAATGTCATCCTATATCTCTCTCTCTCTCAAAAGGGAACAATTTTTTTTTTCCATTAAAATAATGCATAAAAGATGAGTTCATAGATCAAATGGTAAATTACATCTGATTGGTATGAAAATTGGCATGCATGTTAAGAACATATAGAACATGTAATCAAATGGTTAAATTTTCAAAATGTGAATTCAATAATAAGTTATTGGGTGATGTAACATTTTTTAGAGTTACAACATGTATAACTAGAACCCAACGTTATATTTCTTAATTCAATGTGAATTTTGACAAATATACCGTTAGATTATATTATTTTCATATATTTTTTATGCTTATAAAATTTCAAATAATAATTGTCATTTCATCAATCAATTGATTAAATTCAAGTTTTTGTAGTTTAAAATAATGCATAATAGATGAGTTTATAGATCAAATGGTAAATTACATCCGATTGGCATGAAAATTGGCATGCATGTTAAGAACATATAGAGCATGTAATCTAACAGTTGAATTTTCAAAATATGAATTCAATAAGAAGTTATTGGGTGGTTTAACATTTTTTAGAATTATGTCAAGTGTAACTTGAACCCAACCCTATATTTCTTAATTCGATGTGAATTTTGACAAATCTACTATTAAATTACATTATTTTCATATATTTTTCCTACTTACAAAATTTCAAGGTGATCAAATATTAATAGTGATGTCATAAATCAATTGTCCAGATTCAAGTTTTAGTTGTTTAAAATAATGCATAAAATATGGGTTTATAAATCAAATGGTAAATTACATTCGATTGGTATAAAAATTGGCATTCATGTTAAGACTATATAGAACATGTAATCTGTTAGGTTCTAAGGTCTTAGGACTTTATGTATTTAGAAATCTAATTTGTAATGTTGGCAAACCATGATGAAAACAATGTATTTAGTCTTATTTAGGCTTGCTCAAAGTTGGTTTATTATTGTAAAGTTGGAATTGAGTGGCTGCAGAAGTACTTGGGACTTTCGGCCTGGCTTGATCGATCGAAGAATAAACTTGATCGATCGAAAATCGCATAGATTGAATTTTCTGTAGAATTTCCAACTCAGCCCTACTTCATTAAACGTTTAGGGTTTTATGTTTTTACCCTAGATATATAAACAAAACCCTAGCCACATTTTTGAAGGCTGCTCCAATTGTATTGTTGCTCATACATTGCTATTTTGTGTAAATCTCTTGTGAGATCTTTGAGGAGCTTTCCTTTACACAAAGCTTAGGGTTTTCAAGTTGAAGATATTATCTACATCTTGATGATCAACTTGGTTGCTACCATTGAAGCTTAAAGAATATCAAGCGGGGGTGCTTGTAACTGATTGAAGAATTCAAGAAAAAAGGAGTCTGTGGATTCGGAGCTTGTACGTGGTCGTATCAGTAAGTTCTACTGGTGGGTAGCATTAGGAAGTCAAGAGGGGAGCTTGTAGTCCTTCTGTATGAACTTCGATTCTTTCACATAGTGGATTCAGGTTTACCTTGAGGATAGCTAGGTTAAATCCTCCCCAGGTTTTTACCGTGTGATTTCTTGGGTCATCATATCTTGTGTTCATTTATTTTTCGCTGCTTTATATCTTGATATGATTATTTGATTACTTTAACCTAGAATTGCATAATTTACTAAGTAACAACTTGGCTAATTAATCTAGGCTACGTAATCTGGTTGTTTAAGGGGTCTAAAACCGTTCATAATCCAACGATTGAATTTTCAAAATATGAATTCAATAATAAGGTATTGGGTGGTGTAACATTTTTTAAAGTTAGGTCAGGTGTAACTCGAACCCAATTCTGTATTTTATAATTCGATGTGAATTTTGACAAATCTACTGTTAGATTACATTATCTTCATATACCTAGTCCTATATTTTTTAATTCGATGTGAATTTTGACAAATCTACCATTAAATTACATTATTTTCACATATTTTTCATGCTTACATTAAAGGTGGTCAAAGATTAATAGCCATATCATCAATAAATTGTTTAAATTCAAGTTTTTGTAGTTTAAAATAATGCATAGAAGATGAGTTTATAGATTAAATGGTAAATTATATTCGATTTGGAGACTGTGAATAGTTAACCAGTTTTTACACATTGGATCTATAATTTTTTTTTTTTTCATTAATCACATTCTACCATGTCCCAATTATGATAAGAAGCTATAAAATTTTGTGTTCTTAGAGATTTTCTTAATATTATTAGTATTAATATTATTTATTCAAACTTGGATCAGACTTCACCTCATCAATGACTAACCCCAAAGTCCAAAACCCAAGATATTACTCTATTTAACGTAAGCATGGTTCAACCTTGGAACTATAGTGTTAGTAAAGTTCAGAAGATTTCGATATCTTGTGGTCCTTTTTTACCCGATAATCCTACACTCTGTCCTCATTTACTCCTTTCCCTTATGTAAGTGACTTATCCCAATGCTTTAAAAGGCACTGGAATAGGGCCTATTAATATTCCTCCCCTTCGTTTTTAAGAGGATTTTCTTAAAATGTACCAAAATGCCCCTCTAGACATTAAAAATGACCAAAATACCCCTCAAAACCTAGAAAATGACCAAAATACCCCTAAAAACATCAAAAATGACCAAAGTACCCCCATGCCTTAAAAAGACTGAAATACCCTTGATTACTAGAATAAGACCAAAATACCCCCATAATTGCATGAGTGACCAAAATGCCCCCGTAAACACAAAAAATGTTCAAAACATTGTTGATACTTAGAAAAAGACGGATACACCCCTGAAACCTAAAAACTAACCGAAGTACACCCCTAAACATCGAAAATGACCAAAGTACCCCCATGCAACCAAAACGTCTGTCTCCCTAAGAAAGCTTCCTTGAATAAAGGCTTACAGACGTACTCAGTTAATCCTTTTTTTTACTCGCAATGATCCTCCTTGTATTTGATTGTTTTTTCATTCTTTCTTGTTGTGCTCGATTAATCACACAAAGACTCATTGATAAGTACAGGTGAAACCAACCCTTATCATCCAGAAAAGGAAGTAGATTTCAAGTATTCTTTGGAAAAAGACCAAAATACTCTCGATTACTTAAATATGACCAAATTACCCAAATAAATTGAAAAAAATGAATAAAATGCCCCCCATAAACACCAAAAAAGTCCAAAACACCCCCGATACCTAAAAAAGACCTATATGCCCTTGAAACCTAAAAACATACTATAGTACCCCCCCCCCCCCCCCCCAAAACATCGAAAATGAACAAAGTACCCCCCATGCCTGAAAAAGATCAAAATACCATCGATTACTTGAAAACGACCAAAATACCTGTTAGGACATATGTGGTTTACATATTAAGAACATATGTCATTCTTTTATGTAATTGGCTAATCCTTTGACAAAACACACTTTACTTGTAATTGGGTAGTTCTAGGTGTTTTTAATACTTCAAGAAACAAGGTTTCAAGATCAAGTGTGGAAATCATCAAGTCTGTCCAAGAAACAAGCTGAGAAGTGCAAAATCATTAAAGCTCAACAGTTGGCTTGACAGCTGTATCTATCGAGCTTAAGAAAGCTGTTCAGTCTTGTGTGCTTTACACCTGCTCGACATCTCTTATCTGTTGAGGTTTAAGAAAAACAAATTTTTCTGTTCTATTTTCTTGGGATCCGTGTTTATGTGCTTGGACCTTCTTTTCTCTTAACCCTAGACATATAAAAGGATTGTTTTAAGGGCTGTCAAAGAGTATACAAGTTGCACAAGTAATGAGCAAAGTTTGTTCAAGCAATTTGTGACCAGAGACAAAGATTCGCTCTAGCTCATCTCTTCTAAAGAAATTGCTGTGTATGTACACCTTTGGGTTTTGTGACCAAGCATCTTCTTGATCTTCATCGTGGATGAACTGAAGAACTTTGTAGCCTACAACTCTCTCTAGTTGGTGATTGAAGTTGCGTACTGGGATCCACGTATTGGTTAGTCATGTACTTGGGAGCTGAGAATCAAAAGGGGAAATTGTTACTACAGAACAAGTCCAATTGGATATTGGGGTAAAGGTTCAACTGGAGGTTGGTATAAGGTAGTGAGATTCCTTTACTTGTAACCGCTTGTTGTGATAATAGTGGAATTTCAGGAGTGGTGACTTGAAAATCACCCGGTGGTTTGTGAGCTGCTATAGTTCTATTTGAACTTGAATTCCTCTACGCCCTTCGCTTCAGCTTTCCCTAAAGCATTTCTTTGACCTAACTAAGGCACTGAAGGAAGCATCTCGAATTTCTCTTCAAGTGAACGACGGAACCCAACTACGTTGTTTCTTTTTGCCGTTAGGTTTTCCCCATTCGTAAACAAATCACTGTGTTATTTATTTTTCACTGCATATTTAGTTTATTGGTGATTTGTTTGTGCCACCACGTGCTTTGCATGTTAATTAACTTAATTAATTCACTCGGCTAAATTAATTGGTTAATTTATCACAAGGGGTCAATTCGTTTTTGGCCTATCAATACCCCCATAAATTGAGAAAACGACCAAAATGTCCCTATAAACACAAAAAAATGTACAAAACACACCCGATACCCAAAAAAGACAGATACACCCTCAAAACCTTAAAAATGACCAAATACCCTTTAAACATTAAAAATGACTTGAGTATTATTACTTTTTTAAGTTTCTAGGGCATTTCGGTCTAGTTTTAGGCTTAGGATGTATGTGTGTAAATTTTTTTAATGCTTAGGGGTACTTGGTCGTTTTTAGCTTCTGAGGATATTTTGGTAATTTTTTAGGCTTAAAGGGTATTTTTGGTCATTTTTAGGCTCAAGGGTAATTTGTTTGTTTGTTTGTTTGTTTTCTTTTTTTCCAAGGTATTTCGGTCACTTTTTGGCTTAGGGTGTATATTGGTCTTTTTTTAATGCCTAGGGGGTATTTGATTCATTTTTAGCCATTGGGGGTATTTTGGTCATCATTTTAGGCTAAAGGGGTGGTTTTAGTCATTTTTAGGTTTCGGTGGTTTTTTAGGTTTCAATAGTATTTTGGTATTTTTTTTAGGCTTCAAAGGTATATTAGTTCTTTTTCGTGTTTCGGGAATATTTTAGCCATTTTTTGGATGGTAGGAGTGTTTTAGTCATTTTTTAAATTTATCGGGTAAGTTGGCATTTTTTAGTCTTAGGGGTATTTTAGTCATTTTCAAGGATTATTAAATTATATTTTATTAATTTCGGTCTTTTTTTTAGGTTTCAAGGGTATTTTGGTCCTTATCAGGCTTCAAGGGTATTTTGGTCATTTTTCATGTTGTAGGGGGTATTTTAGTCATTTTTTGGATGGTAGGGGTTTTTTAGTCATTTTTTAAGTTTATGGGGTATCTTGCCCTTTTTTTAGTCTTAGGGGTATTTCAGTCATTTTAATGATTATTAAATTATATTTTACAAATTTTGGTCTTCGAGTTTCATCTTATATTTTTATTAATTATGAAATTATATTGCATTAATTTTTAGTATTAAATTATATTTTATTACTTTTAGCATAGGAAAAAAAAATCCCTAAAGGCATATAGGTCTAAAGTAAAATTTGAAAATTTCATGACTTATTGTGTCAGTTTAAATTCGTTGCAATAAGTGAAAAAGTCATCATAATAGGTTCACAACTTATTACAGCGGTTTCTATCGTTGCAATAAGTGCCATTTTCGTCACAATAAGTATCTTGTACTACTTAAAAATTTTCAGACTTCTCACTTATTTTTTTTATAGCTTTCCACCAAGGAAGTCAATTCCATACCGTACTAACCGGTATGGCCAGTATATACCGTACTGGCCAGTGCACTAGTACAAGTACACCCCTTATTTTGTACCAGAAAAAATACCGGCCGTATTGGCAAAATTCGGCTGGTAAAGATGTTTCGGACCAGTACAAACAAGAAGAATAAAAAAAAAGGAAGAAGAAGATGAGAAAAAATGAGAAAGGGAGAGAAAGAGGTAGAGCAAGTGAAGGCTGAAACTATGAGAGGGAAATAATTTGTTGCTTTACTCTGTGTTTGAAAAACTGGGGAAGACATCCAACTGCTTCTTCTTGTTCTTCTTCAGTTTTGACCGAGACTGAACTCTCTTCTTGTGCTTTCTGTTTTAGCTGTGTGTGTGGCTCTTGTTTAATTGTTTTGTGTGAGTTTTAGTTGTGTGTGTGGCTCTTGTTTAGTTGTTTGTGTGAGTTTTGACACGCCCACGTGAACTCTAATGAGTTCAAATTTCCAATATACTTTGACTTTTAGGCTGGCTATCGCTTACATTTGGTAAGCAATTTCATTTTTATTTTTTTAATAATTAATATCATCTTTTTATCTTTTTATTATTATTACAATCTAGTATGTTAGCTTACATTATTGGGTTGATATTTGAGCAAAAATTAGTCATATTAAAAATAAGCAATTGATTTAGAGAAATATGCTATTATAAATTTATGGATTCTTATATAGATTTATAAATAATTCTAAATAAATAATCAAGTATGTGTGTATATATATATATATATATATAATAGCAATAAACCCAAAATGGTACACCGGTATTGACTGGTACCCTAAATATATCGTATCATTGGCCAAATCGGTACAGCCTCTAGTACGGTATAGACTTCCTTGCTTTCCACCACTTTGGCCTCTCATTTTTGGTCTCCCATTTCTTAACTTCAGATATCTTCCTCTCACCCACATTTTCTCTCTCTCTCTCTCTCTCTCTCTCTCTCTCTCTCTCTCTCTCTCATGGATCTTCCTTAACCCACTTCCCCTCCTCCTCTCTTCTTCTTTACTCAAAACCCACCATTTATTTTCCAAAATTTCAAACAGAAAAATACTACCCAAAACCACAAACCCTACCCAAGGCAAGGTAAGTATCTCTAGCACTCACCAGCTCTCTTTAGCACTCACCAGCTCTCTCCCTTGAATCTAGCTTCCAAGTATCCCACCGGTGGAGACCATTTTTGCAAGAAAAAGACTCCTCCTTTCGGTGAAGCAAGGTTGGAGGGTAAGTCTTTTTTCTTCTTCTTCTTTGAATCTATGGGTTGGAAAATCATGTTTATGACTGAAAATTTGTGGGTTTAAATCAGAAAACCTGATTAGGATAAAAAGTTTTTTAAAAAGCTTTAATCTTGATGGGGACAACACTATATGGGCAAGAAGAAAGTGGGAAATTCAATTTTCTCCTTTTGTATTTAGGAATGAAAGTGGGTTTAAGTTATGCCTACCATCTATTCGACAAAATGCTCCAATAACTCTCTCTCTTTTGTAATGCAGAGTGTGTGATTAGGGATGGCAATGGGGTGGGGCGGGGTCGAAGCATGGGATCTTTGCCCCTGCCCTGCATGGATTTTTCTTGCCCCATCCCTGCCCCGCCCTGCATGATGGGGAAAATTTCTTGCCCCATCCCGCCCCTTAAGGCCCTGCGAAGACCCACGAAGCCCTGCCCTATACCGTCATTTTTTCTTGTTAATTTTCCCTACAACTATTACCATTTTTTCAAATAAAATGACACGTTTCAATAATAAAAATATACTTGAAATTGTAAATAAATTTATCCTATCAAATCAAACTAATTTTTAGCAAAAACGAAATAATTATCCAAATTTTTAACAAGACAATATCGTAACAAAAATCTCATAGTATGACACAATAAAATAGTCCAAACTCCTAATACATAACAAAATAAAAATTGCCTAGTTCTTCAAAAAGAATCTCCACTTTCTTCCATCATCGTGACACCACTTTCTTCTTCATCATTATAATCACCCAGGATATTTTGCGGGGCGGGGAAAACCCGCACGGGGCGAAGCGTGGAGAGGCGGGTCAAGTAGGGTGGGGTGAAATTGGGCAAAATTTGCCAAACAATATATTTCTCAAAAAAAAATTAGACGGATGGCATGCGTTCAAACTTAATTAGTTAGTTAGACTGTTTTTGAAAGTCGATTTTAGCAAACTCGACTTTGGGCCGGAAAACGAATATTATAGTGGCATTTTTTTAGTGCCTATAGTTGCGTTTATAGAAAACGCCACTACAGTGTTCGTTTTCCAGCCCAAAGTCGAGTTTGCTAAAATTGATTTTCAAAAACAGTCTAACTAACTAATTAAGTTTGAACACATGCCATCCGTCTAATTTTTTTTGGGAAATGTACTGTTTGGCAAATTTTGCCATGAAATTGCCATCCCTACGTGTGATGCTTTGTTTTTTTTTTTTTTTTTAGTGTGACTTGTTTTGAAAATTTTAAGCTAGCTTAGTAGAATCAATATTACATAGTTATAGCCTTTGAAGTGTATTTAAGTTTCTTTTTATTCAATGTTTTGTTTCTAATGATTTACAGGTTTCAACTGACACAGTCTTCGTTTCATTGATCTCTGAGTTTTGGTAGTGGAAGGATAACAATAAAGCAAAAATGGAAAGCTACTACAAACTTTATAGATTTCTCATATGTTGTTCTTTAGTGAATTTTATTTGAATATATGGATAACTACTTTTGAATTGCTCATTATATGAATTTGTTTTCCTGAGAAGTTTAGGGGTTAGTGTTTTATGTAAAGTTGTATTTGTCGCCTAAAAAAAAAAAAAAAAAAATCTATGTGCCATCTGACATAATCTGCAAGTTGTTGGAAATTTGAACATGAAATGTGCTTGTTCCTTCATTTAATATGTATGATTACAAGAACAAGAACTAGATTGATGAACAAAGAAACAGGTTTATGTCAATAT
Source organism: Quercus variabilis (assembly GCA_030445155.1). Lineage (NCBI taxonomy): Eukaryota > Viridiplantae > Streptophyta > Magnoliopsida > Fagales > Fagaceae > Quercus > Quercus variabilis. Next base: position 15,801,338 of record CP129445.1, on the reverse strand, counting down.
GTGTCAGTAGTATAACTCTCAATGTGATGTCAACTTTGTATTGCATGGCTATACTTGAGGTTGTGGTTTCATAGCACTAGACCACTACTACAGAGTCCACAAGAAATAAAGCTTAATGTACTTATCAAAAAAGAAAAAGAAAGAAGACTTAATGCTATTTTTGTTTGAGTTCTTGAGGTCTGGAATAAGAATGGTAAAATTGATATTTGTATGTATTTACTTTGATGCCCTTTTTCTATTTAATCATCTTGTGTATATTATTATCAACCATTGAGCTTATTTTTATATGTTGTTTGTTAGGACATATATGTTTTAACTTGATTAAGAACATATGTCACTTATTTATGTAAATTGGCTAATCTTTTGACAAAACACACTCTACTTGTAATTGGGTAGTTCTAGGTGTTTTTAATACTTCAAGAAACAATGTTTCAAAGTCAAGTGTTGAAGTCATCAGGTCTGTCCAAGAAAAAGCAAGCTGAAGTGCAAAGTTATTAAAGCTCGACACCTGCTCGATAGCTACCTCGACACTTGCTATCTGTCGAGATTTAAAATTTCAGATTTCTAATATGATTTTCTTGGGATCCGTGAATATGTTTTTGGGCTTTCCTTTCTTCTAACCCTAAACATATAAAGGGATTATTTTAAGAGCTGTCAAGCGTGCCACAAGTTGCATTATCATTGAGCAATCTCTGTTCAAGCAAATTGTGATCAAAAGACGAAGTTCTTGACCTAGTTCATCTTCCATCAAGAAGTTGCTGTGTATTTGCACCATAGGGTTTTGTAACCAAGCATCTTCCTGCTATTCATCATAAAGGATGAACTGAAGAACTTTGCAGCCAACCATTCTTCCTTAGTTGGTGTTCTGAAGTCGCGTACTTGGATCCGCACATTGGTTAGTCACGTACTTGGGAGCCGTGCATCAAAGGAGGGAACTGTCGCTACAGATCAAGTCCAATTGGGTATTGGGGTAAGGGTTCAACTGTAGGTTGGTAAGGTACTTGGGATTCCTTTACTTGTAACCGCTTGATTTGATAATAGTGGAGTTTCGGGAGTGGTGACCTGAAAATCACCTGGTGGGGTTTTTTCCATTAGGGTTTTCCCCATTCGTAAACAAATCACCGTGTTATTTATTTTCCGCTGCATATTTAGTTTTTGGTGATTTGTTTGTGCTTCTATAAAATTTCATGATTAATTGATTAATTAATTACTTGACTAAATTAATTAATTAGGGTTAATCACAAGGGGTTATTCAGATTGTGACCTATCATTGATGTTAGCTACTTTATTATGAAATTGATGTCGCGGAAGCCTGAAGAAGAGCACACATGATGCTCTCTTGATGAAATAGAAACTAAACTGTTAGTCTCTGGTAGTAAACCTCGAATCCACGAGGGGTTTCCCTGAATCCACAAGGAGATAAAAACTGAAATCCACTAGTAGAGAAAATTGACAAAATGTCTGTGTTTATTGATAATAGTCTGTTTTGCCTTTGACGGCTACAAAACATATAAATATTGAGCAAAAACGTTTAAAACCCTAATTCGCACTAATTAAGCGATTAGGTGACAAAATTACCGAATTTTATCAAAAATGGCAAAATTGAGTTGAATGCAGAATCATAAACTACTGACCTTAAGGGTCATCCCAAAACAAACGGGACCTTATTCTGACTTTTAAACTAAAAGTTATTAAGAAAAAACAAATATTACTATAAATAGCAAAAACATTGTTTTCGGGGCCTTAATGAAGGAATTTGCCTAAAATTTGGCAACGTTCATGGCTTATGAGTCTGGATCAGAACGCCGTTTCCCTTAAGCCTGCCAAATTTCATGCAATTCTGACACTGTTACCTCTGATGGCTCCTACTAGCACCCCCCTTTAATCTTGCGTTATGACTTCCTACGCCCTTACTGCTCCAAGAAGGCATGTGCTGTCTGTTCTACATCAGTCCCCCCCACTTGAAAAGAACTCGACCCCGAGTTCCCACTATCCAGTTCATCAGGAGGATGATAATCATATAAGTCAGCAACATTGAAGGTAGAAGAAATGTTCATACCTGGAGGAAGAGCAACCACATAAGCATTGTTGTTGATCTTTTTAGTAATCTGAAATGGCCCGTACTTCTTGTCCTTCAATTTGTTGTGGGTACCAATAGAAAATCTCTCCTTCCTAAGATACACCAGAACTAAATCCCCAACATTGATGATCTTCTCACGCCTCTTCTTATCAGCAGCCTCCTTGTACTTAGCATTTGTAGCTTCCAATTTCTGTCTCACCTCCTCTTGCATGGCTTGAATACGGTCAGCCATATTCCCTGCTGCTTGACTCACTCCTGGAAGCTCAGGTAAAGGTACCAAGTCCAAAGTATGTTTTGGGGGCACGCAGTAGACGATGGCAAATGGAGACTTACCAGTGCTTCTATTGACTAAGCTATTGTATGCAAACTCTGCTTGAGACAACGCAAGATCCCACTGCTTGGGCTTCTCACCTGAGATACACTGAATCAGATTCCCCAAAGTACGATTAACCACTTCTATCTGGCCATCAGTCTGTGGATGACTAGTGCTGCTGTAATTCAAGGAAGTGTCAAAATGCTTCCATAAAGTTCGCCAGAAGTGACTAATGAACTTGGTATCCCGGTCAGAGGTGATGGACTTTGGCACTCCATGCAAACGCACAACTTCTTTAAAGAACAGATTGGCCACTCGAGTAGCATCTGAAGTCTTCTTACATACTATGAAATGGGACATCTTGGAGTACCTGTCAACCACAACAAAAACAGAATCCATACCTTGCTGGGTTCGAGGAAGACCCAGTATAAAGTCCATAGACAGATCTTCCCATAGTGCTTGTGGAACTGGCAAAGGCATATATAAACTAGTATTCTGAGATTGTCCCTTAGCAGTTTGGCAGATTGGACACTTCCTCACATGATTGCCAACATCCCTCTTGAGTTGTGGCCAATAATACCTCTCTTCCACCAGTGCTATAGTCTTATCTCTGCCCATATGTCCACCCAAACCTCCACCATGCAACTCCCTCATAATCTGCTCTCTCAATGAACTTTTAGGGATGCATAATTGGTTACCCCGAAAAAGGAAACCATCCTGGATGTACATACTATTGATAGCAGTATAAGTTTGTTGACACTTAACCCAAGTATCACCAAAATCCTCGTCATTCTCATACAGCTCCTTGAGGCAATCAAACCCTACAATTTCAGTATGTAGGGTGGTCAACAATGATGCTCGCCTGCTGAGTGCATCAGCAACCTTATTGGTGACACTAGAATTGTGCTTCAGAGTGAAATGAAAGCGCTATATATAAGCTACCCACCGAGCATGCATCCTGTTAATGCTAACTTGACTGTTGATGTGCTTTAATGCTTGATGATTCGTGTATAATACAAACTCCCTCGGAATCAGGTAGTGCTCCCAATGCTTAAGAGTCCGTACTACAGCAAAGAACTCCAGTTCATAGGCTGACCATTTACTTCGAGCTTCACAAACTTTCTTACTGAAGAATGCTACTGGTTTGTTGTCTTGTGAAAGAACAACGCCTATCCCGACCACAGATGCATCACACTCCACTTGAAACACCTTATCAAAGTTAGGCAATGCCAAAACCGGGGCTGTGCTCAACTATTCCTTGATTAAGGCAAAGCTTTGTTCTGCCTCTTTTCCCCACGAGAACTTTCCTTTCTTTAGACACTCAGTGATAGGGGCTACTATGCTACTGAAATCTCGTACAAACCGCCGATAGAAGGTTGCTAGCCCATGGAAGCTTCACACATCACTCATTGTCATTGGGGTTGGCCACTCTCTGATTGCTCGGACTTTATCCTCATCAACATGAATCCCATCCGCACTGACCACATACCCTAAGAACAGCAACTTATCAGTCAAGAAGTTGCACTTCTTCAAGTTGATATACAACTCATTGGCCTGCAACACCGCTAATACTTCTCACACATGATTATGGTGAGCTGCTTCTGTCTTACTGTAAATCAAGATATCGTCAAAATAAACTACCACAAACTTTCCAATAAATGGTTTCAATACCTGATTCATAAGTCTCATGAAAGTGCTAGGAGCATTAGACAATCCGAAAGGCATTACCATCCACTCATACAACCCCTCCTTTGTCTTAAAAGCCGTCTTCCACTCATCTCCAGGTCGGATCCGAATCTGGTGATACCCACTCTTGAGATCCAGCTTAGTGTAACACTTGGATCCACTCAGCATATCAAACATGACATCTAGTCGTGGAATAGGAAATCAATACCTAACTGTGATCTTGTTGATGGCTCGACTATCCACACACATACGCCAGCTGCCATCCTTCTTTGGTGTTAACAATGCCGGTACTGCACATGGACTCATACTCTCCCTGATTTGCCCCTTGCTCAAAAGCTTATCCACCTGCCCCTGTAGAATCTGACCCTCTTAAGGATTCATCCTGTAATGTGGCAGATTTGGTAGACTAGCTCCGGGAGCTAAATCAATGCAATGCTGGATGTCACGCATCGGTGGTAAACCTGCAGGCAGCTCTTCTGGAAAAAGCTCTTCAAACTCCTTGATTAATGGCTGAATTGTCTCAGGTATTTCAGCAACCTTCGTTGGCTCACCATCTGTCACTACTACAACATATACCTGTTTCAACTCCTTACAATCCCTGTCAAACTCATCTTCATTGTTTACTATAAGGAGTGCTAGCTTCCCCTCCACTTTAGAAGCTTTGGGTCTACTGCCTTCCTTAATAGGACCAAGGACAATTTTTCTGCCATTCTTAAAAAACACATACACATTATCCTTACACTTATGGGTAGCATCTACATCATACTGCCAAGGTCTACCCAATATTAAATGACATGCATCCATTTCAACAACATCACAAACTACCTCATCTACATAATATTTACCCATAGAAAAAGTAACACGACATTGTTGAGTAACAAGAGTTTTCGTACCTTTCTTGATCCAACCTATCTTGTACGGGGAGGGATGCTTTTTTGTTTTCAGTCCTAGCTTGGTAACTAAGCTCTTCGTCGCAATGTTTTCTACACTGCCACTGTCTATGATCAAATCACAGACCCTTTTATTGATGGTGCATCGTGCTCGGAAGATCTCATTCCGTTGGTCACCAAATTCCCTTGGTGTGAGTAATAACCTCTGAATCACCAAAGACTGCCCTAATGGCACACCTTCCTCATCCTCTTGGACCTCATTGGGATCATAGGCATACGGATCTGCATCATTATACACCTCTTCACCCTCCTGTTCACCTTCTACCTCACCCTCTTCTGCCACTACCAGATTCACTGCAGCTCGCTTAGGGCAAGTACTAGATCGATGTCCTGGTTCTCCGCACCTGTAGCACCTATTCCCAGTTGGCCTAGCATAGGGGTTGGCATTCGCTATTGGCTGGGCTGCGAAACCTGCTACTACCACTGTGGATTGGTTGACACCACTATTCTCCCTAACCACGGGTTGTGACCGTGGTGTAAACATGGGCTGTTTACCTTTGTTGGCAATGGAACTAGAGGACTCCGAACTGCGATTGGAAAACTTCAAACCTGTCCTGAGATGCTGAAATTCTATTTTCTTGGATAAGGTTACAACCTCATTCAAAGTATATAGGGTTTGTAAGGATACCTGATCTCGGATGGAAACTCGTAACCCGTGTACAAATCTGGATATCCGTTGATCATCAGTTTCCTCCAAATCATTACGATTCACCAACCTGTCAAACTCCTCCATGTACTCATTAACTGTCCGAGTACCCTGCCTGCAATCCTGGTACTGTTTGAACAACTCCTGCTAGTAATCGGGTGGTAAGAACCGATCTGCCATTAATCTTTTCATCCTCCTCCATGACCATATTGGAAGCTTTCGTTCCCGAGTACGGTTTAATTGAACACGATCCCACCAGGCAGATGCTCCTCCCTTCAATTTGTAGGCCACCAAACACACCTGTTTGTCTTCTATTGTACCCATATAGTCGAAAAACTTTTCAACCTCACTGACCCAATCTAGATACTCTTCAATGGAGACATTACCATTAAAAGATGGTAACTCTATTTTCATCCAATAGTCCTTCTGCTCCTGATAATCTCGACCATTATCCCTCGCGGGACCACGATGATTTCCAAGGACTCTCTCTGCATACTCCTCATCTTCACTATCTTCTTTGTTGTAATCTTGCTGCTTATTCCGGTTTGGATCACGATAGGGAGGGCCACGCACTCGGTTATCACGTCGCTCTTCATCAACGCGATTAGGGTTTCGGTTAAGCAAAGTGGCAAGTGCTGCTTGAATCTGGTCTAGAGTTTGTTGGGTTGAATCACGAAATTGTTGATTTTCATCACGAAAATCAAGGAACTCAGCCCTAGTGAGGACTGGGTTATTGACGTCGTCACCACCGTCATTGTTATGGTGGTCGCCGTCTCGCCGGTTAGCCATCAAATCAGGGTAAATCAAGGCTCTGATACCAACTGATGTCGCAGAAGCCTGAAGAAGAGCACACATGATGCTCTCTTGATGAAACAGAAACTAAACTTTTAGTCTCTAGTAGTAAACCTTGAATCCACGAGGGGTTTCCCTGAATCCACAAGGAGATAAAAATTGAAATCCACCAGTAGAGAAAATTGACAAAATGTCTGTGTTTATTGATAATAGTCTGTTTTGCCTCTGACAGCTACAAAACATATAAATACTGAGCAAAAACGTTTAAAACCCTAATTCGCACTAATTAAGCGATTAGGTGACAAAATTACCGAATTTTACCAAAAATGGCAAAATTGAGTTAAACGCAAAATCATAAACTACTGATCTTAAGGGTCGTCCCAAAACAGACGGGACCTTATTCTGACTTTTAAACTAAAAGTTATTAAGGGAAAACAAATATTACTATAAATAGCAAAAACATTGTTTTCGGGGCCTTAACGAAGGAATTTGCCTAAAATTTGGCGACGTTCATGGCTTATGAATCTGGATCAGAACGCCGTTTCCCTTAAGCCTGCCAAATTTCATGCAATTCCGACACTGTTACCTCTGATGGCCCCTACTGGCACCCCGCTTTGATCTTGCGTTGTGACTTCCTACGCCCTTGCTGTTCCAAGAAGGCATGTGCTGTTTGTTCTACATCAGAAATAAATGCCTAAAAGTTAGTTGCAATTAGTTCTTTATTATCTGACCTCAAAATTAAGTATTTAGCAGAAATGGAAGCCTTTTTTTCTAAATGACTTAATCCGCAGTTTTTATTTTTCTTTACTTTTAATTTATATAAAATGTATTGATTTACTACTTTTTATTACTTCAACTCAAATCTAGTTGAAATCAGAGAGCGGGATTGGTGCAATGTGGTAACATGTCGTATGGATTGGTATAATCTATTTGCTCATTTCTTTACCATGGAAGCTACTCGAGAGATTACTATTCTTTTTTACTAAAAACTGAATGGAGCTTGGACGACTTTTAGTGAATACCCAAGATCTAAACTCGAAACTCTATATGCTTGCTATAGATTTCAACATTTTAAGCATAAGCAACCAGATGAGGAAGTTAAGAAATAATTTGTAGAATTGTTGAAACGCTGTTATTCTGATTAGATGTTTCACATTAAAAATCCTATTTTTAAGAAGTACAAAGAGAAAGAAAATCGTTATAAGAATGGTCCTTCCTTCATTCCTACACTCTTTTGGAAAAAGATGGTGGATAAATGGATGGATGGAGATTAGGGGGTGAGTATAAATGAAATACATGTCATGAATTCTCTCTATCTCTCTTGCACTCTCTTTAGCCATTATTTTTATAAAAGCTAATATTCTAGTGTATGATTTATTTATTTATTTATTTATTATTATTATTTTTTTTAAGGATGGTATTAGTAGAGATGAAAAGGACAACTCAATCAATAACACGAGGGAGGTTGAAAACAGCTTGGAGGGTAACTCAGAGGAAGACTAGTATAGATCTTGTTATAATTCTAGTTGTTTACGTTTAAAATAAGGTTTAATTTCAGGATGTTTTTGTATATTCTATACTTTAAATTTTGAACTTATATGAATTTTTATCTTTCAATTGATCAATTTTTAGTAACTATTGTACTATCGTAACATGATAGTTAAAACAAATTATATTAAAAAATTATAAATAAATAAATAATAAAATATTTCAAAAATTATATAAAATATTATCACCGATGACATAAAAATTGGGTCATAAATAATTTTATAGTGACAAAAAAGTCTCTCGTAATTTATAGAAACCCCTTGCAAAAACATTTTAAGTGATAGCTTAATGTTGTCACTGTTATTCCTAACTAATTGTGACGGGTTAAAAGCCCTCACAAATAAATTTTAGAGATGACATTATTTGTCTTTAAAAAGTATGTCGTTAATTTAAAATTTGTAAATAACTAATTGCGAGGGTATAAAGGTCCTCACAAATAGTTGTTAACGACGATTACTCCTTGTACACACAATTTTCGTAAAAGAAGAATCACGTGATTATGAAATAGTGTAACAAATTATCAATTGTATTAATTTGTATATATGTGATTACAATCCTCTGTATGAATCTCTACAATGAAAGAGTACAATAAATTCATCTGATTCGATCTCCAAGAAACGTTACGATTTGAAGGGGCTATGAAGCTTGATCTTGAATCGTGCTTTGATGTCTCCAAGTTGAATGAATAGTTGAACATGCTTGATTTGATGCGAGGGCCGTTGGCTTGATCTCCAAATAGGTTAAAGGAGAATCCCCACTTTGATTTGAAGAAGTAGGAATAGGCTTTGATGAATAATGGAATTCTTATGAACTTTAGAGATGACTCACTATTTTAGTAGAGTGTCGGTAGTGTTTTCTCTCTAAGTGTCTGGCTTTCCTCATATGAGAAGCCTCTATTTATAGGCAACTCAATAGTATTTAATTTGGAATTTTCTCTCAGCATTTATTGAGAGTTGAATTATGAATTTAATTTGGTATTTCGTTTAATAAGAACTTTCCATAAGGGTCTTTTCTTTTGATGCTGCCATATGGCTCTCTTCATTTGATGTTGCCACGTGGCTTAATTTCATTCGCTGATCGTCCACGTCATCAATTGGAGATTAATTTGATCACAAATATTTTATCATGAAAAATCAGACGATTGTGAATACATCATAAAATTTTGATGTCTACACTCCCTTTCACTAAAAATAAGTGGTCGACTTTTCTCATCGTTTGGTAATATATTTGTGAAGGCGGATTTGTTCAGTAATGACAGTAAATTGCCCTCGTAAATTATCTATTTGCGAAGGCATGGTTGCAAAATCTCTTTTAACAACAAGAGCAAATACGATGGCCTTCGAGAGCCACATGCCCTCGCTAATAGCCCTTTGCAACGATATTTGAATTTTTAGGAGAGCATTTTACACTCGCTAGTAGACTCTTTTCTTGTGGATTAAGAGCAACATCAGAAAACTTTCCATGCACTGCTGTGAAGTAAGAGACCCTAGTTAAATATCCAATGGTAATAATAAAAGAGCAACTGAACACTATCAAGCCATAAATGAACATATTGAGATCACTACTCATGCCTGGAAATTTTTATTCTAAGGATCATCATGAACATCATGGCAGAATCACAGCTGGAGCTCTTTAAAAACAATCTCTCTAACCATAACAACATTAACAAGGCCTTTGTCAATGGCCATTATATCTTCAGCAGCAAAACCTGAAGTGAAACTACATCAGCAATAAATATACATGATGAGAAATAGGTAAGGGGCAGAAAATTACCAAAGTTTGTATCTGTATCCTTAAATCCCTCATCACATTTCTCTAGCAATGTCTTGTCACTATATCCAAGCTGCTGGAATCTTAAAGATAGAAAAAAACAAGGCCATGAATGAAGACAAAGAATAGAAGAAAAAAGAAAGAAAGGATGTAAGAAGATATTGAGTTTTTGGAGATACCACTTCCACTGGTGTGTAAATCTGCATCCTACCAGCAACAATATTCCTTTTGCATTGCTTCATTATGACAATTGGATAGGCAGTGACAACAATTAGACTTATGGAATTGATAATTGGGTTTATAAAAGTATCAGCTGGATTAAGGGTCTAGATTTATCACGGTTGGAATCCTCACTAGATCAGACTTGGGGGCTTCCACCACAGTGTTATCCTCTTAATCCACTCATCAGCTTCTCTAGATTCCAGCGGAACATCAAATCATGTTATGCAATTTGATAGTGGAACAATATTAGATCACCAAGATATTGGCTTTATGAGGGGGTTAGAAAACACTTTATTATCAATCTAAATTCTATATATCATTAATGGGACCACAAAGACCCATAAATTAGGCCAATCATTAATGGGACCACAAAGACCCATAAATTGAATGGGGGCTGATAGAAGCTCTTACCATTGGATACAAAACATCAGCAGCGGTTGGAGCCCATGTAGCTTTGTAAGCATCTCCTTTAGAGCACTAACTAGACTATCCTCCTTGGTTACTATTGAAGTAATGGAAATAACAGCAACATAGATCATGCAATGGAAAAAACAGGCTCATAACACCTTGCCAGCTTCTTCAATTCCACTAACAACTAAATTCTATATATCAACTACAAATGCAAAAGAAAAACTCAATCAAGAAGAGTTGAATAAGAAAAGGAGTTTAGAATGAGATAAAAGGGTTCTCTTAGTCTTAGTAAAGAGGAAGAAGCTCTCTCCTTGAAGCTCACCATCTCTCTTTCAACCCATATAACACAAGTTTATGGACTCATTCAAATTCACATGTGTGACCAAAGACAAGCTGATCACACATACTCAGGGGGCTAAATGTTGAGGTACAACTTATTCACTCATGCCACATGCCCCAATCCTATTTAATCACTTTTATTTATTCACCAAAAAAATACCAAAATATCACCATTAAATTATTTTGGGCCTCCATGAATATTTCTCATCTCATTGGCCTACAAATATTTCCTACCTTGTTATCTATAATAGGCCACTATTTTTCAAAAAAAAAAAAAAAACAGGTAGTATTACTAATAATTTGACCACACGTGACTCAGGGGGCTGAATGTTAGGGTACATTTTTTTACACCTAATTTTATTTAAGTACCACCTATTTATTTTCAAACACCACTAATAAGTTATTGGGCTTTCACAAATATTTTTTGCCCTATTATTATTTTAACCACAAATATTTCATATTTTATTATCTAAATTGGGTCACGATATAAACTATCACAAAAAGCCCAAAAAACTCATATCTTATCAAATTTCATTATTATTATTTAGTTAAGCCCAAAACCAGCCCTATAAGCCCAATACACACATCCCATTCTATTTAAAGCCCAAGAATACTTATGCTTAGCAATATTTGAAAGCCTATGATTCAAGTCCATGGCAAAAAAATTTTCTCAATGGAGATCAAATCCATAATTGAAGCCCATGGATTAAACCCAAGGCAATTTTATCAATGGAATTCAAATCCCATAAGCAAAGCCCATGATTTAAACCCATGGCAATTTATTTATCAAAAGCCCAATTCACATTGGCAATATCATCAAAAGCCCAATTCTCATTGGCAATATTAAAAGACCAATTTGCATTGGCACTATTAAAAGTCTAAGCTAACTACTTGGCATTATTTTATCAAAAATCCAAGGTTATTAATACTTGGCAAAATACTATATCATAATTATTTCACTTAAAAGTCCAATAATGATCAATACTTTAAGGTCTTAAACCTATTACTATAATATTACAAGCTCATGGAATTTATGGCAATTATCTATTCTCAACCCATGGCAATCATCTTATAAAAGCCCATGGAAAGTTATGATTATCTTAAACCCATGGCATTTGTTTATTTATACCATATTATAAACCCATGGAATTTATATAAGAACGCATGGTCACTATTTATCTTATACATTCTTAATATCTATTTCCAAAACTCATGATAATTATTCACCTTATTTTGATTATTTATAGAAAAACCCATGAGAATATCACATTATTCCACTATAGTGGTTGTTACCATATTGTTGAGGGAGAAATTGATGCCTCTGAATAAAATGTTGGGAAGCCAATCCGAAACTCGACTATGGGCTCTTGAGATGGTACCCAAAGGCTTTCGGTATGATGACAAGCCTATCCAAGCAAGAAACAAAGGCCGCACTTGACAAAACAGCAACAAAGGCCCAATGAAAAATACTTTACCATACTTAATTAATACATTAGTGGTCCTGGTCTGATAGTACAAGGGAAATAAATTCTCTAGCGATAAGGGCAAAATTACACTTAAGTCTAGAAAGATAAATTCTCCAATGGTAAGGGTGAAATTATGCAGTTCAGCAGTTAAGGATTAAATAAATTTAGGAAAGTGTTATCTCCTGAGGATCCTTGCATGTCTTGGTTAGGGGAATTTATTGTAATTTTGGCCATTATTATATCAACGTGAGGGAAGAGTTCGGCCGTTACAAATACATTATATCCTTCAACAGTAAAATAAAAAGTAAAAATTAAAGGTTCCATTGGAAGAAGAAAAGGATTAATTGGCATGGTTTGAAGCGAGAGAGGGATCCTAGCTTAGTGCAGCACGTATTAAGCTAAGACTTTGGTAAGTGTGTGTTCATAAGGCATGAATGAGGTAATGTGGGCTATTTTGAGTGAGTGGGATAGGATTAATATTGAGGTTCAGGCTTTAGTGAGTAGTGGGCTATTTGTGACTAATTGGGAGACATTTGTGAGCTATGATTGTGTAGAGGAGGGAAGGAATATCTGAGGTTAAGTGAGTGTGGTCTAAGGGGAATGGGTTTTAAGCTTGACGAGAGTTGAATTGTAAGCAAAATGACCAACAAATCCCAAAGTTTTAGAGGGAATCATTGTTTTTTTTATGGGCTGAGGTACTTATGTTTTTATAATGGAGTTTTAGAGAAGCATTAATTAACAAGAATCCAAAAAACATAGGACTGATCAGAGGCAGTGAATCAAGGTTAATCTTCCTAGGATGTGGCTAGAAGTAGGAGATTTACTTTAGGGGCTGCCTTGTTCCTTTGGGTAATGATGGGATTTTGGAGTGTTTTGCATTAAATGCCAGGATTTCTAGGGTTGAGCTTCACCAATGAGAATAAGGCATGTGTCAAGAACGAATCCTAATGCTGCAATTGAGATTTGGACCCTAAGAAGTAGGATTCAACACTCCAAGCCACTTGTCAAACTCAAAGTCCACTTCGGGGGGTTCTGCTAAAAATCCCTTTATGCCTTCCAAACCACATGTTCCCAATTTCTCCCCCTTTAGGATTCATAGGCTTGGCACATGAATCATGTCTTGAACGTTTTTAACATTTATAGCATCAATTTTTTGAGATTTGGATAACTTCATTGCAGCTCCCTTTCTGCTAGAGGTACAGTTTTAAGGAAGATGATTGAGTTTGATTGAGTTTCATCACCCTTTAGACTTTAGTTGATGTCACAAACCTCAGGCACTGTTCACGTCAAGTAGAGGGTGACAGAAAGCTGATGGGGCAGCCCCCAGTTCATCCTCAAAGACTTGGTTCTCTTGTAGGGGCTTCCAGTTGTACCTTGGTTAGGGATGAACAAGGGCTGGTTGTCCTCTTTCAATCCTCTGCCACTTGCTGGGATCTTTTGGATTGGGCTTGCTCACATGGGCTGGTTCCTTTGGGCTGGGTTGTGTGCATTCTACAAAATGGACATCAACAACACATGTTGCCATGAGTTTTCATTCCTCATGGACTTTTATTAGTAAATATTATTTTGGGTTCTCATAGATCCTTGAAATGGGACTTTGGGCAATTAGTTGTAATGTTTGAAACAATAGGACAAGTTTCAAAAATATCTTTGCAAATGTCATTTACTATGATGAATCCATATCATAAATAATGTTCATGGCTTCTAACAATCGCATTATAATTTAAATGATAAGCCTGTGGGACTATTTACCATGAGCGTTTGAAGATATATATTATAGACGTTATGATGCAAATGATGATCACGTATTTCATGGGTTTATAATATGAGAACACAATCTTCAAGATAACCCCCCGTGAGCTTTTATAAGACGATTCCCATGGGTTTTGCCATAGTGATATTTAGGAAATAATTATACCATGATATTTTTCCTTTGCCAAGCATTAATAATCTTGGGCTTTTTGATAAAATAGTGCCAACGTAAATTGTGTTGGAAATATGCATTTATGCAGCGGAAAATTAATGGATTTACTTCATTCAAAATTGATAACATGCATTATGTAAGTTTCAGAATATAGAACAAGAGAGTGTACCTTGGTGTAGTGAATTTCAAAACCATAGATTAGAAGTTCTAAAGAACACTTTCAATCTTCACTCCAATTCCACTAACGCCCAAGATGTGTGGTCTCTCAATCAGTTTCCAAAGGAGAATAATGTCGAGTGACTTCACTCACACATACACACCATTTCACAATGGTGTCTCTCTTTTTCTCTTATAAATATTTTGTATGTGTCTCCCTTTATATTTAACTGATTATCTAATTGGGCTGGCCTACTGGGCCTTTCCAATTTGGCTTTAGTATGTGGCTTGGAGTGAGAACAAAGGGACCAATAAGACACTAGCTCTAATGGGCCTTAGGCTTTTCTGTTAACTTTTGACAAGTTCAAAGTTATCATTAAGTATATTTAATACCACTATATAAATATAATTGCATTCTAGGCCTTATTAATAAATTATATCCCAAGACTTTATTATACATGCAACCCCTTCATAAAATATTTGTAGTAATACAAAGTTAAGAAAGTAGACTGCCACTTTATAAATTACTACATCTTAATCCTTGAGTACTCGGTTTAATCCTTTAAGTTATTTGTCATATATTTATAAAATCCAATTTCATAAATATATACTTTAGTAACTATTTACTAAAGTAGTTAGGGCTAACATTTTGAATAACAAACCCATTAAACTTATATCATGGGAATATTTTGTATCTCCATTAAGAGATTATGAATTCCATCTTAAGAATATATGTTTCATCAACACTAAATGTGACTGCTCAACATACTGAGGTTTTGACTGTTACTTTAGATCTCACTCCTGATATATCAAAGCAACTTACATTTCATGATCATGTCCATTATTCTCTCAGGATTAAGAGTTCATATAAATATAAGTCGTGAGATTTATTATTCAATTGACAGTTATTAGGAGAATAATAAATCTCATAGTGGTCCAGTTCAATATGTCTTAACTCTTAAAACATATCAACATATCAACTAGAAGTCATCTTAGTTGACATGTTATAGTCTTCGCAGATAAAATGCCCAATTTCATCATTGACTACGAACTAAAATTATGAGTTTACAAAGAACTTGTGATTTATATCTTCTGTGACTTTTTACATAAATCACATACTATGCATCTCATGGACCATATGATAATGTCCGAATATTTATGTTACCATTATTTTAGATAATAATAAAACAACTTTATTAATTACAATATTAAGTCATACATCATGTCAAACATAATGTCATACATAACATCAAACAATAGGATTCTAGGACACTAATCCTAACAAATTGGGCTTTCAATATTGCCTGCGAGAACTGGGCTTTTGATATTGCCAATGAAAATTGAGTTTTTGATATTGCTAATGGTAACTGGGCTTTTGATATTGCCAATGAAAATGGGGCTTTCGATATTGCCAGTGGGATCTGGTTTTTTTAATGAATAATTTGCCACAGGTTTGAATCATGGGCTTTGATTATAAGGTTGAATCCCATTGAAAAATAGTATTGCCATGAATTTGAATCATGGGTTTTTTAAAATGTTTGCCAAGTATAAAATTCTTGAGCTCTAGAATTAGATTTTATCTTGCTCAATAAATAATTTGGTTTTTACGAGAAAATATTAGGTCCTATAGTGTTTTGCATTCGTATAGCCCAATTTTGTGGTAGAAAGAAGAAAGGTTGTGGGCTAGCATAGTGATAGTCAAAAAATATTTAGGCATGCCCAATGATTTGTTTGTGACATTTGAAAAGAAATAAATAGGTGTTATTTAAATAATATTAGGTGTAAAGAAATGTACCCCAACACATATTTTATTTGAAACCCATGGATATTGCCTTTATTTAAAACCCATGGTAAATATTATTCTCAAGAAATATTGGAGGTCATTATTTAAAAGCCCCAAAGAAAATGTCATTTACAAAATAATCCATGGAAAAAATTATGAGAAACCATTCAAATTGTTATTTAAAACCCATGAAAATTAATATCCAAATCCCATCATAAATATTTACTAAAGCTCATGAATACATTTCATTTTTACTGGCAACTAAAGCCCATGTGGAATAAAAATCCATGGCAACATATGGTAGCTTTGTCCATTTTGTAGGGCTCACAAACAGAAAGCAAAAGGATAGGCCCAAGTGGAGAGAACCACCAAGTCAAAAGCCCACCAAAGTACTCAACCCTCATGGTCAAGCCCAACATGAAATCTCAGCCAAAACAGCCCATGTGTGTAAACTGACCCAGCTGGAGAACTCCATTCAGTTTTGCCTTCTGTTGGAGGTCACCTCAAAAAGTAACTATGCTCTCCAAACCAGATTAGGAGCTGGCCACCTATCTCATCAGCCTCTCTGCCATTGCCATTTCTGATGTGAATAGTACTAAGGGGTTGGTCTGACACTAAAAAGCTAAAATGCAATAAATGCTATTCTGCCTCCCTAAGTTTCAGTTACTGCTAGAGGAAGCCATAACCAAATCATTCAAACTTCAGTGAACTAGTTTCTTTAGTACTAAAAATGTCTAAAACTAATCCATGAATTCCTAAAGGGGAGAATTAGGGAAAAGTGGTTTGGAGGGCATAATGGGGTGTCTAGTAGAAGCTTCCAACAGAGGCATCAATGGTTGACACCTAGCTTGGAGTGTCAACCAACCCTCTTGAGCTCTGATCCTAGTGGCTGCAAGCAAGATCTCTAGTCCTCATACTTGCTGTAATTCTATTGGACAAAATTAATCTCCAAATCCTAGCATTTAATGCCTAGATTAGGAGCATCTCAGCCTCCAACTGCATTACCCAAATAAGCAAAACACCCAAAAAGCAAGTCTCACCATTTTGGGTCAAATCTTAGAAAATATATTCTAGGATTTTGCTACTGTCAGGCCTAGTCCTTTCTATATTTTGCTAATTAATCCCTTAAGCTTCACTATAAAAGGGAACTACCATCAACTCATGGAAGACAACAATCTTATCATAAAAATTCCTCACCCATAATGCTATTTTCAGCCCATAAGTCAGTCCCTTAGTTCAGAAACTAGCCTTTAGTCCATAAATGCTTAAATACACTTACCCATAAACATCACATTCCATCTTCTCAGAAAATCCCAGCACCTTAAAATAGTCATAAATAGCCTTTCTTTACACTATACCCAAAAATGGCTAAACACCACTTCATCTCTCTTCTATATTTCCATATATTCACTCATACTTTCCATAAAGTCATTCCCATCACTTACTATACACATATATTCATCATTATGGGCATGATATGGCACATGGAGATCTTGTTTAAACATTTGTTGCACTAGATGGAGACTCTCTCTCTCTCTCTCTCTCTCTTCATTCCATTCTATTTTTTCCTCTTTTACTCATAATTATGAAGCCTTTAATCCTCATTTATTTTTATTATGATGAAAGCCATAATCAAGGGCGGAGCCACATAGTGGCTTGAGGGGGGCGAGGCCCCTGCAATTTTTTTTTTTTTTCCATTAGACTGGGAAGAAAAAATAAATGGGCCCCCCCAACATTAACCAGCCGGCCCCCCTACCCATTTCTCACCCATTTTCCCAGCCCCTAATCAAAAATTAGGAAAACCTCAAATTAAAAAAAAAAAAAAAAAAATTATATCTATTCTACTTTCAAGCAAAAAAAAAAAAAAAAAGAGAAAAAAAAACCCCAAAACAAATTTGAACTAAAATCCGAAAAAAAAAAAAATGTAACAAAGCCCACGGCAAGCCAAGCCCACAGCGAGCCCAAGCTCGCTCATGGCAAGCCCATGGATTCTCAACCAAAAAAAAAAAAAGGAAAAAGAAAAAAAAAAACCAGTATAGAGCATCACGTCGCTGGCAGTGGCTGAGACATCAAACCCCAATACTAAAACACATCAAACTCCAACAAACCAAAACGCAAAACAGAAGTGTTTATCAAAAAAAAAAAAAAAAAAAAAACCCGCCTAATACACAAACCAAAACCAAACCCAGTAACCCACGGTCACGTCGTCGACGTCGTCGCCGCAGCTCGCTTGTCGTCGTCGTTGCTCGCTTGGTCGCTGCTCATCGCAGATCCCAGATTGTAGATCGCAATCAGAGATCGCAGAGTTCTCTGCCTCTACTTCGATGCTCGGTGCGACACTGCAACGGTGCTCCCTCCGGCCCTCCCTCAAGGTATTTCTCACTTTTTCTCTCTGACTCTCTCAGTCTCTCTCTCTCTCTCTCTCACTAAAATTTTGAAATGCTCTTTTTCGTAGCGGTCATCGCCTCGTCGGAGATCTGCTAGATTGTGCTGCCTTTGCTCTGGTGCAACGGTGCTCGTTGGCAGTTGCTCCCTTCGCTCCGGCAGTCCGGCCCTCCGCCCTTTCACAAGGTTTTTCTCTCTAACTCTCTCTCAATCTCTCTCTCTTTATCTCACTAAAGGAAAAAAAAATGAAATGAATATTTATGAATTGTGACTCTCTTTATCTCACATCTCGGTAAGTCTCTCTCTCACTTTTGAATTGTGACTCTCTGATTGGCTGGTTTTGCTTTTTTCCTGTTTTAGTGTTTTTGTCTTTTTAATTTTGGCTTTATCTTATACCTTTTTGTTGTTGGTCAGTGACTCAATGTGTTGGTGTTTGGTGAAATATTAATTATCATTTAGTGTAACGTGTGTTATGATTTATGATTGGAATTGTGAAATTTTCTGATTGCAACTAGTTATTGTGATTGGGACGCATTTTGTGCTTGTCTATTGGCTGTTGAGTGGAGTGGGGAGGGGGTAGATGGGTTATGGGCACATGGGGCCGGGTGCAGCATAATAATTAAAGCAATGTAATGTGCAGCACATTACATTGCTTTAATTATTGTGCTGCACATGGAATGTATAATATTCAGCTCTTTTAATGTAATATGTACAAGGGGCTAAACAATATAATAAATTAAAGCAGTATAATTAATGACAAATAAATTAAAGCAATATAGTTTATTGTTAAACTAAATGAACGGTTTTAGACCCCTTAAACAACCAGATTACGTAGTCTAGATTAATTAGCCAAGCTGTTACTTAGTCAAATTATGCAATTCTAGGTTAAAGTAATCAAATAATCATATCAAGATATAAAGTAGCAGAAAATAAATGAACACAAGATATGATGACCCAGGAAACCACACGGTAAAAGCCTGGGGAGGATTGGACCTAGCTATCCTCAAGGTAAAACTGAATCCACTATGCGAAAGAATCGAAGTTCATACAGAAGGACTACAAGCTTCTCGCTTGACTTCCTAATGCTACCCACCAGTAGAACTTACTGACACGACCATGTGCAAGCTCCAAATCCACAGACTCCTTCTTTCTTGAATTCTTCAATCAGCTACAAGCACCCCCGCTTGATATTCTTTAAGCTTCAATGGTAGCAACCAAGTTGATCATCAAGATGTAGATAATATCTTCAACTTGAAAACCCTAAGTTTTGTGTAAAGGAAAGCTCCTCAAAGATCTCACAAGAGATTTACACAAAACAGCAATGTATGAGCAACAATACAATTGGAGCGACCTTCAAAAACGTGGCTAGGGTTTTGTTTATATACCTAGGGTAAAAACATAAAACCCTAAACATTTAATGAAGTAGGGCTGAGTTGGAAATTCTGCAGAAAATTCAACCTGTGTGATTTTCGATCGATCGAGTCTATTCTTCGATCGATCGAGCCAGGCCAAAAGTCCCAAGTACTTCTGCAGCCACTCGATTCCAACTTTACAATAATAAACCAACTTTGAGCAAGTCTAAACAAGACTAAATACATTGTTTTGATCATGGTTTGCCAACATTACAAATTAGAGTTCTAAATACATAAAGTCCTAAGACCTTAGAACCTAACAAACTCCCCCTTTGGCAATCTGTGACAAAACCCTAATTAAAAACTCAAAGTTTTACAAGTAAAAAGCCCTTTACAAAGAAATGCTCATAAATTTCAAATTTAGCCTAACTACTATCCATCGGTTGCAAGTGTAGACAGCAGCTTAGTTGAATCAACCTGTATATTCCTGAAATACTCAACAAACGCATAAACGCATGTGTGACAGAAAAGAGTAAAACAACAGGTATAACATTCTTGTAAGATTCACACAACACAAAATAAAGACATATATAAATGATCAACTCATAAATATAAATCAATAAGCAGTGAATCACAAATCAACAAGAATCAATAATAATAAAAAACATGTATATCAATCAATGTTACTCCTCCTAACATAAATATCTTCAAAAATGATATACAAAGTGAAGCACCTAGATACAATCTAAAAACTCCACAAGCTCCTCTCAAACAAAAAAAATCTCCCCCTAACAACAAAAACCCTCTACAAGACAAAACTTCACTCCCCCTTTTTGTGACGGAAGGCCAAAGAGAAATCAAAAGTCGCCATCAAAAGGAGGTGGTGAGGGTGAATGACGATGCGCTAAATCGGCTCGGAGAGCACGAATCTCATCTAGTAAGTCCACCAAAAGCTAACCATGAGCCGCCTGAACGGTCACGACAGTCTCTAGAGTACGACGAACATCAAAGTCGGTCGAAGGAGGTGGAGGAACATCAGCAGCAACAGGATCATCACCAACTTGATCAGGAACATCCTCACCAGTAATACCTATAGAAGAAGAAGGAGGAGGAACGCTACTAGACGGCTCGGACCTAGGGTGTTTAGAACCAGCTCGAAGATGAGCGGCCCTCTATCTAAGAAAAGACGAACCTATGGGAGCTATCACATGAACAGACTTAGAGGAAGGAAAATCATTAAGATCAAGATGGAGCAAAATCCTATGAATGAAAATCGGATGAACAAGGGCATGAGAAGAAGATGAACTCCTATAAACATCGTTCAAAGAACGAAGAAAGAGATGGGGAAAACTAATAGGAGCATCAGTAACCAAGGCGTACAAGAATACAGACCTCTCAAGAGGAATGGTGTGCACATGAGAAATGGGTCAGATAGAATGACAAGCTATCTTAAAGAACAGATAGTGCAACCCGGAGAGCTCAGCAGAAGTGATCCTAGGATCAGAACCCCACTGGACAGAAGTCCCAGTGATGTAAGATAAAACATCGCTAAGCTCGGGAGACTCATCATATAGATAGACAGGATCCCTAACCAATGGCACCCCTAGAGCATCAGCCACTACCTGAGGAGTAATGGTGTACTCTACACCTTGTATCCAACTCTTCACCAAAGTGTTGGAATCATAGATGTGGATAGAGATGTTCGAATAGAACTCTCTAATCAAGGCAGATGGTGGAGGAGGATCAGAAATGTCAAACAAAGGTAACTAGCCCTGACGCTCAAAGTTTGCCCTAATGGCAGGATCTAGCTCATCTAACAAAACAGAATGCTCAACCTAAATCTTCCTCTTAAAGTTAAGTTTCTCAGACAGCTCTTGGTTTTTCTCACTCGGAAACCTCTCACGGTCAAAGGAAGGAGGGGATGGAGAGGAAAAGGGAATGGACCTACGGGCTCTAGTCTTCCTAGGCATGATGCTAAGGAAAGGACAGAGACACAAAAGAGAAAACTAAAAGAAAACACAAGAAAAACAAGACCAAGGGCAGATTGCAAGTTAGCAACAAAAATAATAGAATGAAAATCTATATGATGCATGAACAGATACAATGCCATGATGCATGTACTAATGCAGTGAGCAATTAAGGTCAATTAAGTTTAAATTGAAAAAATTGGCTTGAGCAGGGAATTTCTTAACAAAAACCCCAAAAATTGAAAACCACTTGAAAATTTTTAAAACAAATTGATGAATTGAGCATTAAAAAATACAACACATAGATTATAATGCTTAATTTCATCAATACAACAAGCCAATTACATCAAATTCTACCCAATTTAACAAAATCCCCAAATCAGATCAATTTGGAACCCTAGAATTTTCAATTTCACACCAAACTCAATATGATCAAATTAAACTATTAAGATCATGTCTATAGCATGTCCCCACAAAAACCCATTGATCAATTGCATAGAATATGACTTGAATCAAATGAAAATCCCAAAAATGCAAAGTGCGAAAATCGCCCCTAAATGCATGAAAATATGCATGAAATGATGAAAATAAAATCAAAAGGAAGGGCAAAAGTGTCTTACCGGCTTGAGGAGAGAGAGATTTTGCAAAAACAACGGAGGAAAACGACAAAAATCTCTCTGTGGAGCCTTGCCAACGCGGAAGAAGAAAAAGTTTGAAAAGTTTGAATAGTGATTTTGAAAAAGTCAGAACTGAACATTTTAAAAAGCTTTTTCACGATATTCAATCGATCGAAAATTACATTCGATCGATCGAATGAAACAGTCATTTTAGAACAATCTAAAGCACTTTTTCGATCGATCGAAAAACAACTGGATCGATCGAAATGGGCAGAGGCTCACTAAATTTTTAAAAAAAATCCAGTTTTGAAAGACACAAACTTGATTTTGAAAAACAACTCCTCAAAGCATTAACCAAAAAAAGCAAAATGCATGAGTATGAGATGGAATGCTTTTTCAGAAACCCAAAAATTTTTAAATCCAAACTTTGTCAAAAACCAGTTTCAATCATTCTCCCATTGAATTTTCTCAAGCAACAAAAATGTTGTGCACAAATCTCAAGATATTTTCAAACTTGGTTGGTCAGAACAAAAACACACACACTAGCATATACAGTGTTTGACAAAGAGTAACTTGTGTAGTGTGTGATACTAGCAAAAACTTGAGATACATGTGAGGTGATATGTGAATAGCAGTCAAACACAAAGTCTACACAATTCATCATATAGAATTTAAAAGAGACTATCACCTAAAGAGTTACATCCTATAACTCCCACATCTCCTAGAACAAAAGCTTGCAATCATGTAAGTTTCTTGCATTTTTGCCTCTTATTTGTATGAGATGGCATTCAGCCTAATAGTACACACCGGTTTGAATTAAGTGAATTGGCATCAAGCCTAATAGTACACACCAGTTTTAATTTAATTTGAGGCTACACCTTATGTTCTTTTTGTGCATGTGCTACACTTTCTCAAGCACAGAATCTTATGATATGCACTAAGGTGTTCATGATTGGCTAGTGAACAGTGGTGAGATGGTTATTTATGCCTTTCTCAAAAGGATCAAGTCCGACAGTCAAATAGCATGTGACTTCATGATTAAGACAAAGTGATTAATAACCATACACATCTTTCCCACACAACATGCACTACAAAGTTTCAACTAGTCAAGTGCAATGAATAAGTTCATCAAAGTTAAACAAGGTACCCAAGACATGAGATGTGTAAAAAGATAGACCAACCTTGTTTTTCAAAAATCAAGAAAAATAGTGTCAAACATAATTTTTGCTTTCTCCTTTTCCCTTTTTTATTTATTTATTTAAGAGAAAACAAATAAATCCTAGAATGAAATGCATGAATGTAATGCAATGCAAATCCTAGAACAAAACAAAAAAAAAACACAAAAACCAAAGAACAATGGTCACAGAGGAATAAGCAATGAAGCACAAGGATCATGTCAGAAAGACTCAATTAGGTCGAGTCTTTTGCATCCAAAACCTTTTAGATGCATCACGAGCATTGGAGTTCTTATTCACATTTGAGTGATTTCCAACTCCAAGATTTAAATAACGGTTCAAAGCCTTTACCAATTCACCAATAAGTGCCATAGGATCTTGTGCTTGTGACACAGACACTTTTGGTTTGTTTGCTCTCTTAGCAGCTTGAAGCTTGTAACAGTTAGGATAAATGTGTCCAGACTTACCACAAAAATGACAAACCCAAGCAGGTTTACCATGCATCTTGTCCTTAGAACGGGTAGGTTTAGTTTTTCTTAGATCAACCCTATTCTTCTTAGGATGTGAAAGGTCTACGGGTTTGACTACCTCACTCACAGGTGGTTTGACAGTTTCACTCACAACCTCACTCACGGAAGGTCTAGAAGAAGAGGAAGGAACAAAATTTGTGGAATGCGGCACAGAGTCAAAGATGCTTTCAACATAACCTAAACCAGATTTATCAGAAGGATACTTTTGAACATTCAGCATGTGATCAAGTTTAGAACTAGCGGATCTAACAACAGATAAATCATGTTCCAAAGTTTTAACTTTATCAAGCAAAAGCATGTTCTCAGATTTAACATTGTTCAAAAGATCATTAGCATCAAACAGTTTAACAAGCAGATTTTTCTTTTCAAGCTCAAGAGAATCAATTTTTTTCAGGCCAAGTTCTACATTCATAGCATCCCTAGCAGCAATTTTGCAGAGTTTATTGTAGGTCTCTTGAAGATCTACATCCTCAGAGAGTTCCCCATCAGAAGGTTCTCTTCGACAGATATGCTTTCATTGACCATAGCAGTAGCAGTGAAAGCAATGAAGTTTCCATCCTCATCATATCCGGACTCATCATCGAAAACCTCATTATCGCTAAGGGTTACAGCCATAGCTTTACCCTTAGTCCTTGAGAATGTAGGACATTCAGATTTCACATGACCATACCCTTGACAACCAAAGCACTGAGGACCCAAAGAATTATTTGAAGACTGACCAACTTTTTCTTTTGGTTTTTCAAGGTTATTAACCTTAGTGGGATCATTCTTCCTAAAATTTCTAGGTTCAGCAGTGTATGTACCTCTTGCCTTTCTATTGGTATTTCTAAGAAAGTTTTTGAAATTTTTGGCAAGATAGGCAATCTCTGTAGCAGAGAGCTCATCATCAAATCCACCACTATCAACATCATCAACTGACTTAAGAGCCATTGATTTGGATTTGTTCACTTTAGGTAGGTCAAACTCATAGGACTGAAGAGATCCTACAAGCTCATCAACAGGGATGGAGTCCACGTCCTTGCTTTCAGTGATGGCAATCACTTTAGGTCTAAAGTCTTCAGTTAAAGATCTAAATATCTTCCTAACAATTTTAGGTTGATCATAGACTTCACCCAAATTAAAAGTAGAATTGACAATATCATTTAATTTAGCATAGAATTCATCAAAAGATTCATCATCAGACATTCTAATGCTTTCAAATCTAGACGTTAATTGGTGCAATTTATTGATCTTAACTACCTTTGTGCCTTCATACACAGTTTGGAGGATTTTCCAAGCAATATGAGCAACCTCAACATTAGAGATCCTCTTAAATTCCTCCATGGAAATAGCGTTGAAGATGGCATTCATAGCTTTGCTATTAAAGCCAGCTGCTTCTTTTTCAGAAGTTTGCTACTCACTCATAGGAGTAGTGGGCTTCTCCCATCCGTACTTAACGGAATTCCAGACTCTCTCATCAATGGATTTCAGGAATGCTTTCATCCTTACTTTCCAATAAGCATAGTTGTTCCCATCAAAGTGAGGAGGAACACACAGAGAGTGTCCATGCTCCATGACAACAGGGGTCAAGGATCAGCTCAGAGATCAAGAAATCTCAAACAAAAGAGCAACCTGCTCTGATACCACTTGAATGGTTTTAGACCCCTTAAACAACCAGATTACGTAGCCTAGATTAATTAGCCAAGTTGTTACTTAGTCAAATTATGCAATTCTAGGTTAAAGTAATCAAATAATCATATCAAGATATAAAGTAGCGGAAAATAAATGAACACAAGATATAATGACCTAGGAAACCACACGGTAAAAACTTGGGGAGGATTTGACCTAGTTATCCTCAAGGTAAACCTGAATCCACTATGCGAAAGAATCGAAGTTCATACAGAAGGACTACAAGCTCTCCGCTTGACTTTCTAATGCTACCCACCAGTAGAACTTACTGACACGACCACGTGCAAGCTTCGAATCCATGGATTCCCTCTTTCTTGAATTCTTCAATCAGCTACAAGCACCCCCGCTTGATATTCTTTAAGCTTTAATGGTAGCAACCAAGTTGATCATCAAGATGTAGATAATATCTTCAACTTGAAAACCCTAAGCTTTGTTTAAAGGAAAGCTCCTTAAAGATCTCACAAGTGATTTACACAAAACAGTAATGTATGAGCAACAATACAATTGGAGCAACCTTCAAAAACGTGGCTAGGGTTTTGTTTATATACCTATGGTAAAAACATAAAACCCTAAACGTTTAATGAAGTAGGGCTGAGTTAGAAATTCTGCAGAAAATTCAACCTGTGCGATTTTCGATCGATTGAGTCTATTCTTCGATCGATCGAGCCAGGTTGAAAGTCCCAAGTACTTCTGCAACCACTCGATTCCAACTTTATAATAATAAACGAACTTTGAGCAAGCCTAAACAAGACTAAATACATTGTTTTGATCATGGTTTACCAACATTACAAATTAGAGTTCTAAATACATAAAGTCCTAAAACCTTAGAACCTAACACTAAACAATAATAATTAAAGCTATATAATTAAATTAACCAATATATTATAAATGACAAATTAATTAAATTATTTTTGTTTTTGTTTGAGGGGTTACTATTAATTAAAGTTGTATTAAAAATGGGCTGACTGTTTAAATTATAGTGAAAATTTTGTTTTTTTCTTGAGTATGAATAACATTCATATAATTAAGTAAAAATTTCTAATTAATTTTTTTTAAAATTCTTTTCAGGTTAATTTTTGAGTCATATTCTTAAAGCTAAAAGAATTATGAGCAAACGAAAAACAATTGATGCATTCTTTAAGAAAAAAGATGTTAGCAATTCAGAAATTAGGACACCTGTGGCTGTAGAAACAAATGCTAATACTTCAATGCCTGATGAACACCCCTCCAAATGTCCAGAACTTCAATTTGAAGAGATAGAATGTGATCCAGGATCACGTAAACAAATATGTGAATTTTCTATCAACCAATAGGATGAAATTCGACGAGCTTATCTCAAAGAAGGTCCATATCAACCTGAAAATATAAACTATCCATACAATGATGATACTCATCGTTGTCAATTTCAACCTTCATGGTTTGGTTCACATAAGGATTGGTTGAAATACTCACCTTCAATGGATGCAATATATTGTCTACCTTGCTACTTTTTTAGTAAGAAACCAATAGGTCGTCTCGGATCAGATGTATTCATTTCACGAGGTTTTAATAATTGGAAAAAGGTGAAAGATGGAATAAATTGTCCTTTAATTCGTCATGAAGGGAAAGAACCAAACTCTCCACATAAAATTGCTATGAAATGTTGCGAGGATTTAAAGAATCATTCACGGCATATTGACAAGTTGATTGAGAAACAAACGTCAAAAGAATTAGAGAATAATCGGTTGCGGCTCAAAACCTCAGTAGAGTGTGCTTGATGGCTAGCATTCCAAGCTTGTGCTTTTAGAGGTCATTATAAAAGCCTTGATTTAAAAAATAGAGATAATTTTATTGAATTGATAAAATTCACATCAACTTTCAATGACAAAGTAGCTAGTGTTGTCTTGGAAAATGCACCAGGAAATGCCAAATATACATCACCCACAATTCAAAAGGAGATTTTTCCTATTCATGAAGAAATTGGGGATGCAAAATTTTGCATTCATGTTGATGAAGCTCGGGATGAGTCGAAGAGAGAGCAAATGGCCATCATTTTGAGGTTTGTTGATAAAGAAGGTTTCATTAAAGAGCGTTTCTTTCATGTTGTGCATGTTAGAGACACTACTGCATTGACTTTAAAGAATGAGGTATGTGAGCTTGAAGAGCTGCTCCAGGCCCATGGCTTGATAGCAACTCGACAGAATCTTGACAGTTAGGCATTTGTCGAGGTTTAAGAAAAAAAATTTTCAATTCTGTTTTAACTCTAATCCATGATTATGTGTTTAGGCTTTCTTTTCTCACAACCCTAGACATATAAAAAGATTATTTTAAGGGCCATCAAAGTGAACACAGGTTGCACAAGTGTTAAGAAAAGTTTGTTCAAGCAAATTGTGACCGGAGACAGAATTTTTCCTAGTTCATCATTCTTGTGAAGAAGTTGCTGTATTTGTGTACTGTAGGGTTTTGTGACGAAGCTTCTGCTTGATCTTCATTGTCTGGATGAACTAAAAAACTTTGCAGCCAACAACTTTCTCTAGTTTGTAATTGAAGTCGCGTACTGGGATTTGCACAATTGGTTAGTCACATACTAGGAGTCGCGCATTAAAAGGAGAGATTGTCACTATAGAACAAGTCCAATTAGGTATTGAGTTAAGGGTTCAACTGTAGGTTGGTATAAGGTACTAGGATTCCTTTACTTGTAACTGCTTGTTGTGATAATAGTGGATTCTTAGGAGTGATGACCTTAAAATCACTCGATGGAGTTTTTGTCGTGTTGGTTTTCCCCATTCGTAAATAAATCACCATGTCAATTTATTTTCCACTGTATACTTAGTTTAATTGGTAATTTGTTTGTACTACTATGCATTTGCATGTTAAATTGATTAACTAATTAAACTTAGCTAATTAATCAATTAATTCATCACAAGAGGTTAATACGTTCTTGGCCTATCAAATGATATCAAAGTAGGCACACTCTGATTAGGGTTAATCTTTGTTGTGTTGATCCATTGACCCTTGTTTGTCATGGATAGAGGATAGTCTTTGATTATACCTCCTTTATTTGATGGCACTAATTATGCATACTGGAAAGTACGCATGAGAGCTTTCTTGCAGTCTTTAGATGAGAAAGTGTGGCAAGTTGTTGAGATAGGCTGGACCAAGCTGAAGGAAGCGCGGATTGATTAGGATGACGCCAAGATCAAGGCGGAAAACTTCAACAACAGGGCATTAGATGCTCTATTCAGTGCGGTCACTAATGAGGAGTTCAAGAAAATATCCTCTATTGAAACTACTAAGGAGGCATGGACCATTCTCCAAACAACCTATGAGGGAACCAAGGCTGTCAAAGATTCAAAGCTTTAGAGGCTCACTACAAGCTTTGAAGAAATCAAGATGAAGGAGGATGAGTCGTTCAATAAGTTCTATGCCAAGGTCAAAGACATAATAAACTCAGCTTTCAATCTTAGGGAAACCATTTCTGAACCCAAGATTGTGAGAAAAGTGCACAGTTCTCTACCTGAGAGATTCCATGCCAAGATTATGACAATCGAAGAATCACAGTATATTAACAACATTCCTTTGACAGAGATGGTTGGTAATCTGCAGACCTACAAGCTAGGGTTAACGAGGATTGGTAAGTCGAGTAAGAACAAGAGCATGGCATTGAAAGTCAAGAGCAGTTACATTGATGAGTTATCAGATGATGAGGATTCTAAGATGAAGTCCTATATTACAAGAAAATTTAAGAAGTTCATGAAGAATGCCAATGGGATGGGCTTTGACAAGGACTGTAGGCAATCTAGCTCCTCACAGTTTAAGAGCCAAGATAAAGGGAAGAAGGATGCTAGGGATGGTAGTTAATATATTGTTCCTTCAGAACCTAAGTGCTTTGGGTGTTAAGGTTTTGGTCACATAAAACAGAAGTGTCCTACATATCTTAAGAGTATTGGGAAAAGTAAGGCACTTGCTGCTACCTTGAGTGACACCAAGCATAAGGATGATTCCGACAATAAGGATGACGGAATCTTGAATGCCTTCACTGCCACTGTTAGTCCTACTGAGGGGATTGTTGAAGATGTGGATGAAGAAGAGGAATTGGTGGAGTCTGAGTTTAAGAAGATGAATGAACAATATGACATCCACATAGCCTATGCAAAGTTGTACAAAGTCTCAGAAAAACATGAGAAGTTGTATAGGTTGACCACCAAGAAGCTTAGCAATGTGGAGCTTGAGCGTGAAAAGCTTTCCACAAAGTTTGATGAAACTAATTAGACTATTCGAGCACTGAGGTTTGAGAACAACTTTTTAGTTGAAAAGATTAAATGAGCATCTCTATACACAATTAAGCAAGTGAGCTTTGTGGCTTTGTGATGAGTAAGATTAAGTAATCTCTTGTACTTAACACTCACATCATTCTTTTTGATGGGAAGGATTAGAAAATCCTAAGAGAAAGGCATAAATAATCATCTCACTACTATTACCCACCAATTATGAAATAATATTTGTATGCTTCGACATAGCAAAAGTGCAATGTCAATAACATTTATGTGCTTCAACATAGTAAAAGTAGAATGTCAAAAGCTTAACATAATTGGGTATTTTTTTTTCTTTCTCTTACATGCATATGCATGATTTGCTTAAAAAGAAAAATATGCAAAGAAAAAAAAAATCAAAAGCAAAAAAATCAAAATGCTTTTATATATGATTGCAAGCATGTATTCTAGGAGATGTGGGAGTTATAAGATGTACTTCAAAGATGATAGTCCTCATCAAACAGTTATGATTGTGTGTGAGTTAAAAGGATTTTCTCATATCCCAAATCATCATAACTAGTTGACACTTATGCAATCTTGCGATATTTTTCATACACAACACACAATATTCTTTGCTACTCTTGATACATGCACAAGTACAATGTGATTTGGCCATCACAAGGTTTTAGATGTGTTAATGTATGCTCACTCAACTATGTTGACTTATTTTTTAAATATAAAATTGGTTAAACTTGTTTAGTGTGTGTGTGTGTGTGTGTGTGTGTGTGTTTTTGGGATCCATGTGCCTAAAATTTGTTGTTGAGAGATAAGTTTGAGAGTATAAAATGTTGATTGGATCATTGGTTGAGTTGTATGCTTAATTGCATTCATATCTATGTTTTTCCCTTCTAGAAAAACTATTTTTAAGCAATCTCAACACCTCCTCGACACTTGGTTATCTATTGAGCTTTTCAACTTCTTCTTATCGCAATCTCGATAGCTTCTCGACAGCTGGTGGATTGATCGAGAAAGCTCCTGTCTCCTCAATAGCTTCTCGATAGCTGGTGGATTGATCAAGTTTCTTTTATCTTTTCTGTTGAATTGTTCCTCAATAGATCCTCGACAGCTATATCTATTGACGTCTATTTTCTCGACACCTTCCTCGACACCTCTCAACACCTCTATTTGTCGAGATTTACTAAACTCCTATGTATATGTTCAGCGTGATCTATTTCTCACTTTTATCGATCTCTCTCTCGACAGATCCCTCTTTTCTCCTCCCAAACACTCTTTTCTCTCTCCAAACCTTCAACCGACGTGATTTTCAAACTCTCCATGCTTGAAATCACTTGGTATGCTCGCTTTTCTTTTCATTCTTCATGCATTTCATGTTTTGAAATCTAGGTTTTGGGGTTTTTGAAAAATTTTGAAATTTTTCAAAAATTGATGAGTTTTTGTTGAAATTTTGGGATGGGTTTTTGTTTAAATGAGTTTAAAATCTCATACATTGCATCACATTAGCATCATAATAGTATTATCATGCATTTAGATGTGTGCAAATTGATTGTGTTCTGGTAGGATTGGATTGGACTGAGCCCATGATACTTTTTATATTGCATGTCACATGTTCATGCATTTCTCATGCATACATACTCTCTTTTCAATATACTTTTTATATTTGAAATGTGTTGAGACTTTTTTGATTGTCTCTCTCTCTCTCTCCCTTTCTTTTCTGTTTACGTTAGTCGTGTCTATGGCACCTAAACGTAAGTTTGCTCCATCCCAGAACACTCTTCGATCTGGGGCATCCACTTCCTCTGATCCTACTCCATCACATATTCGGTTCCGTGATGAGGATGATGATGATGATGCTACTGCTTCTGAGGATGATGGTGATGAAGATGCTAGCTCTTCCGATATAGATGAGATGTCTACTTGACACTCTTACCCTTTGTCACTCACGACAAAAAAGGGAAGTAGTTTTGTATATGAGAGTAGTAATACTTAGGGGGTAGAGTTAGTATAAGACCATTTTGATAGGGGGAGTGTTGATATCTTGAGGGATGTAGTGAGGATTATTTGTATCTTTTTCTTTTCTCTATTTTTAGATACATTTATTCTTGTACCTTAGGTCTTGTGATCATTATTGACATACATTGTACTTTTCTTCTTTATATGTCGATTTTCGCCTACCCTTACATGTGTTGTTTCTTTTCTCTCTTTATGCACATGCTTCTTATTATGTGTATGCAATCCATTATTTTTGTTTCACAGAAAGATGCCTTGATGAGTTTTGTTTAAAGTGTTTCAAAAATACAGGTTGTCAAAGTCTACTTGCCATAAACTCTCTTATTGCAAATTTTTTCAAGAGTTTGTGTTAGGATAGATTTTATTGTATTCAACAAGTGAATATGAGTTGAGCAATTTATGACTTCTCTCATATGTTCATTTGTTTGTTATGGTTTTTTCACGGATTGCCAAATGGGGAGATTGTTAGGACATATGTGATTTACTTGTTAGGAACACGTGTCACTATTTTATGTAATTGGCTAATCTTTTGAAAAAACACACTTTACTTGTATTTGGACAGATCTAGGATATGTTTAATACTTCAAGAAACTTTGTTTCAAGATTAAGTGTTGAAGCCATACAAGTCTGTCCAAGATTCAAGCTAAAAGGTGTGAGGTCATTAAAACTCGACAGCTAGTGTCTATCGAGCTTGAAGAACTGTTCTAGTCCCGTGGCTCGACAGCAGCTCGACAGCTAGGCATCTATCGAGGTTTAAGAAAAAACAAATTTTCAGTTCTGTTTTAACTCTAATCCATGATTATGTGTTTGAGTCTTCTTTTCTCACAACCCTAGACATATAAAAGGATTATTTTAAGGGCCGTCAAAGTGAACACAAGTTGCGTTGCACAAGTGTTGAGCAAAGTTTGTTCAAGCAAATTGTGACCAGAGACAAAATTTACCTTAGTTCATCATTCTTGTGAAGAAGTTGCTGCGTTTGTGCACCGTAAGGTTTTATGACCAAGCATCTTCTTTATCTTCATTGTTTGGATCAATTGAAGAACTTTGCAGTCAACAACCTTTTCTAGTTGGCGATTGAAGTCGTGTACTAGAATCCGTGCAATTGGTTAGTCGCATACTGGGAGTTGTGCATTACAAGGAAAGATTGTCACTACAGAACAAGTTTAATTGGGTATTGGGGTAAGGGTTCAACTGTAGGTTGGTATAAGGTACTGAGATTCCTTTACTTGTAACTGCTTGTTGTGATAATAGTGAATTCTCAGGAGTGGTGAACTTAAAATCACCCGGTGGGGTTTTTGCCGTGTTGGTTTTCCCCATTCTTAAACAAATCACCATGTCAATTTATTTTCCGCTACATACTTAGTTTAATTGGTGATTTGTTTGTGCTACCACGCGTTTGCATGTTAAATTGATTAATTAATTAAACTTGGCTAATTAATCAATTAATTTATCACAAGGGGTCAATACGTTCTTGGCCTATCAACAAGGTTTTCTAAAAAAAAATGTCTTCTCCCCCTTAGTATATGCATCTGCCCTATGGTTTTTTCCCCCTACAAATATGCACGAGGTAGAATTTCTCCCCCTAAGAATGTGCACATGAGTCATATAGAAATGACGATGCACGCTATACTCTCTAGTTTAACTTTTGTATTATTTTTTATTCTAACCTCCACATCAGTGCAAACTCCTTTGGAAAAAGAAATTAAAACATGAATCAGGATTTCACTTGGGTCTAGTTTCTAGGAATTCTCTTTGACACCCACACTCTCTTCATTGGGGCCAAGAATAAATTAATTTGGGACGACTCTAATGACCACCTTTTCCTAGGTTTCAATTGTGAACACATAAACCTGATGGTGAAGGCACTAAGTGGGAGTAGACAAGCAAAGTTTTGCAAGGAGTATGATTCTAATGATTACCATTCAACATCTTCAGGTTCTATTTCAGATCTGCCATTGTGAGTTCGTCCTACATGGATTCTTTTGTTTCAAATATATTTATAGATGGTAAAGAGTTCTATAAAGAAGATACTATCATAAATTGGAATTCTCCACCAATCTTTGACAAGTACCTTGATGAAAATTGTGAATTGTGTATGAGTAGTCAAGTTGTGGATGATGATGATGATGAGATTTTACAGAAGAAAACTATTTAGAGGTAAGATTTATTCCTCTAGTCGTAGAAGAATTGGATATATAGAAATTATCTCTTAAGGAGCAAAATCCACATCACGTTGATTTTCTTGGAATTGACAAATATTTATTTCCTAATGGTAAACTTTATGTTGATCTTAGTCCATCAATGGAAACTAATGCTCCTCATTTGGAAAATATGGGTGATTTTATTTGGGAAGCTTTTGTTCAACGTGAAGTAATAAAAATGGGTTCAAGACTCACAAGGACAAAGCCACAACAATTTTGTGAAGACGAAAATCTTGGATTAATGGGTGAGTATGCTGATTTGTTTGTAGCATTGGCTTCATGTGCTACACTTTGGCAAAACAAATTACAATCAAAATTTGTTCAACAATGTTTATCATGAAGGAGAAAAGAATGATCAATAGCATGTTGGCTTTACTTGTATTGCTAAAGAAAAAGGAATGGAAAGGAATGATTGGATATCCAAAAGATCGAGGGAAGATTAATTCTTAAGTCGAACTCAAGATTGAGTTCTTTTTCGAGAAGGGGAGAATGATGTAGGAACAAAGTGGCAACTTATGCAGCAGCCACATAGGTGACATGTATCATTTATTTATAAGCCCATTTGTCTTTTATTTATCTTTATTATTTAGTCAAAATTAATTATAAGTCTTGTTGGTAGTTGTTCCAGCCTAATAAATTTGATCATAGGGTGATGTGAAGTCAGTCTAGAGAGTTGTCATATGTATTGAAAGTTGTCAAGCATTTAGTTGAAAGCATTTATTTCACATGGAATGTATTCACCTATAATTATCAATAAGAAATCAGAAGAAAAAAAAAAGTTTCTATTCAAAAAAAAAAAAAGAAAAAGAAAAAAGAAAAGGTTTCTATTCAAAAAATTAATTGCAAGTATCCTTGCTTTGGAGTTGACTGATTCCTCCCAACAATCAAGTGTGTGACTTGGTCGTGTTGAGTGACATTCATGATTAGTAGCGTTGAGTGACATCCGCTACCTTTGGTTTAGTGGCATCCCGAAACTATTTATCCTATCATTAGGTTAAATTTTTTATTTAGGCTATCTTGTAGGTGTCGGCCTACATCAGTCCATGACACCACCAAGTGTTGCAATGGCTTCACGACACTAACTCAATAGAAGTTGAGGTTGAAGGAAATATCAAGATAAAAGTTACAGTCATGCCTATAACCAAGAAAGATTCACGTGTTCATAATTATAGGATCACATAAGGGAATTGCTTTGCTCATATGGACTTTAGCTTCAAGGCTTCAAGTTTTATGCATTGAGTCGCCAAGTTAAAGGTGTTTTGTGCCAAACTTATGTGAGCAACTTGTGAGTAAGGTAATGATGGAAGTTGTTATGCCATTATGGCAATTTAAATTTGCTCTACTGGGATGAACAGCTGAGGAGTAGTTTGTAAGAGATAATTAATTAAATCTCTTGCTTTTAGTGCTCTATCTAGCTACCTAATGAGCGCTCCTTGTAACACTCTTTTGTCATAAAATTTTAAACAAGGTCAGAGTCATCATCATTGACATATATCTGGCCATTTAATTAGTCTTTGTTCAATTAGTTTATATATTACAACAAAATGATAAGTTAAAAAACTGCATAAATATAAGTTTATAGATTATATAGTAAATATTATATGATAGGCACAAATTTTGACATATATATTAAGAACGTAAAGAAAATGCAATCTAATGATTAGATTTTAAATATTTAGTAATGTTAATAATAAGATTATGATTATAATCTTAGATTACAATCGATTTTGTAGCTAAATATTGTCCAAATATGTTTATTTCTTTTACATTGAAATGGAAACCATTAAATAACAAATATGAAATGTCACCTACGTCTGTTGTGCCAGAGTAACAAATATGGGACTCCTGACTCTATGTTTAGCGTCACTCCATTCCAATGATGCTGACAAATGGGTAATTTTGTTAGTTTGGAGCAACAATGGTGGCCCCTGTATCGTAACGTTGAAAGATTTTTTTCTCGTTAAGCTGACTAAAAGCTAGTACATTCGGAATAACAGAGACCTTGAGATTCCTCGGCGCCTTGACAGTTGCCTTGTATATGGAATTTTTAGGGCCCACATTTGTAACTGTCCTATGAAAGACGACGTTTATACTAGTGTTAGGGTTTTGAAATTGATAATACATGGATGGGTAATTTAGGGAATCATGTCCTCCAATGTCAGGGACACTTGCACAATCGGTGTTATCTTCGGTGAACAAGCGTAGAGTTGTCCCACTGTAGCCCTCTCCACATAGGAAGCGGATGTAGTCAAACTTTGACAGGTCATAGATCAAACCGGGGTGCAGTGCGCTAACAGGGTCAATCTGGCCAGCACCATAGCCTAACTCAGCAACAGCAGCCTTGATTTTCAATTCAGATGCTGATCATTAATCAAGAAGCAAAATTATAAAACACTCATGAAGAATACTAATTTTTCATATTATAAAAGTTATTTTAGGGAAATATGAGATAATATCTTGATCAATGTGTTTATATAGAAGGAAGACAAATGTTAAGATTATTACAAATTTTACTAACAGAGGTTTACAAACTAAAGTGACAATATGAATTTCATTTGTGCAACTTTAATAACAAATAAATAAATATTTAAATTGCTATTTTGTGAATAATGACACTTCAGTTTAATGTAAGGGTTATTTAGTAAAATTTGTGGTATCTCTAACATTATTCATAAAATAGATATCAAGCATTTCTTATTAGAAAGTACTCACTCCTCTCCGTTAATCATGGAGAAATTCTATTTCACAGTTAAGATTTTATTTTTGAATCAAACAATTAACAGATTGTCATGTAATATTGGATACATATTAACATGACTAATATTTATTCTAAACCAATTGACATATTAACCACATTGCTGGTAAACCATTAGCAATGTGATGGCCTTGGAGAATTTGAAATAAACACTAACGACCTCTTATTGACACCATTCAAATGGTGGTTCTTGTAAAATGGAACTAATCTTTAACATATCATGAGTTAAAATGGGAGAATTTCAGGAGACTAACCAGTTGTCATTAGGGCCGATTTGATTGCAGAAGGAGACCATTTGGGGTGGAATGTTTTGATGTAGGCAGCGGCTCCAGCCACATGAGGGCAAGACATTGAAGTTCCAGACATTAAAGTATACACATCAAACCGATTGTCACCAAGAGTCCCAGTCATTGATGAAAGTTTAGTGTAAGCAACTAGTATATTTACCCCAGGTGCCACAACATCTGGCTGCAAACCAAACATAATTTAAAACCTTCACACTAGTATATAACTATATAGCTATATATGGTATAAAACATTAAAAAAAAAAAGTACACAAATTTATGCCTAGAATGGCAATCATTGCAAAAGGTTACCTTAAGTAATGTGCGAGAGAGCATGGCCGGACCTCGAGATGAAAAGGAAGCCAAAAAGGGTGCAGCAGCATTGGGTGCTGTTTTGGACTTGTATATGACAGCTTGAGGGAATCTGAAAATTTTACCAATGAAAAAAAAAACATAAAGAATGTTAATTATCAGGTAATATTTTAAGGGTCATGCTAACGTTGTTAACAATCCATTTTAGGGAAGTTTTAACATCACTTTTCTGAGAAATGAAAAAAAACTGTTAAAATATTAATTTTTTTTTTCTTTTTCCATAAAACTTTCTTTAAATGGATTCTTAACTAGTGCTCTAAAGGTACTCCTTAGCATTTTCCTTATTTTAATTAATAGAAAACTTACCTGTTATAATGAACCCCAAATAAGGTATATATAGAAATATACTTTAAATTGGTCACAACAAAAAGAAAAAGGAAAAATCTAATCAATAACAACTCTCCTAGCCCATTATGGGGGGGCATTTTGTATAACAAAATTT
Organism: Quercus variabilis; assembly: GCA_030445155.1. NCBI lineage: Eukaryota > Viridiplantae > Streptophyta > Magnoliopsida > Fagales > Fagaceae > Quercus > Quercus variabilis. Next base: position 15,763,244 of record CP129445.1, on the reverse strand, counting down.
GATTCCTCTTACTTACTTGGTTGAGTTGACATATGCAAGAATTTTGTCACCAAAAATATAATCAACATAGGTAGCAGGGATAGCAGATATAAAGCTTGTATCTCTCTTCTCTTGGAGAGATACAATAGCCCCGATCCCACCCAAACTCTTAATGTAACTAAGTCTTGCTCCTCCTTGGCATAGCACAATCTTCCCATTGACCTTTTTCGGGTCAAGACTCCCTTCATCACAAAACCTGCCCAATTCTTTAGTTGATTAGCGCTACTAATTTTTTTTTTTTTGAACTGTGCTACTAATATTAAAAGTCTGAATATATAAATCATGAAATAGAAAATATTGAAGTAGAAAATGCTCTCTAATTACCAGGGAGTTGAATCTCTCGATAAAGTGCTATTGGCTGCTATTGCCGTGGTGGTTAGAGGGTACATCTGCTTTTTTGGTGAAAATGTGTTGATGGAAAGTCCCTGTTATTCAATGCACCAATAAAATAAATATAATGATTATGATAAAATGAAATGAAAAGGCATCATGTTCACCACTGCGCATTCTTGATGTGATGGTCACTCCACAAGTGTAAGTGTTTATATGGGGTGTGATGGGCAAGGGTCGAGGTTCAAGTCTTCAGAAGGGAGCTTCACACACATATATACTAAGCACCCCTTTTCTAACTTTATCCAAAAAAAAAAAAAAAAAAAAAAAAAGGAAGAAGAAGAAGAAAAAGAAAGAAAGAAAGAAAAAGAGCGCTTTTTTACTAAATATTGTGACATTCAAAATGAGATAATTTGTTTTATATACGATAATCTCCATTTAAAATGTTTTAACTCTATACATGGTTAGATCAAAAAAATTAAAATTTTAACTATAAAATGAATTCCATTCATTTCCAGTGAAATGGAAAATAATCATGTTCTTAGACGGAAGCACTCTTTTACTAAGCAAGGCCATCATATTTAATTGTGTACCCAAATGTTACAATATGTTGCATGTGCTGTGATGTCATATTATGTGTGGATTATACCCTAAAAACTAATTTTATATGCATAGAAAACCTATTGCTAACATATTGATTGGTTGCTAACAATTATGGAACCCTCCCCTACCACTAAATCTTTGACCCGTGTATGGATTAAACTCTACACAATTTATTTTCCATAAAAATGAAAACCAAATCAAGACATTGATTGCCATAGAAAATCTTGGTACTGGTCAGCAAATCAAGGGTTTGATTGCTAGAAAAAATCATGGGATTAGATTCCATTATTGTAATGTACCATCATGAAAGGTGTATGAGAAAATGTAGTGTTTTGGGCTCTGGTATTGTAGATGTAGACTGTCAGGTTGAATCATGGAAACATTAATGTTTTCTTTCTTTTCTTTTCTCTATACTTTATTTATAAATTTCTATATGAACTATTCCATGTATAAATTACAACCCCAAAAAAGAACTATTTCATGTAAGAAATAAAAGGAAAACAAGTACTCTTTAAAATTGAATATGTATAAATGTAAGCATGCAATGTGTAGGGACAGCTTACGCTCTGTTTGTTTCAACAGTGATGTCTCTAGAAAATAAGTCATTTTCCAAGAAGCATTTTTTATAAAACTATCTTATTTTCCAATGTTTGGTAGCAACTTTAAATAAGTTGAAAAACAACTTCCTAACTTCCCTTATTTAGTTTGCTGTGAGATAAAGTTGTTTTCCAAAAAATTTTAATAGAAAACAATCTCTAAAAATAAGCCATACTTTTTACATTGACTAACGATAGTTTTCCTTTGACTCGTTTTTTTTTTTAATACTACCAAACACTGAAAAATAAGAAAAATTATTTTTACACAAGATTTTCCATTGAAACAAACAAAGCATAAATGTGTTTTGTGCCTAAGGCCAAGATTTTAAGTGGCTTTTTTTTATATATAAATATTAATTAAAATAATATTAATTTATTTTTATATAATTTTATTCCGAAAATTTTCTTAATATGGGAGAGTTTTAAAAATTAACTTTTATTAATTGAAATCTTTTGGCTGAGTCCATTTTTGGGGCCTTGGTTTTTATTTTTTTTTGGAAAGGAAGGAATATCTTAACTGAATATGTTCTACTGGGTAATGAAGGGGGCTTTATTTAATTTGAAGCCTTTAGGTCACTACCTTAGTTGCCTATAGTGTTGAGCTAATCCTAGCAATATTTAGATATTTAGCCATCCAACTTACTCTTGAATTACTGAAGAAAGCACGTTGTGTTGAAGATCGGCAGCACTGGTTTTTTACCTCAGTCCCTCTCCCTCTCCCTCTCCCGCAGCAGCAGCACTGGTTCTTGACCGCGGTGTCTCTCCCATATACACAATGTAAGTCTATGTGATAATGAAAAATAAATTTATGATTAGTGAATGGAAATTATAAAATTTAAATAAATACTTAATAACTGTGTTCATACAAATTATAAAAATATATTCACCTTTCTAAATGTGTCACCAGAACCATGAGTGAATGACCAATGAAGCTGTGTAGCCAGAAGGAAGAGGGTGATCATAAAAGTTCGAACCATTTTTGATTGCATGCGATACTGCTCTTCTCCGGCTTTCAATACTGCTCTTCCTTTCTCTCTTGCTCCTATATTTATAGTAAGATTTTTTTCTTAAAACATCCCTAGTTTGTCTTATGTGTGTTTCTTAATCTGGTGGAAATTTTCGTGCTAAAATGCAATCTTTGACTTTTTCCAATCTTTGACTTGTTCTGTATTGAAATTTTTCTTAGAGAAGTTTCTTCTGTATTGAATTAATTAAACAATGTACAATTCCTCAATTTTTTTTTTTTTTTAAAGAATGTATAAATTAAGAGTCCGTTATTTATGTAACTAAATTTAGTGTTAAAACTAACTCCTAAACTAACCGTTCGTTATTAGGATGTTATGATGGCTCGATTTGTGGACTGGCTCGATTTTTTCCCTGAAATCTATCTATACTATTGTTGAGTCGGTGGCATGTATTTGGTCAAAGTAAGTTTGCATAGTCCTAGTAGTAATAGGACTCTACTTTGGCAATGTATGATATGCACTAGAAAATAACCAGGTCCTAGATGGTTTAGGACTTGTAGTATCCGACCTATGCTAGTGTGTGTCTATATATATATATATATATTCATAGATTCTTTTTGTATTCAGTTAATTGTATCTTAGAGAAAGGGTTAGCCGAATAGGAGAAATAGTACAAGACTAGTGCAAACACAATAGGTGCCCTATTCTTTGTGAGAGAGCCAAGGGTGTATGATGTATTTGGGGCTTGGGTTTTGTGAGAGTGCTATGTAAATTTTTTATGTCTTTTTTTCTTCTCTCTTCTTTAATCTTATGTTAATGAGGTTATTCTTCACAACAACTATCTATAACATGATTTCCCGCTTTGATTTGGACTTTTATCAAGGTCAAAAATACCTCATCTATTAACCAATGATTTCTCCTACGAATGTTTTAGGAATAGGGTCAATAACATCGAAAAAATTTCCCATAAAATCCTCTTTTTTGAACTAAACTTTTATGTTTTTCAAAAATACCCATACACCCTAAGTTTAAGCATAACAAAACTAGAGGACAAAATAGTACCCATTTGGGTACCGATTAAAATTGTTGCGTCTGCGTTTCTGTCGTTGCACGACTTTTTTTTTTTTTTTTTTCCTTTTTCTTTTTTTACATTGAGAAGCGCTAGGATGTTCTATCAGTGGGTCCAGTGCATTGTGCACAGGACCCACTACTCTTTGACCAACAATTTTAAGCAATGGACAATGCTTTTCAGTAGGTCCTGTTAAACTTCTTTTTTCACACAAACTTTCATTAAAAATAGGTTTCACGACACTATTCACACATTTAAAAATTATTTTGTTACAGTGTTTTCAGTTTTTAGTAGAATAAGCGGCATCCAAATACATTCATAGTATAAAATTATATCTCTAACTCCACCTAGAACTTTGCCTACAAAATAGGACCACTATCCCACCACCTCAGTTTTTTTTTTTTTTTTTTTTTTTTTTTTTTTTTTTTTTAAATGTCACCATATTTCACTCTAAAAAAAAAAAAAAAAAAATTCAACAAGATTTACCATTTTTTTTTTTGAATTTTCATTTTCCTTAATCCCTATTCTCACTATATGGTTTTTTTTTTTTCCTTATCAAATCTCATTTTCTTTATTTTGAATTTGAAGAAAAATAAAAAATAAAAAACACTTCTATCATAGAACCATTATTATAGCTTCTTATCCATATTCCTTAAATTGAGTCCAAATCTTTTGTCTCACTCTTCTTGCTCCACTATATACTCCACAAATAAAAACATGCCACATGTCCATCTATTTTATTAAGTGCTAAATTTTTGCCTTCTATTATTTCAATTTCCTAAAATAAATAAATAAATTACCCATTGTATTTAGGTAATTGAAATAATGAAAGGCAAAAATTTAGCATTTAATAAAATAGATGAACATGTGGCATGTTTTTATTTGTGGAGTATATAGTGGAGTAAGAAAAGTGGGATAAAAGATTTGGGCTCCCTTAAATTTAGGCATTACCAGTTTACCACATATTTTCTTTTTTTCTTTTTTTTGGGTAGTTCCCAATTATCTCAATCACAATTTCTAAAGATATGACTATTCCAATTAGTAGTATTTGTTCAAAGTTAAAAAATTCACAAATTAATATTTTTTTTCAAAATAAAAATTCACAAATAAAAAACTACAAACCCACAAAATCATGAATCCATAATTCCATCACGAAAAAAAAAATAATAATAAAAAATCAATGATCAGTTACTAGTTGCCACATTTCAATTCTTTCTCACTTCTCCCACTTCATTGTACCAAAAAATAAAGATCATTTCTTGCCCAAATTCCATTGGGAGAATATCGATATTTTTCTAGTTAGTGACACCACTTTCTATCAGTGTAAGGGCCTAAAACATCACTGTTCTACATGGCTTCTCCTATAAATCTATTATCCTACAAGTGTTTTAAGAATATGTATGTTTATAAATTGTATCTTGTTACTCATTAAATTCATCTTCTTCTTTTATTAACGAAAAATTATGAATAAACATAAAAAAATAAAAATAATAAAAATAAAATAAAAAAGGCCTCATTGCACATGTTAGTATAATTCCAAATAGCTTGTACCTAATCTAATTTAGATAGATGCCTCTAAATTTTTGTTTAAAGTAAAGCTCCCACAATTTTCCATATTACCAATATTTTCTTTTTAAGTTTTTTATCATGAACTTCCATAGCTTTAAAGTAAGAAAAAGTCTAGAAACACGAATTTTTTCACAACTTCTTGCCATAATAGTTACATGACAAGATGTGATCAGTGAAAGAAAAATTGTGGATGTAATGATTAACTATTTATAGTCTACCATGTCAAAGTTGTGGCAAGAAATATGTGGAATAATTTATGATCCTAAAACTACTCTTAAAGTAAAGGGAAAATTTTATTACAGTACTTATGTGTTGTTAATTAAGTTTCCTTTAAAATTCTGTTACGTGAACATTTTTCTCAGTGTATTCTAAATCTTAAGAATAAAATATAAATAACAGTATTTAAGTTTTGTCTTAGTGTGAGTTTGGATACAACGTTTGCGTTCGTGCATTTTTTAGCGGGTCATGTGCACTGTTCATGAGACCTGCAAGTAGTTTTTTCAGTAAAAACAACTTTAAAATTGGGTCCCATGGCACTATTTACACATTTAAAAATTATTTTGTTACAGTGTTTTCAGTTTTCAGAAATAAGTAGTATCCAAACAAACTCGTAGACTTTGTTTGAGAGTTCATAAGAGAATAGAATGGAATGGAATAGAATAATCTTAAGAAAATGGAAATGAATGGAATTGAATGGAATGTATTTAAGTAAGGAAAAAGAATGAAATGGAATTAAGTAACCTTGATTGGATGTTTTAAAATAAATGAATGGAAATGAATGAAAATGAATAGAATGCAAGTAATTTTATTTGGGAGTAACATGGAAGAAATGGAATGGAATCATTTTATGAAAATATTACTATTAGACCCCTATTTTAAAATAAAGAATTGACTATATAGGAGTATTTTGAGAGTTTTTGTAAAAAATTTATTAAATCTAATTTTATTCTCTCTTATTCCTCCCAATTTCGGAGGAATGAAAATTTGAGATTTTTAAAAAATAGAGAATAATAAGTGTTCCTTCCTAGTCATTTTACTCCCTCCTACTTAAATTCTCAAATAAAAAAATAAAAAAAAATACTTTAAAATTATTCTTTTTATCCATTTTCACTTCATTCCTTCCATTCTGTTAAATATTAGCTCTAATACCATGTTAAATAGACAATATTATTATTAGCAAATGTAATGTGTTTTATGTTATAACATGTTGTGTATGCTAGAGTGGATGCGGAAGGGAAAGCATAGAATAGGAACACTGGAAACACAAGGGTTACGTGGTTCAGCCTTGACAGCCTACATCCACGGAGGAATCCCTTAAGGGCTACATATTTATTGTATAAGAGTGTAGTACAATAACCTGTATTGCAATGAACCCTAATATGAGTATATATAGGCAACTAAACCCTAGACTACTAGTACAAGCAGGAATGGGCTTGGGCCTATTACATTGGGCTAATATGTCTAATATATATTTCTAACACCCTCCCTCAAATTCAAGGCGGAGGCTCAATGAAGGCTTGAGGTTGGATAAGCATGAAAAGATCACTTGGAGATGCCTTGAAGAATGCCTTTGAAGAAACCAAAATGAAGAATCCAAAATGAAGAATGTGCCAATTGACCAATTTAGGAGCTTCAAATGAAGAAACGGAGTTCAAAATTGGAATCTACGCGAAAAACTGAGCAGGATAGGCCATTTCAGAAATTTTAATTTTTAGTCAAAAGTCAACGCAAAAAGTCAAAATCAACGAAGTCAAAAAGTCAACTGGTCCAAGGTCAAAGTCAACGGATACTGGACCGTGTCAGTTCCAGGTTTCCGAGTCGGGTCACGGATCGGGTAGCAGAGCCGCTGACGTCATCCTATGACATGTCGCTGACGTGGACTAAGGCTGATGTGGACGTACTGCATGGCTGCTGATGTGGTATTTGCTGACGTCACGATGACATTATCACAGTGTTCGGCACGTGACTGGCATGTGCTTCTGTTAGAAGTGTGTGAGAACGACGGCGATGATCTAGGAGGCGCGTGAGAGCGCGTGCTACCTCGGTTAACGACCAAATTTTTTAGAGTCGTAGAACGGCAGAGGAGAAGGCTGATATGGTGGCGCGTGTAGCCAACAGATGAGCTGCACTTTATTAAATCGTGGCGCCGCGTGTGGGAGGTTTCGAAGCTGTTGGCGGCGCGTGGTGGTGCGTGAAGCTTCCTTTGGTGGCCGAGTTCTTGGGTTTTGGTCGCGGGATTTCATGGATCACGTCTGTGGTGTTGGTTTCATCAGGCGAGGCTTGGATTTGCACAAATTTAAGAAGTTGAGTCACGACTTTGCTTGAGTTTGTGGATCTTGGACACAGCACTGCGCCACGGTGGCTGCAAGATGCCATGGAGTCTAGATCCAGCAAAGAAGCATGTGTGACTTCTGATGGTGGTGTGCAGATTAGAATCTTCTTTGCTTGTTAGAGATTTTTTTTGATGCCAAGAATGAAGTTTGGCTCTAATACCAAGTTAAATATTAGCTCTAATACAATGTTAAATAGACAATATTATTATTAGCAAACGCAATGTGTTTTATATTTTACCATGTTGTGTATGCTAGAGTGGATGTGAAAGGGAAAGTATAGAATAGGAACACTGGAAACACAAGGATTACGTGGTTCAGCCTTGACGGCCTACATCCACGGAGGAATCCCTTAAGGGCTACATCTTTATTGTATAAGAGTGTAGTACAATAACCTATGTTACAATGAACCCTAACATGAGTATATATAGGCGACTAAACCCTAGACTACCAGTATAAGCAAGAATGGGCTTGGGCCTATTACATTGGGCTAATATGTCTAATATATATCTCTAACACATTCTTCCCAAACAAGGCGTTAATTAAAAGTTCCCCCGTTTTTACGCGTCACTTTTTAAATTTTTTATACGTGAACCATCATATTTACTCAAACCCATAAGAATCTGTCATCTGCTTCTCTCTTCGCTCTCTTAAACCGTAAAATGCCAGCCTTCTGTGTCTCCACTCCAGTCCCCTGTCATCTCCAATTGCGGGTCAGAATGTCAGAGATCTTGTGTAAAATTGTAAAGTCCAAAACAAAAAACAAGAACTGATTTGAGAGAAAACAATTACTCTGAATTTTCTTTATCAAAATGTTTATAAGCTCTTAATTATACATTAACCATTTGCTCTGTATTTATACACAAAGGCAGGGGCTAAACTTGGCACCCAAAATGCTAACTAACTACTTAATGAATCAGCGAATCAACTAATGACATGTGGCAAGACTGTAACAAACTTTTGCTAACTAATTCTTAAATGAAACGGTGCGTTTCTCCTTTTCTTTCTTCCTTGCCGTTTTGTGTTTACATCCTTTATTCTTACTGTCGTTTTGCTCTTCCTTATTGTCTCTGTTGCTGCTGTCGTTTAAGTCATCTTCAACACTCCCCCTCAAGTCCAATGTCTCAGACTTTGTGGCTTGAACTGAGCTGTTTTCCTTTAGAGATTTAGGCTGGAATATATCTTTCAAACCAAGTTTACTTGAAAGTCTTGTAAATGCTGTCATTCCCAGTGCCTTAGTGAAAATGTCAGCTACTTGGGAATTGGTTGTCACATGAAATGTTTTAATCTTACCCTCCAAGATCTTGTCCCTAACCAGGTGGCAATCAACTTCTATGTGTTTGGTTTTTTCATGGAAAACCGGATTAGCAGCTATGTATAGAGCTGCCTGGTTGTCACAGAATAACATAGCAGGTTTGTGGTGATCAACTTTCAAGTCTTTGAGCAGCTGCATTACCCAAGTAATCTCACAGGCTACACTAGCCATTGCTCTGTACTCGGCTTCTGCAGAAGATCTGGATACAACTCCTTGCTTCTTGGACCTCTAGGATATTAGAGAATCCCCCAAATACACTGCATATCCAGTGAGAGACCTACGAGTATCAGTGCATCCAGCCCAATCAGCATCACAAAAGGCCTTGATATGCAACTCTGTGTTGCTAGGAAAGAAGATTCCTTTTCCTGGTGCAGCTTTGATAAACTGAAGTACTCTGTGTGCTGCTAACAGATGTGGCTCTCTAGGCTGTGATACAAATTGACTCAGTCTGTGTACAACATATGTTATATCAGGTCTTGTTAAGGTTAAGTACAATAACCTTCCTATAAGTCTCCTATGCATCCCTGGTTCATTAAGTAAAGCTCCCTCATACTTAGACAACTTAAGGTTTTGTTCCATGGGAAACTGAACTGGCTTACTCCCTATGAAACCTGTGTCTTGCAATATTTCTAAGGCATATTTTCTTTGTGTTAAACTGATACCTGCATCAGTTCTAGCTACTTCCAAGCCCAAGAAATACCTTAGTGAACCAAGATCCTTTAATCCAAATTGATCATCAAGAAATTTCTTTAAGGCAGTAACACAGGTAGGATCATTTCCAGTCAATAAAATCTCATCAACATAAACCAAAAGAACAGTAAAAGAAGTTCCTTGTGAATGTATGAACATGGAGTAATCTGATTTTGACTGCACAAATCCCATATGTAACATGGTGTTTGAGAACTTTGCAAACCATTGTCTCGAGGCTTGTTTGAGACCATAGAGGCTTTTGTTCAACTTGCATACTAAACCCTCCCCCTTGCTGTGAAAACCGAGTGGGAGAGACATGTAAACATCTTCCACTAAGTCTCCATGCAAGAATGCATTGTTTACATCCATTTGATGCAAAGCCCACCCTTTCACAGCAGCCAATGAAAGCACAATCCTAATTGAAACAGATTTGGCAACTGGGGAAAAGGTTTCAGAGTAGTCTAAGCCAAGTTTCTGAGTGAAGCCCTTAGCAACCAGCCTAGCTTTGTACCTCTCAATAGAACCATCAGGTAAATGCTTGATCCTATACACCCACTTGCAGCCTATGGCAGTCTTGCCAGGAGGTAAAGGAACTAAGGACCAAGTGTTGTTCACTTCCAAAGCCTCAATCTTTTTGTCCATAGCAGCCCTCCACTCAGAAAATTGAACAGCCTGATGAAAGGAGACAGGCTCTGAGGGAGTAGCACTTACTGCTAGGACAAAGGATTTAAAAGTGGAACCCAAGTAAGAATAGCTCAATGAATCAGAAAGAGCATAAGGCAGACCAGACTGAGGTTTGGCACTAACAACAGCTTTACATGAGTAGTCTGATAGGTAAGAGGGTTGTACATGAGGTCTAGTAGACCTTCTTAAAGGAATTGGAATAGGTTGAGAAATGGGTGTGGTAGCTAAATCAGGATTGGATTCAAGGACAGGATTAGGAATGCAGGTATGGATGGTAGGGTCTGAAGAATTGAAATCAGAAGGAGGATTTAAAGTGACAGAATCAGATTGGGAAGCAACTAGGTCAGGTTCTAAGATGGAATGGGCAGGAGTAGTGGAAGAGGAACAATCATAAGCATAAGAGGAATTTGAATTGACATGAGGAAAAACAAAGTCATTCAAGTAAGAAGTGGAAGGAGATGAATTAGAGATGTAAGGAAAAATAGACTCATAAAAGACAATATCTCTAGAAATGTGGATAGAATTAGTAGCAAGATCTAACACTTTGTAGCCTTTTATGCCATGAGGATAGCCCAAGAACACACATTTTCTGGACCTAGGTGCAAATTTATGTCTATGAGAAGATAAGGTAGAGATGAAGCACAAGCAGCCAAAACATCTAAGATGTGTATATGAAGGTGGAGAATGGAAAAGCATTTCATAGGGTGTTTTGTTACCTAGAGTCTTGGAAGGCACCTTATTAATCAAATGGACAGTAGTAAGGATGCAATCACCCCAAAAACATAAGGGTACTTGAGATTGAAATTTCAAAGCTCTAGCAACATTTAGAATGTGTTGATGCTTCCTTTCAACAATGGCATTTTGTTGAGGAGTATCAACACAAGACAATTGATGTAAAATTCCATTAGAGTTGAAAAAATCTTTAAGATAAAATTCAGTCCCATTATCACTTCTAATAGTCTTAATGGATTTGTTGAATTGAGTTTTGACCATAGAAGCAAAATTAGGGATAACAAACTGAGTGTCAGACTTAAGCTTGAGCAAATATACCCAAGTACACCTAGAAAAGTCATCAACAATTGTTAAAAAATACTTGCAACCTTCAATGGTACAAGTGGCAAAAGGACCCCAAAGATCACAGTGAATCAGATCAAAAGGAGCTGAAGAGATATGAGTACTGACAGGAAATGGAAGTCTCTTTTGTTTGGAAAAATGACAAACATCATAACATGTAGTTTTATTGAAAACATCAATGTTTACAACATCCTTTAACAGTTGAAGTTTAGAAAATGAAGGATGTCCTAATCTATTGTGCCATAATTCTGTGCTTGAAGAATTAAAAGGACTAGTACAGGTAGTAGCAGTGAGAGCAGTAGACTTTTGTTGAAGTGAAGAATCCAACAGGTACAAGCCATTGCTCTTTCTACCCTGACCAATCATGCTCCATTGAGTAAGGTTCTGAATGAAGCAACAATTACCAAGGAAAATTAGACAACAGGATACGGTTTTGGTAAGTTTACTAACTGAAATCAGATTAAATCCAAAAGATGGAACACATAACACATCTTTTAAAACAAGAATGGATGAAAGTTACACAGTGCCCACATGTGTGACTAAGGCTTGATCCCCATTTGGCAAATAGACATAAGTGTTTACAGTGGAAGTGATGGAAGTGAATTGAGATACTGAATGTACCATGTGGTCAGTTGCACCAGTGTCTATGATCCAAGAATCAGTTTTGAAAATAGTCTTATCAACAACTTGGGCAGAAAACACAGAATGAGAAAAATTAGGAGGGATCCAAAAAGGATTACCTGAGAAATTAGAAGAGCTAGAAGTTGAGTTGAAGGAAGAAGGTGATGATGTTTGTGGTAAAGTTGAAATAGCATTGGGTGTCATAACAGAAGCAACATGACTGGAGTGAGTGCCAAAACCTAAACCTGAAGCTGAACCTACATACCCTTTGAGAAAAGAGAGCAATTGCTCACATTGAGTTGCAGAAATGGAACATTGAGGCTGATAAAAGGAAGGACCACCACCAGAGTTTTGCTGCAGAAATGGACTGCCAACAAGATTGCCAGATGCACCTTGTGCAATGCCAAAGGATGAATTCCCAACACCATTCTGGAAACCAGTTTGAGCACCAAAAGGAGTATTGACCAAATTCTGAATCATGCCATCAGATTGGACTCCTTGAGTGGGTAAAACATTGGATTGAGCATTGGGAAAACCAATGTGACTAGCATCAAACCCAAAAGAACCTGAGACTTGGTTAACCATTGGTCTATTGCCCCCTTTAGGCTTATAACCAGGAGGATATCCGTGGAGTTTATAGCATTTATCTGCTATATGTCCAATAAAACCACAATAGATGCAAACTGGCCTATCTTTCTTTCCTTTCCCACCACCTCTATTCTGATCTTGAGCACCTTGAAAAGACTTATTATTATTCACATACATTACCACAGCATCCAGTTGCTGAACCATATTGACAGTATTTCCTAAATTCTTCCTTTTCTCTTCTTGCAGAACTAAGGAAAATACTTTGCTAAGAGGAGGAAATGGTTCAATAAGCAAAATTTGTCCAATCAAATTGCCATAGTTATCATTCAACCCCATTAGAAAATGAAAAACGTGTTCTTTGTGTTGTGCATCTAACTGAGATGATTTGGAACCACAAACACAAGCACAGGTACAAACAGTAAAAGGTTGATTATTCACAAACTCATCCCATAAGGTTCTGAATCTAGTAAAATAAGAACTCACCGAGAGTGATCCTTGGACCAGATGAGAAATTTCCTTCTGCAACTCAAACAATCTCGGTGTATTATCTTGAGAAAACCTATTCTTGAGATCAATCCACAGATCTCTTGCAGAATTGATGTACATAACACTAGCCTTGAGGTCAGGACTGAGAGAGTTGGTCAGCCATGAAAGGATCGTAGTGTTGCACCTATTCCAAGAATTGAATAGATGTGAAGTTGGATTTGGTTCTGAGATCGAACCATTGACAAATCCAAACTTATTTCTAGAACTCAAAGCCAGAAACATAGATCTCGCCCAGGTCATATAATTCTCAAGTCCAGTAAGAGGCTGAGATGTGAGAATCAAACCAGGATTTTCATTCGCTGGTAAGAAATATGGATTATTAGCTGATTCATCTCCCATGGCAGTACTACCATTTGGCGTAGATGAAGAAGAAGGTGCGCTTGAAGAATCTGAAGCCATTAGAGACTAAAAAATCAAATTTAGAAAGAAAAGTTTTGTTTGGTTGGTGAGAAAGTGAAAGAAAATCGCTCTGATACCATGTAAAATTGTAAAGTCCAAAACAGAAAACAAGAACTGATTTGAGAGAAAACAATTACTCTGAATTTTCTTTATCAAAATGTTTATAAGCTCTTAATTATACATTAACCATTTGCTCTGTATTTATACACAAAGGCAGGGGCTAAACCTGGCGCCCAAAATGCTAACTAACTACTTAATGAATCAGCGAATCAACTAATGACATGTGGCAAGACTGTAACAAACTTTTGCTAACTAATTCTTAAATGAAACGGTGCGTTTCTCCTTTTCTTTCTTCCTTGCCGTTTTGTGTTTACATCCTTTATTCTTACTGTCGTTTTGCTCTTCCTTATTGTCTCTGTTGCTGCTGTCGTTTAAGTCATCTTCAACAGCAACGCCCCAGATCCCCCTCGCAACTATAATCAGATTTGTTCGAACCCTGAATCTTCATCGCCTTTCAATTCATCTGTAGGCTTCAAAGCTCTTCTGCCTCCTTTTATATATGTTCTAATTATGATATTGTTCAGTATTGATTTCGGTTTCTCTCTCTACTATTGGACGAAATTTGTTTTTAATTTTAAAATCTTGGGTCCCATACTGTTTTTCTCATTGTTGAATCAAAATGCAGAATTTCAGTTTCAGGGGCATCAAAGCTGTTGGCCAACATTCTGTACTCATGGGCATATCTGTTGACTGTTGAGAACTTGATCGCTAGATGGGATGATGAAACGGTGAGTGTTTTTCCTTGAATCATCTTTTTGGGTTGCTTTGAATTAATGATCTACTCATTCAATTTCACGTTCCGAGTAGGCTTCTTTATGTGTTCTAAAAATGTTTATTAAAATTTCTAGGAAACATGAGTCCTATTAGTTTGAATTTAAGAACCCCAAGGCCAATCAACTCAGGATGCTTCAAATTAAACTATGAGCCTAGCCCAGTGAACTGTTCTCATCTCATGGCAATCATCTTGCGGTTTCATGTCTTGCCAAGTAATAGGATTAGTAGTGACACTGAAGGTTGGCTTGGGTTGCATATTTTGCTTCCTCAGGTGGGCCACACGAATACATCTTTTGGCCAACCTGGTTGTGCAATGTTATACTCTTCCATTCAATTGGAATAAGAGAATCTAGAAACATAACATTTTTTGCCACAACTCTAATGTGGTAGTCACAACAACATAAGATAATTGTGAAAAATTATGATCCTAAAATAACTCTTGAAACAAGTAAGAATTGCATGAAATGATCAACTGCAAACGTGATGAACTCTCTGCAGGTATATTAGCTTTCTAGATTAATTGTTTTGGTATTTTATTTATATTGGGCTGTTATGTTTATTCCAATTACGCTTTTGTTGTTCACTCATTCCTCTTTTTGTTTTCTAATTCTGTAGTTCATAGCTTTTTTATTTGTGGATGTCTGATTTGGAGGATCAATTTAGCTGTCAAGTTTGTTTGTGTTTGTGGTTTTGGATCCTGAGCACAATACTGATACCATGAAACAAAGAAATTTCAAGGCCTTTCCAACAATTGCCACCAATCTCCCATTTCACAGGCTATGAAGAAATGTGATTGGGAAAAACTGAATTAATTTGTATTAGCTTAATTGTGCCTTATATATACAATTAGTTCCACCAAGCACCAATAATAGAAACGGTTAGGCCTAATAACAGAAAATCAAACTCTAACAAACTCTCTCACGTGCCTCACTCACGTGTCAACACTTATAACAGAATTGAAAGTGAGCTACAAGTCGTTTCAACCTACAATACATATAAGCAAGCAAAACTACAACAGCTTTGAGCATCAGCTACTTCTTCTGGTCTTCATGTTCAGGTACACTGCCTTGATCTTGATACTCCCCCTCAAGATGGACTTCAGGTTGATAAATGTTGATAAGTCCCATCTTGGACAAGAGTTCTGAGAATTGTTTATGACTTAAGGCCTTAGTAAGCAGGTCTGCTAACTGTGACTGAGTTCTAACATGAATCAGCTTTATAACCTTCTCCAACACTTTATTTCTTACAACATGGCAATCAATTTCTATATGCTTCGTTCGTTCATGGAAAACAGGGTTAGTACCTATGTGGAGAGCTGCCTGGCTGTCACAGAATAGGAGTGCTTCTCTGCTGTGATTGACCTGAAGATCCTTTAGCAGGTAGAGAATCCAAACTATTTCACAAGTAGAGACTGCCATTGCCCTATATTCTGCTTCTGCAGAAGATCTGGAAACAGTAGACTGTTTCTTTGATTTCCAGGAAACTAAGGAATCTCCAATGAACATACAATATCCAGTGATTGATTTTCTGGTGTCTGGACATGAGGCCCAGTCCGAGTCTATAAAGCCTTTCACATGCAACTCTGATTTGGCTGAGAAGAAAATGCCTTTGCCAGGTTCATTTTTCAGGTACTGCAGAATCTTCATTGCTGCTTCAAGGTGTGGTTTTCTTGGTTTACTCATAAATTGGCTCAGCTTGTGTACTGCAAATGTAATATCTGGTCTGGTGATGCTTAAGTACAATAGCCTTCCCACCAACCTTCTATACTGCCCTGGGTCATCAAGTAATAACCCTTCATGTTTGCTGAGTTTGAGATTTGGATCCATGGGAATTTTGACAGGTTTGCATCCAAGAAGCCCTGCATCTTCTAAGATTTCAAGAGCATACTTCCTTTGACATAGGGAGATGCCTTTTTCTGTCCTAGCTACTTCCAAACCAAGGAAATATCTTAATGGTCCCAAGTCTTTTAGCTGAAATTTCTCATTCAACATTAGTTTAAATTGATCAACCTGCTCCTTATCATTGCTGGCTATGAGCACATCATCAACATATACTAACAAGACAATGAAAGAATCTTCTTGTTGCCTAGTAAAGAGTGAGTAGTCTGCCTTGGACTGAATAAAACCAAGCTGGATCAGTGTGCTTGAGAACTTTGAGAACCACTGTCTTGAGGCTTGTTTAAGGCCATAGAGAGACTTGTTCAATCTGCAAACAAGTTGCTCACCATGCTCCCCCTTGCTGTGGAAACCAGGTGGAAGAGCCATGTACACTTCTTCATGTAAGTCACCATGAAGAAATGCATTGTTAACATCAAGTTGGCTAAGGAACCAGCCTTTCACAGCAGCCACAGCAAGCACACACTTCACAGAAACCATTTTGGCAACAGGACTGAATGTTTCAAGGTAATCCAACCCTTCCTTTTGAGTGAAACCTTTTGCAACCAGCCTAGCTTTATATCTTTCAACAGACCCATCAGCTTTATATTTAATCCTATAGACCCATTTGCATCCTATAGGCTGTTTATGATGAGGCAAAGGAGTGACATTCCATGTGTTATTGGCTTCCAAGGCAGCAATTTCAGCATCCATGGCAGCTTGCCACTTAGGATCAACCACTGCTTGTGAGAAAAACTGTGGTTCTGTGTTGGTACAAATTGAGCAACAAAAGGATTTGTAGGAAGGAGATAGTGTGGCATAAGAGAGATAAGAAGAAAGAGGGTGTGAAGTACCTGACTGGAACTGAGTGGCAATGGATGCTGAGGAGACTTGGTTACAATGATAAGCCTTAAGGTAGGATGGAGGTTTAGAGATCCTACTAGACTTTCTAGGAGCATCAGATGGCACACTTGGAACAACAGGAATATCATGATCAAGAACATCAGTAGTAAGATGATCAAAGGCATCAGGAAAAGCCTGGTCATCTGTGTCAAGATCATGATGAATTTGGATGAAGGAATCAGCACTGACAGTGGGAAGAAAAACACCACTGTCAGAGGGAACAGAAGCAGGAGGAATATGGAAAATGGAAGGAAAACTAGGTAAAGGAATTAAGGCAGAAGGAGTGTTGGAATGTTTTGAATCAAAAGGAAAAACTTTTTCATGGAATATGACATCTCTAGAGATGAAAATAGAGTGAGATTGAAGATCAAAAAGTTTGTAACCTTTGATGTTAAAAGGATATCCTAAGAAAACTGCCTTCCTAGCTCTAGGAGTGAATTTATTCTTATGAGGATTAACATTGGTAGCAAAGCATAGGCAGCCAAAGGTCCTAAGGTGAGAATAAGAAGGTATTTTGTTGAATAACACCTCATATGGGGATTTATTGTGCAGAAGAGGAGTGGGAAGTCTATTAATCAAGTAGACAGCAGTGAGTATACAGTCTCCCCAAAAGATAAGAGGAATCTTGGACTCAATTTGTAAGGCCCTGGCTGTTGCTAGAATGTGCTGATGTTTTCTCTCCACAACTGAATTTTGTTGTGGAGTGTAAACACAGCTTTGTTGATGAATTATGCCTTTGGAATTATAAAATTCACTCATATTAAACTCCAAAGCATTATCAGTTCTAATGGCCTTAATTTTGGTTTGAAACTGAGTGTTTATCATGTTGTAAAAGGAGATAATCAAAGGTCTAACCTCAGATTTATTTTTCATGAGGAAAACCCAAGTGGCCCTTGATGCATCATCAACAATTGTAAGGAAATATTTATGACCAGCAGTAGTAGAAATGGAAAATGGCCCCCAAACATCCATGTGAATAAGATCAAAAGAATGAATAGCTCTTTTATTATCAAAAGGAAATGGTAATCTCTTTTGTTTGGCCAAAGGACATATAAGGCAATCTTTAGTACAGCAATTCTGTAAGAAAGGATAAAGATGACTTAAGGAATGAACCTTCATATCCGAGGGATGTCCTAATCTAGAATGCCATAGAGAATACAAATTTTCATGAGAAACAGTAGATGAAGAAGCAGTAAAAGGCCTGAGCTTATTTTGTAAGAAGAAATTATTAAGAGACTTGGAAGCTTGGGAAAGGCTAGATCTTTGTAACAAGTAGAGTCCATCATGCATTTGGCCCATTCCAATCATGTTCCAAGAGGTAAGGGCCTGTATAAAGCAGTAATTTGAAAGGAAGACAACACAAAGAGTTTGAGACTGAGTTAAAGCACTGACAGATATCAAATTGAAAGAAAAAGAAGGCACACACAGAACATTGGTTAGGGTAATATGTGGGGAAAGTTTAATTGTACCAACATGAGTCACAAGAGCAGTCTCCCCATTGGGCAGTTCAACCACAGTATGTGTAATTGCAGCAAAAGAAGTCAATAAATTCACTGAACAGACTATATGATCTGTAGCACCAGTATCTATAACCCAGGTTTCCCCACCAAAGGCTTTCCTATTCACAACTTTGGCAGAAAAAACTGAATGTGGTGAATTAGAAACATTACCTGCTACAGCATTGGATGGTAATGAGACAGCATTGACCATGTGAGGTTCCTGAGCTGTGGAATTGTGAGGAACTCCAATTAAGGATAGAAGCTGCTGGTACTGATCAGGAGTAAATGTAGGTGCTTGAGCATTGACAAATTTTGGGGCATGATTGTGATCAGCATTTGGAGTCAAGCAAAAACCTTGAAACTGATTTGCAGCATGATTGTGGTCAGTATTTGGAGCCAAGAAATGTCCTTGAAATTGATTTGCAAGGGTTGAAACTTGATGAGCCATCATGTTTCTGTTCTTGAATTTGTAACCCGGGGGAAAACCATGGAGTTTGTAACATTTATCCACTGTGTGTCCTAACTTTCCACAGTGAGTACACAATGGTCTTTCCTTTCCTCTTGAATTGTTTCCTGAGCTCTTGGTAGCCAAGATCGTAGACTCAACTCTAACAGAATTTGTAGTTGACTTTTGCATTTCTTCTTGAACAAACAGAGAATGAGCCTTATTAACAGAAGGCAATGGATCCATGAGGAGAATTTGTGTTCTAACCTGAGAAAACACATCATTGACTCCCATGAGGAATTTCATTGTGGCTTCTTTGGCTTGAAGATCTTTCAATTTCTGGTTGATGTTGCATGCACACTTGCCACAAGTACATTGAGGAAATGGACTTAGATTCTGAAGCTGATCCCACAAAACTTTAAGCTGAGTGAAGTATTCAGTGAGCGATTGTTCTCCCTGATGAGTCTCAGCTACTTGTTTCTGGATATTGAAGATCTTTGTGCCATTTCCTTGACTGAATGTATCTCGGAGCTCAGTCCAAATTTCAAGTGCAGTATCCCTGTATATAATACTGCCTTGAAGCTTTGGTCACACTGAATTAATGATCCATGTACCAACAATATTATCAGCTCGGATCCATGCTTGCATTGCAGTAGATGAATTCAACAATGGAGAAGAGATGGTAATGGAACCATCTATAAAACCAAGTTTATTCTTGCCAATCAAAGACTTCCTTACTGACCTTGCCCAAGCAGAGTAATTTTCTTCTCCAATTAAAGGCTGAGAGGTAAGAACAGCACCTGGATTTTCTCCAGGATGTAGAAATAGAGGATCACTGAAAAGATATGAGTCTTGCGAAGAAGATGATGATTCAGTGGTGGAAGCGTTTGGATCTGTGGTGTTTGCCATTTGAGAGAAGAAGATGAGCAACAATGGTGGACAGAGGTGCAAGAAAGTTCCCAAATATCGAACCCTAGAATTTTGTTTCTAGAGAGCTCTGATACCATATGAAGAAATGTGATTGGGAAAAACTGAATTAATTTGTATTAGCTTAATTGTGCCTTATATATACAATTAGTTCCACCAAGCACCAATAACAGAAACGGTTAGGCCTAATAACAGAAAATCAAACTCTAACAAACTCTCTCACGTGCCTCACTCACGTGTCAACACTTATAACAGAATTGAAAGTGAGCTACAAGTCGTTTCAACCTACAATACATATAAGCAAGCAAAACTACAACAGCTTTGAGCATCAGCTACTTCTTCTGGTCTTCATGTTCAGGTACACTGCCTTGATCTTGATACAGGCACCTTCTTTTCTCATTTTTTCTCTCATTGGAAAACCTGCAATTCAGTTTTCTATTTTTCTTTGAATTTTGGGTTTTGGTAGATATATATCACTTGGTTTCTCAATCCAAAATTTTTTTTCACCTTTGGTTTATCAACCCCCCTCAAATTGTTCCATTAAATGATTATGGAAAACTGGTTTGCATCTTGGATGGTTTTCATCTTCATTGTCTTAGAAATTAACATGCAACATAAGAAACTATAGCTTTACCAATAACTTGATCATTGTCTTAGACGTTAACATGCAACATCAGAAACTACAGCTTTATCTATAACTTGATCATTATCTAGACAGTGATAGATAATGTAGATATTCAAATATAGTTGGTGAACATGCACGTTACATTTTTTTTTTTTTAATAGGAAATCTAGTGGAAGCTATTTACTTCATGACTGGAAAATTTGGTTTACATCTGAAGCAGTATCGGAATCTATAATGGGTGGAATTTCCTCCATCCATGTTACTAAATCTTCTATAAATTGGGCATACTTGGCTAATCCATTCGCTGTCTTATTTCCTTCTCTTCAGGTGTGGCGTACTTCAAACTGGCATAACAACTAAATGTGATGTATGATACCTGCAATAATATTGGCAATAGCTGCCAAAGATTGTATTCTTCTGTTTCCTACTTGATGCCTTCTCAAGAAAAAAGCGAGTATTTTTATCCCTGAATTTTGCCCAACAACTATGTGATCTCTGATGCCACATATCTTCCTCCATCACATATAATTTCAGTTGGTTCAATTATTTTCTTGTATCTCCTATCTGCTCTTGGTTTGAGAGACCAACAACATGTGCCTCCAGTGTTTGCAATTCCTTTTGCATATATTATATGTTCTGCCCCGTGTGTCCTAAGACCCGTGAATTCCATCTTGTTAAGGCAGCCCTGCATTTCTCCAAACAACCTTCAATTGGATTTGCCCCTCCCATGTGCATCCCCGCTTCCCACACCTCCTTTACAACCTCCTTGCTCTGATCATGTTTAAGCTACATAGATTTAAATCAAAAAAGTTTGGTACTTCCTTTAGTTTCTTGTGTGGGCTGGTCTAATCTCAACAATAAGACAGTGGTCAGAGGCCAAATTTACTAGATGAAATAGCCTTGCACTAGGGAACTTCCTTCGCCACTCCATTGTGACCAGGGCTCTATCAATTGTTTCATTAATGCATCCATTATCCCTCCTGTCCACGGCTTAAGTAAACCAAGATCCTGTATAGCCCAAGTCTCTCAGCCCCATATTTTCTAAACAATCTCTAAAACTGGTAATTTGTCTACTAAACCGGTCCCACACCCCCCCCCCCCCCCCCCCTCTCTCCTTCTCATTGACACTTAGAATTTCATTGAAATCTCCCATGCACACCTATGGTTTGTCAATCTGTTGCCCTAGACATTTTAACAGCTCCCATGACTGTATTCTCTTATGTGTTTCAGGGTTGCCATAGAATCCCGTTAATCTCCACACCCGAATCTCATCATTGGAATTAATCAATGCATCAATGTTACATATAGCACTAATCATAGTGGTTAGTAGTCTCTTTTTTTTTTTTTTTTTTTTTATTATTATTATTATTATTATTATTATCCTGTTAATCTCAGTGCTCTTCTTAGTAATTTCTTTACCACATAATGTAAAATAAAAACGCAAGTTCCCTATAATATAATTGTGAGATATCTTCTTCTCAAAGTTTATACTCTCTCTCACTGGACAAATTTTGTAATCTTAAATGTATAGATACATGGATAGGCCAAACTTACGCGATCAACTATGTAAGTAAGTTAAAGATGGGAGTTGTCATGCTAGTATGGCAATCTAAATTGCTCTATTGGGATGAACGGCCAAGAAGTAGTTTGTAAGAGATAATTAATTAAATATTTTCTTTTTAGTGGTCTATTGAGCTACCTAGTGAGCGCTCATAGGAGCACTCTTTTGTCATAAAATTTTAAATAAGGTCAGGGTCATCATCAATGACATATTTCTGGCCATTTCATTTAGCTTCTTCGATCAATTAGTTTATATTCACAACGAAATGGTAAACAGCAAATACTTGTATGTTTATTTCTTTTTCATTGAAATAAAAACGATCGAATAACAAATAACAAATGCATTTGGGGGGGGTGGTGGTGGGAGGGAGAAGCAGAACACCTGCATTATTAGACATTAGGCCTAAGAAATTTCACCTACATCTATCGTGGTTGAGATAGCGAAATCAATATGGGACTCTTAACTCTATGTGTACCATCATTCCATTCCAATGATGCTGATCGATGGGTATATTGGAAAGTTTGGAGGAATTGTGGTGGCGCCTTTAGCGTAACCTTGAAAGATTTTTTCTGGTGCAACTGAGTAAAAGATAGTGTGTTTGGAACAACAGTGACCGTGAGATCCTTCGGTGCCGTGACAGTTGCCTTGTATATAGAATTTCTAAAGCCCACATTTGTAACTGTCCTATAATAGATGGCTGATATGGTAGAGTTAGGGTCATCATACTGATAATACAATGTTGGGTAATTTAGGGAATCATATCCTCCAAATTTAGGGACACTTGAGCAATTGGTGTGATCTTCAGTGAACAAATTTAGATTTGTCCCAGTGTAGCCCTCATTACATAGGAAGCGGATGTAGTTCAACGTTGACAAGTCATAGATCAAACCAGGCCGCAGTGCGTTAGTCGGGTCAATTTGGCCAGCACCATAGGCAAACTCAGCAAGGCCATCCTTGACTTTCATTTCAGTTGCTGATCATCAATCAAAAAGATAAATTATAAAACACTCAAAAAGACTTAATTTTTTTTTTTTTTCATATTATAAAAGTTCTTTTAGGGAAATATGATGATATCTTGATCAATGTGTTTATATAGAAGGAAGACAAAAATGTTAAGATTATTAAAATTTTACTTCCAAAGGTTTACAAACTAAAGTGACAATATGAATTTCATTGGTGCAACTTTGATAACTAATAAATAAATGTTTAAATTACATTTTTTGTGATTAATGACACTTCGGTTTGTAAGGGTTATGTAATAAAATTTGTAACATCTCTAATGTTACTCATAAAATAAATGTCAAACGTTTCTTATTAGAAAATAACCCCCTCCATTAATTATGGAGAAATTTTGTTTCATAGTTAAGATTTTATTTTTGAATCAAATAGTTTATAGATTGTCACGTGACATTGGATACATATTAGCATGGATAATATTTAGTCTAAACCAATTGGCATATTAACCACGTTGCTGGTAAACCATGAGGAATAAGATGGCCTTGGAGAATTTCAAACAAACACTAACAACCTCTAATTGATACCATTCAAATGGTGGTTCTTGTAGAATGGCACTAATCTTTAACACATCATGAGTTAAAATGGGAGAATTTAAGGGAACTAACCAGTTGTCATTAGGGCCGATTTGATTGCAGAAGGAGACCAATCAGGGTGGAATGATTTGACATAGGCAGCGGCAGCAGCCACATGAGGGCAAGACATTGAAGTTCCAGAGATTATATTATACACATCAAACCGGTTGTCATCATCACTCCCAGTCAACGATGCAAGTTTAGAGTAAGCAGCAAGTATATCTATCCCAGGTGCCACTATATCCGGCTACAAATCAAACATAATTTAAAACCATCATACTATTATATATGCTAAGAAAAAGAGTATATAAATTTATGCCTAGAATGGCAATCATTGCAAAGGGTTACCTTAAGTATTGTTCTAGTGAGCATGGCCGGACCTCGAGATGAAAAGGAAGCCACAAAGGGTGCAGCAACATTGGGAACTCTTTTGGACTTGTATATAATAGCCTGAGGGGCTCTGAATATTTTACCAATGAAAACAAATCCGTAAAGAATGTTTAGTATATCAAGTAATTTAAGGCAAATGTTAACAAGCAATGTACGATGCTTGTTAAGCCTATAAAGCTGACAAAATACTAACATAAAACTAAATGGCTGACAAAGATTCTGACATAAAGTTGAGTGTTAATAGGTACCTTACGGTACCCATTAACACAATCCATTTTTTAATTTATAGAAGAATTACATGTTATAATGAACTGTAAATAAGGTATATATAAAAGTAAAAACTATGCTAACTCTGTATTAGTACAAGCCTAGATTATATTTTAATTTGGTCACAACAAAAAGAAAAAGGAAAAATCTAATCAATGACAACTCTCCTAGCCCGGTATTTGGGGGGGGGGGGGGGGGGGGGGGGGCGCATTTTACATAACAAATTTGATTCCTCTTACTTACTTGGTTGAGTTGACATATGTAAGAGTTGTGTTACCAAAACTAAAATCAATAGAGGCTTCAGGGATGATAGCTGTAAAGCTCGTATCTATCTTCCCTATGACAGATATCAATGCCCCGATCCCACCCAAAGACTTGATGTAAGTTTCATTTGCTGCTTCTTTGCATACCACAATCTTTCCATTGACCTTTTTCTGGTCTAGCTTCCCTTGATCACAAGACCTACCCAATTTTTTAATTGATTAGTGCTACTAATATTAATATTCTGAATATATAATAGGTTAGGTGATCTTCAATTACAGTATAAATCATGAAATAGAAAATGCTCTCTGATTACCAGGGAGATAAACTTGGTGATAAATTACTATTGGCTGCTATTGCCGCACTGGTTAGAGGGTACATCTTCTTATTTGGTGTAAATGTGTTGATGGAAAGTCCCTGTTATTCAATGCACCAGTAAATGTAATGTGATTATGATCAAGTGAAATGAAAAGGCATCATGTTCTTAGATGGAAGCACTCCTTTACTAAATATTATGACACTCTAAATGAGACAAGTTGTTTTATATAGGATCATTCCCATTTGAGATCTTAATATTGTAACACTCTACACATGGTTAGATAAAAAAATAAATAAATAAATAAAATCTTAACTAGGAAATGAATTCCATCTGTTTCAAGTGAAATGGAAAATAATCATTTTCCTTGATGGAAGCACTCCTTTACTAAGCAAGGCTATCATATTTGATGCCCCAAGTTCTTTAGGATCATCTCCATTTTGAAATATTTTCATATTTTTGGTTAGATTAAATATTATAAATCTAGTGCTATATCATTTAAAATTTCAACAGTAGCAAAACTTTGTACATCGTCCCAAAAAGAAAGAGGCGACTTACAGCATTTTCCTCGCCATTTCCAAGTTTAATCGGAGTCCTAAACTCCATATCCATGCTAGCAGCACCAACCGTCATTATCCAAGGAGCTGTGTTCTGCACTGTATACACATATGGGCCGCTATTTCCTGCTGAACATGCTGTGAAAATCCCCTTCTTCATTGCATGAAAGGCACCAATCGCAACGGGATTGTCAAAGAAGCCATTTGAATCCCCACCGATAGATATTGATAGCACATCAATTCCGTCATCAATGGCATCATCCAATCCAGCTAGAAGGTCTATATCACTGCAACCTTCGGGCCAACACACCTTGTACATTGCAATGCGTGCTGATGGAACCCCACCTCGAGCTGTGCCTTTGCCTAAACCGTACAAGCTTGCGCCTGCTACCGTGGCACCTGCTACCGTGGATGAAGTGTGAGAGCCGTGGCCGTTAACATCTAGTGGGGATGGATTTCTTTGGGGAAATTTGGGGTCGTTGTTGTAGAAAGTTGCACCTATTACCTTACTGCATAAAAGGGTGAATAGCTTGGAAATTAAATGAGAGATCCATGCATGTAGGGAAGTAGTATTTAAAATTAATTTTCATCTTGAGTTATGTTAAAAACATAATATTTTCTTTTTAGAATTGTTGATAAGATTTGTTATGATCAGAATAATGTCACTCTCATTTAAAATCCACTAAACATACTCTTTATTGTGCATCATCGTATTAACTACTGTGAAAAAGAAGGTTGCAAATTCAAATATTGTGTTGCTAGGCATAATATTTTGTGGTTGGTCACAATCAAGGAGAGAGATTGAGATTGTTTACTTGTTGCAGCCGGTAAAGTTGCCTACGACTTGGCATCTACCCTTCCATTTTGATGGAGGAGGTCCTAATCCTTTGTCGTTAAAACTTGGAGCACCCATATAAACTCCTAAAAAAGGAAATATTATGAAAATTATCAAAATTTCCCCATGTAACAAGGAGAAAGTCAAAGCTCTTTAACATCCATATAAATTGCTAAAAAATAAGGGGAGGAAAAAGGAAAGATTAAGAAAGTTAACAAAATTTTTCGATGTGACAAAGAGAAAGTGAAAACTCTTTGAGAAGTCTTAATTTATTACCTGTATCTAATAGTCCAACAATAATATTACTTTCAATTTTAAGCTTTCTCTTTACTGAGAGAGGCATTCTTAAGTAATCCCATGATCTTGTTGTATGAAGTTTCCGTACTTTGCTGGGAAATACTGAGACCACATTTTCGTTCTCTGTAGAGGATGCATATACATATATAAATTACACAAGACAACCACCCTAAGAGCAAAAAAGATAAAGAAAGAAAGAAAGAAAATGTTGTGTAACATGACGTTTTTAGTGTGCACCTTTTAGTTTTTGAACTTCATCTGGCAATAGGCTTGCTGCAAATGCATTAAAACTCTTGGTGTAGCTATGTATTCTAGCTTGTTGGGCAATACTCTCACTGAAAAATGAAAGTGCTTGATGGTTTAATAGTCTAGCAAATGTTACAATTTGTTGCATTCTAGCTGTGAGGTCATATCTTGTATGGATTATATCCTAAAATCCAATTTTATATGAACAGAATAGCCTAATGCTATACATATTGATTAGTTGCTAACCATTATGGAACCCTCCCCTACCACCAAATCGTTGACCCATGTATGAGCTAACTCTACTTTGTAATCCAACTTACTCTTTAATTACTGAAGAAAGCAAGTTGTCTTGATGAACAATAGCATTGCTTCTTAACCGTGGTGCCTCTCCCAAATACACAATGTACGCCTTTGTGATAATGAAAAATAAATTTATGATTAGTGAATGGAAATTATAAAATTTAAATAATATACTTAATAACTGTATTCATACAAATTATAAATATATATTCACCTTTCTAACTTGGTCACTAGAACCATGAGTGAATGACCAATGAAGCTGCGTAACTAGAAGGAAGAGGGTGAGCATACGAATTGGAACCATTTTTGATTCCTCCATTTTATGGACACTTCTCTGGCTTTCTCTCTTGTTCCTATATTTATAGTCAGATTTTTTTCTTTAAACATCCCTAGTTTTTCTCATACGTGTAACTAAAATGTAGACTTTGACTTTTTCCAATTTAAAGTTAGATTGTTGTATAAACCTATACCAAGAAGAGGTGTTTAGGTCTAACTTCATTATAATTAGCTTGTTCACCTGTTAAATTTATCTTGGAGAAGTCCCTTCTCTATTGAATTAAGTAAACAATGTACAATTCCTCAAAATTAAAAAAGAAATGTATAAATTAAGTGTCCGTTATATATATATATATAGAAGTAGTAATAACTAAATTTAGTTTTTAAAGTAACTCCTAATTTGTTATTAGGAGGCTGAAATTTAACAACTTTATTTACACCTAGTCTAATTTAGTCAACGTGAAGACAAGTTTATCACACTAGCAGATCACGTGTCTCTCATGTGATAACTTAATTAAACTTCTGTAACCCCATTCCTTCCCCTCCATCCAAGCTGACACCACCATTCTTTTGTAATTTATTTATTTATTTATGGAATCTTGATAATTTTCCTTTAGATATCATACCAATATCAAGTTTGTACCCATTGCATAAAAATTTTACTTTTTTTTAGAAACAATCACACACACAAGGGAGAGGAAAAGATGTTCCAACACAAAGGCATATCATAATTTAAATTTTACTTAAATTTTATTTTTACAAAATTTGAGGAAAGCGATTAGGCAGCCTTAGTGCCTTACTCCTATTTTTTAGATTCTAGTTTTTATTTATTTAGATTCTAATTTTTATTTATTTATTTAGTATTGATGTTGTTGTAGTTGTTAATTGGACTTTTGAGTTCCAAAAGTCAATATATATTGTGGAAAGATAATGCATGCACACTAAGTAATTTAGAAGAAGAAAATAAAATAAATTAAATTAAATAAGGACCTAGTGTACTATGTACATTTCCCTACTTTCCCTCCCCCCCTTCTCCCAAAACAATATCAAACCATGTAATGTCCCATTTGTGAAATTTTGTAGTGAAATGGCTTCCAAAGGTATAGTTGCTGACCTTAATAAATGAGAGAATCTGGATGGTGAAAATTATAATATTTGGCACTGCAAAATCCAATATGTGCTAAATGAGCAAGAAGTCCTAGAGACTTTATAACTCATTCGTTGAGTAAACCCGATGAGGGAAGCACTGAGCAACACTAATGTGATCTTGTTGCCTATGAAAGTTGGCACAAGAAGAATTTGTGTGCACACTATACAATGTTAGCAACATGCACAATGACTCGATTGATGAATTTGAGCAGTATACAATTATGTTTGTTTTTAGACCTCTTAAAACACAATCAGATTAACCTAATTAATTAACCAAGTGATTAATTAGTCAAATTATCAGATCTAGGTTAACACAAATATATCATATCAATGTAAAGTGCAGAAAATAAAAAATACAAAGATATGATGACATAGGAAAACCAAACTAGTAAAAAAGTTAGGGAGGATTTAACCTAGATGTTGGAAAATTTAGATCTCGGTTGATAGAATTAACAAGTTTTAAACTCAAGTTGTTAATTAGATTTATTATAAATCAAACTTATTTAAACAAACAAACATCAATATCATGTCAAAATAATGCAACAAAAAAATAAATAAGACAAAATATAATGACCCAGGAAAACCAATAAAACAAACTAGTTTCACAGTAAAAAACCTAAGGAGAAACCTTTCCGAAAAGTAATCCACTATAGTAAAGAGAAGTTTCAGATCTAGTACAAAACCTTTGTCCCTAGACTCTACAATCCCCATAAATGAACTCACAACAAAAACCTTCTACCGCTTCAAAACCTCTAAACTCTTCAATATATGAACGTCAAATTTTTATTGTACGGATCCCAGTACGTGACTCACTCACCAACTTAAGAAAGAAGAATGTTAGCTGCAAAGTTCTTCACTTCATCAACAATGAAGATCAAGAAGCACATTGTTACAAAACCTTAAGGAGCAAAGACGCAGTAGCTTCTTTCAGAAAGAATAAGGCATTAGTCACCTTTTGCATATGTTCTCTCTGTATTCTCTTATGTGACGACTTCTAAAATAAGTCTTATATAAGTCTAGGGTTGTTAGAAAAGAAACCCTATACAAATACAAAAGCCTAGCCTAAAAATTAGATCTAAAAATTCTGATTTCCATAACCTCGATAGATAACTCGATAGATAGTATCTGTCAAGTCTCATTAAACCTCGATAGATAGCTAGGTATCGAGGAGGTGTCGAAAAACTGTGGAGGGGATAAGAGTTTTCTCGATTGATCCACCAGCTATCGAGAAGTTGTCGAGATTGTGATAACAATCAACTGAAGAGCTCGATAGATAGCCAACTGTCGAGAGCTGTCGAGCAGCTATCGAGCTATCTGTCCGCAAGTGTCCAGCTATCTGTCCGCAAGTGTCCAGCTATCTGTCCAGCTTTATTGAACACCTTTTCTTCACTTGTTTCTTGATCCAATCTTCATGACTTTAATACTAGACTTGAACAACATGTTTCTTGAAGTATTAAACATATCCTAGATCAACCCAATTACAAGTAAAGTGCATTTTGTCAAAGGATTAGCCAACTACATAAAAAAATGACATATGTTCTTAACAAGTGAACCACATATGTCCTAACAACCTCTCCCTTTGGCAATCCGTGACAAAACCACAGCTAACAAATGAACATATGAGAGAAGTTATAAATCACTCAACTCATATTCACTTGTTTAATACAATAAAATCTATCCTAACACAAACTCTTGAAAATCTTTGGAAGAAGAGAATTTATGGTAAGTAGACTTTGATAACCTGTATTTTTGAAACACTTTAAATAAAACTCATCAAGGTATCTTAGTGTGAAACAAAAATAATAGATTGCATTCAAGTATAAGAAACATGTGCATAAAGATAGAAAAGAAACAACACATGTAAAGGTAGGCAAAGAAGACATACATCATCATATAAAGAAGATAAGCATAATGTATACAAACATGGTCACAAGACCCAAGATACAAGAAGAAGGAGATAAGCACTCCCCCTAACAAAATGAAACACATCTTCCCCTTACAGAGAAATATATTTCTCCTCCTAACATATAGAATCTTAAAAAGAAACCACATATCTACAATTTATCCCCCTTTTTGTCATGATTGATAAAGGGTACAAAAAGCTAGAAAGCTTTACCCAAGAAACATAAAGTTGATCAAGAATGATCAAGGGAGCACAAGGAATCCATATAAATGTGTGAATGTAATGAAACAAGATGCTATGGATAACAAGATAAAAGAAAGATGCAAACCATGTGAAAAACAAATCTCTCAACAAGAAAAATGTTAAGCACATATATCCTAAACACACACACACACACACACACACACACACACACACACACACACACACACACACACACACACACATACACACACAAAAAACAAGTCCAACCAATTTTACTTTTCAAAAACAAGTTAAGATAGTTTAGTAAGCATACATTAACACATGTAAAATCTTGTGATGGCCAAATCACATTTTACCTGCACATGCATCAAGAGTAGAAAAGAATATTGCGTGTTGTGCATGAAAAATATCGCAAGATTGCATATGTGTATACATGTTATGACGATTTGAGATATAAAAAAATCACTTTAGCTCACACACAATCATAACTGTTTGATGAGGACTATTACCTTTGAGGTACATTCTATAACTCCCACATCTCCTAGATTACACGCTTGCAATCATATTTAAAACATTTTTTTTTTTATCCTTTTTCCTTTTATTTTCTTTGCATATTTTTTTTCTTTTATTTAGTATATCATATATAAGAGAGAGAAAAGAAATATCCAATGATATTTGACATTCCAATTTTGCTATGCTGAAACACACAAATGTCATTGACACTGCACTTTTGCTATGCCAAAGCATACATGTGTCTTTCATGATTGGTGGGCAACAATGGTGAGATGCTTATTTATGCCTTTCTCTTAAGATTTTCTAGTCATTTCCGTCAAAAAAAGTGATACAAGTGTTAAGTTCAAGAGTTATGTGTTAAGTTCAAGAGATAACTTAATCTTACTCATCACAAACAAGAGCCACAAAGCTCACTTGCTTAGTTGTGCATAGAGATGCTCATCTAAGCTACAAAAGATACAAAATTTAGAAAATTTTGTTTTAATGGTCATCCAAGGTATACAAGTACCAATGTATATAAAACACATACTGTTTTTGAATTTTTCTGATTTTTTTCCTTTTTATTTTTATTTTGAAAACAAAACAAAATAAAACCTAAACATCTAAACAAAAACAGACAAACAACACGAAAGCATAAAGAAATATGCATATGCATGAAGGTATGATAGAAAGGTGCAGATGCATAAAAATATAATTCCAAAAACAAATAAGAAATCAAGCAAAAAGAGTCCTACATTAGATAGAAAGAATTATAGCAGAGGACAAACAGAAAAAGACAATTAAGTCTTAGGCTCTTTTCTCACCCACAAAGCACGAGTCTTTGGCCGTAAAGATGAAAAGACACGTGTCCTAGTATTTCTACTAAAGGACATAGAAGAATTAGAATTCTCCTGAAATTAAGTTAAAAAGCTCAAGACTTTTATTAACTCTCTAAACAAAGATATAAGTCCTTGAGAGGAAACTTGTGACCGTTTGGACAATGGCTTATGAGGATACAACTTAAAGCAATTAGGACGAATGTGTCTAGAAACACCACATTGGTGACAAACATGAGATCTAACCAAGGATTTAGAATTAACCAAAATAGTTTTGGATTTCATACAGTTATCACTTTTTTTAGATTGGAACACAAAGACAGTCTTTGATCTAGTAGCCATGGAAGAGGAGGGGCTAGAGGAAACAGCATATCCTAAGCCAGTCTTATCAAAACTAGACTTTTAAGCACTCAATACCTCATTAAGCTTTGCACTAGAAATCCTCTCTATTTGAGTTTTAGCTTAACTAAGTTCAACCTCAAGATTCTTGACCTTTTCTTCTAATGAGGTGTTCTCCATAACAAGAGTCTCAACTAACCCTGTAGTCTCATTTAATTTGACTAACAGATCAGTTTTTTCAGTTTTTACCTCATTAAGCTCTTTTTTACAAAGATGAGAAGTCTTTTCAGATTTTATGAATTCAGTGCATAGCTTATCATAGGTTTCTTGAAGAGTTATCTTTTTAAGTACTTCATCATCAAAAGAATCCTTACTATCACTAGCACTCTCCATAATCACCTTATCGGTTAAGGCAGCAAAGGCCATAATGTGACAACATTCATCCACAAACTCATCAGAAGAGTCATCCTCAGTATTACTCTAAGTAGCAACTAACTCTTTATCTTTTGACTTCTCGATCTTTTCTTTCATAAGGTAATTTGGGTACTCTCTCCTCATATGACCAAAACATTTGCACTCATGGCATTCAATAAAGGGTTTCTCATTCTTGTCCTTCCTAGAAGATTTAGGTTTCCTAAGAGGTTTTCCCTTATCCTTTTTTTTCTAAATTGAAGAAGCTTGATAATTTCATTAGTTATGAAGGTTAGATCCTCATCCTCGTCTTCACTTTCATCTTCAGAGTCCTCAATCTCTTCCTCTATACCCTTGAGAGACAAGTTTCTACTCTTTCCACCTTTTTCCATTGAGCCTAATCTCATCTCATAGGTTTGAAGGTTCCATACAAGCTCAGTCAAAGGAATTTGATCGATGTCCTTTGCTTCTTCAATGACAGTGATCTTGGCATGGAATCTTTCAGGTAAGGACCTAAGGATTTTCCTAACAATTTGGATTTTACAATACATTCTCCAAGGTTGAAGGTAGAAGTCACAATATCCTTGAGTTTAGCATAGAACTCATCAAAGGTCTCGTCTTCCTCGATCCTTATTTCTTCAAAACTACTAGTGAGTTGTTGAAGTTTCACAGTCTTTACTGCCTTGGTACCTTCATAAGTGGTCTTAAGAATGGTCCAAGTTTCCTTGGCAACTTTCGTGGATGATATTTTCTTGAATTCCTCATTAGTCACCACATAAAACAAAGCATTTAAGACCCTACTATTAAAATTTGCCGCTATAATTGTTACATCATCCCAATCCACCGGTGCTTTCTTTGGCTTAATCTAGCCAACTGCAACAGCTTGCCATACCTGTTCACCTAAAGCCTGCAAAAAGACTTTCATACGAACTTTTCACTACACATAATTAGTAACATCAAATAAAGGAGGAATAAAAAAAGATTGTCCACGATCCATGATAACAGAGGTTAAAGATCACACTTAGGAAATTAATCCAATCAGAGTGAACCCGCTCTGATACCACTTGTTGAGAAATTTAAACCCCGGTTGATAGAATCAATAAGTTTTAATCCCAAGTTGTTAATTAGATTTATTATGAATCAAACTTGTTTAAACAAACAAACATCAATATCATGTCAAAATCATGCAGCAGAAAAATAAATAAGACAAGATATGATTACCTAGGAAAACCAATGAAACAAACTAGTTTCACATTAAAAAACCTGGGGGAAAATCTTCCCAAAAAGCAATCCACTATAGTAAAGAGGATTTTTAGATCTAGTACAAAACCTTTATCCCTAGACTCTACAATCTCCATAGATGAACTCACAGCAGAAACCTTCTACCACTTTAGAACCTTTGAACTCTTCAATATATGATCGCCACCCTTTTTATTACACGAATCCTAGTACGTGACTCACTCACCAACTTAAGGAAGAAAAATGTTGGCTACAAAGTTTTTCACTTCATCAACAATGAATATCAAGAAGCATTTGATTACAAAACCCTAAGACACAAAGACGCAGTAGCTTCTTTTAGAGAGAATAAGGCATCGATTACCTTTTGCATATATTCTCCCTGTATTCTCTTATGTGGACGGCCTCTGAAATAAGCTTTATATAGGTCTAGAGTTGTGAGAAAAGAAACCCTACACAAATACAAAAGCTTGCTCAAAAATCAAATATGAAAATTCTGATTTTCGTAACCTTGATAAATACTTCGATAGATAGTATCTATCGAGCCTCATTAAATCTCGATAGATAGCTAGGTGTTGAGGAGGTGTCAAGAAGCTATCGAGGGGACAAGACCTTTCTCGATCGATATGAATCACATATGTCCTAACACTAGCTATCCTTAAGGTAAAACTGAATCCACTATGAAAGAATCAAAATTTTACAATAGTAACTTAGACTATTAACATCCTATTGCTACCTCATGTAGAAAACTTGTTGACACAACCACGTGTAAGTTTCGAGACCACGGACTCCTTCTTTCTTGGATTCTCCAGCAAGAATAAGCACTCCCGCTTGCGTATCTTTAAGCTCTTTAGTGCAACAACTGAATGATCATCAAGTTCTTAATGAAATCTCCTTCTTGATAATCCTAAGCATGTGTGAAGGCAACCACCTCTCAGATCTCACAAGAGATTCACACA
Source organism: Quercus variabilis (assembly GCA_030445155.1). NCBI lineage: Eukaryota > Viridiplantae > Streptophyta > Magnoliopsida > Fagales > Fagaceae > Quercus > Quercus variabilis. The sequence goes on along the minus strand of CP129445.1, from coordinate 15,728,295 downwards.
CACAGCAAATAGAGCAACCTAGGTCAAAACATAAAACCCTACATGTCATATGGGCTTAGAGCTGAGTTCGAAATTCTGCAGAAAAAAAAAATATTCTGCCCGATTTCGATCGATCGAGTCTAATTCTCAATCAATCGAGCCAATCAGAATTACACACTTAATTCTGCAGTTAACTCGATTCCAACTTTACTTAAAAAAACATACTTTAAACAAGTCTGAAATAAGACTAATAACCTGCTTTGATTATGGTTTGCCAACAATACAAATTAGAGTTTTAATACATTAGTTCTTAAGTACTTAGAACCTAACAAACTCTCCCTTTGGCAATCTATGACAAAACACAAAACACAAACACAAACTCTCCCTTTTACAAACATAATGCCCATTACAAAATAATCCAACCTAACTACTATCTATCAGTTGCAAGTATAGACAGCAGCACGACTGAATCAACTTGTATATTTCCTGAAATGCTCAACAAATGCATAAACGCATGAGTGGAAAATACAAGTAAAACAAAAATATATTCTTGACTTCACAAAACACAAAACAAAGACATATATCATGAATAACACATAAATACAAATAAATGAGCAGTGAAACAAGAAACATATATAACAATGTATCTCCCCCTAACATGAATAGCCCAAAAACAATACATCAAGAGCCAAAAAGAATACATACACAGTGAAGCACCTAGATACAATCTAAACTCCACAAGCTCCAACAAACAAAAAATCTCCCCCTAACTAAAAAAAACTCTACAAGTAATCAAAATGTACTCCCCCTTTTTTGTGACGGAATGCCAAAAGGCAATCAAAATCCATCATCAAAAGGAGGTGGCGAAGGCAAACGTCGAAGATGCGCTAAATCTGCTCGTAAAGCATGGTGCTAATCAAGCATGTCCACCAAAATCTGCTTATGAGCCGCCTAAACGGTCATGACAGTCTCCAATGTACGATAAATGTCAAAGGCATCCGAAGTAGATGGCGGAGGAGCAGTAGTAGCAGCAAGAGGATCAGTAGACGCCTTACTAGAAGTAGTACCTGTAGAAAAATGAGGGGGTGCGGGACCAAAAGACTTAACACGAGGGCGTTTAAAGCTTTCTCTCATATGAGCAACCCTCTGCCTAAGAAAGGAGGCACCAATGGGAGTAACAATGTGTATAAGCTCGGTAGCGGGGAAGACATCTAAACCTAAAAACAACAAAATCCTATGAATGAAAATAGGATTAAAAAAAGCATGAGCGGTAGAGGAACTCCTGTAAACTTTGTTCAAAGAATGAAAAACAGATGAGGAAAACTAATAGGAGCATCCGTAACAAGAGCATATAAAAATGCACATTGCTCCAAAGGAATGGTGTGCAGATGAGTGATAGGCCACAAGGAATGACACGCTATCTTAAAGAAAAGATAGTGTAATTCGGTTAGCTCAGCAGTGGTGATCCGAGGATCAGAACCCCACTGGATAGAAGACCAAGTGATGTGAGACATGATGTCATCTAAGGGAGGGGACTTATCATAGGAATAGATAGAGTGCTAAACCAACGGTACCCCAAAAGCATCAACCATGACTCTAGGAGTAATGGTGAACTCTACACCTCGTATCCAACTCTTTACTAAAGTGTTGGAATCATAGACGTGGATAGAGAGGTTCAAGTAGAACTCTCTAATTAGTGTAGATGGTGGTGGAGGACCAATATCCAATAATGGTAGCTAGCCTCTACGCTCAAAATTAGCCCTAATGGCTAAATCAAGCTCATCTAACAACACTTTCCGCTCTGCCCAAATCTTTCTCTTAAGGTTTAGTGTCTCATACAGCTCTCAACTTTTATCACTCGAAAACAAATCGCGCAAAGAGGAAGGAGCAAAAGAAGAGAAGGATGACCTATTGGCTTTAGTCTTCCTAGGCATAGTGCTAGGGTAAGGACAAGACACTAGGACAGAACCAAAAAGAATAAAATGAAAAGCCAAGGGCAGACTGCAAGTTAGCACCAAAAAAAAAATAATAATAATAACAATCTATATGATACATGAACAGATAAATTTCATGATGCATGCTCTAATGCAATAATAACAAGTTCAATTTAAGTTTAGAATCACAAAATTGGCTTGAGCATAGAGTTTATAACAAAAACCCCAAAATTTTGAAAAACCACTTGTTCAATTTGTACTAAATTGACCAATTGATCTTTACACAAGATAGAAAACAATTTATTATGATCACATTTATCAATCCAACAAGCCAATTTCATCAATTAAACTCAATTTGAACAAAATCCCCAATTCAGGTATATTCAAGCCCTAGAATTTCCAATTTCTCACAATACATCAAATTGATCAAATTAAACACCATGGATCTTGCTTATAACATCTCCCAACAAAAACCCATTGATCAATTGCAAGAAAACAAGCTTGAATCATCAAAAACCCCCCAAAAATCCATTGGTTCGAATTTATCCCCAAAATGCATGATTTAATGCATGAAACTTGAAAATGAAAGCAAAAGGATGGGCAAAAAGGTCTTACCAGCCTTGAGAGAGAAAAACCCTTGAAGAAATTTGAGGGAAAGCGACAAAAATCTTGATTGAGCCTTGACCGATTGAATAGAGAGAGAAAGTGTTTGAAAACTTTTTGAAAAGTAAGTTGAACACGTGAGAATCAACTTTTTAAAAAACTCTCTATCCGATTTTCGATTGATCAAAATTTAGGTTCGATCGATTGAAAATGCTTCGATTGATCCATCATCAATCGAGCATTGATCGAAACAGATAGAGGCTGACCAAAACTTTTCCCACTTCAATGTACCAAAAAATAAAGATCATTTCATGCCCGAATTCCATTGGGTGAATATCAATATTTTTCTAGTCGATGACACCACTTTCTATCAGTGTAAGGGCCTAAAACATCACTGTTTTGCATGGCTTCTCTTATAAATCTATTATCCTACAAGTGTTTTAAGAATATGTATGTTTATAAATTGTATCTTGTTACTCATTAAATTCTTCTTCTTCTTTTATTAACAAAGAATTATGACTAAACTTAAAAATTAAAAATTATAAAAAAAAGAAAAAAAAAAAAAGGCCTCATTGCACATGTTAGTATAATTCCAAATAGCTTGTACCTAATCTAATTTAGATAGATGCCTCTAAATTTTTGTTTAAAGTAAAGCTCTCACAATTTTCCATTTTACCAATATTTTCTTTGTAAGTTTTTTATCATGAACTTCCATAGCTTTAAAGTAAGAAAAAGTCTAGAAACATGAAATTTTTCACAACTTCTTGCCATAATAGTTACATGACAGGATGTGATCGGTGAAAGAAAAATTGTGGATGTAATGATTAACTATTCATAGTCTACCATGTCAAAGTTGTGGCAAGAAATATGTGGAATAATTTATGATGCTAAAACTACTCTTAAAGTAAAGGGCAAAATTTATTACAGTACTTATGTGTTGTTAACTAAGTTTCCTTTAAAATTCTGTTACGTGAACAATTTTCTCAGTGTATTCTAAATCTTAAGAATAAAATATAAATAACAGTGTCTAAGTTTTGTCTTAGTGTGAGTTTGGACACAACATTTGCATTCCTGCATTTTTTAGTGGGTCATGTGCACTATTCACGGGACTTGCAAGTAGTTTTTTCAGCAAAAACAACTTTAAAATTGGGTCCCATGGCACTATTTACACATTTAAAAATTATTTTGTTACAGTGTTTTCAGTTTTTAGAAATAAGTAGTATCCAAACAAACTTGTAGACTTTGTTTGAGAGTTCATAAGAGAATATAATGGAATGGAATAGAATAATCTTAAGAGAATGGAAATGAATGGAATTGAATAGATGTATTTAAGTAAGGGAAAAGAATGAAATGGAATTAAGTAATCTTGATTAGATGTTTTAAAATAAATGAATGAAAATGAATAGAATGCAAGTAATTTTATTTGGGAGTAACATGAAGGACATGGAATGGAATCATTTTATGAAAATATTACTATTAGACCCCTATTTTAAAATAAAGAGTTGAATATATAGGGGTATTTTGAGAGTTTTTGTAAAAAATTTATTAAATCTAATTTTATTCTCTCTTATTCTTCCCAATTTCGGAGGAATGAAAATTTGAGATTTTTAAAAAATAGAGAATAATAAGTGTTCCCTCCTAGTCATTTTACTCCCTCCTACTTAAACTCTCAAATAAAAAAAAAAAAATATTTTAAAATTATTCTTTTTATCCATTTTCACTCCATTCCTTCCATTCTTTTTTTAAATATTTTGAAATGTGTTGGGACTTTTCTGCTTGTCTCTCTCTCTCTCTCTCTCCCTCTCTTTTCTGTTTACATTAGTCGTGTCTATGGCACCTAAATGTAAGTTTGCTCCATCCCGGAACCTTCTTCGATCCGGGGCATCCACTTCCTCTTATCCTACTCCATCACATATTCGGTTTTGTGATGAGGATGATGATGATGATGCTACTGCTTTTGAGAATGATGGTGATGGAGATGCTAGCTCTTTCGATACAGATGAGATGTCTACTTGACACTCTTACCCTTTGTCACTCGTGACAAAAAAGGGGAAGTAGTTTTGTATATGAGAATAGTCATAATTAGGGAGAGAGTAAGTATAAGACCATTTTGATAGGGGGAGTGTTGATATCTTGAGGAATGTAGTGAGGATTATTTGTATCTTTTTCTTTTCTCTATTTTTAGATACATTTATTCTTGTACCTTAGGTCTTGTGACTATTATTAACATACATTGTACTTTTCATCTTTATATGTTGATGTATGTTTCTTTTGCCTACCCTTACATGTGTTGTTTCTTTTCTCTCTTGATGCATATGCTTCTTATTATGTGTATGCAATCCATTATTTTTGTTTCACACAAAGATGCCTTGATGAGTTTTATTTAAAGTGTTTCAAAAATACAGGTTGTCAAAGTCTACTTGCCATAAACTCTCTTCTTGCAAAATTTTTCAAGAGTTTGTGTTAGAATAGATTTTATTGCATTTAACAAGTGAATATGAGTTGAGTGATTTATGACTTCTCTCATATGTTCATTTGTTTGTTATGGTTTTTTAACGGATTGCCAAATGGGAAGATTGTTAGGACATATGTGATTCACTTGTTAGGAACATGTGTCACTATTTTATGTAATTGGCTAATACTTTGAAAAAACGCATTTTACTTATATTTGGGTAGATTTAGGATATATTTAATACTTCAAGAAACTTTGTTTCAAGATTAAGTGTTGAAGCCATGCAAGTCAATCCAAGATTCAAGCTAAAAGGTGCGAGGTCATTAAAGCTCGACAGCTAGTATCTATCGAGCTTGAAGAGCTATTTCAGCCCCATGACTCGACAGTAGCTCAACAGCATCTCGACAACTAGACATTTGTTGAGGTTTAAGAAAAACAAATTTTCAATTCTGTTTTAACTCTAATCCATGAGTATGTGTTTGGACTTTCTTTTCTCACAATCCTAAACATATAAAAGGATTATTTTAAGAGCCGTCAAAGTGAACACAAGTTGCGTCGCACAAGTGTTGAGCAAAGTTTGTTCAAGCAAATTGTGACCAGAGACAGAATTTACCCTAGTTCATCATTCCTGTGAAGAAGTTGTTGTGTTTGTGCACCTTAAGGTTTTATGACCAAGCATCTTCTTGATCTTCATTGTTTGGATGAATTGAAAAACTTTGCAGCCAACAACCTTTTCTAGTTGGAGATTGAAGTCGCGTACTGGAATCCGCGCAATTGGTTAGTCACGTATTGAGAGTCGTGCATTACAAGGAAAGATTGTCACTATAGAACAAGTCCAATTGGGTATTGGGGTAAGGGTTCAACTGTAGGTTGGTATAAGGTACTAGGATTCCTTTACTTGTAACCGCTTGTTGTGATAATAATGAATTCTTAAGAGTGGTGAACTTAAAATCACCAAGTGGGGTTTTTGCTGTGTTGGTTTTCCTAATTCTTAAACAAATCACCATGTCAATTTATTTTCCGCTGCATACTTATTTTAATTGGTGATTTGTTTGTGCTACCACGCATTTGCATGTTAAATTGATTAATTAATTAAACTTGGCTAATTAATCAGTTAATTCATCACAAGGGGTTAATACGTTCTTGGCCTATCAACAAGGTTTTCTCAAAAAAAAAAAAATTGTCTTCTCCCCCTTAGTATATGCATCTCCCCTATGGTTTTCTCCCTCTACGAATGTGCATGAGGTAGAATTTCTCCCCCTAAGAATGTGCACATGAGTCATATAGAAATGACGATTCACGCTATACTCTCTAGTTTAACTTTTGTATTATTTTTTATTCTAACCTCCACATCAGTGCAAACTCCTTTGGAAAAAGAAATTAAAACATGAACCAGGATTTCACTTGGGTCTAGTTTTTAGGAATTCTCTTTGACACCCACACTCTCTTCATTAGGGCCAAGAATAAATTAATTTGGGACGACTCTAATGACCACCTTTTCCTAGGTTTCAATTGTGAACACATAAACCTGATGGTGAAGGCACTAAGTGGGAGTAGACAAGCAAAGTTTTGCAAGGAGTATGATTCTAATGATTACCATTCAACATCTTCAGGTTCTATTTCAGATCTGCCATTGTGAGTTCGTCCTACATGGATTCTTTTGTTTCAAATATATTTATAGATGGTAAAGAGTTCTATAAAGAAGATACTATCATAAATTGGAATCTCCACCAATCTTTGACAAGTACCTTGATGAAAATTGTGAATTGTGTATGAGTAGTCAAGTTGTTGATGATGATGATGATGATGAGATTTTACAGAAGAAAACTATTTAGAGGTAAGATTTTTTCCTCTAGTCGTAGAAGAATTGGATATATAGAAATTATCTCTTAAGGAGCAAAATCCACATCATGTTGATTTTCTTAGAATTGACAAATATTTATTTCCTAATGGTAAAATTTGTGTTGACCTTAGTCCATCAATAGAGACTAATGCTCCTCATTTGGAAAATATGGGTGATTTTATTTGGGAAGCTTTTGTGCAACGTGAAGTAATAAAAATGGGTTCAAGACTCACAAGGACAAAGCCACAACAATTTTGTGAAGACGAAAATCTTGGATTAATGGGTGAGTATGCTGATTTGTTTGTAGCATTGGCTTCATGAGCTACACTTTGGCAAAACAAATTACAATCAAAATTTGTTCAACAATGTTTATCATGAACGAGAAAAGAATGATCAATAGCATGTTGGCTTTACTTGTATTGCTAAAGAAAAAGGAATGGAAAGGAATGTTTGGATATCCAAAAGATCGAGGGAAGATTAATTCTTTAGTAGAACTCGAGATCGAGTTCTTTTTCAAGAAGGGGAGAATGATGTAGGAACAAAGTGGCAACTTATGCGGCAGCCACATAGGTGACATGTATCATTTATTTATAAGCCCATTTGTCTTTTATTTATCTTTATTATTTAGTCAAAATTAATTATAAGTCTTGTTGGTATTTGTTCCAGCCTAATAAATTTGATCATAGGGTGATGTGAAGTCAGTCTAGAGAGTTGTCATCTGTATTGAAAGTTGTCAAACATTTTGTTGAAAGCATTTATTTCACATGCAATGTATTTACCTATAATTATCAATAAGAAATCAGAAGAAAAAAAAATTCTATTCAAAAAAAAAAAAAAAAGGTTTCTATTCAAAAAATTATTTGCAAGTATCCTTGTTTTGGAGTTGAGTGATTCCTCCCAACAATCAAGTGTGAGAGTTGGTGATGTTGAGTAACATTCATGATTAGTAGCGTTGAATGACATCCGCTACCTTTGGTTTAGTGGCATCCCAAAACTATTTATCCTATCATTAGGTTAAATTTTTTATTTAGCCTATCTTGTAGGTCTCGGCCTACATCAGTCCATGACACCACCAAGTGTTGCAATGGCTTCACGACACTAACTCAATAGAAGTTGAGGTTGAAGGAAATATCAAGATAAAAGTTACAGTCATGCATATAACCAAGAAAGATTCACGTGTTCATAATTATAGGACCACATAAGGGAATTGCTTTGCTCATATGGACTTTAGCTTCAAGGCTTCAAGTTTTATGCATTGAGTCGCCAAGTTAAAGGTGTTTTGTGCCAAACTTATGTGAGCAACTGTGTGAGTAAGGTAATGATGGAAGTTGTTATGGTGTTTTGTACCAAACTTATGTGAACAACTATGTGAGTAAGGTAAGGATGGAAGTTGTTATGCCATTATGGCAATTTAAATTTGCTCTATTGGGATGAACAGCTGAGGAGTGTTTGTAAGAGATAATTAATTAAATCTCTTGCTTTTAGTGCTCTATCTAGCTACCTAATGAGCGCTCCTTGTAACACTCTTTTGTCATAAAATTTTAAACAAGGTCAGAGTCATCATCATTGACATATATCTGGCCATTTAATTAGTCTTTGTTCAATTAGTTTATATATTACAACAAAATGGTAAGTTAAAAAAACTGCATAAATATAAGTTTATAGATTATATAGTAAATATAATTATATGATAGGCACAAATTTTGACATATATATTAAGAGCGTAAAAAAAATGCAATCTAATAATTAAATTTTAAATATTTAGTAATGTTAATGATAAGATTATGATTATAATCGTAGATTATAATCAATTTTGTAGCTAAATATTGTCCAAATATGTTTATTTCTTTTACATTGAAATGGAAACCATTAAATAACAAACAACAAATGATTTTTTTTTTTTCTTTTTTTGAATCAAACAAAAAACAAATGATGCTGACAGGGGCGGCTAAGAAATGTCACCTACATCTGTTGTGCCAGAGTAACAAATATGGGACTCCTGACTCTATGTTTAGCGTCACTCCATTCCAATGATGCTGACAAATGGGTAATTTTGTTAGTTTGGAGCAACAATGGTGGCCCCTGTATCGTAACGTTGAAAGATTTTTTCTCGTTAAGCTGACTAAAAGCTAGTACATTCGGAATAACAGAGACCTTGAGATTCCTCGGCGCCTTGACAGTTGCCTTGTATATGGAATTTTTAGGGCCCACATTTGTAACTGTCCTATGAAAGACGACGTTTATACTAGTGTTAGGGTTTTGAAATTGATAATACATGGATGGGTAATTTAGGGAATCATGTCCTCCAATGTCAGGGACACTTGCACAATCGGTGTTATCTTCGGTGAACAAGCGTAGAGTTGTCCCACTGTAGCCCTCTCCACATAGGAAGCGGATGTAGTCAAACTTTGACAGGTCATAGATCAAACCAGGGTGCACTGCGCTAACAGGGTCAATCTGGCCAGCACCATAGCCTAACTCAGCAACAGCAGCCTTGATTTTCAATTCAGATGCTGATCATTAATCAAGAAGCAAAATTATAAAACACTCATGAAGAATACTAATTTTTCATATTATAAAAGTTATTTTAGGGAAATATGAGATAATATCTTGATCAATGTGTTTATATAGAAGGAAGACAAATGTTAAGATTATTACAAGTTTTACTAATAGAAGTTTAATAAATAAATATTTAAATTACTATTCTATGAATAATGACACTTCGGTTTAATGTAAGGGTTATTTAGTAAAATTTGTGGTATCTCTAACATTATTCATAAAATAGATATCAAACATTTCTGATTAGAAAGTACTCCTCTCCATTAATCATGGTGGAAATTCTATTTCATAGTTAAGATTTTATTTTTGAATCAAACAATTAACAAATCATTATCATGTAATTTTGGATACATATTAACATGACTAATATTTATTCTAAACCAATTGACATAGTAACCACATTGCTGGTAAACTATTAGCAATGTGATGGCCTTGGAGAATTTGAAATAAACATTGACGACCTCTTATTGACACCATTCAAATGGTGGTTCTTGTAAAATGGAACTAATCTTTAACATATCATGACTTAAATGGGAGAATTTCAGGAGACTAACCAGTTGTCATTAGGGCCGATTTGATTGCAGAAGGAGACCATTTGGGATGGAATGTTTTGACGTAGGCAGCGGCTCCAGCCACATGAGGGCAAGACATTGAAGTTCCAGACATTAAAGTATACACATCAAACCGATTGTCGCCAGGAATCCCAGTCATTGATGAAAGTTTAGTGTAAGCAGCTAGTATATTTACCCCAGGTGCCACAACATCTGGCTGCAAATCAAACATAATTTAAAACCTTCACACTAGTATACAACTATATAGCTATATATGGTATAAAACATTAAAAAAAAAAAAAAAGTACATAAATTTATGCCTAGAATGGCAATCATTGCAAAAGGTTACCTTAAGTAATGTGCGAGAGAGCATGGCCGGACCTCGAGATGAAAAGGAAGCCAAAAAGGGTGCAGCAGCATTGGGTGCTGTTTTGGACTTGTATATGACAGCTTGAGGGAATCTGAAAATTTTACCAATGAAAAAAAAAACATAAAGAATGTTAATTATCAGGTAATATTTTAAGGGTCATGCTAACGTTGTTAACAATCCATTTTAGGTAAGTTTTAACATCACTTTTCTGGAAAATGAAAAAAACTGTTAAAATATTAATTTTTTTTTTCTTTTTCCATAAAACTTTCTTTAACTAGATTCTTAACTAGTGCCCTAAAGGTACTCCTTAGCATTTTCCTTATTTTAATTAATAGAAAACTTACCTGTTATAATGAACCCCAAATAAGGTATATATAGAAATATACTTTAAATTGGTCACAACAAAAAGAAAAAGGAAAAATCTAATCAATAACAACTCTCCTAGCCCATTATGGGGGGGCATTTTGTGTAACAAATTTGATTCCTCTTACTTACTTGGTTGAGTTGACATATGCAAGAATTTTGTCACCAAAAATATAATCAACATAGGTAGCAGGGATAGCAGATATAAAGCTTGTATCTCTCTTCTCTTGGAGAGATACAATTGCCCCGATCCCACCCAAACTCTTAATGTAACTAAGTCTTGCTCCTCCTTGGCATAGCACAATCTTCCCATTGACCTTTTTCGGGTCAAGACTCCCTTCATCACAAAACCTGCCCAATTCTTTAGTTGATTAGTGCTACTATTTTTTTTTTTTTTTTTTGAACTATGCTAATAATATTAAAAGTCTGAATATATAAATCATGAAATAGAAAATATTGAAGTAGAAAATGCTCTTTAATTACCAGGGAGTTGAATCTCTCGATAAAGTGCTATTGGCTGCTATTGCTGCGGTGGTTAGAGGGTACATCTGCTTTTTTGGTGAAAATGTGTTGATGGAAAGTCCCTGTTATTCAATGCACCAATAAAATAAATATAATGATTATGATCAAATGAAATGAAAAGGCATCATGTTCACCACCGCACACTCTTGATGTGATGGTCACTTTACAAGTGTAAGTGTTTATATGGGGTGTGATGGGCAAGGGTCGAGGTTCAAGTCTTCAGGAGGGAGCTTCACATACACATATACTAAGCACCCCTTTACTAACTTTATCCAAAAAAAAAAAAAAAAAAAAGGAAGAAGAAGAAGAAAAAGAAAGAGAAAGAAAAATGGTGCTTTTTTACTAAATATTGTGACATTCAAAATGAGATAATTTGTTTTATATACGATCATCTCCATTTAAAATTTTTTAACTCTATACATGGTTAGATCAAAAAAATTAAAATTTTAACTATAAAATGAATTCCATTCATTTCCAGTGAAATGGAAAATAATCATGTTCTTAGACGGAAGCACTCTTTTACTAAGCAAGGCCATCATATTTAATACCACAAGTTGCTTTAGAATCATCTCCATTATGAAATATTTTCATATTATATTAATCTAGTCCTATATCATTTAAAATTTTAATGGTAGCAAAACTTTGTACACTGTCCCAAAAAGAATTGAGAGACTTACATTAGTTTCTATTCCATTTCCAACTTTAACCGGAGTCAAAAACTGCCTATCTAAGCCAGATGCACCAACAGTCATGATCCAAGGAGCTGTGTTCTGCACTGTATACAAATCTGGGCCACTATTCCCTGCTGAACATGCTGTGAAAATCCCCTTCTTCATTGCATGAAAGGAACCAATCGCGAAGGGATTGTCAAAGAAGCCATTTGATTCCCCACTAATAGATATTGATAGCACGTCAACTCCATCATCAATAGCATCATCCATTGCAGCCAAAAGGTCTATATCACTGCAACCTTTGGGCCAACACACCTTGTACATTGCAATGCGTGCTGATGGAACCCCACCTCGAGCTGTGCCTTGGGCTAAACCATATAAGCTCGCGCCTGCTATTGAGGCACCTGCTATGGTGGATGAAGTGTGAGAGCCATGGCCTTCTTCATCTTGTGGGGATGGATTTGGATGGCGTGTCGCAGGGTCGTTGTTGTAGAACACTGCACCTATTACCTTGCTACATAAAATGGTGAATAGCTTGGAAATTAAATGAGAGATCCATGCATGTAGAGAAGTATTATTTAAAATTCATTTTCATCTTGAGTAATGTTAAAAATAGATTTTTTTTTTTTTTAAATTGTTGGTATAATTTGCTATGATTGGAATAATATCACTTTCATCTGGATCTATTAGACATACTTTTTATTGTGCACCACCATATTAACCATTGTGAAAAATAAGGTTGTAAATTCAAATATTGTATTACTAGTCGAAATATTTTGTGATTGGCCACAATTGAGGAGAGAGATTGAGATTGTTTACTTGTTGCAGCCAGTGAAGTTGCCTGCTACTTGGCATCTACCCTTCCATTTCGATGGAGGAGGTCCTAGTCCATTGTCGTTAAAACTTGGAGCATCCACATAAATTCCTAAAAAATAAGGGGAGGAAAAAGGAAAGATTATGAAAGTCATTAAAACTGTTCCATGTAATAAGGATAAAGTCAAAGCTCTTTGAGAAGTCTTAATTTATTACCTGAGTCTAATACTCCAACAATAATATTACTTTCAATTTGATGATTTCTCTTCAATGTTTGAGGCATTCTTAAGAAATCCCATGATCTTGTTGTATGAAGTTTCCGTATTCTACTAGGAAATACTGACACCACATTTTCGTTCTCTGTAAAGGATGCATATATGTATATAAATTACACAAGACAACCACCCCCAAGAGGGGGAAAATATATATATATATATATATATATTGTAACATGATGTTTTTAGTGTGCACCTCGTAGTTTTTGAACTTCATCTGGCAATAGCTTTGCTGCAAATGCATTAAAACTCTTCGTGTAGCTATGTATTTTGGATTGTTGGGCAGTACTAGCACTGTAAAACGACGATACTCGATGGTTTAATTGTGTACCCAAATGTTACAATATGTTGCATGTGCTGTGATGTCATATTATGTGTGGATTATACCCCAAAAACTAATTTTATATGCATAGAAAAGCCTAATGCTAACATATTGATCGGTTGCTAACAATTATGGAACCCTCCCCTACCACTAAATCTTTGACCCATGTATGGATTAAACTCTACACAATTTATTTTCCATAAAAATGAAAACCAAATCAAGACATTGATTGCCATAGAAAATCTTGGTACTGGTCAGCAAATCAAGGGTTTGATTGCTAGAAAAAATCATGGGATTAGATTCCATTATTGTAATGTACCATCATGAAAGGTGTATGAGAAAATGTAATGTTTTGGGCTCTGGTATTGTAGATGTATACTGTCAAGCTGACTCATGGAAACATTAATGTTTTCTTTCTTTTCTTTTCTCTATATTTTATTTATAAATTTCTATATGAACTATTCCATGTATAAATTACAACCCAAAAAAAGAACTATTTCATGTAAGAAATAAAAGGAAAACAAGTACTGTTTAAAATTGAATATGTGTAAATGTAAGCATGCAATGTGTAGGGACAGCTTACGCTCTGTTTGTTTCAATGGTGATGTTTTTTAGAAAATAAGTCATTTTTCAAGAAGCATTTTTTATAAAACTATCTCATTTTCCAATGTTTGGTAGCAACTTTAAATGAGTTGAAAAACAACCTTCTAACTTCTCTTATTTAGTTTGCTGTGAGATAAAGTTGTTTTCCAAAAAAATTTAATAGAAAACAATCTCTAAAAATAAGCCACACTTTTTACATTGACTAACGATAATTTTCCTTTGACTCGTTTTTTTTTTTTTTTTTTTTTTTAATACTACCAAACATTGGAAAATAAGAAAAATTATTTTTACACAAGATTTTCCATTGAAACAAACAAAGCATAAATGTGGTTTGTGCCTAAGGCCAAGATTTTAAGTGGCTTTTTTTTATATATAAATATTAATTAAAATAATATTAATTTATTTTTATATAATTTTATTTCAAAAATTTTCTTAGTATGGGAGAGTTTTAAAAATTAACTTTTATTAATTGAAATCTTTTGGCTGAGTCCATTTTTGGGGCCTTGGTTTTTATTTTTTTTGGAAAGGTAGGAATATCTTAACTGAATATATTCTACTGGGTAATGAAGGGGGCTTTATTTAATTTGAAGCCTTTAGGTCACTACCTTAGTTGCCTATAGTGTTGAGCTAATCCTAGCAATATTTAGATATTTAGCCATCCAACTTACTCTTGAATTACTGAAGAAAGCACGTTGTGTTGAAGATCAGCAGCACTGGTTTTTGACCGCAGTCCCTCTCCCTCTCCCTCTCCCGTAGCAGCAGCACTGGTTCTTGACCGCGGTGTCTCTCCCATATACACAATGTAAGTCTATGTGATAATGAAAAATAAATTTATGATTAGTGAATGGAAATTATAAAATTTAAATAAATACTTAATAACTGTGTTCATACAAATTATAAAAATATATTCACCTTTCTAAATGTATCACCAGAACCATGAGTGAATGACCAATGAAGCTGTGTAGCCAGAAGGAAGAGGGTGATCATAAAAGTTCGAACCATTTTTGATTGCATGCGATACTGCTCTTCTCCGGCTTTCAATATTGCTCTTCCTTTCTCTCTTGCTCCTATATTTATAGTAAGATTTTTTTCTTAAAACATCCCTAGTTTGTCTTATGTGTGATTCTTAATCTGGTGGAAATTTTCGTGCTAAAATGCAATCTTTGACTTTTTCCAATCTTTGACTTGTTCTGTATTGAAATTTTTCTTAGAGAAGTTTCTTCTGTATTGAATTAATTAAACAATGTACAATTCCTCAAAAAATTTTTTTTTTAAAGAATGTATAAATTAAGAGTCCGTTATTTATGTAACTAAATTTAGTGTTAAAACTAACTCCTAAACTAACCGTTCGTTATTAGGATGTTATGATGGCTCGATTTGTGGACTGGCTCGATTTTTTCCCTGAAATCTATCTATACTATTGTTGAGTCGGTGGCATGTATTTGGTCAAAGTAAGTTTGCATAGTCCTAGTAGTAATAGGATTCTACTTTGGCAATGTATGATATGCACTAGAAAATAACCTGGTCCTAGATCGTTTAGGACTTGTAGTATCCGACCTATGCTAGTGTGTGTGTCTATATATATATATATATATATATTCATAGATTCTTTTTGTATTCAGTTAATTGTATCTTAGAGAAAGGGTTAGCCGAATAGGAGAAATAGTACAAGACTAGTGCAAACACAATACGTGCCCTATTCTTTGTGAGAGAGCCAAGGGTGTATGATGTATTTGGGGCTTGGGTTTTGTGAGAGTGCTATGTAAATTTCTTATGTCTTTTTTTCTTCTCTCTTCTTTAATCTTATGTTAATGAGTTTATTTTTCACAACAACTGTCTATAACATGATTTCCTGCTTTGATTTGGACTTTTAACAAGGTCAAAAATGCCTCATCTATTAATCAATGATTTCTCCTACGAATGTTTTAGGAATAGGGTCCATAACATCGAAAAAATTTCCCATAAAATCCTCTTTTTTGAACTAAACTTTTATATTTTTCAAAAATACCCTTACACCCTAAGTTTAAGCATAACAAAACTAGAGGACAAAATAGTACCCATTTGGGTACCGATGAAAATTGTTGTGTCCGCGTTTCTGTCGTTTCACGCCTTTTTTTTTTTCTTTTCTTTTTTTACATTGAGAAGCACTAGGATGTTCTATCAGTGGGTCCACTGCATTGTGCACAGGACCCACTACTCTTTGACCAACAATTTTAAGCAGTGGATGGTGCTTTTCAGTAGATCCTGTACACTATTTACGGGACCCATGTAAACTTCTTTTTTCATACAAACTTTCATTAAAAATAGGTCTCACGGCACTATTCACACATTTAAAAATTATTTTGTTAAAGTGTTTTCAGTTTTCAGTAAAATAAGCGGTATCCAAATACACCCATAGTATAAAATTATATCTCTAACTCCACCTAAAACTTTGCCTACAAAATAGGACCACTATCCCACCATCTCAGGTTTAAAAAAAAAAAAAAAATGTCACCATATTTCACTCTAAAATAAAATTAAAAAAAAAAAAAAACTTTTTCAACAAGATTTACCAATTTCTTTTTTTTTTTTTTTTTTTTTGAATTTTCATTTTCCTTAATCCCTATTCTCACTATATATATATATATATATATATATATATATATATATATATATTTTGCCCTTATCAAATCTCATTTTCTTTATTTTGAATTTGAAGGAAAATAAAAAATAAAAAACACTTCTATCATAGAACCATTATTATAGCTTCTCATCCATATTCTTTAAATTGAGTCCAAATCTTTTGTCTCACTCTTCCTGCTCCACTATATACTCCACAAATAAAAACATGCCACATATCCATCTATTTTATTAAATGCTAAATTTTTGCCATCTATTATTTCAATTTCCTAAAATAAATAAATAACTCATCGTATTTAGGTAATTGAAATAATGAAAGGAAAAAATTTAGCATTTAATAAAATAGATGAACATGTGGCATGTTTTTATTTGTGGAATATATAGTGGAGCAAGAAAAGTGGGATAGAAGATTTAGACTCCCTTAAATTTAGGCACTACCAGTTTACCGCATATCTTTTTTTTTTTTTTTTTTTTTTTGGGTAGTTCCCAATTATCTCAATCACAATTTCTAAAGATATGACTATTCCAATTAGTAGTATTTGTTCAAAGTTAAAAAAATTCACAAATTAATATTTTTTTTTCAAAAAAAAAAATTCACAAATAAAAAACTACAAACCCACAAAATCATGAATCCATAATTCCATCACGAAAAAAAAATAATAATAATAAAAAATCAATGATCAGTTACTAGTTGCCACATTTCAATTCTTTCTCACTTCTCCCACTTCATTGTACCAAAAAATAAAGATCATTTCATGCCCGAATTCCATAGGGAGAATATCGATAATTTTTTAGTTAGTGACACCACTTTCTATCAGTGTAAGGGCTTAAAACATCACCGTTCTACATGGCTTCTCCTATAAATCTATTATCCTACAAGTGTTTTAAGAATATGCATGTTTATAAATTGTATCTTGTTACTCATTAAATTCATCTTCTTCTTTTATTAACGAAGAATTATGACTAAACTTAAAAATTATAATAAAAAAAAAAATAAAAAAAAAGGCCTCATTGCACATGTTAGTGTAATTCCAAATAGCTTGTACCTAATCTAATTTAGATAGATGCCTCTAAATTTTTGTTTAAAGTAAAGCTCTCACAATTTTCCATATTACCAATATTTTCTTTTTTAAGTTTTTTTATCATGAACTTCCATAGCTTTAAAGTAAGAAAAAGTCTAGAAACACGAAATTTTTCACAACTTCTTGCCATAATAGTTACATGACAGGATGTGATCGGTGAAAGAAAAATTGTGGATGTAATGATTAACTATTCATAGTCTACCATGTCAAAATTGTGGCAAAAAATATGTGGAATAATTTATGATCCTAAAACTACTCTTAAAGTAAAGGGCAAAATTTATTACAGTACTTATGTGTTGTTAATTAAGTTTCCTTTAAAATTCTATTACGTGAACGTTTTTCTCAGTGTATTCTAAATCTTAAGAATAAAATATAAATAATAGTATCTAAGTTTTGTCTTAGTGTGAGTTTATATATAACGTTTGCGTTCTTGCATTTTTGAGTGGGTCATGTGCACTGTTCACGAGACCTGTAAGTAGTTTTTTCAATAAAAATAACTTTAAAACTGGTTTCCACTGCACTATTTACACATTTAAAAATTAATTTATTATAATGTTTTCAGTTTTCAGAAATAAGTAGTATCCAAACAAACTCGTAGACTTTGTTTGAGAGTTCATAAAAGAATAGAATGGAATGGAATAGAATAATCTAAATATAATGGAATTGAATGGAATGTATTTAAGTAAAGGAAAAAAATAAAATGGAATTAAGTAACATTGATTGGATATTTTAAAATAAATGAATGAAAATGAATAAAATGCAAGTAATTTTATTTGAGAGTAACATGGAAAAAATAGAATGGAATCATTTTATAAAAATATTACTATTAGACCCCTATTTTAAAATAAAGAGTTGAATATATAAAGGTATTTTGAGAGGTTTAGTAAAAAATTTATTAAATCTAATTTTATTCTCTCTTATTCCTCCCAATTTCAGAGAAATAAAAATTTAATATTTTTAAAAAATAAAATATAATAAATATTCCCTCTTACTTAAACTCTCAAATAAAAAAATAAAAAATATATTTTAAAATTATTCTTTTATTCATTTTCACCACCATTCCTTTCATTTTTTTTCCAAACAAGGCGTTAATTAAAAGTTCCCCCGTCTTTACGCGTCACTTCTTAGATTTTTTATACGTGAACCATCATATTTACTCAAACCCATAAGAATCTGTAATCTGCTTCTCTCTTCGCTCTCTCAAACCGTAAAGTGCTAGCCTTCTGTGTCTCCACTCGAGTCCCCTGTCATCTCCAGTTGCGGGTCAGAATGTCAGAGATCTTGCAACGCCCCAGATCCCCCTCGCAACTATGATCAGATTTGTTCGAACCCTGAATCTTCATCGCCCTTCAATTCATCTGTAGGCTTCAAAGCTCTTCTGCCTCCTTTTATATATGTTCTAATTATGATATTGTTCAGTATTGATTTTGGTTTCTCTCTCTACTATTCGATGAAATTTGTTTTTAATTTTTAAATCTTGGGTCTCATACTGTTTTTCTCATTGTTGAATCAAAATGCAGAATTTCAGTTTCAGGGGCATCAAAGCTGTTGGCCAACATTCTGTACTCATGGGCATATCTGTTGACTGTTGGGAACTTGATCGCTAGATGGGATGATGAAACGGTGAGTGTTTTTACTTGAATCATTTTTTTGGGTTGCTTTGAATTAACGATCTACTCATTTAATTTCACGTTCCGAGTAGGCTTCTTTATGTGTTCTAAAAATGTTTATTAAAATTTCTAGGAAACATGATGTTGAAGTAAGGAAGATGAAGTCTGAGTCTGAAAAGAAGAAGGTTGAAGAAGAAGCCTAAAAACGACTGCGTATTGATTAAACAAAACGCATCGTTTCATTTAAGTGATCTTGCACCAAACGCATTGTTTTACTTAAGAGAAGAATCCATTAATAAAACGGTGCGCTTCATCTGTGTAGTTAGAAGCAAGATTCAGTTAGTTAGGCTTAACTAACTTCCTGATTTCCAGAGATTTAGTTTCAGATATTTTGGGTATTAACTTAAGCATCTAGGTAGATTCTAGTTGTATATAAATACCTGAATGAGCACAGGTGATTCATTACGTAGAAAACACTGAAATTGAATACAATTCTTCTATTGAATACAATTCTTCTATTCATTCTCTCTGTCTCTCTCGTTCTGTTCTTATCTTGCTAGCTTGCTATTTCCTTCTTTTCTTAAGCTTTTCTTTCTCTGTAATCTGTATTGCTTTGTTGATTCAACTGGTGATAATCTTCAAGAACTCGGTTCACTAGTTTCTGAGTTTTCTTCATTGTATAGTTTCTGGTGATAATCTCAATCCTCTTTGGATTACTCCTTTTGGTCCTTTGCAGCTCAGACTGCTGTTACCTTGATTAATTTGCTTCCTACTTCTATCCTTTCTTGGAAATCTCCTTGGTTCAATCTTTACTCTTCCTTCCCTGATATCAACCATCTTAAAACCTTTGGGTGTGCTTGTTACCCTAATCTGAGGTCTTACACAGTTCATAAACTTGAACCTAGGACTAGGGAGTGCATTTTCATTGGCTACCCTTCTCAGTCTAAAGGTTACCTTTGCCTTGACCCTTTTACAAACCGGGTGTACACTTCTAGGCATGTCTTTTTTGATGAGTCCAAATTCCCTGCTGCATCACCTGTTCAATCTATGTCCTCCACTAATCTTACTCCTATTGTTCCTACTTGGTTGTCAAATCAATTGTATCTTCACTCCACAAATCAGTCCTCCTTACTTGGTCCATATCCATCTCCCTCCCCTAATCTGTCACATTCCACCTCAACCACACATAATTCAGATTCTTCCCTCTCCCTTAACATCACTCCTACTCCCCTTTCTTATTCTTCGACTTCTCCTCATCTTCCATTACCTTATACTGCCATTGTCCATGTTCCTGACCATATTTCCACCCTCATTGATCCTGTTTCTTTACCTCTTCCTCACCATGACTCTCCTCCATCTGTGCCCTTACCTCTTCCTGCAATTAATTCCCATCCTATGCAAACTAGGTCCAAGAGTGGCATTAATAAACCTGATGGGGTACCAAAAATGGCCGTCTCCTGTTCATCCAGAAGGGTCGTCCAATGATATGCAGTTTGCCTAGCAACTATGCTTTCTCTTATTCGTCCAGACCTCTCTTCCTTGAGGGGTCGACCAATTGCGCAAGCCCCGTTATCAAGTATGGAGGGTCGTCCACGGATGAATCACTTGGACGACCAAAGAACGGCATGATAAAGGGTCGTCCACAGGAACTGCACATGGACGACCACAGGATACTTAGCAAATTCTGGAGTGGTTCACCAACCCGTGTCCATCGCCGCCAATTTCTCCCAAGTATGTAACTTCCAGCAGCGGTTATGATCTCTATAGCCGTTGAAGAAGTTACGTTCGGGTTCCACAAATCTGGGGGAAGTTATTGAACCAGTAACCGCCCCAGAGTATCCTATATAAGGACCGGTCCGAATTATGTGAAGATATGATATTCTGAGTTTTTTACTTACAATACAGTTAGAACTTCATACGAGAGAAGACACTAACTTCACCATCGGAGGACATTTGGCCGGTCCATCCCGGTCATCCTTTGATTCTCTTCTTCTTTTACAGGCCTCTGCAAGCGCAGCAGCCCACCGAAGTCGAAGTGTTCAACCAAACTGATTTTACTCATCATCAGTTTGGCGCCGTCTGTGGGAAGCGATCGTAAACTGGTTTGCGATTTG
Organism: Quercus variabilis; assembly: GCA_030445155.1. Classification (NCBI taxonomy): domain Eukaryota; kingdom Viridiplantae; phylum Streptophyta; class Magnoliopsida; order Fagales; family Fagaceae; genus Quercus; species Quercus variabilis. The sequence continues at coordinate 15,707,010 of CP129445.1, read as the reverse complement.
GCTTTCTGAGAAAAAGGTTGAATGGTTCGGACTAGGTCGAGGGCTACAAGCCCAGGCCATCAGGGAAGCAGAGATGCTTCAAGTAACCCCCATCGCGATCGCCAGTCAGCGCCTGTCATGCAGTCGCCTTCCATCCAACACATGCAATCTATGGCGATCGCGATGGCAGAGTTAACTCGCCAAAATCAAGAATTGACTAGGGAAATGGAGCGGCAGCGCCGTAAAGGACAGGCTGAAAGACAGTCCCAAAGTCAAGAAGTTAGAGGAAATGTTGAGCCCGAGGCTCAGTCAAGAGGCACCACGTCACGAAGGGTGCCACATTTGGAGAAGGAAATGGATCAAATAAGGAAGGTTATGGACGAGATGAGGGAAAACATGAGAAGAGCAAATCCCGTTGAGGATTTGGTTCACCGGACAGATTCCCCTTTCACGGCTTCCATCAATGGGCATCCCTTGCCATCGAAGTTCAAAATGCCTTCCCTGGATTCATATGATGGAGCATGTGATCCTTTTGACCACATTGCTACTTTCAAGACCACAATGCATCTTCAAGGGGTTCCAGACGAGATTATGTGCAGAGCCTTCCCTACCACCCTGAAGGGACCAGCGCGAGTATGGTTCAGCAAAATTCCCCCAAATTCTGTAAGTTCTTTCGAGGAGTTAAGCAAATTATTTGTCAATAATTTCATTAGGGGACAGAGACACAAACGTTTCTCGTCCAGTTTGCTGACCATAGAGCAAGGGGAGAACGAGAGCCTGCGTTCCTTCATCACCCGTTTTAACAGGGAAGCCCTGACAGTAGACGAGGTGGATGACAAGCTCCTTTTGGCAGCCTTCCACAACGGGGTTAATTCAGACTTATTCATTCATAAGTTGTATGAAAAAGAACCCCAGTCCATGGCCGAACTCGTCCATTCAGCCCAAAACTTTATGAACGCGGAAGACGCCATCATAGCTAAGAAAAGGAAGAGGGCTGAGAGAATGGAGGGCAACCCCCCGCGTCATCCTGACCAAGGGCCTCGTCCAAAGAAGGGACGAACGGAAGACAAGAAGGATCGAGATAGGGATAACAGGAAGGCAGGCCCATCAGCAAGGAATCAGAATTACACACCCTTGAATGTCCCACTTGATCAAGTGCTTATGCAAATCAAGGATGATCCTTCCTTGAAGTGGCCGGAGAAGATGAAGGGAGATCCTAACAAGCGCAATAAGAATAAATATTGTCGCTTCCACAGGGATCATGGGCATGACACGGACGAGTGTTATGACCTGAAGCAGCAGATCGAGAATCTCATTAGACAAGGAAAGTTGAGGCATTTCGTTGGAAGGGATCATAAAGATGAAAAACTGAAAGCGAAGATGGAAGAGTCATCGCGGCCCCCACTAGGAGAAATAAGGGTTATCGTTGGAGGGACTTCTGAAAGACAATCCTCTAGATCAAAGAAGACGTATCTTAAAGTGGTGCAAAATGTCCAACTCTCTGGACGATCATCGAGGACGAGGGGGGCGGACGAGCCAACCATTTCTTTCACAGATGAAGAAGCTGAAAGAGTTCATCATCCACATGACGATGCAATTGTCATTACCCTACTGATAGTAGACTACAGAACTAGGAGGGTGTTAGTGGATAATGGAAGTTCAGCGGATATATTATATTATCCTGCCTTCCAGCAGATGAAGTTTGGACGAGATCAGCTTCGTCCAGCAGGCTCACCACTGATAAGATTCGGAGGAATGAAAGTGCAGCCCGTAGGTACTATTACCTTGCCTGTAGTGGTAGGGTCATACCCTCAGCAGATAACTAGGGAAGTAAATTTCCTCGTGGTGGATTGTTCGTCCTCATATAATGCCATTATTGGAAGACCAACTTTGAACAGTTGGAAGGCAGTAACTTCCACCTACCATCTATCAGTTAAATTCCCTATGGAATGCGGAATTGGACAAGCACAAGGAGATCAATTGGCAGCCAGGGAGTGTTACCTAGCCATGTTGGCTATGGATGAGCAGATGCATACTATGAATATAGAAGAAAGGAAACTTGTTGCAGAACCAACTGAAGTATTGGAAGATGTTTTGTTATAAGAAAATGACCCGGAGAAATTCACTAGAATTGGAACAAGTATGAAGGAGAAGGCGAAAGAAGACCTCGTCCAGTTTCTAAAGAAGAATGCTGATGTTTTTGCATGGAGTCATGACGACATGCCTGGTATTGATCCAGATGTAATTACTCACCGACTGAACGTGTCCCCCTCTTCTAGACCCATTCGTCAAAAGAAGAGGGTATTCGCCCCTGAACGAGAGAAGGCTATCAAGGAAGAGGTTCAAAAACTGACCATGGCACAGTTCATTCGGGAAGTCTATTACCCGGATTGGTTGGCAAATGTAGTGATGGTAAAAAAAGCAAATGGCAAGTGGAGGATGTGTGTTGACTTCACTGACTTAAACAAGGCCTGTCCTAAGGATAGTTATCCCTTGCCTCGTATTGATCAATTGGTTGATTCTACTGCTGGCCATCAACTGTTGAGCTTCATGGACGCCTTCTCAGGATATAACCAGATAAAGGTGGACGAGGCAGATCAAGAAAAGACATCTTTTATTACTAGTCAAGGTTTATTTTGCTACAAAGTGATGCCCTTCGGTCTGAAGAACGCGGGGGCAACTTATCAAAGACTGGTGAATCACATGTTTCGTCCACAAATAGGGCGGAATGTAGAGGTGTACGTGGATGATATGCTTGTGAAGAGCTTAGACGAAGGAAGCCACTTGGACGATCTTCAGGAAGCTTTTGAAACACTTAGGCGATACAAGATGAAGCTGAACCCAAGTAAATGTGCCTTCGGAGTATCTTCAGGAAAGTTTTTAGGATTCATGGTTTCAGAGAGAGGAATTGAAGCAAATCCAGACAAGATCCAAGCCATATTGGACATGGAGCCACCGAGGAACATCAAGGAAGTCCAATCCCTAACAGGACGAGTTGCAGCACTAAACAGGTTTGTCTCAAGAGCCACTGATAAGTGTTTACCCTTTTTTAAGATTCTCAGGAAGGCATTTGAGTGGACAGACGAATGTCAAAAAGCCTTCCAGGACCTAAAGCATTATCTTGCCACGGCCCCTTTGCTAAGTCCGTCCGTGCCAAAAGAAGAGCTATATTTATACTTAGCAGTGTCCCCACACGCCGTGAGTTCAACGTTGGTCAGGGAGGAAGAAAAGGTACAGAAGCCTGTGTATTACACTAGCCGGGCACTGAGAGGAGCAGAAGGAAGGTACCCACTGATAGAGAAGTTAGCCTTCGCGCTAATAACAGCTTCTAGGAAGTTAAGACATTACTTCCAAGGTCATGTCATCGTTGTCATGACGGATCATCCACTCAAGAAGGCAATGAGTAAACTTGAAGCTGCAGGACGACTAATTCAATGGGCAATTGAGCTCGGTGAGTTCGATATTCGGTACCAACCGAGGAATGCGATAAAAGCTCAAGCCCTAGCAGATTTCATCGCAGAATTTACTCCGAGTTATGAGGACTTGGATGACAAAGAAGGCAATAAAAGATGGGTCGTCCATGTAGATGGATCATCTACGCTGTATGCAGGAGGTATAGGAGTAGTTTTACAATCACCAGAAGGAGATAAATTGAATCACAAGGTTCGCTTGCAGTATCAAACAACTAACAATGAAGCAGAGTATGAAGCCCTTCTTAAAGGGTTGGAGTTAGCTAAATCTGTAGAGGCAGACTCTATACTCGTCCTGGGAGATTCACAGTTGGTTATAGGCCAAGTAAATGGAACGTGTGAAGCCAAAGAAGATAGAATGAAGAGGTATCTAAAGAAGGTGTTACGCCTTATGAAGAAATTCAGAGAAGCTAATTTCGTGCAGATCCCGAAGGAAGAGAACATGGAAGCAGACACTCTAGCGAAGGAAGCCTCCGCCAATGAAGCAATGGACAAATTAGATGAAATACAGTACATGCCAAGCATAGACCTTCTAGAAATGTTACAAATAGAAGGTGAAGAGAATTGGATGACCCCAATAATCTCATACCTAAAGGATGGAAGGCTTCCAGAAGGGAAGGACGAAGCTAGGAAGCTAAGAGTTAAATCAGCCAGATACATCCTTATAGACGAGATCTTATACAAAAGAGGTTTTTCACAACCATATCTGAGGTGCTTGGCTCCAGACGAAGCGAACTACGTACTGAGGGAAGTTCATGAAGGAGCATGTGGAAATCACTCAGGAGCCAGATCACTCGTCCATAAGGCCATCCGTGCAGGGTACTACTGGCCAACCATCCAAGCTGATGCTAAGGCATATGTAAAGGTAATGTCAACGATTCAGCAATATTTCTAGACTTCCTTCAGAATACCTCACTCCAATGATGGCCCCTTGGCCTTTTGCACAGTGGGGTTTGGATATTTTAGGCCCCTTCCCAACTGGAACCAGACAGATGAAGTTTTTGGTAGTGGAAATAGACTACTTCACTAAATGGGTGGAAGCTGAGCCCTTAGTGAAAATTACACAACAAAATGTCAAAAATTTCGTCTGGAAGGACATTGTATGCAGATTTGGTGTGCCAAGAGTGCTCGTATCTGATAACGGACGACAGTTTGACAACACCCCCTTCAGAGAATTTTGTGAACAGCTTGGAATCAAAAATCACTATTCCTCACCCTCCCACCCACAAGCTAACGGACAAGCAGAAGTAGCAAACCGATCCTTGTTGAAAATCATCAAGACTCGGCTTGAAGGGGCAAAGGGAGTATGGCCGGATGAATTACCAGGTGTTTTGTGGGCTTACAGGACGACAGCGAGGACTCCCACAGGAGAGACTCCTTTCAAATTGGCTTATGGGAGCGAAGCGGTCATACCTGCAGAAGTGCATATGGCCAGCCATAGAGTGCTGAAGTATCAGGATAAGGAAAACGAAGAACAGCTTCGTCTTAACCTTGATCTCATAGACGAGGTAAGAATAGACGCGGAGCAAAGAACAGCAAGGTACAAGAATCTCATGGCGAAGCGGCATGATGCTATGGTGAAACCCAGGCGCTTCAGTGTTGGGGATCTCGTCCTTAAAAGGGTCTCTTTGGCCACCAAAAACCCAGCCCATGGGAAGCTAGGACCAAACTGGGAAGGACCTTACAGAGTTATCAACTTTAAGAGACAAGGATCCTACTATTTAGAAGCCCTGGATGGACGAAGGTTATAGCACCCGTGGAATGTTGAACACCTAAGGAGGTACTATCAATGAAAGGTGATCACGGACGAGTCTTGGCATGGACGAGACCTTTGGAAGTTTAAAGTAACGCTTAATATTATTTTCTAGTATTTGTTTATTACTATTATGTTTCTAAGTGTATAAGTATTTTATGCTGCTCATGGACGAATTTGTGTCTATTATGTGTTTTTAATTCCCTAAAAGAACAAGCTCTTAAGCATGTGCCATGATTGTGGACGAATGATTACATAGTATAGATTTCTGAGTATACATATGGTGTGTTTTAAGTATGTATGGTTGTATGAGAATCCTTTATTTTCTATGATTCAAAATGGTCTACGGAAGGCGAATCACCAAAGACGAGTAAAATCCTTGGACGCAAGGAAGTATCGTCTAAAACCTTCCAAGGAAGTATTGTCTAGAAGCTTTCCTTGAAACAAGGATAAAGCAATAAAAATGTAGATATGTCCGTCTAAGTTTTAGGCAGGACGAACTCAAAGTATAATCGTCTAAACCATCGTCTACACCATGGACGAACAATGTGCGTGTTAAAACACCACAAGCCCATAGACGAATCTAACCAACATAACAATCCAGCCCATGGACGAGAATTTGTTGGAAAAAATTTATTGTTAAGGACGAACAAATAATCGTCCTAAATCTGGATAACGAATTTAAATCTGGCAAAAGGACATTGATCATGGACGAATATTACTCGAACATTTCGTAATGTTATGCGTGAAGGAACTCGTCCATATGTTCAAGACGAGATGAACAAGGAAAATCATACATCAACCAAAACTGGTATGGACGAAGAAATTGAAATTTTGTTCACAAAACTTTAAAAAAAAAAAAAAAAACATTCAAGCACAAGAAACAATGAAGAGTAAAAACATTCATATAGGATTCATAGGGTGGACGACCACCGTCCAAAAACCCTTAAGAGTAATGAGTGCATGTTGATAAAACTCGTCCATAAACTTGGACGAAGAAATTGTACTTGAATAGATTTGAAAAAAAAAAAAGAAAAAAAAAAGGAAAAAGTAAAAGCCCAAAACACTAGGGCACTTTAAACAGTGAGTGTAACAGCTCTGGATGAACTTAATTTGCTGGGTTCTTTGGATCGTCCTGGTCCACCTCGTTAGTGGCATCGTCCTCCACATTCACATCCTCAGAACCCGTCACAAGCAAGGAACTTTCTGTGGCTTGAGGAATCTTGAAGGCATCAAAGTCCAAGTCAGGGAATGCGTCCTTGGCATCAGCACGGAAGTCCTCATACCCCGCAGCGTAATGACTGTCTAGACGATTCTTGTATTCGCTAGACTTCTTGAAAGCTGATATGGCTTCTTCACGTGCCTTCTCCAAGGACGAGTTATACTCTGAGACTTGTCCCTCCAAGTAGGCGATGCGAGTATCTTTTTCAACAGCATCTGCCTTAAGTTCCTCAACCTTGTCCTTCAATCTCGTCTCAGTTCCTAGCAAGCGATTGATTTCCTCCGTCAGCCTGATTACCTCCCCCTTTTTTAACAAGACCTCGTTGCCCAACTCTTTGGCCTTCTCGTTTGCCGTCTTGGCCTCCTCAGCTAGTTCCTTAGCCTGGCACGTCGCTGTATAGAACTTTGACATAGCCTGTTTGCATGGACGAATAAGAGTTAGCCAGATATATATATAAAAAAAAGAAGAGAGAACAAACAAAAGAGAGCAAGGACGAGTTAAAGCCCACCTTAAAGAGGTCGTGGATGCCAGAGCGTTCAAATTCTTTCACTGACATGTTGTAACATTCATTAACCTCATTGTCAGTGACGATCCCTTTGAACGTCCTCCACGCATACCCCTCGTCCAGAACTAAGTTGGAAGGACGATCTGATGGCTCTGTTGGATGAGGCTTCCTAAAAGTCTTGATAGAAGGTGTAGGGTCAGTCTGAACAGGATGCACTGTTTGGACGGGCTCCACTTCGGTAGGAGACTCGTCCAAATTCACCGTGGATGAAGGAGTGAATTTGGGGACCTTGGGAAGAGGGGTTTGGCTGGTTTTGGATTTTTTAGGACCTCGACGACTAGGAAGGGTGTCCAGGTCCACAGAACTTGAAATCTTCTTGGATTTCCTCTTCCCAAGCTGGACGGTAGCCTTCTGGACGATTGGAGGTGGAGCATCCTCATCCCCACTAGTTACAATTTTGTCCTTATTTTCTCTCATTGTCATTATTCCTATGACGAGGAAAATCAGTTAATAAAAAAAAAAGAAACGAAATAAGTATTGTGGAGTAGACGATACTTACTTCGTCGAGTGGTCTCCTCATGACTCAAATTTTCAGGAGTAGGTTCTGGGCCAAGTCCCCACGTAGCCAAACTACTGAAAGTGACCAAGTCGTGGAAAGTCCTTCTAGGGAAGGCACGTACTTGGTCAATACGATCTAAATAAAACCTGTCTAAACGTGGACGAGTAACAGCTGCACCAATAAAAGAAAAATGGTTAGACGATTGGCAGTAGGAAAAAGTGTAAGAAAGTGAAGTAACATGGAAAGAAAACATACCCTCAGGACGAAGACGACCTATGGGGCTGGTAAAAGGAGGGAAGGGGGCTTTACTAACTTCTGTTGGGTCCCCAGCCCAGTTTCCAGAAATGATAAAAAATTCTTGTTTCCAGAGTCTATCAGACGAGCTACGGCCCTTTATTAAACTATACTGAGAGCCTCTGGACGAGAACTGGTAAAAACCAGCTGATTGTTTTATTTCTGAGGGCTTATAACAGTAGAGGAACTCGTCCACTGTTATAGGACGATCCCCTTCCAATGCCTCACGCCATAATACTTGCATGGCCACTATCGTCCTCCAACCGTTGGGATTAAGCTGGTTGGGACCAATACCTAGCTTGTGAAGGAGACCTCTACAAAATGAATTTAGAGGAAACCTAAGACCAGCTAGGAGATAAGATGAGTATACCCCCAGACCTGAAGAAGGTGAACAACACCATTCTCCTTCCCTGGGTAGACGAGGTCCAAATTCGATAGGAATTTGGTATCTATCTACTAATGTTTTTAACTTAGGAGTGTCTAAGATGGACACAACCTCAGGTGCACAGCTATATATAATATTTTCCTCTTCCTCCTCCTCGTCCTGAGAAGGGCTGGGTGGCGCTCTGGACGAGCTAGCCCCAGTTCCAGAGGCCATCCTGCGTTGCATTTCCTGAAATTCTTCTAGGGAAATGCCAGGAACCCCGGACGAATACTGCTCGTCCGAGGAACTGCTACTAAAGCTAGTGCTACCCTCACCACTCTCATAACTTCCAGACGAGACGTCCTGATATTCGTCTATCTCTCTCTCTATGCTACTAGACGAAGACATAACTAAAATAAAGATCAAAATGAAAACCTAAAGGAAGAGGAAGTACCTGAGAACTAAGACGAATGTTAGACGACAGTCTCGGACGAGGTAGCAGAAGGAAGTTTTTGAGAAAGGTGAGGGGGCAGGAAGGAGAATATACCTATTTATAGGGCCCAGAGGTAGGGTCAGCGAAGCGACACCATCCACTAAGAAAACGACACGTGGCAATTGCGTGGAAAAATGTAATCGATTTAATTCCTCTACAAATTAAATCATGACACGTGGCTATATAAAAGGGATAAAATCCCAATAATATCCTTGGACGACACCCTAGACAAGGGGGCAACTGATGGGGTACCAAAAATGGCCGTCTCCTGTTCGTCCAGAAGGGTCGTCCAATGATATGCAGTTTGCCTAGCAACTATGCTTTCTCTTATTTGTCCAGACCTCTCTTCCTTGAGGGATCGACCAATTGCGCAAGCCCCGTTATCAAGTATGGAGGGTCGTCCACGGATGAATCACTTGGACGACCAAAGAACGGCATGATAAAGGGTCGTCCACAGGAACTGCACGATAAAGGGTCGTCCACAGGAACTGCACATGGACGACCACAGGATACTTAGCAAATTCTGGAGTGGTTCACCAACCCGTGTCCATCGCCGCCAATTTCTCCCAAGTATGTAACTTCCAGCAGCGGTTATGATCTCTATAGCCGTTGAAGAAGTTACGTTCGGGTTCCACAAATCTGGGGGAAGTTATTGAACCAGTAACCGCCCTAGAGTATCCTATATAAGGACCGGTCCGAATTATGTGAAGATATGATATTCTGAGTTTTTTACTTACAATACAGTTAGAACTTCATATGAGAAAAGACACTAACTTCACCATCGGAGGACATTTGGCCGGTCCATCCCGGTCATCCTTTGATTCTCTTCTTCTTTTACAGGCCTCTGCAAGCGCAGCAGCCCACCGAAGCCGAAGTGTTCAACCAAACTGATTTTACTCACCATCAAAACCTAATCCCAAATTGTGCTATAAGACTACTATTGATTATACCTATACAGAACCCCCTTCCTTTAAAATTGCTTCTAAGTATCCTAAGTGGTGTGAGGCAATGGCTGCTGAGTTTGAGGCTCTTCAGAGACAGCAAACATGGTCTCTTGTTCTTGCTCCTCCACATATTAACTTGGTTGGCTGCAAATAGGTGTTCAAGCTTAAGTTGAATAGTGATGGTTCCATCTCTCGATACAAGGCCAGACTTGTAGCTAAAGGATTTCATCAACAGGCTGGTGTGGATTTTCATAAAACCTTCAGTCCTGTGGTTAAGCCTGCAACAGTGAGACTGGTTTTGGCTATTGCTGTGAGTTGTAGATGGGAATTAAGACAATTGGATATGTCAAATGCTTTTCTTCATGGATTTCTCAAAGAAGAGGTCTATATGCATCAACCCCCTGGATATGTGGATCCTATTCATCCAAATTATGTTTGCAAACTTCACAAGTCTCTCTATGGTCTCAAACAAGCACCAAGGGCTTGGTTTGAACAATTTGCATTCCACTTACTTCATCTTGGCTTCACTGCCTCCATGGCTGACAGCTCTTTGTTTGTGTTCTGCTCAACTCACACTATCATTTATCTCCTTTTATATGTGGATGACATCATTGTTACTGGAAATGATTCCACTCAAATTCAAAATCTGATTATAGCTCTTGGTCAAGTGTTTGAACTCAAGGATTTGGGACCTCTTAACTATTTCTTGGGCATTCAAATTGCAAAATCCACTCATGGTCTCACTCTGACACAAACTAAGTATGCCTCTGATGTGCTTCACCGGTTTCATATGAAGAACTCCAAGCCAACCAAGACTCCTTCATGTCCTTCAACTCGTTTGGTCCCTCATGATGGTGTTCCCCTTTCTGATCCAACTCAGTACAAGAGTATGGTAGGTGCCCTTCAATATTTGACATTCACTCGTCCAGATATTGCCTTCAGCGTCCATCAATTGTGTCAGTTCATGAGTCATCCTACTACTACTCACTTTGACGCTACCAAGAGAGTTCTTCGCTATATCAGAGGCACTCTTCATTTTGGGCTTTCTTTTACCCCAGGGCCTTTAACTCTGTCTGCGTTCTCAGATGCGGACTGGGCTGGGGATCCTACAGATAGAAGGTCTACTACAGGGTTGCTTGTGTTTCTTGGGCCTAATCTCATTTCCTGGTCTGCTAAGAAACAGAGCACCGTGTCTCGTTCTTCTACAGAAGCAGAGTATCGTGCTTTAGCAACCACTGCTGCTGAGTTGGCTTGGATTCGAATTTTGTTCAAGGAACTTTGTATTTTTCTTGCTCACGTTCCTGTCATTTGGTGTGATAATATCTCGGCTATAGCTCTTTTTGCTAATCCTGTTTTCCATTCTTGCACCAAGCATCTCGAAGTGGATTATCACTACACTTGTGAGAAAGTTCTTTGGAAACAATTACAAATTGGGTTTGTTTCAGGCCGTGACAATTTTGCAGACATCTTTACTAAGTCCCTTCCTCTCCTTCATTTCTTCTTCATCGGTCCAAACTTCTGGTTGAATGTTCCCCCATTAGTTTGAGGGGGGATGTTGAAGTAAGGAAGATGAAGTCTGAGTCTGAAAAGAAGAAGGTTGAAGAAGAAGCCTAAAAACGACTGCGTATTGATTAAACAAAACGCATCGTTTCATTTAAGTGATCTTGCACCAAACGCATCGTTTTACTTAAGAGAAGAATCCATTAATAAAACGGTGCGCTTCATCTGTGTAGTTAGAAGCAAAGATTCAGTTGGTTAGGCTTAACTAACTTCCTGATTTCCAGGGATTTAGTTTCAGATATTTTGGGTATTAACTTAAGCATCTAGGCAGATTCTAGTTGTATATAAATACTTGAATGAGCACAGGCGATTCATTATGTAGAAAACACTGAAATTGAATACAATTCTTCTATTCATTCTCTCTGTCTCTCTCGTTCTGTTCTTATCTTGCTTTCTTGCTATTTCCTTCTTTTCTTAAGCTTTTCTTTCTCTGTAATTTGTATTGCTTTGTTGATTCAACTGGTGATAATCTTCAAGAACTCGGTTCACTAGTTTCTGAGTTTTCTTCACATGAGTCCTATTAGTTTGAATTTAAGAACCCCAAGGCCAATCAACTCAGGATGCTTCAAATTAAACTTTGAGCCTAGCCCAGTGAACTGTTCTCATCTCATGGCAATCATCTTGCGGTTTCATGTCTTGCCAAGTAATAGGATTAGTAGTGACACTGAAGGTTGGCTTGGGTTGCATATTTTGCTTCCTCAGGTGGGCCACACGAATACATCTTTTGGCCAACCTGGTTGTGCAATGTTATACCCTTCCATTCAATTGGAATAAGAGAATCTAGAAACATAACATTTTTTGCCACAACTCTAATGTGGTAGTCACAACAACATAAGATAATTGTGAAAAATTATAATCCTAAAATAACTCTTGACACAAGTAAGAATTGCACGAAATGATCAACTGCAAACGTGATGAACTCTTTGCAGGTATATTAGCTTTCTAGATTAATTGTTTTGGTATTTTATTTATATTGGGCTGTTATGTTTATTCCAATTACGCTTTTGTTGTTCACTCATACCTCTTTTTGTTTTCTAATTCTGTAGTTCATAGCTTTTTTATTTGTGGTCGTCTGATTTGGAGGATCAATTTAGCTGTTAAGTTTGATTGTGTTTGTGGTTTTGGATCCTGAGCTCAATACTGATACCATGAAACAAAGAAATTTCAAGGCCTTTCCAACAATCGCCACCAATCTCCCCTTTCACAGGCACCTTCTTTTCTTATTCTTTCTCTCACTGGAAAACCAGCAATTCAGTTTTCTATTTTTCTTTGGATTTTGATAGATATATATATCACTTGGTTTCTCAATCCAAGATTTTTTTATCACCTTTGGTTTATCAAACCCCCTCAATTGTTCCATTAAATGATTATGGAAAACTGGTTTGCATCTTGGATGGTTTTCATCTTCATTGTCTTAGAAATTAACATGCAACATAAGAAACTATAGCTTTACCAATAACTTAATCATTGTCTTAGATGTTAACATGCAACATCAGAAACTACAGTTTTATCAATAACTTGATCATTATCTAGACGATGATAGATAATGTAGATATTCAAATATAGTTGGTGAACATGCACGTTACATTTTTTTTATTTAATAGGAAATCTAGTGGAAGCTATTTACTTCATGACTGGAAAATTTGGTTTACATCTGAAGCAGTCTCAGAATTTATAATGGGTGGAATTTCCTCCATCCATGTTACTAAATCTTCTATTAATTGGGCATACTTGGCTAATCCATGCACTGCCTTACTTCCTTCTCTTCAGGTGTGATGTACTTCAAACTGGCATAACAACTAAATGTGATGTATGGTACCTGCAATAATATTGGCAATAGCTGCCAAAGATTGTATTCTTCTATTTCCTACTTGATGCCTTCTCACGAAAAAAGCGAGTATTTTTATCTCTGAATTTTACCCAACAGCTATGTGATCTCTGATGCCACATATCTTCCTCCATCACATATAATCTCAATTGGTTCAATTATTTTCTTGTCTCTCCTATCTGCTCTTGGTTTGAGAGACCAACAACATGTGCCTCCAGTGTTTGCAATTACTTTTGCATGCATTATATGTTCTGCCCCATGTGTCCAAAGACCCGTGAGTTCCATCTTGTTAAGGCAGCCCTGCAATTCTCCAAACAACCTTCAATTGGATTTACCGCTCCCATGTGCATCCCCGCTTCCCACACCTCCTTTACAACCTCCTCACTCTGATCATGTTTAAGCCACATAGATTTAAATCAAAAAAGTTTGGCACTTCCTTTAGTTTTTTGTGTGGGCTGGTCTAATCTCAACAATAAGACAGAGGTCAGAGGTCAAATTTGCTAGATGAAACAGCCTAGCTCTAGGGAACTTCCTTCACCACTCCATTGTGACCAGAGCTCTATCAATTCTTTCTTTAATGCATCCATTATCCCTCCTGTCCACGGCTTAAGTAAACCAAGATCCTTTATAGCCCAAGTCTCTCATCCCCATATTTTCTAAACAATCTCTAAAATTTGTAATTTGTCTACTAAACCGGTCCACCCCACCCCCCCTTCCTTCTCATTGGTACTTAAAATTTCACTGAAATCTCCTATGCACGCCTATGGTTTGTCAATCTGTTGCCCTAGACATTTTAACAGCTCCCATGACTGTATTCTCTTATGTGTTTCAGGGTTTCCATAGAATCCCGTTAATCTCCACAACCCAATCTCATCATTGGAATTAATCAATGCATCAATGTTACATATAGCACTAATCATTGCTCTTCTTAGTACTTTCTTTACTACATAATGAAAAATAAAAATGCAAGTTCCCTATAATATAAATGTGAGATATCTTCTTCTCAAAGTTTATACTCTCTCTCACTGGACAAATTTTGTAATCTTAAATGTATAAATACATGGATAGGTGATGGTTTTTGTGTTGATATGTTTTTGAATTGAATAAATTATTCTCTCCCTTACCCTTTAGAAAGTGCCTAGGTTAGCCATTAGTGGTTGATTATCCAGCACAATGTTCTGAATTTTGTTCCGATCCAGCATAGTGTTTTACGTTTTTTTTTTTCACAAAACAATTCTTATTGGCTTGACTGCAATAATTTTGAAAAGTTTCTTCTGTTTCAAGTTTAGAGTGAGTTTTGAGAAGGATGTGCAAATGCAAGAGGCAATGTGGGAAAGACAACATGAACTTGTGACTGATAAGATATATGCTAGGTACATGAAACTTTTCCTTCTAATTTCAATTGGGTATTTGTTTTTGTGGTCCTTATTTTATTTTTCTTTTTGATATACTTATTCTTAGGTTTTTAGACATTTATATTGTAAATTACTTGATTTTAGGTATCATTCTTTTGCGGACTAATTGGTTTTCAAAAAATGGCTGGCAGATTTGCAAAAGTTATTGCCTTACCAGCTGCTGCCATGGTTAATTAGGCGTGTCCTCATTATATCTAGCTCTATGTCCAGCATGTGACTGATTTTTAGAGTTAGGTAGTTAGCATAAATGGTTAAGGCTAACAAACTCTGTTACTCAAGCAGCTTAGCTTAAAAGTGTAATATGATTGTAATAAACTCTTCATAACAGAAATAACACTCAACCTTTATTCCTTGCTGTCTTAGCTTTCAAGCCATGCATCCCAATTTATGACATCGAATAAAAGAACGGGCTTGGGTTTTTTAAAAGGTTTTCGAATTGGTTTCAGGTGAGTGAATATTTTTTTTGCTGAAATAATTGGATTGCCTATATGATTATAGATTTTTTCTGGATTTTCTGTTTTGTTCTTTGCTAAATGTATTTTTGGTCAATGAATTATATGTTTTTTATCATGTATCATATAGTTTGTGGTACATGTTATGGGATAAAGGCAGATATAGACAAATTTAAAAAATACAACATGGTAACTGTTAGAAATGCACATTAACAGTAACAAAGGAGCCTCAACATAGGAAACAAATACATTTAGTCCAACACAATTGAATGAAATTATATTGAGTTCAAGCCTGAGGCAGAGCTGGCAGACTATGAAAATTGGGTAAGAAAAAGAGAAGATGGGAAACCAGTTACCGACCCGATTCAGAGAGAGAGAGAGAGAGTATGTGGATGAGTGCATTTTGATATGCAAACAATGGTGATGTCTTTTTATGTTATTGAAGGGGTGTATATCAAATAAAGTGTTGCAATCACAAGGCTTCGCGACACTAACTCAATAGAAGTTGAGGTTGAAGGAAATTTCAAGATCAAAGTAACAGTCATGTGCCTATAACCAAGAAAGATTCACGTGTTCATGATTATGGGATCACACAAGGGGATTGCTTTGCTCATCTAGACTTGAGCTTCAAGTTTTATGCACTGAGTGGCCAACTTGAGGTGATTTGTTCCAAACTTATGCGATCAACTATGTAAGTAAGGTAAAGATGGGAGTTGTCATGCTAGTATGGCAATCTAAATAGCTCTATTGGGATGAACGGCCAAGGAATAGTTTGTAAGAGATAATTAATTAAATATTTTGCTTTTTAGTGGTCTATTGAGCTACCTAGTGAGCGCTCATAGGAGCACTCTTTTGTCATAAAATTTTAAATAAGGTCAGGGTCATCATCAATGACATATTTCTGGCCATTTCATTTAGTTTCTTCGATCAATTAGTTTATATTCACTACAAAATGGTAAACAGCAAATACTTGTATGTTTATTTCTTTTTATTGAAATAAAACCATCGAATAACAAATAACAAATGCATTTGGGGAGGTGGTGGTGGGGAGGAGAAGCAGAACACCTGCATTATTAGACATTAGGCCTAAGAAATTTCACCTACATCTATCGTGGTAGAGATAGCGAAATCAATATGGGACTCTTAACTCTATGTGTACCATCACTCCATTCCAATGATGCTGATCGATGGGTATATTGGAAAGTTTGGAGGAATTGTGGTGGCGCCTTTAGCGTAACCTTGAAAGATTTTTTCTGGTGCAACCGAGTAAAAGATAGTGTGTTTGGAACAACAGTGACCGTGAGATCCTTCGGTGCCGTGACAGTTGCCTTGTATATAGAATTTCTAAAGCCCACATTTGTAACTGTCCTATAATAGATGGCTGATATAGTAGAGTTAGGGTCATCATACTGATAATACAATGTTGGGTAATTTAGGGAATCATATCCTCCAAATTTAGGGACACTTGAGCAATTGGTGTGATCTTCAGTGAACAAATTTAGATGTGTCCCAGTGTAGCCCTCATTACATAGGAAGCGGATGTAGCCCAACGTTGACAAGTCATAGATCAAACCAGGCTGCAGTGCGCTAGTCGGGTCAATTTGGCCAGCACCATAGGCAAACTCAGCAAGGCCATCCTTGACTTTCATTTCAGTTGCTGATCATCAATTAAAAAGATAAATTATAAAACACTCAAAAAGACTAATTTTTTTTTTTTCATATTATAAAAGTTATTTTGGGGAAATATGAGATGATATCTTGATCAATGTGTTTATATTAAGGAAGACAAAAATGTTAAGATTATTACAAATTTTACTTCCAGAGGTTTACAAACTAAAGTGACAATATGAATTTCATTGGTGCAACTTTAATAACTAATAAATAAATATTTAAATTACTTTTTTTGTGAATAATGAAGCTTCGGTTTGTAAGGGTTATGTAATAAAATTTGTAATATCTCTAATATTACTCATAAAATAAATGTCAAACATTTCTTATCATTAATCATGGAGAAATTTTGTTTCGTAGTTAGGATTTTATTTTTGAATCAAACAGTTTACAGATTGTCGCATGACATTGGATACATATTAACATGGATAATATTTAGTCTAAACCAATTGGCATATTAACCACGTTGCTGGTAAACCATGAGGAATAAGATGGCCTTGGAGAATTTGAAAGTTTGAAACAAACACTAACAACCTCTAATTGACACCATTCAAATGGTGGTTCTTGTAAAATGGCACTAATCTTTAACACATCATGAGTTAAAATGGGAGAATTTAAGGGAACTAACCAGTTGTCATTAGGGCTGATTTGATTGCAGAAGGAGACCAATCAGGGTGGAATGATTTGACATAAGCAGCAGCAGCAGCCACATGAGGGCAAGACATTGAAGTTCCAGAGATTATATTATACACATCAAACCGGTTGTCATCAGGACTCCCAGTCAATGATGCAAGTTTAGAGTAAGCAGCAAGTATATCTATCCCAGGTGCCACTATATCTGGCTGCAAATCAAACATAATTTAAAACCATCATACTATTATATATGCTAAGAAAAAGAGTATAAAAATTTATGCCTAGAATGGAAATCATTGCAAAGGGTTACCTTAAGTATTGTTCTAGTGAGCATGGCTGGACCTCGAGATGAAAAGGAAGCCACAAAGGGTGCAGCAACATTAGGAACTCTTTTGGACTTGTATATGACAGCCTGAGGGGCTCTAAATATTTTACCAATGAAAAAAAATCCGTAAAGAATGTTTAGTATATCAAGTAATTTAAGGCAAATGTTAACAAGCACTATACGATGCTTGTTAAGCTTATAAAGCTTACCTTAAAGCCTATAAAGCTGACAAAATACTAACATAAAATTAAATGGCTGACAAAAATTCTGACATAAAGTTGGATGTTAATAGGTACCTTACGATACCCATTAACACAATCCATTTTTTAATTTATAGAAGAATTGCATGTTATAATGAATTGTAAATAAGGTATATATAAAAGTAAAAGCTATGCTAACTCTGTATTAGTACAAGCCTAGATTATATTTTAATTTGGTCAGAACAAAAAGAAAAAGGAAAAATCTAATCAATGACAGCTCTCCTAGCCTGGTATGGGGGGGCATTTTATATAACAAATTTGATTCCTCTTACTTACTTGGTTGAGTTGACATATGTGAGAGTTGTGTTACCAAAACTAAAATCAATAGAGGCTTCAGGGATGGTAGCTGTAAAGCTCGTATCTATCTTCCCTATGACAGATATCAACACCCCGATCCCACCCAAAGACTTGATGTAAGTTTCATTTGCTGCTTCTTTGCATACCACAATCTTTCCATTGACCTTTTTCTGGTCTAGCTTCCCTTGATCACAAGACCTGCCCAATTTTTTAATTGATTAGTGCTACTAATATTAATATTCTGAATATATATTAGGTTAGGTGATCTTCAATTACAGTATAAATAGTGAAATAGAAAATGCTCTCTGATTACCAGGGAGATAAACCTGGCGATAAATTACTATTGGCTGCTATTGCCGCGCTGGTTAGAGGGTACATCTTCCTATTTGGTGTAAATGTGTTGATGGAAAGTCCCTGTTATTCAATGCACCAGTAAATGTAATGTGATTATGATCAAGTGAAATGAAAAGGCATCATGTTCCTAGATGGAAGCCCTCCTTTACTAAATATTGTGACACTCTAAATGAGATAAGTTGTTTTATATAGGTTCATTCCCATTTGAGATCTTAATATTGTAACACTCTACACATGGTTAGATAATAATAAAAAATTTTTAAAAAAATCTTAACTAGGAAATGAATTCCATCTGTTTCAAGTAAAATGGAAAATAATCATTTTCCTTGATGGAAGCACTCCTTTACTAAGCAAGGCTATCATATTTGATGCCCCAAGTTCTTTAGGATCATCTCCATTTTGAAATATTTTCATATTTTTGGTTAGATTAAATATTATAAATCTAGTGCTATATCATTTAAAATTTCAACAGTAGCAAAACTTTGTACACCATCCCAAAAAGAAAGAGGCGACTTACAGCATTTTCCTCGCCATTTCCAAGTTTAATCGGAGTCCTAAACTCCATATCCATGCTAGCAGCACCAACCGTCATTATCCAAGGAGCTGTGTTCTGTACTGTATACACATATGGGCCGCTATTTCCCGCTGAACATGCTGTGAAAATCCCCTTCTTCATTGCATGAAAGGCACCAATTGCAATGGGATCGTTAAAGAAGCCATTTGAATCCCCACCGATAGATATTGATAGCACGTCAATTCCGTCATCAATGGCATCATCCAATCCAGCCAGAAGGTCTATATCACTGCAACCTTCGGGCCAACACACCTTGTACATTGCAATGCGTGCTGATGGAACCCCACCTCGAGCTGTGCCTTTTCCTAAACCGTACAAGCTTGCGCCTGCTACCGTGGCACCTGCTACCGTGGATGAAGTGTGAGAGCCGTGGCCATTAACATCTAATGGGGATGGATTTCTTTGGGGTAATTTGGGGTCGTTGTTGTAGAAAGTTGCACCTATAACCTTGCTGCATAAAAGGGTGAATAGCTTGGAAATTAAATGAGAGATCCGTGCATGTAGGGAAGTAGTATTTAAAATTAATTTTCATCTTGAGTAATGTTAAAAACATAATATTTTCTTTTTAGAATTGTTGATAAGATTTGATATGATTGGAATAATGTCACTCTCATTTAGAATCCACTAAACATACTTTTATTGTGCACCATTGTATTAACTACTGTGAAAAAGAAGGTTGCAAATTCAAATATTGTGTTGCTAGGCATAATATTTTGTGGTTGGTCACAAACAAGGAGAGAGATTGAGATTGTTTACTTGTTGCAGCCGGTAAAATTGCCTACTACTTGGCATCTACCCTTCCATTTTGAAGGAGGAGGTCCTACTCCTTTGTCGTTAAAACTTGGAGCACCCATATAAACTCCTAAAAATGGAAAAATTAAGAAAGTTATCAAAATTTCCCCATGTAACAAGGAGAAATTCAAAGCTCTTTAGCATTCATATAAATTGCTAAAAAATAAGGGGAGGAAAAAGGAAAGATATAGAAAGTTAACAAAATTTTTCGATGTAACAAAGAGAAAGTCAAAACTCTTTGAGAAATCTTAATTTATTACCTGTATCTAATAGTCCAACAATAATATTACTTTCAATTTTAAGATTTCTCTTCACTGAGAGAGGCATTCTTAAGTAATCCCATGATCTTGTTGTATGAAGTTTCCGTACTCTGCTAGGAAATACTGACACCACATTTTCGTTCTCTGTAGAGGATGCATATACATATATAAATTACATAAGACAACCACCCTAAGAGCAAAAAAGATAAAGAAAGAAAGAAAATGTTGTGTAACATGATGTTTTTAGTGTGCACCTTTTAGTTTTTGAACTTCATCTGGCAATAGGTTTGCTGCAAATGCATTAAAACTCTTGGTGTAGCTATGTATTCTAGCTTGTTGGGCAATACTCTCACTGAAAAATGAAAGTACTTGATGGTTTAATTGTCTAGCAAATGTTACAATTTGTTGCATTCTAGCTGTGAGGTCATATCATGTATGGATTATATCCTAAAAACCAATTTTATATGCATAGAATAGCCTAATGCTATACACATTGATTAGTTGCTAACCATTATGGAACCCTCCCCTACCACCAAATCGTTGACCCATGTATGAGCTAACCCTACTTTGTAATCCAACTTACTCTTTAATTATTGAAGAAAGCAAGTTGTGTTGATGAACAACAGCGTTGCTTCTTAACCGCGGTGCCTCTCCCAAATACACAATATACGCCTATGTGATAATGAAAAATAAATTTATGATTAGTGAATGGAAATTATAAAATTTAAATAATATACTTAATAACTGTGTTCAAACAAATTACAAAAATATATTCACCTTTCTAACTTGATCACTAGAACCATGAGTGAATGACCAATGAAGCTGCGTAGCCAGAAGGAAGAGGGCGAGCATACGAATTGGAACCATTTTTGATTCCTCCATTGTATGGATACTTCTCTGGCTTTCTTACTTGTTCCTATATTTATAGCCAGATTTTTTCTTTAAACATCCCTAGTTTTTCTCATATGTGTAACTAAAATGTAGACTTTGACTTTTTCCAATTTAAAGTTAGATTATTGCATAAACCTATTCCAAGAAGAGGTGTTTAGGTGTAACTTCATTATAATTAGCTTGTTCACCTGTTAAATTTATCTTGGAGAAGTCCCTTCTCTATTGAATTAAGTAAACAATTTACAATTCCTCAAAATTAAAAAAGAAATGTATAAATTAAGTGTCCGTTATATATATATATAAGTAGTAATAACTAAATTTAGTTTTTAAACTAACTCCTAAATTAGCCGTTTGTTATTAGGAGGCTGAAATATAAATTTAACAACTTTATTTACACCTAGTCTAGTTTAGTCAACGTGACGACAGGTGTATCACACTAGCAGATCACGTGTCTCTCATGTGATTACTTAATTAAACTTATGTAGCCCCTCCCTTTCCCTCCATTCAAACTGACACCACCATTCTTTTGTAATTTACTTATTTATGGAATCTTGATAATTTTCCTTTAGATATCATACCAATATCAAGTTTGTACCCATTGCATAAAAATTTTACTTTTTTTAAGAAACAAATACACAGAAGAGAGAAGAAAAGATGATCTAACACAAAGGCATACCACAATTTAAATTTTACTTAAATTTTATTTTTACAAAATTTGAGAGAAGCAATTAGGCAGCCTTAGTGCCTTACTCCTATTTTTTAGGTTCTAGTTTCTATTAATTTAGATTCTAATTTTTATTTATTTAGTATTAATGTTTGTTGTAGTTGTTAATTGGACTTTTGAGTTCTGAAAGTCAATATATATTGTGGAAAGGCAATGCATGCACACAAAGTAATTTAGAAGAAGATAATAAATTAAATTAAATAAGGACCTAGTGTACTATGTACATTTCCCTACTTACCACACACCCCCCCCCCTTTTTTTCCCAAAATAATATCAAGCCATAAGGAGGGAAGGGGGGGCTTGACTTTGAAATCCTCCCTCTCCCTTTTATTTTTGGTTTAGAAAAAATTTGAACACAAATTTCAATAATGGTGCACTCTAGATTTTTTCTAAAAACATGTAATACATTTATATAGCTGACTATTTTTTTTTTTTCCTCTAAGTATATATTCTTATATCGTGCACAATTCATTAAATTAAAGTGTATTTAATGTAGACCATAAGTAAATTTTTTATTGTTAAACTAACTTGTATATTTTTAGACATGTTAAGACTTAACTTTTTTTTTCCCCTTTTTTTTACCGCTGTACACTCTTTGTGCGATAGTCACTCTACAAGTATAAGTGCTTGTGGGATGCAGGGGGTAAAGGCTAGGGTTCAAGTCTTCAAGAGGGAGCTTTACACACAAATACACTTAGATTAGGTTAAAGTAGAATTTCTATCTTGTATTAAAAAAAAAAAAATTAAAACGACTTACTTTTTGTTAATGAAAAAACATACTTTTTCTTTTGTTGCAAAAACTTTTGTGTATATATATATATATATATAAATTCTATACTATCTATAACATGATTCCCCTCTTTATCTAGAATATTCTTGAAGGTAAAAAATATCTCAACCAATAATCAATGCTTTCTCCTACAAGTGTTTAAGAATAGGGTCAATAAGGTCACAAGATTCCCCATAAAATTCATTTTCTTAGACTGGACTTTTGTATAATATAGGAAAAATTACAACTTACCCACCTATGGTTTGCCTGAAATTTAAGTTGCGTACTTGTGGTTTGAAATTTGACACTTTACCTATTTGAAGTTAGCTCAGTTAAAGTTCCATAACCCACCTCTATTAAAAATAGAGTTAAATATGTAATTTTGGTCCACTTATATGTCTCTCTCATTCAAAAACACAAACAACATAAAAATAAAAGAGAAAATAAAATCAAAAGGTGGTTGGTAACAAATTTTACTCAATGTCTTAGCATTTCAATCATGTTTTTACACTCATTGCATCAAATGCACAGATTCAAACAAATACCGCAAAAGAATCATCATATCTAGCAACCATACAAATTCCTCCGTCAATTTTTTAGCTTCATCAATTTATAAAGCACAAAAATCTTGAACTAAAATCTTCCCAATCAACCTTAAATCCAACATCATCAACACAGAACTCACAACCTAGATTTGTAAAAACCCAACAACTTATGCAAACATGGAGGCTCCCTTTTGCATCTTCGTGGGTTCCATACTCCCATCGAGACTCCCATCTTTGTGTCATTAAATTTACAGTTTGGCAATGTCATTTCTTTGAATTTAATGTTTTTTTTTTTTTTTTGGTAGGCACGGGATGCGTATTACAGTGGCAAACCTTTGATAGTTGATGACATGTTTGATAGAGTCGAGGTCAACTTGATTAACTCTTTTCAATCTCAATTTCCAACTGAAATTATCATTTATATGATTGTCTATTGGTCCATGAGGTTTAGCAAATTGTTATATGATGACATTTAAAGCTAAGGTGGTATGGTTCGAGATCAATTGTCAAGTATTCTTGTTGTTATCTTAGGCGGCATTTAACCTATGCAGATTTAGAGGTAATTCTCTTTGGAACATTTATTCTTGTTCATGAATCTGTTCATGTATCCTCTCGCTGCGTGTGTCTTTTCTATCAACTCACAAACTGAATTGTCAGAGATATCAAGGCCCGAGCTTGTTTGTTGGTGGTTATTCTTGTAATGCAAATGCTAAGATATTGAATAAATTTTTTTACCAACCACCTTTTGATCTCATTTTCTCTGGTATTTTTATTTTTATTTTTGTTTTTGGAGAAGAAAGATGTAAAGGTAGAGCAAAATTATATATTTAGCCATATTTTTAATAGAGGTGGGTTACAAAACTTTAACTGAGCTAACCTTAGATGGATAAAGTGTCAAATTTTAAACAACAGGTAGGTAACTTAAATTTAGAGAAAACCACAGGTAGATAAGTTATAATTTGCCCTATAGTTTAAAAATACCCTTTACACCCTAAATTTAATCTGTGACAAAACTTAGGAACAACTTATAAAAATACATCTTTAATTCTACCTAAAACAATGCTTACAAAAAAGGTCCACTCCCGAGTCATTCTACTGTACCCCTCTTTTTTTTTTAGGGGTACGATACCCACCTAAATCTAAACCGTTAAACGAATAAAAGTTTGATCTAGACCATTCATTTAATTAGGAGTAATTTAGAGTAAATACTGGCTACCATTCAAACAAGTTATATATATAAGTAAAAAAACAAAAAGAACCCAATAATCATTGTGTGCTTCTCTTTCTCAAAAACAAAATTCTCTCTATCATGCTTCTTTCTCTTTATCATGCTTCGGACTCTATATCACGCTTCCGATTCGGTTTATCTAAAGAACCCAAAATTCGGCTTCTTTTTTATTAGCTTCTTCTCTTACTAATCAACCATAAGAACCCAGGGCAGCTAAACAAAACCCAAAGAAGAAATAGTATCGGCTGTTCTCTGCCTAGCGATGATATTTGAAATAGGTTTGTCTTTCTCTTTCTCTCAAATGAAGTTGATTTTATATAGATTATTAAAGTTTCTTTGGCTATCAACACATGATTTGTCTTTAGTTTTATTCATTGTTAGTAATCCCTAATGCTATTAATTGATTTAGGTTTTTGTTTTTATTATTTTGATAGGAGATTTGGGTGTTGTTTGTTAACTTTGTTTCGAAAGTTGATTTGGAATTTCCTCCTATTTGAAAAACAAAATTTCAATAACCATGATTGCTTTACCATAATTCTCCCCCACCAGGACGACCACCACCAAATAAATAATATAAAAAAGCATAATAATGATAAAAAATAAAATGTGCTGTAATGGGAGGATTTATCAACTATGCTTGTAACAAAATGTAATAGAGTGGCAACTCATTTGATAGACTAGGCTAGTAAAGTAAATGAATTTCATGTCTGGCTAGGGGAAGGCTCTGACTTCTTCAAACATTTGTACAACAAGAACTTCTTCAAACATGTGCCAACGGACCCTCTTTGATTGGTCTCGTTGTTGGGGTTTCTTGGATTGTTCTACCCTTTTGGATTTTCTTTCATCTATTAGAATAGATTAGGGGCTGTTTCTATCTTTTTGTTCATTTTTCTTCCTTTGTTCACTACCGTGAACTCTTCATGTTTCTCTTACTATTCTTTTATTAATAATATTCTCTTCTTACTTATCAAAAAAAAAAAAGGTTGTCTTGTTCCTTAATACAAATACTGCTATTTTAATTAAATTAGAATAAAAAGGTTAAGAGATTGTTATAGCATTATGTCCTCGTAAGTCCTCTCTCAACTAAGTTCTACCTATCCCTGGCATTCTTTAACATGGTATTGTAGCTTGAATTTTCAAAATATTGTCAGTTGGTACTGTAGCTACTCAAAAATAGCTAAATTGAAATTTAGTGACTGATAGAAGTCAGTTCTTTACATGGAAGGAAGAAAAAGAGATAGAAAGTCATGCCCCTGTCAAACATCCAATTTATCTACTTTTTTCCTTTCTCTGGTCTTTTTACAAATCCTATGCATGTGGATAAATAGCTAGAAAAATTACAGTGGACTTAAGTGGTGCTATAAATGAGAAGTTCAAATTTCAGTTGGTGGATTGGGAACTTGCTTGTTGTCCTTCTAAGTTGAAGTGTTTAGAATAAGGAAGATAAGTACCTATAACCAAGCTTCGCTGGCAAATGATCGTAATATATGGGGAGGAAAGATCTTTGGAGGCATATTATTGGGATGAAAATGGGGTTTCCTAGGTGAGCAAATGACAAATATATTGGGGAGCACTGACAGTTGTAGTAATATGCTTCTGTTTATTCTTGGAGAAAACAAAAGATAGGGGATCCATTCTAGGAATCTCATGTTTGTTTGTTTGTTGGTTTTGTTGCTTGGGTTTATTCCCATGGCAGCTGAATATGACTTAGGAAGCCTTTGTTGATAGTTGCTTTGCTAATTTATGGAGTTTGTCAAACGATTCTGTATATTACTTCTGTGTCAACGGTTTAGTCCTTCACATTTTTTTTATTCTATAATTTTTTTTCCTTTGCTGAGTTGTTAAAGTTGAGTTGGAGCTAAAGCTCATTGGCATCTATGTTATTTGCAACTTAAACTTCCTGGATTTGTATATTTTTCTAAGCCTTATATATGTTTTTTTTTTTTTTCCTTTTCAAATATCCAGAGATACTTCTCCCTTACAGTTTAGCTTTACCTATTGAGGGGGAGGGGCAACCTGGTTTTTTGTCTATCTTTTGTTGGGGAGATAGTTGGGAGGAGGAAGAAAGAGATAAATATTTTTCTGGTAGAGAATATAAAAATTCCATTGAATTCTTACTTGCAATGAGGATTTTGATTTTTTATAATAAAAAAAAATGAAATGAAAGTGTTCAAACTTCTATTGTATAACTTTTTGAAATTATTTTTGCTATATGGTTGGCATATTGTTAGTATCCTCTCTTATTAGATGTATCATATATGAAAACTACGACATTGCATGAGTCCAGCACCTTTCAATCTCAATTACAAAAACTCATTAGTTGTTAAAATAATTTAAATTGACTGCTAAATAATCACATATTTAATGGCATTAAGTTGTTTAATGTTTACAGTGCATAAGGCTAGAATATGGCTTAGCTCACTAAATGTTTTTTTGGTTAATGAGTTCTTAGACTTCATTTTCTGCAATAGGAAATTTTAGACTTTTGACATAGTTATTGAATCTTTCTTAGCAAATTGCCTTAGTGTATGTAATTATTTATTTATCTCTTAAGTCTGAGATATGGTCTTGAATCATCAGACTTGAGGGTCCAAGGGAGTGAGAAATCTTATCTACTCTACAAATAGGATATGGGGGTTGCCAGTGAAGCCTATTATAGTTTGTGATGAATTTCTATGTTGAGCTTTTTTCAGGAGTTTGAGATGGGGACAAGAGAATTTGTTAGTATATTATTTAGTTAGGCCACTGTGGAACTGCATGATAAAGCGAGTAAGGTTGACAACAACATGAATGGAAAAAATACCATGACTTCATTGCAGGAAGAAATGCTTTACAACTTGAAGGTTAGTTAAAATGAATCAATTGTTGGGTTTTTGGTGCAAACTTAGCCAAAAATAAAAAGAAAGAAAAGAGAAAACAGTCACTGTAGATTGCTACTCTTGATCTTTGGTGTCAAAAAAATAGTTCTCTGGACTAATCAAATTACTTCTGCCTTGGACATCATTAATTTGCCAAATAGTTATTTTGGGAAAAACAAATAATAATTGCTCTGCATTTCTAAGAGGTTAGTTCTATCATTGATTTGCCTTTCTTGATTATAGTTGTGGCTTTGGACATCATGCAGGTCAGTATTTGGTCAGGCCCAGTTAAATGTTGCCTCAGCTTCCAATCTTAAGAGAAAGACTCCAGAAACATAATCTTACTCTTTTACAAGCAAATGTATTTCTAATTATTCATTTTAGGTGATTCATCAGAAGTAAAATGATCTATTTTTTATGCTCTTCCATATATTACAGTTCAATTATTTGTGTTGTTGAACTAGTATGTCTAGTTCAAATTTCCTAGCAATTGGTTTTTCTCAATTGAGCTATTTGGGAATTAGAAAATATTTGCTGAAACAATTTAGGTATACTGTATACATCACAATTTTGTCCCCGATAGCTAGTAGAGCATATCAAACTTTTGTTTTGAGATGAAGCAATGGTTAATTTTGCATTCAACAAATTGTGCTAAAAGCTAGCGGTTGTACCAAAAGGTAATTGACAATGTTGCACCTTGTCTTTTATTTTAATCTTAGGTTTTTGACAATGTTGCACTTGTCTTTTATTTTAATCTTGGCAAGTATATTGCTGCATATGAACATTTGTATGAATTCTACATCTTTTTTTCAATGGGTTTTTCCGAACCTTATCAATAACGCAATATTTATACTTAGTTAATGTCATTAGTGTGGGATGCAATTTATAGTTAAGGAAATGTTAGTATCAAATTTGAAAGAGCGACTGACTTGTATTTTTTATTTTTATTTTTCCTTTCCTTGAGAATGACTTGTGCGTATTCATGTCAATCAAAAGGAAAAGCAAAAAAATAATAAAGAGCATGAGAAATTGAGAGATGGTCGCATGGCTTTTATCTAGCCTTTACAATCATTTTGGAAAAACATTGGAAGTGGAGGAGTTGAGCAAACTTGACTTCACAAATACAAGAAATCACATTAGAATAACTCTTGGCATGTTGCAATGTGTTGCTAGAAAGAAATAAATAACAGATATAATGAATCTTTACAGATGCCAATACCTTGATGGCAATTTTTTTTTGTGGGGGGGTGGGGGGTGTTGTTGGGCTAGAGATCAACTAAAACAGCGAGTCATTGAAGGAGTACACTGGTCTCAAAGGCAAATGCTATTCACAATTATGTACAAACAAAATAACCATAGTTGACAGGAAGTGATGAATCATAAAGTTGATTTTTCTGTACACACGTAAAGAGGCCAGCATTACTATGTCCAATTGCAATCATATGGTTCACAGCTATGGAATAGCCATATTTAGAGAGCCCTCATAACCACTTTGATGGTTGTGTGACCGCCCAGTGCGGCAAGTTTGAACACAGCATGAGTCCTATATAACCTGCAACACAAATCCCTTGTCAATGAAGAGATGTCACAAAGACAACACATACTCAAGTCCTTTTTGCTAAGTCAAAGGTTAAGAATTCTATTAGAACACTGCTAAAAGCTATTGTTATTAGGACACATACAAAAAAACTTGCAACTTATCAAACATTGGTCCTATAAATACAAATACTTAACCTGCGGT
The DNA here is from genome assembly GCA_030445155.1 of Quercus variabilis. Classification (NCBI taxonomy): domain Eukaryota; kingdom Viridiplantae; phylum Streptophyta; class Magnoliopsida; order Fagales; family Fagaceae; genus Quercus; species Quercus variabilis. The sequence goes on along the minus strand of CP129445.1, from coordinate 15,678,253 downwards.
ACTAATAATAAACGTTGCCTCCTAACCACAACTTGGAATTCAGATCATGCAAGTTTCCAAGTTACACATGCACCTAGTATGGGAGGATGAAGTGCCAGTTGAGCTATAGCTCATTGGCTTTAAAAGGGTCTATTCATTAAAATTTAAATAATTAAATGTAAAGATGCCATAAAAATCATAATCACTGTCTACACATTGTAATGCATTCAAACATGTAACAAAAGATGAAAGTGATCTCTTGCTCAATTGGTTGATGGATTGTACTACTGTACGAAATGGTCTTGCAAGTAATTGATTGCATACCTATAGGTACTTAGGAAGTTAGGTTGGTGTGGGTATTGGGGAAGAGGGAAGGACAGATGATTTTAGTGTATATATATATATATATATATTTGGCTTGCCGTTACTAGTCTTGTGCTATGATCTTCCATGAAATGTGATGCATAAGATACATCTGTTGTAAAATATTTTAAATTATGTAACTACAACATATATGAAGTGTAATACCATATCTACATGTTGGAATAGGATCAAAAATAACATTCACCAAAGCATCCTTATTGTATACTTAAAAAAATAAAAAATAAAAAATTAATCTCACCCTGCTAAAGCAAGTCCCCAGGTGGACAGGGTATAAAATTAATCTCACCGAATGTGAGAAAAGTATGATCAAATGTGATGTTGGTACTGCCTAATGTGACAATAGAACCATCATTTGCGAGAAAAGAAAAATTGAATCACCAAACGTGACAAAAGTACAGTCACATGTGATTTTTGGTACTGCACAATTTGAAGATGGTACCATTAAATATCAGAAAAAATACGAGTACAACCGAACGTGGCAAAAGTATCGTTCTGTCTATTTTGGCACACTTAATAAAAATGAGAAAAGATAGGTTTGGTTAAGAGTACTTATTCCAAATCATAATTTAAATTTATATAGATGACAAAAAGTAATATTATATTTTAATTGTTTAATTTAATGATTTGTGGTATCTGCCAAAGGCCTTGTAACTGAATTGACACTTCCTCATGCACAAAGTATTTGGGTATCTAGGGGGGAAAGGATTTGAACTGCAGGTTAGCAACATGTTGTAATTATCTCTAAAAAAAACATTTGTGGTATATTTTTTTATGTTCTTTTTTCCCTTCTTACTTGATATTAGTATTTTAGTTTTTGAGTGAATTACACAATTTTAGTGTTTTGATATGTTATAATTTAAATTTGAAGACAAATTTCTAAGTCATACAAAAATTAGGAGATTACTATAACTATGATTGTCTTAAGCTTTTAAAGGATTCACTTGAACACATGAAAGCTTTTTTCTACTAACATATGAAGCTCATCTCGCAATATATATGTGTTATTCAACATATCATAGCAAAAATTCCTTTAGAAGTATATTATTGATCCTCTGAAAGGATTTATAGCACACAATAGTTACAAAATAACATATAACACCAGAGGGTTCCACAAAATTACCCAAATCAGTACCATCTCATCCTATAAAAGAATATTGCCAATACTATGGCTTCAACACCATGTATGCACGCCACACCACTTAGTTGCAACTTGCAAGACAATCCCTAGCTCCTATCTTCACTCAAGTAAAAAAATTTGAAAGTATAAAAGAAGAATAAAAGACACAACTCTTAGATACTAGCACCAATCATTTCATACACTGTTAGAGAAGCCACTCGTGCAATATATATGTTGGGACAAAGTCACTAATTTTGGGTGGTATTTGCTTGAAAGATGCCATCTCTAATCTGTGAACCAATGTCTTTCACAGGACCTGGTGTAGTGACCCAAAAAGGGGGGTCTTGCATTCCATGGAATCCCACATCTCCTAGAGAAGCACATGGGAATGTGTTTATAAGGAATAATCTCCCTTTAATGTGTAGAGGCCTTTTCCCTAGCGCAACTTGGGGAATAACAAAACCGTGAGGGGTATAGGACCTAAAGCGAACAATATCTATACAGTTGGGGCGAGGTTGTTACACTTGGTCCATGTGTGATGACAATGCGCCAATTTCTTTCATTGTGTCTAAATATTGAGTCACAAGAACCATGTCTAAGACATCCTTTACTGTAGTCCCAGGCACATTCACAGAGAAAGCAAGCACACTATCCCTCAACCCAACTTCAATGGTTTGATGTAAAGATAGTACCATTAAATGTGAGAGAAAATAAGACTATCAAGGAATTTGATAAAAGTATAGTGATATGTGATGCTGGTGCTATACAATATGAAGATAGTACCATCAAATGTGAGGAAAAAAAAATAAATGAACCACCAAATATGACAAAAGTACAGTTACATGTGATGTTAATACTACTCAATGTGAGAATAGTTCCATAAAATGTGAGAAAAAAAATAAAGGAATTATCTAATGTGACAAAAGTGTAGTCACATGTGATGTTGGTACTATGCAATGTGAGACTGGTACCATAAAATGTGAGAAAAAAAAACAAGGGAAGCACCAAATGTGATAAGTATAGTCACATGTGATGTTAGTACTACGCAATGTGAGACTAGTACTATAAAATAAGAGAACCACCTAATGTGATAAAAGTACAGTCACATGTGATGTTAGTACTGCACAATGTGAGGATGGTACCATAAAATGTAAGAAAAAAAATAAGGGAACTATCGAATGTAACAAAAATACAGTTACATGTGACGTTGGTACTACGCAATGTGAGGTTGGTACCATAAAATGTGAAAAAAAAAATAGAGAACCACCGAATGTGACAAAAGTACAGTCACATGTGATGTTGGTACTATACAATGTGATGATAGTACAATAAAATGTGAGAAAAAAATAAGGGAACCATCGAATGTGACAAAAGTATATTCACATGTAATGTTGGTACTGCGCAATGTGAGACTGGTACCATAAAATGCAAGAGAAAAAAAAAAGAGAACTATCGAATGTGACAAAAGTACAGTCGCATGTGATGTTGGTACTGCATAATATGAGGATGGTACCATAAAATGTGAAAAAAAAAATAAAGGAACCATCAAATGTGGCAAAAGTATAGACACATGTAATGTTTGAATTGAGCAATATGAAGCTTGTACCATAAAATGTGAGAAAAAAAATAAAAGAACCGCCAAATGTGACATAAATATAGTCACATGTGATGTTGGTACTGCATCATGTGAGGATAGTACTATCAAATGTGAGAAAAAAATAAAGGAACTATCGAATGTAACAAAAGTACAGTCACATGTGATGTTAGTACTACGTAATGTGAGGATGGTACCATCAAATGTGAGAAAAAAAAATAAGTGAATCACAAAATATGACAAAAGTACAGTCATATGTGATGTTAAAACTGCATAATGTGAAATGATACCATCATATGTGAGAAAAATAAGGGAACTATCGAATGTGACAAAAGTACAGCTACATGTGATGTCAGTACTACATAAGATGAGAATGGTACCATCAAATGTGATATTTTGGTAACCTGATATAGCAGGTTGCCTACTAATGGGTACCATACCTTCCAAAATAAAAGGAGAGTACGCTAGAATCACCCCTCCCACTAACTCAACTTATCAAAAAAAAAAAATCTTATCACAAAAAAAAAAAAATATATATATATATATATCAAAATAATAATTCCCCTGTCCACTAAATCATTGCCGAAATTCAAATTTACTACAATCACTCATATCGAAAAACGATAACCTACCCATTTTTGTCCTTTAAAGCTCTTTTGCAAGATTGAAATCTACTTTTAAAATCTTTTTTTTCTTCACCTTCTTAAAAAGCAAAAGAAAACAAAAAAAAAAAAAAATACTGTTCATGTTATTTTTATTAAATTATCCCATAGTTAAAAGAATTTCTAGTTATCCACCAATCTTTTTTACTTATTTAAGTAAAATTATTAAGTTTTTAAAGCTTAAATTTTAGGTTATAAAATATTTCTCTCTTATTTTTTTTCTTAACCACATTCAATTCTATAAAAAAATAAATAAAAGATTGGAAAATCTATCCCTATTCTCACTTTGTCACGTTGAGTTTAAGAGTTAAACTTGAAAAAATAAAAATATAAAGTTAAGTTAGAGTTTAAAACTGACTTAGAGTTGAAAAAAAAAAAAAACACCTTATCCTAATCACATCATCCATGTAGTTTTTATTTTTAGTTTTTTAGTAGATTATCCTGCGTCTGCGTGTGTGTGTGTGTAAAAGGTTAGAAAGTCTAACCCCATTCTAGCTCCACTTTGTCACGTTGAGTTTAAGAGGTTAAAAATTATTATTTTTATTCAAAGTAGGTTTTTATTTATACCAAATCATCCAGTGCAATTACAACTTAAAAAAAAAAAAAAAAAATCACTCTTCTTCAATTATCTTTTGCTTCTAATAAAAACTTTAAATTTCTTCACCTTTAAATAAAAACTTTATATATCTTCACCTTTCTTCCTCTCTCAATTTCTCTCTAGAGAATTTTGAAGAATAAGATTTGTACTACACAATAATTTTTTCAGGTACTTTTTTCATTTCATAAATAAAATCTACACTCTTCATATTATTTTTACTTTTAATTAATTACTTCAAATCACTAGTACTATTGTTACTGTCTATTTATTTCTCATCACATTTAACTCTCAATTAATTTTTAGTTTGCCATAATTAGTTTATAGTCCATTTGAGCGAGTATTTGTTCATCTTGCAAATTTGAGAATGATGCACTCTTTTAATTTTTCCTTATTTTGCACTTTCAAGAATGATGCACTCTACCAATTGCCCACTAAATACTAGCTACTTTCTTCAATACGTAGACAATTTGATATGTTTGTTTTCTAATCCTCAACACCTCTTTTTTTTTTTTTTTTTTTTTTTTGGTAGTTCTTTTGAAAATGTATGCTACAATCAAGCCCTGCGGAATTGGAAACTCTTGACCAACAACAACAGAGTATATGATCAATTATTCCTACTCTTTATTCCACAAACGGAGGAAATCATGGGGAGAAGTAGAGAATTCCACCTTGAACGAAATAGTGTTTCTTTTTTATACAGTTTTCTCTATTCTCATTTTCCTTTTAATATTATATCGTTACAAGTATAGGTACTAGCCTCATGTGATGAGGCTCTTTTTTATTTTGGGTTTAGAATAATAATTTTTCATTAATCTTAAATTGGGATTAACAAAAAATTATAACACAAAGCTCAAAATAAAAAATAGTTTCATTACAAGCGTGAATATTTATATTTTGGCCCCCTGAAAAAAATTTCTAGCTACTCCACTAACCATGTCATTAAGCTACACCTATAAAAATGCATTCATCCACATACAAACTCCTCTCTTAAGTATTATATTTGATGTAAAATACAAAAGAAATGAGAAATCAGTTACCAGTTCACAGAGAGAGAGAGAGAGAGAGAGAGAGAGAGAGAGAGAGAGAGAGAGAGAGAGATGAGTCTTGGGGAACTATGAATTGAGTCATTTATGGGTTCCTATCTTTTTTTATTTTTTATTTTATTTAAAGAAGATATAAAACTTAAGAGGGAGTTTTACATGTGGATGAGAGAGAGAGATGAGTCTTAGGGAACTATGAATTGAGTCATTTATGGGTTCCTATCTTTTTTTATTTTTTATTTTTTTAAAAAAAAGATATAAAACTTAAGAGGGAGTTTTACATGTGGATGAGTGTATTTTGATATGCGAAGAATAGTGATGTCTTTTAATGTTATTGGAGGGTGCATATAGGGAAAAAATAATTAGTATCAAAAGATACCACATCAATTGTATCAAAATTCAATAATTAAAAAATGTATGCAAAGTAACCATGTTAACATTCCACCATCACTCTCAAAGGTGTTAATAGAGTGGTTATTTTTATGTATATATCTCTTATTTATTGTATTTTGATAAGGCTAATGTGACATCATTTGATACTAAATTAATATACCTTCTCGTATAAAGGGAAATTTATAAGTGTAAACTATGTACAATGGATTGTTAGAAATTGTTACAAATACTTCACATCCTATGGTTGGATTAGTAAAGTACAAACGAGAATGGCAATCATTCCCCCCCCCCCCCCCACCCACCAAAAAAAAAAACCACGGAAACTCGAAAAGCATGTGAAGATATGGAAAAAATCATGGAAATTTGGTTTATTTATTATTAAGAAGCAATCAAACTATTAGTACATCTGTGATTCAATGTTAGGAACATATGTCACTATTTTATGTAGTTAGCTAATCCTTTGACAAAACACATTTTCCTTGTAATTGGGTAGATCTAGGATGTGTTTAATGTTTTAAGAAATAAGGTTTCAAGTTCAAGTGTTAGAACCATACAAGTCTGTCCAAGAATCAAGTGAGAAAGTGTAGGATTTTAAAACTCGACAGCTAGCATCTATCGAGGTTTAAAAGCTACTAAAGCCCATGGCTCAACAGCTAGCTTGATAGATGGCTATTTATCAAGGTTTATGAAGTTCAATTTTTTAAGACTGTTTTTCATCCAATCCGTAAGTGTATGTTTGGGCTTTATTTTCTTACAACCCTAAATATATATAAGGATTATTTTAAGGGCTAAAAAAGGTGACGACACAAGTTGCACAAGAGCACAATTCCACAAGTGTGAAGAAGAGTGTGATAGGAAACCTAGTTTGCTCTAGTTCTTCAAAAAGCTACTGTGTTTGTACACCGTAGGGTTTTGTGACCAAGCAACTTCATGATCTTCATCGTCTAGATGAACTAAAGACCTTTGCAGCCAACATCCTTCTCAAGTTGGTGATCAAGTCGCGAACTGAGATCTGTGCAATTAGTTAGTCACGTACTAGAAGTTGTGCATTGAAAATGAGAGATTATCATTATAGAACAAGTCCAATTGGGTATTAGGGTAAGGGTTCAACTGTAGATTGGTATAAGGTACTAGTATTCCTTTACTTGTAACCGCTTGTTTTAATAATAGTGAATTCTCGAGAGTGGTGACCTTAAAATCACTCAGTGGGGATTTTGCCGTGTAGGTTTTCCCCCTTCATAAACAAATCACCGTGTCAATTTATTTTCTGCTGCATACTTTAGTTAATTGGTGATTTGTTTGTGCTACCACGTACAATTGCATGTTAGTTTGATTAATTAATAAATTTGGCTAATTAATTAATTAATTTATCATAATGGATCAATACATTCTTGGCCTATCACAAACAAACGTTAATAAGAGTGATTTAAATTACCAATAAGATCACATGCGGTTGTAAGTAATAGAAAAGAACAATAAGTAACATTTTTATGTTTAACTAGTTGCAAACCCATGCGATGCAAGGAATAGTTAAATTTAAAATCACATATATTTTAAAAAAATTTAAAAAAAAAAAAAAAAAAAAAAAAACAAATAGAGAGTCCTGTATGAAAAAAAAATATTAATTTGAAAGTTAATAGAAAAATTATTTTATAATTTAAAATAGTTTCCCATAGGTATTGTATAGATATCAACCAAGTAGGATGTATATTTTAAATTATAAAATTAAAAAAAAAAAATTGATAGGATATGAACAAATAAATTGTAGTAGAATTTGAATAGTTTCCCATAGGTATTGTATAGGTATCAACAAAGTAGGATGCATATTTTAATTAAATAAAAAAGAAAAAACTTTGTCTTCTAACTCTCACCTGCACCAACGCTATACCACCACCATATATATAGAAGTTATTACACGTCCTTATTTAGTTTCTTATCAATGTAAATTGCCACTTTTAATATGAATAATGCACCTCCTCACTCCATATTATTTCACTAATCTATCTAAGATTCCGAAATCAAGTAGCAAACATCTAAACCATTCTCATATGGACAATACTTCTCCTTCTTTTTAAAAATACCTATGGACTATATAACAACATTAATATAAAATTGATTATTGACGCCAAGAAATTTTTGGTTTTGATGGTCAGGAATAAGCTCTTCTTCTTGTTATTGATGAATTTTTTTTTTATAGAGTGGTTTTTCCAAGATCATATGAGGGTTCTATATATAACAAACAAATTTTTACACTTAAAATTTTCACATGTAGATTTTTCATATTAATAAACTCACTCACAAGTCACAACAAGAACAATATTATATAGTAATCATAAAGAGTTAGAGTATGAAAGATGGCAACATGTCCTTATCTCTGCATTTACTATGAGCAACTCCATGGATACAACATTACAAAGTGGTCTCATGAAGTCCCATACACTCTTTGCAAAATCTTCAATTTGCTATGTGTGATTTCTTTGTGAAAATTTGAGTGAGTATGAAGGGTTTTGACCCTGGCAGGAGTTTATATTTCTTGAAATTTTTGTTATGGAATTTTAGTTGAAGTAGAATTTTCAAGCTCTTGAAACATATATCTAATAGAGTTTTACTTAAATTAAACTATTGTAACACTTGCTAATATTATTACACGTTGAACAAAAATAATAAATATATAACATATGAAACCTAAAATAAAAAAAAATCTAAAATAAAAATAAAAAGAAAATAGTGGTGATGTGGAAAATTATGGGAGCTTAAGAAACTTCGGTTTTATATATATACTAGTGAAAGTCCCATGTGTTGCACGGTTTTAGTTATTAATTTTGTATATTTGTCCGTATATATAATATATCTTACAAATTAGAATGATCAATAAAAACTTTAATTTTTTTTTAATAATTCCTTATTTATTTATGAAGAGGGGGATTATCCTAAAAGAATTAATTTCAAATTTATGATTAAAAAATAAATCGTACTTGTACACCTAAAAGAAATTTAATTTTTATGTCTTATTTTGATATTTATATTATCTGTTTTAGTGTTGACTTTATTCAAATGGTTATAACTTACTAATAAATAAATATAACACTCTAACTTAAATTAATGTCTGTAATTGTATTGTGATTTAGCCTTTAAAAACACATATATTAATATTACATGTGAAAAAAATAATGAATTAATACTTAAAACATTTGAAAACAAAATTAAGCTAAAATCCCAATTTATTAATGAAAAAAATCAAAATTTCTAAACTTTTTATTAAAAAAAATGGAGTTAAGTAAATATAAACTTACATAAAAATTTGGACTGATGGATGTAATAACGTTTTTAAATCCTTCTTCTTCCGTTTTATCCAATTTCATGTTGACAGCAAATTTTGCTTTTAAAGAAGATAGATTGCATGGATCAAAGCACCAAACAAAAACTACAACAAATTAAATCCACAATCAAATATTGATGTCAACAACAAATAATCATGTGATGAGAAAATAAATGGTACAATATATTGCTTGCTATATTGACATCTAAAAAAAACACTAAAAGGTGCAATGACTATGAGATTAAGAAAGACAGAAGTTTATATTTTCAGCATAAGCCGTAACAAAAACATAGAATTTTAGCATATCAATAAAACTTGTTGATAAAAATCATATAGTATATAATAAAAAGGCAACAAATACACAAAATCTATTCAATTTTTGATAATTAAAAAAAAAAAAAAATATATATATATATATATATATGTGCAAGGTTGTAGGTAGGGTAGAGAGAAGAAGGGAAGAATATAGCAAATAATTGTAAGGTAGGTAGAAGAAAGAATAATACACCAAAAAACTGTGTATATATAGAGAGAATTTTAAGTTGTGAAGAAGATGATATGAAAAAAAAGAATGAGTTTAGGTGAAAATCAAATACTTTTTTTTTTTTTTTTTACTTAGGTTGTGGGTTATGTTTGCATCACTCTAGAGGTGTGCAACATCGTTGAGAAACGTTTTTGGTCTGTGGTTTATACAAACTAGGATTCAAAACGTGTTTGAAAAACTAGTCTGTGTGAAGGCTGGCTTTAGACAACGTAGAACAATCTCAAAGATCCTATGTGATCGTCAGTCTAGGCCAAGAGAGGTATGCCGAAAAACCAATTGTTTATATTCCACTGCAAAGTCTCTATTTCTTACACTGGTATCAAAGCATTTATAGGTTGTTCTCGATGTCATAGGCTTATATGATTAGTTCTTAATGCGATTTATTCTTCTAAGATATGCTTGGAATTTCTATGCACCTCACATGGCCTTCAATGGCAAGTTTTGATTTTGAGCATTTCATTCCTTGAAATTAATATATGTTGTTTATATTACATGTATTAATATCTACCTTAAGTTTTGTAGCAAATCTCTAAGTGTGCCATGAGATATAGTTTAACAAAACTTAGAACACTGAAACTTTAAAGACAAAACTGCTCTTATATGATTTTTATTTCAAAATATAATTTCATATTATGAATCTATATGTTATAAGCTTTAAATCGGTATATGGTATGTCAAAAACGGATTTGAAATGAAAAAGATATAAACCTTTAAAGTTTCAGTCTAAAACTTGTTTTTTGTTGAAAGAAGTTGAAAGGATGAAGGTTGAAGACAACTTGCACATCATGTGTCTTTCACTTGCTAGAAGAGCTAGAGTGGTAGCAAATAAAATAAAAACAAAAAGAGGCCCCACAATAGTTTATTACCTAAATATTGTAAGGATGAAGGTTGAAGACAACATGCACATCACGTGTCTTTCACTTGCCGAAAGAGCTAGAGTGGTAGCAAATCAAATAAAAACAAAAAGGTGCCCCACAATAGTTTATTACCTAAATATTGTTTGTATTTATTCAATTACTTTTAGCATGCACTGTACAATGGGTCCATGTGCCACATTTGGGATCCTTGTTTCCTGTGAAATTTTTTTGTTTTATGCCTATTAAGCCTATTGCATCTGTTTCACCATTATTTAAAAAAAAAAAATTAAAAATAATGTAAGTACATGACCAACTCTATATCATGGTCAGTGATATATTTGCAATAGTTTACTTGGATTAAAACTATATTTAATCCATCCAATTTTTTAATTGAAACGTATACTATACAAGCCTAGCATTTATTTCTCATGAAACATTAAAGGTATATGCTTCAATGATATGGAATTGATTTAATTTTGTAAATTATTTAATTCCATTATTATTTCTTAGTGAAATATGGTATATTTACACAACGTTAAATATTATATTTAACAAGGCAAAGAAATAATTATTTCTTAGTGAAATAATGAGATGCCTATATAAGTCTCATGAGTTTAAATTGTGATAGCATGTTTGGCTTAATAGTTAATTGATAAAATTGGAGAATTGTTTTTAATACATATTTTTTTATAAATATGAAATATAGAATAGTGGGAGTTTGGTTGAGTTGCGTTATCTCCCATACATAATTTTGCACGAATAGATTAAAATCAAGCTTAGTAATAAACACTAGTGGCGCAAGAGATGATTAAGAAGCTTAGAGAATTTTCGATCTTGCGACGTGTGTTGATTATCAAAGTTTATTTTAGATTGAACGTCAAAATTTTTGAAATGTGTGTGTAATGTCCCATTTGTGAAATTTTGTAGTGAAATGGCTTCCAAAGGTATAGTTGCTGATCTTAATAAAGGAGAGAAACTGGATGGTGAAAATAACAATATTTGGCACTGCAAAATTCAGTATGTGCTGAATGAGCAAGAAGTCCTAGAGACTCTAACTCACTCGTTAAGTAAACCCGATGAGGGAAGCACTGAGCAACACCAACATGATCTTGTTGCCTATGAAAGTTGGCGCAAGAAGGATTTGTGTGCGCACTTTACAATGTTAAGTAGCATGCACAATGACTTGATAGGTGAATTTGAGCAGTATACAATTGCACAAGACATGTGCGAAGCTCTAAAGCTAAAATCAGCTGAACACAACCACTAGACTACGTGGCTTAGCAATGAAATTTGATTCATATAAGATACACTCTGAACACATGATGAAGCAGCATCTTAGGGCGATGACCTTCATGATTCGAGAGCTCAAATCAACTGGAAACAATCTTACTGACAAACAACAAGTCTAGGCAGTGATTCATTCACTACCAAGTTCATGGGAGACGATGTGTCAAAACTTGATACATAATGAGAACATCAAAACATTTGATGATGTGGCTCGTCACTTGGAACTTGAAGCTAAGAGCCTTGAAGTAGCCAAGCCGATTAGTTCTGTGCACATACCTGAGACTAGCTCGCGTAAGACATCTAGGCCTAAATGCAAGCAACCTGATTATGCTCCTGGACAAGAGAGACCTATTGGGCCACCAACTTAGAAGGCTAAGTTTGTTAAGCACAATACTAGAGGAAAGCACGCAAAGAAGAACAAGTCTAAGTTGACTTGTTATAATTATAAAAATAAAAAAAAAGGACATTTTGTTTGTGATTGCACTGAGCCAAGAAAGGAAACACCTAATTCTACATCTCACCATGTTTTTCTAACTAGTCATGTCCTTGTTGCTAATTTTGCTCCTATGTGGACTATAGACTCAGCAGCAACAAAACATGTAGCGAGAGATAAAGTGGGATTTGTGGAATACCATCGGATTCCTGTTAGGAGTAGAGACATCAAGGTGGGAAATGAAGCTAGCATGGAGGTACTTGGAATTGGTACCTACAAGCTAGAGTTGTGAGGTGGTCGCACTCTATTACTCTGTGACGTATTGTATGCTTCAGAGATCCAAAGGAACTTACTTTCCATAGTTACTTTGTTAAAACTTGGTTTCTAGTTTATTTTTTAGAATAATTATCTAGTGGGAAAGTTAAAAAGAAAACGGTTTGGAAAAACCATAAGAGCATCTTTCCATTGCAACTAATCCACTCTGATATATGTGGTCCAATGAATGTGAGGGCAAGGCATGGAGGTTTCTACTTCATCACATTTATAGATAATTATACACCTTACGGTCATGTCTATTTGATTTCTCATAAGTCTAAGGCTTTAGATTGCTTTAGATGATACATGAGATTGGTTGAGAATTAATTAGACAAGAGCATTAAGGCTCTCAGAACTAATCGTGGGCATGAGTATCTATCTGAGCAATTTAAGGAGCTCTATGATGAAAAGGGAATTGAAAGGCAGTTAATGATGCCTTATACACCACAACAAAATGGTGTGGCGGAAAGGAGAAACCGAACATTGCTAGAGATGGTTAGGTCAATGATGGCATAAGCAAACTTACCAATTTCGTATTGGGGGGATGCACTTTTGACTATAGCCTATATACTTAACCAAGTGTCCTCTAAATCAGTATCTTCCACACCTTATGAACTATGGACCGACAAGAAACTTGACTTGAATAACTTGTGGCCATGGGGTTCAATAGGTTTTGTTCACAATACTTCTCATAAATATGGGAAGTTAGGGCCTAGAGGAAAGAGTGTATATTTATAAGATATTCTAAGCATTCCAAAGGATATGTGTTGATAGGTGAACAACCTGATGGAAGTGTGACTGAATTGGAGTCACGTGACATTGACTTCAATTAAAAGTGAATTCCCTAACATAGATGAGGTTGAAAAAAACTTAACTCTTTATGAAATGATGGATCAAGAGGTAGGCGCCCCAAGTAGACTAGTAGAGGACAAGGAAGAAATTCTTGAAACTCCTAGAGATAATGGGAGTAACTTACAACCTAGTGGGAGCGCACCACTAAAAGTTGATCCACAACAACCTTAACCACATAGAAGCAACTATGGTAATGATCCTTGTCATCATTTTGAGATTGAGGGGGAAGCTTTCATGATTGCTTCACAAGATGATGATGAGCCAAAAACTGTGCAAGAGGCTCTCTCATCTTCTGTTAGTGATGAGTGGATGAAAGTAATGAATGATGAAATGGAGTCTATGAAGACTAATTAGGTCTGGGATCTGGTAGAACTATTGTCAGGGCGAAAAGCAATTGGGAACAAATGAGTTCTTAAAATCAAACGCAAGGCAGATGGGTCAATAAAAAGGTATAAAGCTCGATTAGTAGCAAAATGATACACTTAAAAGGAGGGTGTTGACTACGAGGAAACTTTTTCTCCGATTGTGACGTTTGCCTCTATTTAACTCATTCTAGCCATTGTTGCAAACTTGAATTTGAAATTATACCAAATGGACATTAAGACAACTTTCTCAGTGGAGAACTAGATGAAGAAATCTATATGGATCAACCTATTGGCTTTGTGACCAAAGGTCAAGAGCACAAAGTGTGCAAACTTAAGCGATCCATATACGGTTTAAAGCAGTCATCTAGACAATGTTATTTGAGATTTCATTGAGCCGTTCTATCAAATGGGTTTATAATGATCGAAGAAGATCACTGTGTCTACATAAAATAATCCAAGGGAAGTTTCGTTATTTTGTCATTGTATGTCGATGACATATTATTGGCCGGTAATGACATGGAGATGATTATTGCCACAATATGGTGGTTGTCCTCTAACTTTGAGATGAAGGACATGGGTGAGGTAGATTATATTCTGGGGGTTAAAATCCTCAGGGATTGCTAAAAGAAACTTTTAGATTTATCATAACAAACCTACGTTAAGAAAGTTCTTGAGCGTTTCCAAATGCGTAATTGCAAACCCATAGATACTCCAATTGTCAAAAATGAGAGCTTAAGTTTGGATATTTGTCCTAAGACTAAAGATGAAAAAGAAACGATGGCTCATGTTCCCTATGCTAATGTAGTTGGAAGCTTGATGTATGCAATGATGTGTACTCAGCCCGATATAGTTATGTTGTTGGATTAGTTAACAAATTTTAGTCTAATCCAAGACTTGCTCATTAGAAAGCTGTCGAAGAGGATATTAAAGTATCTTAAAGGGACAACGAACTACATCCTTTGTTATCAGGGTTCAGATTTGCGTATGATTGGCTATAGTGATTTTGATTGGGGTAGTGAACTAAATGAACGCAAATCTATATCTGGATATGCTTTCTTGCGAAATAATGGCACCATCACTTGGAGTAGCAAGAAACAACCCTGTATAGCATTATCAACTATGGAAGCAGAATATGTAGCATGTTCAATAGCTATTCAGGAAGCAGTTTGGTTGAAGAGGTTCTTTCAGAATCTTGAGGTTGTCAAGGATGCCTCAAATCCCGTTATGGTACATTATGATAACATGGCAGCACTTGTCTATGCTAAAGACTCTAAGTATCATGGTAGAACCACATATATTGATATACGATATCACTACATTTGAGACGTAGTTGCTCACAATGAAATGGTTCTAAAACACATTTCTACTAGCCTTATGATTACTGATCCACTAACAAAGCCTATAGGAAGGGATGCCTTCCAGGCTCATGTTAGGAGTTTAGGGCTACGTAGAATATGATGATATGTTGTTTTTAGTTACCATTTATTGTACTCTTTTGGGATATTTTGTTTTAAATGCATATGATGTTATTCAGTTAATAATATGTATGTTTACTTACACATATACCATATAATGAGTTCTGTGGTATAAAAGGTATGTCGGCAGTCTTAGATTAGTTCACTCACACGAGCGATCGCCTCTAGTACTTAAGTAGTGAGCATAGATGAGACATTGTGTCATTTAATGCTTATGTAGCATATATAGATGATTGACACAAAGAGATGTTGCCTTAGTTGGAACTAAGATGAGGTCTAGAATATATTTATCTTAATTAGACTATACATGGATAGCCCATGATCCATGTAGCCTGTGGTTAGCCAGATGCGAGACCTTAATTTGATGCCTGAGGTGGCAAGCAAATAAAAGACTTGAGTTTGGCGCTTGAGTAGCGAATAGACTAAGATTTGTGCGGTGTATTGATTGAAGACATATGCTCTTACTTAAGAGAACTCCACCATAGCATGTATTTCATACTATATGTGCTTGTTCGACCAAAAGTGGAGGTGAGAGAATAAATCCCTATTTCTTCACCATGTGAGTCCCATGGATCTTTCATTAAGATCCTACTTATGCCCTTGTTACTTTGACAATGTCATGAAGTTGAGGTTTTGATGTTTGCTACTTTGGCATGTTACCTATAGACATGTTGGATTCGGTATAAAGGGACATTACTGGGAAAGCAATTGGACCAAAGTTAAAGGACATGAGTGTAAAGGGAAGACTATTTTTTTAACACATCCTTATATTTGTACTCACTGTCAACAGGTTATAGCACTTAAGGTAGCGAAATAATCGTGAGTACATCTAGATAGTTATAATAGATCAAGCATAAGACTTAGTATTAAACTTAAGAGGGGTAAGAGATACTTGATTCGATATGTTAATATATGTCTAGGGCATAACGAGACACTTTAGGAATGCTGCTATGCTAGTCTTGGTATAAGATTTAGTATAGTGCTCCCAAATATGTTTTTTAGGTGTGCTCAGTGGAAGCACAACCTACTTACCAGTATGAACGCACTGAGAAACACATTGAGAGATGGATAATAGGGCTAAGCCCGTAGTGGATGAGTGGGAGATGTTAGAAAATGAAAAGAATATGGATGGACACCCAAAGTGGGCATGTTCTTCTATATATCTCAGGATAATTCTAATATCCAAGAGTTATGGAGTAATGTTTTGAACCGTTACTCTACCCACTAAGTCTACTATCCTATTTAATATTAATGGAGTGATGTGTATATAAACCCCAAGAGTGGTACCCATTGAACGGTGAACAAATTTTGCATTTTCCATAGTGTTTACAAAGTGTAGTGAGGCTCTTAGTTTGTGGGTTATGTTTGCATCACTCTAGAAGTGTGCAACACCGTTAAGAAACATTTTTGGTCTGTGGTTTATATAAACTGGAATTCAAAATGTGTTTGAATAGCTGGTCTGCGTGGAGGCTGGCTTTAGACAACGTAGAACAATCTCAAAACTCCTGTGTGATCGTCAGTTTAGGCCAAGAGAGGTATGCTGAAAAACCGATTGTTTATATTCCGCTGCAAAGTCTCTATTTCTTACATAAACATAGTTCAATTCTATCTTTAATTAAAAAAAAGATTATATCTTATTTGCTTTTGCATATTTTTTTATCGCTTTATTTTAATTTAAATTCTATCCTATTGATTTTAGATTTTGTTGATAATATTTTAGACAGACACAATTGTAGTTGTAATTGTAAATCAAATACTTTTTTTATTACTTGATTATTAGGAAAAAGATGACATAAGATGCATATTCATAAATAAAATAAATAAATAAATAAAATGTTGTAAAAAAATTAACAAAAATGTAGATTGATACACAATAGTATTCAATTCTATCTTTTTTCTTTTTCTTTTTTCTTTTTAATTCTGTCTCATTTGCTTTTATATTTTTTTATTTATTGAAATTCTATCATTTTTTTTATAGGTAATTCTATCCTTTTTATTATTGAAATTCTATCTATCCCTCTTTTTTTTCTTTTTTTCTTTTTTTGCTTTTATGTTTTTTTTATAGGTAATTCTATCCAATTGATTTTAGGCTTTGTTGATGATATTTTAGATAGACACAATTGTAGGTTGTTGAGTTGTAGTTGTATGTTACCAACTAAGTTTAACCTCTTTTTGAAAATTTAGAAAAAAACTTATTGTAGATTGCATATTTTAATAAAACACTTATTGTTATGTTATCCAAAAAATTAATAAGAACAAATAAAAAAAAAAATTTAATCTAAAAATTACTGCAATTTGGTGCAGCCACTTGATGCAACCATGGCTTCTAAGTCCAACTTTTATTATATAGTATAATATATATATATATATATATATAATTGATTATAGACACGTGTTATAATAGAAATATTTTTAAAAATATTTGTTCGAGGAATTTATTATAACTAGACAATAATGAGTACAATATACAGGAACATTTAACCTAACAGGCCAAGAATGTATTGACTCCTTGTGATGAATTAATTGATTAATTAGCCAAGTTTATTAATTAATCAAATTAACATGCAAGATGCATGGTAGCACAAACAAATCACCAATTAAACTAAGTATGCAGTGGAAAATAAATTGATACGGTGATTTGTTTACAAATGGGGAAAACCTATACAGCAAAAACCTACCGAGTGATTTTAAGGTCATCACTCCTAGGAATCCACTATTATCACAATAAGCGGTTACAAGTAAATGAATCTTAGTACTTTATACCAACTTACAGTTGAATCATTACCCCAATACCCAATTGAACTTGTTTTGTAGTGACAATCTCTCATTTTCAATGCATGGCTCCCAGTACGTGACTAACCTGTTGCGCGAATTTCAGTACGCGACTTGATCACCAACTTGAGAAAGATGTTAGCTGTAAAGTTCTTCAGTTCATCACACGATAAAGATCATGAAGTTGCTTGGTCACAAAACCCTACGATGTACAAACGCAACAACTTCTTCAAGAGAAAGAAGAATTAGGGAAAACTAGGTTTCTAATTACACTTTTCTTCACACTTATGGAATTGTGCTCTTGTGCAACTTTGCGTCACCTTTTATAGCCCTTAAAATAATCCTTATATATGTTTAGGGTTGTGAGAAAAGAAAGTCCAAACATACATTCACAAATTGGATGAAAATCACAACTTCATAAATCTCAATAGATAACTTATCTGTCGAGCAACTATCAACTCTTGGGCTGAAACAGCTCTCTTTAAACCTTGATAGATGCTAGCTGTCGAGCTTTAAAATTTGGCACTTCATTACTTAATTATTGGACAGAATTGCATGGTTTTAACACTTGAACTTGAAACCTTATTTCTTTAAGTATTAAACATATCCTAAATCTACTCAATTATAAATAAAGTGTGTTTTGTCAAAAAATTAGTCAATTACATAAAATAGTGATATATGTTCCTAATATTGAACCGCATATGTTCTAACATAACCAAATATTTTTTCTTCTTTTTTCGTTTTCAATTTTTTTTCTCTTTTATTATTGTATAATTATGATTTTTTTAAGAATAATATAAAGATGAAATTTGTTCATTATGATAGCTAATAGTATTTTATTTTAATTGCTAGCAAACTTTTAATGGAGATTTTAAAATATTGAATTTAAACTTAATAAAGAAAAATATTAAAATAATGACATAAATTGCAACATATTAAAAATTTATATGGAAAAATATAATAAGATTTTAATGGAGAATTTAAAATATATAAAATAGAATTTAAAATCAATTAAAATATACATTAGAATATGATATGTAAAATTATAATGCCCTCAAAGTTTATGTAACAAAATATTATGAGATTAACTTAAAGTTAAATGTCTTTCAATTTTATATATAATATGTTATAGATTTTCCAATCTACCAATATGAATTTTTTAAAAATAAGTTTAGGGCAACATTTTTCAAAATGATTGATATGACTTATTGTAATTGGTGCATAATAAAACCAATATTAGTGGTGGATCCATATCAGCTATACTTTAATTTGCAACTTTGTGGAAGAAAGGAAATAAAAAATAAAGAAGGCTTAAATACAATTGGTTTCTTAACATATGAGTAATTTTAGTATGAAACATAAGTAATGGCTTTTAGTTCCTTAGATAACATGATTAACTAAAAACTAACACACTATCACTTCATGGAGACTAAAATGATCATGTTGAGAATTTGTTTGCCATTAGTTTTTTCATTTAGCTTTTAACTCATTTTGTTTATGTATAACTTTTTGTAGCCTTAATTTTTCAAAGTGTAAGTATACTTTAGACTCCTAAGAGCCTTATAGTTAAACTAGTTGACACCTTCTAGAGTTTCTAATAAAGGCATCTAATGTTCAAATCTTCCTCCCCCTTATAACTATCAAAATATATAATAATAATTAAAAAAAAAAAAAAAAAAAAAACAAACAAACAAAATTTTAGCCCACTTTTAACAAATTGCAACCAACAGAAAGCCATATAAGCTTATGCATATTTTTATTCTATTTTGTTCCTTTTTTTTTTTTTCACAGAATAAGAATGTCTAGAAAATTTCATTCTAATTAGTTAACCGGTATGAATCACCTCTTTATTTAATCCCTTTCTAAATTTCAACCCATTATAGTCCAATTCGCTTGTTACAATCCATTCTACTAAATTTTAGCCATTATTTAAATAAATCATTTTTTTTCTAAACTCATTCATTTTTATTACTTTACTTGCCTATGACATTTTATTATTATTTTTCATTAAGAATTTTTTTTTTCTTATTTACTTTAGATACATATGACATTTTTTTTTTTTTCGTTAAGAATAGTTTTTTTTTTTTTTTTTTTTTACATAAATGACATGTTATGTTATGTAATGAATTTATTAAGAATGTACATTATTTGAATTTGAATTAATAATAACTTGATATGGCATAACATTATGTGATGAAGACTTAGGTATATTATTTAGTAATTTATAGTTTTATAACTTTAGCATTAACCTCTAAACGATAAATCAGAATAAGCTGGAATGACCACAACAATAGAGTTGACAACTTTTTACCAGATGGACACTAAATTGACTTGAGGCTAGAGGGTAAAATAAACCAGTAAATTTAAGGACTAAAAGTGCTAACTTTAAAGTTATTAGGGATTAAAGTAATTATTTTAAATTTTAGAGACTAAATCGCTTATGAGTTATAGTTTAAGGAACAAATAAATATTTTGAATATATATATATATATATAAAAATCAGCTGGTACGACTGGTATGTACCGTACAGGTATGTGCACAGGCACCGAAACGGCAACATTTTATACTAGTTTAAATACTGGCCATTCCGACCGATTTTGAGCATTTTGGCCAGAATTGAAAAAAGCCTTTTTTTTTTTTTTTTTTTTTAAGTTTTGTAATTTTCTAATTTTTGTAAGGGTGGAATGGTAATTTCATTTCCTAATTCTAACTTAACCTACCCGGCCCTTAATTTCATTTTTGTATGCAATGAACAATTAAGTTTTCTGTTTTTTATATTGTGTGTGTGTGTGTGTGTTTTTTTTTTTTTTTTAGTTGATACTAAAGTCTAAAATCATGAATAATTTGTTCTAAATTAAGGTAATGTTTTATGGTAAATTTTTATTTTTATTATATATATATATATATATATTTATAAATATAACAAAATAGCAGTAAACCCAAAATGGTACACCGGTATTAATCGGTACCGAAGTATATCATTTCAGTACTAGCCAAATTGGTACAACCTCTAGTACAAAATTGACTCCCTTAGTCTCAATACAATTCCTTTGGTAATGACTAGCCGAATTGGTACAACCTCCAGTACAAAATTGACTCCCTTAGTCTCGATACAATTCCTTTGATAATGACTAGAGGCCGGGCCTTAACATTAAAATGACGAGTATTGCATTGCGATCACCTTCCTTATACCAGGTAATTCTAGAACGTTACCTCCACATAGAATCCTCCTTATCAAGCAAGTGTTTAAATCGTTCCTATCTTCTTTGATAGCAAGATTATTACTAGCACTGGGTTGTTGTTGTTCCAGTACTGAGTACTTGATGGTGATCTTGTGCTTTCGAAATTATCCAACCCACATGACCAAATTCCAGTTTGCTCTAAGACTGTAACTGTGTTGACCAACACACTGAAAGAGCAAGAAGCAAACGGTAACTACCAAACAATGCCGTATTAGAGGAGTTTAGTTTTACATCTATACAGCGGCGTCGTTTAATTGGTTTAGCGAGTGAGAGTGGCTTTAATACTAGAAGTTAAACGACAGCGTTCAGTTCTGGAGTTTGTTACTTAAAGCCACGACACCGTTTTGATACATGGAACAGTCCAGTTTCTTCTCATGCTCTATTATTCTTCCTCTACTCTGAGCTCTTGTTCTAGCATTGGATATTTTCCTAGATATTTCTGGTTTAGAAAGTTGACAATGATCTTATGTAGAGTTTGAGAGATGAAAAACCATTGCCATAGGAAACTTATTTTTCCAACTTGTAGTAGCCATAGTCCTATATCAAGCCTAGCTTTCAAGAATTTGTGAGCTATTCCGTTGTTGGTACCTCCAGGTAAATTTCAGGCCAATATAACCCCCAAGTCCTTTAAAATACGCTGATATATGACAACTCTAAAGCTTGCCATCAACTGTGAAGATCTAATACACTGATATACTTCCTCCTTCCTTTGCAGACATGCCTACAATTTCATAAAAGTCCCCAATTGTAAGCCATGGTAATGAATTACCATGCCCCAAAGATTTGAGAAGCATCCAATATTCCTCTCTTTTAGATGAGTCTGGAATCTGGATTCCCATAGAATCCAGTAAGGTGGCACCACCTGCTCAGTCCACCACTTAATAATGAAATTTCACTTAATAACAAGAATTAATATGTTTATTGTATTTGTTTATAATAAAAAAAATATATATATATATATATATATATATGTTTATTGTTGTAGGGGCTCCTTTTTCGGAGGTGGGCCCCCGACAATGAATTTGTAGAGAGTGGGCTCAAGATCTAGGCCCTAGTGAAGGACGCAACGGCCATGCATGGTTATTCGTGGTTCACGGTAGTCCTAATGCAAGCTGAGGAGACACGACAGGGCTCCTCGGACGTGTTAAAAAGGCAGCAGTGGTTCCTATCTTATTCACGTGAACTTCACAGTCTAACAAAGAAAAAAGCACTGTTACAGTATGTCTCACCCCCCCCTCTCCGTGGGGACTTCCTACATTATATATCCCTCTCTCAGATGATCTTAGCCCTACATTTGTCGATCAACCCGGCTTCCACTTGAGTGCCTGTCCTATCAGCCGCATTCCCATCTCTCTGCGGGTTGTGGCGCCCAAGGTGGCGCTGCTCAGAGGTCCTATCCTCATTAATGCGGCCAGGACATTAGTTGAGGGCATTTAATGTGGAGGTGACAGTTCGTCTGGGACTTGCACTTCCACCATGCTTCCACGTCCGGTGCTCGGCACCCGCCAGGTCCTCTTTGGATTCCCTGGGAGGTTCCCCTTGACGGACTGCAGCTTGCGTATTTCCTCACTTCGGATTTCCGAAGATGCCTCCATCCTCGGCGCGCCTTCTTGGCATGCAAGTCCTTTGCGCCTCATCCTCGGACCTAGGGCATGTCCTCGGACTCCAGGCGATCCTCGGCATGGGCCTTTGGGCTTGATCGAAAGTGGGCTGGTGATGCCAACTCTTTGTGGCCCCACAATAGCCCCTCAAAATCTTGCTGTCCGCATCCTCAGGCGGAGAGGAGGATTTTGACACCCTCGGATCTATTCCACGTCCCATCGAATCCTGCCCTTTGTCAGCGTTGATGACTTTTCGCCTGCTCAAGGCGCGTTACTGGCGCTTCGACGTGGGTGTCGTGCCCTGCATTAAATTCGGTCGGCTTTATGCTCCCCACGTTTAACGGGCTGATGGCGATCCAACGGTAAGGATGGGTCTGGCATTTATGGGCGGGAGAACTCGCGCAGCTCTTCCGCCTAGGGCATAAATACCCATTTGAACTGCTTTTCCCCTCTCATTCGTAGTCACAAGCTCTTGCGCCTTCTATCAGAGTCCAGCCAAATCTTCACCTACACTTCCAGCATAAAAAGTCAATCCGAGGAGCTCTTCCTCATTCCTGTAAGTCGCTCTATCCCTCTCTGAGCTTTTTCTTTCCCTTTCTTCCCGCTTTGATTTGCTTTCCCCTTTTAGTCCCCTTAAGGCGTTGTTTGGGATGGGTAGACTTAAGAAATACGTTTTTACTGAGGAGGCGATTGAGGAATTCGTCGACCGATGCAAGATACCGGCCAACGTGGGCTTAAGGTATTGTGAGTATGGGGAGTGGTTGCTCCGGAGGCGAACGAGTGAGGTGGCGATTCCCATTATCGCCTTCCTTGAAGGGGGGTTGAGGATCCCCATGGGGCCTGTGATGAGGAATTACCTTATATACTTCCGGTTAACCCCCACCCAATGTGCCTCCAGCATGTTCAGAATTCTGGACTGTGTGGACGCCCTAAACGAGGAGATGGGTCTGAGGCTGACCCATCACGACGTAAATTACTGCTACAATCTTCAGCATTTGAAGGGCAAGTCCTACTATATGAGGACGAGGGACGATAGAGTCCGGCTCATCTAGTGTCTCCCCAAGTCCAACAAGGGGATGAACGAAAACTTTCTCATCGTGTCCGGAGAGTGGCACGATGGCCTTCACTGTCCGACGACAGAGGGGACACCAGGTGGGGCAGTGGGAGTAGGAGGGGATTTGAAGGTTCCACCTTGCTTATCGTATCATTCCCCTTTGCTTAGCTTGGTAACTAACGCGGGTGTGTTTTCCTTTTGCAGATCCGCACACCCTCGAGCCCAACTTCAGCCTGGTTAACAAGGAAGATCTACAGACGGTGCTCAGGTCGGCGGATTTTGAAAACGAGGCAGACCACCAGGTCAGGGCGGCTCACAAGATTTTGAAGTACACCCCCCTCCAAAAGTCATTTGCGGCCCCCAAGTACGTGATCAGGGCAAACGATCCTCGGCTGTCAAAGATAGAAGTGACCGAGGACGGATTTAAGTTTCCCGAGGGTCCATCTACTTCCGAAGGTGTCACCGTAGCGATTCCCCCCCCCCCCCTTCCCCTACATCTTTAGAGGCCGTGGGAGAGGATATAGAGAGAGAAGGGGCAACAGCCGACCCTGGTTTTGCCGAGGAGGACTTCAGTGTTTTCGAACAACTCCACGAGTCCGAGGACCCCTCCGGAGACTTGGGCGATCCTCGCTTGTCCGAAGCAGAGCTACGGGAGTCTGGGCCATCTACTCGGTCCAAGATGGGCTACAAAAAGAAGCCCCGACCCAGTTTGTCTGAATTACTCGAGGGGCAGCCTGGGAAGTCTAAGCCGAAGTTGCCTCTTCCTTCCCCTAAGACCCGCACTGCCCATACCAGGTCGAGCTCATCTCAGTCTCGGCTACCCCCTTCTCCGCCTCAGACGACTTCTCCGTCAAGGCGCGAACTTGCCGACCCCAAGCAGAAGAAGGATAAGGGCAAGAGGGTCATGGAGGAGAAGTCCGGGCCCACGCGGGAGGGCGACGATGCCCGGCGGCCATCAAAGCAGCTGAAGATCGGCCACAAGGACCAGGAGAAGCAGGTCGAGGACCAGCCTCCGGCTGAGGCGTGGCTCCCCGCCCCAATGCTCCGTGGGAGTCCTCTGAGGGACGACGCCTCCCTTAGGGATTTCAAAGAGGGCGAGGGCGCGTATGTGGCCGACGCGGTGGAGAGGTGCCTACTGCTCCCTGCGGAAATGGCGCAGCTTGGGGCCATGAGGAGTAGGGAGGTCTTCCTCTGCCTCAAGCGGTACTTGGGGATGGTAAGTTTTCGGACGCCCGTGTTTTATTTTCCCCCCTTTTTTTTAGTTTTGTCTTTCTTTCTCTGTGAGCTAACTTCGCTTTGTACCTGTTTCGTCTGACAGGCCGTCCAGGCAACCTTCAGGTTGGAGGAGGCAGCCAACGATCATGGGAAGGCCATGGATGTCGAGCGTGAGAGGCGTTTGCAGGCCACCAAGGTCCTTAAGGTCTCCGAGGAAGACCTTGCCAAGGCCAGGGAGCAGCTCAAGGAGATGGCCAAGGAAAGGGACAATGCGATATCCGGCCTCGAGGGCGCCCAGAGGTAGGCCAAGGAGCAAACGAGGCGCCTCGGTGAGGTCGAACAGCAGCTCAAGATCGCCCGAGAGCTGATAGACGACCTCCAGAAGGAGAAGGCTGCTGCCGAGGAGGCCAGGCTCGAAGCGGAGAGGGGGAGGGAGCAAGCCCTGGCAAGTAAGGAGGCCGCCGAGGAGGCTGCCTTTGAGGCAGGGGCAGCTGAGGCAGCAGCTGAGTATAAATCCCAAGTCCCCGAGTTATGCTGGTGCTACTGCTCAGAAACTTGGCACGAGGCCCTGAGGCAAGCCGGGGTGGAGGCCTCTTCCGTCCTGTGGAGGGAGGAAGGTGTATACTATCCCCTCGCCATCCACGAGGCTGCCGCAGGGGGGTCAGAGGTTGAGGAGGCCATCGTGGAAACTCCTGCAACTCCAGGGGAGGGGGCCCTGGATGCTGAGGCCATTGGCGAGCCAGTTCAAGGGAGTGATCCCTCCCCGGTGATTGAATTGGGCGGCGGCTCTGATGAGGACAATCCCCAGCAGGTCGAGGGGTCCGCCCCTGACACCCAGGCCCCACCTGTTGAGGGGGTGGCTGTTCCCGCCGAGCCTCCCAGCGAAGTGGGCGATTAGACGGAGGCGTCCCTTCTTCTTTTCTTCTCCTTTTTTTTTTCTTTTTTTTTTTTGTTTTAGGGAACTCCTTTTATGTAATATTTTGAACTTAATGAAATGAAAGCTTTGTTTCTTTTCCTGCGTCGTGGTTGTTTCCTTGCTTGTATATTATTCATTTTTTTGCTTGCCAATCGTGGTTCGTAACTTAAGATTTTGGACCGGGAAAAGTTTTTATTCGTGAAATGGCTTACAACGTACATTACATCCTAAGGAATAGGCAGATTTTACGAAGTAGACACTAAGGTTCTTTTGAAGTAGAAAGCTTCCCCACAAGACCGAGTCCGAGGACCACACAGTACTTTGGTTCTGTCTAACACTTAAGTTTTGTGAAGCAGCTAGTTTCCCCATAGGACTGAGTCCGTGGACCATGCAGTTCCTTGGCTCTGTCTAGCGCTTAGCATTCTTAAGTGGCTAGTTTCCCCATAAGACTGAGTCCGAGGACCATGCAGTCCCTTGGTTCCGTCTAACACTTAGTTTTCTTTTAAATTGGTTAGTTTCCCCATAGGACTGAGTCCGAGGACCATGCAGTTCCTTGGTTCTGTCTAACACTTAGTTTTCTTTTAAATTGGTTAGTTTCCCCATAGGACTGAGTCCGAGGACCATGTAGTTCCTTGGTTCTGTCTAACACTTAGTTTTCTTTTAAATTGGTTAGTTTCCCCATAGGACTGAGTCCGAGGACCATGCAGTTTCTTGGTTCTGTCTAACACTTAGTTTTCTTTTAAATTGGTTAGTTTCCCCATAGGACTGAGTCCGAGGACCATGCAGTTTCTTGGTTCTGTCTAACACTTAGTTTTCTTTTAAATTGGTTAGGAGGTGAAGAACGTAAACAAAAGGAGACAACAACATTAATTGGGATAATTCCTTTATTAATAGTAGTACCTTTTCAGGTTATTTACATTCCACGGGCGAGGTACAGGCTTGTCATCTAGGTCCTCCAAGTAGTATGCCCCTATCCCGACTATTGAGGTAATCCGGTAGGGCCCTTCCCAGTTGGGTCCCAGCTTTCCCCAAGAAGGATTCTTGGCCGCCCCAACAACTCTCCTTAGCACCAGGTCCCCCGGCGCTAACGGTCTGAGCTTAACGTTAGCGTCGTACCCTTGTTTGAGCTTCTGCTGGTAATGGGCCAATTGTATCATTGCTCGTTCTCTTCGCTCGTCCACCAGGTCCAAGCCCCGCTCTAGCAGTCCGTCATTGCTGGCTGGAGTGAAGGAGCTCGTCCTTAGTGTCGGGAGATTTGTTTCCAGGGGGATCACTGCCTCGGCGCCATAAGTCATGGCGAAAGGCGTTTCCCCCGTTGATCGCCGAGGCGTGGTTCGGTACGTCCATAGCACATGGGGTAATTCTTCTACCCACCTCCCCTTGGCATCGTCCAGTCTTTTCTTAAGTCCATTCACGATGACCTTATTGACGGCTTCGGCCTGTCCGTTCCCCTGGGGGTAAGCCGGCGTCGAGTATCTGTTTGTGATTCCGAGTTCGCTACAGTATTCTCTAAAGGCTTTGCTGTCAAATTGGAGCCCGTTGTCCGAGATGAGGGTGTGAGGGGCCCCGAATCGCGTAACAATGTTCCTCCAAAGGAACTTCTTGACGTCTACATCCCTAATATTGGCCAGTGGCTCGGCCTCGACCCACTTGGTAAAGTAGTCCGTGGCCACCAACAGATATTTCTTATTCCCTGGCACCTTGGGGAAAGGCCCCACAATGTCCAAGCCCCACTGGGCGAATGGCCATGGGCTGGACAAGGGATTTAGGACCCCTCCTGGCTGATGGATACTCGGGGCGAATCTCTGGCACTGGTCACACTTCTTGACATATTCCTGGGCCTCCTGTTGCATCCCCGGCCACCAGTAGCCTTGTGTGATGGCTCGGTGGGACAAGGATCTCCCCCCTGTGTGGCTTCCACATATTCCCTCATGCAGCTCTTCGAGTAGCGACTCCGTCGCTCCAGGGTGAACGCATAGCAGGTATGGCCCGGAGTAGGAGCGTTTATACAGCTTATGGTCCTCGGCCAACCAGAATCGAGTGGCTTTCCTCCGGACTTTTTCAGCTTCTGACTTGTCCTCAGGCAGGATGTCATCCTTGAGAAATCCCACTATGGGGTCCATCCAGCTGGAACCCGCCTCGACCTGATGGATGGGGATTCCTCCTCCCGGCGCTCCACTTGCCTTTCCCAAGTGCTCCACGAGTATAGTCCGAGGCAGAGACCCTGCCGAGGAGGTCGCGAGTGTGGCCAATGAGTCGGCGTGGCTATTCCCGCTTCTGGGGATGTGAGACAAGCTGTAAGGGCCAAACCCCAACCGCAAGCGCTTAACTTGGCTCAGGTACTCTTGCATCCGTGGATCCCTAGCCTCCATCTCCCCATTCACCTGTCCTACCACCAACCCGGAATCCGAGAACACCTCTATTGACTTTCCTCCCATCTTTTGCACCATGACCATTCCTTGTATTAATGCCTCGTATTCGGCCTCGTTGTTTGTGGCCGCGAATCCGAGTCTCAGGGACTTCTCCATGACGTGACCTTTAGGGGACACCAGGACTAGTCCCACTCCTGAGCCTCGCTGGTTAGCCGCGCCATCGACATATACCTTCCAACATGGTGCCTCAGAGGTGGAGACTGCCCCAACCAGCTTTTCACCATGATTTCCCTCCTCGGCTGTGACCTCCACAGCCGGCTCGGCGAACTCTGCTGTCAAATCTGCCAGAACCTGGCCTTTTATGGAGGTCCGAGGCATGTACCTGATGTCGAAAGCCCCTAGAATCGTATTCCATTTCGCGATTCTTCCCGTGTAGTCGGCGGTTCGCAGCACAGATTTCAAAGGCAATCGGGTTAGGACGACCACGGTGTGAGCTTGAAAATAATGGGGGAGCTTCCTCGTGGCGTGGACCACAGCCAGGATAGCCTTCTCCAGGGGTAGGTATCTCACCTCCGCTTCGTGGAGCGACTTACTGACGTAGTAAACTAGCTTTTGAACGCCGCCGTCTTCTCGTATCAATACTAGGCTTACCGCATGGGGTGCCACAGCAAGGTATGAGTATAGGACCTCATCGGCCTCTGGATGGGACATGATTGGCGGACGAGATAGGTAATCATTGAGTTGCTGGAAAGCCTCGGAACACTCCTCGGACCATTCAAATCATTTCCATTTGTTGATCAGGCGGTAGAAGGGCCTGCACCTGTCGGCTGACCTGGAGATGAACCGGTTCAGCGCTGCAATCATCTCGGCCAGCTTTTGGATCTCTTTGGGATTCCGGGGAGGCTTCAAATTGTGGATGGCCTTGATCTGGTCGGGGTCAACTTCGATCCCACGGTGGGTGATCATGTACCCCAAGAATTTGCCAGAGCTGACGCCAAAAGAGCATTTTAAGGCGTTAAGGCGCAGCTTGTGCTTCCTCAAGACGTCGAACGTGAAGCCGAGGTCCTCTAAGTGCTTGGACTCCTGCTTGCTCTTTACCACCATATCGTCGACGTAGACCTCGATGCTTTTGCCCAACATTGGCTCGAACATTCTTGTCATCATCCTTTGGTAGGTGGATCCTGCGTTTTTCAGGCCAAACGGCATGACCTTGTAGTGGTAGTTTCCGATAGGTGTGACGAAGGCTGTCTTCTCTTGATCTTCCAGAGCCAGTAGTATCTGGTGGTAGCCCTGAAAGGCGTCAAGGAAGCTCATCCGAGGATGGCCCGCCGTGGCGTCTACCAGCTGGTCTATCCGTGGCATTGGGAAGGGGTCCTTCGGACACGCTTTGTTCAGGTCGATGAAGTCCACACAGACTCTCCACTTTCCAGTCTTCTTCCTGACCACCACTGTGTTGGCCAACCATTTAGGGTAAAAGACTTCTTTGATGGCTCCTGCACGCTTAAGCTTGTTGACCTCTTCCTTGATCGCGTCAGCGTGTTTTTTCGACGGGCGCCGAGGCGGCTGCTGCCTCAAAACCACGGATGGGTTGACATTGA
The DNA here is from genome assembly GCA_030445155.1 of Quercus variabilis. Classification (NCBI taxonomy): domain Eukaryota; kingdom Viridiplantae; phylum Streptophyta; class Magnoliopsida; order Fagales; family Fagaceae; genus Quercus; species Quercus variabilis. Next base: position 15,648,269 of record CP129445.1, on the reverse strand, counting down.
GGTGATGGCAGATGAAAGAGGGATCAATCCCAGGAGCATCGTAGGGGTCCCATGCGAACACGTCAAGGTTCCTTTTGAGGAACTCAAGCAATTCCTCCTTTTCTTGCTGAGGCAGTTGGACTCCGACCTGGAAGAACCTCTCCGGGCTATCGCCAATCAGCACCTTTTCCAGGTTCTCGCACATGGCACCCTCAGCAGGTGCATTAGGAGGCACCGCCGGGGCCCTTGACTGCTATAATATCTCCTCGGCGTGAGCCGAGGGCTGTGCATCAAGTCGGTAGGATATGGCGGCGACCGTACACTGCCTAGCCGTGGGCTGGCAACCTCGAATCTCCAAGACCTGATCCCCGGACGGGAATTTCACCTTTTGATGCAAGGTGGAGGCAACTCCCCCCTAGGGTGTGAAGCCAGGGCCTCCCCACGATAGCCGTGTAGGGAGAGTATGTGTCCACCACCACGAAGTTTACCTCCACCACTTCTGGGCCCGTCTGTATGGGTAACCTTATCATGCCCTTTGGGGTGACGAGCTTCCCGTCGAAAGTCATTAGGGGGGAGCTATAAGGTGTCAGGTCCTCCGGTTTTAGCCCCAGCCCCTTGTAGAGGTCTGGGTACATGACCTCGGCCGCGCTGCCCCCATCCACCATCACCCTTCTCACGTCGTATCCTCCAATTCGGAGGGTGACGACTAGAGCGTCATCGTGGGGCTGGGCGGTCCCCGCCTTGTCTTCCTCCGAGAAACTCAAGACTGGTGGGCAACTCCTCCTGGCCCTCTTCGGCCCCGTCCAGGAATCCTCGGCGGGCTGTCGGACTATAGACAGCACCCTCGTGGGCTGCGTGCCTGTCCTTCCTGGTGCCGCTAGGATGACATTGATCATTCCCGTGGGTCGCCCCATGTCGAGGTCCCTCCGGGGTTCTTGGAAGTTCTGGTTTTGCTGGCAGCTGGAATGGTGGAGGAGGTGCTTCAACCTCCCCTCCCGGACTAACTGGTCCAGGTGGTTCCAGAGGTTCCTGCAGTCCTCCGTATTATGCCCGTAGTCCTGGTGGTACTGGCAGTAGCGGCTCTGATTGCGCTTGGCAGGCTCCCCAGCCATCTTGGCTGGCCATCTGAAGTATGGTTCGTTCTTTATCTGCTCCAGCACCCTGTGCACGGGTTCTCGGAACACAGCGCCGACCGTTTAAGTGGTAGTTGTTCCGGATTGTCCACTGAAATCCCTCCTCGGACGGGCGTTATCATAACGGTCCGACCTGAAATCCCTCCTCTCCTGGGGGATAACCTTCTCCTTGCCCTTGCCCTGCAGCAGATCCTCTTCTACCAGCTTGTACTTGTCGATCCGATCCATCAGTTGCCGCACGCTGGTGGCGGGCTTACCAGTTAAGGACTTCCTCAGGCCGTGCCCCATCGGTAGTCCGTTCTGGAATGTATTGATTGCGACAGCATCGTATTTGCCGTCCAGGTCGTTGTAAATCTCCCAATACTTGTCCGAATAAGTTTTGAGGGTCTCCCCCTCGCGCATGGACAGGGATAACAACGCGCTCATGGGCCAAAGAGGCCTGCTATTTGTGACAAAGCGGGAACCGAAGGCCTGGGTCAGCTGCCTATACGAGTCTATGGAGCCTGACCTTAAACCATTAAACCACCTCATTGCCACAGGTCCCAGGCTGGATGGGAAGACCTTGCACATCAGCGCTTCATTCTTGGAGTGGACAGCCATTCTTTGGTTGAATTGGCTCACGTGCTCCACGGGGTCCGTCTTGCCGTTATAGGCGATGAAGGTTGGCTGCTGGAACCGCCGAGGAAGTTCCGCCTCCTCTATGCGACGCGTGAAGGGCGACTTGGAGAGTTGGTCCAGCGCCCTGCTCATGGCGTCGCCTCCCAAGCCCCTGGGGGTTGGGTTGGTACGCCCACGCCTCTGGTAGCGCTCCTCCTCGTGGGAGAAAGTCTCGCTGGGGGGCGTCCTTGACCTTTGCCTGTATTCATCGTCACTTTCGTCTTCAGAAAGTGGATCAGGGCTGGGCTTGGACCTTCTTCGCTGCACGCGGCGCAGCTTCCTCTTGAGATCATTTATCTCACGCTGCATGGCCACCTTGTCATCCCTTCTTTGGGAGGCGTGGCTGTGGGCCTTTTGTGATCGTGCGGCCTGGCCGTCACCGCGTTCCTGGGGAACGTGCCCCTCCCAGCGGGTTTGGCTTCCGCCCGTCGTTGAAGTATGCATGCTTCCTTCCCGAAATTGCCCATTGTCGTTCTGACCGCCCCCCGGGTCGCCATAGTTGCCCTGATGCCGCGACTTCGCCGGTTCGGGTCGATTGGGAGTACTTTGGTGAGGGCCTGATCCTACCATGCTTGACTGTCGTTCCTGCTAGCGCACAAGTTCTCCCCACAGACGGCGCCAATTGTAGGGGCTCCTTTTTCGGAGGTGGGCTCCCGACAATGAATTTGTAGAGAGTGGGCTCAAGATCTAGGCCCTAGTGAAGGACGCAACGGCCATGCATGGTTATTCGTGGTTCACAGTAGTCCTAATACGAGCTGAGGAGACACGACAGGGCTCCTCGGACGTGTTAAAAAGGCAGCAGTGGTTCCTATCTTATTCACGTGAACTTCACAGTCTAACAAAGAAAAAAGCACTATTACAGTATGTCTCGCCCCCCCCCTCTCAGTGGGGACTTCCTACATTATATATCCCTCTCTCAGATGATCTTAGCCCTACATTTGTCGATCAACCCGGCTTCCACTTGAGTGCCTGTCCTATCAGCCGCATTCCCATCTCTCTGCGGGTTGTGGCGCCCAAGGTGGCGCTGCTCAGAGGTCCTATCCTCATTAATGTGGCCAGGACATTAGTTGAGGGCATTTAATGTGGAGGTGACAGTTCGTCTGGGACTTGCACTTCCACCATGCTTCCACATCCGGTGCTCGGCACCCGCCAGGTCCTCTTTGGATTCCCTGGAAGGTTCCCCTTGACGGACTGCAGCTTACGTATTTCCTCACTTCAGATTTCCGAGGATGCCTCCATCCTCGGCACGCCTTCTTGGCATGCAAGTCCTTTGCGCCTCATCCTCTGACCTAGGGCATGTCCTCGGACTCCAGGCGATCCTCGGCATGGGCCTTTGGGCTTGATCGAAAGTGGGCTGGTGATGCCAACTCTTTGTGGCCCCACAATTGTATTTAAACATAATTAGTATTAGCAATGAAACTAGAATTTGGAGTTAAGGGGTGACTCCATTGCTAGCTACATGTGGTGGCTTCAACCTTCAGCTTTGCTGCTTCTTAGCCATTAAGATTTTTTTTTTTTTTTTTTTTTTTATGCATGCATTTCTAGGAAAGGAAAAAATTGTTTTGTTTAAATTTTTTTTAAAGGGTGAAATTGTTTGTTTTAAGTAAAATTGGTTTATTCTATGTAATTTATTTTAGCTTTGCTATTGGTAATTATTGTTGTTAAGCTAATTTTTTGGGGCTTGTATATTTTGTTTTAAATTTTAGATCTATAAATTTTTTATGGCCTTTAATAGGAGGAATGCTAGAGTTACAATTTTTTTTACAAATTATTGATGTAGTGAGTGGTTATTGACTTATAGGTAAGTAAAAAAATGATGTAAATGGTGAGCCTAGATGCAAACTAATACCAAATAGTTTGTAAAAATTTTGCACAAAAGTTTGTAGTTGTGGGCATCAAAAACAAACACTAAGAAGGTAATGACTAAGTAAATGACTTACACAATTAATTTATAAGAACTGAAGGGTAAAATTCTACAATGGAAGATCTAAACAACTGATTATCAAGTGGTAAGTAACAAAATAGTTGTTTATTGATATAGAAACTACTTTCCCGAGGTACAAAAGGTTGGATTGAAAGTTAAAAACTCTAAGTCCTATTATGTTTCTCTCTCTATTTCTTCTCTTGGTTTTCTCTTTGTGTTTTTCTAAACCCCCTTTCCTACTGCATGTCCCCTCCTTTTATAGGCACCTTTCCCTTCCTTATCACCCCAACTAACTTGCTTCCAGCTAGATTTAGGAGATGCTTGTCCCATCACCCCTCTACTCTGCCATTCTTTCATCATGAAACAAGACTTTTTTGGGGTATTTTTACTATTTAGACTTGTCTATAAGCATTTAATGTGAAAGAGGTTAGGTAGAGGACATCTCAATAATGCAGAGGTGATTGGCTTTGTGGTCCTTATCTCTTCGTAGAGTTTCCCAATGCGAGTTTGATGACGATGGCATCTTGGGCTAGAGGGAAACTGGTTACCCATGATTCTCTGTATATCCTCTATGGGAAGAGCCTTACTTATTACCTCGATAGGGGACCTTAGCAATGGTAGCTATCTCAGGTCTCCACAAAACTTATTCTTGGGAGTTGTCTCTTATATCTCAAGTTTCTTTACTCATATCCACCTTTTTGGGCTGGACCCATTTATTAAGGTACGATTTGTTGGGCCCTTGATGCTCGGCCCAAGCTCAAGTTCGCTCCCCCCCCCCCCCCATAGTAACTATATCATTACTCTTAAAAAAATTAATAATATTATTAAGTGAGGCACAAAATAATTTTATAGAACAAAAGTTGCTAAAATTAGTACTACGTGTGTACTAATATATATATATATATATTTATATTAATTTAGGGGGCTATTGCCCCTCAAAGCCCATGAGTGGCTCCATCCTTGATTAGTATGTTCATTTTATTAGAAAATAATATATATGTCAAATGAACTAATAATTTATCTTTTATTCTCTTACTAGTGTTATGGGCAAATTTGTAATAAAGAAACCTTATAGTCATAGACCACAAGATTCTTATAGTATCTAACCTCTTTTTATTGACCCCCTAGAGGTAAAAAAAAAATCCTAGAATTTGGACAAATGGTATCACACCATAAATATGCATATAATGTATAAATGACATTAATATTACCTGCCATAATATCTCATATTTTTTTTTTTTTTAATGAAAATACTAGATCATATTATTGAATCCGCAAGTAATTGACAATGACATTATAGGTTTCTGTTCTCAAAAAAAAAAAAAAAAATACAATGACATTATAGAAACAAAAATAGTATAAGGATTTTATTATTTGCATATATACCATGTGCACGTCTCTTATATGCAATATTATTGTATATATTGCCTCCAGTTTCTTCATTTCTATAAATTTTTAACGCATAGACATGAGGTTTGTAGATGAGATCAGCAAAGAAAGTTTTACATGTTATATATATATAATTTTTTTTTTTTTTTAAGGAAAAAGATAGTTAATTGGTAGCTTGTTCACGTCAAGCACTCGTTACAATTGATCACATTTTGCCATCTGGCGCAAATAAGGAAACCTAGTTTGTCAAAGGGTTTTGTCTCCTATAGAGGATCAAAATGGCCGAATATTACCATGAATGGATTATCAATTAAATATCGTAATCCATCTCTAGCATTGCATTAGATTACCAACTTCACAAAAGGGATCTCATTTGCTGAAAAAGAATAAATCTATGGTTGACACCTACGCCACGAGAGGCTTACAATATAATATATAAAAGGATAAGCATGTTATCGGAATCAAATCCTTGGAAAGATTATATATTCTCCTCTGGGATAAAATTCTACTCTATCCAACTTCACAAAAGTGTGTGTGAAACTTTGTTTTAAAAATCTTAAAGTTTGTTTCTTGTTTTTCACACTGTACAAGTACTTATACTTGTAAAGTGATTATTACACCAAAGATGTTTGATGGTATTAATAGAACAATTCTAATATCAAATTATGGCAACACAATCAATTATAGAATTGACACTTTAATGCAAACAATATGCAAGACATAGCACGATATACATTTGTCTGAAAATGATAATATATATGCAAATCATGGGGCAGGAGCCCACGTTATACTTGGCATATGAGAAAACAACGGGATGGTTTTAGTTCTTTTCTCGTGCTTCAAATAACACCCTTTCCCTAATGAATCTTATTGTGGGGATCATGTGAGTCTGGTTACTCTGCACTTAAATTCATACCCTCAATTTAATTAGTATATGTTATTGGTCACCAACTATTCAATTCTATTATTAATAATCTATCTCTCTATGTATAGTTATATTATTCAGCCTAAAACTTGTCTCATATACCTTGTGGGATCTACAAGACACTTCATACGACGGTTGTATGAAATACCTTATCTCTCACATCTCGTGGGCTCTACGATACTCACGTATATTTAGTTTGTGGTAATCTTTAGGACACTTAAAAGGCAAGGTTTTAATGGGTCTTTGCTTTTGCTCTTCAACTATTCCATAAATTCTTTTCTTCGCCGTAGAAAGCAAAAGCTGCAAAACACGCATTAAAGTTTGAATTTAGTTTCAAATGACACAATAATAATAATAATAATAATACCCAAATGTTCAAAATTAACTAAAGAATAACGGTCTTGTGATGAAATAAGTTAAAAGTTTGAATTGAGTAAAATCTACCGATTTAGAGCTCCTTAAAATTTTTTTAAGCGTAGCTAGTGATTAGTACAATGATTAGGAAGCATAAATTCAGTAACCATGGCACTTTATACATGCAGCATTGTACACATTTTATCTAAAATGTCTTTACATTAGCAAAAGATTTAAATAGATTATTATCTAAAATTACTATATTTTCCAATTTAAGGGACATTAATATCAAATTCAAAAAAAGGGAATTATATGGTGAAATTTTACCAAACCTCAGACAAATTAGTAGAATTTTCCTCGAAAGAAGTAATTTTAAGTCAAATAGCTGAGGCAGAAGAAAAACATTGAACTAATCAATGGATAATTTAGCAAAATCTACATGCATACATTGATTCAAGTCCTTACAGAACTTCATAGCATTTGTTTACTGCCTCCTTGGCTCCTTGCTAGCCTAAAAAGAAAAAATATACATGCAAGTCCTTTACAGTGTGATTTTAAGGCCAAGTCCTTAATTAATGAGTCCCCCTATGTTGAACTAGAACTGGTAGGCCGCCTCTAACAGTGGCAGTGAGACCCGGAGCGAACCTCGGAGCCTGACTTGGATCTGCAACCCGAATATCAAATTGTTGAACTAGAGAAACCACCACACTTCTCATCTCCACAAGAGCCATTTCCTTGCCCAAACAAACCCTAAGCCCAGCCTGAAAAACTGGGTACTTATACGGGCTTTCGGGTCGGAAAACCCCATTGTGTAGCCACCTTTCGGGTTTGAATTTGAGACAATCCGGACCCCAAACCCGCTCCATCCGACCCATTGCATAAGGATGGTACGTAACCCTCGTGCCCTTTTGTACGAAAGTACCATCGGGTAATATATCATCCTCTTGGCAAAACTTGGAGTCAAATTGAATTGGTGGGTACAGCCTCATGCTTTCATATATAGCACCGTTTAGGTAATGCATTTCACGCATTTGCTCTAAGCTCGCAACGTGTTGCTGATGAGGACTCGATGACCCAATGACTCGCCCCAACTCGTCCCGAATCGCTGCCTCAACATGTGGGTGCTGTGATAATAGATAGAAGAAACTCGTTAATGCCGAAGCCACTGTGTCACGCCCAGCTAATAAGAAGCTAATGACAATGTCGCGGAGATAGTTATCGTCGTCGATGGAGGCCATGAATCTTGATAGCAAGTCTTTGTGATTCGAAAACCCCATTTTCCGGCGTTGATTTATCATCTCTGTAGCGAGGGTGTTGATCGTTTTGATGGCTTCTTTGAGCTTCTTCTCTGAGCCCAAATTGAGAAACCTTTTGAACTTCCAGATTATTGGTGACGCAGACATGGCTCGCTCCGCAGACAATTTCGACGCGAGGTCGAAGGCAGCTGCGAAATCCGATATAGGAAGCGATAATTGAAGACAACCTGGGTCTAATCCAAAGGAAAACTTACAAATATTGTCGAAAGAGAAGCGGCGAAACACGTCTTGCAAGTCCAAGACTTTGTCTTCTTCACCAGCAGCAGCAAACGATGACAAGAGTGGAATGAGTCTGGATTGGATCTCGGAAGTGGCAATCTCGAACGCATAGGATCGAACAGAGACGCTTCCGAGTTCAAGACTCGCCATTTTGCGCTGGAACTTCCAAGACTCTCCATCCACATTGAAAATTCCGCGACCTAAAAGGTCACCAAGAATTACCGAGAACGGTTTGCCTTTAGGGTAATTGTCAAACCTGGTTTTGAGAATGTGCTCAACATTTTCTGGGTTGGCCGTGATAGTGTTTCCGAGGACATGAACGTGAATAGTCCCAGTCGGCGATTTCCGGAGAAGATGTGTGTACCAATCACACAGATTGCCAAACTCTTTGGCCCAACTCAACGACAAGTAACTTCGACAAACCTCGCAGTTACACCACGGCTTAAGCCTCGAGATGAAGAGCAACAAAGAAAACAAAGAGAAAAGGAAGGTGAAAGAGAAGAACAAAACGCAAAAAGTACTGGACATGGATTGCACAGACAATGAATCAAAACCCATATTTTTTTTGAGAGAGGAAAGTTGCTAGCAAAGAGAGCTAAGTTTGGATTGAAAGCGATTAAAAGTGGCTCACAGTTTTATAATGGAGGCAGAATCATAAATTTCAGACGATAAGGCTATAGCTGTGTGTTGAAGTTGACACATGAAAAGGTGCACGAGTAACTCGTGCGCAAAATAACAATAACAATTTGGGTCTTCACCGCACCGCGCATAGGACGTCAGTGCTTATTGATTGGCACGGTTTTATCACCCACGTGCTTTTTATATTATTATATTTATTTTCTCTTTTTATTAAGTCTCTGCTAGTTGTTACAGCCTGAGTGTGACTGGTTGAGTTTGAACCAACCCAACTGTTATTGAGAAAGACAAGTTTTTCTTGTTTATCCGAGCTGTCGGCTTAAGTGACACGTAGACATGTGATTACGATGATCTCAGCCTCGCAAACTATTACCTTTTCACTTTCTTTTTTAATATAATTATGTCGACAGCTCCTATTGGTAGCAAAAATCAAAGAATCATTTTACAACCAAATTTAGAGACGTGACAAAGGACGTGTAGAAGTGTCCTGCAACTTTTTTTCTTATATAAAATTATGTCGATAATTTCTGCAACTAGCTTAAAGTTCACGTGAAATATGTTAAAATAGCTAGTGTTAAAATACTACTTTAGCAACAAAATATTAAAAAATTCACAACTTCAAAGATACTCAAAGTTAAGGGGTGTTTAAAACATGCATTTAAAAACTGAAAATATGTTTTGAAATACGTTAGAGTGAAAAAGTTTGTAAAAATGTATATAATATTGTTTAAAAACTGAAAACGTATATATTGAATAGATGTACCAAATGAAGCCTAAATTTTTTTACCCCTAGCTACAGTAAATTGCCAAGTGCTAAAAGTCAAATTTTTTGACACCTAGCTACAATAAATTGTTATATTTCGCAATTTACTATAGCTAGATAGTAAACACAAAAAACGTTATTTAAATAAAAGTTAGAGAGCGAGAGACTTGAGTTATAAAAGAAATGATAAATAAAATAATATTGAAATGAAATAGTAAAATAATAGCGCATTTGATGTTAGGTGTAATGGAAAATAAGGTGTTAAAATATATAAGTTATTTTTTTGAGTTGCTGAAAAACTAAAATTTTTAGTACCGTTAATTATGTGAATGCTCATAGTCACACACTTTAATTATCGCTATTTAAACACATGTGATAAGTGGTTATTAGATTACTTTTTATTAATTACTAGTGGTGGACCCTTAATGTATAAGCAGTGTAATCAAATCACAGGTTGAGACTTATGCAAATTGTTGCAAAGTGTGTGGTCCCATGAATAACTCAATGTTTTCTCTTCTTCTCATGAAATAATAATATTATTAATTAAATTTATGAGTTAAAATATATCATTTATGTGATTCTCAAAAAAAAAAAAAAAATCTAAGTTTAAATTTATGGTGTAAGATCTATAATTTATGTGATAGAATAGAGCATTACTCTTGGGTAATTGAATGATTTTCTTTTACAATGCATGAAAAAGTTCAATAAAATTATATGTTCTATTATGTTAATTTTTAAAATATGAAATTTGATAATTATGAATGTTATTAATGTGTATTTATTATGGTTGTGTACAATAAGAAACTATTTATTCTGCCATTTAAAAAATGTATGATATGACAATTTTAAAGCGGGGTATATGAAAGATTTTAAAGGGAATCCTTATATAATTTAAAACCAATTAAAAATATACATTAAATAATAACAAAAAAATTAATACGGGCATTAAAATTTTTATGTGGAAATATTAAATATTCAATAGGGAAAATTATATTTTAAATCTTATCAATCATAAAAGGTTTCCAATCTTCTACTTATATATATATATATATGTTATAAATTAAACTTTATACTTAAAGGCGGAGTGTGAGTATTCATGTATTGAATCTTAGTACAAATTTGTATTCCAAAATTTTCCAATCCATTTGAAGGCCATATTAGATTGGCCAAAATTCTAATTGGTTGGTTGCAATGATTCCTAAGATTTCGAAGAAACCTTAAATCCACCATGTTTTTAAGGAGACCTTGCTCCGACTAGTCCTAGGTTAGTAGGAGCTCTCTTATGGTGCATTTGGATGGCATGATTTGAGCATTTGAATTTGGATTTTAGTGATTAAAATTAAAATACTTTTAATTTGAAATAACACCTAATTAAAATCAATGTATTTGAAATCAAGGTGTTTCAAATATGTTAATTTAAAATCTAACTCAAAATTCAAATCCAAGTTTCCAAGTGCAATCTTAAAATTTTGTTCCACAAAAAATTCCGCGGGGGTATCCATTTAACCCAAAACTCAAGGTGATCATTCCTTTGTAAAGGGCTGGAGCTAGGGACTAGGGTAGGCTAAGAAGAAATTTTCTTTTGCAAGTTTGTTTATTTGAAAGGCTATTTAGTTTTTTGTTCCAGCCTAAAAATGTAGGCAATATGAGTTATTCAAATTAGGTATCAAGGATGGCTTAGTGGTTTTAATGGATGTTAAGTTTTTGTAAATCCATTTGTATATGAACAATACACTTGGAAGAAATCTTACTGGAAATGATCGTTTAGCGCAACCCAAACAAGTTGAGCCTAATAACTGCCTCTTAACTCTTATGACATGAAGCATTGTTTCTAACTCTCAGTATCTACCACTGCACATCCTTAGTATAATGGTCACTTCATTAGTATAAGTGTTTGTAGAATGTAGATGGTAAGGGCCAGAATTCAAATCTCCAAAAGGGTTTTACATACACATATACACTTAAATTAGGCTAAAGTAGAATTTCTATATTATATAATAATAATAATAATAATAAAAACTCTTGGCATCTAGGATAAAGCCTTAAGGTGGATGAGTACTCTTGAGCAAACATTAGACTTCTGGATGGGTTTTTGTCAATTCAACTAATAAAGCTTTATTATCATTAGATAATATATGTAAATAGGGAAAATTCTCAACCTATCACAAGCTGACACGTCAAGCTACCAAGTTCACAACATACAGCCAATTACAAAGCGTCACGTATTGCTGCTAGGTTTTGCTATCACTACTCAGAAACCAACAGAAATTTGCCAAGTGTCATGCAAAATCCAATTACGCATCAGCACGTGTAAGCGATGATATAAGCAAACCAATCAGGCTATGACATGTATCACCAATCAGATTCCACCATGTGTCGCTTATCCACCCCCAAATTTTTATAAATAGAAGTCTTCCTAAGATATTTAAAAGGACACCAAGCCATCTGAACCACAAGCAGCATCAGAGAAGATTCATAAGCATTTAGAAGTACAAAAGCTCTACAAGAATCAAGCCTTAATGTCTTCAAGAACTTCAACCCCAAAATCGAAAAACATTCGAAGCAAAATCATCCAAACTATCTACTTAGATCCTAAAGTTTGCAGGAATCAAGCTCAAAAGCCTCTAAAAATATCAACAAATCACAAATCAATGAAACACTACGAATTCAAGCCCTTAAGACCTCGAAGAACTTCCACCACAAACCTTCAAAGATGAAGAACACACGAAGAATACGAAGAACGTGAAGAACAAAGGATTTCTAACAAGTTTATAGCTAGAGATTCATTGTAATTCCGTTTCAACAATCTTCAATCCATCCCTCAACCAAATTGAATGATATTTTGGGTTCAAGTCAAAATCACATTACCACAAATCCCATCAATAAGTCTTGCAAAGAGATCGAATCAGAGGATCACTCTTTTGTAATTTCAGAGAATTGTACCATATAATCATCAATACAAATCTGTATTTGTGAAACTATTTTACTTGTTTGATTTACTTCAAACTAGAAATTTAGTTGTCTACAATACATATAATGTTTGATTCCTGTTTACACAAAATTTTAATTGATATATTAACTTAATAATAAAGAGCAATAATTAAGAGTAAATACCATAAGTGAAATCCTATTATGCACGCATTTTCCAAATTCCATAATCTAAAAGAAAACAAAATAGGAGGAAAATGTATCCTCCATAATTAAGTAACTACAATAAATTTGTGTGCCAAATTAATAAATTAGAATTCACAAATGTGTGTTTTTTTAAGTGTATTACATTTCATCATAATTAAATATTTATTATTATTTAATTTGTGTCTTTTTTTTTTTTTTGATATATTTAATTTGTGTCCTTACTCCTTAGCCACTCTTTAACGTGACCCAAATTTATAATATCGCTATTACCACTGCATAGATCTTGGTAGTTGGTAATAACTTCTAGCTAGGCATGTGACATTGTGACAAATTGACAATCCACTGCGCATTGGAAAATCTGCAACATCAGTGATCAAAGTTCTCCATTTTTATCGAAAATATGAAACAAAAGAAAGAAAAAGAGGAACTCTGATGTTTGCTTATGGTCCCGGGAGCCTGAGGCTTTAAGACACGTTTGGTTTGGTTAGTCGGCTAAAATTCGGCGGCATGTGGGGTTCATGAACATGCGTGTGTGTAACTCTCGGCATCTAGGATAAAGCCTTAAGTTAGAGGAGTACTCTTGAGCAAACCTTAGACTTTTGGATTATTTTCAGTAAATTCAACTAATAAAGCTTTTTTATTGTTTGATAGTAAATATAATATTTGATTACATAAAATTTTAATTGATATATTGACTTAATAATAAAAAGTAATAACTAAAAGTAAACACCTTTTTTTTTTTTTAATGAGAAACAAAAAAATAGTAAACCCCATAAGTTGAAAACTTTATCATATTTTACAACCAAAAAAAAAAATCTCAGATGGAATCCTATCGTGGGAGCATTTTCCAAATCCCATAATCTAAAAGGGAAAAAAAAAATTAGGAGGAAAATGTATCCTCCATATATAATAACTATAATAAATTTGTGTGCCCAAATTAATAAATTAGAATTTACAAATGTGTTTTTTTAAAAAGTGCATTACATTTCATCATAATTAAATATTTACTATTATTTACTTTGTGTCTTTTCTTTTTGGATATATTTAATTTGTGTCCTTAGCCACTTTTTAACGTGACCCAAATTTATAATATCGCTACCACCACTGCGCACTGGAAATTGACAACCCACTGCGCATTGGAAATTCTGCAACATCAGTGATCAAAGTCCTCCATTTTTATCGAAAATATGAAACAACAGAAAAAAAAAAGAGGAACTCTGATGTTTGCTTATGGTGCCGGGAGCCTGAGACTTTAAGACACGTTTGGTTTGGTTAGTCGGCTAAAATTCGGCGGCATGTTGGGTTCATGAACATGCGTGTGTGCATGTAAGAGAGAGCGTGCTTTTTCTTTTTTTTCAAGTTCTTAGAAATCTTTTCTTTTATCATTTTTAAGGACTTGTGAAGGAGAAGGGGAATTTTGCTTTGTCTTGTATAGAAAAGATTAGATCTAGGGCCTATAGTACATTTCCCACCAACAAACCTAATCAGCATATTTACAAATCTAATGTCAATTACTTTATCTAATCTTCATTTTCAAGAATTTTTTTTTTTTAAAATTGTGCATAAATTATTTCTTAATTATTGGTAGTTCCCATATTCCTCTCTTACACGTACGGTCTATGAGAGGGAAAGCTGAAAGCTGAAAGGAGGTGAGGTATGTAGCATTGTTAAATGGATGTAAAAATAGCATCTTCCTCAAATTTCATCATTTTTTTGGTTTAGTTTTGTCTCAAGATTGCTTTTTTTTTTTTTTTTTTTTGGTAAAAGAGAAATTTATTCAATACTAAGAAGACCCAAGTCATGAAGGAACGTGCACCCCATTCACATAAGATTTCCCTTTATCGGGTAACTTGTCTCATTTTGTAATTTTGTTTAATCCCAATGTCTAATCTAAGTTTATCATTTTGTAATTTGAATAATTTCAGAATGAATCCAAGTGTTTTTAAATTCGGGGAGGTGATGTTTGGAATTTGACGAAACTTTTATTTGAAGTGTTTACAAATGCCAACTTTTTTTTTTTTTTTTTTGAGAAGACCAATGCCAACTATTTTAACCTCAAATGATTCTGCCCATTTTTCATTTTTTAACATAACAAAATCAAAACAGACATGCGCGTGACGAAGCAAATAGCTTATACAAAACTCCACAATCTCCTTTTGACAGAATATTAATCTATTTTTCAGATCCGAAAAACCCAAAAGAGATGGATTGAGGTCAGGTGTATTGCACCTGTATAATTAGTATAGATGATTGAGATTTAAAGTTGTAAAAAAAGTAATTTAGAAAAAAAAAATGTGAGGGACTCGGTTGAATTGCACCGCAGATATGCTTTGGCCGACAAAATGATTGGCTCAGGTTATGGCACAAATTTTAATGTGTTATATTTTCGATTTTGGAAGCATGTATTTCAATGGCACATTGGTAGCGTTAGTGCGGCTGCAAAATTCAGTATAAAAAAGAAGCGTGTACGACTTGGCTCGATTGTAGCCGAGTCCAAAGGAAGCAAAGTAGCAACAAATATATACTTTCGTCCTAATTTGTTTGTCTTATTTAAAAAGTCAAATTTTCTAAGAGAATATTATTTATTATTTTGTTTGCTTCATTAAAATGTATAAGTTTACAAAATCACCTAATTAGATTGATTTTTTAAATATTTATTAGTTTTATTTTCAAATAGTTTTGAAAATAAAATAAGAGTATAATAAGAACATTAGTAAATTAATAGTTTTTAATTTTAGAAATAAAACAATATTTTAGGACATTTCAAAATAGAATAAAGGGCAAACAAATTGAGACGAAAGGAGTATGTGTTTTATTATTGTAAGGTAAAATTAATAGACAACACTTCTCAAAAAAAAAAAAAAAAAATATATATATATATATACATATATATATACATATAATATTATCTTATTCAAGAATAATTAAATCAAAACAATTACATAATTTTGTTTATTTTTTGAGAATCAACAACTGAATGTTTGGTGGACAAGATAAGGCCTTGTTTGGATGGTGAGTGATTGATATCTCATTACTCATCACCCAAAAATCATCACTCAAAACTCATCACCCTATAACTCTTTTTTTATCACTTGAAAATTCCCAACTTATACCCAGCTTTGTTTGGCCCTTAACTCAGTTGAGTTTTCATTCTAAAAACTCAAAAATCTCAACTTTTTGTGGGATCCACGAACTGACTTGGTGCAATAGAAACAGAACATCAAACCTAGAACCCAACTGAAAAAAAAAAACCATCACCATGCAAATCACAAAACATCAAACCAATCCACCATAGCAAATCCGGTCATTCACACCACCAACACCTTCAACACCACAACAAATTACACTATAAAGCTTAGAAAGAACTAAAAGAGGGAAAAACGAGAAGAGAAAAGATCGTGAAAAGTGAAAAGAAGAAGAAATAGAGAAACCAAGCCCTGACCTAGCGTGTAAAAAAAAAAAAAAAGAAGAAAAAAAGAAGAAGAAGAAGAATACAACGAGATGATGATGAAGAGTACAGAAAATCAAAGAACAAAGAAAAAAGAAGCAAAGTGGTATGATGAGAGAGGAGAGAGGCACGTGAGTAGTGTAGCTATTGGTGGAGTGTTGAAGAGAGAAAAAGGTTTGAGGTGGATTTGACTACTCTCTATTGTGCCCATGTGTTTCTCAAGAAATTATCAAACTACCACCATTACTCAGTTTCCATAACTCAAAAACACCAAAAACTTATTTCCAGTTTCCATTACTTATCACTCAATTTAGTGAGAACTGAGTGACGAAAACAAAAGCTTAGAACAAATCCAAACAAGTGTTATTGCCATAAGACCCACCAGTTTTGAGTTATGAGTGATGAAAACTCAGTGATAAGTGATGAAAACAACAAAATCCAAATAGCCCCTAACATTACCAACTTCGGTTGATAATGTAGAATGCTTGGCAGCTACTCGAGCTCTTTGCTTTGCTAGAGACTGTGGGCTTACCTCTATTATATTGGAGAGAGTGATTCTAAGACAGTGAACAAAGCCCTCAGAAGCAAAAACGACTCTTTCACCTCATATAGTCACCTAGTAGGCAAAGTCAAGATACTTGCGGAGGCCTTTTTTGATATTGCTTTCTCCCATACACGTAGACAGGGCAACTTTGTAGTTCACAATATAGCAAGATATGCTAGAAATGTTAGCGGTTTATCAGTGTGGATGGAGGATGTCCTTCCACACCTTAATTTGGTTACTTTAGCTAATTTTGGTTGAGTTTTATTAATAATATTTGCAACTTTCTTCTTTAAAATATCTATATATATATATATATATATTTTTTTTTTTTTTTTTAATTAGAACCAAAAATTATGTATTTGAATTTAATTGGGAAGCTTACTCTATTGCACCTGAAATACTATGTTTTACTCAAAAGAAATTATTTGACAAAGATCAATTAATGAGACTACCTTACAAGTTTGTCAAGATTACTGTTAAAAATTTATAATTTCCTTCCTTATTTAACTAAAACCATCCACCCCCCCCCCCTCCCAATTTTAATTACCAATGAATTGAAGTGCGCGCAAATGATATTTAGTAGTTATGGCATTTTTTGTAGTGTCTTCCATCTCATGTACACCAGGTTATTACTGAGAGGAATTCCTTGGAGGAGGCCCCAAGATATTGGATATTATGGATATCATGAAACCTCAGGAACCACTAAGCTAGCCAACCCTTGAGGTTAGTGTCCAATTTTTATAATTCAAATAACATCCCCACCCCCACCCCCCCCCCCCCCCCCCCCCCCAAAAAAAAAAAAAAAAAAAAAACCTATCTTTCTAAAGAAAAGAAAACAATCAATATTTACATGCATAGAGTAACTATGAAAATCTAGAGTTCTATTATTCATTCCTCTCTTACAAAAGTGTGTATGGTAATATATAGTAAGAGTTGTCTCATAAGAAGACAAACCAAAAGATAAGGATGAAATGCTATAGAAAATATGTATCCTTTCTTATGAAATGGTCATTTACAAATTTTACTACGTATAAACAATTGTCTTACCTTATCTTATCTAACTTTTGACTATATTTGTTTCTCAAAAAAACAAAAAAACAAAAACTTTTGACTATATACAATTCATGTCGTGACACTTTCAAAGCTACCAAATTTTGGCACTCGTTGATAACAAAAGTTAGTCACTTAAAAAAGTGTAATTTCTTTTGATTTTGTCAATAATAATCCTTCTTATAGAAAATGGGAGGAATTCTACTAGGTTTATAAAGATTTAAAACAAGCAGTAAAGCATTGTATTATATCAACAACCACAACAAAAATAATGAAAGAGGGAAACTAAATCCCATACACAAAAATAAGTAATGTTTCTCAATCACAACTCCTTTCTTAGAGGGAAACGAAAAAATTCCCTTCCCTCTATCCATGTTTATGTGTATGAGTTTAACTATCAAAAGAAAATTAAGTGGGTAAGTTTCCATATTGAGAAAAAAGAGTGATGTGTGCGAGTTTAAAGCCTTGCACTACACATTCAATAGTTAGGCTCTAAATTCTTATATGTACAAGCGAGAGAGATACCAAAAAAAAAAAAACTTTGTTTTTTTTTTTTGTTCAAGTTTTTAAAGAACCAAAATGGAGACCAGTTCTCAGTTTTTACCAATTTTTTGTTGATTTTTCCAATTTTAACAGGACCAATTTTGGATATGTTTAAACTGACCAATCTAGTCCAATTTTTAAAACAATGCTATTACTATATGGAAGTTATTTTATTATTCTTTTAGATAAATTATATTTCAAATCTTATATTTTAGGGGTGAGTTTAAATTAAACCTATAATTTAAAAATATTTCAAATTAAATCATGAAGAAAAAAACCATTATAAATAAAATTTATAGTTTCATTATAAACTAAACTTTTGATTTTATGCAATAATTTGGGAGTTTAAAAATAATTTTTTTTATTGAAAAATTGATTTGAAATTAATGAAACTATAAAAATTTTTATTTGTAACATTTTAAATTTTATGGTTTAATTTGATATTTTTGAAACTATTAATTTTAAATTGAATTGTACACAAATATAGAGTTCAAAATATAATTTATAATTTTTGTTCTTAATTTCAATATAAAATATATATATATATATATATATATATATATCTAGCTATCACGCTCCAAGGATAATCATGCTACTATCTTTTTACTTTTGCAACAACTAGTATCAATAGATTTTTATTTCTTGGAAATTTTCAAAAATATTTCAAATTTTAGGGTACATTTGGTACACTGAATGTGGATTATAATAGGAATTGTAATATTTATTACTATGAATAAAATGTATTGTAATGTAATAACTAAACATATTCATAAGTTTTTATAATAAAAAAAGATTTATTTTAAGAAATATGTTACTCATACAATTATATCTCCTTAAAAATTGTTATTTTTTAAATTTAAAAGAGATATGTGTTATTTTTTTATGATTTTTATTTTTATAATTGTTAGATGTGTATGAAAAGTTTGTTTATTTGAAAATATATTAAGTTTTGAAATTATTAAGGAATAGTTAATACAACTCTTTTAAAAAGAAATAGTTATTCTTCATTTTGAAGAATCGTTATTTAACCACCGCATACCTTTGGTGCCATAGTCACTCCACAAATATAAGTGCTTGTGGGGTGTAGGGGCTAAGGGTCGGTGTTCAAGTCTTTAGGAGGGAGTTTCACACATATATACATTTAGATTAAGTTAGAGTAGAAATTCTATTTTGTAAAAAAAAAAAAAAAAAAAAAGCTATTTATAAGGAATGACTATTCCTTATAATAAAAACATAACCAAACTAAATAATAATTAAACCATAGGAGAATAACTATTATATTATAATACCTATTACAATTTACTAAACATGCTCTTACTACATAAAAACTTACAAACTGATATTGATAATGTTCCATTAACACATCTAATAAATAAACATTTAATTTTTTTTTTTTTTTGATTCAAGAGTCAAGACACATCAATTTAAAAGATTATATATATAAAATAAAATGAGTTCAAATTTGGTAATGATGAAATGTAAAACTCATGTTTTACATCATTTAATAAGAGATTATCAAATAAGATTTTTACTTAAAATTCAATGCATTTTATGACACCTGATAACATCTTAATAAACTTTAAAATTGATTGGATTTATAAATAAATATTAGAATTGATTGAGTGTAATTAGATTTATTTTTAAAAAAGTGATAAGATAATATGATATGTTAGAATTGAAAGATGTAAAACTTAAATTTTACAACCACATCCATATAAAATTTAATCTCTAATAAAATATGTAACATAGGGAACTTAATCCCTAATAAAATATGTAATGTAAGGAACATGACTTTGGTTCTTTGGCTTTAAGTTCGAGAAGTGCGGCCGTAAAAGTCACTTTGTGTTTGTACGAAACATATGTTTCTTGCGCCTTTTTTTTTTTTTTTTTTTTCCCTTCATTTTTTAACCTTCTGTTCTAGGTTAAGGATAAGAATTCCCATCTGTTTCATGGGCCAGCCCTTGTCTCTTTGCTCGATCTTCCTGTTCCCCCCAACAAGGGAAAGAATCGAAGCGAGCTAAATCCAATATTTAGTACAATTTGCGTGCTTGAAAGTAATTTCAAAGTGCACATTTCCATGCTTTTACGTATGATGTGACAATGAGAGTAGTAGGTGTAGCTGTAGACACTTTTGGCCGACCTTTGTTGACACTTTTAGTCGTATTGGTACTTTTTAGTCGTACTTTGACATGTTTTCCACGTTTTAAATATTGAGAAATACATAGCACAGAAATAGTGCTTTCAGAAAACAATGCGATTCACAGTCAAAAAAAAAAGAAAAAAAGAAGAAGAAGAAAACAATGCGATCGTTGTTTGAAATAGTGAGATATTGCTGTATACTATATGGTCCATTTACAAGTTGAGCAGTTTAAAAATGGGCACGAGGTTGACAATTAACGACGCTAGCTAGTTGAGTACGATGTCGATGGGTACCCATTTTGTTTTTTATAGAATGTCGATGGGTAGACTTTGAAGGCTCTAAAGTGGTCCTTTGATATACGTTAGACCAACTTAATCGGATCTTACACAATTCCCATGTGTTCTGTGAGGAAGGTATTTAGTATCAAATATGGTATTTAAATAGGAGATATATTTGCAAAATATAATTATCTCATTAATAAATGAAAGACATATATTAATGAGTAATTATTTATACATATATATATATATATATATATAATTTGTTTAGTAAATTTTGATACAAATAACATAGTGTATATAATATTTAGATGGGTGTTTGAATGCACTCGTTTAAAAAAAAAAAAAAAAAAATCAAGCAGTCCAACTACTTTGAGAAATAGCGAAAAGTAAATAAATAATGAAATACGTTTTCAGTAAGAAATAATTAAGCAGGCTATACTGCATTGGAAAAGTAACAAAAGCTAATAAACAAATATATATATATATATATATATATATTTTTTTTTTTTTGATGAGAACAAATATCTTATTAATTGAATGTTATGTGCCTTTCCAAAAAAGCTTATCGATTGTAATAAACAAATCAACCTTAATCAATATACTATTGCTCTCATTAACTTGATCAAATTTTAACTGATGTGATCCTGTATATACTATCAGATTAAAAATTATAAAAATAAAAAATAATGAAATGGACTCTCCCCGCTTCTAGTCCTATTCAATCTCATATAGAGAATCTATTTGTCTTAACTTGTGCTTGTGCGGTACACTTTTTTTTATGAATGTTTGGTGTAGTTTATTTTTCATCCTTTTAAAAATGTATTTTTTTGAAATAAATGTTTCTTCAAAAAATGAATTTAATAAAACTATATTTTGAGAAAGTGTAGTTTGAAATTATCACTTTATTATAAGTTAGTTTATTTAATTTAGGACTAAGTTTAGCTACAAAATTGGTTGTAGTTTTAGATTACAAACTTATTCAATATATTTTTATTAAAAGTGAATTTTAACAAATCCACTATTGAATTACTTATTTTTCTTATATTCACCATGCTTGCAAAATTTCTATAAAATTAAAGATCAATAACTATGCTATCAATAAATTGTTTAAATTGCAAGTTTTTATAATTTAAAATTATATATAAAATATAAACTTATAGAACATATAGTAAATAATATTTGATTGACAAAAAATTTGACATGTATATTAAGAGCGTAAAAAATATGAAATTTAACAGTTAGATTTTCAAAATATGTAGTAATGTCTATTTTATTGAGTAAGGTTGTAGTCTTAGGCTCAATATCTTTTTATTAAAGATGAATTTTGACAAATTCACCATTGAATTGCATTTTTTTTTTTAATTTTTTTTTTCATACTTGAAAATTTTTTATAAAATTAAAGATCAATAGCTATGTTATCAATAAATTGTTTAAATTGCAAGTTTTTGTAATTTAAAATTATACATAAATTATAAGCTTAAAGAACATATAGTAAATAATATTTGATTGACATAAAATTTAACAAGTGTATTAAGAGCGTAAAGAACATGAAATTCAATGGTTAGATTTTCAAAATATGTTGTAATATCTATTTTATTGAGTAAAGTTGTAGCCTTAGGCTACAACCAAATTTGTAACTAAACTTTGTTCTTTAATTTATTCGATTTACATATATTTTATTTTTAAAATCTCATATTTTTTAGATAAAAGTTATTTTTAATGAATTTTATTTTTAATCTAAATAAGCCAGTGAAAGGCAAAAAATAACTCATCAAAACACACTTTATAGTCTTGATGCATGACAATTTTATTATGGTTAGCAATAGAAAAACCAAGCTGTATTACATGCAATTAGGGGTTAGTGGGTGACTTGGACTTTTTTTTTTTTTTTTTTAATAGAGTTTCAACTTATGGCGTCCGCTCCTAATGATAGCTCTTTATCATCAGACAAAGACAACAATCAGTTTTTGGTGTAGGTAAGGAATGAACCCCAGATCTTTTATTCAACTGTCACTTGGATTTGAATGAAAATTGTATTTCAATTTTTGT
The DNA here is from genome assembly GCA_030445155.1 of Quercus variabilis. NCBI lineage: Eukaryota > Viridiplantae > Streptophyta > Magnoliopsida > Fagales > Fagaceae > Quercus > Quercus variabilis. Next base: position 15,625,784 of record CP129445.1, on the reverse strand, counting down.
TATACATATGTTTCATTTGTTATATATATATATATATATATAGTCCATGTAGGCATAGTGGTAACGAAAGTGGTAGTTTTGGATGTGGCAAAGATGGTGTGGCAGAGGAAGTATTGGTGGTGGTGACAACAATGATAGAAGTGACTATGGTGTGATGGCACAATAATGGTTGTGGTGGTGTGTTAAGAATAATAGTGATTTTGAGGATACTGATGGTAACGGCAGTGGGAGCACAAAAGAATGGAGGGAGTGAAAGCATAATGGAATAGTAGAAAATGTTTCCCACTTTTCATTGATTTTTGTTTTTAGCAATACCAAATTATATATAATTATATATATATATATATATATATATGATGATGCTACGAAATTATCACTTTAAGTTGTCCATATGGCTCGTCTGTAGAAGAAAAGAAATAAGCCAATAAGTTGCCTCGTCCATCCTTTGGGACGAGGCAAGGAAGGTCTCGTCCGTCACAAGTGACGGACGAGGAAAGCCTGGCCATGCCATGGCTCGTCCACCCTTAGTTAAGGACGGACGAGCCAGGCATCTCTGCCTTAACCAAAAAGAATGGAAACCTCCATTGCTTGAAAAAAGGCATCGGTTCAAACGAAACGACGTCTAAGGAAGTTATGGAAGTTACCTCCGATTTTGGTGAACTCCTCGACAATAGGAACGGTTATCAAAGTCAATAACCGTTCCATACACTATATAAGCGTGATCCTGCGTAAAGGTAAGGGGATTCTTCTGACTCTTTTTTCTTTTCTCTTTCACTTAGAGAAAGGAGAAAACACTTAGATATTTTCCTCTCCATTCAAACTTTCTAACTTCATCATCGGAGGGTTAAAGGCCGGCCTCCACCGGTCTTCACTCTGATTGTTTTCGGTTTTACAGGACTCAATCCCCAGAATTGTCGAAGTCTGAAGATTTTCAACCCACTGATCTTCGAGAGTTATCAGTTGGCGCCGTCTGTGGGAACGCAAACATCTTTGTTGTCACTTTTGAACTTGTTCAATTCTGCGAGTTTTTTCTCACACGAAAGGGTTTGAAATGGTTTGGACTAGATCAAGGGCAACTAGCCCGGGTCCTCAACAGAGTAGGGATGCATCTAGTAATCCCCATCGCGATCGACAATCTGCACCTAATATGCAGGCCTCGTCTGTTCAGCACATGCATTCGATGGCGGCTGCGATGGCGGAGTTAACTCACCAAAATCAGGAGTTGCGGAGAGAAGTTAACTTAAGAAGGCAGACACATCAAGAGCAGGATGAAGAAGGGCAAACTCAAGACCAAGAGGGCAGAGAGAACTTTCAGCGTGGGAGCCCATCAAGGGATACCACTTCACGAAGGGCGTCTGACTTGAAGAGAGAGATGGATCAGATGAAGAAGGCTATGGACGAAATGAAGGAAAATATGAGGAGGGCAAACCCAGTAGAAGATTTGGTCCATAGAACCGACTCTCCTTTTACGGCCTCCATCAATGGCCATCCCCTACCACCGAAGTTCAAAATGCCTTCTTTGGATTCATATGATGGGAATCAGAATCCTTTTGATCACATTGCTACCTTCAAGACCACTATGCATCTGCAAGGTGTTCCAGACGAAATAATGTGCAGAGCCTTTCCCACCACCCTCAAGGGTCCGGCTAGAGTATGGTTCAGCAAGTTACCCCCGAATTCAGTGAGTTCTTTTGGAGAATTAAGCAAGTTGTTTGTTAATAACTTTATTGGGGGTCAGCGTCACAGACGATCCACTTCCAGTTTGCTAACGATAGAACAGGGGGTGAACGAAAGCCTGCGTTCCTTCATCACACGCTTCAATAGGGAAGCCCTGACCGTGGACGAGGTAGATGATAAACTACTGTTGGCAGCCTTTCATAACGGAGTTAATTCAGATTTGTTTATACATAAACTGTATGAGAAGGAACCTCAGTCTATGGCTGAACTCGTCCATTCAGCCCAAAATTTCATGAATGCAGAAGATGCTATTATAGCTAAGAAAAGGAAGAGAGCTGAGAGGGTTGAATCAAATCCTTCTCGTCCGTCCGACCAGGGTCCTCGTCCAAAGAAGGGATGAACGGAGGATAAGAAAGATTGAGAAAAGAGGGTAGGTCCATCAGCAAGGAATCAACACTACACTCCTTTAAGCATGCCACTTGAGCAAGTCCTCATGCAAATCAAAGACGAGCCTTCCTTAAAGTGGCCAGAGAAGATGAAGGGAGATCCCAATAAGCGCAATAGAAATAAGTATTGTCGCTTCCATAGAGATCATGGGCACGACACAGATGAGTGTTTCGATCTGAAGCAGCAGATTGAGAATCTCATTAGGCAAGGGAAGTTGAAAAATTTCCTAGGACGAGATCACAAAGACGAGAAATTGAAGGCCAAAGTAGAAGAACCGTCACGACCACCGTTTGGAGAAATAAGAATCATTTTGGGGGGAAGTTCTGCAGGACAGTCGTCCAAGTCAAAGAAAGCCTACCTGAAAGCAGTGCAGAACGTTCAGCTCTCTGGACGATCGCCAAGTGCAGGAACCATGGACGAGCAAGCAATCACCTTCACGAACGAGGATGCAAAGAAAGTCCATCACCCCCATGATGATGCTATTGTCATCACTCTCCTTATTGCAGACTACAAGACTAGGAGGGTGTTGATTGATAATGGAAGTTCTGCTGATATCTTGTACTTTCCAACCTTTCAGCAGATGAGACTGGGACGAGACTTGCTTCGTCCAACAAGCTCCCCCCTAGTTGGTTTTGGTGGAATGAAGGTGCAGCCTGTGGGTAGTATTTCATTACTAGTGACAGTGGGGGTGTATCCGCGGCAAGTAACCATGGAAGTAAGTTTCCTCGTAGTTGATTGTTCGTCCTCCTACAATGCAATAATTGGGAGGCCAACTTTGAACAAATGGAAGGCAGTTACATCTACTTATCATTTGTCAGTTAAGTTCCCAACAGAACACGGGGTAGGCCAAGTACAGGGAGACCAATTAGTTGCAAGAGAGTGTTATCTGGCCATGCTGGCCGCAGACGAGCAGGTTCAAGCAATGTCTATTGAAGAAAGGAGAGTGATGGTAGAACCTATTGAAGCATTGAAAAATATCCCTTTAGATGATGATGATCCTGAGAGGTGTACCAGGGTTGGAGCAGATTTGGAAACAACGATCAAGAAAGATCTCATTTGTTTTTTGAAAAGGAATAAAGATGTATTTGCTTGGAGTCATGAAGATATGCCAGGCATAGATCCCAGTGTTATTACCCACCGTCTGAGTGTATGTCCCACCTCCAAGCCAGTGCGGCAGAAGAAAAGGGTGTTTGTCCCAGAAAGAGATAATGCCGTCAAGGAAGAAGTTCAGAAGCTAATTATGGCAAAGTCCATTCGAGAGGTATACTATCCTGAGTGGCTGGCCAATGTGGTAATGGTCAAAAAGGCGAATGGCAAGTGGAGGATGTGTGTTGATTTCACAGACCTGAATAAGGCCTGCCCAAAGGATAGTTATCCGCTACCATGCATTGATCAGTTGGTAGATTCTACCGCTGGCCATAAGTTGCTTAGTTTCCTCGACGCATTCTCTGGTTACAATCAAATTAGGATGGAAGAGGCGGACCAGGAAAAGACGTCCTTTATCACCAGTCAGGGACTTTACTGTTATAAAGTAATGCCATTTGGCCTAAAGAATGCTGGGGCGACATACCAACGCCTGGTCAACCACATGTTCCGTCCACAGATCGAGAGGAATATGGAAGTATACATAGATGATATGTTGGTAAAAACTCAAGACGAGAAGGGACACTTGGTCGATCTGCAGGAAACATTTGACACGTTGAGGCAATATCATATGAAGTTAAATCCTAGCAAGTGTGCTTTTGGGGTATCGTCGGGGAAGTTCCTAGGGTTTATGGTTTCCTATAGAGGAATTGAAGCAAACCCTGACAAAATTCAAGCAATATTGGATATGAAGCCCCCTAGCAATGTGAAAGAAGTTCAGTCCCTCACTGGATGAGTTACCGCCCTTAACAGGTTTGTCTCTAAAGCTACAGACAAATGTTTGCCATTTTTTAAGGTTCTCAAAAAAGCCTTTGAATGGACCGACGAATGTCAAAAAGCTTTTGAAGATTTGAAGAAGTATCTCAGCAAAGCCCCGTTATTGAGCCCGTCTGTGTCCGGAGAAGAGTTGTACTTATACTTGGCCGTCACCCCACATGCCATAAGTTCAGCACTGGTGAGGGAAGAAAGCAAGGTGCAGAGACCTGTGTATTATACTAGCAAAGCATTGAGGGGAGCAGAGGGACAGTACCCGCAAATGGAGAAACTAGCTTTTGCGTTGGTAATAACTTCTAGGAAGCTGAGGCATTATTTTCAAGCTCATGTTATTAATGTCATGACAGACCACCCATTAAAGAAGGCCATGAACAAGGTAGAGGCTGCAGGACGTTTGATCTAGTGGGCCGTAGAACTCAGTGAATTTGACATCAAGTATCAACCGAGACATGCCATAAAAGCCCAAGCCCTGGCAGATTTCATTGTAGAGTTTACTTCGAGTTATGATGAGGTGGTTGAAAAAGAAAGTGTTAAGTGGGTAGTTCATGTGGACGGTTCGTCTACGCAATACGCAGGAGGAGTAGGTGTAGTCTTGCAATCTCCGGAAGGGGACAAGTTAAAACACAGAGTTCGTTTGCAGTACCAGACAACAAACAACGAAGTCGAGTATGAAGCACTTCTCAGAGGGATGGAATTGGCCAAGTCCGTTGAAGCAGAGTCACTCCTCGTCCTGGGAGATTCTCAGCTAATCATGGGCCAAGTGAATGGCGAGTTTGAAGCCAAGGAAGAGCGCATGAGGAAATATTTAAACAAAGTGATGCGACTTGTTAAAAAATTTGAAGAAGTTGACTTTATTCAAATCCCAAGGGAAGAAAATATGGAAGCTGATGCTTTGGCAAAAGAAGCCTCGTCTAGCAAAGCTGCTGACAAGTTTGATGAAATCCAATAAATGCCGAGTGTAGATATCCCAGAAGTGCAACAAGTAGAAAATGGAATGAATTGGATGGTTCCAATTGTATCATACTTGAAAGACGGGCAGCTCCCAGATGACAAAGACGAAGCTAGGAAGCTGAGAGCGAGGGCAGCAAGATATGTTCTTATGGACGAGATTCTCTACTGAAGAGGTTTCTCCCAGCCTTATCTCAGATGTTTGGCCCCAGACGAGGCAAACTATATACTTAGAGAAATTCATGAGGGAGCATGTGGCAACCATTCAGGTGCCAGATCGCTCGTCCATAAAATTGTCCGTGCCGGATATTATTGGCCAAGTATGCAAGCTGACGCTAAGGCATACGTCCAGGTTTGCGACCAATGCCAAAGATTCAGCAATGTCCCCAGACAACCATCAGAATATTTGACTCCAATGATGGCCCCGTGGCCTTTTGCACAATGGGGACTGGATATCCTAGGTCCATTTCCATTAGGTATAAGCCAGATGAAGTTCCTTGTGGTTGGTATTGATTATTTTACCAAGTGGGTGGAGGCAGAACCTTTGGCTAACATCACACAGCAGAATGTCAAGAACTTTGTGTGGAAAAATATTGTATGCAGATTTGGAGTGCTTAGGGTGTTGGTCTCGGATAATGGAAGGCAATTTGACAATGCAATTTTCAGAGACTTTTGCGTACACTTTGGAATTCAAAATCATTACTCTTCACCAGCCCACCCGCAAGCTAATGGCCAGGCAGAAGTTGCAAACCGATCCTTGTTGAAGATAATCAAGACTCGGCTTGAGGGGGCTAAGGGAGTATGGCCAGATGAGCTTCCAGGCGTTCTGTGGGCATATAGAACGACAGTGAGAACTCCTACAGGAGAGACTCCTTTCAGGCTAGCATACGGAACTGAAGCAGTCATACCCGCAGAAGTGCACATGGCCAATCATAGGGTGACGACCTACCAGGACGAAGCTAATGAGGAACAACTACGTCTGAGCCTCGACTTGATAGACGAGGTAAGGGCAGACGCTGAGCAAAGGATGGCAAGGTATAAAAATCTCATGGCTAGACGATATGATGTAATGGTGAAGCCAAGGCGATTCAACGTAGGGGACCTCGTCCTAAAAAGGGTTTCCTTAGCAACAAAGAACCCAGCTCATGGGAAGTTAGGACCAAATTGGGAAGGCCCCTATAGAGTTATCAATTGCAAAAGACAAGGTTCCTATTACTTAGAAGCTCTTGATGGGAGGAAGTTGGAGCATCCATGGAATGTGGAACACTTGAGGAAGTATTACCAGTAGAATATCAGCCTGGACGAGCTCAGCAACTATATTATTATATTATTTGGTGTGGCTTTGTTATGTTAAATTTATGGACGGTGTTGTATGCTTAAATAAAGGCATTGGCCTAAGGTGCCTGCCTCGTCTTTGATGAACAATGCTTGTGATATGAATGGTATTTGTTGAATGTACATAATGTTGTGTAATTCACTGATTTCCATACAGCATTTGTTTGAAGTATATTTTAAAGGATATAATGAAAAACTTTCCAAAGGGACAAACTATTAAGGCGTTCTCGTCCATATCAAAGGACGAAGAAAAACCTAAAATCCCTAAGGGAGCACAAGGCATCCTCGTCCATATCAGAGGACGAGACAAAGCCCTGCATCCAAAAAAGCACAAGGCATACTTGTCCAAAGCCTTACATTCCAAAGGGAAAAGCATTAGGGCATCCTTGTCCTTATCAAAGGACGAAGCAAAGCCCTGAATCCCAAGCAAACTCATCCTTAACACGGACAAGTTAAAACACCATTTAAATACATGGGCAAAAATGCACAGACAAGTGTATGTTAAGCCATGGACGAAAGAAGCATCTGGCAATATTTTAAGGCTTTTGTTAAAACAATCCAAGACATGGACGAGTACAATGAAAGCCTCAGGATTTCAAAGTATAAAAATTAGGCTTTTTGTCAAAACAATCCAAGTTATGGACGAGTACAATGAAAGCCTTCAATTTTCAAGAATAAAAATTAGCTAAGTCCATAAATGAGGCAGGCTGGTTTTTGTTAGTTTTAACAGGTCCTTAGACCAATAATGTTGAATTGCTACCATGTCACATGAAGGATCTACATTTGAAATTCTAATGAAAATGGTAGACAAATATACACAAAATGGACGAAATTAAGTAAGCAAAATAAATAAAATTCGTCCATACACATACCACAAAGAATAACATTAAGTTGAGTGGATATCACAATAAACTTGTTTAAAGCCTCGTCCTAAAACCACGGACGGGGCGAATGTATTGAAATTACATGGATGGTCGCAGAATGGACCAAATAAAGTGCATAAAAAAAAATTAATTAAATTAAAACTAAGTAGAAGGAGAAGCATTGGGGGCGTCCTGAGGGGGCAAAGTCGTAGCGTCGTCTTCAACATTGACGTCATCAGAGCTAGTCTGGACGAGAGAACTAGTAGCAGCAGCGTTCAGGTTAAGGAGAATGGAACTGAAGTCAATGTCAGGAAACCTTTCCATGGCTTCACTTCTAAAATCCTCAAACCCTGCTGCGTAATTAGTGTCCAAGACTTCAGTGTACTGCTTGGACGACTTGAACTCTGCTACTGCATCGTCCTTCGCGTTGGAGAGAAGGGCATCGTGCTCATCACTTTTCTTCTGTAAGGCCTCAAGACGAGCATCCTTCTCTGCAGCACTGACTCTCAGCTCCTCAACCAATGTCTTCAACTCCTTCACCTCGTCCGTGGTCTTGGCAGCCACTTCAGCCCATTGCCTTGCCTCAGCCTTCAACTCCTGGATCCTCGTCTCTAGCAGGATCCTCGTCTTGTCCAACCCCGTTGCTTGCCTAGACGCTGCTATAAACTTTGACTACCCCTGTGAAAAAGAAACAAGTTAAAAAAAAAAGAGAGACGAGGAAGGAAGGAAAATCACTGATCAAGATAAGACATTACCTTGAAAAGATCATGAACACCAGAATGTTCAAAATCTTTAAGGGACATGTCATAGCAAACATTTATGTCCTCGTCTGTCACAGCCTGCTTAAAGCGCTCCCAGGCTAAGTCCTCGTTCTCAATAATATTGGAGGGGGCCATTCTTGGAGGCTGAGACGGGGTTGACACGGTCCTGGACGGAGTGGCTTGGGACGGAGTAGTCTCAACTAGAGTGGACGAGTCCACATCAACTATATGCGTAGGCTGCTGAGACGAGGGAGGTTTAACCACTTGAGTCGAACTGGGCTTGGCCTTCTTGCCTCGACGACTGGGGAGATTCCCCAAATCTAAATTCCTTGACAGGGTTTTCCTTTTCTCCCCAGTCATAGGACGAGTCTGGACGTCACCCTCAGGACGATCACCCTCAGTAGCTACGTCCTTTCCCTTGTTTCCCTTCATTGTTGCCATCCCTTTTATAAAAACAAAAAGAGGGAAAGAAGATAAAAATACTTCTAAAAATAAGGCAAAACAAAATAAAAGGACGTTGAAGGCTGGAGACTTACTTTTTCTAACCGTGACCTCGTGGGCAATAGCTTCGTTAGATGGATTAGGACCTAAACCCCACTTGGCAAGGCGTCTGAGTGAGACCAAAGAATGAAAGTCCCTATCCACGTGAAGACGAGCTCTGTGGACGCGGTCACGGAAAAACTTGCTTAAGGACGGATGTTCAACAGCTGAAAAGAAAACACTCCAGTTAATTGGCCGTCGATATTTTAAAAAAAAAAATAAAATAAAATAAGAAGGGGAACAACTTACCTTCAGGACGAAGGTTTCCTAGGTCCCCAGTATAACGGCCAAACGAGTCCTGGCCAACGTCTACAGGGTTTCCAGCCCAAAAGCCAGAGACGAAGAAATATTCCGTCTTCCACTTTCTGTCAGACGAGGCCAAGGACTTGATCAGCCTACAATCTTTACCCCTGGCTGTAAATTGATGGAAGCCAGGGGATTGGTGTATCTCTGAAGGCTTGTAACAGAAAAGGAACTCGTCCACAGTAAGAGGACGGTCCCTTCCAAATACTTCACTCCACAAAACTTGCATTGAGACAATTAGTCTCCATGCATTTGGATTAAACTGACATATACCCAAACCTAACCTAATTAACAATTCTTTGGTAAAGGCATTTAAAGGAAATCTTAAACCCCCCAAGAGGTAAGCTTCATAGACGCCAATCCCAAAGTGAGGGTTGTAACACCATTCTCCATGGACGGGTACCCTGGGGTTAAACTCGTCTGGGATTTGGTACCACTCCCTAAGATTTTTCAGTCTCTGCTCATCCGTCTTAGAGGGGATATCTATTGCACAACTATATACAGTAACTTCTTCTTCGTCTAAGGAATTAGGACGAGGGTCAGTAGACGAAGTACCAGCCTGAGACCCAGAGGCTTTCCTAAGTTGTTCTTGTAAAACTTCTATAGGAAGCCCAGGGATGCCAGAGACGTACTCCTCGTCTGTGGTGTTCCCCCTACTGCTATCACTATCGCTACTAGAGTTAAAACTACTCTCGTCATTATATTCGTCTATAGCCTTATCTATGCTATCGCTAGACGAGGAAAGTACAATGTCTACCATCTTAACAGGAAAACTAAGGACAAGAAAAAAGAAGAATACCTGGATCTAGGACGAAGGAAGGCTATAGACGCGTGAAGCTTCTAAACGAATGTCTAAGACGAGGAAGGACAGGGAAAGAAATTTCAGAAATGAAGAGGGTACCGGAGGTATTCCACTATTTATAGGGAACAAACTCAGGCATCTGAAGTGACATCACCCAGTCATTAAAGGACACGTGGCACACTTCTCGGGCAGATCAATCGACAAGATTTTTTCACCAACCAATTTTTGACACGTAACACATCCAACTGTTGCGAACACACCTTGTTTATATTAGGACGACCCAATGAACAAGGGGGCAACTGATGATGCTACGAAATTATCACCTTAAGTTGTCCATATGGCTCGTCTGTAGAAGAAAAGAAATAAGCCAACAAGTTGCCTCGTCCATCCTTTGGAACGAGGCAAGGAAGGTCTCGTCCGTCACAAGTGACGGACGAGGAAAGCCTGGCCATGCCATGGCTCGTCCACCTTAGTTAAGGACGGACGAGCCAGGCATCTCTGCCTTAACCAAAAAGAATGGAAACCTCCATTGCTTGAAAAAAGGCATCGGTTCAAACGAAACGACGTCTAAGGAAGTTATGGAAGTTACCTCCGATTTTGGTGAACTCCTCGACAATAGGAACGGTTATCAAAGTCAATAACCGTTCCATACACTATATAAGCGTGATCCTGCGTAAAGGTAAGGGGATTCTTCTGACTCTTTTTTCTTTTCTCTTTCACTTAGAGAAAGGAGAAAACACTTAGATATTTTCCTCTCCATTCAAACTTTCTAACTTCATCATCGGAGGGTTAAAGGCCGGCTTCCACCGGTCTTCACTCTGATTGTTTTCGGTTTTACAGGACTCAATCCCCAGAATTGTCGAAGTCTGAAGATTTTCAACCCACTGATCTTCAAGAGTTATCAATATATATATATATATATATAATATTTTTTTTATTGGATGTGAATTTTAACAAATCAACCATTAAATTACATTATCTTCGCATATTCTCCTTACTTGCCAAATTTCAGGACAATAAAAGATTAATAACTAGGTCATCAATTAAATATTTAGAGTGCAAGTTTTTATAATTTAAAATTATATATGATGAAATATGGGTATTGGATCAAATAGTAAATAATATTCGATTAACATGAAATTTAGTATACGTTTTAAGAATATAGAGAATATATGAATATGTAATCCAATAATTGGATTTTCAAATTATTTATTCATTAAAATTTATTAGGTAATGTAATATATATAAGGAGAAATTACATTTTATCACTCTAAACTATACTCCTGATTACACTTTGTACCCTAAACTTTTCAAATGCACATTTTGCACTCTAAACTATACGGTTCTTGTTACACTTTGCACTTTGGCATTAAGTTTACAGTTAACTTGGATGGAAAAATAGAGCACCACGTGAAGATACTTAATTGATTATTTTCTCAATACTTTAAAAATAAAAGATAAATTACACTTTATTACCATAAACTATACTCCTAATTACACTTTGGATTTTAAACTTTGAATTTTCAACTAAGTTAACAGCAAATTTAATGTTAAGGTGCAAACTGCAAAGTATAATAAAGGTCATAGTTTATAGTGCAAAAAATGCATTCAAAAATTGTAGGGTGCAAAGTGTATAAGATAGAGTATAGTTTAGGGAGATAAATTGTAATTTTTCCAATATATATATAAAGTTGTGTGTAAGTTTTTATTTTTCTGTGTATGGGGTTTTATATCCCTTCTATTTCAAAACTCTTTTTTGACTAAAAAGAAACGGATAGGGTTCCTTTGACAAACCACGAGTAGACTTAGGCGGCTTTCTTTATTTGTAGTTGGGCCATCTATTGTCTGGTCCATTGAGAGAGGCATATGAGGGTGAAATTAGCATGGAAAATCTTTATAGAAAAGTTCATGTACTTTTACTTGTCTTCGAAAGGAATTATACTGAAATGTGGAGGCAGTTGAGTTAAAGGTGTCCGCTTCTTTTGAAAAATTGTACAAATTTTATAACGTCACGTTTTTCATGTTTAACATGAGGCAATTGCCATCGTCCTCATTTTGACGTTTCACTACTAAGTCTTACACCTTCATTTACCACATAACCACATTCACAGCATATTTGAAAACTAAAAGTAGCGGATTTTGAGGGCTGTGTTTGGTATGGTTTTCTAGAAGCTAGCTTTCAATTTGGCATTTGATAAGTAGCCACTTCCAAGTTCTAACTACTAGTTGACAATAAAAACTCATTTTGATTATTAAAATAGAAATCTAAGAAGATAGAAATCTAGAAAGGTTAGAATGGCGAAAATATAATATATATATATATATATATAAATTTTCCCTCATATAAATTTGATAAAGATGATAGAATATGTGATTTGAATTAATTTAATATTATACTCTTATTACATAAAAAGAGATAATAGAGAAAATTAAAATTATAAGAAATAAAACAGTAAATTTCATGCACAAAACAATCTCTCTTCACTTTTTCCTCCTAGTTTGGAAGGATAGTTTTTGGTGGGCATGGATGAAAAATTCCATCCACTCAGTTTTCCATCATTCTTCATTTTCATCATACCAAATAATAGTAAACTCTCATTTTTCATTATTTTATTTTTCCACCCAGACAAATAGACTATAAGGATTTGAATGATACTGTTATAAGGTTAGAATACAAAGTTATCAATACTATATTGTATTGATTGATAAGACTAGTATTTTCTTACATATATGAGATTTGATACAAGGGGTTGAAACTTGAAATATCTTGGTTCACATATTAGGCTACATCGGTCAATGTCAGGCATACCAAGAAAAATAGGGTGTTTGGCTGGTGAATCCATAACATTTCGGTACATATACATGTTTATTTTTTTCAGTAATTTCCTAATAAAAAGGAGCTAATTTTTGCAATTTTCCCTCTTATAAAAGTCATCTCTCCTAATCGGCAAATACCTTTGCTTCTCTCTCTCTCAATGGCTTTAGTAATTGTTAAGAAGAAAGAAGAAATAAATAGAGCTCAACGATGTCGTATTGGAAGATTAGTTGAGCACGTGCTGGTCACACCGGTTCCATAACGGATTGAAGCCACTAATTGACACGTGCCTTAATGTTATTGGTAGATTAGCTTTTCTGTTAGTTAGTTAGGATTTATAACAGTTTTTCCCGCTTCTTTTGATTCTTATCTTTCCTCTGCCCAGTTGTATATAAAGCAGAGTAATGTATTAGTTTAAATATACTTTTTCATTCTCGATTAAGCAATAAGAATCTTACCATTCAGTCTGGAATTCTTTCTGCGATTTAGATATTTTCTGTTTCAGATTTTATCATGTCAGAGCTTTAAGCGTGTCCGTTTCCAAAAGTTTCCAAAATTTCCTTTTCTTCCAGAGTTTTCTTTGCGTTCTTGTATACCTTTGAAAATTCATCAATGGCGTCCACTAAGATGTACCTCCTTCTGCTAATGAAACTTCAATCGATCCCTCTTCTGATCCTTTGATTCCTTCTTTTCTGATCTAGATTGTTCTATTCCTATATTTTCCCAACTTCTGTTCTTCCATTTTCATTACCAGATTCAGATTCCCCTCTTTTATCACTCGCAAATTCTGCAGATACTAGTGTATGCACACCTTCTATTGAATGTCCTAATTCTGGTTCTATAGCCTCGCCATATGTTCTCCCATTAGCTTCTTCTCCTGTTCCACCCTCTGATTATCCTCTTAGAAAATCCTCTAGGTCTCATAAACTTCTTTCTTATCTGCAAGATTACTCTTGCAACTCTATTTCAAAATCTACTGCTAGTGGTCCTTATGATATTGCTCATCATGTCTCTAATGCTCATCTTAGTACTTCTCACCATTCCTTTGTTCTTGTTTCCTCTTCTACAACTGAACTTGAATCTTTTCACCAAACCGTTCAATCATCTGATTGGAGAGCTGCTATGGATAAAGAAATCACTGCTTTAGAATCAACTCACACTTAGGATGTTGTTACTTTACCCTTTGGCAAGGTACCTATTGGTTGCAAATGGATTTATAGGATCAAATACAATCCAGATGGCTCAGTGGAAAGGTATAAGGCCAGATTAGTGGCAAATGGTTATACTCAGTAAGAGAGTTTGGATTATTTAGAGATTTTTTTCTCTTGTTGCTAAATTTGTTTCTGTGGGGGTTTTATTGTTTATTGCTGCTGTAAAACATTGGCAATTGCATTATCTAGATGTTAATAATGCGTTTCTTCATGGTAATCTTGATAAATAAGTTTATATGCAATTGCCTTAAGGTTTTCATAGCAAGGGGGATAGTCATTTGGCTAGTAACAGACCTCTAGTATGCAGACTTAGAAATCTCTTTATGGCTTGAAGCAAGCCTCTAGACAATGGCATGCCAAGCTATCTGCAAACATTGTACAATTTGGATTCATACAATCTAAACCAGATTATGTACTTTTTGTCCACTTAAAGGGATCATCTTTCACAGCCCTTTTGGTTTATGTTGATGATATTCTTATCATAGGGAATGATCCTTATTGTGTGACTGAGTTAAAGAAGTTGCTTGATAGTAAGTTTGGAATCAAAGATTTTGGTGCTTTGAAGTATTTTTTAGGACTTTAAGTAGCAAGAAATGAAAAAGGGATTAGTCTTAATCAAAGGAAGTATGCTTTGGAGGTTCTCAAAGATTCAGGTATGCTTGGTTGTAAGCTAGCAAAGATACCAATGAAGCAACATTTGAGATTGTCCAATGATGAAGGAAAACTTATTAAGGACAATATAGAAGGCTAATTGGGAGGATGATGTACTTGACCTTGACTAGACGAGACATTTGTTATGCAATACATAGGCTCAGTCAGTTTTTGAGTGAGCCTAGAGAACCACACATGTTGGTAGCTCAGAGAATATTGCAGTAGATAAAGAGCACTCCTGGTCAGGGAATTTACTTTCCAGCTAACTCATATTTTCAATTGAAGGCATTTTGTGATGCTGATTGGGTAGGATGTCCAAACACAAGAAAGTCTTTAACAAACTATTGTGTTTTCTTGGGAAACAGTTTGATTTCATGGAGGTCTAACAAACAAACAATAGTTTCTAGATTTTCTGCTGAGGTAGAATATTGTTCAATGGCAACCACATGTTGTGAGATAACTTGGTCATTCTAGTTGCTTGAAGATTTCAAGACACAACATCATAAAGCAGCTCTACTCTATTGCGAAAATAAGGCGGCTTTGCACATAGTAGACACCCAGTATTTCATGAAAGAACTAAACACATTAAAGTGGATTGCCACCTGATAAGGAAAAAAAATTCAAGTTGGATTGATAATGACATTCCACATTCCAAGCAATTATCAATTAGCGTATATTTTCACAAAGGCCCTTGGCTTGCCAGCTTTCATTAATTTGTTAAAAAGATTAGGTGTGTTGAATGTTTTTAGTGCTTCTATCAAATATCCAGAACCTTTGCAAGACTCACTAGCAGCTCCTACATCAGAAGCAGCCGTGGTCTTGAGGAGTACTGTTAAGAAGAAAGAAGAAATAATGAGAGATTAAATGATGTTGTATTGGAAGATTAGTTGAGCTCGTGCTGGTCACACCGGTTCCATAACATATTAAAGCAACTAATTGACACGTGCCTTAATGTTATTCGTAGATTAGCTTTTCTGTTAGTTAGTTAGGATTTGTAACAGTTTTTTCCACTTCTTTTCATTCTTATCTTTCTTCTGCCCAGTTGTATATAAATTAATGTATTAGTTAAACATACCTTTTCATTCTTGGTTAAGCAATAAGAAGCTTACCATTCAGTCTAGAATTCTCTCTACGATTTAAATATTTTCTGGGGAAATAATCAAATATGGCATGGTTGATTTGGGTAAAATGTAACAAACTAAATAATTTGGGGGAAAATGTCACAAGCTAAAAATCAAAACCGTTCAAAAGGAAACAAGTGAGTGGGTTTACACATATTCACATCCTCAAACATTCGCAATAAAAGACATAATGGAGAGAGAGGAAGGCAATTTTTTCCCTCCCAGTTACAAATAGGCAAATGCACGAGATACATATACTCCACATTCAGCCATTTAACTCCCTTTTCACACTTAATTCATTCATAACTTATATTTATTCAGCTTCTCACATCTATTCATTTATTGCTTGCACAATCTGAATCATAAACACTAAATAATCTTGAATACGTCATATACGTTGATGAGTACGATGTAAGTAAAACACTGAACTAATAATCCACTTCAAGTTTGTTTCTAAACAGAATGGCAGCAAGCAATGCTCCCTTATTGGGGAAGAAAATTCCGAAACACACACCATTTTGAGAAATAAAGGCATATAATCCCTCAAGTTATGGTTTCATTGCGTACTTTAACAGGCCAGGAATATGAGTGTTCATAATGTAGTCTTCCCAGTCAATACATTTTGGATCAAAGTCAAACAAATGCAAATCGGCATCACTCTCTCTTGCTGCCACTCGTAGCTTTTCAGTGTTGGAATCATCAAAACTGTATTGAATTAAAAAGCTATTATCTGTTGACACATTGATAACACGACTGAAAAATTAAGCATTAAACTAAATAATACCCACCTTCCTGTAAAGAATACATATGGTTTGTAGAGTTCAACCAATCGCATACCAAATGCGACCTTCCTCTTACGATCAATATACATGTCCCGATAGTAGTGGCAAAGCACTTCATTTGCTAACCATAATACCTTTAAAGATTAAAGTCAGAAAATAAAAATAATGATATTATAGCATAGAGAACATGTAAGTGTGTTGAGAGAGAGAGAGAGATTTGTGTTATTTATTTATTTGATATTTTATTGTGTAT
The DNA here is from genome assembly GCA_030445155.1 of Quercus variabilis. Classification (NCBI taxonomy): domain Eukaryota; kingdom Viridiplantae; phylum Streptophyta; class Magnoliopsida; order Fagales; family Fagaceae; genus Quercus; species Quercus variabilis. Next base: position 15,609,358 of record CP129445.1, on the reverse strand, counting down.
TTTAATGGTAGAATCTGGGTTAAATATGTGTTATTTATTTATTGTAAATGGAATTATATATTATTGTATTAGACATTTATTATGATTGTATTTGTATATGAAATTATATATTTTAATTTTTAAAGAAAATACAATATAGAAGACTTTAATGGAGGGTTCAAGTTTAGAATAGAATTTAAATTTGATTAAAAATATAGAGTAGAATAATGTGTAAAACTGTGAGACATCTTTTTTTTTTTGAGAAGCTAAAACTGTGAGACATCTAAAGCTATATTACAAGGTCCAACAAATGCCAAACAACTTCAATTTTATATATACTAGAAACAAGGCTTGACCACATTTCTCTGGCAAAAATTAAACATTATATATATATATATATGCATGCTTCCACACACAACACATATCTTCCTTGACGTTCCAAGTTACCATGGCGAGCCCCATTAATCAAAAATGATATTTTGCACAGTATAATGTTCTCAATTTTTCTATTAAATCTAAAAACAAGTGATAAAGATGTACACTAAGTTTGGATTGGGAGAGACAAGAGTAGACTATTGGGGAATGGAGAAATGATTTGAGAGGATTTGGAGGGGTTCTCAAACCCTTTTTTTAATCCCTTCAATTTGTGAGAATTTGAAGGGGAAGCAATTCAAGTTTAATTAATTTTATATACTTCCTATTTTGTCCTTAATATTTCTTAAGTATATAGTTAAATAAATGAATGATATAATTACTAATTTCTTTATGTATTTTCCTTTCGTTTCCTTCCAACTCTACAACATAATTAGAGGATCAACAACATCAAATCTCCTCTCCTCTCTTTTAATTTTTAAAACATCCAAGTAAGGCAAAAAATATCTACTCTCCCTTTTCACTCTCCTCCGCTCCTCTGTTCAAATTTCAGTAGAGTATAAAGAATTCATTTCAGTGCCTATAAAAATAGGCACCTATCTTAGTGTTTTACACTTTTTTCCCCATATGGGAACCAAATTAACATGCCTTACACTTACATTTTTCATGTATATAATCTTGGTTACCAAGTAAAAAACAAACCTTCAACGGCAGTTTATATCGAATAGCCATATATGAATGAAATCGAGCCATACTGCTAAACACTATCCCCTTCCCGACTTTGATTGATTTCCCATTTTTACCAATCCACGGATTTCTAGTGAAGTACCGGAAGAGGAATTCTTTAAGAGTATATAATGTCATTGGATTTCTCAATGAGGAACCAACATGGAAGATGATCTGAGAAGACTTATTTGCATGAGCCACCATGGCCACAATCATAGAATTTACCACCATGTCTGCTGGTATCTGCATGACTTTCAAATTTTCATATTGAATATATACTTATTGAAAAGAGTAAATATGTACAAACACAACCATAGAAGCAAGAGCAACAGATGTGCGTCTACATGTGCTTGCATAAAGAATGAAGAATGAGTTTAACTCACTATATCTAAGATTGACTTAGGATGGGCTGCAAAGCATTCCAATTTTCCTTTAGCGTAGGCAGAAATTACTCCATCAATGGTTCTGTAACAAGAAAATTAAGTGTAACAAAACATGAATTACCCACAAAAAGAAAAAGACAAGAAAAAAAAAATCAATTTAATATTATTTTCTTGAACCTCAATTACCCAAAATTCTGAGCTTCTATAATTTCATGACAAACTATGATTACCTTGTGCCTTCAATCCAACCTGAAAATGGTTCTTTGTAAGTACTGGTTACCATGGTGGGTCGTATGATGACTAGAGGCAGATTCTGATTAAATTGTCCTAAAAGCATTTCTCCCATTGCCTTCGTATATGTGTAGGTGTTTGACCATCCATATAGTTTTGCCCTAGCAATTAATAAAAAGAAATAAATATAATTAAAAAGAGGGAACAAATAATTAATTTGCTAGAGAATGGCTTCATTATTATTCACAAAATTTGAGCAAGAGTAAAACATAGATACAATACCTTAAATATTATTCATTAAATAGGTTTACCCTCATTAAATTTCTACCATCTTCTAATTAATTATCTCTGCAAAGGCGTTAAAAACATCTCCTATAGGTAGGTTTTTTTTCCCTGATCAATGAGAAAACCTGATGGATTAACTGGATTCTAATGGTTAGTAAATTCCTTCAATAGATCAAAGCTTGAATGGATCTAATGTTTCGTAAATTCTTCTTTACATATATCACCCAAAGACCAGACTACGTACACCTATTGGACCTAAGTTTCCTTCATGATAAACATAACTTTTAATAATATAGTCAGGAAACATAACTTTGTTAGATTCAAGAAAAAGACACTGCTGAACAGGTCATATTATGTTAGATTCTTAAAAACCTTTCAATGCCAAAATCCTTCATGGTGGATATGATTACTTCATTCGTGGCGCCTTGTACTCGTAATCTATCCAGGTATTCCTTCACAAGTTCTTTTTCGGCGTTGAAATCTAATTTTGAGGTTCCTTTTAGTGTGTCTCCCATGTAAAATGGGCTCTCTAGTATGTTCCCTTCCTTCTCGCCGCACACATAAGCTATGAAACAACAACAATAGTTCATTGATGAGAGCTCATGTTTTACTATATATTCCAATGACGGATAATTTTGCATTGCAGATGGAACACACACACACACACACAAACAAGAAGAAGAAGAAGAAGAAAAAAGATAGTTCTTTTTGCACTAGCAATCATTACTTGACGTTCAAAATAGCTAATTAGTGTATAAGGGCAGAGTTCAAGTCTACACTGACCGGTTGATACATGGAGAAGCACCTTCAATTTAACACAATTCTGCGCAAACCTCAAAACATGTAAAGCTCCATATGTGTTGGTGCCCAATGCAACATCATATCTAAAAGAGGAAACAAAGGAATAGAAAAAGGAAAGAAGATTTATATTTTATCGTATGACTCTTTTGATTTCGCACACATTGTTCATTGCACCTTTCATCAAATTTCGTTGTAGCAGCAGAATTTAAGACGATGTCTATTTCTTTCCACATCTCTTCTCTCAATATACAATCTTTGATTCCTAAATTCTCGTCACAAATGTCACCAGAGATAGGAGTAACCCTTTCAGAGATAAATGACTCTAGATTTGCGCCCAAGCTGTTTCTTAGTACCATAAATAGGTCCTTCCCTAGTATATACAAATAAACGAATAAATATGATTGATTAAACACAAGGCTCTTAGAATAGTACAAAAGTACATTAAAAGTAAAAAATGTTAAACTTATTGTGCACAAACTATTTTATACAGTCCCAAAATTAGCTGAAATTATGACTTTAAGTCATGATTTTAGTTGTTTTTGAGATGTGTGTAAAATTATGTAAAATATTTATGTGCAATAAACATTAAAAAAAAAAAGGTATTTGAACCTATTTATTGTGTATAATATTATAATGTAATTAAATCCTAGGAAATTGAATAATTCTTGAATTAAATGAAAGACTAAAATATAAATTAACCAATTAAATTTAGGGACATTTTTTATTTTATCCTTGATGTTTAAAAGTTTTGATTTAGTTCTCATTTTAGTTTTTAAACATTACAGACTAAATTCAAAATTTTCCTAAACTTAAAAGTGTAATTTATAGTTTAGTCTAAAGGAAATCATGTGTTTTACATGTAAAAACTAAAAACCAATAGTTCTGCGCATTCATTTTATTGCTTATAAAATTAAAAAGAACTAAATAGGTACCTCATTCCGAAAACGTTGTGTAGCAGACTTGTTATCTGAAGTTCTCAAAAGAAGATAGAGTTTTTTCACATTTGGTTGAGCCCTGAGTATTTTCTCCGCAAAAACTGTGTCAATTTTTGCAATCAAAGTTATCACTTATCACTAACACCAACATCCTTCAATACATTCAGGCACAAAATCGTTAACAAGAAATACGGGTAGGTGGTGCTATATAGTATATACTATAAGTTAGTGGAGCCAAGTGGAATACAAGCAACTTGGGTGACGCACGGGTCGTTTATAATTATAGATTTACACAAACATTAATTTATGCTTTTTCAGGGAGAGAGAGAGAACCTTTTGCTAGAAAGCCTGTGGCACCAGTGACTAAAATAGTCTTGTTCTCAAAAAATGGAAGTATACGTTCCAACTCCATGAGAGAAGAAATTAGAGACGAAAGAGTAAATGATGATGATCTCAAGCAAAAAATAGGTGATTTGATTTCTAAGGCGGGTTTAAGAGTCACACCTTTCTTTTCTTTATATATATAGTTTGTTTTGGCACCTTCCTCTCTTGTTTCTTTACTTTTTTGGGTATTCATTAATTGCATTGAAGTACAGTAGGCGAGTTGGACCACAAACCATCAAGTCTACATTATCTGGGTACCTAATTTACATGGCTGTACCGAGTTGTCTACGTCCCTGAATAATTATAATAAAAATTGGTAGTTCGTAGTTGTTTGTTAGCTCCTTTATAATTATAGGTTTACTTTGTATATAATGTTGGGTTAAAATAGATTGATCCTAGTTAATTAATTCAATTACTAAATTGATTAATTATGTCAAATTACATGTAAATCGTGGAGACACTAACAAATCACAAAATAACTAATATGCAGCGAAAAATAAATTAACACTGTGATTTGTTAATAAATGGGGAAAACCTCTCGCAAGGCAAAAACTCCACTGGATGAATTTAAGGTCACCACTCCCAATAATCCACAAATCAATAATCAAGCCATTACAAGTATGAGGAATCTTACCACTACCTTGGCCTGTCCCAAAATACCAACTTACAGTTAAACTGTCACGACCCAAACCTGTACTTCAGGATTTAGAGCATGACCAACATATTAATATCAAGTCTACCTCAATACTAACATGAACCAAACTAAACATAAAGGGCTTAACATTAATTTGTTACTTGAATACCTGCTTAATTTCGAGCATTAAAACCAACATATACAAAAATGATGAAAACCCTGAAATATTTCATTTCCTTCGAACTTGGAAGGTTATCACCTGGTTGAAACTTAGGGTATTCGTGTAAATATTACATAACTAAATATTTAGCAAAACTATTATTACAAACCTAACCCCGCAGACATACAACTGGGGTTCAAAACAAACTAAGGTTCTGAATTACAACAGTGCTCGAGGATTAAGTACATCTTGATTCCTCCTATACATCAAAAGAGCTAAACTACTATACAACAAAACTCTACACTCTAACAAACGAGAATTCACGAAATCCTTGCCACCTCTAACACTCTCGCCGCTTCCAGGAAGAACTTGTGCATTGAAATATAAAAGGGTGAGCTGCGAAGCCCAGTAAGGTTTTTAAGCTCCATAGGCCCTTGATAAGAATGCATGTAAATCAAATACTTTATGGATATGCCAACTTTGATAAAATAGTCTTCCTACTGTTCTTATTGTTCATAAAATAATTTTTGAGCTTTTAGATGAACATACTTCATTTTCCTTTCCTATAAATATAAAAGGACATAATAAGGAACGTAACCATAGTTCAGTAACCTTATCTTTGAATAGACTATAAATACTTTATCATAACTTCTCATTAAACTTATAACACATTTAATATACCTTTCTTATCGTCATACCCTTCTTATAATTTCCAAATAGGTCAATAGCTCATTTATAATACATATTAGTTAATCCAATTGTAAGTCTGTCACAACTTTGGAAGGCTTCCAACACAGAGTGCCAGGTATCCAGCATTCCCCACAATGCTAGGTCATTCTGGAATCATATCATAATACATCTTTTCAACCATGGGGATAGGTTGACATCCTCCACAAGTTGGTTGTTACCAACAAAGGCGGGTACAGTAGAGCCAGTCCCACTTATAATGGCCAAACAGAATTTCCATGGAAATGCCAGTACTATAACCCCTACTGGCTGAGTTTAGATCATAACAATGGAATAACCGTAAATTATATTTTTTTTTTATAACCTTGCTTTTACATAAACGTTTCACAACAGTAGCATATCCACTTCATTCTTAAATATCATGTTCTTGATATAAATAGTAGCATCAATATGTTAAAATTATTATGTATATAAGATTAAACAACTCACGAACACATAGTTTACTTAACTCATGCTTATACGTAATATCTCTAAATAAAAACTTTAATGCATAATATTTTTTGAAATAATCTTTTTACTTATCAAAAGCACATATCTCAAATCCCTTACCTGAAAGCCGAAGACGAGAGAGATTGTACAAGAGGAGCTTAAGTGTCCATGTTCTCGTTCTCGTCACCTAGATGAAAACCAAAACTTATTATTGACAATCTCTTCCTAAGTATTTAAACTTATACCTCAATCATAACCTAACTCTCAAACTCAAGAAAATCTTAATTCCCATCACAATAAGTTCCCAAAAGCATATGATACAATCATCAAACACATTATGCATCCAAACCATAGAGAAACCAAGGCATAAAATTTATATATGCTCCAAACATAACAAAGGATGAGCATATTAAATTATAGCTCAGAAAATTCACCCTAGCTTCAAAATTAAATCCACAAAGTTAAAGTTTTCCTACCCTGTTTACTGGTCATTACAGCAGCGAAAGCCCTATTTGTAAAATACGAATGGGCTGTTCAAACACATCCAAAAGTCATGAAATTTTACATAGTTACTCCCCTGTATGTCCAGTATATACCATAAAAATTTCGGAGTCAAAATATAAACCCATGATTTATTAAAAATCATACAATACAACATGTTCAAATCTGTCCTGGTAGAAACTCATGCAATTTAGAAATTACACCATTATTTTTATACTCGTCCAAATACTGTGAGACCACTTCCAAAACAACCCTACATGTCTTAGGGTTCATAAAAACTACTCCTAGCATCCTAATTCACAAAACATGATTTAATACAGAATTTTCTTTTTGTAAACATCAAATCTGTCACAGAGACAGCTTCAGTGCATGTTCTTTCTAAAATCATCAACAAATAGCAATTGGCCTTAATTTCATTTGGGTATTTTTATACCTATACAATACATATTAAAAAAAAAAAAACCCTAATAAAAATCCAATAGCTCATAACACCATCACTCTTTAAACTTACAAAACAGACTCACAAGTTCAGTCTCACAAAACAGAACAGAGGATAAAAATGAAAATAAACAAACAATACTATTCCAAGTACACAAAATCAGATGAGCTTTAACTTACTTACCCACACACTTTGAAGATGAAACCTTAGTGTTTAGGCTCTTAATTTCTCCTTAGAGAGAGTTGTCTATGATTTTTGGTGAGAGGGTGAAAGATAGTTACAGTCGTGTGAGAGGGGAAGAAGAAAGAAACCAGAATAAAGAAGAAGGAGAAGAGAAAGAGTGCTGAACTTTCTGGTTCCAGCAAAAGAAAAGATAAAGAGAGACTTTTGGGGCAGCCAAGAAGATAAGGAGTGGACTTTTCTGATTTATGTGTGTGTACCCGTGGAAAATTGAGGGGTGTAAAGTTGTGATTTACCACTATGTGTTATGTTGGCTTTTATTCCGTGCCAAATTTGATTGTAATTAATATCAATTGTTTATACCCTGTATTTGTTGTGGGAATTGATGTAAGGGGTGTGTGATAGAGAGTGTGTGAAGACTCAAGCAATATTAGAAGCTGAAGGAATCTTGCAGGTATGTCGCGACTAAACTTCCCGCGAAGTGAAGCATGTGCCTTGCACATGCTGGAATGCGAAGAGTCAGTCCAGGTGGAGACAGCTGTCTCTCGCGAGTATCTCGCGGATAAGGCCTTCTCACGAGACACCCGCGAGACATACTGTTCTGCCAGCCTGTACTGACTGACTCACACATTTTGCACCTATCCTATATAAACCCCTATTACCCACAAATGTTGAGGAATGCTTCAGAGAGAAAACCCTAGCCAAACACATTTGCAATTAGAGATTGTCATTCCCACCTTTCTCTATACACTTGCTTGTGGTATCTCCTCAACCCTTCCCTCTCCATTTTTCCACACCATTGAAAGGTTGATAGCCCAAATACTTACCACACCTTTTGAGAGTGTTGAGTGACATTTTGGTGCTGCTGGGAAGTATTGGAAGAAGTCTGGAATGGCAGATGCAACATGGAGCTTGTTGCGAGATCCGGAGAACTAAGACAAGACACGGTTCCGAGAAGCCTTGTTGGAGTAGGAGCTTGGAGGGCTTAGGTACATCAGGTAGATTAGACTTGGAGGGTCTCTTGCTTACTCATGTATCCCAACTGATTGTCTAGTGGATCGATTTCCGCTTGGAGGGCAGCAGAGAGGTTTTTCGCCGAGTTCTTCGGTTTCCTCTTCGAGAACACGTCTCGGTATTTTCTGTGTTTGCATCCTTCTTCCCTACTCTTGTTTTATTCCATTATACTGCTGTGTTGCTTAGTTTATGGATTAGAGTAGCTTATTTGTTCATCTGCTCACTTTTACACTATTCTGCACTTTATATTAAAGTTATGTAAAATCTATCGAGCCGTAATTTTAATTAGGAGGTCTAAACAGCTCTTGTGTTTTCAACACATTTTTGAGCTTTTAATTGGTATTAGAGTGGGTACACTTGCTTGGTTTAAATACCTTAGTGTGATCCTTGACCCTATTTAAGATGGACCGATCTCAATCGCTTAGTGTTCCACCATTTTTTGATGGGAACAATTACGCATTTTGGAAAGTCAGAATGGGAGCATTTTTATGTTCTATAGAAGATACCGTTTGGGATGCGGTAGAGCTCGGGTGGACTAAGCCGGAAGCTCCTAAGGCTGATTAGGATAAGGCGGCTCTTGCAGCAGCCAATGCTAATAGTAAAGCTTTAAACGCTATATTTTGTGCTGTGTCTCCTGATGAATTCCACAGGATCTCTCACATGACAGTAGCCAAAGAAGCTTGGGAGATTTTAGAGACCACTTATGAGGGTACAAAGAAAGTTAAGGACACAAAGCTTCAGATGCTTACCACCAAATTTGAAGAACTCAAGATGGGTGATGATGAACCGTTTGATTCATTCTATAGGAAGCTCAATGAAATTGTAATTGCTAAACTTAATCTTGGGGAGAAGATTGAAGATGCTAAAGTGGTGAGAAAAGTATTGAGGTCCTTGCCTGAAAGTTTTAGAGCAAAAGTTACAGCCATAGAGGAAAGCAAGGATTTGGATGAGATTAAAATTCAAGAATTAGTTGGGTCTCTCCAAACATATCAGATGGGACTGCTTTCCCATAAGATGAGTAAATCACTTGCTCTTAAAACCATCACCGAAAGGATGGGTGATTCCTCCGAAGAAGATGGGGTGGAGAAGGAAGTAGCATTTCTTGCAAAAAATTTCCGAAAATTTCTGAAGATAAAGAACAGTGGGAAACCATTCAACAGAGGAAAATTTTCATTTTCAAGAGGTGATAGGAAAGAGTTTACAAGAAAAGAAGGGAGGGAGTCTTAACCTTCTTCAGAAATTATATGCTATGAGTGCAATGACCATGGACATCTAAAGAAGGAGTGTCCAAATTTTCTGAGGGGAAAAGACAAGGCTTATGCCACGACACTTAGTAACTCAGACTCTTCTGATTCTGACTCAGAAGAGAGCTGTGACGGAGAGGGAAATTACTCCGCATTCATGACCATTGCTCATGTGGAGTCATCGGATGATTTGGGTGCACTTGTGAAGGAGCTTGGTGAGCATTCTGATTCAGAGTCTATTGGGATTGTGGAAGAATCAGATGCTGAAGAAGAAGAAGAAGAAAGTACAGCTAATCTTCAAGAAAATTACTCCTTATTACTTGAAAAGTCGGGAGAGTATCCCAGAGTAGCCAAGGCGGCTGTAAGGAAAATGAAGAAAGCTGAGGAAGATTACAGAAGTCTTTTGATCAGATATAAAGAGGCTAAGTGTGAGATTGAGACACTAAATGGCGAGTTGTCTGAAGCCTATACGAAGGTGAGGTTTCTTGAGCAAGAGGTAGTGCAAGCTCATGCCAAGATAGAGAGAGTCTCCTCCCAGAAGTTAGATGATGTTATCTCATTTCAAAAACCTTCTTCAGACAAGTCCGGGTTAGGATATACTGGAGGAAGCAGCTCATCAGCCAAAGCTACCAAAGAAGTGAAATTTGTGAAGGCCATAAAGCCTATTGTGGAAGGGTCAAGTCTTGAGAATGTTAAGGCTGAGAAGAAGAATGTGAGTGAGCAACGGATAGTGAATAAGACCCGAAATCAATCTATGGGCAGACATGAAACCAGAGGAAGATCTCTCCCAAGATCACAACGGGGTCCTAGAACGGACTATGTGTGTCATTACTGCGGAATGCAAGGACATACCAGACCCAATTGTCAAAAACTGAGATTAGACAACAATTCAAGCGCACCTCGATCACGAGGAAGAAGAAATGACATGAGGTCTTGGGGTAGTGAACAACTGAGAAGTCAAAATTGTGATCCTGGCATGATGGACATGATGAAAATGATTGGTGCCTTCACCACCTGTTTGGAAAGTTTCACAAGAAGGTTTGATAGCCCAAATTCTCGTACCCAATCCGTCAAGGATATCACCCCAAATGCACGTGACGTGTGGGTGAAAAGGGGTACTCATGCATAAGTATTATAACATGTCCACGCATAAATTCTTTCAATGTATAGGGACATTTGATGTTGCATCTTTTCATGAATTGCTCTATTTTTACTATTGTTATTTTGTACCGGTTGTCTTTGTTAATTTTTTTTTGTTCTGTTTTGAGTGTGTTCAAAAATGTCAAAACCACATAAAAAATATAGAAATCCAAAAAGTTTGATCGCTTTGTTAAGTTTTGTCTCAAAGCATGTTTTGCCTTGTACCTTTGTACTTATGGCTCTATGCATTCAATGAGCTTAGCTTGTCCCTCATGCACTCATATTATTGTGGAAGAAATTTTGAAATCTATGTGACTGTTGTAAATAGATCTTCAACCTTGTCATGAATGATTAGTGAATGGTTTTGTTGATCTTGAAACATGCATAGACTCATGCCTATATATCTTCCCACTTTTATTTTCTTTGCTTAAAAGAGCTCTCTAACTGTAAATCTCCAAATGAAAAGAGATATAGAGCTGCAAAAGCCTGTCGCACAAACTAGTATTTGACTAAGAAAAAGGGAAAGCGACCAAAATAAAATGTATGATGCCCAAAAAGCCAAAGGCTAACTCATCAATTGAAATATCAAAAATTTCAGGCATCTTTCTCTAAATGAGATTCTCTTTGCTCAAAAGTTGCAAATGATATGTTAAATATGGAGCCAAATGAAAAGCTTCATTGAATTGTTATCAAGTACATGTGGGAGGTCATATATGCATGTTTCTACAATTGAGATAGGTCACATAATCTAGTGCTAATTGTGTATGCCTGGATTGAATTGATCATTGAAGCTTCACATTGGACTAAGGATTATATCATTTTTTATATCCACACACAACACACAAGTCTATGTTCAATGAATGTCTTATTCATTTGTGTGATTGTACTTGATTAAATGTGTTTTCACATGCTCAATTTTTGTTGATCAAACCCAAAAATATTTTTGAGTGTTTTATTTGTTTTTGATAGTGATTTTATACTTTCTTGCCTCTTGTATTTAATTAAAATGCATGTTTTTGTGTTTCTTCAAAAACTGGTTCAAGGGTAGTTTCGCGAGAAGCTCGCGACTTAGAGCTTCCCGCGAAAATGGGTTGAGGAAAATTTTTCTTTTAACATGTCACACACAAACTTTCGCGACTGTCTCGTGACCAACAACTTCTCGCGAAATGCTGTTTGGCTAAAATTGGATGTTTCCAATTTCAGACAGAAGCTACCGCGACTGTCTCGCGACTATTTCGCGACCTAATGCTTCTTGCGAAAATTTTGTGCTTCAGTGGCACCTCTCACGACTGTCTCGCCCCTCTCTAACCCGCAAAAAATGCGTGTTTTCAGTTTTTATATAGCTGATGTGACAGTTTTTCAAACATATCAAATTTCCCTCGCTCAACCTCTCTCAAACTTTTACAACCCAAAATCACTATTCCATTCATTTCTTTTCAATCCAAGCATTTTTTTTCTGCATTTTCTTCTTCAAGGTATGTTTGTTAACCATTCCTTTCTAAGTTCTTGCTTAGATTATGCAGAATTTTTGTTAGGGTTTTCAAAATTGGGGATTTTCGAAACTTTGGGTTGGTTTTCAAAATTGGGTGAATTTCTTTAAAATTTCTTGATTGGACTATGTCCCATTTGTTGTTTCTGCACTTGTGTTGGCCCTTTGTGGCATTTTATTATGTATTGAGGGTAGTTTTTCATATGTTCATGCATTATTCATGTATTTCTTACTTTTGTGCATGCTAAGTGTTTGTCAAAATGTCCAAGTGACATTTTTGTGACAAAATGGAATCAAGTGATTTCAATCCATGGTGTTTCAATTATTTGATCTTATTCTACTCTGGTTTGGTCTTTGTATGTGTGTTTCACTCACTTTGCTTATGTTGCACACTCTTGGTACACACCTAGGCACACTTAGGCACCCTCATGCATCTTATGCCGCATACACTCATCTGCACAAGCACATAGACACACACACTTGCACTGTCTCTTAATTTGTTGCATTGTTGCTATGCCTTATAAGTTGGAACCTTTTAGCATAATGTTTAGTGTGTTTCATACTCTGTTTTCAGTTTGTTTTAAGTTTGATTTGGAACTAACTTGAATCTAATGAAGTTTGTCTTCTGATTTGTGTTGGTGCATACTTTTTTCTTCTTTGCTAAATTATGCAGATGTCTCCCACCAAGCATGCTGCTAAGAAGAAATCATCTTCAAAGCGAGCCCAAACTGACTCTGATCATTTCCGGTCTATAGAAGCTGATATGAAATACAATGACTGCTACAAGGACAAGACAATCATCATGGAACGTGTAGTCCAGTTAGAGACTCTTGAGGGCACTTTCATCCCTGAAGTGTTCAAAGATAGAACTTGGACCAAGTTGCTGAACCCAACTGGAGTGGTCTATTCAGAGACTATCAAAGAGTTCTTCTCCAATGCCACTGTCAACGGAGAATGTATTGAGTGCTGGGTAAGACACAAGGAGTTTGTGATTACAAAAGAGAGCATTCAAGATTTTCTGGAAACTCGTCCTCCATCTCAGCCAATCACTGTTGCTTATGAGGACAGAATGGCTTGTACTCACGACATGATTACACTTCTTGGTGGTGAACCGAAGAAATCATCCATGAATACCATCAAGTTCTCTCCAGAAATGAGGACCCTAAGCTATGTGATGATTCACAATCTCTATCCGGTCACCAATCTCACCACTCTCTCTGCTCCGAGAACCAGATTCTTGTATGACCTCTTTACACATAAGGAGATTGACATTTGTGGCCATATCATGCATGTCCTGAAGAAGAGCATCACCAAGCAGAATTCACGAACTGTGATGCCGTTCCCCTCTTTGATCATGGGATTGATTGCCAAGGCAAGGCTCAAGCTACCCGGTGGCCTCATGGTTGTTCCAAGAGACTATCCCATTGGTGGTCATACACTGCCTAGGAGCACTGCACACATCAAGGGTTCTAAGACCGATGTGCATACCATACCGCCACCACGACAGGTTCAGCATGATGAAGGTGAAGATACAGAGGAAGAGATTGACAGGTTCACCTCGGCTACTGAACCCTCTGCACAGCCATCATCTTCGGCTCCTCCACAAGGCTTAAGCAAACTGGATCAGTTGCTTGCTAAGATGGATCAGATGTCTACGGTGCTTGACTCCCATGTGCAGTACACCGTGGACCAGTTTGCATACCTTCAAGGATAGATTACCGCGCTCTCTTCTCAAGTGCAAGACTTATCTATGGAGCTCGGCTCGGATTCAGAATCAGACCAGTTTTGACCCTTTGGCCATTCCGGTCAAAAAGGTGGAGAAAATTCTGAGGGGGAGCTAAAGAAGAGCTTGCACAGCGTTAGGGAAAGCATAGTCTAACAACTTAGTATCATTGGTTATTGGTTTTAAAGACGGTTTTTATTCAGTATTTTCTAGTGGTTATAACTGTTTTACTGCTTTTGGTCTAAGACTTTAATACTATGCTTTATTTAAGTATTTTTTTTTCAGATGTTTCTTTTATGATTTTCTCTATGCTTTATAGCATACTTTGCATGTACCCATGTTGCTTTTGTAAGCTTTAAGGGTTGCTTTTGTTGCATTGCATGATATGTAGGCTTTTATGGTTTGTGCCATGTATTTGCAATTCTTTGCTTATGCAGCCTCTATGCTTGTGTTGTTGAAGTTTAATGTCATACATTTTCTTCACCTCATCACTCTTGTGCCCGTGTAGGATTGTTCCTAGATGCATATTCGTTCTATGCATTGGTTGAGTGATGAACACTCTTGTGCCCGTGTAGGATTGTTCCTAGATGCAAATACTTCGAGTATTTTGTATTGGTTAAGTGTTGGATTTGCAAATGGTACTCTTCAATTGAGCTTATCATCTTGCATATCCGGATGTTCATTCCGTGTGTGAATGAGCATAGTAATTGCTTGCGTATAGTGATTACTTGTTTGATCTTGCCATGATCTAGTCTTATCTATTTCATCTTGCTTGATCATGATATTATTGCTCCATATGTTTCTCAAGTTTTCAGCATACAATGATAATATTTTGTTGTTGTGTTTCAGGAGTTACTTGTTCATATGTTTCAAGAGCTTATCAGAATCTAGAATTAGGTGTGAGTGAGTTTTGCCTGTGTTCCCAAACTCATGTTTAAGTTTAGAGTCTGTTTTAGGGTTTTGTTACGAAATGGCCAAAGGGGGAGGTTGTAAAGTTGTGATTTACAACTATGTGTTATGTTGGCTTTTATTCTATGTCAAATTTGATTGTAATTAATATCAATTGTTTATACCATGTATTTGTTGTGGGAATTGATGTAAGGGGTATGTGATAGAGAGTGTGTGAAGACTCAAGCAATATTGGAAGCTGAAGGAATCTCGCGGGTATGTCGCGACTAAGCTTCCTGTGAAGTGAAGCATGTGCCTTGCACATGCTGAAATGCGAAGAGTCAGTCTAGGTGGAGACAGCTGTCTCTCGCGAGTATCTCGCGGGTAAGGCCTTCCTGCGAGACACCCACGAGACATGCTGTTCTGCCAGTCTGTATTGACTGACTCACACATTTTACACCTATCCTATATAAACTCCCATTACCCACAAATGTTGAGGAATGCTTCAGAGAGAAAACCCTAGCCAAACACATTTGCAATTAGAGATTGTCATCCCCACCTTTCTCTATACACTTGCTTGTGGTATCTCCTCAACCCTTCCCTCTCCATTTTTCCACACCATTGAGAGGTTGATAGCCCAAACACTTACCACACCTTTTGAGAGTGTTGAGTGACATTTTGGTGCTACTGGGAAGCATTGGAAGAAGCCTGGAATGGCAGATGCAACATAGAGCTTGTTGCGGGATCCGGAGAACTAAGACAAGACACGGTTCCGAGAAGCCTTGTTGGAGTAGGAGCTTGGAGGGCTTAGGTACATTGGGTAGATTAGGCTTGGAGGGTCTCTTGCTTACTCATGTATCCCAACTGATTGTCTAGTGGATCGATTTCCGCTTGGAGGGGGGCGAAGAGGTTTTTCGCCGAGTTCTTCGGTTTCCTCTTCGAGAACATGTCTCGGTGTTTTCTGTGTTTGCATCCTTCTTCCCTACTCTTGTTTTATTCCATTATACTGCTGTGTTGCTTAGTTTATAGATTAGAGTAGCTTACTTGTTCATCCGCTCACTTTTACACTATTCCGCACTTTATATTAAAGTTGTGTAAAATCTATCGAGCCGTAATTTTAATCAGGGGTTCTAAACAGCTCTTGTGTTTTCAATATGTTTTTGAGCTTTCAAGGGGGATAACTTCTTGGATGGTCTAATGCTTGAGAAAGTCAAGGAAAGTGGCTCTTGGTGAATTGCATGGTTGGCCAAGCCTTGGCCTTTTGGTTTGTCAACTTGCATGTTGCTTTAGCATTAGTTGTTTTGAATACTCATTGGTTGCATGGGGTGAAATTTCCACAATCACATTTCATGCAATATATGCCTAATTAAAACACCAATTATGCATCATACTAAATATATATTTATAATAGAACTAGCCATTTCATTTATTTATAATCTTTAAAAAAATTAAAGCTTCATGCACTTAAAAGTAATTAAGATCATAATATACATATAAACCCATAAAATTAAATAGGTAATTAAGTTGGGGTGTTACATAAACCTTTGCTCAAATACCCAATTGGACTTGATCTTGTAGCAGCCTTCTTTCCTTTGTTGCACAAATCTCCAATTTGTGACCAACTCCTTTGCACGAATCCCAGTATGTAACTAACTCCAGCAACTTGATTAACTGTTGTTGGATGCAAAGTTCTTCACTTCATAAACGATGAAGATTAGGAAGTATTTGATTATAAAACTCTAAGGCGCATAAACGCAGTAGCTTCACACAGAGTATATGAGTTCTAAGTCTCTATTTTCATACTTTATGACTTTTAAAATAAGCCCTATATATAACAAGGGTTGTAAAAGAGAAACTCTAATCATTCAAGTCATCATGGGCCGAATGTAGGATCTAAGATTTCTGAAATCGTAGATCTCGATAGATCGAACTTCTGTCAAGCTTGTGTCGAGCATCTCCATTACTCTTCGATAGCAGCATCTGTTGAGCTTTAATGAAATAGCTTTTTTTTACTTGTTTTTTAGATGAACCTTCATGTCTTTAATGATATCACTTGATATGTTTGTGAAAGCTCACTTAGTGTAAAAAACACTTGTAAATGTTTAAACCCTCAAATTCAAATATTCCAAAACAAGCTTATATTCAAACAATGTATGTGTGGAATGATAAATATAAGCTATACCCAAATATACAAACTACTTTTAAGCCATAATTTAATCACAATACAGTAGAAATTAAAAGCAAAGTGTAAGGGATAGAGAGAAGTAAACGCAAGATAACACTGGCATGTGTTATCGAAGAGGAAAGCAAATAACTCGGTGAAAAACCTCTCCACCGCCTTCCAAGCGGTAAAATGATCCACTAGAAAATCAGTTAAGATACATGAATAGCAATAGATCCTCCAAGCCTAATCTACCTGATGCACCTAAGCCCTCCAATCTTCTTACTCCAACAGGGTTACGCCTAACCTTATCTTCTCTAGCTTATTGGATCTCACAATTAGCCTATTGCATCAACCAAAATGAATTGCTTCTCTCTTAAACTACTTCCCAAACACCAAGAACCTTCTCACTGTTGGAAATATGAATGTACGCATCAGAAAAATTAACGAATTTACTTCATTCGCAATTGATAACATGTGCCATGTAAGTTTCAAAATATAAGAACAAGAGAGTGTACCTTAGTGTGGCAAATTTCAAAACAAAGATCAGAAGTTATTGAGAACACTTTCAATCTTCACTCTAATTCTACTTAATGCTCAAGAAGTGTAGTCTTTCAATCAGTTATATGTGTATGTTTAAAAAGAGAATGAAAGAGTGTTTAACACTCACATACATACCAATTCATGTTCTTACAAAAATTTTGTATGTTTTTCTTTTTATAACTGATTATCTAATTGGGCTAGCCTTTTAGGCATTTTCAATTGGGCTTTAGTATATGGCTTGGAGTGGGATCAAAAGGGAACAAATAAGACACTAGCTCCAATGGACCTTGGGTTTTTCTGTCAACTTTTGACAAGTCCAAAGTTATCATTAATTATATTTAATACCACTATATAAATATAATTACACTTTAGATTTTATTAATAAATTATATCTCAAGACTTTATTGTACATGCAACACTTTCATAAAATATTCGTACTAATACAAAGTCATAAATGTAGACTGTCACTTTGTAAATTACTGCATCTTAATCCTTGAGTACCTAGTTTAATCCTATTAAGTTATTCATCATATATTTATAAAATTCAATTTCATAAATATATATACTTTAGTAATTCTTTACTAAAGTGGTTAAGCCCAACTCTCTAAATAACTGAACCTTTTAAACTTATCTCAAAGAAATATTTTATATCTCCGTTAAGAGACTATGAATTCCATCTTGAGAATATATGTTCCATCAACACTAAATGTGGCTGCCCAACATACTGAGGTTTTGACTGTTACTTTAAATCTCACGCCTGATATATTAAAGCAACTTACACTTCATGTAAATAGAAGTCGTGAGATTTATTATTCATTTGAAAGTTGTTAGGAGAATAATAAATCTCATAGTGGTCCAGTTCAATATGTTTTAACTCTTAAAACATATCAATACATCAACTAGAAGTCTTCATTTCTATGATCAAGACAAATCATCTTAGTTGATATGTTATAGTCTTCGCAAATGAAATGTCCAATTTCATCACCGATTATGAACTAAAATTCTAAGTTTATAAAAAACTTGTAACTTATATCTTCTGTGTCTAAATCATATAAATCACATACTATGCATCTCATGGACTATATGATAATGTCCAAATATTCATGTTACCATTATTTCATATAATAATAAAACAAATTTATTAATCACAACATTAAGCCATACATAATGTCATACATAGTATCATACAATAGAATTTAAGAGCACTAATCATAACACTCACTGTTCTAAATGTGGTAAGGTAAAGATTTGGCTTAAGATCCTTTTATGGGTATGACAATAGAAATGGTGAGAGTAGAGAAATTTGGAAAATCAAATGTATAAGATTGTGGATGAATCAATCTTGTTGTTCTCTGGGATTTCTCTCTCCAAATTCTCTCTAGAAACTCTCTACATTTCGTAGGTATAAAGGTATTTATAATAGGGTATGAGAAATAATATGAAAAATAATTTTTCAGCAAAACAAGATTCACTGGCGAGTCACTCGCGACTGGGATGAGTCACGAGTTCCAGTCGCCAGATAATAGAAAAGGCTAGTCTATAATTTTTGTCTAGTAGTGATCTAGCTGTTCTGACCCTTCAACTTCCACATGCTCCATATGTGTGACACATTCTAGTGAGTCACCACTCGCGAGTTAGTCGCAAGATTCAGTCACGGGTTGCCTCTTGATTGCACACACTTGATCAATTCTTCACATTCTCTCACACATAACCCTTGCATTATTCTCACCTAAATATAGGGTTTCTAAATGCTGAATTATAAGAAAACTTGGAACAGAATAAAGTCAACACATAGTTGAATAAATTCAACCTTACAATCTCCCCCTTTAGCTATTCCGTGACAAAACCCTAAAACAGACTCTAGACTTAAAAATGTGAGTTGGGAACAATTGCTAAAATTCACCCACACCTAATTCTAGATCTGTGAAGCTCTTGAACCATACGAATAAGTCTCCTAAAAACAATATCACAAAATGCACTCATTAAGTTCATTGTAAGCGGAAAATTTAGAATGCATATGGAGCAAGCATAATAAGATCAAGCAAGTATGAATATAACAATGAAGTATAACTTGATCATACAAGAACAATCACTATAAATAGTGACTACAATGAACATTCACATGATGAATGAACATCCGAACATGCAAGCAAATAAGTTCAATGCAAAGTATTAATTGCATGTCCAACACTCAACTGATGCAAGAATACTAAAGCAATTGCATCAAGGATACAAGATCCAACAAGGGCACAAAAGTACTAAAGAAAATGAAAAACATTAACTAAAAGTACTAAGCTACATAAAAAAAGGTACATAATAAAGTATAGTTTAAATAGCTAAAACATCCAAGTATCCATAACGCAAAATATCCAAGCATTTTAAAACCAAAGTACTAAAACCAATAGAGTACTAAAATAAGGTGCTATGAAAACCATAAAAACTATAAAAATATAAATGCTATGAAAACTATGAAATGTACTCCCCCTCAAAATAGGCTCCCCTTCAAGAGCAACCCTAATACCACTCCCCCTTTTTTGATCGGAATGGCCAAAGGGCTAAGGCTGGTGAGTGAAGCTATCAAACTTGGCTGCCAACAAGTTGATTTGATCTTGGATAGCTGCAAGGCTGTTGGAGTGCTCAGTTGCTACATCCCTTAGACCATCAATCCTCTCAAGAATTATCTGGAAAGCATCTAGAGGAATGGATGAAGACGATGATGCTTCACTCCTACCTCGACCACCACCACGTCTTGGAGGAGGTTGTTGTCCTTTTGCTTCAGTCTCTATCTCAACAAGAGGTTCATCTTTAGGCTCTTCAGCTAGTTCATCTCCATGAAGTCGAATCCTACTTCTTAGGATTGTTTGAGAGTTTATGGAAGAAGCTGAAGTCATTAGACTTATGTGTTGTGGAGTCTCCACACACCATTTTCATGAAGGATCCTCATTATAAGACTTGGGAGAACAAGCTTTCCCTTTGAGGTTGCCTTTATAGCTTTGGCAACGGTGATATACAAGTGTGCACCAAGTGTGCACCAATGTCAATGTAGATTTTCTCATGAAACTCTATGAGGAATATGGCTTTAGCATTGTTGATGGTGGTCAACTTCCTTACCGGATACAAGTTGAACATCATGATATAGGCAAGGCATCTCAAATCTCAAGGAAAGGAGGTTGTGTTGAGGCATCTTCCTTCTGTATAGCCACCAATGCGGAGTTGCACAAACTCTAAAGAGACCATTCTGTCCTTGAATGGAATGAACCCTTCATGATCTTGTTCTTCAATTCCAAGTAGAGCATCAATGTCCCCCATGTCAAGAGTGAATGCATGACCTTTAACCCAGGGAGATCAAAGGTTCAGGGAGATCACCAAGGAGTTTTTCCCAGCCTCTTCCTTCAAAACAACTAGGAATGAAGGAATCCTTGAGATCAACAAGATTCACATATCTCTCCTGAATGATTGGAGCAGTTTCGAATTGATGGGAATATTGCTCAAAGTGTTGAGGGGAGCGAAACAAGCTATTGTCAAAGTGCTTTCTCTTGTCACCACACTAAGCAGTGGATTTTTGTGGAGCCATCTACAAAACATAGTAGTAAATACCACAAAAATAGAGCACAATAGCTGGTAACAAACTTGATTAGTAACAAGTTAGTACCAAAAACAATAAACTACGAATTAAACCCTAAAAATTGAAATTTAAAAAGCAATTCAAACAAAATTGACATGTGAAGATGCTAAACATCAAAGCATGATATAATCATGGCATTAGTCACTCAACATGTCAAAGGATGTGTATGTGTACATCATATGAAAAAGTGTGCATATAAGGCATGAAAACATGCAAGAGGCAAAGTGTGAAAACACATAATCATTTGATGTTTCAAAACAAGAAAACATGATTATCCCCAAGATTTTTGTACTCAATGGAGTCCAAAAATACACAAAAAACATCTAAAAAGACATTTTATCATCAATATGGTATACACAACACAACACAAAATATAGTATAATGCATGAGCATGTAATAAAAACATGTAAAGCATGTAAAACAAGTATTATACCATCATCCTCAACAAAACCCATACAACAAATTTCATTAACAATAACAAAAACTCATGTTCATCAACCATATTTCAATATCTCAACACATAAAAAAAATCCATGAAAAATAAGGTTTTAAAATTGAAATAGAGTGAAAAGAAGTGAAAAACCATACCTTTCCTTCGATTTTGAGTGAAGATTGAAGATGAAAATGAAGGTTTTTGGAGTGAAAATGATGGTTTTGAGAGAGGGAGAGGTAGAAAAGCACGTGATGCAAGGGAAACTTAAAAGGTTTTGAAAAATTGTCTGAGATTTAGGCACCATACATTTCAATACAAGTCGCTTTTCCTTTTTTCTAGTCAAATACTGGTATGTGCAACGGCTTTTTCAGCTCATTATCTCTTTTCGAGATTTGACATTGGTTGAGCTCTTAAGCAAAAAACAAAATGAGTGGGAAGAAATATAGGTACAAGTCTACGCATGTCTTGAGAACAACAAAACTATGGACTAATCATTCATGACAAGTTTGAAAATCTATTTACAACAATCTCTTAGATGTCAAGATGTTTCCCACAAAAATACAAGTGTAAAGAGAACAAGCTAAGCTCATTAATGCACAAAGCTATTAGTACGGAGGTACAAGGCCAAATATGCATGTGACAATATACAACAACGCCGATCAAACTTTTTAGATTTTATACATTTTATGTGTTTTTGGATTTTTGACACAAAGCAAGTAAAGAATGATCAAAAACAAAAACAAACAACCAAAGCTTTTAAATAACAAAAACATGCTTCAAACAAAGTAGTGTGTGCTTTACTCAATTAAGACCAATTCAAGATTGATATGTAAAACACACAACACACATGAGATTCAAGGAATGATACCGACACCAATGGTCTTACGAAGCAATTCAAACTGAGGACCATCGAGAGGTTTAGTGAAGATGTCCGTCTTGTGGTTGTTCATATTGATGAATTCAAGACATATGATTTTATCTTCCACCAAATCACAAGTGAAGTGGTAGCGAATTTCTATGTGCTTAGACTTTAAATGCTGAACAGGATTCTTGGAAAGATTTATGGCACTAGTGTTGTCACAGAACATACTCATTGTTTCTTGAGGAATCTTATAGTCATGAAGAAGTTTCTTTATCCAAAGAAGTTGAGTACAACACCTCCCAGCAGCTATATACTCGGCTTCATTTGTAGATAGAGATACTGAGTTTTACTTCTTATTCATCCTTGATACAAGATTATTTTCAAGATAGAAACATCAGCCCAAAGTACTCTTTCGATCATCAACACTTCCTGCTCAATTTGCATCAAAGTAACCGGCTAAAAAGTCATTAGAGCCCTTTGAGTACCACAGACCATACTTGGGAGTGCCATTAATATAGCGTATGTTTCTCTTCACATACTCCTACACTAAACGCAATGTTCGGCCTGCTTGCAGTGAGATATAGGAGACTTCCAATGATGCTCCTGTACAAAGTTTGACTTACTTCTACCCTAGAAGAATCAAGACTAAGATTGGTAGATGAACTCATGGGAGTAGAGGCATGCTCTTTGGATTCTAGTCCAAACTTCTTGACAAGATTTCTAGCGTATTTTTCTTGAGAGATGAATATACCATCCTTCCTTTGTTTAACTTGAAGACCTAAGAAAAATGTAAATTCCCCCACCATACTCATTTCGAGCTCCTTCATTTCTTCAAAAAACTCTATAGCACGGGCGTCTATGGTGGCTCCAAATACTATGTCATCAACATACATTTGAGCTATAAGAAGATAATTCTTATCTTTCTCATCTATCCAAGAGATAATTTGTAAGCCAATCATACCATGCTCTAGGTGCTTGTTTCAATTCATAGAGTTCCTTCTTCAATCTCAAAACATGATACGGAAAGTGAAGATCTTGGAAACCTTTGGGTTGTTCAACAAAGACTTTTTCATTTAGGAATCCATTGAGAAAGGCACATTTCATATCCATTTGATAGAGTTTGAAATCCATAATACATGCAATGGAAAAAAGGATGCGAATAGACTCAAGTCTAGCTACAAGAGTAAAGGATTCGTCAAAATCTACTCCTTCCACTTAAGTGTAAAGCCACCAACCGAGACTTATTTTTTATTATCTCACCATCCTCATCGATCTTATTTCTGAAAATCTATTTGATGCTGATGACATGAGCGTCTTTGGGCCTTGGGACAAGTTCCCATACATCACTCCTCATAAATTGATTTTAGTTCTTCATGCATTGAATCCACCCAATTCTCATCTTGAAAAGTTTCTTCTGCCGTTTTTGGCTCAAATTGAGCAAGTTAGCAATGATAAGTCACATGCTTTGCGATAATTGTGTTCCCCTTTCTAAGATGAAGACCTTCATCTAGAGAACCGATAATATTACTTTCCGGATGATTTTTAACCACTCTAGATGATGGTGTCTTTGAGATGGACACTTCATCATTCCAGGAGATAGGAGGATGAACTTTAGGAGGGGTGAGAGGACTTGAGGATTTAGACAATGATCTTGTTCCATTCAAGAATTCGCAGGAGTGGATTCTCTTTCTGGTGAACGTTCTTCCACTTCAACATCTTGGGCTTCAATCTCAATGATAGTTTCTTTGGAGCTTGCTCCTTCTCCACTATCATCAATAGCACTTTTGTTATGGCATCATCAATGACCACATTGATGGACTCCATCACCCTCTTTGTTCTCTTGTTGAAGACTCTATATGCCTGGCTTGTTGTTAAGTACCCGAGAAAGATACTTTCATCACTTTTTGCATCAAATTTTCCAAGGTTTTCCTAATCATTTAGAATGTAACACTTACTCCTACAGACTCGAAAGTATTTCACTTTTGGCTTCTTCCCATTCCAAATTTGATATACGGTCTTCTTTGTTTTCGCTTGGAAGAATATTCTATTGTCAATGTGACATGAGGTGTTCAGGGCTTCTCCACAAAATTTTTGAGGAATTTGCTTGTTGAGTAGCATAACTCTTGCCATTTCTTGAATCATCCAATTCTTCCTTTAAACCACCCTAGTTTGATGAGGAGTTTTAGGAGCTGAAAACTCTTTCTTGATCCCATTCTTCTCACAAAAATATTCAAATCTTGCTTTCTTAAACTCCTTGCCATGGTCACTTCTTATCTTGACAATTGGTATACCTTTCTCATTTTGAAGCCTCTTGCAAAGATTCCCCACATTCTCACATGCTTTTGATTTCTCTGTAAGAAATTCCACTCATGTGTATCTTGAGAAATCATCGACGATGACCATAATATACCGTTTTCCTCCTAAGCTTTCTATTCTTATGGGCCCCATTAAATGAACATGGAAAAGCTCTAAGCAACGTGATGTAGAGATCACATTCATCTTTTGATAATTCACCTTTTTTTGTTTTCCCATTTGACGAGCGCTACAAATGGTCTTCTCCACATTTCCAAATTTTTGGAGCCCTACAATAGCTTCAAGTTTGGACACATTTGCCACTTGTTTGAAATTTTCATGGCCAAATCTTTGATGCCAGAGTTCCAACTCATCGACTCGGCATTCCTACAAGAAATATTTGGTGTAGGAACTACTCTATAGCAATTGTCAGTAGTCCTATATCCCTTCAAGACTTGAATCCCTACTTCATTGATGATCACACACCCTTTCTTTGAGGAATTGAACAAGAAAGTCCTCATCACATATTTGAGTGATGCTCAAGAGATTCGCCTTAAGCCCTTTGATATATAGAACATCTTTCAATAAAGGTAGCCTCGAGTCCCTTTGCCAAGAACTTGAGCATGGCTTCCATCCCCAAATGTTACATAGTCACCAACCTTCTCTTTGAGAGACTTAAACAGTGATTTATCTCCTGTCATATGACAAGAGCATCCACTATTAAGATACCACAAACAAGAATTGAACACTTTCAAAGAGGTGTGCACAAACCAGTAAGCATGAGATAAGCACTCTTGACCTTTAAAAAAAAATCATCTTCATTTTGTATTCTCTTACTAGATTGAATTCTCTCTTTAAGGTGATCAACCTTGTCACACAATATTCTATTTTTTCTTTTATACTTCTTAATCAATGAATTTGACTCACATAGACTATTGTGTAAGACATGGTTCTTGTGTTCAAGATACTTTAGCATATGAACAAACATTCTAGCATGTTTCTTTGTTTTTAATAACTCTAGGAGTTCATTGTTAGGAAAATCTTTAAAAATACTCATAGAGTCATTATCACAAACATTTGCACCACAATTCAACATAACCTTTTCCATAGCTTCATCCATAGCTATAAGGGGTCTAAGATCACACTAAGGATATATAAATCTATCAAAGTGTACTCGTTTTGATATCAATTGAAAGCTCACTTAATGCATAAAACACTGGTGAATGTTTAGACCCCCAAATTCAAATATTCCAAAACAAGCTTATATTCAAACAATATATATGCAGAATGATATATATAAGCTATACCCAAATATGCAAACTACTCTAAGCCATAATTCAATCACAACAGGGCAGTAATTAAAAGCAAAGAGTAAGGAATAGAGAGAAGTAAACGCAAGATAACACTGATACATATTATGAAAGAGGAAACCGAAGAACTCGACAAAAAACCTCTCCGCTGCCCTTCAAGCGATAAAATGATCTACTAAAAAATCATTTGGGATACATGAATAGCAATAGACTCTCTAAGCCTAATCAACTCGATGCACCTAAGCCCTCCAAACTTCTTGCTCCGACAGGGTTACGCCTAACCTTGTCTTCTCTAGCTTACTGGATCTCGCAATTAGCCCATTGCATCAACCAAAATGAATTGCTTCTCAAACACCAAGAACCTTCTCACTGCTCTAAATGTGGTGAGATAAGGATATGGCTTAAGATCCTCTCATGGGTATGACAATGGAGAAGGTAAGAGTAGAAGAATTTGGAGAATCAAATGTATAATATTGTGAATGAATCAATCTTTTTGTTCTCTGGGGTTTATCTCTCAAAATTCTCTTTGGAAACTCTTTACATTTCATGGGTATAAGGGTATTTATAATAGGGTATGAGAAGGAATGTGAAAAGTCATTTTTTAGTAAAACAGGGTGCACTAGCGAGTCACTCGTGACTGGGATGAGTCACGAGTTCCAGTCACCAGATAATAGAAAGGTCAGTCTGTAATTTTTGTCCTATAGTGATCCAGTTGTCTTGACCCTTCAACTTCCTACATGCTCCACATGCATGACACATTCTGACGAGTTACCACTTGCGAGTTAGTTGTGAGTTGCCTTTTGATTGCACACACTTGATCAATTCTTCACACTCTCTCACACACAACCCTTACATTATTCCCACATAAATACAAGGTTTCTAAATACTGAATTACAAGTAAATTTGGTACGGAATAAAGCCAACACATAGTTGAATAAATTCAACCTTACAATTTGAACAACATATTACTTGATACATTAAACCCAACTTAGATTTACCTAATTACAAGTAAAGTGAGTTTTGTAAAAGAATTAGCCAATTATATAGAAAATATAACCCTAACACTTATCGTGAAGAGACAGAGAACCTTTTGCTAGAAAACCTGTGGCATTAGTGACTAAAATAGTCTTGTTCTCAAAAAACTAGAGTATACCTTCCATGGGACAAGGAAAGAGAGTAGTTGATGGTGTTAGGTTCTAAAAGTTTAGAAAAATTGGCAAATCATGAACACAAACTTGCCTAGATATAGATTCCTAAGTCTATATATATGATTAGACAATGCTCAAGGTGCTAAAAGTTAGAATATAAAAATAAGAAAGCTGCAAGTTCAGGAATTTGAAACATGCCATGTTCAACCAATCAAGAAGAAGGCTCGACAGATTGAGACATGGATCTGCAGAATTTAATTAAAACCCAATAGCTCATTAAGTGCATTAAGTGATTAGAGTTTCAGATCTAATTCTCCTAGTGTTTAAAGGAAACCCTAAGGCACATTTTATTATGACTTTGGAGCTTCTCTTTTGAGCTCTAAAAGGTGTTACGCCTTCTCCTTTCAAAGTCACCACCAGAATTCCATTTACACATCTATAAAACCGACTGATCTAAAATTGATGCAACAAGATCATACATAGCTAATGATTTAAAGTTTTGAGTGGGCTCTCAGAGTCACAAACAAAGGTGTTTATGTGCAACAGATTCAGAATAAAAGAGTCTATGGATTCAAAGTTGTGTGTGGTCACATGAGTAAGTACTACAAGAGGTAGCATTACATTTAAGATTAAATAATTTGTAAAAACTTCCATTCAATTAGTGAATTGTTGCCTTGTGGACTATTTAGGTTAAATCATCTTCAAGTTTTTTACCTTAAAACTAAATTGTTTCATTAGTTTTCCTGAGTTATCATATCTCTTGTGTTCTTTATTTTTCCATTGTGCATCATATGATACATTATTGTTTAACCTAAATCTACTTAATTGACCTAAGTAACAAGTGGTATCAAAGTGGGCTCACTTTGATTGGATTAATGCACTACAAAAAACTGGGTCTATAGTGGCGTTCGTGAAACACCACTAGAAGTCCTAAAAATGCCACTATAGGTCCCGCTAGGCTATAGTGGCATTTTTTATAGTGGCGCTCGTGAAACGAAACTAGAAGTCCTAAATATGCCACTATAGGTCCCTTTAGCCTATAGTGGCGTTTTTTATAGTGGCAATTATGAACATCACTATTGTACCATAACTATAGACTTATAGTGGAATTTATAAAATGCTGCTATAAGCCTTTTTTTTTTTTTTTCTTTTAAATGGGCTTTACCAGCGTTTTAAAACGCCATTATAGATCCATTTCCTATAGTGGCATTTATAAAACTCAATACATACGATAAAATATAAATTAAAGAAATAGATACGATCTTATTCTTCCATGATTTATATTCTTATGTGAAGAATTTTTATCATCCGTTGATTGCACAATTTTATTCTTTCACGAAGAATAAATTAATTTCGCTTTTTCACAAAAACTAACTTTTAATGCTAAACTGTTTATTTTACCTTGGCTGTTTTGATGATGGAGCTTTGGAGAAGACTTGATGTTTTTCAGTTGTTGTTTGTCGAGTGTTTACATTTTGTGGAAGGACTTTCACTCATCATATGATTTATATTCTTGTTGGGACAATTTGTATCACTTTTCCTGTTGAATGATTTATACTCCCACTTGGGGAATTTGTGCTCGTAGTATAATTTATACTCCCGCTTGGGGAATTTGTATCATTTTGCTCATCGTATGATTTATACTTCCGCTTGGGGAATTTGAATCATTTTTCTAGTCATATGATTTGTACTCCCACTTGGGGAATTTGTATTATTTTGCTAGCCATATGATTTATACTCTCGCTTAGGGATTTTTTTATCATTTTCCTAGGCGTATTATTTATACTCCTGCTTGGGGAATTTGCATCATTTTGCTAGTCGTATGATTTATATTTCCATTTGGGAAATTTGTATAATTTTGTATGATTTATACTCTCACTTGGGGAGTCTGTATCATTTTGCTTGTCGTATAATTTATACTCCCACTTGGGGAGTTTGTATCATTTGTTGCTAGAAAGATTCCTTGACGTTATGTCATTTTGGACATTCTTTAGGCCATGTTGTTATCTACATTAGGTAACACATAGGCTTGCCAAAATTTAAATGAGAATTTTAGAACAATTCATACATAAGTAATAAGTTTCCAATGGTCTAGTTGGGCCTTTTTCTTATTAGGCCAAAATTCTGATGGGCCTATTACTTTCTTGTAATCATAGAGTTTTACCTCTATTGTAATTCGTCTAGAAGTACATACATTTTTGCTTGAAATCTCACTAGGTATACATTTTATAGTATCTAAAATATAAGTTTTGTGACAATAATATTTCATGTGAGTAGTTAGCTGTAATTTGCTAGGGGGTAAGAGTTACACAGTTACTAATCATAGTGCATAAACATTATCAAGAGAATAATTAACGTAATGTAATACGTTGCCTCTTGTTCCTTCCCCTTTAATTCATTCAAAACTGGACTTTTTGACAATTAATTTTAATCGTCATTGTTCCAAGAATATTGATAATCTTAAATATTGAGGTATAACATTCATCACAATTGTTGTACTTTATGTATTTAATGGGTTTTCTGAAAATTTCATGAATTTTGCAAACCCAAAAAACTATATACCTTTTTTTATTTATTGATTATTTACGCAAGCTTGATATGTACTCATTATTAATAAGATAATCACTTGCATCGATAATTATATGCAAACGAATATCAAAAAAGAAAGAAATAAATGAGTTACCTTAGATGACGACATTATTTTGCCACATACCTCAATTTCTTCATTGTTGAGATCTTCTTGACGAGCTTTTGTTATTTAAGATTTTTTAAGCTTAACATCTAAGGCCTAGATCTTTTTTGCTTCAATCTTTTGAAGACGTAAAAACAAGGCCATATTGTTGCTCCCTGTGCAAACATGAAAGGTGCAATTCTTATTTGACAACGACCATAGGAATGGTCTATCATGGTTTGAACTTGTATTTTCCTTTCTTTGGGCTAAATCTTATTTTTTATGGAAGTGCTTTGACCATGGTCATTCAAGACAACTCACTTTGATAGAGCTAGCTTCATTTTGTTAGGAATGACAATATATAAATAGGCAATTGCATGTTGCACAATAATTGATGTCATTTGACAAAAAGTACTCTATATGAATCATAGAGAAATATTATATGATGTGTAAAGTAGAGACCATCAATTATTTTGGATACTTTTATTCTTGACAGGTTTCTCATTATTTTTACAAATTCCTTCTTTGCTAGACTCACATTTGGCAATCTTTATAAGGCTATTTTCTACTTAGTTGACCTTCGTCACAAGATTACAATTAAACTTGGTAGTCCATCGATGGCATTTCAGATAATTCAACCAATTGGCTGAACCCCTCCTACACATTCTATTAAATCTATATGAGGGTAGATATATATATATATATATATATATACGAGTCCAAATATTTTGTCCCATTTTTCTTGCTCTACTCTATACTCTACCAATAAAAACTTGCCACATGAACACTTATTAAAATCAAGTATTATTTTCAGCCTTTTCTTACCTTAGTTTCCTAAAATTAAAAATAAATAAAACCAAACAATCCCAGCCCCCACCACCAATCCTCCACCTCCACCCCTACCAGACTCTATGAGCAACCTTTGCCAATGCCACTAGGAATGGATCATTGACAACATCAGCAGCCACCCATGACAGAGGAGACCAAAGGCTCAAATCAAAAAGTTATTTTCAATCTTTATGTTTCTTGTTGCTTCATCTTCAATATTTATGGCACTGACTATTTTTCTTTTTTCATTCTTATGTTTTAAATCACAACAGCAAGCATGGTTTCTGACTTTTAATCTAAATCAGCGAATTGTTTTTGACTTGGTATGGTTCATAAAGATGCAAGTCTGGGGGAAAAAGTGAGACATAGAAGAGAGGAGTTAACAGAGAGAGTTAAGAGAAATATATGGGTTTGTTGAATCAAGTGGTGTGGTTTGTGTGGGCCTGGTGGTGGTGGACAGTAGTGTAGTTGATGCCAGCAAAGGTTGTTGGTGGTTGTGGTGGAGGATCAGTGTTAGTCAGGGACGTTTTGGGTTTTTTATTTTATTTTTATGGGTATATAAAAGAATTTTAAAAAAAAAAAACATAAAGTTAAAACTTAATTAAATTGGTGGACACATTGCAAGTTTTTATTTGTGGAATAGAGAGGGTGAGACAGAAGATGTGGACTCTATATTATTATGGTATTTAGAGTGATGATGCCAAAGATTAATTTTGTATTTAATTGGTAATTTATGCAATGCCTTAAATGTAAGCTATATAAGTTACACTTGATAATTAAGTCTTAGTAAGTTAATAAGAGAGAGAGAGAGAGAGAGAGAGAGAGAGAGAGAGAGAGAGAGAGAGAGAGAGAGGTCTTAATTACCTATTGGCCTTGAGGATCTTTTAGAAATTGAATATCCAGGCCCACCTTTGCAAGGAAGTTAGAACATGCATGCTTGGCTTGGAACCACTTTACCCACATGACAAGTGATTTGGATGTGTGTGTGGGACTTTTGGTATCCTTCCAAGCTGATTCCTTTTCAATGAGCTCTTCTTTGTTGGGTTGATATTGGCTTCAAAGCAACTAGGGCTTGTACGTGCAAGTTAGATTTGAGCTTATTTATGTGAGTGAAATAAGTTATCTAACAGTACATTTACATGAGCTCAAGAAGATGCAAGCTTTGACATGACACTCAAACAAGAAATAAAGAAAACGATGGTAGGACATGAAAAAGACACACATTTAAATAATAAGAAGAAGAGATTAAGAAAATAACACAAGATGTACGTGGAAAACCCTAGAGAAGGGATAAAAAAACCATGATTTAAGCAAGAACAAAACATTCTTTCTTGGCTTAGCTTGTATTATGTATGGGGAAAGAGATTAGTTTACAATGAAGTTGTCTTTCTCTCCTACCAACTCTCTACTTTCATCTCAAAATATTTGGTTGGTGTCTTGGGTTCTTGCCCTAGAAGTTCAGCTGCATATTCCTTTTATACTCTAAGGAACATGGCTGGATGCAAGGACATGTGTTAAGTCATCATACTCTCTCTCTTGATATCTTTTTATAGCTGCGATGCTACTTGTTGACTAAGGGATAAGAACTGTGCCAACGTGGCATTGGGACTTGTGGGTAGGTAGCTTTGCCACTACTTGGGAGACAAGTCTTGGACATTGAAAGGGACATTAGTTTTTACTGTGATTGGTACATGTGTTCCTAAGGTGACTCATGGTGCACTCAACCAATAAGGGGTGTTCTCATAGTCTCTGACCTTAGAAGATCACTATGTCCCTTTTGTGAGTGCTTGAGTACCATGTCAAGTGTAAATCTTACTTCCTTCCCAAGGCAATCACACCTTCAGCACTAACCAAGACAAAATCTCTTAGCCATCACCTACTGTCCATTGCCTCACAACTGCTCCACATGTAGAGTCCAGATTCAACCACTTATGCATTCTCCCATGCCTTAGTGGTGTTATGTATAGGGCTTGATTCGCCATTTGTAATGTCAAAGGAATTTTCACAATCTTTGGCTGTATTCCCCTTTTCCACTTAAGATTTTTTTTATCTCTTTCTTGGCTGTTTCTTTTTGACAAGATCTCATTCTAAAACTTATAGGCTTAAGAATATAGATACAATCAAACTAGTATAATTACGCTAGTGAATAGTCTAGTACTTTTACTGTGCAAAGTGTTAGACTTGGAGTAGCATTATCAAGTAAGAAATTCATAAATTTTATTAACCACAAATGTATAAATTTTTTTTGTGGCTTATGGACAGTTGATGCGTCCATAACATAGTCTTTAGCTCAATATACCCTAGTGTGTTTGCATAACACAAATATGTATGCGCATAATACAGAGAAAATGAAATTTAATTCATACTGAATAATGGCTCAATTTATGAAATTATGATGCTCAAACATATAGAGATCACTAAAGTTTTCATGAAACTATGTGGTAGAATTCATGTGTAAATGGAACAATTTTCACGCTCTATTCTCAAAGTCAAAGCAACACGTATTTATACATGGGAAATTTTGAACAGTAGATTCTATGATGGAATGTTTCAATATATAAAATCTCATAACATTTTAAAATGATTTTTGCTTTAACAATTGTCATGCCTCTGTAATGACTGAATTTTGTAATTCTTTAGGTCTTTCATCCTTAGACCCACCTTGCATTCACTTTGAAAATTATTATCTTTGCAAGACCAAATAGGCCATTCTTGCATTTTATTTCTAAAGCTTTCTTTATTTTGGATTTTTTAAGCTTAACATGATAGTTTTCAAAAAAAGCACATGTTGCAAAAAATCAAAATTTTCATTATTCTCAGCTTTCAGCTACCTAATTCTAATCAAGTTTGGCCGGGCTTATTGGACTTTCTCTTATATCCAAACTTGGCATTTCTAAATATGGTAAAACAGTAAAATTTGACTTTAGCCTCTTTAGTGTCTAAAATTATGATATAACTTTGGTAAGATAACAAAAAGTTTCGGCTCCATATTTCATAATATTTGACTTCCTTATCTTGTGCAATAATATTTGACTTCCTTATTTCCAATCTTATCAAGATGCATTAGGAAAGAAAATTAGTGATATAAAAAGTCATAATTAGGATATCAAGACAATAAAGTTTGCCAGTGACTATAGACCCTTTTGTAGTTGTACTCTGGTTATGTAATGTATTATAAACCCAGTTTAAAACATTAATATTACTATTTTTTTGTGTATTCTAATAAGTATTACTGTTTACTAAAAAAAAAAAAAAAGTTTGCCAGTGACTAATCCTTATAATATTTGAACGTGTGTAAGCTGTAACTATAAAGCCTCATAGTTGTACAATTATTCAAACCCAATATTGGAATCTTAAATTTTGGCTTGACAACAATCAAGGCTATTCCAAAGCTGGTATAAAATTGGATATCTTTCTTGAAATATATCTAGACTATATATATATATATATATTGAGTAAACAGTAATACTTATTAGAACACACACGAAAATAGTAATATTAGTATTTTAAACCGGGTTTATAATACATTACTAACCAGAGTACAACTACAAAAAGGCCTAACCGTTGTAGTTATAGACTGGGGTTATAAACAGCGGACACTAGATACACACAACTAATGTGACGTAAACATCCCTAGACTGTATATATTTAATACCATGAATTCACGCTTTTCTAATTAAATTATGGCATTTTCCATCAATGCTTAACATAGAACTTGGGAATTATAATGTCATGTGTCTTTTTAGAATGTCATTTTCCAATGTGGCATAAAAGATGGAAAAGTATTATAGTAATTTATTTTGTTAATTCTTATTTCCTTCACCCACATGTGTCTTTTTAGAATAGTGTAGCGTGAAATAAACTCAAATATTATTTACAAATACTTGGAGAGTAGAAAAGGGGAAAATGCTTAAATCTGACCTTTAGAGTTTAGACCATAGTGTGTGATAGTGTTCTTTGAACTGGGCCATACCCTTGAGGTTTGTCGAGGTCGCTTGAATTTTGTGGTCGTCTAGTGTTTAGTCTATGCCTTATAATGAACGAACCATCCATTTGATCTCCTTTCCACCATAAGACCCAAAAATGTGTGCTTTGTTTCTTTGCTTCAGTAGTCAAGGTATAGGCCATAGGATTTGAGACCTCTTTATCTCCTCCATCTCAGCCCAATCTTAGATTGCAAAAGTGGTCGAAGAAATGGGAATGTGCAGAGTAAAGCGATGATCAATTGGTGTCATCCTTAAGATACTAATAGTCCAATATCTTGTTATTCATAACCTTTGACTGAGTTGAGTGACCATTTGTTGTAGGAAGAGCTTAATGGCTAATCTTGAATCTCCACAAACAGTGCCAAACTGATGATGCCAAAAATCATCAATTGGGTCACTCGTCCAATCTAGTGTTTCTAACTAGCTTTCAAGATCTACAAGAATAAGAAAGCTAATCAAAGAGACCATCGGGTTGTGCCCGGTGGGGGAGCCTCCAATGCTTGAGTTAGTATTAGCTCATATATTTTGTATATAGATGATGTTTTGTAGTTTTTTTTACGTACCTTAGCAAGTGAGATAAATTGTCCCTTTTATAGGTGACTCAGGTAGCTATTGTACATAAATGAGGGTGATTATTACCCTAATTGCAACGTTCTTTGTTTTGATAAGAGTTTAAGACCTTTGATGGTTGTGATTGAATGTGTTGAGTGGTTGCTCATCTTTCTTTAATGGCCTACTAATGACACAATGGCCGTCCATTAAGATGGACGACCTTAATAATTTAATGGACGACCTTAATAATTTTTATGGTCTCATCACTCTTCAAAAATAATATGAAACTAATTCATATTCTTTCATGTGTAAAGGTTCAAACTCACTTATAAACCTTTAAAGGTGAAGTTTCGTCACATTATTGATCAGCACCTTTGAGAATTATGAAGATCTCTCACGCTTGATTAGACAATTACATTTACAACTTTCTCGAACGTGGTTTCATCAAAAACCTTATAGATCAACATTTGAGCTCGCTGATCATTCTTTTAAGCCTTTTGCAAGGACTATTTGTGATTTGGAGTCAAAGGGTTTTTTGATCTTGTAACTATACATACTCTTTCCCCATTATTTTCTATGCATTATGGAATATAGGTGAAGCTTTCCGTTAGAAACCCCAATTATCAAAGTTTTCTTTGGTAAGTCAAGAAAATTAAAGAGATAATTGTGTTAACAATTTCAAATGGTTTTAAAAACTGGACCGGATTGGTCGGTTCAACTGGTTCAATCGGGAATCGGATACAAATCCGGTCTGGTTATCATTAAAAACCAAAAATGGAAGAAAAACCGGAAACTACAAGTTCAACTGGAAATCCGAGAATCGCTACGGTTAAACTGGTTCTCGAATCTGAAGGAGAATAAGAAGAAAAATTGGAATAAAATGGAACAAACTTTTTAGATTTGCACTAAAGTTAAATTGGGGAAAATTTTCATATTTGTGGGTGAAAATAAAATAAAAGAGATACTTCTATTGGATGATATGTGTAAGAAATTGGAAAAAACTTAGGTGCTCTAGGAGCAATGCTCCCTCCTCTCACATGAGGGGTGAGCCCCACGCGTGGGTCCCACCAGGGGCCCACCCCTCATCTAAGAGGAAGGAGCATTGCTCCCGAAGCATGTAAGAATTACCCTAAGAAATCTGTGCCTTGAGCTTTAACTAGAATAAAATGTCAAGGAATACTATCAAAAAATTATCTTGAGAAGGAGAAAGACTTGAGATTTGAGAGGGAGTGGTTGAGACGATGTATA
The DNA here is from genome assembly GCA_030445155.1 of Quercus variabilis. NCBI lineage: Eukaryota > Viridiplantae > Streptophyta > Magnoliopsida > Fagales > Fagaceae > Quercus > Quercus variabilis. Next base: position 15,573,015 of record CP129445.1, on the reverse strand, counting down.
CTGTATTACTGAATAAGTGTGGAAAGAAAGTAAAATTTAAATCTAATTTTGAATCTAATTTGAGGCCTTGAGGGCTGGTGGTAATGTGTGGTTATAGATTTAAGGGAAATAAAAAAAAAATAATTGAAAAAATTAAAAAATTAAAAAAAACAAAAAACAAAAAAAAACAAAACGTGTGTGAGTCAATGAGTGTGACAATTGCTATGAAAGTATGCTATGAGAGTAAGAAAGGTAATGAATGACTTGTCTAGTCATTCTAACATTTAGAACTTTGGTTTTCAGTTTTTTTTTTTTTTTTTTTTAAATAAATAGCTAAAGTTGAAAGTTAAATATCAAACTATTATTTATATAATTCAGCAAAAAAAAACTATTATTTATAATATATATATATATATATATATGTGTGTGTGTGTGTGTGGGGGGGGGGGGGGGGAACTTAAATAGCAAATTATACTTTTTCAACATTTATTAATTAGGAAAAAAAATGAAGTATAAAGAAAATCTTTCATTTTTTAAAATATTTTCTTAATATAATTTATGAAAAATAAAAATTCACATAAAATTTATTTAAATATTTTAAATTATTTATGATGTCATCAGTTCGACCATCAATTCGATCACAGTTGGACCATAAAACCAGTAACCAATTTCTTTATTGGTTCTTTGACCGTACCGGTTTTTAAAACCATATTTCTATTCCCACCACAAGCATTTTCACTCAAAATCCGCTTCATTAAAAGTTGATTGGGCATCTAAACAACCTCAAACATTCACAATAAAATATTGAAGGAAGAAAGAATAAAAAGAAGAGAATTATTACCCTCTTGGTTACAAATGGGTATGTATACTCCAAATACAACCCTTTAACTCCCTTTTCACACTTTATTAATTTCTAATATACATTTATTTAGCTCCTCACATCTATTCATTTATTTCTTACATATTTAATTTCTAAACACTAATTCACTCCTAAGTAAAATTCTAAACAGAATGGTAACTAGCTAGGTAGGTTGCTATTGCCTTATTGATGAAAGAAATTCCAAATCACACAACATTTTACGAAATAAAAACAAACAATCCCTCAAAGTTGTGGTTTCATTGAGTACTTTGTCAGACCAGGAATATGAGTGTTCATAATGTAGTCTTGGAAAAAACTGTAGTGTTTTGCTCCTTTTTCCAAACTAATTAAGGAAATACCCATCTTTTGTAACTCGATTTGAGATAAGTCGAGTTAAAAAAAAAAAAAAAAATCCTGGAGCTCTATAATGGCGTTTTAAGGAGCTTATAGTGACGTTTTAAAGACTTATAATGGCGTTTTGTAACTCGACCTCCGTGAACTTGAGTTATAGGCAATTTTTTTATTTTTTTTTATTTTTTTTAACCTATAACTTGAGTTTATAGAGGTCGAGTTACAAAACGCCACTATAGGTCCTTAAAACGTCACTATAGGCTTTTTAAAAACGCCATTATAGGGCCTAACTGGATTTATCTCAAATCAAGTTTCAAAAAAGGGACATTTCCCTAATTAGTTTGGAGAATGGGATAAAATGCTATATAATTTGTGTGAAAAGGACATTTGCCCATTTTCTCCATGTAGTCTTCCTAGTCAATGCACCTTGGGTCAAAGTAAAACAAATTTACATCGACATCACTCTCTCTAATCGCCACTCTTAGATTTTCTGTGTTAGAGTCATCAAAGCTGTATGGAAAACAAAAGCTTATTATCAATGGATACATTGAAAACACAATTGAAAAGTTAACCATTATAATAAAAAATGAAAAATGATATTTACACAATATTTTGACAATATTTTTATAACAAATCTTAAATGGCAGGTTGTTACTGGTTGTTATTGTTAGAGTAAAAAAGTAATCTTAATATTAGGTTCAAATTTGAATTAATAACAAATAATCACCTATAATTTGTTGAAAAAATATTGTGAATGTAGCACTTCTTATAAAAAAGACCAACCTGCTTGTAAAAAATACATATGTTTTGTAGAAGTCAACCAATCGCGTCACTACTTTGACTTTCCGGTTAAGGTTAATACATATGTCCCGATAAAACTGGCAAAGCGCCAGATTTGCTAACCATAACACCTTCAAGGCTTCAAAGAATATTGTTTAAAAAAAAAAAAAAAAAACAGTGATATTATAGTATAGAGAATACATATATTGAGTTTCTCAAAAAAAAAAAAAAAAAAAAAAAAAAAAAAACATATATTGAGGGGACATTTTTTTTCTGTGAATTGTGATAATGCATGCTTAGTGTCTGATTCAAAGGAAACTTTGAAAGGAAATGCTAATATTTCTTTTGTTGCAAGAATAAAATAAAAAGGAAAGGGAAGGGAGACTAGTAATCTTAAAAACTTAGTAACAATTTTTTTGAAACCTTTTCGTCACTTTTTCAATATAGCCAAATGGGCTTTATGAGAAGTGGGTCTAGTTTGGTGGGTTTATCAACTCAGCTAGAGCTTAATCCTTCTCCCCACCCCCCCCCCCCCCCCCCCCCCCCCAAAAAAAAAAAAAAAAAATCCTTGAGCTTAATAGTAAGATTTGGATTTTTTTTTTTTTTTTAAATGGATTTGGAGTGTGTTTGTATTGAAATTTTTATACCCGTTAAGGTTAGGAAAAGGTTTGTGTTTCTTTAACTAAATTACTAAAATATCCCAATTATTAATTTTCTTTGCACAAAAGACTACTTTTTAAAATAAAAATGAGTGTTTCTCTATTTCTGTATTAAGATACTGTTTAGTTTAGATTCTCAAAAAAAAAAAAGATACTGTTTAGTTTAGTATAAAGGTTTTTAGTAATATTTAGATAAATGGTAGTTTAAATGTCGAACTTTAGATTAACACGATCAAATCCAACTCTTTTTTTTTTTTTTTTTTTTTTTTTAAGAGATCAAATCCAACTTGTTTGACTTGACTGAGTGACACATGGTTAGATAAATAGGTGGGTTTGAAATTTTCAAACATAAGAATAAATATCCAGTTTTATGAGATTTTATTATTTGGGTCCAAGATAATTTTTCTTGCCCCCAGTAATAAAAATTAGTCCAAACAACCACAACAACAACGACAACAAGTTGACCATTGGCTCATTTTTTAACCCTAAAAAAAAAACCTTTTATCTTATCAACAGATCATTTCTACACACGCTAGTGGAGTTTTTTTGACTTAGTGATGCACTTAGGCCAAAATGGGCATTTGTCCCTTTTCGCCTAAAAGATATAACAAAATATTCATGTTCTGAAACTATTTAACAAAATGCTTCTATTTTGAAACTTGATTTGATGAAAATCGAATAATATGAGAAATTTTACAAAATCAAGTTTCAATGAAAAACTCGATTTGATGAAAATCGAATAATGTGAGAAATTTTACAAGAAACTTGAGTTTCATGTTTTTTTTTTTTTTTAAGTGTTATTTCACATAACTCGATTTTCTAAAAATAGATTTTTTTTTTTTTTTTTTTTATATTGAAACTCGATTTTCGAAAAATTGAGTTTAAAACAGGGGCATTTGCTAGATAGTTTCAGAATAAAGACATTTTACTAAAAAGTTTTGGCAAAATGGACAACCCATCGTGGCCTCTTTTATCATATAACTTTAATCCATACTTATTTGGTAATATAAACGACGTGAATTTCTTCTCTTCTTTTTCTTTTTTATTAATTTTTTAAATATTGGAAAGACCTTTTTAGCATTGTGAAAATGTCTTAACTTGTTTTTTTTTTTTAACAAGATAGAATTCTATTCTAGCATAATCTAAGTGTATATGTGTGTGAAGCTCCCTCCTAAAAACTTAAACCCGGCCCTTACTCTCCACACCACACAACACAAAAGGGAGCCATCAATATGCACATGGGTTACTAAATGGATGTGAAAGGCTCTCTAACACTGTGTTTGGTTGGGGTAAATTTAGAGGGGATGGAAAACATAAGAAGGAAAATAGGGTAGAAAACACTGTTTTCCCCTGTTTGGCAAAAGAGGGAAAATGGGGAAGGAAGGAAAACCGGGAGAAAATTTTCTCTCCCGGACCCACAAAATTCATCCTCCCAAATCGGGAGGAAAACGCTGGAGAGAAAGTGCCCTCATAGCACTTTTACAAAAATGCCCTCTCCAACGTCTACAATAACCCAGCATGGCAAGAAGAAGGAAGCAGAAAATCACCACCAAACCCAGCACTACCACCAAACAGAGCAATCTAGCACAAAAAATTAACCTAAAATTAACGGAAAAACAATTAGAAAACCTAACTTAAAATCACGGTCCAAAATCAAACCTAACCCAAAATCATCATCTATAATAAAAGCATAAAACTCAAATTGTAAAAGAAGAGGAGGAAAGAAAAAGATTCTCAAAAAAAAAAAAAAAAAATGAAATTTTTACCATCAATCACCCTTTTCTTACAATCACAAGTCACAGCACCCAGATATCATTTTATTTTTGACAAACCCATGTTCATCCAAAAACTTTAGCCCAAATTCCATCTGGCCATCCACCCCTAACTCCTCACAAAAAAAAAAAAAAAAAAAAAAAAACAAAACAAAACAAAAACAAAAACGAAGAAAGAAAGAAGGAGAAGATAGAGAGCCAGAGATAGAGATAAACCCATGTTCATCCAAAAACTTTAGTCCAAATTCCATCTAGCTATCCACCCCCAACTCCTCACACCCAAAAAAAAAAAAAATGAAGAGGAAGGAGAAGAAAGAGAGGCAGAGAAGATGGAGATATTAGATAAGATATAGACAAAAGGAGAGATAAGGTTTTATTATGAATCAGAAAAAAGGAGGAAGGGTTAGGTGGGGGTAGTTGGGAAATAATAAAAAAAGGTAGGAAATATTATTTTAATAAAAAAAGTGGGTATAATACATAAATTGATGTGGATATTTTGTAAAAATGACGGTGTAAAATAAAAAATAATAATTTTCTGTGTAAAATAGACTAAATTTTTTAAATAAACTAATGCGGTTGCTCTTATCACTTTTGCCTTTTTTCATCTTACCTCCACAACACACTAACATCCAGTTGCCCAAGTTCTCTTCTCTCTTTTTTTTTTTTCATTGTGACTTGATACATTATTGTAATTTTTACATTATAATAATAAAATAATAACATAAATTTATATATATGATGTGGTAAATTTTATATTATTTAATGAGTACAAATAAATTTATTTTTTTACATATTATGTAACAAGGGTATTGTGGGGGGAAAGGCTCAATCTAACGTAGTGGGCCTGAGGCCCCATTTAAGGACTACTGTGCATCCGAAGAGGAGAAACTGTTAGGGACAAAGTCCATCTGGAAGGAGAAGGGATGGGTACAATCCGAAGAGATCGCCATCGGTCCGAAGAGTTCGCCATCGGTCCGAAGAGTTCCTACTCCTCGGATACAAATAGTATTGATTAATCAAACATGTAGAAGGTCCGAATGATCTTTCTAGCATCCCTACTGATCAAGATAAGCTCTGAATATATCTGGAGACGATAAGAATGAGGAAATATCTAAAGGAAAAGCTGCTACCACCGTATTAAATGCACTACAGCAACTTTTCTAACCGCATTTATGTGGAGAAGACCCCTGAATAGGGTAACCTCGTCTATCGCCACTCACAAAAGCTGAGGAAGACACATGACATGACATGCACTCAAGTAGGAGCCCAGATAAAGAACAAGTGGACGATGGGGATGGAAAGAGAGGATGCTATATAAAGAAGAAGGGCTCCTAAAATGAATGGAGGTTGAATTGGAACTCTAAGGACTGTAACATGTGTTCAATTTATCATAAGTCTCTTTGAACTTGAGCTTACTTGGTCTTTACGTGTACTTTTATGCTGGTTTATACTGGAAAGTTGTGATCAACCGTTGTAAGCTTCATAGTTAACCTAGTTATATCATCCATGCTTTACAAATTTATTATTTTTGGGCTCGTGCCACAAATCCTAACCCTACAATTGGCGCTGTCTGTGGGAAAAGCTTGAGTATAAGTGGAAGCAACAGCAGTTGATAATGGCTGAGCCAAGGCAACAACCAGCAGAATTTGAGGCATCCCAACACATAAACCCTTTTCTCAATTTGAAGCAGAGACAAGATCGTGAAGGCAGGGCGCATACTACGCGCCCAGAGCGAAGTCAACCGCATGGAGGAAGTCACGTGTCTCATGCAGAGAAGAACAGCATGCAAATGGAAATTGAGGGGTTAAGGAGGGAGTTGCGCCATGCAAAAAGAAAACATATTTCTTCGCATTCTGATGAGGATTGGGGTGATGAGCAAGATGTCACTTACGAGCAGAGGTCTCGAACACCAATCAGTGAATCCTTTTCATACGAAGAGGAGCACTGTTGCAAAAAGCAACTTCGGAGCCCATCACGTGGAGGGATAGGAAACGATGCTATGAGTAAGGCTTTGAATCAAATCTCTAGATCACCCTTCATGCATAGGATTGAAGGAGCAAGATTTCCTCGACGTTTTAACTAGCCAACCTTTACCATTTATAATGGTAAAACGGACCCTGTGGAGCATGTGAGCCAATTTAATCAAAGGATGGCTGTATTTTCCAGAGATGAAACTCTTATGTGTAAGGTCTTCCCCTCCAGTCTTGGACCGGTTGTAATGAGGTGGTTCGACAGCTTGAAAGCAGATTCCATCAATTCCTATGAAGAGCTCACTCAAGCTTTTGGTTCGCATTTTGTCATATGCCGAAGAGTGGCCAGGCCCTTGTTTTCTCTGCTATCCTTGAGCATGCGTGAGGGTGAGACCCTGAAGGCGTACTCGAATAGGTACTAGGAGATGTTTAATGATATGGAGGGCAACTTTGATGCAATGGTCCTTGATACGTTCAAGCTTGGCCTCCCTACTAACCACGGTTTAAGGACGTCCTTGTCTAGTAAACTTGTTACTAACATGCGTCAGCTCATGGATTGTATTGAAAAATATAAAAACCTGTTACTAACATGCGTCAACTCATGAATTGTATTGAAAAATATAAAAGGGTTGAAGAAGATCAACAATAAGGGAAGGGTAAAGACAAGGTTATCCCTTAGGAGAGGAAGGATTTCAGGTCAGACCGTTACAACAACAACAAGCCACGGAGAGATTTCGCAGGGCAGTCAGGATTAACCAATGCTCAAGCAGTCAATACAGTGTTCAAGGAGCCAGTTCACCAAGTTTTGGAAAAGATCAAGAATGAACCATTCTTTAGATGGCAGAGTAAGATGGTAGGGAATCCTGAGAGGTGTAATGATAAGCTCTATTGCCAGTATCACCAAGACCATGGGCATACCACTGAAGACTGCAGAAGTCTATGGGATCATTTGAACCAACTGGTCCGTGAAGGTAGGTTGAGGCACCTCTTGCATCACTCCAGTGGCTGAGGAGGTCAGATGAATTCCGAGCCCGAGAGGAATGATTCTTTGAAACCTTCATTAGGAATTATTAACATCATTTTCGCAGCACCAGGAAGAACAGGGTCCTGGCCATCCAAGGTTATGTCAGTAGCTCGGTTACCGGCAGGGGACTTTGGTCGAGATTCGAGGAGCGTTAGACCGATTATTCAGCTAGTTTTAGGCTTCTCGGACGAAGATAAGATTGGAACCATCTAACCTCATGACGACACCTTGGTAGTCACCCTCAGAATTAGAGGATATGATGTGAAGAGGGTAATGGTAGACCAGGGTAGCGCGGTGGAGATAATGCACCCTGACCTCTACAGGGGGCTGAACCTCAAACTTGATGAATTAACACCATACTGTTCTCCCTTGGTTAGTTTCGAGGGAAGAATTGTCACCCTGAAAGGCCAGATACGGCTGCCTGTGCAGACTGGCTCGAAAGTAGTGGAAGTGGACTTCATTGTCGTAAATGTGTATTCCCCTTATACAGCAATTGTGGCCAGACCTTAGCTACATACGCTAGGGGCTGTTTCCTCTACTCTACATCAAAAAGTTAAATATCCATCTGAAGGGCGAGTTTGTGAAATCCGTGGAGATCAGTCCTCGGCTAGACAATGCTTGGTGGCCACCATCTAGCACAAGCCCGAAATCGAGTCCTTGGCTAGGGCCGAGGTAGACTTATAGCAGTTAAAAAGTCGGGTGTCACCCATCGAAGATCTTGATGAAGGCGTCAGATGTGAGGATTTAGTAAAAGTTTTAATTGGGGACAATCCTGAAAGGTTCTTTCAAGTCGGATCTCAAATGCCTCAACTAGAAAAAGAAGAGCTAATTGATTTCCTTAAGAGAAATATTGACGTATTTGCCTGGAGTGCTTACGAAGCCCCAGGAGTAGATCCAGAGTTCATTTGCTACCATCTGAGGGTCAACCCACTGATTATCCCCAAGAAGTAGCCTCCTCGGCGGTCATCTAAAGAACATGCAGATGCAGTGAAAGAAGAAGTAACGAAACTCAAATAGGCTGGAGCTATTAAAGAGGTTTTTTACCTCGAGTGGTTAGCAAATACTGTGGTGGTAAAGAAAAAGAGCGGAAAATGGCGAGTCTGTGTAGATTTCATCGATTTAAATAAGGCTTGTTCTAAGGATCCTTTCCCCATACCAAAAATTGATCAGCTAGTAGATGCTACTGTCGGCCATACTTGGATGAGTTTCTTGGATGCTTTCCAAGGTTACCATCAAATATCATTAGCCCCAGATGACCAGGAGAAGACCGCTTCTGTTACCCCTACTGGTAATTACCATTATAAAGTGATGTCATTCGGTCTAAAAAATGCAGGCTCTACTTACCAGCGAATGATGACAAGGATGTTTGAATCATAGTTAGGCAAAAGTATTGAAGTCTATATAGATGACATGGTGGTAAAAAGAAAAGTCGTTTCTGAGCATGTAAAGGACCTTGACAACACTTTTGAAATCCTAAAAAGACACAAGTTACGTCTGAATGCTTCCAAATGCTTATTTGGTGTATGGTCAGGCAAATTCTTGGGTTACATGGTGACACACATGGGAATTGAGGTTAACTCTGATCAGATAAAGGCTATTCAAAGTCTACAGCCTCCTCGAAATTCGAAAGAGGTTCAGAAGTTAACAAGGATGACAGCTGCCCTAAACCGATTCATCTCTAGGTCTGTGGATAGGTGTAAACCTTTCTTCTCACTGATCAACAAGTGGAAAGGGTTTGAATGGACTGAAGAATGTGCCTCGGCCTTTCAATAACTTAAAGACTACTTGGCTCGGCCACCGATTATGTCTAGCCCTAAACCAGATGAGGTTCTGTTTGCCTATATTACTGTGGTTCCCTATGCTATAAGTCTAGTACTGATACGTGTGGATCAAGGTGTGCAAAGGCCAGTTTACTATGTGAGTAAATCTTTACATGAGGCCGAGATTAGGTACTTGCCGCTGGAGAAAGCTATTTTGGCAGTAATACTCGGAACACGAAAATTGCCCCATTACTTCCAAGCACATACGGTCGTTGTGCTCACACAACTCCCGCTTAAATCCGTACTCTGAAGTGCCAACTACACAAGGAGAATAGCCAAGTGGGGCACTATCCTGGGGGTTTTCGATATCAAATACATGTCTTGCACTTCAGTCAAGGGGAAGATCCTTGCAGATCTGGTGGCCGAGTTCACGAAACCTTGTTTAGAAGAAATAACGGCAGAGAAGGACATGGATGAAAAATCGGTTGGCATGATTTCTCAACAAGGCCCTGCCCGTTGGGAAGTATATGTGGACAATGCAGCAAACCAGAAAGGTTCAGGAATGGGGCTAGTATTGATATCTCCAGAGAGAATCATCATTGAAAAATCGTTAAGGCTGGATTTCTTGGCAATAAATAATGAGGTGGAGTACGAAGCCCTATTGATGGGAATGTCTATGGTCCAAAGAATGGGAGGAAAGACAGTGGAGTTGTTCTTGGACTCAAGGTTAGTTGTAGGTCAAGTACAGGGGGAGTTTGAAGCGAAGGATGAAAGGATACAGGGTACTTGAGCCGAGTTAAACGTCTGTAGTCAGAATTTGAATTTTTCAGCTTGCTACATATTCCTAGAAGTGGTAACGCACATGCTGATTCTCTGGCCACACTCACTACCTCCTAGGTGCAAAATTTTCCAAGAGTTATCCTCGTCAAGGACTTGCATGGGCCTACCGAGGCAGGGAGAGACACAGTCCAAGTTCACCAAATCAGAACTGGGCTCTATTGGATAGACCCTATAGTCAAATTCTTGAAAGAAGATACTCTGCCTGAAGAGAAGGGGGAAGCTGACAAAATTTAGAGGAAGGCGACCAGATTCTAGCCATCCGAAGACCAAAAATTATACAAATGCTCCTATTCAGGACCATACCTATTATGCATTCATCTTGAAGCGGCTAAGTTGTTACTAGAGGAGTTGCATGAAGGAATTTGTGGGAGTCACATCGAAGGTAGATCTTTAGCTCACCGAGCCATTACTCAAGGTTATTGGTGGCTGAACATACAAAAAGAAGTCCACGAGTATGTTAAGAAGTGCGATCAATGTCAATGATTTGCGCCGAACATACACCAACCAGGTGGAGTCCTCAACCCATTATCTAGTCCATGGCCATTTACTTAATAGGGCTTAGATATAGTAGGTCCATTCCCAAAAGCCGCAGAAAACAGGAAGTACCTTCTGGTCGACACAAACTATTTTAACAAATGAGTTGGAGCTGAACCTCTAGCCAACATCCAAGACATAGATGTGCAGAGATTTGTATGGAAGAATATTGTTACTCGTTTCGGAGTTCCTCATATTCTCATCTCAGACAATGGCATACAATTCAATAGTAAAGCATTTCGAAATTATTGTAGTGAACTGGGAATCACGAACAGATACTCCACCCCTGCCTATCCCCAGGGAAATGGACAAGCAAAAGTAGTTAAAAAAGTCATAGTCAATGGATTGAAGAAGAGATTAGACGATGCGAAGGGCAAGTGGGTGAAAGAGTTGCCACATGTACTTTGGGCTTACAAAACTATGCCTCGTAGATCTACTGGAGAAACCCCTTTTTCGATGACTTATGGGGCTGAAGCTGTCATCCCTCTGGAAACTGGGTTCCCAACTCTAAAAACCAGTTCGTTCAGTCCGACCAGTAATGATGAACTTTTAGAAAGGAGTTTGGATTTGATTGAGGAAAGGAGAGAAAATGCAATGGTTCGATTAGCACATTACTAACAAAAGCTCAGGCAAGGCTATGATGCCAACGTAAAACTAAGGCCTCTAGAACTTGGTGATTTGGTACTCAGGAAAGTTGTGGGCACTGTGAAAAATTCAGCCTGGGGGAAGTTATGACCTAATTGGGAAGGGCCATATCGTATCACTTCAGGGGCTGGCATTAGGGCATATTTCCTGGAGGACTTAGATAGTCATGTAAAACCGCGCCCTTAGAATGTAAATAACCTCAAAAGGTACTATTATTAATTGAATCTTCTCTTTAACCACTATGACAATTTGTACTCCTTATCGGTTCTCTAAGTGTTTAAACTTAAATCCAATCATGCTTGTAGTCCTCGGACCAGATGATTTGGGTTAATTAACACTCCTTATCGGTTCTCTAAGTATTTAAACTTAAATCCAATCATGTCTGTAGTCCTCGAACCAGATGATTTAGGTTAGTTAACACTCCTTATCGATTCTCTAAATGTTTAAACTTAAATCCAATCATGTCTGTAGTCCTCGAACCAGATAATTTGGGTTAGTTAATACTCCTTGTCGGTTCTCTAAGTATTTAAACTTAAATCCAATCATGCCTGTAGTCCTCGGACTAGATGATTTGGGTTAGTTAACACTCCTATCGGTTCTCTAAGTGTTTAAACTTAAATCCAATCATGTCTGTAGTCCTCGGATCAGATGATTTGGGTTAGTTAACACCCCTTAATGGTTCTTTAAGTGTTTAAACTTAAATCCAATCATGCCTATAGTCCTCGGACCGGATGATTTGGGTTAGTAAACACTCCTTATCGGTTCTTTAAGTATTTAAACTTAAATCCAATCATGCCTGCAGTTTTCGGACTAGATGATTTCGATTAGTTTACACTCCTTCACATGCTTGCAATCCTTAGATCAGATAATATAGGTTAGTCAACACCATTGTGTTGTTATTATTATTGAGGTTTAACTCTAGAATGAGTCTTGTCTGACATCCTCAAATGTATTTAAATTAACTCTAACTTATGTTAACCTTTTTTGTGCAAGTTCGAAAAGACCTTTGAAATTTTTATAACACTCGTCGTATTCAGTATTTAGTAGTAGCTCTTATACAAACTGCTCTTTTCAATGCCAATCTTAGTTATGTGCATTATTAGCAAAATCTGGTGATTATGTTTACCTACATTACCATAATTACAAAATGCAGTTACTTGTAGCAAAAGTAAGTCATATGGTATGCAACAATTACACTAAAAGTAAAAGAGAAACTGTTTCATTGATCAAAAGATGATAGTTTACAATCCCTTATATAGAAGGAAAACAAGAAGAAGAAAATAGTAAAAAAAAAAAAATCTAAGTATCTAAGTTTCAACTTGAGGGACCATAGGGTTGGCAGCCTAGCTTGTCCAAGTAGCAGCAGTTTCTGGGGCCTGGTCCTTCGGCTCTGAGGAGGTTTTCTCTTTTTCCAAGCCTTCGCCCTTATCCTTGGGTGGCTCAACTGGGGTGCCTTGATCACCTGGCTAACCAGAATCCTTGGAAGGCTCAAGGGTGGTTGGAGGAGCTTGGCTGACCAAGGATTGCTCCGATGCCTCTGGGAGTTGTGTTGGAGGAGGGGGATCAGACTCTGGGAGCTCTCGGATGTCTGGGTCGTAATAAATGCTCTTGGGCAGCCTCAATTCAGAGTCAGTAAACACCCCAGCAGCATCCAGTGCTTTGCCCCATGTTATATCGTAGTAGTCCTGACTTACCGAGGCAAACTGCTTAGTAAGACCCTTCTCGGTCACCTCCACTCCCAGTTGGTATGCTGCTTTCTTTTCGGCCTCGGTCGCCTCCTTGGCCAACTGAGCATTCCTCTAAGCTAGCTTGGCAGTCTCCTTAGCCTTTTGGAGTTCGGCACGAAGTTCCTTCACAAGTGCTTTTTCAGCTGCCAAATTGGTCTTCTCTCATTTAGCAACTTGCGTTAGGCTTCAGCCTGGCTCTCAGCATTTTGCAGGCCAGCATTGAGACTATTCCTTTCGATGGTTACCTCTTTGAGCTGCTCGGAGATTTGAGAAAACTCCTCTTTCAAGCTACCCAAGGTTTTCTCTGCCTCGGACCGAGAGTGGGCCTTTGCTTGGGCTTCAACGTATGCCTTTTTATTCCACTCTTCGGCTACGAAGACTTGCTGGGTAATCTGCATAATAAAGTAAAAGAGTTAGCATAAACAAGTGAAAAATTAACATGCAAACTGAAGAGCTGTATTAACTCACTTACCATGGCCAGGTCCTTCTTCAGGGACATGAAGAGTTCATACTGACTAAAGCACCTGTATGACTCCATGTCTCGGGGGAGGAGCAATGGTTGCTCCAAAGCTTCAGCCACTGGCCCTGCTCTTCCCCCATCGTAATTTCTGAGGGAAGTATCCCAAGAAATAGGAGCGCCGTCCAGCTCCAACTTGGGAGACCATGTGCGTGGCCCTCGGCACACATCAACAACAAGATGCTCATCCCAACTCTCTGTGGATGAGGCCCTTTTGCTTCGGTGGTCTCTCGCCACCTTTTGTTGCTTAGTTGTTTTCGGTGGCACCACCACCTCCCTCTCCTCAGTCTCAAAGGGTCTTTTCTTCTTCAGGTCCGGCACGGGTTTTAAGCCGAGGTCAGGAACCTGAGGTGGAGGTGGGGGCAAACTCACCATGGGTTGGGAAGTCCCAGTGCCCTTCGGCTCGGCCTTCTTGCCCCTGTTCCTCATTAAAGCCTTTAAATCCAACATTTCTTCTTCTTCTGAGGAGTCCTCTGGAAGAGTGGTTATCAGAATTGGAGGATGGACGCTGGACTGCCTATCAATCTCCTCCTCAGAGTCTGAGGATGGTATCACCTGAACCCCCTCTGAAGCTTCTTTGAATCTGAACTTGTCTATTTGTTCCTCTAGTGAAGAGGACGAAGAGCTGACCCTCTTGCCTACGACCGCCGGTTGAAAAGGGACTTGTTGAACCAATTGGACAAGCAATGGCACACCCTGTGGATTTGGGTGCGGAACGGGTTCAAGGTCGTATGGCGTTAAGAAACCACATCGAGCGATGTCTATTCGCCAGAGCCGATGATCACCTTGAGTAATGGCATTGCCGATCGGCTGAATATTAGTTGCTTTTGGTGTGTAGCCGAGGATGAGGGGAACAGACGGTAGCTGTCTGTCTTCGCTCACGAAGATCTCCGAACGTATAAACAATTAAGCGCGGCAGTGTTGGTGAGGCTAAGCCGAGGAGAAGTATGCACTTTATTTGTAGACAAAAAAATAATAATAATAGAAAGAAAAAGAAAGTCAGAAAACTGGAAGATGACAACATAAAGGAAAAAACAGATTATGAAGAATGAAGATCCTAAGCCTACTATTAGAGATCCTAAGTCTAGGAAGTCACACCTGGCTCTCCTAGCTGGGTCGGACAGCGAAGATCGTCATGCCATGTGCCCGAGACGATCAAATAGTCATCTTTCATCCCTTTATTTGACTTGGGAAGGCAGGAGAGAAGTCTAACGGTGTCAGATCGGGATTTAAGGTAATATCCCGCCCCCTTTTGGCTATGACACTCGTACATATGTACTAGGTCACGCCAGGTCAACCCTAATCCTAGTTGAAGGTTCAGGGCATCAATGGCTCCTAGGATCCTAAAAGTATTGGGCGCGCATTGCTCGGGAGAAAGTCTATGGTTGCGAAGGTAGTTTAAGGTGATGGAACCCATTGGAAAGGTCATTCCCCCTTCAATAAAGGCTATAATGGGGATTACTCTTTGATCCATTAATATCCACTCTGAAGGGCAATACCTCAGATTTACCCCCCGCGGTATACCATAGGTCTGCTTAAATTCTTCTATCAAAGCAGGACTATCGACGAGGTATTGAAATCTACCCATTTTTAAGAAATATTTGAAGCAGTAACTAGGAAATAGGGGTTCGAAGGTTGAAAATCCTGGCCTAGAAGAAAATAATGGATTAAGGATGTCGAAACTTACACAGACGGAACTGGAGAATGATCTCAGTACTCGAAGTGGACTTTTAGTAGATTCTGGGAAGAAATAAGACAGATAATTGAAAAAGCTTGAAGGATTTTGAATGCACGAGGTCGCTGGGTATTCTGAGGATTCGTAAAGCAAAGAAAAAATAACCTCCTCTGAGGGCTTATATACGGGGACAGGTGAAAGGATGCAATTCATCCTGTCCAAATCCCGAAGAAGAGCCATGTCCGTTGGATCAATGACCCACCGTTGGATGCAAAAGACAAAACGTCGCTTGGAGTAATTAGTACAGCACTTTGGGAATACGGAAATGACAGCGGCAATGATGAAGCGCTTGCATCTATGCCTGCGCACATACAAGCTTGGATATTCATCTGTTCTTTTCAAACTTCTCATTGCGTGACAGGTCAAAATCTTTTTTTTTTTCTCCTCAGATGCGAGGAAAAAATTAAAATTTTGAGGGGCTATTGTGGGGGGAAAGGCCCAATCTAACGTAGTGGGCTTGGGGCCCCATTTGAGGACTACTGTGCGTCCGAAGAGAAGAAACTGTTAGGGACAAAGTCCATCTGGAATAAGAAGGGATGGGTACAATCTGAAGAGATCGCCATCAATCCGAAGAGTTCCTACTCCTCGAATACGAATAGTATTGATTAATCAAACGTGTAGAAGGTCCAAATGATCTTCCTAGCATCCCTACTGATCAAGATAAACTCTGAATGTATCTTAAGACGATAAGAATGAGGAAATATCTAAAGGAAAAGCTGCTACCACCGTATTAAATGCACTGCAGCAACTTTTCTGACCGCATTTATGTGGAGAAGACTCCTGAACAGGGTAACCTCGTCTACTGCCACTTACAAAAGCTGAGGAAGACACATGACATGACATGCACTCAAGTAGGAGCCCAGATAAAGAACAAGTGAACGCTGGGGATGGAAAGAAAGGATGCTATATAAAGAAGAAAGGCTTCTAAAATGAATGGAGGTTGAATTGGAACCATGAGGACTATAACCTATATTCAATTTATCATAAGTCTCTTCGGACTTGAGCTTACTTGGTCTTTACGTGTACTTTTATACTGGTTTATACTGGAAAGTTATGATCAACTGTTGTAAGCTCCATAGTTAACCTAGCTCTATCATCCACGCTCTACAAATTTATTGTTTTTGGGCTTGGGCCACAAATCCTAACCCTATAGGTATAATAGTCAATTTATATAAATTACATTTTCTATCCTTCCATTTTTCTCTCCAACCAAACAAAAGAGTTTTCCATTCTCCCACTTTTCCACCCCTCCAACCAAACACATAAGAGGGAAAACTAAATATTTTCCATCCTCCTATTTTTCCATCATTTCACAATTTTCCATCCTCCCACTTTTCCACTCCTCCATCCAAACGGACTCTAAAGCTAATTTTGGAGAGCAAACACACACAAACAAAACTTTCAAAAGTTTCTCCAACGCTAAATTTTTTTTTGAGTTGCTACAGTATCTCTCTTGACCTGGAGAACACTGTATAACTCCAAACCACTTTTTCCTATTAAAAAAAATATCCGACTGAATAAAAGAATGATTCTTTCTCTCTCATCCCTCTCCCTGTCTCTTTTCTTTTCTCTTTGTTTCTTCACTCTCTCATTTCTCATCAGATAACAAGGCAGCTCTCTCTCAGAGCCTTGAAGAAAGAAAAGCCAAAGACAATTTTACTCACAAATTGAGAAAACAAGGAAAAAAAAAATCAAAATCTTTCTAGTTTTTGTAATGCATGCATTCTCTTATTGAGATAAAAAAAACAAAGGATTTTTTATCCCAGAAAAAATTTTGAAGGCAAAGATCTCTCTCCTCCTCTTCTCAATCAAAACACACCACAATCTTATTCTCATAAAACCAATTAAATTAGAACAACAAAGCTAAAAATCTGAACAAAGAAAAAAAAATTACAGAGAAGACGATCTGACCAAATCCGGTCACATGCACAGAGTCTCAGCAAGTCGAACCATCAGCACACACCTCCACATCTATGAAAACCTTGTCAATCTACCGTTGGAACTAGGACAACTTGACGAAACCAGAGCTCCAAGACTTCCAGATTGATGCGAAAGGCTTTGGGCAAATGGTCCTAGATGCTCTGAAATTATTTTAGATAGAAATTTTTTTACAATCAATACAATGGTATAAAAGCTGAAGAGGAAGAATTGGCTGGAAACAAGAAAGGAAGGGGGTGGAGATAAAATGTAAAATGTGTGGTGTGTGCCTATGTGGTGGTATTGTTTTTAATAATAATATGTATGTTAAGTTTTTTTAAGGAAATTAATTATAATTTAATGAATAATAAAAAATAAAAAGAATTGATCTAATCTGTGTGTGGTGGACTTTTTTTCAATGAAAAGTCATGGCAAGTTTTTTTAAAATAGTAATTAATTATAAGTTAATGAATAATTAAAAATCCGTTAAGAAATATTGCCATATTTGAGAAATATGATTATTGAAAAATTTGAAGAATTTATTATTGAGTTGTGAGAAATGAATAGCGTAAGAATAAATGAAGATTAAAAAATGAATAAAGAATGAATGAAAAAATAATATTTAAATGAAATTGAGAAATGATAAAGAGTCAGTTGGAATTCGTATTTGAAAAAGTAAGTAGGTAAAAAATAAATATTACTATACTGAACCGTGCAAAAATTTAAATAAACTATTTAAGATGCTCTAAGAAAAGCTCCACCATCTGATTTTCTTGAAGTGAGAGTTCATTCTGAATCTCTGATCATGTGTGTCAGTGTAGGACCATAAGTGTTAGATGTTGTTGCCGAACCTTGTTTCACATGGAACTATTAACATTTCCTATTATTAAAAGAGAAATAATATGTCCATAATATTTTTATAATATTTTTACAATAAATTTTAAGTAGTAAGTTGTTACCGGTTGTTATTGTTAGGGCAAAAAAGTAATCTTAGTATTAGATTCAAATTTGAACAAATAACAACTAAACCACCTATGATTTGTTGTAAAAATATTATGAACGTAACATATCTCTTATTAAAAACTAGTCGTTGGTTATAGAGGCGGATACAAATGAAGGTTATCGACTTAAACTGTTATCAATCTTTAATCTTTACAGTGCCTAAAAGTTGTTGTCTAAAAGAAGGTGGTTTTATTTAATAATTCATTAGTTAGGGGGGAGATTGATAAGGCACTAAAATGGATGCTAAAGTATCGAAGATGACTTATCAATCTTTCAAATATAAAAAAGGGTCATGTTAACGAGTGCTGTAGGGCATTGGTTAACAATCTAATTAAAGAAAGTTTTTATAGGAAAAGGAAAAAAAAGTAATTAATGTTTTGATAGCTTTTTTCATTTCCTATAAAAGTAATATAAAAACTTTCTTAAAATGGATTTTTAACTAATGCCCCCACGGCACTTGTTAACATTTCCTTATAAAAAAATAATAAAAAATAAAAAAATCTTTATCAATCTTTATGTTCGATAATTAAATAATTAAAAAAAAAAAAAAACCTTCAAAATCTGTATATATTGAGAGATGTATTTGGTGGGATTTGTTGAATACAAATCTTATATGTACCGTTCTTTGTGTTTCACTTTATACTTCACCAATTACAATTTATCATAATGCAAAACTTCTATTGACAAAGAAATCAGTATATTCGGCCATGAGTTCATGGAATATTTAGCCTTCATTTGAATACTAATGAAAAATGAAAATTATTTCACTATTCAGCTTATTTTTGCTATTATTTATGAATTTTACTGCACTTTTTAATACTATTCATTAGCCATATTATACTATTTCAACTAACTTTTACCTTTATTTAACATATTTTAAATCTCAATAAAATAAATAATATTCAAACATACCCTTATACAACTTCTTGAATTTATTCATGCATGAAAACGCTGGGCTGCAATTCTTTGGCTTTGTTGATCAAACCACACTTTCTAACATAGGCATGCCAGCATTCATTGCCAGGATTGATGAGAGATCTTGCCTTTTGACAATCTAACGTAGGCATGTGAGCATTCATTGCCAAGATTGATAGGCGTTCATTGCCAAGATTGATGATAAATCTTGCCTTCTGACAATCTAACGTAGGCATGTAAGCAATGACGTAGGCATGTGGGCATTCATTGCCAAGATTGATGATAGATCTTGCCTTTTGGCAATCTAACGTAGGCATGTGAGCATTTATTGCCAAGATTGATGACAGATCTTGCTTTTTGACAATAAATGCAAGATAGCATTTAATGCTTACTTGTAATGTCAGTCCACCGACGTTACAAATTTACAATTCAAGCCATTTCAACATTTCATGCGTAGAGGTTCAAACTCACCTACAAGCGATTAAAGGTAGAGTTTCGTCACATTATCAACACCTTTGTGAGAGTTATGAAGGATCTCTCATGCTTGATTAGACAATTTCATTTACAAATTTCTCGAACGTGGTTTCATCAAAAACCTTATAGTTAAGCATTAGAGCTCATTGATCATTCTTTGAAGCCTTTTGCAAGGACTATTTCTGATGCGGAGTGTAAAGGTTTTTTTGGATCTTGTAAACTATACATACAGCCTGCGTTTGGATAGCAAGTTTTGCTACTCAAAGTAAAGTTGCGTTTTACCATTTTTTTTTTTTTAGCCGCACTTTGTTGACTTTGGGGAACAAAATTTACTGTGCGTGAACAATGAACAGTGCTTGCACTGTTCACATACTGTTCACGCACTATTCATGCAATATTTAATATTAAAAGTGGGTCCCACAACACTATTTACATATTTAAAAATTATTTTGCTACAGTGTTTTCAGCAACAATCAGTTTTTATCAATTTTCAGCAACAATAAGTGCTATCCAAACGGACCCACAATTTTCCCACTAATTTCTATGCATTTTGGAATATGAATGAGTCTTTCAGTTAGAAACCCCAATTATCAAAGTTTTCTTTGGTAAGTCAAGAAAATTAAAGAGACAATCGTGTTAACAATTTCGATTCCCACCATAAGCATTTTCACTCAAAATTCGCTTCATTACAAGTTGGTTGGCTTACACATGCATCTAAACAATCTCAAACATTCACTATAGAATATTGAAGGGAGAAAGAATAAAAAGAAGAGAATTCTTTCCCCTCTTGGTTACAAATGGGTATGTATTCTCCAAATAAAACCCTTTAACTGCATTTTCACACTTTATTAATTTGTAACATACATTTATTTAGCTCCTCACATCTATTCATTTATGGATTTTACTAATGTGTGCCCTTAGGGCACACAATAATTAACCATTTTTGGGAAAAAATTTCTTGAAAATTGAAAAAGTATTGACAGCTTTTTCAATT
This sequence comes from Quercus variabilis, assembly GCA_030445155.1. Taxonomy (NCBI): domain Eukaryota; kingdom Viridiplantae; phylum Streptophyta; class Magnoliopsida; order Fagales; family Fagaceae; genus Quercus; species Quercus variabilis. The sequence goes on along the minus strand of CP129445.1, from coordinate 15,552,561 downwards.
CTCGAGAAAATTTTTCTAAGAATGGATAGTTTAACGTGTGCCCTAAGGGCACACATTAACCGGATCCTTCATTTATTTCTTGCATATTTAATTTCTGAACACTAATTCACTTCAAGTAAAATTCTAAACAGACTAGCAGCTAGGTAGGTAGGTTGCTATTGCCTTATTGATGAAAGAAATTTCAAATCACACAACATTTTGCGAAATAAAAATAAACAATCCCTCAAAGTTATGGTTTCATTGAGTACTTTGTCAGGCCAGGAATATGAGTGTTCATAATGTAGTCTTCCCAGTCAATGCACCTTGGGTCAAAGTAAAACAAATTTACATCGACGTCACTCTCTCTAATCGCCATTCTTAGCTTTTCTGTGTTAGAGTCATCAAAGCTGTATGGAAAACAAAAGCTTATTATTATCAGTGGATACATTGAAAACACCATTGAAAAATTAATCATTACAATAAACAATACTAACCTGCCTGTAAAAAATACATATGGTTTGTAGAGGTCAACCAATCGCATCACTACTCTGACCTTCCGGTTAAGATTAATACATAAGCCCCGATAATACTGGCAAAGCACCAGATTTGCTAACCATAACACCTTCAAAGAATATTGTTAGAAAGAAAAAAAATAGTGATATTATGGTATATAGAATACATATATTGAGGGGACGTTTTTCCTGTGATAATGCATGTTTAGTGTCTGATTCAAAATCATTTTAGTGATAATGCATTTTTTTCTGTGATAATGCATGTTTAGTGTCTGATATTATTGTAGGGTTGTTTTGACTTAGTGACATAGTTAACAATTTAGATTAAAAATTTCACACCCACACGCGACTTTGTCTAATGGCCAGTGCACATAGGCACATAGATAACGGGATATTATAAATTTATATTTTGTGATTGTCATTAGGTGGGTTTATATCATTATTTTTTAACTTAATAGCTTAAATCTATTGTTCTTTCTGTGCATTTGTCTTATCTAATTCATTGAGTGGTTTGTGATTTGTGTTTGTTGATTGGGAACTATGGCATTTTTAGGCTTACTAAATAGACTTCTCAAATTGTATTTTTTTTCCTTTATTTTTTACTTGACAATAATTGCTAGTCCTTTTGTTAGGAAATTATTGGACATATAGTGAGATTATAAATATAAATTTATTTGATTAGTAAATTATGAAAAAGTCAACCACAATAATTGAGTTTTTAAAGGTGTCGAGTTATATGTTGATAGACAACTACATTGCATTGTATTAATAAACAATTATTTTGTGTCATTTCATTTGTGTATATTTGGTTAATACTAAATGCATGCTAGTTTAGATTTTCATTAAAAAAAATTGATTCATACTTCAGTCATTCTCAATTAAAATCCTGCGTCCATCCATGTAAAAAATTATTACTAAAAACAGGAACCAAACAAGCACAGTACTTTCATTTTTCATGTATATGATTTTGGTCATTAAGTAATTAGCCGAAAGCATACCTTCAATGGCAGTTTATATTGAATATCCATGTATGCTTGAAAGCTAGCGATACTACTAAAAATTTTCACTTGGGAGACGTTGATTGACTTTCCATTTCTATCAATCCACGGATTTTGAGTGAAGTACTGGTAGATAAAAATTGAAAGACTAGAGAGTTTCATCGGATTTCTCAATGAAGAACCCACATGGAAGATGATCTGAGAAGACTTATTTGCATGAGTCACCATGGCCATAATAATAGAATTCACCACCATGTCTGCTGGTATCTGCAAGACTTTCAAAATTCAATATTGAAAGCTTGTTGAAAATAATGACGTAGGCAAACACAAGCATATACGCCGGATAAATAGATTTATCTACATGTGTTTGCTTAATGAGTAAAGAATGAATTTAACTCACAACATCTAAGATTGAATTAGGATGGCCAAGAAAGATTTTCAATCTCCCTTTACCGTAGGCATTAATTACACCATCCATGGTTCTGTAACAAGAAAATTCCATTTAACAAAGCGTGAATCAATCATGAAAATAGGAGAAAAAAAAAATAGTCTAGAATAGTGTCATTTTCTTGATTGTTTTATAGGTAAATGGTGGGGGGTGACAAGTAGGGTTCGAACCACAAACATAGAGCATCACAAATGATGCCGTTACTACTAAACAGTCACTTGAGCCACTTTATTTTCTTGATCACCTTATCTTCCCAGTTACCCAACCAAAAAATAAAAGATAGTTTTCAGAATTGTGAGCTTGTATAATTCAATGTCAAATTATGATTACCTCGCGCCTTCAATCCAACCTGAAAATGGTTCTTTGTATGTACTGGTTACCATGGTGGGACGTATGATAGCCAAGGGCAGATTTTGATGAAATTGCCCTATAATCATTTCCCCCAATGCCTTCGTATATACATAGGTGTTTGGCCATCCATATAGTTTTGCCCTTGCAATTAATAAAATAAACAAATCAAATTAAAACAATAAGGAAAAAAAAGATCATCTACAAAAGACTTTGTTTTTAGAGTACTGCTTATTACATACATTCTAGTATACACATAGTACACACAAGTTATAATTTATAAGAGAGCTCATGACTTTAAGTCACAATTTCAAAGTTTGAAATTGTGACTTAAACTCATAAGTTTCCTTGTAAAATGATGTTGTGTGTACTATGTGTGTACACTTAGTTGTATGTAAGTGCAGTTTGGCCTCAACGTCTGCGTCTGGAGGCTACGTTTTCCTCTTTTTTTTTTCTTTTTTTTTTTTCTAGAAAGTGAACAGTAAAATCACATGATTTTACTGTACAGAGACAAAAAATACTGTTCATGCACTGTTTGGCACTGTTCACGCACTAAAAAAATATTAAAAATTGGTCATACGGTACTATTTACACATTTAAAAATTATTTTGCTACAGTATTTTTAGTTTTCAGTTTTCAGTTTCAGCAACAATAAGTTCAATCCAAACAGACCCGTAGTAGCCATTTCATTTATTATTTCAAAAACGTTTTTAGTAAATACTTATTATTGACATGAAGGTGACAACTATTATGTCATTAGAAATTTTATTAAAGGATTTTCAACATTTTTTGTAAGATTCTTAAAAACCTTTTAATGCCCAAATCCTTCATGGTGGATGTGATCTCTTCATTCGTGGCACCTTGCACTCGTAATCTATCTAGGTATTCCTCCACAACTTCTTTTTCGGCATTGATAACTAATCTTGAGGTTCCCTTTGGCGTGTCTTCCATGTGTAGTGGGCTCTCAAGTATGTTGGCCCCCCTTTCACTAGACACATAAGCTGTAAAAACAACAACGATAGTCTGTTGAGGAGAGCTCAAGTAAACTAAATCAGTTTATAAGGGCAGAGTTCAAGTCTACACTGACCCGTTGATACATGGAGAAGCACCTTCAATTTAATGCATTTCTTTGCGAAGTTCAAAACATGCAAAGCTCCATATGTGTTGATGCCCAATGCAACATCATATCTAAAGAAAGGAATAGAAAAGGTAAAATAGTTTTATTGTTTAATTATATGAATAATTTTGACCATGCACACAATATTGTTCTCTGTTACCTTTCATCAAAGTTTGTTGTAGCAGCAGAATTTAAGACAATGTCTATTTCTTTCCACATCTCTTCTATTAATATAGAATCTTTGATTCCAAAATTCTCGTCACGAATGTCACCAGAGATTGGAGTAACCCTTTCAAATAGAAAGGATTCTAGATTTGCACCCAAATTATTTCTTAGAACCCTAAATATGTCCTTTTCTATCACCTACAGATAAACAGTACAAATGACAGATTAAACACTGTTCCTTGAATGTTGCAAAACCACGTGAAAAAAAAAAAAAATTATTTAAACCTATTTTAGTTTTTAAACATTAAGGATCAAAATAATAATTTTTCCAAACCTAAAACGTGTATTTTACATTTCAATCTAAATTAAAGAGATCATAAATTTCAATCTAAATTAAAGAGATCATGTAACATGTAAAAACTGAAAACCAATATATAGTTGGGTGCATTCATTTTCCTTTTTAGAGAATTATAAAGTACTTAGCTGGTGTACCTCTTTACGAAAGCGTTGTGTAGCAGACTCACTGTCTGAAGCTCTCACAAGAAGATAGAGCATTTTCACATTTGGTTGAACCCTTAGTATTTTCTCCACAAACACTGCATGCATTTTTGCAAGTAGGGTTATCACTTATCACTAACACCAACATCCTTCAACACATGCACCCACAAGATTATAAACAGGCAAAACACACACGTTGTGCTATACATAAATGAGAGGAGCCAAGGAGGGAGGGAGGGAGGGAGAGAGAGAGAGAGAGAGAGAGAGAGAGAGAGAGAAAGAGAGAGAACCTTTGGCTAGAAAGCCTGTGGCACCAGTGACTAAAATAGTCTTGTTCTCAAAAAATTGGAGTATATCTTCCAACTCCATGAGAGGAAAAAAAAAATGAGAGGGAGAGAGTAAATGATGATGATCTCAAGCAAGAAGTAGATGATTTCTAAGGTGGATTTGAGAGTCATGGGTTTCTTTTTTTATATAGTATGTTTTGGCATCTTCCTCTCAAGCTTCTTTCATTAATTTTTTGGGTATTCATTACAAATCAATTGCATTGTTACGCTTTTTCTAAATGTACTCGTTAATTAATTTCTTGTACCAAGTTGGTTGGAGATTAGTACAAGGTGGGAAAATTTTGATTGCTGAATGATCACACTACAGAAGTAGTGGAGGAAAGTTGAACCACATACCAATCAAAGTCTACACATTGCACATGGGCTTCATCCATGTTGCTTTTCTTGGCACCTTTTTTTTTCCCCTCCTGGACGTTGCCTGCCTCTCCCTTTTTTTTTTTTTATTAGATGTGATTTTTTTTTTTTTATGGACATGATTTTTATTTTTTAATAAATTTAGGTGACTAATGTTTTTTTTCTTGTTTATCACTTTTTTGGTTTTAATTGGGCATCATTTTTTAATAAGGGTATATATATAAATTTATACAAACTCACTTTTTCCATCCCTCTATTTTTCTACTCCCAACCAAAAAAAGAAAAAGGAAAATTAAAATCTTTTCTATCCTCCCACTTTTTCATCCCCTCACCATTTTCTATTCTCTCACTTTTCTACACCTCCGACCAAACGGACCCTGAGAGTGAGAGATGAGGGTGACTAGGAAAGAGATATGGCTAAGAAAGAGAAATAAATGTGAGAGAAGAGAGTGGTTGTGAGAAAATTGAAAAAGTTAAAATGTTTAGGGAATTGTTATATATATATATATATATATATATGTATGTATGTATGTATGTACGTACGTACATACGTAAATGAGTGATTAACATGTTTAATCACTCAATAGTTTTTTATTGGAAACAAATTTTGACAAATTTGTTGTTAAATCACATTTACTTCTTATACTTTATATGTTTGCAAAATTTCAAAATGAATTGAAATAAAAAACCATCTCATCTATAACACATTTAAAGTTTAAAATTTTGTATTATAAAATATTACATAAAATATGAGTCTATGAATCGAACAATAAATAATATTCGATGGGTACGAAATTTGAAATATGTGATAAGAATAGAAAGAATATGTAATCCAATAGTGGAATTTTTAAGATATTAATTTGATAAAAAGTTATTTAATATTGCCTAAAGTTACGTCAAGTGTAACTTGATCTTGTGTGTGTGTGTGTGTGTGTGTGTGTGTGAAATTTCAAGAAGAAGACTATATATATTTTGTGTTGAATGTATAATCAATAGTTTGCAATAAATCTATAGGCACAACAAAATCTTACAACATTTTTCACAACATCTTTGTTTTGAGTTATGGTCAAGGGAGTCTATTTCATATCATAGGTAGTTTCAATTTAGCCAAGGGAATGAAATATTTCGATTCTAGTTGATACAGATGTTCCATTTCGGGATTACTACTTTTTATATTGTTAGGTTCTAAATATTTAGGAATAAATGTTTTTATTATTATTTTGTGTATGTTAGCAAACCGAAAACAAAAACATGTCTAAATTAGGTTTTAGAAATTGCTCAAGATTGTACAAATCAAGATTCAAGAACATGCAAGCTGTAGAAAGGAGAGTTCATGCAAGTTCTGTGAAGCTCGACCGATCAAAAATTGCAAATAATTCAATTATGCAGAATTTAAATCAAGCCCAAGCCCGCAAAAACCTTTAGGGTTTTAGTCCAACACTACAAGGTATAAAAGAAAAACCATAATTACATTTTAAAAGCTCTTGAAAGACTTGTGAGTTACTCCTATGAGATTTGAGAGGTTAATGTACCTTCTAACTCTACAAGTGTCTATCAGAACAAGATCTACAATCAAGAACTGGTGGGAACAAGTTGTTGCATAAAGATCTACTACTTCTGGCAATTTTATACCTTTAAATGAGATCTCAAAGTTACAAACAGAGAGTTTGGTTTTAGCAAATCTAAAATAGAAAGTCTGTGGAGTCGAAGTTTCACATGGTCATTTTAGTAAGTCCTACTTGAGGTAGTTTTAGATTTAGGGTTTAAATCTATTGTAATCTTCCATTTTATCATAGTGAATTTGTTTACCTTGAGGATAGTTAGGTTAAATCCTCTCTAAGTTTTTACCTTGAAACAGTTGGTTTCATTAGTTTTCCTAGATAACCATATCGTTGTCTTCTTTATTTTCCGCACTATATGATATGATTATATGTGTTTAACCTAGATCTCATAATTAACCTAAGTAACTACTTAACTAATTCAACAGGTTAAACTATTCTAGTTTTAAGGGGTCTAAACAAACAAACAAGTGGTATTAGAGCGAGGTTAGCTCTTAGTTAGGTAACTTTACCTTGAGTTGATCCTTGACCCCGGCTGTCATGGATTCTCTTGTCTTTCTTTTAAATTCAATTAGATTTAAAATTTAATCTTTTTTTATCTTGGACTGTATGACTAATAATGAATTGTGCTAATCCTATTCTTAAATACCTTGGTATAACTACTAGTTGTAATAATTATATTTGTAATACTACTCTAACTACCTTAAAAGTACGTGATACTTGTTTGTGTTATTTGGATAGTGGTTTTTCTAGGCACATGACAAGTAACAAAGCTTTGCTCAAGAGTCTCTTTGAATGAAAGATAGGTATTGTCACATTTGGAGATAGAAGCAAATTAGCCATTCGTGGCATTAGCACAGTAGACATACCAGGGATACCAGTCTTTGAAGATGTGTGGTATGTGGATGGATTAAAGACAAATCTACTGAGTATCAATCAAATTTGTGATAATGGACTGAACGTACTATTCACCAAGTATGAATGTGAGATACTGGATGACAAAGGTGACTGCATCTATGTTGGAGTAACTGCTATGGCATAACACCAAGCATCAATCACAAGTGCTATAGTGTGAAGATTAATCCGGTGGACTTATGGCATCAACGATTAGGACATGCTAGCCACAAAAAAATTGAAAAGATCTCTAAGTGTGAGGCTGTTGTAGGTTTACCAAAATTCGAGAAGATAGAGAAAAGTATTAGTGGATAATGTCAGGTTGGTAAACAAGTGAAATCTGAACATCCATCAATTAGTGAGGTTCAAAATTCCAGACCATTAGAGTTACTACACATTGATCTAATGGGCCCAACCAAAGTTCAAAGTCTAGGAGGGATGAAGTACATATTAGCTGCGGTAAATGACTTCACTCAATTTACTTAGGTAATTCTTCTGAGAGATAAATCTAAAGCACCTGAAAAGATGATACATTTATGCAAAAAACTTCAAGTTGAGAAGAATGCTATGGTTGCTTGTATCAGGAGTGATCATGGAAGAGAGTTTGAAAACTCTATACTCAATTCAATTTGCAATGATCAAGAAACTAAGCAAGAATTCTCTGCACCCAAGACACCTCAATAGAATGGAGTAGTGGAAAGGAAGAATAGAGTGATTCAAGAAATGGCTAGAGTCATGTTGAATAACAAAAGCATGACCAAGTCATTATGGAGAGAAGCTGTGAACACTGTATGTCACATGTTTTTTCACAATATTTTTTTCAATTTGTTTACATTTTTAAATTTTTTTTAATTATATTTTCCAAAACACTCAAAACATCTTAGTACAACCAATACAGGCTAGTACAACCCAATATTTCATCTAGTACATTTTAGAAGAATATTGATATTAGTTTAATAGCCAGTGTAGTATATTTTTCTGGTACTAGTACAATATTGACTTTCCAAATTGTGGTAGGTTCAAGTGTGTGTTTTCTTTTTTTTATATATAATTTTGACCTATGGTGATTTGATATCTCACTTGTTGCAAAAATATTGTGAGATTTTGATATATGGAATTCTAATATTGTGTCGATGACCGGTGAAAGATTCTATATATTATATCATCTTTAAATTTCCTATAGTCACCCATTCCTTGTATTTCATGACACGTCAAGGTTCTAGTTATATTCTAAAAGAAAATTATACCCCTTTTGTTCTTCAATGTCAAAGGTTATTTGTTTAATTTTAACCCATTGTAAGTTTTCCTTAAGAATTAGTAATCTCGCTATCTAATTGTTTGTTATCACGTCACTAAAAATTTTAGAGTTTATTTAATTGATTAAAAATCCTATGGGTTTTATGCTAAAAATGTTATATCTAGTAATATTTTTAAATATAGCCAATGATAGATTAGAAAATTTCATTACCCTTGTGCGACATGTCTATTAACTTTGTATATAAGTGGATAAAAGATACTTATTAAAGGAATATATACATGTGTTTTATGTCATGTTTCATATGAATTATTTCATTCTTATCACAAGTTTATATTTGTATAATTTAGATTGAATAGAATATTGCTTAATTATGGATTCCAGTTAACGCAACTGGTAAAAAATCTTTAATAGTTGCATAAGAAATTTGAGATTTAATCATTCCTACATAAAAAACCGATTGGTGTCTTGGTGTGATGATTGTGATAATAAAAAATACAATCATCAAAAGCGGACATCATAAGTTGAAATTCTATATAATATATAGCTTAAATAAAGGCATGTTACTAATTGCTAATTAAAAATAAAATTACAAAAACTATTAATGAAAGATTGAAAAGTAAAGAACATAAATATATATATATATATATATATATATTAAATATTAAAGACAAAATTTAAAGAATAAAAATTGAAGAGAAAAAAAGATGAAAAAATTCTCATCCAAAACATGGGGCCTATTATAATTTGGCTTCTATCCTAGAAAAAAAAAAGTATTGAACAGTGCTCCCGAAGGAATTGGGCTTCTTTTTTAAAGTTAAAAAGGATTTGGTTTTATTAGGAAACAAGTTAGCCAGGCCCTGTACTTTCTTACTCAAAATCTCATTCAATTGTCATTGCTTTACTCTTGGAAAGTCCTGAAGGTCCTCTTCTGCTTAATAGTTAACCGCCTGTAAAGCCCATGTTGAGTAACTCAGCAATATACTAGAAGAAATCAAAATCTAACCTTTTATTTTAATTTCATCAAAATCCAACTGCAAGCCCAAACCTTATCAACGATTCAACACCCATGCCTTTAACTTAACTGGTAGACACATTCTAATGTTTTTAATGAAATTTTACGAGTTCAAATCTCCCCCTAGCTTTTGAATTATAAAAAAGCAAATTTCAAAATCTGTATTTATTGAGAGGATGTATTTGGTGGGATTTGCTGTGGTAATGAAAGTGGTTTTAGTGATTTAGCCTGTTTTGGACTTTGGGGCTGAAATTGCCGGTGCTGTTGTGGTAAAGATGGAGCTCTAGGTTTAGTAGTTTGAAGTTAAATTGGGCCCCCAGGTTTTGATTTTTTTTTTTTTTTCCCTCAAATTTTAAAATTTAAAGAAAGGTAAACCCTGAAAAAAAAAAAAAAAAAAAAAAAAAAAAAGACAAACAAACAAACAAACTTTAAAAAAAAAAAGGTGGAAAATTTTTGGGAGGAAAATTTCATTCAAAATTTTTTGTGACCAAAGAGCTCGACCTCAAGATTTTCAATATGTAGCACAGTGACCAAAGAGCTCGTCCAAAACTCTTTCAGAATCTCAATGAATATCGGAAAGTTTTGGCGCATTATTTAAATTGGCTCATCATTTAGAGGGATACAAGCTCGAGTGAGTATGCATCATAATTGATAGATTGAAATAGGTTGTTTACAATATACATTATCAAATATTGGTGTACACTTAGTGAACCAAGCATTTTCTGATATGTACACTCATATCAAGCCCCTGGAATATGGGTGTACATAATGTAGTCTTCCCAGTTCCCAGTCAATGCACTTAAGATCAAAGTTAAACAAATGGGCATCAATATATTAAAATGATGATATTCAAGTTTTTTAAAATTAAAAAAAAAAAAAAAAGGTGATATATTATAGCATAGAGAATACCAATACTAAGGAGGCTTCGTTTTTGTGGGTGTGTGTAGTGCATAGTTTTTAATTAGAGTTTACGCCACCAATAATATAACGCCACGCCAACATCCAATTAAAAAAAAAAAACAACAACAATAAACTTTCTGTGTTGATGTTAGCAACGATGATGTTATCGGAGGCACAAGGAAGCTGAAGAAAAGTCACCACCATCGATGATTTTTTTTTTGTTTTTTTGTTTTGAAGATGAATATTCATTCATAAAAGAAAGAAACGTTACAGCCAAAAACAAAGCAAGACGAAAGGACAGTGGAAGAGCAGGACACAAGCACCAAAAGTGACCATCAACAAAGACACTAGCCAAGAGGACTGGAGATTTAAGAAGCTAGATTAGAATAGCTCCAGAGATAGTTAATGACCTGCTATGTACAAAGACACCATGACCAGGTCAATAATTTGGACCATTTGGTCATCTCCCTTCCTCCTCCTAAATTTTATTTTACCAAACCTTAAAAACAAAAACAAACCCCACAACCACAATTGACCAAGAACCCAGGCTCCAAAACACACGTGCAAAAGCAAAAGTTTCAAAATTTAATCACCTACAGACAGCGGAGACACCAAAACCTTGTCTTCCCCCACCAAAATCCACACCTTTATCCCATATGCAAATCTTGAGCCAAACCCACAAACTTGCACACAACCCAGATTGGATATATCTTAAAAAGATTGTACCTTGAATAATGAAAATTGGGAAAAAGAAAAAAGAAACTTAGATCAGTAGCAACTTCTCCAGAGGCTTTTGGGCAGCATCTCCGGCGGCAGGGGCTATGTCTTAGCTGGCTTGGAGGTTTGGTTGGTTCAAGATACAATTTTGGTACATTAATTTTTAGAGGTAAGATTATGTGTGGTAAATTTTGGAAAATTATTTGTTACTTTCGAACTACTTGAAATGCGTATGATTTTCCTCGTATGCGCTATTAATTCCCTCAAATTCTCTTTCTCACCAAAAAAAAAAAAAAAAAAAAAAAGAAAGAAAAACACCTAGAATTCTGTTTCAACAAAAAATAAAAATATCCCTAAAATTCTATTAATTGTTTACCAAACAAATCTGGAATAAGAATATGGATGCCCAATGGGGTCCAGAAAAGGTACTATTATGGCCCACTCTTCCCAAAAAAACCGGTGAATGCTTTAGGGTTTATTTAGACAATATTTGGGGTCCAGTTAGTTGAGCTCTCTACTCTAGTAACCATATGGTTTGAGGTCAAGCTAGCTCTCTACTCTAGTGGGTGATTGAGGAATGAAAATTGTCCCTGCATAGGGCTCTAGGCTAATAATCTGAATTTTTATGATAGAGAAATATTTTGTTCACAATATTTTCACAACAAATTTTAAATAATAGGTTATTGCGGACGACTAAATTTTTCTATTCGAAATGAGTCAAACAAGTAAAATAGTGTCACAAGTGCGAATTTGTATTGAATGTTTGTGTGGTATAATTCTCTGTGATTACAAAAGAGTGTTCATCTGATTCGATCTCCTTGAAAGATTTGTTAATTTGGAATTGTGGTAATATGATTTTGATTTGAACACCAAGAATACTTCAATTTGGTAAAGAATGGATCGAAGATCTTTGAAACAGAATTACAATGAATCTCTAGCTATAAGCTTGTTAGAAATCCTTTGTTCTTCATGTTCTTTGTGTGTTTGTCGTGTTCTTCGTGTGTTCTTCGTGTTCTTCGTGTTCTTGGTGCGTTCTTCGTCTTTGAAGATTTGTGGAAGTTCTTCGAGGCAGTAGAGGCTTGAATCCGTAGAGCTTCACTGATTTGTGGTTTGTGAGGTTTCTAGAGGCTTTTAAGCTTGATTCCAGTGAACTTTGAGATCTAGGAATATGATTTGGATGATTCCTCTTTGAATGTTCTTCGTATTTGAAGGTTTGTGGTGGAAGTTCTTCGGGGCTTTAGAGGCTTAGATCCGTTGAGCTTCACCAATTTGTGGTTTGTTGAGGTTTCTGGAGGCTTTTAAGCTTGATTCCAGTGAACTTTGAGATCTAGGCAAGTAGTTTGGATGATTCTGCTTTGAATGTTCTTCGTATTTGAAGGTTGAAGTTCTTGAAGTTGCTGAAGGCTTCAGGGCTTGATTCCAGCAGAGCTTCTGGACTTCTGAGTGCTTCAGATGACTTGGTGCCCTCTTTCCAGCTCTCTCTGAAATTCCTTAGGAAGGCTTCTATTTATAGGAGTTTAGAGGTGGGTGAGTGACATGTGGCGGAGTCTGATTGGTTTGCTTATGTCATCACTTACATGTGCGAGACTGATTATGTCATCACTTACACATGCGAGGCTAATTATGTCATCGCTTACATGCGCAAAGCTGATTATGTTATCGCTTACACGTGTTGATGCGTGATTGGTTTTTTGCATAACACTTGGCAAATTTCTATTGGTTTCTGAGTAGTAATAGCAAAATTTAGCAGCAATACGTGGCGCTTTGTAATTGGCTGTATTTTGTGGACTTGGTAGTGTGACATGTCCGCTTATGATAGGTTAAAAATTTCCCCTGTCTACAAATGCCCCCTTAAGACTCGTTCACACACATAGTTTCGAAATGTGGTGTGGGAATGAGTTTTGAAAACAGATTTTTGCACTTGACTTTTTAAGTGAAGTGGTTGAAGGTGGTGGAGCTTTCAGTAGGATGAGATAATTTCTGAGGAGTAGACCCACCCATATGAAAGGATTTGGTAAGACCGAAAAGAGGTCTACGAGTATTTGAATGTACTTGTGTGACCAAGCCTTCTCAACAGAGATTAAGTTAAAGTAATTTTAGAAGAGTATTCTGGATCGTTGGCGGCGATCACAGGGTGTAGAAGATAGGGAAGAGGTGGAGATGTTGGTTGGAACATACGCCATCATGGTACTGGCCTTGTATGTTGGGGACTCTCTGGTGTAGGTGTTTATGGGAAGTACACCTTTGAATATGGGATTGACTGTATGTTGCATGGGGTCTAACAGCAAGTCGTAGAATGTGCATGTGTGATGGGACCATGCCGACAGACGTTAAGTTGAAGTAATTTTAGAAGAGTACCTTCTGAAATACTTCAAGCTGAATTTAAGTTGGAGTAATTCCAGAAAGTGTGTTTTGAGGTACCAGCAACGATGACCTTTGGGTCCCACTGTGGTGGGGACATAGAATAAGGCTTTGGGGACCATTTATTGACTCCAAAGGCTGAATTCTGATGAGCTGGTGCCTTGGAGGTTGTTACAAGTGTTGGATGAAAGATAATTTGTAGGATACCCCAACATTTTTTACCATCTTTATTTACTGCTCCTTGTTGGAAAAGCACACAAAAATGAAAGATGGAGCTAACTTATGCTTTTGGTCTTAGAAACCAGCCAAGTTGCTGTTTGTTCCGAACCACTGCCTCTGCTAGAACACTCAGCAATTGGAGAGAGACTACAGGAGTCCTGAGGTTAGGAACATGTGTCTCTGCTGGACTTGGATTTCCTAGCCAACCAAATCCGAAGAAGCATGGAACCACAATGTAGACCTTATTATGAGTAATTTTATGGACAACTGTGGTCGTTAAGGGGAGAAACAAAATTTGTTTGGATCTCAAAACTACAATGATGCTATAAAGAGGATTTCTACTGAACCATGAGAGGATTGATTTCAAACTAATTATGAAGCAATATTGGTTCCTAGGTGTTGAGAATGATGAGGCCATAGTGAGAAATGGCTATGAGAAGGAGGACTTGAAAATTTGAAAGTAGCAAATCTTCATTTCATGTCTCAGTGTGTTTTCCTTGATGAGTTTTCAACGAAATTGACCCTTCTATTTATAGCGGAGGGATGAAGAACGGTAGATGGGTAGTTAAGAATGGCGGATAAAGATTTTTGGTGAGAATGGTGGATTCCCAACTGGTAGGCACCGAATGGTAAGTGGGAATGTTTGGCACCGAAAAGAGAATGGTAGGCGGAAGACTAGTAGACACCGAACGAGAATGGTAAGTTGAACGGGTGACCCAATGTAATTTCAAATTCAAGACACACTTGTGAGAGTTCATTTGTACTTTGGAAGGGAAGCCCTAATGAACTTTGGAGAATAACCTTGAGGGAATGCAGACCAAGTGGATGAATCTCAAATTTTGATCTTGGGAGCTTAAGTTTTGAATACTATCAATACTTCGGAGATGTGGGTTAGAATGGTGATTTCCAAGTTGCGAAAAACTATGTAAGATAAGTCTGGCTTGAAAATCTTGACTTTAGGTTGATTTTAACACAAAAGACAACTATCTTGGAATTGAGTTATTTGTGCAATTTCTAAATCTCAAATGATGGAACGGACTCCAGAATTGGAATGTACGTGAACAATTGAGCAAGATAGGTCCATCTTAAAAATTTTGACTTTTGGTCAATATTTACGCAAAAGTCAACTTCTTGGAAATTGGACGTTTGCACGATTTCTGAGCTTCAAATGAAAAAACGGATCCCAAATCATAATGTACTTTAAAAACTGAGTGAGACAGGCCCATTTTGAAAATTTTGACTTTTTAGTCAAGGTCAAAAGTCCACTTGGTCAAAGCATTTTTTTTTTTCAGCCGGTTCGGATCCGGGTCATATTTCCAGGTTGGTCCGGGTCAAACGGGTCAGACTGTAGTGGGCGATGACGTCATCCATGACGTCATGGTGCATGTCAATACGTGAGGAATCTTCCGGCGCGTGTGAGCGCATAAGTGAAGATAGAGGCGCGTGGATTTGATGGTTGGATCTTCGAAGCATCTGGTGGCGTGTGGGGGCGCGTGACTGGGCTTCTAGAGTTGATTTTCGTGGTTGTTGAAGATCAATGGTCGATGGATCGAGTGGTAGATTTTGTTTTCTAAATTGGTGGCCCAATTTACACAGAAGTGAAGGAGGAGGCCATGATCTTCGAAGCCTATGATGGCGCGTGGAGGCACGTGGCTAGGCTTTTGGGGCCGAATTTTCTGGGTTTTGTAAATCGGAGCATTCTGGATCGATTGGTAATGCCATTTCCTTGAAATGAAGTCTGGGTTTGTACAAATATGAAGGAGCAAGCTGCGACCCTCTGAAGCTTTTTGCGGTGCGTGAAGGCACGTGGTTTCTCCGTTGAGACTGACTTTTCTGGGTTTTGGAGATCTTTGTCCGTTTAGGATCTCTATGGGGTCAATTTCGTGAAATGATCTTTAGACTTTCACAAATTTGGAAGAGAAGGCCATGTGTGAATTTGTCTTATATTGGACTAATGTGGCTTTTCTGCAACTCTGACAAGGTGGCGCCTGTGTTTAGACTTAAAGGTGAAGAGGTGGGTTTAGTTTTGTGAAGTGATCACCTTCAGATTCCTTCTCCTGCATTCAAGGATTTTTTTTTTTTAATACATGCTTTGAGACCTTTTCCCTGACAATTTTTTTTTTTTTTTTTTGTTGCTTGTTTTTATTTTGCAGCACAGTTTCCTTGATCTTTGGGATTTGACATCAAACTTTACGTTGACGTTCTCATAGAAGTGTTTGCCTTCATTTGGTGGCTTTGTATTTCATTGATAGCAATGTTCTTATAGTGATGTATGCCTTTATGTTGTTACATTATTTTCCTGCAACAACAATCTTTTAGTGATATTTGTTTTTGCAACGACGTTTCCATGAGAATATTCAGTCAGGCAACGATGCTATCGTCAGTGTTCATGATACAATGATGCTATTACCAGTACTTGACTTTAAAGTTGTATTGGCTTTTGTCTTGGCAATTAAGCAATACTAGCACTGGTCGTTGCAATGGAACTATGCTAGCACTTTTTTTTTTTTTTTGCATGAACGTGTTCCACACTTGTCTTTGCAACATAGCCACACTAATTGTTCTTATCATGAAGCCGCGCAAAGGTTGCATTTGCATTGAGGCTACATCCATATCTTTCTTTGTGTCGAAGTCGCGTCTCCACTTATCTTTGTCATGTAGCTGCGCCAACTCTGGCATTTGTATTTGAAGCATCACAACTACTTTGTCTATTGAAGCAATATTTGTACTTGTCTTTTTTAATGAAGTTTTTTCAACATGAAGCCATGTCAACACTTCATTTGCATTGAAGCCACGCTGACATTCATTTTTGTCATGAAGCCACGTCAACACTTTATTCACACCGAAGCCATGCCAACATCTATCTTTGTTATGAAGTCACGACAACACTCCATATTAGCACTTGCACTCGCATTGACGTTGCACCAATTTTCAATAGCAACATAGCTTAGACATTGAGGTTGCATAGCACTGTAGCCAAACATCAAGATTTCAGATATGCTAACAAGACTTTGAAGATGCAAGGAGATGTCAATAAAACCTTGAAGTTTCAAGAAGCTCCTATCAAGAATTTAAAGATGCAAAGAGATGCCGACAAAACCTTGAGTGTGAAGAATGCTCCCGAGACTTTGACATTGCACGAACAAGCTCTTAGAGGAGAGATGATGCAACACCAACTTCAAATGCTAGAGGAAGGTGACATTGTCTAGATTTTAGAGACATGATGTGAAACTGTACCACTCAGAAGGGAGATGATGTGGTTCAAATTTCAGAGTTGTGAAGTGGCACAACCTAGAAGAGAGACGATGTAGCTTAGACTTGCAAGGTACAAGAAGATGCCCCCATGAGATAAGTGATGTAAAACATACTTCAGAAACATGAGAGAATGTCCATAGAA
The DNA here is from genome assembly GCA_030445155.1 of Quercus variabilis. Classification (NCBI taxonomy): domain Eukaryota; kingdom Viridiplantae; phylum Streptophyta; class Magnoliopsida; order Fagales; family Fagaceae; genus Quercus; species Quercus variabilis. The sequence continues at coordinate 15,535,478 of CP129445.1, read as the reverse complement.
GAGGGCAATGCTATGCAGACTTCATTTCTTGCAAAAGAGATTGAAGATTTTATTTTGCTCCACAACCAAGAATCAACTTATGTTTATCATCACTTCAAGGAAAACTGAGCAACATCAACTCCTTATAGTCTTCCTTTTCTACTACAACAGCCTTTTATCATCATAGTGTGAGCAATTGATTTAAGTGATGCCTTGCCAATCAAATGGTTCTTGAAAGCACGCTGATGGCCTATGGAGAAACTCTTCAAGCTAGACATGCAATCCTTCTTCTTTTCATGTAACTGAACTTAGTAAATGATACCAAGTTGCCTACGTACCCTCAAGAGGGATCAAGTCATTACGTAGTTTGAAAGATTTTTTTTTTTTTTTTTTTTTTTTTGCAAAAAGGAGTGCTCAAGTGTGTAATAGTGGGTATCACCACTAATCGAACCTGAGACCTCTCAAGGGCGACTTGGGCATCTAACCACTACACCACACTAGTAATTGGTGACATAGAGTGAGATTAATTTCTCCTTATTGATACACTTTCAGAGGTAATAGGAAGACATCATATACTCTTGCAGCGCTATAGTGGGCAGTTTAAGCTCTTGCCAAGGAGCAATTCTCAATTTTCAAGCATAGAAGTGTTTAAGGATCTTCCCATTGATGGGGCCGATTCTTATGCCATCATTGTCAACCAATTCGTAAGCTTCGTAGGTGTTTGCCCCCTGCTTGAGAGTTGAAAGTACATTACAAGCAATGGTGACACGATTCAACTCGACAACTTCATTGAAGTTTAGATCAATATTGTTTTCTTTGGCGAGCTTCATGATTTGTTCTTTGAAGACGAAGCATTTTTGGATTGGGTGGCCAATGATGCGATGATATTTGCAGTAGTTAGGGTCATCAACTTTCCCCATGTCTTCTGGTCGCTTGCATTCTGGCAATTCAATCAGCTTCAATTGCAATAGTTGTTTTAAGATGTTTGGCACATCTTCATCGGGGAACGGATATACTTTTTGCTCACGTTCCTTAAAAGTCAAGCAACGCACCTCGTTCTTTTGCCATCCTTCAAGTTGTTTTCCATTTGCATTTGCTTCTCTTCTTGGAACCTTGACTTCGACAATGTTAACAACCATTGGGTCTTTGAGGTTGACTTTTGCATTCCTAGCATTCTTCCTTACTTCCTTTTTACTTTCCTCAAGTATGTGAGGATTTGTACTTCCATGGCTAGCAATGCTCAACTCCATGTCATGTGCACAAGTTGTTAACTCTTCAAATGTTCGAGGCTTTATCCCTTGAAGGATGTAAAGAAGTCCCCAATGCATGCCTTGGATGCACATCTCTACAGCAGAAATTTCAAAAAGTCGATCCTTGCAATCTAAGCTCAAAGAACGCCATCAATTGATATAATCGACCACTAGCTCATCTTCCCATTGCTTGGTATCAGTAAGCTCTATCATGCTCATTGTATGACGCATGCTATAGAATCGGTCAAGAAACTCTCTTTCGAGTTGTTGCCAACTGTCAATTGACTCGAGTTTTAAGTCTATATACTAATCAAAGGCATTTCCCTTGAGTGAACGAATGAACTGCTTTACAAGGAGGCCTCCTTGAGTCCTTGTGTTCTCACAAGTTTCTACAAAGTGAGCAATGTGTTACTTTTCCATTGCTATCAAACTGCAAAAACTTGGGGGGTTGATACCCATTTGGCATCATCATGTTGTTGATGCGCTTTGTGTAGGGTTTTGAATATGTGAGAGAACTTGTAGAAGAACCTCCATATTGTGCTCGGATGGTATTTGTTATCATGTCTTGTAATTGTTGGGCTGACAACGAAGCAACTGAAGTAGATTGTTCTCGTCAGGGAGTGTTTTCAATTTCTATCCCTTCGTCATCCTTTGCAAATGTGAATTTATGACCATGGCTTGATTCACCAAGATCTTGTACTTCGAGTTTGTTCATTAAAGTTGCAATTTGGAGGTCCTTATCTTCAATTGCTTTTGTGAGAAGGACAACCCTTTGTTCCATTTCAGCCATCTTTTCTTCCATGGTAGAGGTATTAGTCATCATGACTGACTTAACTTCTCAAGATGGTGGAGAACAAAGTGATTTGAAGTGAGCACGTGAAATCTCATCTTTCGGATTCCCTTTGATGGGAGAGAAATCGTGTGACCAAATTTTTGTGAAGGAAGAAGGGGATTTGCCCCCATACTTGAGGTGTTCTAAGGTGGAGATGTTTTTATTGATGACCTTGTTTCTTGTAAAAGGGTCTAAGGAGATGATTTTCTGGACCTTGGCTTCCTTGGTTGATTAAGATTGAAGTTGATTGTTTGCTTTGGGTTGGCTACAATTGATTGCACCAATGCAGTTGTTGGTGGTAGGCGTACCAAGTTTAACTGAAGTAGCTATTGTTGAAACTTGAATGTTTTTGCTAGAGGCCATTGAAGTTGATAGCAAGATGATGAAGATTTCTTTCTTTGAAGGAGAATGAGATGAAAGGCAGAGAGGTCCCATTGGGCGTGCCAGAATATGTGGACGACTAATTTCTCTGTTCGAAATGAGTCAAACAAGTAAAATAGCGTCATAAATGCGAATATGTATTAAATGTTTGTGTGGTACAATTCTCTGTGATTACAAAAGAGTGGTCCTCTGATTCGATCTCCTTGAAAGATTTGTTAATTTGGAATTGTGGTAATATGTTTTTGATTTGAACACCAAGTATACTTCAATTTGGCTAAAGAATGGATCGAAGATCTTTGAAACAGAATTACAATGAATCTCTAGCTATAAGCTTGTTAGAAATCATTTGTTCTTCATGTTCCTCGTGTGTTCGTCGTGTTCTTCGTGTTCTTGGTGCATTCTTCTCCTTTAAAGATTTGTGGTGGAAGTTCTTCGGGGCTTTAGAGGCTTGAATCCTAGAGCTTCACTGATTTGTGGTTTGTGAGGTTTTTGGAGACTTTTGAGCTTGATTCCAGTGAACTTTAAGATATAGGAATATGATTTGGATGATTCCTCTTTGAATGTTCTTCATATTTGAAGGCTTGTGGTGGAAGTTCTTTGGGGATTTAGAGGCTTATATCCGTTGAGCTTCACCAATTTGTGGTTTGTTGAGGTTTCTGAAGGCTTTTAAGCTTGATTCCAATGAACTTTGAGATCTAGGCAAGTAGTTTGGATGATTCTGCTTTGAATGTTTTTCGTATTTGAAGGTTGAAGTTCTTGAAGTTGCTGAAGGCTTCAGGACTTGATTCCAATAGAGCTTCTGGACTTCTGAGTGCTTCAGATGGCTTAGTGCCCTCTTTCCAGCTCTCTCTGAAATGCCTTAGGAAGGCTTCTATTTATAGGAGTTTGGAGGTAGGTGAGTGACACGTGGCGGAGTCTGATTGGTTCTCTTATGTCATCGCTTACACGTGCGAAACTGATTATGTCATCGCTTACACGTGCAAGGCTAATTATGACATCGCTTACATGGGCAAGGCTGATTATGTCATCGCTTACACGTGTTGATGCGTGATTGGTTTTTTGTATAACACTTGGCAAATTTCTGTTGGTTTCTGAGTAGTGATAGCAAAACTTAGCAGCAATACATGGTGCTTTGTAATTGGCTGTATTTTTTGAACTTGGTAGTGTGACGTGTCAGCTTGTGATGGGTCGGGAATTTTCCCTGTCTACAGTTATTATTAATTGTAAATTCAAATTATAATTAATAACAATTAATCACATTATAAAAATGTTATGAACATATCATTTCTCTTTAACATAATAAGGCAACATTGAATTTTTTTATTTTTTTTCCTTCTTTAAGTTGTGTTTGGATGAAAGATTGAATATAGTTAAGTAATGGAAACAAAAGGAAACGAAAAAAAATAAATGGAATGAAATTAAATAATCTTATTTGTATGTTTTAAAATAAAGGATTGGATGTAATGAAATGTAACTAATCTTGTTTGGGAGTGATATAGAAGAAATGGAATGAAATCATTTTATATCAATATTACTATTATATCTATATTTTAAAATAAATTGTTGAATGTATAGGATACTAGAAGTATTTTGGAAGTTTTAAACAGAATTTTATAAAATCAAATTCTATTCCTTTCGATTTCTCCCAATTTAGGCAAGATGAAAATTTGAAATTTTGAGGGAAAATGGAGGTTTGAGCATTCTCTCTCACTTAATCTACATAGTATTATTAATCTTGGGTCTTCTTCAAAACTGATAAAAGATATTTTTTTTATATTATATTATATCTATATTTGTAGAGTAGCAAAGCAATTGGAGAAAAGCAGTTGAAAAGAGAAAGCTTCAACTCCAATTCCAATTGTGACTGAAGCACTTGATGAAGATCAAAATCAAGTTGCACCCTTCTCCTCCTCCAACCAATCAATCTATACCAATCTCTCTCTCTCTCTCTCTCTCTCTCTCAAATTTTAAAAAATAAAAATTGGGTTTAACTTTAGTAGTCATTTTTCTAATTCTTTTTTATCCTATAGGGGTAAATTGCAAATTACACTCCTAAAGTTTAAAAATTTTTGGATTTTACACCCTGAAATTTTAGAATTTGGATTTTACCTCATGAAGTTTGGGAGCATTTGAATTTTACATCATGACATTTTAGAATTTGGATTTTACCCCCTAAAGTTTGGGGGTATTTGGATATTACACTCTTAAATTATAAAACTTTAAGATGTAAAACTCAAATATCCTCAAATTTTATGGAGTATAATCCAAACACCCATAAGTTTAGGAGAAAAAATCCAAAATTTGAAATGTTAGGATATAAAATCTAAACACCCCAAAACTTCAGGGGGTAAAATTCAAATTTTGAAACGTCAAGGTCTTAAGTCCAAATACCCCCAAAACTTTAGAGGTGTAATTTGTAATTTACCCATCCTATAATGATGATATTGATAATGTAAGATGAGCCTAGAGGAGAAGTATGAGGTCCAAAACGGTATTCAGAATATTGGCTTTCACCATTCATGGCAAGTAGTCAATCAAGTATTAAAATGGTAGTACTTCTAAGACAAGAGTATTAAAATAGAGTTCTCTAAAATAAAAATAAAAAATACTAAAATAATAGGAACCGCATAATACTAATAATAAATCGTAATTTTTGCTAGATAAGAAAGTAAAACTAGTTTCTCAAAAAACAAAAATAAAACCTACATTATGTCTATGTAGTAGTGCAAATTTTGCTAGATAAGAAAGTAAAACTAGTTTCTCAAAAAAAAAAAAAAACAAAAACAAAAACAAAAATAAAACCTACATTATGTCTATGTAGTAGTGCAATGTATACCGGTGTGTGGGTAACAAAAACAAAAAAACATTATGTCTATGTAGTAGTGCAATGTATATCGGGGTGTGTGTGTGTTTAGAGAGTTTCAACCAAGGGCGGCTTCTACAACCAGCCCGAGGGGTTCAAATGAACCCCCTGGCTTGGCCCAAAAAAAAAAAAATTATATATAAAATTTTTAATTTTTTGTTTTTGTTTTAACCCTTAAAATAAAATTTTGAACACTCTAACTCTAAATTTTGTTTAAAGCCAATTGAAATAAACTTGAAATATGATCACATTAGTATTATTTTCACAATATTTTTACAATAAAGGTTAAATGACAAGTTGTAATTGATTTTTTATCTAAACTTATAACTGACGTAAACCCTTTTGGATATACACCATTATAAGTTTTTTTTTTAAACCTTCTCTCCTCTCTCCGTGTGTGTGTTAAAAATACATAGTATTCTAAAAAAAACAAAAAAAAAAAAAAAAACTTATAACTGACATAACTTTTTTACATACTTCTAACAACTTGCCATCTAGATTTTATTGCCTAAATGTTTTGTCAGTAGCACTACTCTTAAAATTACTCATTTGTTAAAAAGTAAATAAACCTTCTCTTTGGACTCTAACTTACTTTACTATTAATGGTAGAATGAAACTCTTTTTTCCTGGTGAGTTCCAGTTAACTCAACTGATAAAGTCTCTGATAGTTTTATAAGAGATCTGGAGTTCAATCCCCGCATACACCAAAAATTAATTGGTGTCTTGGTTTGGTGATAAAGAGCTATTATTAGGAGCAAACACCATAAGTTGAAATTCTCTAAAAAAAAAAATCTTTTTTCCTGCACTTTTTCTTCTTTATTAACAAAAAATTACACCACTTGTAACCAACTGATTTGTATTTAAATCTATGATTATTTTCTCATTCTCTCTTTCTCCCTTTTATATTTTCTTTCTATCTAATCAAGTAGTTTGATAAATCTTCTATAGTTTTTCAAGTCCAAAAAATCTTTTAGTATTTTCTCCAATTCCAAGAGAATGACCACATGTGTGGCTAAAAATCCACACTTCAAAAGCAAAATCTTATATAAGGTATTATTTATTTTCCTTGGTTTAACATTTACTCTCAGACCTACTGTTAGATATGTTACTATTCTTTTTTATCATATATTTTTATTTAATTGATATTATATATGATTATAATAAATTATTATTAATTTCACAAGTATTATGATTAGTTATTTATTTATATGCATTCTATTGTTGTTTTCTTACCGATCTTTAAACTATTAATAATTTTTTTAGACTATTTTACAATATAGTTGTATTGTATACTGTTAGGTTCTAAGGTCTTAGGATTTTATGTATTTAGAACTCTAATTTGTAATGTTAGCAAACCATGATCAAAACATTGTATTTAGTCTTGTTTAGACTTGCTCAAAGTTGGTTTAATATTGTAAAGTTGGAATCGAGTGGCTGCAGAAGTACTTGGGACTTTCGGCCTGGCTCGATCGATCGAAAAATAGACTCGATCGATCGAAAATCGCACAGGTTGAATTTTTTGCAGAATTTCCAACTCAGCCCTACTTCATTAAACGTTTAGGGTTTTGTGTTTTTACCCTAGGTATATAAACTAAACCCTAGCCACGTTTTTGGAGGTGGTCCATATTGCTTTGTTGCTCATACATTGCTGTTTTGTGTGAATCTCGTGTGAGATCTTTAAGGAGACTTCCTTTACACAAAACTTAGGGTTTTCAAGGTAGAGATGATTTCAACATCTTGAAGATCATTACAGTTGCAACCATTGGAACTTAAAAGAAAAGCAAGCGGGGAGCTTGTAGCTGATTAAAGAATTCAAAAAAGAAGTAGTCCGTGAATTCGAAGCCTGCGCGTGGTCGTGTCAGGAAGTTTTACTAGTGGGTAGCATTAGGAAATCGAGCGTGGAGCTTGTAGTCCTTCTGTAAGAACTTCAATTCTTTCATAGTGAATTCTGTTATGCCTTGAGGATCAGTGGGTCAAATCCTCCCCAGGTTTTTACCGAGTGGTTTCTTGGGTGATCATATCTTGTGTTTATTTATTTTCCGCTGCTTTATATCTTGATATGATTATTTGATTGCTTTAACCTAGAATTGCATAATTTGACTAAGTAACAACTTGGCTAATTAATCTAGGCTACACAATCTGTGTGTTTAAGGGGTCTAAATTTCCATCAAGTGGTATCAGAGCGGGTAGTTCTTTTTTATTGAGATTTCTATCTCTGAGCTGATCCTTGACCCCAGTTGTCATAGAGCATAGACACTCTTTGTTTGTTCCTCCTCACTTTGATGGGAACAACTATGCTTATTGGAAAGTAAGGATGAAAGCATTCCTGAAATCCATTGATGAAAGGGTTTGGAATTCCGTTGAATACGAATGGGAGAAGCCCACTACTCCTATGAGTGAATGGCAAACTTCTGAAAAAGACGCAGCAGGCTTCAATAGCAAAGCTATGAATGTCATCTTCAATGCTGTTTCTATGGAGGAATTTAAGAGGATCTCTAATGTTGAGGTTGCTCATATTGCTTGGAAAATCCTCCAAACTGTGCATGAAGGCACAAAGGCTGTTAAGATTAATAAATTGCAACAATTGACTTCTAGGTTTGAGAGTATTAGGATGTCTGATGATAAATCTTTTGATGAATTTTATGCCAAACTGAATGATATTGTCAATTCTGCTTTTAATTTGGGTGAAATCTATGATCAACCTAAAATTGTTAGGAAGATTCTTAGATCTTTAACTGAAGATTTTAGACCCAAAGTGACTGTCATTACTGAAAGCAAGGATGTGGACTCCATCCCTGTAGATGAACTTGTAGGATCTCTCCAATCCTATGAGTCTGACCTACCTAAAGTAAACAAATCCAAATCAATGGCTTTTAAGTCAGTTGATGATGTTAATGGTGGTGGATTTGATGATGAGCTCTCTACTACAGAGATTGTCTATCTTGCCAAAAACTTTAAGAACTTTCTTAAGAATACAAATAGAAAAGCAAGAAGTACCTACACTGCTGAACCTAGAAATTTTAGGAAGAATGATTCCACTAAGGTAAATAACTTTGAAAAACCTAATGAAAGAGTTGGTCAATCTTCAAATAATTTTTTGGGTCCTCAGTGTTTTGGCTGTCAAGGGTATGGTCATATGAAATCTGAATGTCCTACATTCTTGAAGACTAAAGGTAAAGTTATGGCTGTAACCCTTAGTGATAATGAGGTTTTTGATGATGAGTCCGGTGGTGACGAGGATGGAAACTTCATTGCTTTCACAGCTACTGCTATGGTCAGTGAAAGCGTATCTGCTGAAGAGAACCCTTCTGATGGGGAACTCTCTGAAGATGCAGATCTTCAAGAGGCCTATAACAAACTTTGCAAAATTGCTGCAAAGGATGCTATGAAAGTTGATCTTGGCCTAAAGAAAATTGACTCTCTGGAGCTTGAAAAGAAAATTTTGCTTGTTAAACTGTTTGATGCTAATGAGCTGCTGAATAATGTTAAATCTGAGAACATGCTTTTGCTTGATAAAGTTAGAACTTTAGAACATGATTTATCTATTGCTAGATCTGCTAGTTCTAAACTTGATCACATGTTGAATGTTCAAAAGTATCCTACGGATAAATCTGGTTTGGGATATGTTGAAAGCATCTTTGACTCTACTCCACATTCCACAAATTTTGTTCCTGCTTCTTCTTCTTAACCTTCTGTGAGTGAGGTTGTGAGTGAAGAAACTATCAAACCACCTGTGAGTGAAACTGTCAAACCACCTGTGAGTGAGGTAGTTAAACCTGTAGAAGTTTCACCACCTAAAAAGATTAGGGTAGACTAAAGAGAATCTAAACCTAAGGAGCCTACCAAATCTAAGGACAAGATGCATGGTAAACCTGCTTGGGTTTGTCATTATTGTGGTAAGTCTGGACACATTCGTCCTAATTGTTACAAGCGTCAAGCTAATAAGAGAGCAACTAAACCAAAAGTTCATGTGCCTCAAGCACAAGATCCTATGGCACTAATTGGTGAATTGGTAAAGGTGTTAAACCTTTATTCCAATCCTGGAGTTGGGAATCACTCGAATGTGAATAAGAACTCCAATGCTTGTGGTGCATCTAAAAAGTCTTGGATGCAAAAGACTCGAACTAACTGAGTCTTTCTGACATGGTCCTTGTGCTTAAATGCTCTATTCTTTGGTGACCATTGTTCTTTGGTGACCATTGTTCTTTGGTTTTTGTCTTTTTGTTGTTTTTGTTCTAGGACTTGCATTGCATTACATTCATGCATTTCATTCTAGGATGTATCTATTTTCTCTTTTAATATTAAAAAAAAAAAAAAAAAAAAAAAAAAAAAAGGAAAAAGGAGAAAGCAAATATTATGTTAGACACTATTTGTCTTGATTTTTGAAAAACAAGGTTGGTCTATCTTTTGACACATATCATGGTCAGTGTACCTTGTTTAACTTTGATGAACTTTTTCATTGCACTCGACTAGTTGAAACTTTGTAGTGCATGTTGTGTAGGAAAGATGTGTATGGTTTTTAATCTCTTTGTCTTAATCATGAAGTCATATATTATTTAACTGTCGGACTTGATTCTTTTAAGAAAGGCATAAATAACCATCTCACCACTGTTCACTAGCCAATCATGAACACCTTAGTGCATATCATAAGATTTTGTGTACTTGTTACACATGCACAAAAAGAACATAAGGTGATGCCTCGGATTAATTGCTTAATGCTTAAAACTGGTGTGTACTATTAGGCTTGATGCCAATTCACTTAATTCAAACCGGTGTGTATTATTAGGCTTGATGCCATTTCACATAATATATTTCACATGCTAAGAGGCAAAAATACAAGAAACTTACATGATTGCAAGCTTTTGTTCTAGGAGATGTGGGAGTTATATGATGTAACTCTTTAGGTGATAGTCTCTTTTAAATTCTATGTGATGAATTGTGTAGACTTTTTTTTTTATTACTAGTCACATATCACCTCACATGTATCTCAAGTTTTTGCTAATAACACACACTATACAAGTTACTATTTGTTAAACACTATACATACTATTGTGTGTGTTTATGGTCTGACCAACCAACTTTGAAAATATCTTGAGATTTGTGTACAACATTTTTGTTGCTTGAGAAAATTCAATGGAAGAATGATTGAAATTTGTTTTTGAGAAAATTGGGTTTCAAATTTTGGGTTTTTGAAAAAATCATTCCATCTCATACTCATGCATGTTGTTTTTACAATTTAATGCTTTGAGGAGTTGTTTTAAAAAATTTAGGTTTGTGTCTTTCAAAACTGGATTTTTTCTCAAAATTTAGTGAGCCTCTGCCCATTTCGATCGATCCAACCTGTTTTTCGATCGATCGAAAAAGTGCCTTAGTTTGTTCTAAAATGCCTGTCACATTCGATTGATCAAATGTAATTTTCGATCGATCGAATATCGTGAAAAAAGTTTTTAAAAGGTTCTTTTCTGACTTTTTCAAAGTTCCTATTTCAAAAACTTTTCAAACCTTTTTCCTCTCTCCGTGTTGGCAAGCTCAATTTGTGACTTTTGTCATTTTCTTCCGAAGTTTTTGCAAAATCTCTCTCTCCTCAAGCCGGTAAGACACTTTTGCCCTTCCTTTTGATTTATTTTTCATCATTTCATGCATAAATTCATGCTTTTAAGGGGCGATTTTCGCACTTTGCATATTTGAATTTTTCTTTTGATTCATGCCTTAATTTGTGTAATTGATCATTGGGTTTTTGTGGGGACATGCTATAGACATGATCTAAATAGTTTAATTTGATCGATTTTGAGTTTGGTGTGAAATTGAAAAATCTAGGGTTTACTAATTGATCCGATTTGGGGATTTTGTTAAATTAAGTAGAATTTGATGAAATTGGCTTGTTGTATTGATGAAATTAAGCATTATAATCTATGTGTTGTGGTTTGTGTTGCTTAATTCATCATTTTGTTTTTAAAAAATTTTCAGTTGATGTTAAATTTTTGGGGTTTTTGTTAAGAAAATTTCCTGCTCAAGCCAATTTTGTCAACTTAATCTCAATTGAACTTAATTGCTCACTGCATTAGTACATGCATCATGACATTGTATCTGCTCATGCATCATATAGATTTTAATTCTATTGTTTTTTGTGCTAACTTGCAGTCTGCCTTTGGTTTTGTTTTTTCTTGTATTTTATTTTGGTTTTCTCTTTGTGTCTCTGTCCTTTCCTTAGCATCATGCCTAGGAAAACTAGAGCCCGTAGGTTTATTCATTCTTCTTCTCCATCCCCTCCTTCCTTTGACCGTGAAAAGTTTCCGAGTGAGAAAAACCAAGAGATTTTTGATAAGCTTAACCTTAGGAGACGAATATGGGCTGAGCGTTCTGTGTTGTTAGATGAACTCGATCCTGCCATTAGGGCAAATTTTGAGCTTCGAGGCTGGTTACCTCTGGTGGATGTTTCTGATCCTCCTCCACCGTCTGCTTGATTAGAGAGTTCTATTCGAACATCTCTATCCCATCTATGACTCTAACACTTTAGTAAAGAGTTGGATACGAGGCATAGAGTACTCCATTACTCCTCAGGTAGTGGCTGATGCTCTAGGGGTACCATTGGTCCGGCATCCTGTCTATCCATATGATGAGTCTCCCGAGCTGAGCGATGTTTTGTCTTACATCACTGGTACTACTGTCTAGTGGTTCTAATCCTCGGATCACTTCTGCTGAGCTCTCCGGGATACATTATCTTTTCTTTAGGATAGCTTGCCATTCTATCTGGCCCATTTCTCATGTGCACACCATTTCTCTTGAGAGGTGTGTATTTTTGTATGCCTTAGTTACTGATGCTCCTATCAGTTTTTCCCATCTTTTTCTTCGTTCTTTGAACGATGTTTATAGGAGTTCATCCTCTTCACATGCTCTTGTACATCCTATTTTCATTCATAGGATTCTTCTTTATCTTGATCTTAGTAGCTTTCCTTCCTCTGAGCTTGTTCATGTGATAGCTCCTATAGGTGCGTCTTTTCTTAGACAGAGGACCGCTCATCTTCAAGCTGGTTCTAAACACCTTAGATCTGAGCCCTCTAGTAGCGTACCTCCTCCTCCTTCTTCTTCCGCAGGTCTTGCTGGTGAGGATATTCCTGATCCAGTTGGTGATGATGCTGCTGCTGCTGATGTTCCTCCACCTCCTTCGGCCGACTTCGATGTTCGTCGTACTTTGGAGACTTTCATGACCGTTCAGGCGGCTCATGGTCAGATTTTGATGGACTTGCTAGAGGAGATTCGTGCTCTCCGAGTTGATTTAGCGCGTCTTCATTCACCCTCACCACCTCCTTTTGATGGCAACTTGTGATTGCTCTTTGGCATTCCGTCACGAAAAGGGGGAGTGGAGTTTTGACTTGTAGGGGAGATTTTGTAGTTAGGGGGAGATTTTTTTTAGATTGTATCTAGGTGCTTCACTTTGTATATCATTTTAGGGGATATTCATGTTAGGGGGAGTAACATTGATTGATATACATTTATTTTTTATTGATTCTTGTTGCATTATGATTCACTGCGTATTGATTTATATTTATGACTTGATCATTCTTATATGTATTTATTTTGTGTTGTGTGAATCTTACAAGAATGTTATATCTGTTGTTTTACTCTTTTCTGTCACACATGCATTTATGCGTTTGTTGAGTATTTTAGGAATATACAAGTTGATTCAACTAAGCTGCTGTCTACACTTGCAACTGATGGATAGTAGTTAGGCTGAATTTGATTTTATGAGCATTACCTTTCTAAAGGGCTTTTTATTTGTAAAACTTTGAGCTGTTAATTAGGGTTTTGTCACGGATTGCCAAAGGGGGAGTTTGTTAGGTTCTAAGGTCTTAGAATTTTATTTATTTAGAACTCTAATTTGTAATGTTGGCAAACCATGATCAAAACATTGTATTTAGTCTTGTTTAAACTTGCTCAAAGTTGGTTTAATATTGTAAAGTTGGAATCGAGTGGCTGCAGAAGTACTTAGGACTTTCGGCATGACTCGATCGATCGAAGAATAGACTCGATCGATCGAAAATCGCACAGGTTGAATTTTCTGCAGAATTTCCAACTCAGCCCTACTTCATTAAACGTTTAGGGTTTTGTGTTTTTACCCTAGGTATATAAACTAAACCCTAGCCACATTTTTGGAGATGGTCCATATTGCTTTGTTGCTCATACATTACTGTTTTGTGTGAATCTCGTGTGAGATCTTTGAGGAGACTTCCTTTACACAAAACTTAGGGTTTTCAAGGTAGAGATGATTTCAACATCTTGAAGATCATTACAGTTGCAACCATTGGAACTTAAAAGAAAAGCAAGTGGGGAGCTTGTAGCTGATTGAAGAATTCAAGAAAGAAGTAGTCCGTGGATTCAGAGCCTGCGCGTGGTCGTGTCAAGAAGTTTTACTGGTGGGTAGCATTAGGAAGTCGAGCAGGGAGCTTGTAGTCCTTCTGTAAGAACTTCAATTCTTTCATAGTGAATTCTGTTATGCCTTGAGGATCGATGGGTCAAATCCTCCCCAAGTTTTTACCGAGTGGTTTCCTAGGTGATCATATCTTGTGTTTATTTATTTTTCGCTGCTTTATATCTTGATATGATTATTTGATTGCTTTAACCTAAAATTGCATAATTTGACTAAGTAACAACTTGGCTAATTAATTTAGGCTACGCAATCTGTGTGTTTAAGGGGTCTAAATTTCCATCATATACTATTTAGAATACTATGTTTGATTATTGTATGTAATATGACAATTGTATATACAAAAATAATAATAATAATAATCATTTTATTTTTTACTCCCCAACAACAAAATCCTAACTCAATACACTATTAACCCCCCTAAAAGAAAATTCTAGAGCAGCCACTGGTTTCAACCTATGTTGTCTGCTCCTAATGATAGCTCTTTATTATCAGATCAAAACACTAGTCGATTTTGGTGTGGACAAGTATTGAACTCTAAATCTCTTATTCAACAATTAGAGACTTTACTAATCGAGCTAAGTGAAACTTACATTTATACTAGTATATGGCACTAAAGTAGTGCGTCCACTAAATATTTTTTTTCAAGAACTCCTTTTTTTCCCAATTTTTTCTATTCTCAGTTTGTGCATAAACCCAAATATTAACTGTACAAAAAAAATATTGAAAGAAATGTTGAATTCTACATGATTTTTTAAAAGCATTCAAGGTAGTGACGCACACATGCAACTTTGCAAGTGTATTGTTATATTCTTAACATATTTACATTAATTTATTTTACATAATCAAATTACATTTTTAAACTTTATGGATTTAGATCAATCTTTTAATTTGATTGTTATAAACCCCTGAATGAATTGCTTTTATGTTCTTTTATTTTAATGATATAATATATATATATATATATATTTGTAATTACTTGAGATTATAGAAAAATTGTATCATAATAATGAATTCTCGTATTTATATTCTTATTAATATTAATTATTATTTCTAAAATTCAGTTCACTTTCAATATTAACTTTTAGGACATGTTTGGTATATTGGTTAAAATTTACAACAATAATAGTAATTCTTATTATTGGGAAAATAAAAAAGATGTAATGGAATAACAAAATATATCCATACTTTTGGTTGTAAGTTGTAAAATTATAATAAAACTTAAGATTTAAATTTAGGAAATATCTTTCGTATACAATTATATTTCCTAAATACACTATCAAAAAAAATCCTAAAAAAGAATAATTTTTGAATTTGAGAGAGAGGTTATTTTTTTGATGATTTTTTATTTTATTTTATATTGTTATATGCATATAAAAAGTTTGTATATTTGAAAATATATTAATTTTATAAAATATTATACCTACTAAGAAATAGTTATTACAATCATTTTAGAAATCATAGTTATTTCTTATTTTAAATAATAACTATTTATAAGAAATGACTATTCCATCTATTAAAAACATAATCAAATTATAGAATAACTAAAATATAGAAATAATTATTACATTACACTGTCTATTATAGTTAGGGCTTTAAACGAGTCAAGTTGAACTGTGTATTAAAAGTTTAGGCTTACTCATTTAATTTTATTTTGAACATGAGCTAGCTTAGCTCATTTACTTGTCAAGCAAGTTCGAACTTATTCATAAGCTACTTGATTAATTTATTCTTTTTTATATATAGTAAAACTGTAACTAAAATATTTTACCCCTTCGCTCCAATTTTTTTTCCCTGCTAATGGGTTGTTTAAGTTATGAATAGACAACAAATAGTAATTTTATATTATATGGACCAATTTACAAATCCAATGGTGCTCTCTAGGCTTTCAGATTTCATCTTCTGGTACTTCACTCAAAATCCGTGGATTGATCAACAGTGGCACAGGACTTCACAAAACAAGCATCATGAAAAGCATCATGGGGCGCATTACAATTTTGTTCATATGAATGCACAACTATTCTGTAAATTATGATTCATGCTGCTTCATATGCCACCTCAAAGCATTCAGGAATAAATTGTCACAGGCTACACATCTCTGTTGTGTTAAGTACTGGCAATCCATACAGTTGAATCGAGAAAGCTCT
Organism: Quercus variabilis; assembly: GCA_030445155.1. Lineage (NCBI taxonomy): Eukaryota > Viridiplantae > Streptophyta > Magnoliopsida > Fagales > Fagaceae > Quercus > Quercus variabilis. The sequence goes on along the minus strand of CP129445.1, from coordinate 15,519,601 downwards.
AAGCACATGCTCTAATTATTTGCCATGATGGGGAGTCATAACTCATAACGGAACTCGTGCCCCATCATAACGATAATCCTGTGGTATTCATCAAAGGTTATGTTGTAAAATATATATATATATATATATATATGCACACTCTTCTGCATTCGAGCAATGTGAGGTTTTGTGATTTTGTTTCCCCTGCTGCTTTTAGTTTCTCTTCCTAGGCTTGCTAAAATAATTCTATTGTACAATTATTAGCAGAGGTTTTTTGATCTAATATATTTGATGGTTTAGTATTAATTTAAAAAAAAAAAATCCGTGGATTGATAGAAATGGAAAGTCAATCAATGTCTGCAAAGATAATAATATTTAGCAATATTGTTAGGTTTCAAGCATACAGGGATATTCGATGTGAACTGCGGCTGAAGGTATGTTTTTGGCTAATTACTTTGAAATCAAAATCATATACCTGAAAAATTAAAAGTACAGTACTTATTTGGTTCCTGTTTTTCGTAATAGTTTTTTTTTACATGAAAACTATTTCTTAATACATTGCAATACATATAATTTTCTATCAAAACAGAACTCAACTTTCTTCAAAACTCATATAGTCATATGTTGTAGTTGACTTTTCCACAACCAACAAATTAAATAAAAGTTATGTTTGTTATCTCATTATATATATCCAATAATTTTCTTACAAAAATACTAACTATTGTTGCTAGGTATAAAAGAATTCAAGATAATAATAATAATAATAATAATAATAATAATGTGAGGACGTTATTAATTATGTAAGCCTAACAATGCCATAGTGCTCAAGAAACAGAGACACAAATCATACACTTGGAACGGAAGAGGGAAGTGAACCACTCAATGAAGGGAAAGAGATCTTACTGCATACTTGTATGCATATATAATTATGTGACAGTAAAAAGAAAATGATAAGTGTCTAAGAATGATTTCTTTTTGAGCAAAACTTTTCCCCCTCAATGAATTAGATCAAACAAATAGACAAAAAGAACTAAGATTTACGCTATAAAGTTAAAACATAATGATTCAAACCTCCCTATTGACAATCACTTAATATAAATTTATTTATTGAGACAGATTTTAAGATTTATCGGGATGCTATTCATGAGCTGATACTACCCTGGCCTTGGAGAATTGCTTCTATCCTAGCGGACATGCAATCTCTTCTTATATCTTATTCTAATGTGTCTGTTGTTTGGGTCCTACGCTAGCTAATATGGCAGCTCACTCCCTAACTAAGCAGTCTTTAGCTTGTAATTTTTTTGGTTCTTTTGATTGGGGTAGTTGTCCTCCTTGTTTTGCTTCTGTAATCAGGAAGGAAAGGCTAAGCTAGCCTTTGTTTGTTTTTTGTTTCTCTGTTCAAATAAATTTTCTTTCCATAAAAAAAAAAAATATATATATATATATATATTTATTTATTTATGAGTTCTCATTTTTGTCTATGTGTACTGGGCATTGAACAAAGTGGCGCGTGGGTGAGGCATTTTTAATTTTTAAACTTAATTGCTAAGCTTGTCACTAACTAAGTCAAAAAGAACCCCCCACTGAGGAGTAATCACTGTACTAAATGTAACTATATAGCTACTATTCTTTTTTTTTTTCTTTTTTTTCTTTTTCTCTGCCAAGTTAACAGGTGCTTTTAACTTTTAAAACATTTATTAACAAATTATTTTAAGAAAGTTTTAAGAGGTCGATTAATGTGTACCTCTATGACTTAGTAACTTTTTCATTTCTTTATAAAAAATTTCCTAAAGTGATTTACTAATATATACACTAAAAGCACATATTAATAAAACTTAAGTTTTAACACAACTTTTATAAAAAATATAAAAACTCTCCAAACATTATTATTTTTTTTTATTTTTCCATCAAACTTTTCCTAAATTAGTCCATTAATAAATACTCTTACTGCATTCATTACTTTTTTTTTTTAGGAACAAATTTAACTACTATATTCAAAACGAAAACTTAACTATACTGATTATCAGTAATAGGGAACAACCCTACCACCACGCAATCTACGTGCTACCACTATTCGAAACAAAAACTCAACTTTACAGTTTTTATTTACTATTGGAGAGAGAGTGTGTTGCCGACACAATGGTGTCACTAGCGTGTGTGGCCCATGCAGTCGAGAGGGGATACCCTAGAAGATTAATAGCGTGCGAAGCTATTAATTAAGTAGCTAGGGTTTGTTTGCCTGTGTGTTTTTATTTATTATTATTATTACTTTTTAAAGTTCTTTTTGAAAGCGAAAGTTAAGAAATTCTTACGACTTTGAAAATGTGGAGTAGAAATGGTAGAGGAATTTTACACTTCATCAGTCGTCAACTTCAGTACGTAGCCGCCAACTTTTTGTAATCAATTTTATTTAAAAAATTATATATTTTTTTTTTTAATTTTTTTTACTATACCTTTGTAATCATCAATGCCTTGCCAATAAGCCTTGTAAAATAATGCAAATAAAGGGGCAAGATAAACGTATATGAAAATGAGATTATAATTTATTTTTGAACAACAAACAAACTGCTACTAACTTCCACCATTGTAGTTTTATAGTTTTCTATACAGCAACGTATATTAGGTGCGACAATGTGTAGACTTTGATGGTTTGTGGTTCAACTACCCTACTCTACTTCAGTTGGGTGATCATTCAGCAATCAAAATTTTCCCACTTGTGCTAATCTCCAACGACCTTGGTACAAAAATTTAATATACGAGTACATTTGGAAATAGCGTAACAATGCAATTGACTTCTAATGAATACCAAACAAAGGAAAGAAGCTTGAGAGGAAGATTCCAAAACATACTATATAAAAAAAGAAAGCTATGAGCCTATGACTCTCAAATTCCCCTTAGACACCATCTACTTCTTGCTTGAGATCATCATCATTTACTCTCTCCCTCTCTCATTTTTTTTCCTCTCATGGATTTGGAAGGCATACTCCAATTTTTTGAGAACAAGACTGTTTTAGTCACTGGTGCCACAGGATTTCTAGCAAAAGGTTCTCTCTCTTTCTCTCTCTCCCTCCTTGGCTCCTCTCGTATATGTATAGTACAACGTACGTGTTTTGCTTGTTTATAATCTTGTGTGTGCATGCGCTGAAGGATGTTGGTGTTATTGATAAGTGATAACACTACTTGAAAAATGCATGCAGTGTTTGTGGAGAAAATACTAAGGGTTCAACCAAATGTGAAAAGGCTCTATCTTCTTGTGAGAGCTTCAGACAACGAGTCTGCTACACAACGCTTTCGTGAAGAGGTACACCAATTAAGTACTTTTTAATTCTCTAATAAAGAAAATGAATGCACCGAACTACATATTGGTTTTCAGTTTTTTACATGTTACATGATCTCTTTAATTTAGAGAGAAATGTAAAATACACGTTTACGTTTGGAAAAATTGTTATTTTGATCCTTAATGTTTAAAAACTAAAATAGGTTTAAATAAATTATTATTATTTTTAAATGTGATTTAGTAACGTTCAAGGAACATTGTGTTTAATCAGTCATTTGTACTATTTATCTGTAGGTGATAGAAAAGGACATATTTAGGGTTCTAAGAAATAATTTGGGTGCAAATCTAGAATCCTTTATATTTGAAAGGGTTACTCCTATCTCTGGTGACATCAGTGACGAGAATTTTGGAATCAAAGATTCTACATTAATGGAAGAGATGTGGAAAGAAATAGACATCGTCCTAAATTCTGCTGCTACAACAAACTTTGATGAAAGGTAACAAAGAACAATATTGTGTGCATGGTCAAAATGATTCATATAATTAAACAATGAAACTATATTACCTTTTCTATTCCTTTCTTTAGATATGATGTTGCCTTGGGCATCAACACATATGGAGCTTTGCATGTTTTGAACTTTGCAAAGAAATGTATTAAATTGAAGGTGCTCCTCCATGTATCAACCGGTCAGTGTAGACTTGAACTCTGCCCTTATAAACTGATTTAGTTTACTTAAGCTCTCCTCAATAGACTATCGTTGTTGTTTTTACAGCTTATGTGTCTAGTGAAAAGGAGGGCAACATACTTGAGAGCCCATTACAGATGGAAGACACGCCAAAGGGAACCTCAAGATTAGTTATCAATGCCGAAAAAGAAGTTGTGGAGGAATACCTAGATAGATTACAAGTGCAAGGAGCCACGAATGAAGAGATCACATCCACCATGAAGGATTTGGGCATTAAAAGGTTTTTAAGAATCTTACAAAATATGTTGAAAATCCTTTAATAAAATTTCTAATGATATAATAGTTGTCACCTTCATGTCAATCATATGTATTTACTAAAAACGTTTTTGAAATAATAAATGAAATGACTAGTGTATACAACTAAGTGTACACACACAGTACACACAACATCATTTTATAAGGGAACTCATGAGTTTTAAGTCACAATTTCGAACTTTGAAATTGTGACTTAAAGTCATGAGCTCTCTTGTAAATTGTAGTTTGTGTGTACTATGTGTATACTAGAATTTATGTAATAGGAAGTACTCTAAAAACAAAGTCTTTTGTAGATGATCTTTTTTTTTTCCTTATTGTTTTAATTTGATTTGTTTCTTTTAATTAATTGCAAGGGCAAAACTATATGGATGGCCAAACACCTATGTATATACGAAGGCATTGGGGGAAATGATTTTAGGACAATTTCAGCAGAATTTGCCCTTGGCTATCGTACGTCCCACCATGGTAACCAGTACTTACAAAGAACCATTTTCAGGTTGGATTGAAGGCGCGAGGTAATCATAATTTGACATGGAATTATACAAGCTCACAATTCTGAAAAACTATCTTTTATTTTTTGGTTGGGTAATTGAGAAGATAAGGTGATCAAGAAAATAAAGTGGCTCAAGTGATTGTTTAGTAATAACGGCATCATTTGTGATGTTCTATGTTTGTGGTTCAAAACCTATTTGTCACCTCCCATCGTTTACTTATAAAACAATCAAGAAAAATAACACTAGTCTAGACTTTTTTTTTTCCTCCTATTTTCATGATTGATTCACGCTTTGTTAAATGGAATTTCCTTGTTACAGAACCATGGATGGTGTAATTACTGCCTACGGTAAAGGGAGATTGAAAATCTTTCTTGGCCATCCTAATTCAATCTTAGATGTTGTGAGTTCAATTCATTCTTTACTCATTAAGCAAACACATGTAGATAAGTCTATTTATCCGGCTTATATGCTTGTGTTTGCCTACGTCATTATTTTCAACAACCATTCAATATTGAATTTTGAAAGTCTTGCAGATACCAGCAGACATGGTGGTAAATTCTATTATTATGGCCATGGTGACTCATGCAAATAAGTCTTCTCAGATCATCTTCCATGTGGGTTCTTCATTGAGAAATCCGATTAAACTCTCTAGTCTTTCAATTTTTACCTTCCGGTACTTCACTCAAAATCCGTGGATTGATAGAAATGGAAAGTCAATCAGCGTCCCCAATCCGAAAATTTTTAGTAGTATTGCTAGCTTTCAAGCATACATGGATATTCGATATATACTGCCATTGAAGGTATGCTTTCGGCTAATTACTTTGAGACCAAAATCATATACATGAAAAATGAAAGTACTGTGCTTGTTTGGTTCCTGTTTTTAGTAATAATTTTTTACATGGATGGACGCAGGATTTTAATTGAGAAGGACTGAAGTATGAATCAATATTTTTTAATGAAAAACTAAACTAGCATGCATTTAGTATTTACCAGATATACACAAATGGAATGACCCAAAATAATTGTTTATTAATACAATGCAATGCAGTTGTCTATCAACATATAACTGGACACCCTTAAAAACTCAATTATTGTGGTTGATTTTCTCATAATTTACTAATCAAATAAAATTTATGTTTATTATCTCACTATATGTCCAATAATTTCCTAACAAAAAGACTAGTAATTATTGCCAAGTAAAAAATAAAGGAAAAAAAAAATACAATGTGAGAAGTCTATTTAGTAAGCCTAAAAATGCCATAGTTCCCAACCAACAAACACAAATCACAAACCACTCAATGAATTAGATAAGACAAATGCACAAAAAGAACTATAGATTTAAGCTATTAAGTTAAAAAATAATGATATAAACCCACCTAATGACAATCACTAAATATAAATTTATAATATCCCGTTATCTAATTAACTAATTGTGCCAATGTGCACTGGCCATTGGACAAAGTGGCGTGTGGGTGTGAAATTTTTAATCTTAATTGTTAAGTATGTCACTAAGTCAAAACAACCCTACAATATTATCAGACACTAAACATGCATTATCACAGGAAAAAATGCATTATCACTAAAATGATTTTGAATCAGACACTAAACATGCATTATCACAGGAAAAACGTCCCCTCAATATATGTATTCTCTATACTATAATATCACTATTTTTTTTTTTTTTCTTTCTAACAATATTCTTTGAAGGTGTTATGGTTAGCAAATCTGGTGCTTTGCCAGTATTATCGGGGCATATATATTAATCTTAACCGGAAGGTCAGAGTAGTGATGCGATTGGTTGACCTCTACAAACCATATGTATTTTTTACAAGCAGGTTGGCATTGTTTATTGTAATGATTAGTTTTTCAATTGTGTTTTCAATGTATCCACTGATAATAATAAGCTTTTGTTTTCCATACAGCTTTGATGACTCTAACACAGAAAAGCTAAGAGTGGCGATTAGAGAGAGTGATGTCGATGAAAATTTGTTTAACTTTGACCCAAGGTGCATTGACTGGGAAGACTACATTATGAACACTCATATTCCTGGTCTGAAAAAGTACTCAATGAAACCATAACTTTGAGGGATTGTTTGTTTTTATTTCGCAAAATGTTGTGTGATTTGAAATTTCATTCATCAATAAGGCAATAGCAACCTACCTAGCTAGTTACCATTCTGTTTAGAATTTTACTTGAAGTGAATTAGTGTTCAGAAATTAAATATGTAAGAAATAAATGAATAGATGTGAGGAGCTAAATAAATGTATGTTACAAATTAATATAGTGTGAAAAGGGAGTTAAAGAGTTGTATTTGGAGTATACATACCCATTTTTAACCAAGAGGGAAAGAATTCTCTTCTTTTAATTCTTTCTCCCTTCAATATTTTATTGTGAATGTTTGAGATTGTTTAGATGCATGTGTAAGCCAACCAACTTGTAGTGACTAGTGAAGCGAATTTTGAGCGAAAATTCTTATGGTGGGAATCGAAATTGTTAACAAGATTGTCTCTTTAATTTTCTTGACTTACCAAAGAAAACTTTGATAACTGGGGCTTCGAACTGAAAGACTCACTCGTATTCCAAAATGAATAGTTACAACTTGCAAGATCAAAAAAACCTTTGACTCCAAATCACAAATAGTCCTTGCAAAAGGCTTAAAAGAATGATCAGCGAACTCAAATGTTGATCTATAAGGTTTTTGATGAAACCACGTTCGAGAAATTTGTAAATGTAATTGTCTAATCAAGCGTACGTGAGAGGTCTTCACAATTCTCAAAGGTGCTGATCAATAATGTGACGAAACTTCACCTTTAAACGTTTAAAAGTGAGGTTGAACTTTTACACAAGAAAGAATATGAATTAGTTTCATATTATTTACGAAGGGTGTTGAGTCCATAAAAATCATTAAGTCGTCTATCTTAATGGACAACCATTGTGTTATTAGTAGAACATCAAAGAAAGATAAATAACCACTCAACACATTCAATAACAACCATTAAAGATCTTAAACTCTCATCAAGACAAAAAAATGTTACAATTAGAGTAATAATCAGTATCACCTTCATTTATGTACAATAACTACCTGAGTCACCTATAAAAGGGACAATCTATTTCACTTGTTAAAATACATCAAAAAGACTACAAAATATCATCTATATACAAAATATATGAGCTGATGCTAACTCAAGTATCGAAGGTTTCTCCACCAGGCACAACCCGGTGATCTCTTTCATTAGTTTTCTTATTCTTGTAGATCTTGAAAGCCCGTTAGAAACACTAATTTGGACAATTGACCCAACTGATGATTTTTGATATCATCAATTTGGCGCCATTTGTGGGGATTTGATATTAGCTATTAAGCTCTTCCTACAACAAAGGTCTCTCAACTCAGTTGAGGGCTATGAATAACAAGATACTAGACCAAGAGTATCTCATGGGATGATACCAATTGATCATCTTTTCACTCTGCACATTCCCATTTCTTTGACCACTTTTGCAATTTAAGATTGGGCTGAGATGGAGGAGATAAATAGGTCTCAAATCCTATGGCATATACCTTGACTCCTTGAGGGTCCACACTACTGAAGTAAAGAAACAAAGCACACATTTTTGGGTCTTATGGTGGAGAGAAGACCAAATGGATGGTTCGTTCATTATAAGGCATGAACTGAACGTTGGACGACCACAAAATTCAAGCGACCTCGACAAACCTCAAGGGTATGGCCCAGTTCAAAGAACAGAGTCACACACTATGGTCTAAACTCTAAATGTTAGATTTACGCATTTTTCCCTTTTCTACTCTCCAATTATTTGCAAATGATATTTAAGTTTATTTCATGCTCCACTATTCTGAAAAGACACATGTGGATGAATGAAATAAGAATTAACAAAATAAATAACCATAATACTTTTCCATCCTTGAATGCAAAAAGTTTGGACAATATTATAATTCTCAAGTTCTATGTTTACGGGTGAATTTGAACCTTTACACATGAAAGAATATGAAATTATGAATTAGTTTCATGTTATTTTCAAAGAGTATTGGATGTCGGGTTCAGTTATCTAATTAGGCATCTCTGTAAAATGCAAAAACCATAAAGGAATTAAAATTTAGAATCCAAACACACTCCAAATTAATCCGTTTAAAGAAAATCCTCAACCATCACTATTAAGCTTGGGTTGAGTTGAAAGACCCATTAAACTTGACACATTATCAATTTTTATCCCTAGCCACAGCCCTTTACTCAAATTTCTATTGCAGTCCATTTGGCTATATTGAGTAAGCGATGAAAAGTTTTGAAAAATATTTGTAATTAGTTTTAGGAACACAACTTTTTTATTTTATTTTTTACTTTAGTATTTCCCATTTTTATCTTACGTACTCTTGAAAGATAAGAAAAAAAAATAGTATTTCCTTCTAAAGTCTTGTTAATTAAAAGAGTTCCAATTATGTCCGGATGGGGCATAAAACCCCATCTGTCACATTACGCTACATCAGCTAATTGTAAACTAAAGAATAAAACTTATAGGGAATTATTGTGTACTCTCGGAATACCATAAATGCGTATCATTTATCTCACATGAATGATAGGTTCCACTAATTAAATTCATGGTAGGACCCACTATTTATGTAAAATGGAAGAGTACGTATTTATGATACTTTGGGAGTACCTAATAATTTTTCCTTGTGAGAAGAGAAATTCGTTTGAGTAACTGGATTGTATATGTATAGATATTAATGCCTATTAAGGTTGAAATTCAAACAAATTAATATGTAACCATTAATGCCTTGGGAGAAATTCGTTTGAATAACTGGATTGTATAGTGCAATTATTGGGTACTTCAAAATACTATAAATACATACTCCCCATTCTCACATAACTGTAGGTCCCACTAATTAAATTTATAGTGGGACCCACAATTTATGTGAGAAGGGAGAGTATGCATTTATGGTACTCCTTGAGTAATTATTAGGTACTCTCGGAGTACCATAAATACATACTCCCCCCTCTCACATAAATGGTAGGTCCCACTATGAATTTAATTAATGAGATTCACCATTCATGTGAGAGAAGGGATTACACATTTATAGTACTTCGGAAGTACACAATAATTTCCCTCTTACAAATATGTAGCCACCTTTGTAACTATTAATGCGTTGCCTATTGTTTATAAAGCAACCTTTATAGATAAACAAATTTTTGTTCTCACAATATGTAGCTACCTTTGTAGGGTTTGGCTTAATTACCTTCGATGTTTTTTTAACTAGAATCTCTTTTTGTTTTAATGAGAAACTATCACATCACCCACTAACTAAATAAAATGTGAAGATTAAAACACACTATCACTTACAATTGTGTATTAAAACAAAATGAGACTTCCAGTTAAAAAAAAAATACTAAAAGTAAGTCCAACTCACATTTGTAACCATTAATGCCTTGCCAATTGCCATAACCATAAGCCAAACCCACATTTCTTTTTCTTTTTTTTAATTTCTTATTCTTGGCCATGTACGCCTTGAAATCTAACTTGTGTTAACAACCAGATTATAACAATTAAGAAGCACTGGTGGGCACCATTTCTTTATCCATATATAAGTAGTGTTAACTAAATAAAATGTGGAGATTAAAACACACTATCACTTACAATTGTGTATTAAAACAAAAAGAGACTTCTAATTAAAAAAATACTGAAAGTAAGTTAAACTCACATTTGTAACCATTAATGCCTTGCCAGTTGCCATAACCATAAGCCAAACCCACATTTAAAAAAAAAAAAAAAAAATTCTTATTCTTGGCCACATACGCCTTGAAATCTAACTTGTGTTAACGACCAAATTATAACAATTAAGAAGCATTGGTGGGCACCGATTTCTCTATCCATATGTAAGTAGTGTTAACTAAATAAAATGTGAAGATTAAAACGCATTATCACTTACAATTGTGTATTAAAACAAAAAGAGACTTCCAATTAAAAAAATATTGAAAGTAAGTTAAACTCACATTTGTAACCATTAATGCCTTGCCAGTTGCCATAACCATAAGCCAAACCCACATTAAAAAAAAATAAAAAAAATAAAAAAAAAAAATCTTATTCTTGGCCACATACGCCTTGAAATCGAACTTGTGTTAACGACTAGATTATAACAATTAATAAGCATTGGTGGGCACCGATTTTTTTTTCTCTATCCATATGTAAGTAGTGCAGTCCAACTCCTACGAGCTTCCAACTTATTTCTTTATTTCATTATTCTTTTCTTCTTTTCTTCTTTTTATTTTTAATTATCAGAACTAGCGAGTCAGCAATGAAGTTTTGGTAAACCCCAATTTTGGCTAATCTCCTTGGCGGTAATATTTAACATATAGTTTTATATATGAGTTCCAATGGCAATTAGCTTAACTTGTAAAGTCTTTTGTAAGAAATCTGGAATTCAAACTCTACCTATACCAAAAATTAGTTGGTATCCTAGTATGATAATAAGAATAATCATTATGAAGTGAACGCTATAAGTAACATTAATGCCTGCCTTGCCAATTGCCGTAACTATAACCAGTAAGCCTTGATTTGTTTTTGGCTATTTTAGCGTATATGATCAAACCTGGCCTGCTTCATCTTGGCCACATAAGCCCTGAAAATCTAACTTATACAAACGACCAGATTATAATAATTAGGTTCATGGCCGACATCTCTCTATCCATATGTACGTAAACACTGATGGTTTGTTTTTATTTGCTGAATAAACATTGATGGTTTGTGGTCCAACTAGCTTCCTACTTTTTATTTCTTTCTTTTTCTTTTTTATTTTTATTTATCAGAAATACTCTACTGGGCAATTCAGCAATGAAATTTTGATAGACACTGCATTGGGCTAATCTCCAACCACCTTGGTGAGAACATTTAACATACAAGTTTTATTTATGTGTCAATTGCCAATTAGTTCAATTTATAAAGTCTCATTTTTGTTGAATAAAATATTTGAAATTCAAATTTTATTTATACCAAAAATTTATTGGTGTTTAGCCTAATGATAAAAACAATTTAATCATTAATTATCATAGAGTAGACATCATAAGTTAAACTTCTATGATATTTATAAGTAAACAGTTTTTAGACCCCTTAACTCAACCAGATTAATCTAGTTAATTAGCCAAGTGATTAACTTAATCAAATTATGCAAATCTAAGTTATCACAAACACACAATCATATCAAGTATAAAGCAGCGGAAAAGTAAATAACACAATAATATGATGACCTAGGAAACCATATGGTAAAAACCTGAGGAAAATTTGACCTAATTATCCTCAAGGTAAACTTAAATCCACTATCTTGAAAAAATCGAAGTTCATACAATAAGACTTACAAGCCCCCACGCTCGACTTTTTATTGTTACCTACCAGTAGAACTTACTGACACGACTACGTGCAAACTCCGAATCCACAGACTTCTTCTTTCTTGGATTCTCTAACAAGTACAAGCACCCACAGTTGTTTTTCTTTAAGCTTCGATGGCAGCAACTGAGTCGATCATCAAGGTGTAGATAACATCTCCTCCTTGAAAACCCTGAGTTTTGTGTAAAGGAAAGCTCATCTAGATCTCACAAGAGATTTACACAAATCAGCAATATGAGCAACATCTAAAACGTGGCTAGGGTTTGCCTTATATACTTAGGGTAAAAATAGAAAACCCTAAACGTTTTAGGAGTTAGGGCTGAGTTGGAAATCTGCAGAAAAAACGCATCTAACCCACTTTTCTATTTATTGAGCCTAAACTTCGATCGATTGAACCAGGCCGAGAAGCACTATTCAATCCTGCATCAGTTGTTCCAACTTACATAAATAATACAATTTTGAGCAAGTCTAAACAAGACTAAACAACCTGTTTTGATCATGATTTGCCAACATTACACATTAGAGTTCTAAATACATTGAATCCTAAGTCTTTAGAACCTAACAATAAGAATAAAAAAATAATACAAAACATATTTCTATTATTTTTCCTTTAATAAGTTGTGATTGGATGAAAAATTTTAGAAATTATTTTGGACAATATGTATTCGGCAATTCTATATAAAGCAAGGCAACTCTCAATTTAGAAGTCATCCCCTTCTTGCTTTGAGATCATCATCATCTAGTACTCTCTCCCTTTCTCATTTCTTCTCTCATGGAGTTGGACAGTATACTCCGATTTTTTTGAGAACAAGACTATCTTAATCATTGGTGCCACAGGCTTTCTAGCAAAAGGTTATCTCTCTCTGCCCGCGCTCCTGAAATGCATTTATTTATGTTTGTTCAAAGCTATAAATATAAACAACCTAGCAAGCAAATTGCTTGTATATAGTCTACTTGACTCCATTCGTTTACGTGCGTATGTGTATATATCTATATATATATTCCTATGTTTGCGTTATGCTTTGTTTATAATTCTATGTATGCGTGTGTTGAAAGGATGTTGGTGCTAGTGATAACTTGCTTGCATAAATGAACGAAGTTTTTGTGGAGAAAATACTAAGGGTTCAACCAAATGTAAAAATGATCTATCTTCTTTTGAGAGCTTCAGACAATTAGTTAGCTACACACATGAGGTACCTTATTTAGGTTTTTTTTCTTTTCTTTTCTTTTTTTCTTCTTTTTTTTTTTTGTTTTTTTTTTTTTTTGTCTCAGTAAGCATGAGATTTTACATGTCACATACATGATTTTTTTTTTTTTAAGACTAAAATGTAAAATACATCCTTTTGAGTTTGAGGGAATTTGATTTTGATTTTTAATATTTTGAAATTTTGATTTTAATACATATATAACATTTAACATTTTTGTCCTTCCATTAAATTACATGGGCATTAACAATGACAAATAAATTTGCAATTCCTACAATGTGTGCCAGTTGGCTAAAGTATATCATGCCATATGGCTCCTATAAACTAGTATATCATGTTAAGTACCAACTTGTCTAATTAATCAATTCTTGCCTATTATATCGAGAATTAATAAATGCCTTGACTTTGGATTAAATTAGATGAATGACACCTCACCATAAACCTTATCTTTTGCCAATAGGATTATTACAAATCATTTAATTTAAATTGGACTAAAAACAAACCTATTAGAATTAAGTGATCACAATCACCTATGGTTGAGATTTAATTCATGCAAGCAGGGCCAGGTCAAGGTATTGTGGGGCCTAAGGCAACTACTTTAAGTGAGTTCTATTCTTATACTTTGAATATTAATAGTTTTTTTTTTTTTCCATTTAAAATCTATTTTTTTAGGAAAAAAAATTACCAATTAAAATGAACTCATCGCATTACTCAATGACCAGGCAACTAAAATAAACACTATTTATTGAATAAAGTAACCAAATACTAAAAAGTTATGATGGAAAATTTTAATAAAGTTATATATTTGACTAAATAAAATTTGAGTATAAATTTATTTATTAGTGGAAGATTGATGAGTTCTTTTAACATTTATCTGTGAGAGATTAAATGATTGACCCGTTCAATGAAAACATTTTTCTTTAATTGGTTTTTCTTTGATAAAAAGCAACTGCTTTTTATTTATTGATAAATATTTAGGGCTTAATTAATACTTCTATTGGTACAGGAATATCTCTATAGGTAAAAATTTAGGGGCTTTTTTTCATCAGAGACCTTAGGCAGTTGCCTATTTGACTCACCCATTGAGCCAGCACTTCATGCAAGTGCACTTTATTGCTAAAACTTTTTTTTTAATATCTTTTAATTTGGTGGTTCAATTAATGTTCATGAACTATTGTTTTGATTGTTATAAACTCAAGATTTGTTTTATGAAAAGTATATGGAGATCAAAAAATCAAAATTATAGTCTTGCCCTAGAGACATGAGATGGTGATGATATGCAATGGAATGCAAGTGGAGTTAAATGGGAGTGGCAAAATGGGGTGTCTACAACAACTAAGGCATGATTTCATATGATCAGTTGGTTACCTATTTGGATGAGCTCACATTTTGTTGATTCTTTTAATTCTTGCAAATTGATGTTGGCAATGACACTGCATTTAATATTTTGCTCATTTTGGTTGGTGAGAAAATCTGGGGAATGTTTGGTTTTATTACTATGGCATTGAAATCTGCTATCATGATCTATATGTAGTGACCGATTTTCTGCTTTGAAAGTATCTAACAATGTGTCGGTTATAGAATGAGTTAATGAGATTTCATGCGTTAAATCTTTAGGATGATGGTTTTTGGTATAGCACGAGCTAGAGCTTTTAAAGATTATCAATTGGAGTTACTTGATTCTATGTTTGACATGTTATATACTCTGTGTAGACAGGCTGGGTACAGAATACAGCTAGTAATCTTGCTGTACTTGTTGCTGGGAGAAACTCATGTGACTAAACTGAAGAGAAGACCATTACAACACAAGGTCTATGTTGTATTTTTTTTTTTTTTTTTTTTAAATGAAAAGGTGATGCTATGAATTGAAGCAACCATATGCTGTTAGTGAACTTGTCTTACGGTATGAATTGATTTTTGTATTGTTTACTGCCACTATGTATTATGCAAATATATAAATCCACTTTGATGCAACATTTTATGAGTCTTCATGCTTTTTTTTTTTTTTTTTGAGAAAGAACCTCACCGGGGAAAAGATTTTATTCATGCATCCTTACAAGGTCAAGCTGATAAGCATCAAGAGTGTCTGGAGGCACCGACTCCATCCAAACAAGAAAAGGATGCCTAAATGCCCTTCTAGCAAGTTTATGGGCAAGAAAATTTCCTTCTCTACGAATGTGCTTAACAGAAATACATGTAAAACTAGAAGACAAACATTTAACATCCAGCAGTACATGACCCATATAAGAGTTGTCCATGTAGTCACCAAGAATAGCATTAACTACTGTTTCAGAGTCACCTTCCACCTCCACCTTGTCAAACCCGAGTTCCTTTGCAAACATCAAAGCCCGACGTGCCGCAATCACTTCCACCATCTCCGTCGAAGCAGGTGATGGAATCTGCTATGATAGAGCAGCCATAGCAAGTCCTTGGTCATTCCGGATAATCACACCGATGCCAGCTAGTTCAGCTTGAGAGAAGAGCGCGCCATCGAAATTCACCTTCACACACGGTGCGTTAGGTGGCTTCCATTTCACTGCTCAGGCTGTCCTTGGGATATCCGAATGGGTAGGACGTAGATTCTGGAATTCTTGAAGAGCATCATGCGCCTTATGAGGCAGCGCATGCAGAGGTAATACAGCCTCTCCCACACGGACTCTGTTTCGTCTCTGCCATACTTCCGATATCGTCATCGCAAACTATTCAAAAGAAGACTTATTCTTCGAAGTTTGTTCAAGGATCTCAAGGAAGCTAGAACCAGACCCCGTGTCAGCCATAAGCCTGCTAAACTGTATCTTCCACATGTCCTTTAACTTCGGGCACATCCAGAGCGCATGCAGCACGTCCTCTGGCTGCGTCTGGCATTCCTTACATACATCTTCCGTTATTATTTTCCTGCGAACTAAATTAACCTTTGTAGACAGCGAGTTGGTCCCAGCTCGCCATACAAGAGTCCGCACTCTATTTGGAATTCCCATACTCCAAATAGCCTTCCAAACATTTGAATTTGTTCCACCATTTGATGTACCAGAGAGCACCGTATCTTCTTGTTCCATCAAAAGCCGATAGCCCGATTTAACCGTATAGCATCCATCATGAGTGTATGACCAGAAAAGAATGTCATCCCAATCAAAAACGCTAAGCGGAATGGCCTTGATAATTGCTGCCTCTTTCGATTTTCATGCTTATTTTTAATACCAAAGAACATAAATATATAAAAACTACTAAGTTTTTCAGACATTATATTATTATTATTATTATCATTATCATTATCATAGTCGTTAATGATAATGATAGAAAACCTACATAAAATGCTCATGAGTTTGCTCAAAAGGTGATGGAGTGTTTTTTTTTTTTTTTTTTTTTTTTTTTTTTTTGCTTTTAAAAAGTTGTTTCGTGCATTGAGACTTGCATATACATATATGCATATACAAATAGATCAGAAGCTCTCAAACAATTGTTGAGATAGAAACCTTTAACAGTTACTCAAACGAAAGTCTGTTCTCACAGTACGTAGCCATCTTTGTAAATCATTAATGCCTTGCCAATTGCCATAACCATAAGCATGCCTACTGCGTAAGCCTTGATTTTTTTTTTTTTTTTTTTTTGGCTGAAGTATATACGGTCAAACCCTGCTTCATCGTACACCTTGAAATCTAACTTGGACGTACTAACTACCAGATTATAATAATTAGGTTCTGCACCGATTTCTCTCTCTATCCATATACGTACGTAGACATTGATGGAATGTAGTTCAACTAACTTCCTCCTTATTTCTTTAGTTTTCTTCTTTTCTTCTTATTTTATTTTATTTTTATTTTTATTCTTAATTATCTAAACAAGCGAGCCAGGAATGAAGTTTTGGTAGACCCCACATTACTCTAATCTCAAACCACCATGGTGGAAATATTTAACATATAATTTTATTTATGGGTTCTAATTAACTCAATTAGTAAAATCTTTTATCGTCGAATGAAATGTCTGAAATTCGAATTTTGTCTATACTGAAAATTAATTGATATCTTAACCTAACGTATTTATAAAAATAAAATAAAAAAAAAACATATGAGTTTTATTTTTCCTTTAATAAGTTGTGTTTGGGTGAAAAATTTTAGAAATTATTTTGGACAATATGCATTTAGTTATTCTATATAAAGCAAGGCAACTCTCAATTTATAAGTCATCCACCTTCTTGCTTTGAGATTATCAATTCATCATCGAGAAATGATATATGTCTATAACATTTTTACAACAAATCCTAAGTGGCAGGTTGTTACTAGTTGTTATTGTTGAGGTTAAAAAGTAATCTTAGTGTTAGTTTCAAATTTAAACCAATAACAACTAACTACCTGTGATTTGTTATAAAAATATTGTGAAACTATTATAGACGTAACATCTCTCATTTATCATCATCTACTCTCATGTCAAACTTAACTGGTTTAATTTACATTTTAGTCTTCTTTTATTTTCAAAATAATTTTTATTCTTAATAGCAAAATAAGGGTAAAATAAATTTATTTAATTTCCTAGGATTTAGTTACAATACAATATTCGTACTAAATAGGCTTAAATGGTTTTTTTTTTTTTTTCTTCATTGGTTTGATCTGCAGGTAATAGGACAGGACCTCTTTAACGTTCTAAGAAAGAGTTGGGGTGCAAATCTAGAATCCTTTATATTTGAAAGGGTTACTCCAATCGCTGGTGACATTAGTGACGAGAATTTTGGAATCAAAGATTCTATATTAAGAGAAGAGATGTGGAATGAAATAGACATTGTCTTAAATTCTGCTGCTACAACAAACTTTGATGAAAGGTAACAAAAAAAAAAACGATGTGTGCAACTGTGCACGGTAAAAAAGATTCATATATTTATTTATTTATTTTTAAGTTTTTTCTATTCCTTTCTTTCCTCTTTTAGATATGATATTGCATCGGGCATCAACACATATGGAGCTTAGCATGTTTTGAACTTCGCAAAGAAATGTATTAAACTGAAGGTGCTTGTCCATGCATCAACAGGTCAGTGTAGACTTGAACTCTGCCCTTATACACTAATTAGTTATTTTGATTGTCCGTAAATTATTCCAGTTCAAGAGGTAATTGCTAGTGCAAAAATCTGTGTGTTCAAAAACAATGCAGAAGTACTATATGTCGTTGCAATTGTAAACAATGAACTCTGTAATCTTCAATGTTGTTTTACAACTTATGTGTGCAGCGAGAAGGTGGGGCACATACTAGAGAGCCAATTTAACAAGGAAGAAACGCTAAATAGAACCTCGGGATTAGATATCATTGCCGAAAAAGAACTTGTTGAGGAATACCTAGATAAATTACGAGTGCATGGTGCCACGAAAGAAGAGATCACATCCACCATGAAGGATATGGGCATTAATAGTGTAGGAATGTTTGCCCAGGAGTGTATATTGGGCCGTGGGCTTTGTCCGAGAATATTTAGCAATCCAATGACAGGTAAGCTTTAACAGAAAGGTACTAATCAGTGAGTTATAGAAGGATTCTAACCATAAAGGTTTGGTAAGGTTGTCCGAGAAGAAATGCCTCCTCGGCTAAGTAGAGCAAATGTCAAAATGTTTGGCCTGCCATTAGGAGCTACACTCCAAACAATTCTATTGGTAAGGATAAACGTCAGGAGGGAATAGGACATAGGGAAGCTAAAAAATGTTTAAGAGAAAACTGCTACTACCACATTAAAGCTCTGCAGCTAACTCTTTGGCGGCATTATGTGGAGGTGATACCTGAATAGTGATATTCAGCCTTACAGCTATTCCCAAATGCTTTAAAAAGGTATTAATGAGACAAGGATGAAACCCAACAACTTGATCTACACGTGAAGGGTTGAGATGAAGCAAACAAAGTAATATAAAGAAGAAAGACCTCAATTACAAAAGGATCATCTAAGAATCTATAGAAAAAACACCGTAGCAATAAGAACTGGACTTGTAATTAAAATGAAAAAAGGCCTATACAAGATCTGGAATTGTAATCAAATTGAAAAAAGGCCTATACAAGATCTACTCTACTCGGACTTTGCTGAGGAAGATTTTCTTTGCACGAAACTTGTTTATCTTTGCTTTCTTGTCATCTTTAACCGATTATGATTGTTGTCTAACTTATTGAAGTCTAGTTTCCAACCCATTCTCTAAAAATTTATTGTGTTAGGCTCTTTGGGCTTGAATCCTTTTACCTTTTGGGCTTAGAAACCAAAATGTGCCCTTACATGTAGCATTTTTTTATACTTCCTTGATCAATGCAATCACGTATTTGAATTTAAATGGAGAACATAAAGTACTGCACCAATTTACCCAATTTTTGTTTTATAGATTATTAAATCATTCACAATGAGCTCAAACAAATCATTTTTCCATTTTCTTTTTCTAAATTTTGGTGAGCAAAATTACTTTTATAGTCTTTAACGAACTCTTCACAACTTTTTTTTTCTTTGTTATAGTATTCAATATTGTTGTTGATTAAGAAATATTATGTTCATAACATTTTTACAATATTTTTACAATAAGTCTTAGGTGGTAAATTATTACTTGTTTTAATTTGAAACTGTCACTTTTTTCCTAATAATAACAGTCAATAATAACCTACGACTTTAGATTTGTTGTAAAAATATTATAAAAATAACATTTCTCTTGTTGATTTTGAGGAAGAAGAATTTTGATAAAATGAGTGTTTGCTAAAAATATTAACAAAGATAAAAAAAAAAATAATATATATATATATTAATATAAATATAGTAGAAATAAAAATAAAGAGTTTGTTGTAATATAGTGTGTATTTAAAAAAGTAATAGCTAAAATATAAAAATTATTTTCTGGTAAAAATTTCATAACTAGAATTTTGTTGAATTTATGTAAATAGTACTCTATATGCCAGCCTAAGCCCAATGCGACCAAGCCCATACACAAATACCCATTTAACTCTATCAGGGTTTTTGAATCTAAAGGGTTTTTTGCTCAGACTTTCAAGCCATGGAAAACACCGCCGCCGCCACCACCACTGCCGCCGCCGCCTCTGCCGGAACCACTTACAACAATAAAAGGAATAAGAAGAAGAACCAAACCCCCGAAGCCAAATTCCACTCAGACCTCACACTCTGCTCCAAAAACAAAGACCTCCACGCCGCAATCTCGCTATACGAGTCCGCGACTTCACAGCGTCTCAACCAGAGCCACTTCAATACTCTCCTTTACCTCTGCTCCAACTCCGTCACCGACCCATCACTCAAACCCCTCGCTCTGACCTACGGCTTCCGCATATACGATCACATGCTGTCTCTCCACATCAAGCCCAACGAGGCCTCAATCACCTCCGCCGCCCGCCTCGCCGCCGCGAAAGGCGACGGGGATTACGCCTTTGGTCTTGTGAAATCCATGGAGATTGCGCCGAGGCTGCGTACCTACGACCCGGCATTGATGTGTTTCTGTGAGAATTTGGAGGCGGAGAAGGCTTATGAGGTGGAGGAACACATGGGTAAAGTTGGGGTTAGCTTAGAGGAGCCGGAGCTTGCGGCTTTGTTGAAAGTGAGCTCGGAGACTGGGAATGGTGAAAGGGTTTATGGGTATTTGCATAAGTTGAGGAATGTGGTGAGGAGTGTTGGGGATTCGACCACGGCGAAGGCTATTGAGGATTGGTTTTGTGGTGAGAAGGCTAGAGAGGTGGGAGAGGTGAATTGGGAGGTGGAGAGAGTCGAAAAGGCGGTGGAGAAAAACGGGGGAGGGTGGCATGGTTTGGGGTGGATTGGGAAGGGTGATTGGGTTGTCAAGAGAGCCAATGTGGATTCGGCCGGGCGGTGTGGTGGATGTGGGGTGCAGTTGGCATGTGTGGACATTGATGATGCTGAGACTGAGAGGTTTGCGCAGTCTGTGGCTGCATTGGCTTTAGAAAGGGAGGTTAAGGCCAACTTTAGTGAGTTCCAGGTGAGTGTGTGTGTTTATTCGATTTTGGTATGTGTTTTGAAGGATTTTAGATAATCTGGCTACTTTGAATGTTTAATTGTTTTTGTGGAATGTTATTTGTATATATTTATGTAGAATTAGAAGAGTTGAAATGAGTTTGATTTACTGCTTCTGTCACCAAATTGATCGTTGGTTCTGATTTTCAGATTAATTAGAATGTTACTGGTTGAGTCTGTTTTGGATAGCATGATAGAATTAGTGTCTGGTTCCAGTGGTTTGGCTGGTTGTAACTCATTGACTAGTTAATGTAGGTGTACAGGGTTTTATTGCTTGTTGTGCTTCTAAAACTCATGGACCACTTAATCTTTGATATGGTATATGAAAGATTCATTTTCTCTGCTCAGAAACAAATTATTAATGTGCTTTATACTTTGTATCCCTTCTAACTTTTTACTGATACTCTTTCTTCACTGAAATGTCCTATTCAAGGATTGGCTGGAAACACATGGTGATTTTGAATTTATAGTGGATGGAGCAAATATTGGGCTCTACCAACAAAATTTTGCAGATGGTGGATTCAGTGTCTCTCAGGTTGTACATTCTATTTGTGTTGGTTTCCTCCCTCCCCCTCCCCCTCTTCCTACTCTTCTCTTTCTATCTAACCACTAATTTTTGTATCTTTCATTAATGTTTATGTCCTGCAAATTGCAATAGAGCAGCTTGATGCTGTTGTGAAAGAATTGTATAATTGGAGTGGAAACAAATGGCCGCTGGTTGTCTTGCATAACAAACGTCTTCGGGCACTTCTGGAAAATCCTTCCCAAAGAAAGCTGGTAGAGGAGTGGATGGATAACGGCATTCTTTATACGACACCAACTGGTTCCAATGATGATTGGTATTTCCCCTTAAACCACCACATCCATTTTTATGTCATTTTGATTTTGAATGTATGAATTAGGACTCATTCAGTTTTCAACGGCTTGTGCATATTTTCCTTATATCACTCTCTTATTTATTAATGAAGGGTTATATAATTCAGGTATTGGATGTATGCTGCTGTAAAAGTCAAGAGTTTACTTGTGACAAATGATGAAATGCGAGATCACATTTTTGAACTCCTTGGAAGTAGCTTTTTTCTCAAATGGAAAGAACGACATCAAGTATGTGCTGCCTGAAAAGCTTATCCTATACATAGTCATTTTTGTTTCATATTTTTTCTGTGCTTTTATTAATTATAATTATATCTCTCTTTTAATTATATTTCCAGTAAAGGGTGCCTTTGGCTATTTGAACGGTCATGTGTATTGAGTCCTAATGATATATCTTCTATTGTAGATCTCATAGATTCTTTTGTTTCAATTGGGATACACATTTTGTAACTCTTTAGCCTATCTTATGTATACATCCTGTATACACAGGGTAGTTCCTTCTCATCAATAAATTTATTAGTTGTCAAAAAAGAAGAGCGCGCCTTTGGCTAGAGGTGGAGATGCTTTTGGTTTTACATTATTAAACCGTATTTCCTTTTGCTCAGTATTGTTTTGTTGCATTGTATTCAAGGATTTAAAATCATTTGATTGACGAGCAAATGCTAATATAAATCTTACTATACTGATGATTTGAGCTTTTAAGATTTTGCTCAATCCTTAACACTTCTAATATTATAGATTTGAATTGACATCTTACACAATCATTTCAAATCCACATATTAATAAAGCTCAAATCCATCTATTAATTTCATCATTAGAAGGGAAAAAAAAGCCATTTCATAATCTCTTCTAGTCATTTAAAGTTTTAAACCAAAAATTCAAATTCAAATCCTTGTCTATAATACCTCTGTCCAAAAAGTTCATTTATGAATTGCCAAATCTGTCATTTTAATATGGTCAAAGAACTGACTTATAACTTTGTCTAAGACAAGGTAGTCAAAAGTAAAAGGCACCAAGGGCTTGTTTTGCCTGAGGCGTGAGGCGACAAAAATGTGTTAGCCCGAGTAAAGCGAGGCACCAAACTCTAGATATATTTATTATACATATACAACTTAAATCATATGTTCCTAGTGTGTTGAAATGTTGTAATAAAGTGTTTTTAAATGTGTTGCAATTGATTTGTTGACCCCTTGTACACTCCTTGTGTACTAGGGTGTCCCTTTTTGATATCAATAAAACTTATTACTTATCAAAAAAATGTGTTGCATGAAAAATGAGGTCTATCAAATGATTTCAAAATAAGATTAACATGGTTTAGGCTCTATTAGTTATTCTAAGAATAGGTTTTATAACAAGCTTCTACTAGAAATTAATTAATCTAACAATAAGTTTTACAAAAAACTCTTGTAAAATAATTTATCTAACAATAGGTTTTCTAACACACTTTTTAAAATTAATAATCTAATGATAGGTTTTACAACAAACCTTCCATTCAAAATTTAAAACTAAAAAAAAATTAAATTAAATTAAAAACACTGAGGCTCTCGCCTTAGAGCTTTTTCATGGCTTAAGGCAGTCACCTTGCTCACCTAGGCTGTAAAGGCGAGAGCCTCACTAAAGGCACCTTAGTGGTGCGTCGCCTCGTCCGGGCGTCTTGGCTAGCCGCGGCTCTTGTATGACTACACTCTAAGATGCAGAAAATTCTCTGTTTCACACATAAGATGGATAATCACACCCTCTTATCAAGACACAGCCAAGCACTTTTATATTATACGCATATCTTGAGAATGAGAATATAAAAGACATTGAACAATGTGAGTTGGTTGAGCTTAGCTGAGGCACTGCATCAGGCACAGGGCATTTCTTCCGATTATCATTATGCAGATAATGAGATGATTATAGTTGTTTTCCTGTCCTGAGCCTTTTTTTTAATAAGTAAATGTATGTTTTACTGTCCTTAGCTACCCTACTATTCCTCAATCTGAATGACCTTAAGGGTGACAGGGTTCACATTTCATAAAGTTAATATTTGGAATAAGAAACAGTTGTTCAGATTTACAAATATCAAATTTTCTTAGGATTCTTCTTCAAAGCATGTATTCTTAAGTCTTAGATATCAATTTGATGAGAATCATATGTTAGGTCCCTATTTCGTTGTATGAATAAACATTTGTTGCATCCCATGCTCCAGGTTCGGTATACTTTTGTGAAAGGTAACTTGAAACTTCAGATGCCGCCTCCATATTCTTCTGTCATCCAGGTACCATTCATAATTTGGTTCTTTAAATTTTCGTCTCATAAAAACAATTCCCATATGTGCCTATAAAAAAAATTTCATCTATAGTTTTCTCAACTTGATGACAGTCTTTATAGAGATTTGTTCTCTAGGCTTCGTAATCCATTTCAGCATTAATTTTCTGTGTGTGTGTGTGCACAAGCGCGTGAATGTGCAAGTTTGTGTGCTTGTGTTTGTCACTTTTGTCTCGTTGGTAACTACACAGGCTCCATTTTTAATGCTGAAATTTTACTTTAGGGATGAACAGTTATGCCTTTTGACATGCTGAAATTGCCACATTATTGTCTTAATTTTTATGTATTAAATCTAAATCCATACACGGTCAATCTCCATTGCTGATTTTTTAAAATGATTGTTGAGCTGTACATAACCTTTAGTAATTCTTTAGATTTCTATGTGTTCATTTCCTTTTATATGAACTATGAAGTAGTCTTACTCAATAAAATCCTTATTTACTTTGTAAAATAAATAAATAAATAAAAAATAAAAAACCATAATGGTTAATACTCATTAGATTAGATTTCAAAATGGATTATGATCTTGATATATTAAAAGGAGAGGGAAAATGTGGTAAGATTGGGAATTTGATAGATATTTAATGATTTTGTGTGAGTTTGAAATTTGAAAGGCGTATATAATAGGAATGATGTTTTGCAATCACATAGGAACTTGATGAAATTTTTTTCACTTGTGTGATATATAACGAGTCC
Organism: Quercus variabilis; assembly: GCA_030445155.1. Classification (NCBI taxonomy): domain Eukaryota; kingdom Viridiplantae; phylum Streptophyta; class Magnoliopsida; order Fagales; family Fagaceae; genus Quercus; species Quercus variabilis. The sequence goes on along the minus strand of CP129445.1, from coordinate 15,494,398 downwards.
TTAAGCACTCAACAAAGTTGTACAATGTATCTCATAACCACTAAACTTTGGGCGACTTTATGCATACACTTTGGGGAATTTAATTGGAAGAGAATGAGGAGTTCGGGTCTGTTTGGGATCTCCTTATTTTACTGAAACTGAAAACTTTTTGTTGAAAGTATTGTAAATAAAGGTAAAAGTTAGCTGTAATAGTACAGTGAAACCCATAAATAGTACCAAAAATGCAGTGAGACCCATAAATAGTAACAAAAATAAGCTGAATAGTAAAATAAGTTGGCAAAAATAATTTTTTCCAAACAAACACTTCATGTCTATCACATTGTGCTACTGAACAAAAACTTTTGGTCCTCTTATAAAATTCTTTTTTTGCTAGTTTCCTATATATACCTCTAGTAACTTCCATGTACATTTTAATTTGGACAAGTTCAACAATTTTGATGACTTCAAGCCATATTGGTGGTTGTTCATGGTACATTTCTATGATATACTAGAGCATAGAGTCTAAATCCAATTAATTGATTGACTTCTTTCAAATGAAAGTAAAAATATGCGTAGATGTTCTGTGTGATTTCCTGTGGTTTCTGATTTTGGGCATTTGTAGTTTATCATATATTTCATAACAACAGAGCTAAAGGTCATTTTTTTTCAATCTTCTTCTGCATTAAAAGGAGATGAACCTTCAAGGCACGTGAAAAAGGAAAGGGGGAAGGAGGAGTCCCATCTTGAATAACACATTACATTTATAATGGCTCATAAATGTACAAGATTATACTTTGATACTTTTATAGTCTGTCATTACCAAAAAAAAAAAAAAAAATGCTTGTTAATGTTACTTTTATTTGGACCTAAAGTCTACCAAAACCCACCCCATCTTGAATTTTTTATATATTTTTCTCTACTGTATAAAATTTTTATCAGGTTTTTCCCCTTGAATGGAAAAGGCTGTTCTTCAAGCAGCTTTATGCACAAATTTATATATAATTCCCTTAAAGCTACAGTTTTGTTGCTAATGGAATGACTGTTGGTGCTTGTTAGTTGGGCTGTACATATGGAGTATTCTGATGGCCTATGTGTTCCTAAATTTTTTTTTACAAGAAACTGGCTGTTTCCATTTAATCTTTCTTATATTAATTAAAAACTATATCTTGATTCATTTCTTGTACGGAGTGTTGAGACACTAATCTGGATTTCAGGAATCAAAAAAAGGATCATGGCATCTGCCTGTTTCTGGCAACAGCAGCGACTGCAATGAATCTTTAAGAACTTGGCTCTGCATTACTAGGCCAAGTGTTTGTGAAGCTTTTGATAAAGTCCCAGTCAATGCAGAAACTTCTGAAAATGGTCATTGCATCTCCAACCTGGATTCAAGAAGTCCTTGCAAGTCAGAGAGTGTTACAAGAAGCAATGGCTTACATAACAGCGTGCATTCCTTTCAGTCTTCTGATGATAAAGCTGTTTCCTTGACGGGTAAACGAAAAGAGAGATCCCCATCTCCTTCCAAGCCATCTCATACACCTAACTGATACTTTTTAATGAAGCAATGACTTGGTTCCATGTCAGAGGCTTCTCAATTGTTTCAAAAATGTCCATCAAGCATGATGGAATAATAGAGCAGCAGCAACAGCAGCGTTAGTGACCTATTGTAAGTCAATGTTTTTCGATACTTGAAGTGGTCTTCTACCTATAACATTTACAATGAAGGATTTTGCCTTTCCCTCAATTTGTATCATGCACTTGATAAATTTTCTTATAGTTCCATTGTTGTACTGTACAATAATTAAAATTCAAGTTTCCAACAACAATATGAAGGATTTTATATTCATGTTTATTAACTGAGAACACAATAAAATGAAGGATTATAACTTTTTTGTTTATTGATTATATTCGTACACTTGCTGATGTTTACTTAAAGATTTAAGAGCCATAAAGGTGTCTACATTATTATTATTATTTTTTTTTTTTTTAAAGTCAAATAAAGCTTTCTACTTGGAATCATGCTAATTGGATAAAACAGAAAAGTGACACTCACCCCAACACACACAGAACTTCAATGTGGGAAGGAATGTATTTCAATCAATCATGCTTGTTGAATTTTAAACTATCTTAGCGTTGGTATTTTAGGCTGCATCACATCCTTTTTCCCCCCTAAACCTGACCTAGATTTTACACATGATTGGTTAACACTATGTTTGTGGGTTTAAAAGAAAAGATTGAAAAATAAAAATGAGGGAACAATAAAAGATTAGACAATTTCATTATTTATTGTTTTAATGTTTGTAAAGAACGAATGAAAAAGAATTTACTCATAATAACAATACTATTGTCACTCCCAAAGCAAATCCCATTATTACTCTTTGGAGTTTTGCCCATTAGAGGACCTTGTGCATGGCTTTTAGACGTTTGGACTTTGGAGTTTGAGTTTGATAAAAGACCGAGTGACGTCTGTGTTGCAATCCCATGTGAAAGTGAAACCCACAAGAATGAACGTCTGGTGTTTGATAGAGAATATGCCATTGCCAGCCAAAGAAAGAAGACCCAATTTATTTATTTTTTTGGTTTCTCACGGGGTGTCCGGGTTAGCTTACATGCACTTCAACTAATCCCCGCTCGTGGTGGGAGCTTGCCGCTAGCCACAAGGTGTTGCAGCTGCTAGGACTCGAACTGGGAAGTACACCCAGTCGAACCCTAGAGCTTTACCCAGACCCAAAATGTTATACAACTACATTGTGCTACTCACAAACAGCAGTACATACCTCCTTGGCGAGGGTCCATTTTGGTTCATCGCAAATTGTAACATGAAAGTTGGCGGGGAAGCCAAAGTCACTATTGTCAATAGTAGCGGTAGGTGGCTTCACTGGTTCAGATGGAGCATTAGTCAAGACTTCGTAGAAGTATGGAAACTTTACGATCTCATAGTCCTCGTACTCCACATCTGCCATGATTCCTAACTTCGAAGCCCAAAAGAGAAAGGGGTTAAATAAATTTTGTATTCCACATCCACACACGCAACAATAATAATAATAATATGGAAGCAGCAAAAACATACATACAGATACATTTACAAGTCCCTCTTTATCACCTATATATGTACAGATTTTATCACAAGAGCACATGCACACATCATTTTCACTCTTTCACACAACACAAGCATTCATGGTTTGTTTGTTTTGAACACAAATCTTAAACACAGTACAGTAGAGTAGGGAGATACATACACAAACAAAGGAAACATAACATAAAATACTTATATTAATTCAACAACCAACCGTCATTCACTTGAAACCTGAAACCCCCCAAAACCCAAATTAAAAAAAAAATTACCAAACCCTAAAAACAAAACCTACAAACCAAGAGGAAATCTATTCCACACAAAAAATAAATACATAATTCGTCGATCTAAACCCTAATTAAGAGGGTCTCCAGCAACTTCTCTAAATTTTTGTATTATTTGGACAATCAACAGTAACATTTACCTTTTACCTATTTATTTTTTTAAATACATATTCCAACAGATTCTCTGTCCTTTCTCCATCTCATTTGAATATTATTTCTTCATTCATTTTTTTTTCTTTTTTTAATCTTCATTTATTCTTCCTCTATTCATTCCTAACAACTATATCTTTTAAATTTTTAAAAACTATATTTAAAAAAAAAAAAAAAAAAAAAAAAAAAAAAAAAAACTTCTTCAAATTTTTCAATAATCATATTTCTCAAATGGTAATATTTTTTAAGAGATTTTTATTTTTATGAGTAATACTATAGCCACAAACTAAGTTACAAGATTTTTACAAACTGTTGATTTGACCAACTTTTTATTGGTTTTCATCTAGGCCTACCATTAACACTACATCAGCAGTTTATAATTTTCTTTTAAATGTTTGTATCTCTAGCATTATTCCCAATTTTTCAAACCAATAATTTTCTTTCCTATTATTCATTAACTTATAATTAACTATTTAAAAATTAAAAAAAAAAAAAAAAACTTACCATAATTTTCATTAAAAAAAGTCCACCACACACCATGAATTAGACCAATTCCTTTTATTTATTTTATTCATTTAATTATAATTAATTTCCTTAAAAAAAAAAACTAACATAATTAGTATCATTAAAAACAATTCTACCACACTTTTCTATTTTTTCTCCACCCCCTTCCTTTTTTGTTTCAAAGAGAGAGAAAAAAGATCAGAGAAATCGTCCCACAGAAATCGCCCAGAGAGAGAGGTCACTGCTGCGAAGGTCGGTGGAGATCATCCACTCACCGTCGCTGGTCCTCCTCCTCCTCACCACCAAGTGCATGCAAACCTAGTTGGGTCAGAACGGCTTCTATCTCTCTCTTTTTTTCTTCCTTCTTTTCTTGTTCTGATTCACTTTGTTGTTACAATGGAGCTTAGATAGACTTTCGTGTTCTTGATTTGTTGTTTTTGTTTTGATTTTAGATTTGTTGTTCTAATTAAATTTGTCTTTTTCCTTGTTCTTGATCTGTTGTTTCTATTCTGATTTTAGATTTGTTGTTCTAATTAAATTTGTTTTGATTTTACTTTGACAAAAAGAAAAACAATTCAAGAAAGAGAGAGACAAACATACCTGAGAGAGAGAGAGAGAGAGAGAGAGAGAGAGAGAGAGAGAGAGAGAGAGAGAGAGAGAGAGAGAGAGAGAGAGAGAGAGAGAGAGAGAGAGAGAGAGAGATGCCTCGAATTCTTGAATGAGAGAGAAAGCGAGAGAGAGAGAGAGAGAGAGAGCCTTAAGAGCATTTACAACAGCTTATCTAAAATTTTGTACTGTTTAATGGGTGAACAGTGACATTTGTCTTTTACATATCTACTTTTTGAAGTACACTTTTTAATAGATTTTCTATCATTTCTTCATCTCATTTAAATATTATTTCTTCATTCTTTCTTTAATATTTTTTAATCTTTCTTTATTCATTCCCAACAACTATATTTTTCAAATTCCTAACAGCTATATTTTTAAATTTCCCAACGGTAACATTTTCAAATTTTCCAACAATTATATTTTCTCAATAGCCTTTTTTTTAAGGGTCATATTTTTTTAAATGGTAATATTTCTCAATAGTCATATTTTCCAAAAAGACTTGATAAATTTCAAGATTAACATAGATTTGATAAATTTCAAATTACATCGAATTTTACTTATACAAGACTAACATAAATAAAGAGAAATTTCAAATTACAATAAAGACTAAAGACATAAAAATTAATGCTAGCATAAAACTTAAAATTAGATGATCCTACAATTTGTTATATCGTTGCCACAAGTGCTCAACAAGATCTTATTGGAGTTTAGAATGAGTTTCTCTATTTCTATTTTTTTTCATGGGCTGCAATGCACGCTGTAAATTGACTAAATTCTTCTGTAGGCTCGTGGGACACTGTTGTATGGACGCTTTCAGGCACTTGTTCATAATCAAAGTCTTCTGCTCCATTGGCATCACGTTCATCTTCAATTATCATGTTATGCAATATTATGCATGCCTTCATAATTTAATCAAGAGCCTCTGTTCTCCAAAGACATGCAGGCCCACGAAAAATTGCAAATCGTGCTTGAAACACTCCAAATGCACGCTCTACATCCTTCCTTGTTAACTCCTGAGTTGTAGCAAAAAGACTTCTCTTTCTACCTTGTGGAGTTGGGATTGTCTTTACAAAAGTGGACCATGGAGGATATATACCATCAACAAGATAGTATTCCATCATATAATCATGACCATTGATTGAGTAATTCACCGAAGGTGCTCGGCCTTGAGTGACCTTGGTAAATATAAAAGAATGGTCTAGCACATTGATGTCATTATGAGACCTAAGTAACCCAAAAAATGCATGCCATATCCAAAGATCATATGATGCTACTGCTTCCAAAATAATTTTTGGCTCACGACTATGACTAGTATACTGACCTTTCCACCCCGATGGCAATTCTTCCATTTCCAATGCATGCAGTCAATGTTCCCTAGCATCCCTAGAAATTAACGCCTTTCACCAACTCATAGCAACCTAGCAATGTCATTGCTATTTGGTGACCTCAAGTACTCTGTAAAATAAATATTGACTATGGCTTCAACAAATTTTTTGAGACTCTTTATTGCAGTGCATTCTCCAATTCTCACATATTCATCTATAAAATCTACCGCTACTCCATATGCAAGCATCTAAGTATGACAGTCATCTTCTGAAGGAAAGACAAACCAAGCACTTTAGCAACATTTCTTTTTTGAACAAAATATTCATCTTTCTCTTCTAAATTAGATTTAATACGTAGAAAAAGAGAACGATTCATTCGAAACCTCCTCTAAAATACATTAGGAGGATATACTGGTAATTCTTCAAAATAGTCTTGAAAAAGTCTTTGGTGGCGTTGCTCATGATCACGTTGGATGAACCTACAGCCTGGAACAGAACCACGATGTGAAGTTGACGCCCTCGCTCTTTCTAATCGTTCTTCTTCCAATGAAAGAAGCGCAATTATCTCAAAATCATCATCAAAATACAAGTCATTTAGAAGTAAATTTCCCAAGTTACTGCCACCAAAAAAACACAATTATTGCAGCATGTGTGAATAATTCAAATATTGACACTTAAAAAACCATGCAATATTCACATATTAGATGTTATGTTTAGGATAGATTATACACTTAGAGAAGGCATATGCCATTCTTTGGTCAACTAGCACCTCTAATATGGAAAAATTAAACGACAGTGACTCCTTTCAATGTTTAGACCCAACGACTACTACAGAAACCAAGTCAACCAACACCTCTAATATGGAAAGATTAAATAGAGCAAATCACTCTAAGAAGCATACCCCATGTGTAAGCAGAATCTCAAGAAACCAGAATTCAAAGTTACAACCACTTCGAATTAAAACCATCAACAAATGCCAAAGTTAAACATAAATGTCTAGATTATCAATCCAATCGATCAAGAAGAATGCATCTTATATAGTAATCTATCAATGCATCCAATAGTCCAATACTAAAATATAAATGTTTCAAAGACAATTCTATATCTCAAATTTTATAACCAGTATTCAATAACAAATAAAAAGGTGCTCTAATAAGCAATGCAAATGTACAAATATAAGACTTTATATAAGCAATGCAAATATACAAATACAATTGAAATGAAACGCAATGAAACTTAATAAAAACGAAGCATTAGAAAAATACTTTGTTGCCCGTGCTCCACTAATTAAGTATATCAGGAAAAAAAAAATTCATGTTTTATAAAAAGAAGCCTTCATATCAATTCTTAAACATACCCATGTCTTCTCTATCAAATAGTTGGTGTGCAATAGAGATGAGACTAAAATTTTTATTAGAAAATAAGAAACTCTAGGGGAATCAGATTAGTTTATTGACTCTAATAAGATTAATTAAATAGAAAAATAGAGATAAGATTAAGAAATAGAGAGAAAAGACCCAAAACCTAAACCCAGATATTGGTGAAGAACAATAGCAAATTATTCAAAACCACCAAATCATCAACTCATACAATAAACTAATAAATTCAAACATGACAAAAACCCTATGAAATCAAAATTTTGGGTACCAATATTCAAGGTTGAGTCAATGTTTTCTAAACTCCATTCTTTGTCACAGGTGGTTGAATGAACTTTGATTGAAAGCCATGGTGCAGGTCGTTTTGTGAGAGAGAATTGTTTTGCAAGAGAGAGTAGCAACAATGGGTTGATTTTGTGAGAGAAGAGTTTTTGAAGAGAGAGAGCTGCATTGATGTATTATGAAGAGAAACCAAGAGCACAATGGAGAGAAGGAAAAGAGTTTTAATGAGAGAGAAAGAATAGTTATTTAATATGGCTGGGTAATTTTTTAGGATAAAATAAGCCTATGGAGTTGCTACAATGTTTTCTATATCAAGAGAACCACTGTAGCAACTTCAAAAAATATTTGGAAAAGTTTTGCATTTGGAGGATCTATTAGAGCTGATTTTTGGAGTTTGCTCTCCCAAAAATAGGTTTAGCTAATCTATTAGAGATGCTCTAAAAGCCTAATATATAGTATATACCGTCGATTGGCTAGCTTATGTCAAAGTACGGTTTTACCCTTATGTCTTTGAATTAGAGTCTAAAATGCACCGTTTCCATCACGTATATGCTAGGGTTTTTATGCATACCAAGGCCCATTTATTCACTTCTGCTTCCTTTTTTGGACCTTCTTGTTCCAAAACTAATTACCTCATTTAAATATATTGGACTCAAATTCCACTCTAGTAATTGGGCCATTGCCCTCCTTCTTTATATATATATATATATAAGAATTACTTTGATTTGTGGCATATTTTGATTTGTGGAGCATGGAATAAGATAGGAAGAATGGAATAAATGATTTTGATTCCATTTTTTTTTTTCCGACTTTGTAATTTGTTGGTCAGTTCAAGTATTGTCTTTACCCTTTCTCTCTTCGTTTGCTCTCTCTTTTTTTTTTTCTTTTTTTTTTCTTTTTTTTTTTTTGTAATTTGTTGGGTTACTGGATGATCAAAGATCGGTAGGCAATTTATTTTTCTTTCCTTTTTTATTTTTATTTTGGTGCATGTGATTGCATTTCTCATATTGAATACTTGAAATATCAGTCTCCATTGGTTATGTTCAGTAATTCCATCTGATCTGTTCATTTTAATGTGTTAAGTGTTTCATACAATAATGTAAATCGATACTTCACCTACAAGGTTTTTATTTATTTATTTATGTATTCATTATGCTATTTTTTTCAAGGTTAGATTTCAAGCTATTCAGTTAAAGAGCAACATTTAACATTAAGACTCAAAGCAAATGTTAATTGGGAGATTGATAGAATTAATGGGTTGTAATTGTATAGTTAGGTGTATTCAATGATCAATTGGAAAGTTTCCAGAATTAGGCCCTTGCGTGATTTCATGGCTACACTAATATGTCAGGTTTGGCCAAACCTATATGAGTTTCAATTTTAGACAATCAATTTCCATTCTGAACCAAGAAATAAGTCCTTACTATTATCACTCACCACCCAGAGTCAATAGCATCTCAAAATATCTTCTCCCACATCTTCACCATCTTCCATCCTCACTTCACTAAAAGGAACTTTATCAAGGAGACCCATACTCTGCAAAACTAGTAATTAACAAGGGAACTTGGTCAATATACTGTTATACATAGTTGGTTACACTCTATCCCTCGATCCCCACTACACTCATAATTTCTCCCTCTAATAAAAAATTAATATGAAAAGCCTTATTTACTTTCATAGTTTTACTACCACTGAATTAGTAGTTTTTTGTTACTATTGAGATATGCCACTTACTGAACTTTTACTGCTTTTGTAATGAACTACACCTACTGGTGAGACTGTTTTTGTTTCGGTTTTATCTTATTGCTGAAAGTCTATTGTTATGTTTTATTCTATCAATGGATATTCATTGTCCTATTCACTTTTACTTTTATCATTGTGCATAATATATTGTTTTATCCTTTTATAGTTGGATACATATCAAACTTTCATTCATTATCCATACTTCCTTTGATTTCAAGGTAGGTTTCCTTTGTAATAAAAAAAAGGTACACTGGTAACCATTACTCTTCTTTGGATAAATGTTAAGCTTTGGGCTTAGACTCTCAAATAAAATCTCGAGCCTAACAGGGCTAACCATCTCGAACGTGCCAGAAAAGACCACAATAGAAAGTAAAAGAGGAGAGAGAAAAAGAGAAGGCAGGGGGTGGGTATTATGTGGAGAAAAAAAAAAAAGATCCGAAGCAAGGCTTGTTTACTTTCTTGTAAACAAGTCTTAGAATCCAGTTTTTCGAGATGATGGGTCATTTGGAATAGTTTATTTAGTTGAAATTGAAAACTTTTTATTGAAAATGTTGAAAAAAAAAATTAAATGCTAATTGAATAGTACAATGAAACTTATAAATAATACCAAAAAGTATAATAAGACCTATGAATAATATAAAAAAGATGCTAAAAATTCAAATAAGCTGAACTTTTCATCACTTCCCAAACAAACTTGATATATCCAAAGATTCCAAACAAGCTGCAGATCCCAGATTTTCATAATGACAGCAAAAAGAATGAATATCATAATCTTTTTTTCTTTTTTTCCATAATGAAAGCAAAAACAATGAAGTTCTTGTTGTTTTATATATATAATTCATTATCATATTGGTAACAGAAATCCATCACATTCCTTAGTACAACACTAGAACATATCATAATTAATACACTTGCCAAAGTTCTCAAATAAATTTGCAGCAATAATATACTGCGTTGAACAGATATTTCTATGTAAGTTACTCTAGAGGAACACAACTGTTTTAAAATGTAGTACAAACTCTGAAAACACAATACTATAATCCACTTGTGTATGTCACTTAATAACATATTTTACGATACCGGGTAAATGGACATTCAGAAAGTACTCGTCCCATTTGATGCATTTGGGATCGAAGCAAAACAAATCTGCCTCTGCACCACTTTCTCTTAATGCCATTCGCAGTCTCTCTGTGTTCATGTCATCAAAGCTATATGCAAAAGTAGGCTTATATTAATACATACATACATACATACATATATATATATATATATTGAAGGAAAAAAATGGTTAACTTAGCAAATACAAGAACCAAAGTAAAAGCATACACATACATGCCCTCGAAAAACAAGTAAGGCCTGTATAGTTCCACCAATCGCATCACAAAGTTGATCTTGTTTCTGAGATTAATATACGTGCCCTGAAAATACTTGCAAAGCGCTACATTCACCACTTCTAGTCCCTGTAAAACAAGAAGAAGAAAAAATCAATTGAAATAAAGATAATATATAGCTAGCAGAAGGAACTGAGGGCATTTTGAGTTCAGAAGATGCATGGTGCTGAGAGAAATACCATAATGCTATGGTTGACAAAGGAAAATGAAGCAAGAACATTTGACATGGCAATCGATGATAGATAACATGCACCCCTCTTGGTCACACCCAGCTATTTTATTGAAAAATGATTGGACTATTACAATTACAAACTTCCTGTTTTTAATTATTATTATATTTTTCCTTTGTTGGATTCGCTGTTGAATTTTTTTTCTTGATATATTTAATAGCATAATTAATTGACTATTGTCTTTTTATGTGTCAAACTTCAGTAGGAAAATAGAAAAAAAAAATTTATATATATATATATATATTCTTTTTTATTCTATCAATATCTTTTAGGGGTTCAAAAGAACATATAATAAGAAAAAAAAAAGTAAATAAGAAGGCAAAACCAAAGATAAAATAAATAAATAAATAAAAATACAAAATATGATAGCATTACATTTCAAAAGTGATAAAATTTATTCCTCATGCAATTTTTTTTTTTTACAAAGGTTTCTCTATAAACAATTAAATTTAATTTACTAGAGTTTAAATGTTATAAATTTAGTTATTTTTTTATTTCTACACACTAATAATTGTTAAATGTAATGTGTGTATTATAACTTTGTTCTAGATGGATTCAAATCGGTGTGTATGATCACTCATTTTTATTCACGAAGCATGCATATCATATATATGTATTGGCCAAACTAAGAACAAACCTTCAGCAGAAGCAAATAACGAAGGGCCATGTATCTTTCGAAGCTGGCCATGTCGCCTAACACCAAAGCCTTGGAAACTTTGACAGGTTTCCCATCCTTATTAATCCATGGTGTTTGGGAGAAGTAACGATAGCCGTATTCTTGAAGCCCCGCGTTTCTCATAGGATTGCTTGCTGAAGAACCCACTTGGTAAATCACATCAGAAGGATGATTTGCATGAGCTACCATTGCCACTATTATAGAATTCACCACAAAGTCTGCGGGTATCTGCATTTTTATTTACATTTCATTTAATAATAAACTAAATGATCAAATTCATCACATTTTTCTAACAATTTAAACTTCTAGAAAAATTTCATCTAATTATAATATTCTAACACTCTTGGTCACATATTCACCCAAAGTAATTAAAATAAGGGAGTCAATTTCATATTGATGTCATTTTAATTTGGCCAGAGAAACAAAAATGTTTTGGTACTAGTTAATACCGGTATACCGTTTATGGATTACATATATATATATATATATGTGTGTGTGTGTTTGTATATATTTATGTAGGTATGAATGTATTCATTTTTATAGTATTTATTAACATAAATTTTTAAATCCACATTTTATAAGCTTAAATATTAGCTTAAGTACATTAACTAATATATTAGATTAAATAACATATTTTTTTATTAAAAAATCACAAATTTAACATTTTAAAATTTTTTTTTATTGTACCAGCTGAACAGTAAAACCGGTCAAAATACCCAAAATATGCCCAATACAACTGCTACAAGCCAGTATAACCCAATATTTTTTCCTATTCATTTTAGAGGAGTACTAAAACCGATTTAATGCCTAGTACGATATATTTCTTTTGTACGGGCGATACCAATACAATATTGACTTCCCTATGCTAAACATGTGAGATTTTTAACTTAATTATTAAATGAAATATGGTATCAAAGCTGATCTTGAGTTCAAACTCTATACATTTTAGAGGAGTACTAATACCGATTTAATGCCCAATACGGTATATTTCTTATGTACGAGCAATACCGGTGCAATATTGACTTCCCTATGCTAAACATGTGAGATTTTTAACTTAATTATTAAATGAGATATGGTATCAAAGTTGATCTTGATCAAACTCTATACCCATTCAACCTCATGTTTAAAATTATTATGGTCAATGATTAAATTCATAGCTTCTTAGCCATTTGAGCTTTTTGAACAATTAAAATTAACAATTTACTATGGTATGATTTTGAGTTCCCAATTCAAAGCATGTCTCCACTTATCTTTAACGCTTAAGAAGTTATCATTATACGTAAATAAATAATAATTAATGAGTTATGATTGACTTAATCAACTCACCAAATCAAGGGCTGCCTGAAGATCACCAAGAAAGACAGTAAGTTTTCCCTTACCATAACCAACTGTTAGACTGTCAATAGTCCTGTAACATCAAAATGTAATTACAAATTAAGATTGCAATATAATTCAAACTTTTCTCCTTTTTTTTAATCACATACTTTCTCTCATTTTCTCCGTAACCAAACAAGAAATTAATGCTATAGGAAAATAAAATGATAATAAATTATAATTCAGAACAAGGGTTAATTGTCATTGCACAAATGTAATTAAGAAAGATTTTGTGTTCTCACCTTACCCCTTCAACCCAACCGGGGAAAGGTTCTTTGAAAGTACTGGTAACAATGGTAGGACGTAAGATAACCACAGATTCATTTTCTTTTAGATGCCCTATAAGCATCTCTCCCATTGCTTTTGTGAATACATAAGTATTCGGCCATCCGTACATCCTTGCCCTGATAAAATATTTGGACAAAAGGTAGGTAAGACGATTAGAACTCATTAATTGCCCATAGTTGAATGCATTATTTGTTAGAAATAATTTTTTTTAATTCATTAATTTAACTCTAGGAAAGAATAATTTGGGTTTCAAGTGGATATTAAGTCAATTCAAAATCACAAAAACATTAATATATGAAAAAATTATTGTGTACTTCAGAAATATAATAACAATCTCAATTTATGGGCAACAGCTAAGTATAGTAGTACTTTTGCTTTACTTTGCCTAAAAAGTAATATAAATAATTATATATATATATATATATATATATTAGCCTCAAAAGCATTTGGTTAAAATTTGAATAACAATGTTATAGAACAAACCCTGCAGATTCTGCTCTTCCCCACCCAACATGATCAGTTTAAGTCTTGATTAAGCACAAACCCAACCCAAACTGATTTGTTGACATTCATCATATCGTCACACCGTAGGTTTTTTTTTTACCTAACAGTAACTTTTGTATTACTGAAGTTTGGATTTTTTTTTTTTTTTTTTTTTTTTTTTGATGAATCTGAAGTTTGGCCACCAATTGCAGCAACATTCAAAGGGCGTGCTATTCCTATAATTATTATGAGCACGTACGAGATAAAGACTGATCATGGTGCCAATCGATTAGATAGAATCATAAATGTTCCAATAAAAGAGCACCAAAACCACTCTGTCAAATCCAACACGACAAGGAAAACAAAATTTATTGTGTTTAAAACAGTGTCGTACCCCCCTTTAATTATTGTGCCGCAAATGAATAATTCTTGAAAATGCTTCTTGAGTTTTAGTCGCTGAAAATTAATTAATTAAGTAGTTGTTGCTACTGTGCCAAGTCTCAACTATATTTACACGCTCATTGAAAATGACCTGAAAATGTTGCATCGTATTAAAGTAACATGACAAGAGGGCAAAAGTGTGACAGCCTAATACCAAAGCGTGAAGGTGTCACATGGACCTCATAAAATCATATTCAATGCTTCTACCTAGGACCAACACATAGCAATCGGTATTAAAAAAAAAAAACAAAAAACAAAACAAAAAAAAACAAAAACAAAAAACAGACCTAGCAAGGTGTAAGTTTTTTTTTTTTTTTAGTTTTTATAGTTAATTACAATATACTATTAATCTATGTAACTACAACTGGAACTATTTTCTATCTGGATTTAAATGGATTTTTATTTTTCCTAAACCCCCACTTGACGATGCTCGTATTCGGGTCAACCTAATGATTTTTTTTTTTTTCAGTTTTTTAACTATTTAAATAATATGTAAAGTGTTAAGCATGCAACATTTTAACAACAATAAAAAATTAAATATCAATTAACAAATATATATATATATGAGTTCAAATCTTTTGTCCCACTTTTCTTACTCTACTCTATACTTCACCAATAAATACTTATCACGTGTTTGATGTGAATCAGCCACCCCACCATCTTCTGTGGCTGCTGTCATACAAGGGTGCAGGAAATGTGTAGGGAGTTCCAAAGTGTAATGTACTCTCACGTTAGGAGACAGGGCAACCAACCAGCCCATTTATTAGCCAAGTATGCATGTGGCATAGCAGATTTTATTGCCTGGGTTCAAGAGACTCCTGGCTTTTTAGAGCAAGCTCTTACCCGTGATGTAACTGTTTCATCTAGTGCTTAATAAAATTTTCAGTCTTCCCATCAAAAAAAAAAAAAAAAATAATACTTATCATGTGTTCACCTAATTAATAAGTCAATAATGATAGTATTTAATTAATTAGATGAACACGTGACAAGTATTTATTAGTAGAGTATAAAGAGAGCAGGAAAAGTGGGACAAAAGATTTGGACTCAATGTCTAGCATTCATGACAATTAAATATTTTTAAATCACAAAAATTACCATTGTTAAAATATCAATGATAAGGGCATGGGTTTAATTATATATATATATATATATATATATATCTATATTGGCATAAGGGTTTGAGACGATAAAATTGAAAAATACAAACTGGTTCAAAGTTTATATTTTCTATTATAAAATATTCAGAATTAGTGTAAAGGTTTTCTGTTTTAAATTATAACCCATTTAATATGGCTAATTGGCCCTACTTGACCTGCTACAATGATGTTTAGATTTGGATTGACCTCCCTCTAAATATTGTATGAATCGACTGTTTGGAATTTGTCTATTCCTAACAATTTTTTATGGGCATGTGTGCCAAGTAACCCATATGTTCAATGAAAGTTGAGAGATCTGGTCCAAACAATAATAATTAATAGTAATATAACGTCATTTGAGTAGGAACTTAATGTTGTGTCATAATAATTCATTGTAGCAGTTGCGTGAGGCACATCGAGACCCGCAATAATGCTGAATCATAAATGCACTATATCCTCAACGAACATGACATGTTTATGAATGAATAAATGAATATTGGATACATCTCACAAACCTTAACATATTTATGGGAAAGAAGACTTTCATTGAAAAGAGAAACAAAAAAACAAACAAAGGCTAAACCTTAACATATAGTATTATCTAATTTAAATATCACATGGACTCCAATTTTCGTCTTATATTATGAACAGGGTAAGTGGGCCCATGTTAGAGTGGCTAGGACAACCGGGCTAAGATATTTTTTTCGACGTAACTAATTTTATAAAAAAATTTATAATATTTGAAATAATAGATTATGATTATTATAGCATTAATTTTATATGAGATCATTTAATATTACTTTAATTATTATATACTAATTACAAGCTATCATTTTAACGATTATAAAAAGAGGATTATGTTAATTGATGAATTTAAAGCAATTGTTAATAAATTATTTAAAAAAAAATTTTGACATCATACATTTCTTGAAATTTATTATGAGTCAGACTAACAAGTGCTCTTAGGTTAATGATTAACAATCTATTTTAGAAAAAAAAAATTATAAAATAAGAAGAAGCAATAATTGTTCTTACTTCTTAGACTTACTGACATATTTTGCACCATTTATTCGATCTATTAAAATTCTTTATTCGGCCGCCTGGCACTTGCAGGATGGGTTGGATATATATGCATTTCTAAGATACATGTCAAAATATTAAACAAAAAAATATAAATGATTTTTTTTATGGGAAAATATAAAACAATTTTTTTTTTTTGAGATGTAATATTAAACGACTTCGATTGTGTGTAAACATAGCAGCAATGCATTAGATAAGGAAACTCGAAATGTTTTGGTCTGATCTTAAAATATTTTTCTCGTTATTTTGTAAGGACCAAGAAATTTACGATGACCATCAAATTAATTTCAGCTAACATCCTAACCTACCTGCGGTTGCCTTTTTGCCTTGGTACGACTCTGCTACAGAGACTTGGAATGAGGAAAATATAATCATTTTTTTTACATATATAATTGATGCTTGTGGGGTAGTTTATGTTTGGTGGGGGAGTCAGTTCAGGGTTTAAATGTGTGAAAGATGGCCCCAATAAGTTCTTAATTGCTTCGGTATTAGTTGGTTTCTCTTCGTTCCATTTAAGGACACAAGTACGTCGAAGCCAGAAAATTTTGTCTAGATTAGTGACCAATAAATCAGGAGTCTTAACTCTTAATATGAACCTGTACCCCTTGTACAGGGAAATGTAGTTCTATTGGGATTTATTTGCTCCAACAACTTCAGTACACAACAAACTGAAAGTATTAAAAATAAGGGTCCGGCCGGTTAATGGATTTTATCAAAATTTAAAAAGCTGTCTGGAAAATTAATCAATTTTTATAATAAAAAAAATTCTTAAAATAATTTACTACTACATATTCTGGGTATGTTTGGATTGAGCTTATTGTTGCTGAAATTGAAAACTGAAAACTGAAAACTAAAAACACTGTAGCAAAATAATTTTTAAATGTGTAAATAGTATCGTGGGACCAATTTTTTAATATTTTTTAGTACATAAACAGTGCCAAACAGTGCATAAACAGTATTTTTTGTCTGTAAACAATAAAATCATGTGATTTTACTGTTCACTTTCCGGAAAAAAAAAAAAAAAAAAAAAAAAGAAGGAGGAAAACGCAGACGTTGAGGCCAAACACACAGTCTAAGAACACACGTTAATAAAACTCTAAAAACAAAATAAAAAATCATCTAAACAAACACGCAAATACTAGTACGTTAATAAAACCCTAAAAGCAAAATAAAGAATCATCTAAGCAAACATGCAAACACTAAGCACACAAAACACTACCTTCTTCCGGTATCCCTCTATATATATATTTTTTGTTATATTATTTTTGAAAAATAATATAAGATTGAAAAGCTATGAATCTCCACTTTCTAAAATTGTTTTATTTTTTGAGACAATTTTAAAAAGAAATACTACATTTATCCGTTTTGAAATATGGAAAACATTAGTTAATTCCCTTGTTTTTAGAGACCCTGTTCACATCCATTCATTTTCCCCAACACCCACTTCTTTTTTAAGCTACATAAAAATAGACTAAATTCAAGCCCGCATCATTGGAGCAACACCACTTACATCAATTTGAAAAAATTACGAAATCAAGATTTCTGTACTATATTTTAATCTATATCCTGCACAAGAGAATTGTGTTGAGGTCCTTCTTAATATATATATATATATATATATAAACCACTATAGTGGCCTGTCATATATCAAAAACCACACTCAACAAACTATAAAAAGCAACTTTAACATTATTTAAAAAATAAAATAAAATTATAATAAAAAAAAAATAATAATAATAATAATAAAAGCAACTTTAATCTTGAGTTGGTCAATTATTCTATACTGTGTCTGGTTCTTTTTAACGATTCCATAACCTTTCAGTACTTTTTTTAATTTATAAAAACATCCCTATTCCACAAATTCTAAATCCACCATGAACTGGATCTAAAACCTTTTTCTCTTAATGAAGAAAAAAAAGTTTCAACGCCCTGAAGATATGAATGCATGTACTGATCTAGCAAAACCTCAATAAATATTGCATTAAGTCCCTGCATAGACACGGCATCCTATGATTGGTTGTTGACCAACAAACAAACACAAATTTTTTTTTTTTTTCACAACTTATTAGAATGACAAATTATAATTTGTAGGTAGTTTTCTTTTGCATGGAGCCACTAATAACATCATTTTTATTGCCAATCACTCATATCTAACGGAGGGATTTGAATCGGGTGCAATTGCCACCCGGTACAAGGATACTACTGCCGGTGCAATTCACTCTCCCCCCCCACCCCCCCACACACACACACACACACACACACACACACACACACACAAACATTTTTACCATCTTTTATTTTCAACTTTAACCCTTTTTTTTTTTCATTCTTTTTTATTGAAAGACCGACCCTGAAAGTTGCTTTTTCAACTCTCAATCTCAACTCTTGATAGCTATTGCACATTATCCCAATTTTTTTTTTTTAAATGTTTGCATAATCCCAGTTTAGTATTAAAAGAAAATAATATTTTCAAACTTAATTACTTTAGTTTCGCATGTACCCCTAGCTATATGAGACATGGTTGAATCACAAGGATAATACTTAAAATAAATTAAATTCAATGCAGGCATAGATAGCACAAAATTGGTTGAATAAACATTTAAGATTTTAGGGAATATTATAGTTAGATGACAAACCTTTCAAGACCAAAATCCTTCATGGCCAACGTAATTTCTTGTTCTGTAGCTCCCTCAGCTCGTAAGTCATTCACTTTTTCCTCAGCCAGTCTTTTCTCTGTTTCGATGTCTAATCCAGAGGTCCCATTAAGTGTTTCACTCATGCTACATGGGCTCTCTAGAATTAGTCCTCCTCTTTCTCCTGATACATAGGCTGAAGAGACACTACTAGTAAATAAGCAGGTTCTACTAGTATAACTAAAAAATTATTTTTAGGGAATGTTAATGCTAATTTGACTTTAACAAAAGTAAAAATTGAAGAATTTGACCTTATCACTATGATATTCCAAAAGAAAATCTAAGAGGCGACACTTGATTAAGAAATTATATGTCTTAGTTTTGTCCCCCAATAAAAAATAATAGTAGTAATAGTAAAAGTGGAAAGGAACTTTACTAACCTGTGGATACATGGATAAGCACCTTTAGACTAACACATTTTTTTGCGAAGTTCAAAACATACTTAGCTCCAAATGTATTGAGCCCCAATGCAACATCATATCTGGGTAAAAAAAAATGTATATATTAGTATTTCAGTTAAGTAGCTAAACCATGGAGTAGTAATTAACTTGGTACTCACTGATTACCTTTCATCAAAGTTGGTCGTGGCAGCTAAATTAACAATGACATCAACTTGGTTCAGTATCTCTTCCCTCAAAATGGAATCCTTCAAGCCCAAGTCTTCAAGAGAGATGTCACCAGGCACCACAGTAATTTTTTCAGAGACAAAGGAATTTAGATTTGTACCCAACTTTTCCTTTAGCACTCTGAACAAGTCCTTCCCTATGATCTATTTTTTTAAGAAAAAAGTTGCAACAATATTGTGATCACTAGTCAGTATTAGTATAGCCATTAATTTAAAACTGCCAAATAGTGAAAGGGAATGGAGCGATAGTTGTTTAAGTTTAACCAAGCAACCTTAACATATCTTACTCTTACCAACTTTTATCTCTTGCCTTGTAAGATCATTAAATTTTAGTATGCAAATGTTGCTTAAAAAAGATAATTAAGTTGCTTATAATATATATGTCCATTCCTGACACTCTTGAAGCAGAAAATACAAGAAATGGCAAGGAATGTTCGAAATATGTACTACTCTCTTATATTTAGTGAAAGATATATACCATATATAACCATGTATATACCTCATTATTTAACCGATGTGTGGCTGACTTAGCATCCTTAGCTCTTAGAAGAAGATAGAGCTTCTTCAAGTTTGGTTGAACCCTCAGTATCTTCTCCACAAGAACTGCATCCATACAAGCAAATTTATCACTAAAATCATCGTTACACTAACACACTCAGAGAGAGAGAGAGAGAGAGAGAGAGAGAGTTAGGGGTGTACTCTTTGCTAGAAAGCCAGTGGCACCAGTGATTAAAATGGACTTGTTCTCAAGGAACTGTAATATACTTCCTAACTCCATGGAGAAAAATATATCAGAGAGTTACAGAGAAAGAGAGAGAAGAATACTCAAGTGGAAGCAATAGACAGAACGGATTCATATAAAGGACTTGGGTGAGTGATGTACATGTGGTGGAGTACAGGCAAGTGGTTGGTGATTGTTTTCCTTTATAAATTCAGAGCCAGATTGCTTCAACTATTTTACCGAAAGAGCAAATTAAATAACCGAATTCACTGTTTTTTTTAATCAACGAAAACCTTCTATAACATGACCCACTCTAGCTTTTAACACTTTGGGCGGTCACCTACACAAACCCAATATATTACAGTCCACATTGGTGATTCTGACAAAATTTGGTGAACAGTGGTCTTATTCTTTGATAGGTGTAACTAACCCTCTGCAGTTAATTAACTCTTCCGTGCAGCGCTGTCCTAACTACTCACGCTCTTATCATTATTGTAATATATACATATTTTTAAGAATTTTTTGTTTTTTGTTTTCTTGGTTTTTGTTTTTGGTATACAACATAGGCATAAAAATGTGTCAATTGTGAAGTATCATTGACCAATGTTTGCATGGATATTGTTACTTTCACATGCATATATGCTTTATATATCACAACATTATAGTAAATTACCTAGCTTTATGCTTGTATTGTGTAATCCTTCTTCCTTCAAAAAACACCTTGTGTTATTATCTGTTTTGTGTTTCTATGATAAACAAATTCTCTCTTTTGGTGAAACTTTGATCAAAAGGTTTATCAACTGCTGAGATTAGTAGTTCAGGAGAAGAAAAAAAAATCTAGCTAGGCTGCAGTGTGCTGTCCACTGATTGCAGTTACTCTTATACCTACCCTCATTATATTGAAGTAGACTTTAAAGTGCCCTTCTGGACTGTAAATTATCTTCATCCAAATTCACATATTACCCCATATTTTATTGTATGTTTCTAAACTTGTCCTTAGTTTTGTCGTTCCCTCATCAAGTCAATATAATTTTCAGAAGTTAACTAAGTTTTACAAGTAAATGCAACCTGCTTTTGCTATTGAACACGAAACAGCCCATAATAATTAGAGTTGTCTTCAAAAACTGGCCGCAAAGCAATTGAAGACAATTATGACTCAATGACATTATTTGGTCTTTATAAGAATAATTTTTCCTCTACCATTTGTTTAAACATTTTTTTATTAAAAAAATGTGAAAGTCTCACATTGAATAATAGTAACAAGATAAAGTGATTAATATAACATGGTTAGGCCCAAAACTCATTGGATTAAACTTTTTATTTAAGCATAGTACTTTTATATATTATATTAACTATTCAGTTAGAGTCCCCACAAATTGTTATCTCTTGTTAAGAAAATGTATCTATTAGTAATGCATATCTATATATATTTTTATATAATATAAAATGAACTTTTTGACATTTTATTAACTTTTTTCTTATGCTACAATATAATATACTGAAAGTCCACATTTTTTCATGTTATTTATATATAATTGAGTTTAAATTTTATAAGGATTCCTTATAAAATCTAATATGTTTAATATAATCCATTAGAATCTTGTCAAATTATATTTTCTTTCAGTAAAGTGGATAGTTAAGAAAGTTTCAACCCCAACTACACCAAAAACCAATTAGTATCTTGATTTAATAATAAACAACTATCATCATGAGTGAACGCCATATGTTGAAATTCTCTATAAAAAAAGAGAGTAGATAGTTTCATACATAAACCCAATCTCAATAAATGGCTATTACTAACTATAAAACCTAATATGTTTTATATCATCCATTAGAATCTTGTCACATAATGTTTTTAGTAAAATTTAGGTACCAAAATAATATTTTACCCAAAAGAAATAAAATCATATTTTGTTGAACTTCAGTGCATGTTAGTGACTAGTTTATTATATAATAATATTTTTTTTTTTAAAATCAAAGTAGTTTGGCTTTTAGTTAATCTCATAATTTTCTTCTTAAAAAAAACTCATAATATTATGAAACATACACTTTTGAGCCTCACAAATTTACTTGGCATTATTTCAATTGAATTTAAATTTTATTCTAGATTTAAACCCTGTATTTGAATTTTGGTGCCTCTTACTTTCTTTAAATGATAGAATGTATTGTTCCATATACAAACACAATCATGATAAATTCCTAATGCTGTGATATTTAATTCCAAATGTATCCAAAATGTTAGGGTCAAAGTTTGTAAGTGCTGGAAACCTGTATCCAAAATGTGTCTTGCGTTTAAGCTTTTAGTGTCATGAATCATGATAGTATTTGAAGATCTACATCGAAGACAAAAGAAATCGCTCGTAAGCTATCAAGTATGTTACATTGATTGCAAGCTTGACCAAGGGAGTCAATACCGTACCGGAGGCTGTACCGGTTTGCCCAGCGATACGGTATATTTCGGATACCGGTCAATACCGGTGTACCGTTTCGGGTTTATCGCTATTTTTTATATTTTTAAATATATATATATATATATATATATATATATATGTGTGTATGTATGTATGTGTGTATATATATTATAATAAATATAAAAGTTTACCATAAAACATTTCTTCAATTCATAACTAATTATTCATAATTTTAGACTTTAGTATAAATTAAAAGAAAAAGAAAACACACACACACAATATAAAAAATAGAAAGCTTAAAAGTTACCATTGCATACTAAGAAAACAAATAATACTAATAAGTTAATGCAAATAATTTATCATTCTACCCTAACAAAAATTCAAAAATTACAAAACTTTAAAAAAAAAAAAAAAAAACTTTTTTCTGTATCGGCCGGTACGCCTGGTATCGGCCGGTATTGCCCGAAATTGGCCGGTATGGCCGGTACATGGCCAGTACGGCCGGTATTTAAACCGGTACGAAACATTAATATTTCGATACCGGTATGCAACCGGTACGGTACGTACTGGCTAGTACGGCCGGTACCGGTACGATATCGACTTCCTTGAGATTGACTACAACTCGATTGATCAAGTCTCATTAAAGCTCAAACTCCAGTCGATCAATCAAGCCTTGGGTAAACTGAATTTTTGTTAGGATTCTAGAGCATATTTCGAGATTTATCAGGTCATTTTAAACATAAGGAGAACATTATGCAAAGAAGAGATTTTGTTGCAATGGTTTTGCGCCAAGGGTTTGTACCAAGCTTTGTCTCTAGGATCGAATTGAAGATCAAATAGTATAGAAAGTCAAGTTCTTGCACAAGACTACTGTAATCGAGTTATTGTTGTGGTGTGCTAGACACAAATTGGACATTTGTGCACCATTGAAGTGATTCACAAGATAAAAGAGTCTTACTAGGTTGGAGCTGCTCTTAGTAGTCACAAGAGTGAGTTCAATTATAGGTATACAAGGATTGAGATATTTTATAATGTAAACGTCCATTTTATCTTAGTCAGTGCTTCAATTTGATAGTGATCTACAAATCACTCACTGGATTTTTCCCATCTAGGTTTTTCCTTCGTAACCATATCGTTTGTGTCAAAATTAACTTTTGGTTGTACTTTAATATTGTGATATGGTTGTGCCAATCACCAACAAATTTGGAATATATTTCATGATTGAGCTAATTAAATAAGTTGGTAATTTGACTTAAAATTTATCACAAAGGGTCTAAATTTTCCTACAATATAATATTAAACTTTCCTGTGCGTTGAACGAGATACCAACTAGTAATATAAATAAAATGAAATTTTTGACTTTTTGTTTACTTCTTCTAATGTTGTCACATAAGTTTTTAAAAGCTCACACTTCTTTTAAATATAGTTTTTAAAGTTATACATAGTGATAAACCATGTCAATTTAAATTAATTAGAACTCATTCTCTTCTTGGATCAAACAACTCAACACTACACAAATTCATACTATTAAATTAGGTCAGATTTTCTCTAAACAAAGTCTAATTAAATTAGGAAGTTTTTTTTTTAATAGAGTATAAATTTCCTTTTTGCTTATTAATATTCATTAATAAAATATGTATCATATATAAATATTTTTGTATAAAAAACTCTCTTGCATTAAATGGGTGTTCAACTAGTTATTGGCTTATAGCTGACGATGACTATTATAATTTGTTTGAAGTGCGATTCAAAAATCAAAATTTCCTTATAAATAATTTTCTTTTTCTTTGAACCTATTAATGGAACACTTATCCGCTTATGCTCATTATTCTTGTTAAATCTTAAGATGATTAAAGATTAAAAGTTATTTTATCTAATATATATATATATATATATATATATATAGTTTATACAAGTAACATAATGATAAGTGATATGGAAGAATGATCATAGCAGCCGTCATGGGCTAGAACATCAGCACAGGTTTAGGCTGACGGTCCAATAGCGAATAATGGGCAAAGTCATGCTGACGGGGCCAATGTAAACGGGTTGGAAGCTCAAAACTGACGGTTATACAAACAGCAAGAAGCTGACGACCACTCGGCTGCAGGAAAGAAAGAAGGGTGACGGTTGCAAGGCCGACGGCTCCATAAAAGTTAAAGACTTGGCCACCACGCATAGGAAGATTGCTTGCACTCCACGATCAGTATCCGGGTCCTATAAGGAAAGGATCCCGCAATCTACGCTTATGAGGATTCCTATAAGGAAAAGACTTCTGCTTCAAGGAAAAGGGTCAACCCTCAACTACTATAAAAACCCCAATACCCTCACAAATCAAGGTACGCATAATTACACCCTCTCTAGCACTCTAGAGTTGAAAGAAGTTCTAACTTGACCTTCGGAGGGTATTTGGCCGGCACCACATCGGTGCTCTCTGTTAGGTCATCTCCTTTCTGTTTTGCAGGTACTGTTCCGAGCGTGTGAGGACCGTGTGGCTCACTGGTGAGATTTTCGGCATCATCAGTTGGCGCCGTCTGTGGGAATTCTCGAAGCAATTAAGCCACACTATCGTTTCCCAGACTAAAGGGTTACATGGTACTCACTCGTTCAATGACAACTACCAATGACGTACAAGGAGAGGAACCGCCCACAACTGCCCTCGAGAGGCAAGTTTGGACTCTCGGCACCACCGTAGAGCGTCTAACCAAACGGAACCTCAACTTGGAGGAATAACTACGCCAAAAGGATGCAGCACAAAATGGCCAACCCGAAGACCAGGAAGAGAATAGCGCTCCAAGGGGGAATCAAGAAAGACCTGAGGGCAGCCGCGCCCCGAGCAGACCGGAAAGGCAGCCCGCAAGCACACCATCCCTCATGGATGCGACTCCACCGCAAATCGCCGCCGAGATGCAGGCAATGAAGGAGCAGATGGAGGTTATGATGAACGCGCTCAAGGGGAGAGTTTCTAGTAACCTTGACGATCTAGTGAACCGTACCGACTCACCCTTCACTATCGTCGTGAACTCCTTCCCCTTACCCCGCAAGTTTCGCATGCCAAATATAGATAGCTATGACGGAATGAAGGATCCTCTCAACCACCTGGAGACTTTCAAGACCCTGATGCATCTTCAGGGGGTAGTAGATGAGATTATATGCAGGACCTTCCCCACAACACTCAAAGGCCCCGCGAGGGTATGGTTCAGCCGGCTGACGCCCAACTCTATCAGCACCTTCAAAGAGCTAAGCGCCCAATTCACTACACATTTCATTGGAGGACACAGGTATAAGAAGTCCACGGCATGCCTGATGAGTATCAAGCAAAGAGAGGACGAGACGTTGCAGTCCTACATAACGCGTTTTAACAAGGAAGCGCTATCGGTCGACGAGGCCGACGATAAAATACTTGTAGCAGCATTCACAAACGGATTACAAAAAGGCAAATTTTTGTTCTCTCTATACAAGAACGACCCGAAGACCATGTCAGAAGTACTCTACGGGGCTACCAAGTATATGAATGCCGAGGACGCATTGCAGGCCCGAGAAGAAAAACCAAGAAAAAGGGAGAGGCAGGAGGACGCATGATCAGACCAGGGAAGAAAAAGACCCAGAACGAGGGATCGAAGAGACGAAAGACGATCTAAGCCTCCGGGAGGGAGATTCACGAGCTTCACTCCACTGACCACCCCAATAGATCAGGTCCTAATGCAGATTAAGAACGAAGGAACTCTGACCTTCCCTGGAAAACTGAAGGGAGATCCTAATAAGCGTTCCAGAGACAAGTACTGCCGCTTCCACCGAGATCACGGTCATGACACAGCCGACTGCTACGACTTGAAGCAACAAATTGAGGCCTTTATAAGACAAGGGAAGTTACAGAAGTTTGTAAGCAAGGAAAGAGCAGACCCAACGCCTCAAGAGCACCCTCCCCCGCGTGGCCATGATCGTCCCAGGCCTCCCATTGGTGATATACGAATGATCGTAGGAGGGATGGCCACCAGACCGTCGAAAAGGGCTCGAAAGACGCACCTCCAAATGGTCCAAAACGTCCAAGTGGCGGGCCCAGTGCGAAACGTAGCTCGAACGGAAAGCCCCGTGATCAAGTTCTCGGAAGAAGACGCGCGGCGTATCCACCACCCACACGACGACGCGCTCGTCGTCAGCTTACAGGTCAGGGACTACAACTTGCATCGGGTATTAGTCAACAACGGAAGCTTGGCGGACATTCTATACTACCCGGCATACCAACAAATGAAAATCAGCAAGGAGCAACTAATCCCGATGAATGCTCCATTTGTCGGTTTTGGGGTTGCAAAGGTGTTCCCGTTAGGCGCGGTCACATTGGCCATAACCGCAGGCGACTACCCCCAACAAGTTACGAAGGAGGTAACGTTCCTCGTGGTTGACCATTCATCCGCCTATAACGCCATCATAGGACGGCCCACCCTCAATGCATGGAAGGCGGCAACTTCAACTTATCATTTGATGATTAAGTTCCCGACAGAACATGGAATCGGAGAGCTACGTGGAAACCAGATTGCCGCACGAGAGTGCTATGTGGCCATGATGGAGATGGACGATCACCTCCAAACCATGAACATAGAAGAGCACTGGAGCGCAACAGAGCCGGCCGAGAGGCTTGAGGAGATACCTCTAAACGACTCCATACCTGACCAGACAACAAGGATTGGGACCCTCGCGAGTCCCGACACTCGGCGAGCGCTTGCAGCATTCCTCAAGAAGAATCGAGACGTATTTGCCTGGAGTCACGAGGATATGCCAGGAATAGATCCTTCCGTCATGGTACATAGGCTGAATGTATTGCCATCTTTTCCGCCCATCCGACAAAAGAAGCGGGTCTTCGCCCCGGAACGGGACCAAGCCATAGCCGAAGAAGTCCGCAAGCTACAAGAGGCAAATTTCATTAAAGAAGTATACTACCCCGACTGGCTAGCAAATGTGGTGATGGTCAAGAAAGCTTCCGGGAAATGGAGGATGTGTGTAGACTTCACCGATTTGAACAAAGCGTGTCCTAAAGACAGCTACCCCCTCCCGAGAGTTGACACTCTGGTAGACTCCACGGCTCAGCACCAACTATTAAGTTTCATGGACGCTTTCTCCGGCTACAACCAGATTAAGATGCACGAGGATGATCAGGAAAAGACGTCATTTGTTACCAGCCAAGGCCTATTCTGCTACAAGGTAATGCCGTTTGGTTTGAAAAACGCGGGCGCAACTTACCAAAGACTTATGAACAAAATGTTCGCACAACAAATCAGGAGAAACGTCCAGGTATATGTCGACGACATGTTGGTTAAAAGTCAAAGGGAAGAAGATCATTTAGAAGACCTCAAGGAAACATTCGACACCCTTCGCTCTTACAACATGAAGCTCAATCCGGGAAAATGTGCCTTTGGGGTGACGGCAGGAAAATTCCTAGGATTCATGGTATCCCAGAGAGGCATCGAGGCCAATCCGGACAAGATCCGGGCTATAATGGAGATGGCACCACCAAGAAATGTGAAGGAAGTACAAAGCCTCAACGGCAAGGTAGCAGCACTAAACAGGTTCGTTTCTAAAGCAACAGACAAGTGCTTACCCTTCTTCCGCATATTAAAAAGGTCTTTCGAATGGACCGATGAATGCCAACGAGCGTTCGAAGAATTAAAAGCTTACCTCTCTTCCCCACCACTGTTGAGTCCCTCACAGCCAGGAGAAGAACTCTTTCTTTATCTCGCTGTCTCCTCGGCCGCCATCAGCGCCGCCTTGATCAGAGAAGAAGGGAAGATACAGAAACCCGTGTATTACATCAGTCGGGCGCTGCACGGAGCTGAAGAAAGATATCCACCCCTGGAGAAACTTGCTTTCGCACTAGTTACAGCGGCACGCAAACTGAAGCCGTATTTTCAAGCTCACACAATTACGGTCTTAACCGACAAGCCTCTGCGACGGGCTATGAGCAACCCCGATGCTGCCGGGCGCTTGACACTTTGGGCCATAGAACTGAGCGAATATGACATCCAATATCGCCCGCGCACCGCTATCAAGGGGCAGGTCGTGGCAAATTTCATAGCTGAATTCACGAATGGCGAGGACGAGGGGGCAGAAGAATCCCCACAGTGGAGCATACACGTGGATGGATCCTCCAACAGACAAGCCGGTGGAGCCGGCATCGTACTACAGTCAGCCGAAGGGGATACGGTAGAATATATGGTCCGTCTCGCCTTCCCCACTACCAACAACGAGGCAGAATACGAAGCTTTGATAGCAGGGCTCGACCTCGTTAAGGCAGCAGGAGCCGAGAAAGCAATTGTTTACTGTGACTCCCAAATTATAGTTAACCAGATAAGCGGGGAGTACGAATGCAAAGGCGAGAGAATGAAGAAGTATCTGGAGCAAGCGAAGAGGAGAATAAACGAGCTGGAGGTCAAAATTATGCAAATCCCCCGGGGGGAAAACGAGCGAGCCGACCGCTTAGCCAAAGCCGCCTCTGCCGAGCACATGATCGCCACTAGTAGTACACTCTCCTTCACGCAGCTCTCTCCACTCATCAGTGCGGCCGACATACAGGAGCTCGATCCCCAGAATGACTGGACTACACCATTGACCTCTTTTTTGAAAAATGGCATACTACCAAATGATAAGGAGGCAGCAAGGAAACTGAAGGTTCAAGCGGCAAGATTCGTGCTAATCAGGGATGTTTTATACAAAAGAGGTTTTTCTCGCCCCTACCTACGGTGCTTAGGTCCTGAAGAAGCGGATTACGTCATGAAGGAAGTGCACGAAGAAATCTGTGGAAACCACTCCGGATCAAGGTCGCTAGTACACAAGCTAGTACGAACCGGGTACTTTTGGCCAACAATGCAGAAGGATGCCGAGGCTTATGTAAAGGCTTGCGACAAATGCCAAAGGTTTAGCAACATCATCAGGCAACCACCCGAAGAATTAACCCCAATCACGGCACCATGGCCGTTCGCTCAGTGGGGATTGGACATTATGGGACCGTTCCCCACCGCAATACTACAACTGAAGTTTTTAGTTGTCGGTATCGACTACTTCACCAAGTGGGTAGAAGCTGAAGCATTGGCCACCATCACAGAGAAAAACGTAAGGAGCTTTGTTTGGCGATGCATCATATGCAGATTTGGCATTCCAAGAGTCTTAGTCTCAGACAACGGGAAACAGTTCGACAACGACTCCTTCAGGGACTTTTGCTCACAGTTAGGGATACGGAACCACTACTCCTCCCCCGCCCACCCCCAAGCCAATGGGCAGGTCGAAGTTACAAACCGGTCCTTGCTAAAAATCATCAAGACCCGGCTTGAGGGGGCAAAGGGTATATGGGCTGAAGAGTTGCCGAGCATACTATGAGCTTACAGGACGACAGTGAGGACACCAACAGGAGAAACACCGTTCCGATTAACGTACAGGAACGAAGCGGTCATCCCAGCCGAAGTTGGTCTCACAAGCTACAGGGTGCACAACCATGACGAAAAAAGGAACGACGAAGCCATACGTCTGCAGCTCGATCTGGTGGACGAAGTCAGGATGGCAGCAGAACAAAGGCTCGCACAATACCAGGATCGCATGGCCAAGAATTACAACTCCAAGGTCAGACACAGAGACTTCCAGGAAGGAGACCTCGTTCTAAGAAAGGTAATGGGCGCAGCAAGAGACCCCACCCAAGGAAAGCTCGGCCCGAATTGGGAAGGACCCTACCGAGTAACAGCATGGCAAAGGAAGGGCACCTACCATCTAGAGACTCTGGACGGGCGAAAGCTACCACATCCATGGAATGCGGAACACTTACGAAAGTACTACCAATAGGAGCAGCCGCATCTTTCTTTTCAGAACGACTTTTTTTTAATTACCTTTTTAAGCAATAAGCCCAAAGGGCAGTTCTTTCCTACTTATGTTTTTGCTATAATAAGCCCAAAATGGGCAGATTTTGTTTCTAGACTACCTTTTATATTTATGCATAACGATGAGAGTTTGCTCAAAACAAAGTCTACTTACAAACATGAGAACAGAAATAACAAAGTCCAAAATTGGACAAGCCAAAAAAGGCTGACGGTCCAAAAATGGATGAGCAAAACAACCGACGGTCTAAAAATGGCCAAGCCCAAAGGACGAAAAACTGACGGTCTAAATGACCGAATCCACAAGACTGGATAGCCAAAAAAAGGCTGACGGTCCAAAAATGGACAAGCAAACAGCCAACGGTCTAAAAATGGCCAAGTCCAAAGGACAAAAAACTGACGGTCTAAATGACCGAATCCACAAGACTGGATTGCCAAAAGGCTGACGGTCCAAAAATGGACGAGCAAAACAGCTGACGGTCTAAAAATGGCCAAGTCCAAAGGACGAAAAGCTGACGATCTAAATGGCCGAACCTTTAAGCTGGGATGCCAAAAGGCGGACGGTTTCAAAGATGAACGAAATGACGGTCCAAAAAACCAGCCAAGTCCAAAAGATGGGCGAGAGGCTGATGGTCTAAATGTCCAAGTCCACAAGATGGATTAGGCTAGGAAAGCCGACAGTCTAAAAAGCAACCAATAATGGACAAAATGCTGACGGTCTAATCTATGAACTAAAATACCTGACGGTTTAAAATAACCTACTGGCAGGTTGAAAATGGCCAAGTCCGAAGACGGACTAAACACTGACGGAATACAAGGACCAATAAATAAGACTAACGGTCTAAAAAAGGTCGAAACCGTCAGTCCGTAAACAGACGACCATGAGGCAGATAACCTCGTCATGAGACGATGGGATGTTGCCGAAACTTTCTACAATCATTAAAGCAAAATGATCAAAAACTGACGGGTTTATTAAAACTAACCAACGGTTTAGTGAAGCTAACGGTACAAATAAAATAACCAGGCCCGCAATCTTGGTTCCGAAACATACAAGAAAACCAAGCAAAATAAGCTACAAACAGGTAATGAAAAGCTGACGGTGTTATAAACAAATCCAAGCCTAAAAGAAGGCATTTAAAAGCTGTCAAAATATTACACAACGGTGCCCAAAGGGGCACTTAATAAGATTGTCTTCTACATAGATAAAAAGTAATAAAAATGGTGATAAACAAAAATAAGAAACACTTCAAAAATTCTATTTGGCAGCAGGCTCCTCTTCATCAAGCAACACCGTAGGAGGGGTGACGGCAGTTGACGAGAGGTTCGCAGCAGGTTGGGCCAAGACAACCCCACTCTCTTCAGGAGGGGGGGAATTAACCAAGTCGTCAACGGGAGGAGTGACGACACCTGTGGCAAGCGTCACGGGCTGAGCGTCATCTATATTAATACAAGACAGGTCCAACTTGGGAAAAGCTGTCGCCACCTGTTTAAGACAGTCGTCGAATCTCGTGCCATAATAGCTGCCACAGGAGTCGATAAAGGCATCTGACGCCTTGAATTTCTCAACAGCGTCAGCCTCTACTGTCTCCAACTGATCATAAAAAGCCGTCAACTTTCCTTCCGTCTCAACCCGCTGACGCTTCACCTCTTCCAGCTCGTCCTTCACCTCTCTCAGCTCCCGGTTAAGTGTCCGTACCGCCCCCTTGTACTGGGACTGCTCGTTTCGCAAGGTGGCATTATGCTTGCTAACGCGAGAGACGACCCCCTCCTTGGCCACGCATCGCTCCGTCAGTGCCTTTACACGGACCAAAGCCTGAACAGAGATATAACCGTCAGCTACCAAGAAGAAAAAAGTTTGGGTACATCAGTCAAAGAAAGAGTAAAACTGACGGTTTACCCGAGAAAGGTCGAACAAAGCCGACGACCCCAACTCTTCCGTCCCTAACTGAGCACAAGGATCCATGTCCGTCGGCCTAATAAGTGCTCCGACGGCCTCGACAGCAAAATCCTTATGCGTCAGCAAGCTCTGGGGTCCCTGCAGGACGGGACCAGAAGAAGTCATGACGCCTTTCCCAGCTCCATGACCCGACGTGGGGGGCGACTTCATGGGAGTGACGGTTGGTTTCTTCGACGGGCGAATAACCACTCAGTCAGACTTCCTCTTCTGAGAGCCCTTGGCGACGAGTTTGAGGGCAGGCGTAGATGTCATCTCTCTCTTCGCCCTCTTCTCCTCTCGCTGACGGGCAGCGGCGGCCTTGATCCGCTCCTTAGCAACATCCATTTCTGCAAAAAAAAAAAAAAAAAAAAAAAAAAAAAAACATAAAGGAAGTTGACGACTAGAAGTATAGAAACTGACGGATAGACAAAGACTTACGATGACGAGCAAGCTCTTCCAACCTATGAGCCTCGGGCGTTGGTTCGGGACCCCCACAGTATGTATAGAGAGTATCAAGGGTAATCAAGTCCCGGCACGACCGCTCTTCTATAGGTATCCCCAGAACCCGACGGATGAAATCCTCTTGCTTGTCGGTTATTGACGGACGAACGAAAGCTAAAAAAAAAAAAAAAAAAAAAAAAAAAAAAAAAAACTTGATTGTGTTAGTATCTTTTCAAAGGAAAAGTGAAATATGGCAAATTGACGAGGATAAAAGGTGACGACTAAAACCTGACTCCTTGACAAACCCCCAAGTGTTGTCAAAACAACCAAAGGGAATTGTTTCCCATTCGTCCTGACGGCACACCCAGTCCGTCCCCTCTACGAAAAAGAACCTACCCTTCCAGGCTCTATTGGAGTCTGGCATTTCAGACACCAGCCTTAACTCCTTCTCCCTAACAGCGAAGTGATACATCTCTCTTGACGAAGAAAGATGCCGGGGTCTGTAGCAATAGAAAAACTCATCCAAGGTAAGCTGACGATGACCTCCGCTCAGACGACCCCACAACACCTCAGCACTTATAAAAATTCTCCATGAGTTTGGGGCAATCTGACTGATTGATATGCCAAGGTAATCAGCCAGCTGACGGTGTAAAGCCATCAGGGGCAATCTCAATCCGGCGGCAAACATGGCGTCGTACATGCCAACGTCTGCAGTTTTTCCCGTATAACACTTTTCACCCTCCATAGGTAGACGGATGGGAATATGATCAGGGATTTGAAAACGGATACGCAGTTCATTAAAAATTTTAAGTGTCATCTTTGGAAGAAATTTGTTTACAGCCCAGTCCTTGGGAAGGATGAAGGGACGACTACCTTCAGGACCTTCAGACTCCCCTTCACTAGACTCCCCGTCACCTTCATCCCCGTCACTGTTCCCCCCTCCTAATTCGACTCCGCTCCCCTCGCCTACTTCCTCCTGGCTGCCGTTCCCCGGGCCTTCTATCTCTTCGACGGCAACATGGGCTGACGTCTCCCTCACCGACGACCAGGAGGAACTCTCAGACTCACTACTTGAGCCTAAACCAAACACCTCGTCGTAGCCCGCTCCTTCGCGGACCGACGACTGGTCACTCGACGCGTCACTCGACATCTACCTACAAGTGACGGGTGTAAACTAAGCACCTAGGATGACAACCTCACTTTAAAAGAAAAATTGAAAGCATGCAAAAAGGAAGGGAAACTTACAAGTTCTAGAAGTGACGTTTGAAAAGGCGGCGGCAGGAACGTTGGTAGAACTGACGGAATGTGGGCGACGGATGTGCTCTCCAGGAATCAGGTAAATGAAATAGTGAAAATGGGAAGAGGGGGCCACATATATATATGAGTTAAACGCACGGAAGACGAAGCGACGCCCGCGTTCAGACACGGGGCCAATCCAAGCGCGCCACCTGTCCCAGCATTTAATGTTAAAAGTGTCAGCAGCAATTATTTTTCGCTCTCTTGATCAAAGTGGCAGGTAGTGACGAAAGCAAACTCCATAACCCGTCAGGTATAGCTGACGGGCATATGGAGTAAGGGGCAATTGATATGGAAGAATGATCATAGCAGTCGTCATGGGCTAGAACATCAACACAGGTTTAGGCTGACGGTCCAATAGCGGGTAACGGGCAAAGTCATGCTGACGGGGCCAATGTAAACGGGTTGGAAGCTGAAAACTGACGGTTATACAAACAGCAAGAAGCTGACGACCACTCGGCTGCAGGAAAGAAAGAAAGGTGACGGTTGCAAGGCCGACGGCTCCATAAAAGTTAAAGACTTGGCCACCACGCATAGGAAGATTGCTTGCACTCCACGATCAGTATCCGGGTCCTATAAGGAAAGGATCCCGCAATCTACGCTTATGAGGATTCCTATAAGGAAAAGACTTCTGCTTCAAGGAAAAGGGTCAACCCTCAACTACTATAAAAACCCCAATACCCTCACAAATCAAGGTACGCATAATTACACCCTCTCTAGCACTCTAGAGTTGAAAGAAGTTCTAACTTGACCTTCGGAGGGTATTTGGCTGGCACCACATCGGTGCTCTCTGTTAGGTCATCTCCTTTCTGTTTTGCAGGTACTGTTCCGAGCGTGTGAGGACCGTGTGGCTCACTGGTGAGATTTTCAGCATCATCAATAAGTTTCAAAATGTTGATCTACAGAAAATTTATTGAATAGTACTTTACATTATGTTTGTTTCACTGTAAAATATTTTTAAATATAATTGAAAGTGGGAAAGAAGAGGTGTGGGCTGGTGTAGGGTCAACAAGAGTGAGTTTTAGAGATGGGAGGTGTCCGTGTGCGAGTGAGGAAGAGAATGTGGGAAGTCATTCATGCATGTTTGTTTTTGGAAAGTGTTTTATGGAATTTTTTGTTGTAAAATGTTTTACAAGTTTTCATATAGGATTTTCAAGTAAATAGAAAATGTTTTATAGATTTGACACATTTTACAAAGAAACTAACACTTGAAAATATAGAAAATATTTTTCAAAAAATATTTTACAGTCAAACAAGCGGGGTGTTAAATATTTCTTTTGTTTGAAAAATTGACATTTATTTTACTACTAACTGAAGTCAAAACTGAGGTTATTCATATATAAAGTGCTTTGAGTCAATTTTTCATTAAACATTCTCTCCCATCTCTCTTTCCAATTATTATTTCCTAATTCCTCCCCTCCCCCCCCCCCCCCCTCCTCCCAACCAAATATATATGCACATTTACTGTTGCTCATTCATTTAATAGTTCAATATTTTTGGTAGTGTTGGGTATGTGAGAGAGAGAGGAGTAGTGAGTGAGGAAATAATAATAATAATAATAATTGTAAAAAAAAAAATATTTTATTGAATAGATGTGTAGAATAGATATACTGATGTGGTTCTTTGGTAAAAATGAGTATGTAAAATAGAAAAAATAGTTTTTTTGTGCAAAATAGATGGATAGTTTGCATGAGCTGATGCGGATGCTCTAATGAATGTAATGATAAAATAAAATTAAGAGGAGAATGTAACCACATGCAATGTTCACACATGCTGTGAGAGAGAAGCCTCATAAAACAATATCATAAGATATTTTTTTAAAAGAAAAAATATATAGGGAGAGAGAGAGAGAGAAAGAGATTGGTTTTTATTTATTTATTTATTTAGAAACGGTTTTTATTTTATTAAGTGTTGTTTTTTGAATTTGAGCGTCTCCATATTTTAATTAAACCCACGATTAGTCTCGATCTTCAATTAATGATGAAGAAAATATAGAAATTAATGGCATTTATTTTACTACTAACTAAAGTCAACAGATGCATGTGAATATTGTACGTGGTCACATTCTCCTCTTCCTTTTATCTTTCCAATTTTGATTAAACCCACGATTAGTCTCAATCTTCAATTTTTTTTTTTTTTTTTGAGAATCAATACCGTGCGTTTTAATTAATCTTCAATTTTTTGAGAATCAATCTTCAATTAATGATGAAGAAAATATAGAAATTAATGGCATTTATTTTACTACTAACTAAAGTCAACATATATATGTGAATATTGTTCTTTCCATCACATTCATTTTAATGCAAATATTGTCTTTTGTGGGGGGGAAAATTAGGAAATAAGAATTGGAGAGAGAGAGAGAGAGAGAGAGAGAGAGAGAGAAGACGAAGAAGAAAAAGAGAAATTGATTTCTATTTCCCATTCTCCATATTTTGATGAAACTCACTATCAGTTCCAATCTTCAATTAATGAAGAAGAAAATATAGAAATTGATTTTTCTTGAAGGGTGTTATAATTTGCACCCATGACAAGTCCCTGTCCATAACATTATTAATACTAATTAAAAGTATGTGCTGTAATACATATTGCAAAACTTGTTTGGTAAAGTTTTTTTTTTTTTGGGGTAAAGTTGATACAAAAATTTCAGTGAGTAATTGGTCCACGTGCCCAGAGATATATATATATATATATATAACAATCTCTTTTGAATTTCATAATATACATCACCCACCAGCTTATTTGCTTACCTACAGATAATATCTCACAGCAATATCTTACTAATAAAAGAAGGAATGGTATACAAATTATATATGAATAATGGGCTCCATCTACATAGTTTGTGTTGGTTGTCAGTTGTAATATAATAAGTCTGCAGTTTATCCCTTTGTTAGTAATAACTGAATTTCAATTTTATTTTAACCAAATAAATAAACAAAAGAAGGAATGGTAACTACGTACAGTGACTGAGAGAAACATACTGAGATCTGTCTGCTTGTAGCAGATATTTAGTAATAAGTGTAGGATGAAAACATAGTGTTTAAAAAATTTATGAGCTCTTTGCAAGATTTATATTAAAAATATGTAGCTTAAAAATTAAATTACTAAAAAGGACAATCAAATTAGTGAAATTGCTCTTACCAACCACGCCCACCACACTATCTAAAATCCATGCACCCATATGACTAAACAAAGCCAATGTTAATAGACTCAATACAACTACAACAACCATGAGGAATTGCGTGGTCGTGGTCGTGGGCCAGTGGCTTATGCGAAACTAATAGATAGATGGAGTTGGAGACAAATTTGGGTCATTTTCGCTACTCTTACCCTATGTTTAGATGGAGAGAGTTGATGAGATAGGATAGGAGAGTGGAGGGGAAGTTCTCTCCCTCCATCTCCCTTGGTTCCAAACATACCCCCGAGTCTCCAACCGATGGTGCAAGATTGGGATTCCCTATTCTCCTCCCACCATATATGTAATTTCCTAAATGGAATAAGTAATACCATTTTCATTTCATGCTTTTCCTCCCAAAAAAATAAATCATTTTACTTAATTACCAAACGGTTGAGAAGCAAACGGGGTCAAATAAGTGTTGTTTGGGCTCAAACTGCACTACGAAACATGTAGTTAAATCTATATTATAATTTCAACGATATATTATATTCTGTTTGTTTTGAGATGAGAGAGAAAAATAAGCATAGTCTCAAACCATTTTACTAAACTTGTATTTGAGTCCATGTTGTAATTGCAACAATATATTATACTCCATTTGTTTGATGGAAATCATTTTTTAGAAAACTAATAACTTATGTCTATATAATTGCAATTCTAATAATAAGCCAAGGAAAAAAAAAATCTATTATTTGACTTGGATGAAAAATTATTAATAATAATATGAAAAAAAAAAATGAAATCAACCCAAATTTAGAATTTATGCTAAAAATTAAGTGGAAAAATGACATTGTTGAGCAAACAAGAGAGTTTATTTTTGACGATTTGTTGAGCATGTAAAACAGAAAATGTTTCCACTCTATTGGGCATAATTTTTTTAATAATTACTGAAACTATTATCATTGAATTGTATTTTCGATTACATTTAAAAATAAAAATAAAATAAAACATCAACCGAAACAAACAGATCATTAGTCGGAAAGTATGTTGTACTTGAAGGGCTCACACCCAGAGAGGAGCAACAAATTGGAATAAATGTATATATTGCAACTAAAAATTTAGGTGAAAACCTTAAATAAGGTAACGAGGTGGCGAGCAAGAAAGCAAGCCATTGCAATGGGGCTAAATTAAATGTTGTAGGGTTTGCTTACCTTCATTTGAGCGCCTTTCCCATCTTCTTCCCCACTCAAAGGATTATATTTATAACTTGGTATTAGACTGCCTACCTGACCTTAAAGTTAAAACTAATTGATAGCCACATCATTCATTTCTAACTAGTCTGTTTGTTTTTTTAAGTAACGCTACGAACAAAATAAAATTTTACAATTTTTTTCAAATTTGTGGAGTTAATAAGCTTTTACTATTGAATAGTTATCATTTAAGCCCACTAGTGGCATTATTTTTTAATCTACCCCCAACAATTTGTCATATCAGTAAGTGTCAAATTTTTTGTGTTTCTAAACCTTCTTTTTTTTTTTTTCTTCCAACATTGACTTAAAAAGGTCAACATTCGAAATATTATAAAGCCTTAATATAGAGAAGGTAAATCGTATACGCAAGCAAATTTAGGTATATAGCGAAATAAAATCCCTTACAATACAAGAGACTAAGAGAGTCAATATGTAGTACAATTGAGATAAGTTATGTTTTTTGAAAAAATATCCACCAATGTATCTATGTTTGCGTGTGTGGTCTCAATCTCTCCCCATTTCAATTCCAATCCATTTTTTAAGGGATCTAGCTAGTACATTTATATGTTAGGGCTTGTTGGTGACTATATATAGTTTTCACATTAAGCTTAGCACATGGCTTCTGGCCAATGCCACCCTGAGCAAGCTTGCAACAACCTACCCCTTACCCCTCAAGATCAAACCTAAAACTTTATGTGGTCAAACACTAATTATATTAACTAAAAGTTGATTTATCCCTTTGCCTCTAGAAATTTGACTTCTCTTAAATCTTTTATAAAAAGGGCAAATGACCCATCAAGATTTTAATTTAAAAAATCTATACTATATATGGATCGAAATAGTAAACTTGCACCTTAACCCTTCTCTAATTTTTTTTTCCCACATTTATTTATAGCGAATGATTATTGATAAGTAAAAAGATGATGTTAGTAATGGACCCAAATGAGAATTATTAAGAATTTGCAACATTAACAGTTTGTAAAAATATTGTAAAACAGTTTGTGTCTGTAGCATTATTCTTATTTACGTGTTGACACAAAATGAAGGATTTCAAAAGTTAAAGAGAAAACATTTCGGAAAAAAAAGGAAAAGAATTCCATAATTTTTTTTCCCCCTCCTCTATGGGTAATTATTGAATACTCTCAAAATACCATAAATATGTAATTTCCCCTCTTACATAACTGTGGGTCTCACTAATTAAATTTATGGTGTGATCCACAATTCATGTGAGATAGGAGAATACACATTTATATAACTCTTGGAGTTAGTGAAAGTTCAATAAAAGGTGGATGGAACAAGGAATGTTGTCATTTTATTTAGTTAGAGGAGTTAATTCTTAAACCGTATGTTTCGGTGCAGCATTTGTTGCCATAATTTGGGTTAAACCAGAATTTTTAATTCTGTTAATTACAATTTTCGAGTTTGGCTAGACTACAAGTAAAGAATTCAATTTTCTCTTCAAATAAACAATGAATGTATATCGTTTGATGGAATTTAAAATGTTGGGATTGTAAATCCGACCATTTTAATTTTTTTTTTTTAATACAATTATCAATTCCTTTGTCCAAACATATCATTAACTAACAGCACGAGAGGTTATTTTCCAAAATTGGAGGAATCTCGTTGTATTTTACACTTAGAAAAGCACTCAAATCTCTATGTGTGCAATTCCTTCTTCTTGATATAGTATGCTTTTCTTCTACTTATTTATATCTTTGATAAGTGAGTGGCCTAAATCTTCCTTTTAATAAAAACACTCAATCCTCATCATATATATGCATATCATTATCTATCTTCTTGATCGTTTGCTTTGGGTTTTACTTATATATTTATTGTTTGATAAATGTGTGAGTGACTCAAATCATGAGAAGGGGAAGAGTTAGCAATGACCTTCTCTTTTGAGTGTAATTTGTGGTGTATTTTTGTATTAGAACCTCATCTCCTCTCTCCTATGTATGTATTTGTTTCTTAAAAAAAGAAAAAAAATGCAATGACCTTCTCTCTTTTATTGCTTTGAGTTCCACATGGTTGTATTTTTTTTTTCTCTTGGTCTTTAATCCATTAAAATGAGGGTGTACTGTTTTGTAATAGTCACTAATTATAACAGTACTGAATAATGTAGCTTTTTTTTAGTCAGGTGAGCAATATGTGATAAATTTTGGACTTTCATGGTGCAGATTAGCTATAGAAGAACCAATTTTTATAAGGGTTTTATTAGTGTATGTACTTAAGGCATATGTTAGTAAACTATTTTAGAAAATTTTTAATGAGAAAGCAAAAAAATGATTAACTTTTTTTACAATTTTTTCAATTTTTCATAAAAAACTTCTTAAAATAAATAACCGGACCCTTTTTATAATACAAAAGAAAAAGTTTCCTAAAAAAATTTAATAACGTATGCACACATTAACGGCCCTTTTTATAATACAGAAAGAGAAGTTAGGGAAATTCAATTTTTTTTCACATTTGTGGAGTTAGTAAGCTTTTACTATTTAATAGTTATCATTTAAGCCCACTAGTGGCATCATTTTAAAATCTACCACCAACAATTTGCCATATCAGTAAGTGTCAAATTTTTTGTGTTTCTAAACCTTCTTCTTTTTTTTGTTCTTCCAACATTGACTTAAAAGGGTCAACATTCAAAATTTTATAATGCCTTAATATAGGGAAGGTAAATCGTATACGCAAACGAATTTAGGTATATAGGAAAATAAAATCCATTACAATACAAGAGACTAAGAGAGTCAATATGTAGTACTGTTGAGATAAGTTATGTTTTTTGAAAAAATATCCACCAATGTATCTATGTTTGCGTGTGTGGTCTCAATCTCTCCCCATTTCAATTCCAATCCATCTTTTAAGGTATCTAGCTAGTACATTTATATGTTAGGGCTTGTTGGTGACTATATATAGTTTTCACATTAAGCTTAGCACATGGCTGGCCAACGCCACCCTGAGCAAGCTTGCAACAACCTACTCCTTACCCCTCAAGATCAAACCTAAAACTTTATGTGGTCAAACACTAATTATATTAACTAAAAGTTGATTTATCCCTTTGCCTCTAGAAATTCGACTTCTCTTAAATCTTTTATAAAAAGGGCAAATGACCCATCAAGATTTTAATTTAAAAAATCTAAACTATGGAAATGGTAAACTTGCACCTTTAACCCTTCTCTAATTTTTTTTCCCACATTTATTTATAGCGAATGATTATTGGTAAGTAAAAAGATAATGTTAGTAATGGACCCAAATGAAAATTATTAAGAATTTGCAATATCAACAGTTTGTAAAAATATTGTAAAACAGTTTGTGTCTGTAGCATTATTCTTATTTATGTGTTGACACAAAAATGAAGGATTTCAAAAGTGAAAGAGAAAATATTTCGGAAAAAAAAAAAAGGAAAAGAATTCCATAAATTTTTCCCCCTCCTCTATGGGTAATTATTGAGTACTCTCAAAATACCATTAATGCGTAATCTCATCTCTTACATAATTGTAGGTCTCACTAATTAAATTTATGGTATGACCCACAATTCATATGAGATGGGGGAATACACATTTATATAACTCCTAGAGTTAGTGGAAGCTCAATAAAAGGTGGATGGAATGAGGAATGTTGTCATTTTATTTAGTTAGAGGAGTTAATTCTTAAACCGTATGTTTCGGTGCAGCATTTGTTGCCATAATTTGGGTTAAACCAGAATTTTTAATTCTGTTAATTACAATTTTTGAGTTTGGCTAGACTACAAGTAAAGAATTCAATTTTCTCTTCAAATAAACAATGAAAGTATATTGTTTGATGGAATTTAAAATGTTGGGATTGTAAATCCGACCATTTTAATTATTTTTTTTAATACAATTATCAATTCCTTTGTCCAAACATATCATTAACTAACAGCACGAGAGGTTGTTTTCCAAAATTGGAGGAATCTCGTTGTATTTTACCCTTAGAAAAGCACTCAAATCTCTATGTATGCAATTCCTTCTTCTTGATATAGTATGCTTTTCTCCTACTTATTTATATCTTTGATAAGTGAGTGGCCTAAATCTTCCTTTTAATAGAAACACTCAATCCTCATCATATATATGCATGTCATTATCTATCTTCTTGATCGTTTGCTTTGGGTTTTACTTATATATTTATTGTTTGATAAAT
The DNA here is from genome assembly GCA_030445155.1 of Quercus variabilis. Lineage (NCBI taxonomy): Eukaryota > Viridiplantae > Streptophyta > Magnoliopsida > Fagales > Fagaceae > Quercus > Quercus variabilis. The sequence continues at coordinate 15,451,481 of CP129445.1, read as the reverse complement.
GTATGAGTGACTCAAATCATGAGATGGGGAAGAGTTAGCAATGACCTTCTCTTTTGAGTGTAATTTATGGTGTATTTTTGTATTAGAACCTCATCTCCTCTCTCCTCTGTATGTATTTGTTTCTTAAAAAAAGAAAAAAATGCAATGACCTTCTCTCTTTTATTGCTTTGAGTTCCACATGGTAGTTTTTTTTTTTTTTTCTCTTGGTCTTTAGTCCATTAAAATGAGGGTGTACTGTTTTGTAATAGTCACTAATTATAAGAATACTGAATAATGTAGCTTTTTTTTAGTCAGGTGAGCAATATGTGATAAATTCTGGACTTTCATGGTGCAGATTAGCTATAGAAGAACCAATTTTTATAAGGGTTTTGTTAGTGTATGTACTTAAGGCATATGTTAGTAAACTATTTTAGAAAAATTTTAATGAGAAAGCAAAAAAATGATTAACTTTTTTTACAGTTTTTTCAATTTTCCATAAAAAAACTTCTTAAAATAAATAACTGGACCCTTTTTATAATACAAAAAGAAAAAGTTTCCTAAAAAGTTTTAATAACATATGCACACATTAACGGCCCCTTTTATAATACAGAAAGAGAAGTTAGGTAAATTCAATTTAATATAGTAATTTGCAGGGGGAAAACAAAACAGAAGAAAACAGAAGTCATTTTATCTTTTTGGTTTTTAGTACGTTTTATTTTTATATTGCTCATGTTCGCAGCACATGGGAACTATTAAAAGTTATTCACGAAAGTGGCGAGTATGTTTCTCAGTTCTCTATCTTCTCGTGCAAAGCCCCCACATGCCGTGCATGTCACTTCTGATCACTTGACTGTGGGACCAAAATGCACTAAAACTTTGGCTAAGAATATGTCAATGCCAATGAAATGTAGTATCGTAAATTCATAATTATTACTGGTCTTGTAAGGACTAAAGGACATGTTGGGAAGAAGATGCAGTTGTCAAAGTACATGTTTTAAAGACTTTAGAGTCTTATGGGTTTGTGTAAGCCAAAATTTCATGACCAACAAATTCTTAATCAAAATGCAAAGCCCAGTTTCTATTTGATGTACAAGCAAAGTATTTTAACTTTCTAAGTTTGGTGACCATGGCTTTTAGTATACCGCGAGTTAGGTCTTTAGGGTTTAGCCTCATATAAATTACTGTATATTGGATTCGTTGTGAGTCTTGTGACATATAATTTCATTATAGTGAAGACCTAGTTATTGATGATATTTTTCTATGAACATAGGTGATTAGACTAAATCGTGTAATATCTGCATTCCGTTCTAAGCACGTAAACCATTACCCATGTGGTTGGACGATATACGTGCTATTAACACGACAAGTCAGGATCCATTGCCCACATACATCGAATCAGTAAAATCTTAGCCATTAGGTGAGCAGTCCCTTTTATAATTCGGTGGGACTGGTGTTATATACAACAACACCCATATTCTTTTCTCTTCTTCTTCTTCTTTTGCTTTGGGTAAAACAACAATACCAATATTCGAATATACTTTTTTGTTGACCTTTTCTAAAGATGGTTTGAGTAATAATGTAATACCCGAACGTACCCTTCTCTTTAATTTATATAATTATACACACAAATTTAATTAATAGTTTAATTGGGATCGAGTAGTATATTTTAAATTTTAGGACAACCCTAATATTTAAGATTAGTTAACTATTGATATCAACCTTCTCTAAAGTTGTATGTTTGACCCCAAAAAAAAAAAAAAAAAATATATATATATATATATATATATATATGAAGGGGAGGAGATTCAAGTAGAAATTTTGGAACCAAAAGCAATCAAAGCATCCCTAAGGTAAGAAATTTTTCCTAATGCCTATGAACTGCTCAAAATTTTCATAGTTAGGTTTTTGGAGTTTGGAATTTTTTATGACTAGAAGGATTTAACTCAAATTTAGTGTGAATAAAATTATACTTTGGTGAGAGAATTGACTCTAGGATGTTAATAACTTACATTTTGGATGAGACTAGTAATTAAAGTAACCCTAAATGCGATATTAAATTATTAACATCAAAATTTCATAAAATTAACCATGTATTTGGATTCTTGTCAAAAAAATGGAGCACGAAAATAACTAGAGCGGTTGGTGAAAAGGATTAAAGAAGTAAAGGATTCGGAGTGGACCAAAATTCAACATAAAATGTGTAGTTCCTTAAACATGTGTTTAAGAAACTTTAAGTGGTGATATTTTGTATTTTGTAAAAAATTTTACCAATGTAAAATTTTCCTTTATTTGTAGGGAAGGCAATGTCTTTAGACTCTTTACGCATCTTTTCACTCAATAAGTAGCTCTTGTAAGCTAGATTGGGATGTTTCCTATCTCAAATTTGTCTTCTTCTATTTTATAGGCTTTGGATAGAAATGGAATTTGGCCTAATTCTTTTGTTTCTCCCATGTTTCGAGTTGAGCAATAAAGTATTGATTTAGTAAAAAAAAAAAATTAAGAGTCAGTTTTATATAGGTATTCTTAGACATATTAGGTGAAATTTTTAGAGTAATCTTTGTATAACTCTACCAAAAAAAAATATGGTTTTGATACTCTCTTAGTTGAGGTGTCTTGGAGAATGTTAGTGACTCTTAATGATCTCTAGTGTATGCTTGTGAAGTGAAAGCATTATAGGCATATGAACGTTGTCAATGTCCAACCTCTAATAGCTGTCTTTCAAACTTCATCCATCACCAACTATCGTTATTCGCTGCCGAAGCTAACATTTTCGCATGTTTGTACCCGGTCCATTCTACATTCGATCCAATAATTCAAGTTCCTATTTTTTTTTTTCATGAGCTTACATTCCAAATTCAAAATGCCTTCAAACTTCCACGAAGGGGATGTTATATTTTGATATTACCAAAAATAAGTAGACCGTGATTTTGTAGAATGCCACGGGCTACTGAAGTTTTAGGATTCTCATATTACCTATGATATATTCTTATAAATACCTCATATTGTGTTTATTGTAACACAACTAATAATAGTAAATATATTGTCACATAGGGTTTTCTGCTATAAATATAGGCTATCAAGTTGAATCATATCAAAAACCTTTTCTCATAATTGGAAATCATGTTTCTTTGTGTTGATGTCATTAATTTAAATCTTCTTTCTTTTTTTTTTTTTCCTTTTAGACCAAAATTTATATATATATATATATATATAAATAAAAATAAAAAGGAGTAAACGCATGCGATTCGAGTTGCACCTTTAGTTTATGAGGAAAAGATCACTTTATACTCTTGCCCACAGAAGAAACAAAATAAAAGGAGCTCTAAAAGATCCTTTTGTTCTGTCACACATTTCATTTCGATTCTTCTTGCCGACAAGCTCTTAATATCACTAAAGAGAGGTTAGTTTTTTGCTTATAATAATTTAAAAGTCTTTGCACACACGGCAGAAGAAATTGAAAGTGGCTTGCCATGGTCTTTTTGTAATCCTTCTAGCCTACCAACGATCATTATGATACTCAAAATAAACTTTCAGCAAGATCATACTTTCCCTCAATTCTTGTTATTGCAAAAACATTTAAGACTTCTTAAATACGAAAAGTACTACAAAATTTACTATAAAAAAATTTGATACGACTCATAAGTTGAGAAGCCAATAATATGTCACAAAACACAAATCATAGGTCCTACTTTTGTATCCATATACCACACTTATCACATAACCGGTGAATATTTTATTTTAATTTTTTTTTTCATGCAGTACCCTCATCACGAACACAACTGATTATATAATCATTTTAGACGAGAAGAAAAATTGGATTGAGAGAAAATATAAACTTTTCCAACGCTATTAGTTTATTCCCATGGGGCCTTAATAGAGGAACACAGCTGTTGTTTGAAATTGGTGTTCATGTGTCCTGAAGATTTCATTCCTGCAATATTGCAGAGTACAATGAAATAAACAAAACAAAACAAAAAGTTAAGGTACATATAGCTGGAAGGTGCATATAGTTGGGGGGAGAGCGTTGGATGTTGGAAAGGAATAGTTGGGTAGAGTGGAAGGACAAGACTTTTCCTTTCTTTTCAGATTTGGTACACTATTGATTCAGGTCTATTGACAATGGAACAAGACTGAGCTAGCTTGATGGTAATTGAAAACAAAATTCAGTGTAGCCACATTGCTAAGCACATGAAGGCGAGCCTATCAATGTATGAGTTCAACCAATTCATTTGTACAATTGTACTAGTAACTAATAAGCTATAAAAGATCTTGATCAAGATTTTTAACTTTTTTTTCCGTTGTTAGAGATGATTCACAGATTATATAAGTCCTCGTTAATAATGACATTCAATGATTGTATGCAAAGCCTAGTTAAATCATTTTCGAGATGGAAAATAAAAATCTTGCACATGAGCTTGATAACCTACGATATTAAGGCATAAATTGTGAATTTTAGGCTTTGAAATAAAAATCGCACGTGATTGATTATATGACAATAACAACTCTGATTGTAATATATAAGACCATTAATTTTGCCGGATTAGGATTCTCTAGAGTGTTTCGAATAACTCGATCGTAGAGTTCTTAAAAACCTATTCATGTACTTTAAAATTGGCGGATTAGATTTTACTATATCATTAACATTTAAACAAACGTTTTCAACATGGATGAGCAAGATTTTAAAAACCGCACACTAAAGTTACCCTGAAATAAATATAAAGAACACTAATCCACTTTCGATATACACAGTACTTTGCAAGTGGATAAGATGATGATGATGATGATGATGATGATGACAAGTTGTAATTTTCATAATGTTAAGTGCTGACTTGAGAACAAAAACATAGGCACTGATCTGATCTTGTTAGCGACGTAGCTGAAATTAACGGCCAAAAATGACTCTGGAAATATGATTGAAGAGAAGTGACGTAAGACATAATCCTAAAGAAAGATGTGTGTGTGTGTGTGTGGAGGTGTCCTCATCCATTGGAGACAATTTCCTTATCTCCATAAATTGTGAAAAGATATTAGCTAATAAGGGCCTTTAATATAGACCTAAATTTTCATTTATGAGGCCATTGTCACCAGCCGAACTCGGCAATTAAAATTGCCCCACCCCTTAATTTTCAAATTAAATGTATGTTTTATTTCTGTGGATAAGCCAAGGTTGACAAAAATTGTGACACAGCATCACCAGAAGATATGTCTTTTATGCAAGGAAGTTAATACCGAAACAAAGAAATATATCGTACCAGCCATTAAATCAGTACCGGTACTCTTTCAAAATATATTGGAGAAAAATACCGAGTTGTACCGGCCTATTTCGGCTATACTGGTTGATATTGGGATTTTAGCCGGTACAATAAAAAAATTTAAAAAAATTGAAAATTTTATTAAAAAAACATGTTGTTTAAACTAATATATTGGTTTATATACTTAAGCTAATATGTAGGCTTCTAAAATATGTAGATTTTAAATTTTATGTTAATAAACATAAAAATTAATAAATTCATACTTACATAAATAATACAAATATATATATATATATATATATGCATATAAATATATAAATAGCAACAATCTCAAAACGGTACACCGGTATCAACTAGTACCAAAATATTTCGTTCTCCTAACTAAACTGAAACAGCTCTCAGTAGAAATTGACTCCTTTGCTTTTATGCATACACCATATTTGGAGTTAGGTATGCATATATAGGTCAAGTTGGAGGGTTTTTTTCAACCTTGTTGAGTTGAGAAATTATTAGCCCATTTTTACCCATCACATATGTAGAAACCAACTCACATGGATCGGGTTAGATTGGATTGATTTGTAGGTTGTATTTACATAATTCATGTTTTGTAAACAAAATAGACTTCTATAAACTATTTAGTACTTTTTTTTCAATAAATTATTATAATTTATGTAATATGTTTAAATTATATTTCAAAATTCCAAACTCATCAAACTTAATTCTCTAAATGCCCAAATAAATCAAATTAAAATATTAAAATAAGGTTAGTAAAATAAACTTATATATGGTGTGTTTAGTTAGGTCAAGTAGGTTGAAAAATTATCAACCCAAACCCGACCTGAGGCTCAAAATAAAATCTCAATCCACCCCACCAACCTAAGGCATCAAGTTGGGTCGAATTGGGTTGGTTTCATTATGCTAGTGAGTTGAATTTACACCCCTAAAGTTTTGTGTATAGAATTTACAAAATTTTGAATAAAAATAACAAGAAAAATTATACACAAGTTAAAAATGAGATGGTCGTATCCAGTGTACAAAATTCTCACTTTTGTGGAGTTTGAGAGAGGTCATAATAGGTAATCATATCCCAATTTTCTTAAGAGGTTGATTCTCTGACTCAAACATGCAACATATTGCTTTTGATGGAATGCACTTGCGAAGTTGCCATCACACCAAAACCTGACCTCTAAGTTGGTAAATATAAATATCATTACTATATTGTTTCATTCACAAAATTTTTTTTTTTAAGGAAAAAAAATCTCTCTGTCTTTAATAGCTGTATTTTTAAAATAAATAACACAAAAGAAAGGTTTTTATTTTTTTTTTTTTTGGGTTGAGAAACAGACAAAAAGGAAGTGTGAAAGATATGTTAAAACGATATTTGTAACTTTATCATTATATTTAAGTGGTCCTTTGTGTTTCTCTAAAAGAAGAAGTGGTCCTTTGTATAGTTTCCTTAAAAAAAAAGTGGTCCTTTGTATAGTTTCCTTAAATAAAAAATAAAAAAAAGTGGTCCTTTGTACATAAATTAAACCGCCACGTGACAGATAGAATGACATAAAATGAATTTATAATAACATTTATTGTCCCAAGTAACAAAGTATGAACTTTTTTTTTTATCAAAGTTATGAACTATTAATTTTGAAAGAGAAAATATATGGATGTTTATCCCACATCGATTGTATATGTTAGAGTTTTAGTTCTTAAAACCCTAAACTACTACTATAAAGGTTAGGTCCTTTTTGTAGTAGTACTTTAATTATATAATGTATTATAAGTCTGTTTAAAAAACTCTATATATTACTTTTGTGTTTGTATGTTTTAATAAATATTACTGTTTTCTCAAAAAACAAATTTGAAAGAGATCCGAAATGCAACTGAAATATAGATAAATGGCTTTGTGGATCATGGAGTGGTCCACTAAAATAAGACATATCTTATCTTGGATTATTGGGCCTAGTTAGCATTTTACTCAACTAAATTTGATCTGGTCCATCTTATATAGACCTAATCTTTTAATTTTGTGTAAAATTTAGACCCAAAATTAGATTTATTAATCTTCTAATAAAATTTCTATTGTCTACACCATAGTACTTTTCAACCCAAAATTAAGGAAAAAAAATTTGAGCCAAAAGAAAAAGGTTACTTACAAAAGAATCAATTTAATCCTCAATTAGTCCAAAATAGACCTAAGTGAACTGAAATGGATCGAAGGAGACCGAATTTTGACCAAAATGGACCAAAGTTAACAAAATGGACCAAAATGAACCGAATTGATCGAAGTGGGCCAAAATAGATTTAATTGGACTGAATGCTACACTGATGAGTTTCAAAATGAGCGTAACAATAATAATAAATGATATGCTTCTAACTTTTAGATATTATATGGATTTATAAGACTTATATATCGTAAAATTTATACTAACTACAATATCACTAAAAAGTAATTATATTTATTAAAAAAAAAAGTAATTATGAATTTGTTTATTATGTCGTTGATGTGAAGCAAATTAATCATGTCACTTTGTAAATTTTTTAGTTAGTAAAAGATATCATTTAAATGTTCTTATTTTCTATCAAAATTTTAAATAAAAACATTCATAAGATGCTTTATTTAAAAAAATTGTTGTTAATTAATACTAATTTAAAAAATGCTTAAATGACTTCATGTGCTAATATATTTGGACAAAATAATTAAATTTAACTCATTTAGTTATTTATTATTTATTAACAAATTTTACAACTGAAATGTACCGAAGTGGCCCAAATGGACCTAAATGTTATGTTGATGTGGCAAAAGTAGCAATATATGCTACACTTTAATTTTTTTTTTTTTTTTTTTTTTTTTGAGAGAGAGAGAGAGAGAGAGAGAGAGTTTCAACCTATGGTGTCCGCTCCTGATAATAACTCTTTATCATCAAACCAAGACGCCAATTAATTTTTAGTGTAGGCAGGGATTGAACCCCAAATCTCTTATACAACCATCAGAGATTTTACCAGTTGAGCTAACTGGAACTCACCTACACTTCAATTTTTAGATATATATATATATATATATAGATTATTTGACTTCTAGTAAAAAAAGTAAAGAGTTTCCATTCTGTTTCCAATGTTACTTTTTAGTTTTAAGGGCTTTATAAATCTTGCAATCTTAATCAGCTATTGCAACAACCCAATTGGTCATTCTAGCTGAGACCCTTGACAAAACTCCAATGTCAGAAATACATGGTCAATTTTACTACATAAACCAACATGGTTACCAAACCATTAAGCGAAACCAAAGAAAACCTGGAATATAAGGCTGCATTGAGCTTAGAATTGGATGAGTGGCTAACCAAAGAAGAGATGATGATGAAGCAAAAATCCAGAGAGTTATGGCTTAAGGAGGGAGACATGAACATGAGATTCTTCCATTTGTCAACGATTAGTGGATAAATGATACAGAAGACATTCAGCTTTATTTCAAGGAAAAATTCAGATCTCTCTACCAGTCATCCAATCCGCAGTTTCCAGACAATTTAGAAGGTCTAATCCAGGCCTATGTATCATAGGAAGAGAACAGCAAACTTTGTGAAGTTCCATATACAGAGGAAATTAAAAGAACCATCTTCAGTATTAATTCTTGGAAAGCTCCAGGTCCAGACGAGCTTCCAGGACTATTTTACAAGCATTATTAAGACACTATGGGGAACCAAGTTATCTTGATAGTACAAAGTTTTTTTAGGGATAGGTGGATATTAAAGGAATTAAATAAAACTTTCATCACCTTGATCCCCAAGAAGAAAGGAGCCCACAACAGTAATCATTTCAGGCCAATCAGCTTGTGCAACATTTGCTACAAAGTAAAATCAAAGATAATGGTAAATAGGATGAGGCCACTGCTAGACAGAATGATTGACCCTGCTCAGGTGTCTTTTGTTTCTAATAGAGGAATTATAGAGAATGTAGTTTTAGCGCAAAAAATGGTCCACAATAGTAAAACAAAGAAGAAAAAAGGTTTTCTGGGGATTAAGCTAGATTTCATGAAAGCCTACAACAAAATGGAATGGAGTTTTTTAAAGGCAATGCTAAAGGCTTTTGGTTTCAATGAGAAATTCATTAACTTGGTTCTTCAACGCCTAATACTGTTAACTTTACTTTTTTAATGAATTGTGGTATTGCATCAAGCTTCATTCCCCAGAGAAGGACTAAGGTAAGGTGACCCGATTTCCCCTTACCTCTATATTCTTGGCTGTGAAATGCTAATGAGGTTGATAAATAGGAAGATAAGTAATGGGAACTTAAGAGGAGTTAAGGTTGCTGGCTCAACCCCACCTATTTCCAACTTACGCTATGCTGATGACGTTTTGCTATTTTTTGATGCTAGATGGATGAATGGACAGCCCTCACCCGCTGCTTGGAAAAATATTGCAATTGGTCTGGCCAAGAAATAAGTATTGAAAAATTAGGAATTTTTGCCTCAAAAGATGTATTCCACCTCTTTCTGAACCAGGTAAAATGTATATGGGTCATAAAAAACTATCTCAAAACGCCAAATACCTTGGTGTCCCTCTCTTTTTGTCAAATAAAAAATGCAAGGATCTTGCCCCAACAATAGAAAGGCTTGATAGTAGGCTAGTAAGTTGGAAGAGCAAGAACCTTTTGTGGCCTGGGAGAGCTACTCTCATCAAATCAATGGCACAGGCAATACCTACCTATGCCATGTCAACCATTCAATTTCCAAAAAGTCTATGTGTCAAAATGGATGCTGTGATACACAAATTTTGGTGGAAGCCTAAGGGAGAAAACAAACATTTCCTCACACCGATGGCGTGGAATTCGCTGTGTTGGTCTCAGAAGGAGGGAGGGCTGGGATTTAGAAGTTTTTTGGAGTTTAATCAAGCTCTCCTCTTAAAACTTGCTTGGTGGGTCCTGTCAGGGTCGACCCTAGACATTTCGGGGCCTTAGGCGAGAACTAAAAATGATGCCTTTTTTATTCTTATATATTAATTAAATTAATATTTATTTAATATTTTTATATTATAATATATTTCATTTAAAATCTATTTTTCTTGCCATTTGAGATGCAAATTGACTAATTAAATTTTCTTTTAGTTGAACTAGACATGGCAAAACGGGCGGGTCGGGTCGGGTTCGGGTCGGGTCAATCGGGTTACGGGTCAAACGGGTCACGGGTCAAAAACGGGTCACTTTAAGCGGGTCAAAATCGGGTTCGGGTCAATCGGGTTGCAGGTCGGGTCGGGTCGGGTCGGGTTGACCCGTATTTTTCACATGAATTTTTTTATTATTTAATTTTTATATAGAAAACAACATGTATCTGTCATTTGGAAAGTTCTGCAACAAATTACTTAATGTAAAATGCATTATTTTGAATTCACCACTTATATCAAGAATGAACTCAATTAAACTTATTAATACTTATTCAATAATTTTAAAATTATACAAATCCTAACATTACTATCTAAAACAAAATAACACAAAGATAAGTAAAACAAATACACAAGTTTTATTTCTGCACAATATCAACATTCCAAATATAAAACAAAATTACAAATGACTTATTGGATAACTCATTTGATAAAGAATAAAAATATATAAGAAATTTACAATCTTGAAAATTAATTTTATAATCTATTATCAGTTGTGGTTGACACTCTATTTCAATTTGAGATATACTTTAAAATTTGATTGCTTACTTATTCATACATGGTCTCTTTTATGAATATCATATTATTGTTAAGTAACACACACTCTAGAATATATCATAATTTATTTTGAAAAGCTGTTTATTTTGGACATAAATTATTAAAAAATAGGTCTAAGTATTCATAATTTATGCTAATTTGATACTTTAGCTTCACTATTTTCACACTTATGAATATTTCTTACATGTCTACAATTTTAAATCTATGTTTTTAACCCTACTGTAACCAGATTATCTTGGCATGTACTTTACTATTTGATATCTAAAAATATTCACTCATTACAGAATGTTCAACCATTAATCTTTCAATTAATTTGCATATAGTTATGTAAATGTATCAATTGTTTCCTTAAAGTTCACAATAAACAATTAAACCAATATTGTCTTAGTTTTACTAACTTTTTTTACCAAAAAAAAAAAAGTTTTAAAAAAATGGTTCGGGTTCGGGTCGGGTCGCGAGTCGGGTCGGGTTGACCCGCAAAAAACACGGGTCGGGTCACGGGTCAACCCGTTTTTGCTTCGGGTCAAAAAAATCGGGTTCGGGTCGGGTATTTTTCGGGTCGGGTCGGGTCGGGTCAGAAAATTCTGACCCGTTTTGCCATGTCTAAGTTGAACATCATTATGATGAACTTGTTCATTTGTGACATTTTCATCATTATTTTCATTTTCTTCTAAATTATTTTGAAGTTCATTATCAAGATTTGTTGTATTGCAAAATTGAACATCATTGTTACCTTGCAATTGTATCATTTCATTATCTTCTAACTCTTTTTGGTAAATTTCTTGCTCATTTGTGATATTTTCATCTAAATTTTGTGTTATATTTTGTTTATTACTAATAACAAATTTATCCATTGATCCTTTTTGAGACTCAAATTTTATTTTATTTTTTTAAGTTTTTCATATCCAGATGCATATTTTCTAATAGACATTTCTAATCAAATAATATATTTATAAAGACTAAAATAAAAAAATAACTTTCAAGTGTAGTGCAAATGAGAAATAGAACCTGATTTATATAAAAAGCATTGTTATAATTTCACTGAATAATAGCAAGTTTTTAACAATCTCAACCTCTGTAAATAAAGACTTATTTAATATATTATCACTAACTAATATATATATATATATATATATATAACATAAGATTAAAATTCTTTTTAAAAAAAAATTAAGCACAAGCATAACAAAAATTTAAGCACAACCATAACACAAAGCTTATTAATAAGACTCACCTAAAAAACACAAAACAAATCGTATCTAATATCTATAACCCAAAAAAAAAAACACGTGAAGGCCCAAACAAACGTGAAACGTCCAGCAGGAGGCAGGCCCAATCTTTTTATCTTAAGTCTTAATAAATAAAATGAAGTCTGAAGAGAAATGCTGAAACTGAAGCCAAGCGCCCAAATAGGCAAATAATTTATACCTGAAACGCAGAGAACTCAAAACCCAGAGCAGAGGCGGCAGAGCACTGAGCAGTTGAGAGAGGCGGAGAGCAGAGAATCAGAGAAAGAACTAGTTGCTAAAGCAACTTGTATCCCATCCCCAAAAGCTGGTGCAAATTTGGATGACGTCATTGTGGTGTCTCAGCTCATAACAAACAATGGATCTGCTTATTCGATGAGGAGAGTGTTGCCGCTATTATTTGTATCCTAATTTCCCAAATTGTGCAAAGGGTTGTATGGGTATGGACTAAAAACTAGTTCAGGAAAATTTTCAGTTAAATTAGCCTGTTGGCTCAATCGATACTCCTCCCCTCCTCAGCACCAAGAAAGAGTCAGAAGGCTCATTTGGAAATCTAGAATTTATGAGAGATTAAAGATGCTTTTAATAAAAATAAAAATCAAAGGCATTGATCTCACCTTTCAACAGATAGCCAATGAGCGCAGATCATTGCACTTTATGCTTTGCTGAAGCAGCAATGATAAAATACTATCAATTAAATTACTCATTGCAAGTTATTTTTATTCAATCTGTGCATCAGGCCCATACTATGAATACATGTTAGAACGTAACTCATCCAGTAAGGCATGAGGGCTTTGGAAAGAAATTCTATTTCACATTATGGCTAACATTATACAAGACAAAAGATCAACCAAGTTAATAGCAGAAAACCAACCATGCAAAGGCAAATTTGAAATTTCCGGCGCATCAAAAGTTAGATCTGTTTCAAACCCAGGTGCAACTTCAGGGAGGAGCTCAAAGGAAATAGACCAGGTAAATTCTGTAGAGCTCGTTTACACTGCACGTATCCTTCCTTGAACAAAAAGTTGAAATGGGCAAAAAGAACCTCAAAGCAAAAGTTGGTATGTTCCTATGTCAGACATTAGCTCCAACTGCTAAAAGATGCATAATTCAAGAACCTGCATCTTTTGCCTATGGGGCCACATTAACTTGATCTGTCACTAGTGAATCTGAATTAACTTGATCTATTGTTGTTGGAGCAGATTTTGCTTGATCTTTTGTTAGCTGGGTTGAGTTCTTTTGAACTGTAGCTGCAGGGTCAGAATCCATACACTCTACTGCTGAGGGGGTTGAATCCATCTGATCTACCACTGGTGGTGCAGTCTCTCTTTGATTAGTTGCTATTGGAGATGATGATGGTGGGGAGCGATTTTTCCGGTCCACATTACTGTCAGCGTTCTCATATTCAGAAAGGAGATCCATGAACTCATTAAGCAATCGCTGGACTTTTCTATTTGACGCCATTGCCGGAAGAATGTCCTCTCTTAAGAGTTTGTGCTTTCTCAAACCCTGCAAAGACCCAAAAGAGTAACTTACACAAGCCCTAGATTACTTTTTTTTTTTTTTTTTTGGCTTAAAATTTTTGGTTGGGGGGATTTGAACTGGGCAGTGTAATTGAGCCACAAGGCTCTTGGGCCAAGCCCTAGGATGTAAACATGAGAAGAAGATTTTAGATATTGATGCTGGGGTCAGGTCGGGAGTACGATTCTAGTTCTTTGTTGTACCATAAAGCAATGGTGATTTCACCCTGCAACAGAGGCCTTACATTAATCGACATCTCCTTAAAAGCACAATGGTACCCTGAATTCACTAAACCAACCTACGTACTTTACTGAGCAGCTGCTAGGTTCACTATTACAAGGCACCAAAAAAAATGCTGGGAAAAGAAAAAGGTGGTTTTTTATGTGATGTGTAGTATGAAAAACAAAAAGAGAAAATTCACACTATATCCATGCAAAAAGAGTATATTTCATGCAAAAAAAAGTAATTTTTTACATAAGTAATGATAAGCTCCGTTATTTTTTTACTAAGTAATAAAAAGTTTCATTTAATTTTAAAGAACATTTATAAAAATAAAAATAAAAGGCCAATAAAAATAACCCTATCTCAGATATTTGGAAAAAGAAAGAGCTGTGGTGGGAAGGACCGACTCTTCACTTTAAAAATCTCCAAGCAATAAGAGTAGAATTGAACAATATCATAAAATTAAAACAGCAATTGAGTTCACTGCCATCACATCAACTGCTCCATTCTACTGATGCATTCTACATGCAAATACAATGGACCGAAAGTCAATATCCATTGGATGTTTCAACACTCACAAAAGGGCTAGGAGTGTGTAATACTTTATCATGCCTTCCAATTGCAGAGAAAATCCACCCCTTTAAAAACACAAGAATCATCAACTATTGCTCTAGAGTCTCTAATTCTCTATGCATCATGCATATGTTGGGGCCATTTATCAAAGCAGTTCACTAACAGAGGCATTAGCTCCAATTATGAGGTGCTCAATTCAAGGAGATAAAGAAACTCAGATACATATACGTGCATCCAATGTGACAAACAATACATTAACAGATAGTCAACCAGCAAACTTCTATATAGTTTTATCAACCCGTAAGAAATCAAAAATGGGTCAATACTCAATATCCCCCCCCCCCCCCAAATCTTTCTTTATTCTCTCTCTCTGTGTCATCCAACTGGCAAAAGCTATTACAATCTAGTATATTTTCCCTTTATAATAGAAATATCAAAATGTAAATGCAAAATGGGGGAAAATAAGCAGGATAATTTCCTATAAATCATTTGTATGATCTCAGATGAATCATTCAAATAATTTTCTAAAAAGCGAAGAAAAGAGGGTACTACCATCCAAGGTATATGTAAAGCATTAAAGATGGGTAAGACATAGTAAAAATCTTACAAGTACACAAGGATCCCATGCCAGGTTCCTTGAATCTGAAGATGTGTCTTCAGCCATCCCGGTAGGAGGTCCAAGAAAACTCTCACAGACTTCTCGCAAACGAGACTCATCTGCTTCTCTGCAATCAATAAAAAAAGTTGTTATGTGCACTGTTACATTGACTTTTGCTCAATAAGTTGACCATTTAATATTTGGATTCTCAATCATTCAGTTTATAACACTGTTTGGCATAAACTCGGGATAATATCTGACAACAAAACTTCTGGTTCACCACTACCCCTCAGAAATAGAGCCCATATGTCATTTTCTATGATTGAAAGCACAAGGTGCATTGCAATTGTTCTTTCAATAAAGAAAGCTTAAGACAAAAAAACTATAGGAGTAATACTGCAGCATTATGCTTATAAGATGGTTGCATCCACAGGAACAATTTTTTGAAAACCTCATTACCACCTCTGATTCAACTGAAAACAATTTGAACTAAACACCAATGAGAAGAAATACAAAAGAAAATATAAAGATATTAGGTAATGGCATATATATATATATATATAAATTGTTAGTTAGTTTAATTGATAAAGTCTCTTGTTTTTCGAAAAAGAGACCTAAGATAAAATCCCACCTACACCAAAATAAGCCCATTAGTGTCTTGGTTTAATGGTTAAACAACAATCATCACTAAGCAGACACCATAGATTAAAATCCTATCATATTTATCAAGTACATATAACATAGATGGGAGAAACAACAGTAGAACAGCGTCTCATCAAAGTTGATGTGGGGGGCACGACCCTTTTTATGCAGAAAGGTGAATTTTTGTTGCAAATTAAACCATTCAATACAATAAGCATCTCTTATATGAAAGATAATTGAATGAAAATTAAAAATTCAATGCTTATCTTAACAAGAAAATAAAGGTTATTTTTTGCCTCATTTTTACTTATATTTGTAAGGTGATTTTTTTTTCCTAAAAAAAAAAAAAAAACCACCTGACAAATATAAGTACAAACATAGATAAGTGAAATTTTCAAAATTGTACACTTATGCTTTATAGATTTGTTTGAACAGTTTAGATCTATACAAAACATTGTCAAATAAAAAATGGGTCTGACACTTCAACTTTAATGTGACACCACCCTATCATAATTTCTCCCTATACATATGCCACTGTGGCAGCAACAATTTTAAGAAGCAAGAACCAAAGACAAACGATGAAGCCACCAGAAGAAGGAAAAGCAAGAGCAAAACAGCAGCAAAATCCAACAGGAGGGCCCATTAAGTGCATGTCCATGCACATATCAACTGTAATAATGGGGAGCAATGGTGTACTTTTTTCATTAAAAAAAATTGGCAAGTTACACGCCACTGATGGGTCTTAAAACCCATGGCCTCATCCTCCATCTTGCTTTTACAAAGGGAGGAAATGTCATTTGAAAATAGAGTTCATTGGCACTTTCTGATTAATTAAATGAGAAATAGCATTATACAAGTAAACTGTGTTGGTGTCCAACATAAAATGTCAAGAGAGTAACCAAAATAATAACAAGAGGAATCAAAAAGCCATGTTAAGTATTGAGTCTATTGACCCACAAGAGGAGAGACAAGGAGGGCGAATAAGAAGACAAGCAGTTATAGGCTTATAGCAATATATTTATAAAATCCTTTCACGCAACTTGAACAAATCTGATAGACCGCACACAGTGTTGTTAAAAGTGCACTTAAGTGCGAAGTGCACAGGCCTTGGGGCTTATTCCCTCTAAAGCGAGGCGCCCTCACAAAAGCTCGCCTTAAGCATGCTTTTTAGAGCTTTTTTATTAAGCGCAAAGCCCACTTTTTTGAGCTTTTTGTAATTTAAAAAAAAGAAAATCCTGATTTGATTTTTAGCCATTAGATCTAAATATGTTTGACATAAGCCATTGATTTAATATATAAAAACTAATAGTGTGATGTGCTACCATACACCTAAGCCTACCTCTTTAGATATTTTAGACCTTTAGGACCACAACCACACAAACAAAAACTCAAGTCAAACAACCCCAACCCCAACCACACTAAGATCAAGAATGGGGCCACTAGGGAAAGCAACAAGTTCAAGTTATAGTTCACAACATGCACCTCATGATGGAGATGAAAATGATGAGGGCTACAAACCTTGTGATGACAATGATGATAGTCCCTTGCTTAATGAGGATGATGATTATGTAGATAAGGATGGCATTGCATATATGCATTGATTTTGTTAGGCAAAGATATTTTGTTAGGCAAAGATAAATTACTTAACATTCTAGTACTTTTTAGCCTTTGCTTTTTTGGTTCTATACTTCTATTTTGATTCAACCATGTTTTGTAATCATGGCCATCAAATAGTGTGTGTGTGTTAATAGTCAAAGCTCAAAAAAAATCCAATTAGATTTTAATTGAATTCTCAATTTTGCACCATATGTTCCATTTAATATTAGCTTTTCTAAAGATATGAACAAAATCCCAGGCGGCAAAGGAGTGCAGGAGAGATTTGGCAACCCCACAAATTTTTAATTTTATGTCAAGTGAATTATTGAGTGTAAAAATCAAAGAATCCAAATTCAATCAAATTCTAAATTGGATTTCAACTGGAGTCCAATTTTCCGCAACATGTCCATTTATTTTTTTAATTTTTGTGGCAAGTGAATTATTGAGTGAAAAAATCGAAGAATCTAAATCCAATTAAATTCTAAATCATATAAATATATATATAATGAGAAACTATTACATATTTTAGAAATGTATGGTTTAAAAAAGTGTAAGCTAATACTATGTACACTTTAAATCACTTCTAAAAAAATATGTATAATTGCAATTGTTTTTAAATTATACCCATGGATACGCACGGGGCTACACACTAGTATTTTGTAAAGCAAAAGAGAATTATATAAACGTTATATAAATTATATAAAATGTTTTATTGTAATTTATAGGATTAATTGATCACTTGATTACTTGATTTTTGTATCCACCATTAATAATTTTTTTAAATTTATTAAATTAAAAATAAAAATAAAAATGAGCGCTTCACATTGATTAGGCACGCACTTGCGCTTTGCACCTAAGCTCCAAGACGCCTTTGCGCTTAAGTGCACTCAACACTTTTAACAACACTGACATCTCAAAAACATAGGGAAAAGCTTTTATCCAGGCAGAACTAGAATATCACTCTACACCGATGGGAAAAACTAAAAATTAGAAACATATTAACCAAGGGGGATGGAAGTAGACCTTGCAAGAAATCGTATATATGACAGGAGGCACTGCCGATATTCATGAGGGGACTTCAAAGCCAATGAGGATGCCAACTGAGCTTCCAAATGAGCACGTGTCTGCACTCCATCATCAGTTACTCTGTAACAAAAAACAATCACCGGTCAATTGTAGGAGCAGCATGCCAAAATTAATTATGGGCTTCACAATGAATTACTAAGAAGAGAACTGAAGAGGTGCTAATATACACATTCATCAGTAATTTGAAAGTCATGAATCAATCTAGAACTTGTCATTCACAAATCACGAGAACCTCATTAAAGAATACAGGATGTTTAAAAGCCAAGCATGTTCCACAAAATAAAAAAGGAAAAGGAAAGAAACACTGAGCTGGTTGTCATTCTGGAATCCATTTGAAAATGGATTAGTAATTATTCACAACATAAAGCTTAATTCTATTACTCATGTTAATAATTTTTCATAAAATCCGAGTACTACGCTTCTTTAAAAATAAGAGAAATTTTCACCCTTAAATTTTGACTTTAAATCCAATTACTAAGGTCCATCTCTTGACAAATGGCAGTTAAGTACAACACCCATCATGAATTCATGTTAAAAAGGAACAAACCTGCTCCAACCAGGCTTTCTTGCCACATACTTCCTAACATCCACCTGCAATGCAGCCAGCTCGCCACTCTGAACTGAACCCAAATTCCAGGAGCTCGCAAAGTTTGAAGCAGGGAAGCAGTCATCTGCAACCCTTAGCCAACACATGAGACTCATATCAAAAAGGAAGGCATGGCGAGTGGCCAGAACGACCAGAGGAGAACCAGATCTTGATAGCTTTGCGGATATAACTTTGATTGTGCCTGGAGAGAGTGATTAAATGAAAAGACACACATAGAGTCTTCCAATTAGAGGGCACAGTTGTCAAGAAATTAAAGAAAATTTCCAAAACTCAAATGGAAATACATGGGCTCTCAAGTGATTATTATAAACAATAAAACCATGGTCATATAAAAAGTCAAGAGTTTAGTGATACCTGCATCTTTTGCAGAAGAGTTAGGGTTCATGGCAACCAGAGATGCCAATGAGTCATGAAGGAGACACTTCTGGTTATATAGATCCCAAACATACAACGATCCTTTCCTCGTGACCAATAACAGCTTCCAGCATTCATCACAATCTATAAATGTTGCTGCTGATCCCATCATCATGGTTGGCATAGCTCGTCTCCCACACTTCGTGTAAACCTTCCCAAAGAAAACAGACATTAGCATATGGTATAATATCTCTAAGCAATTATTGCAAGTTCAACTTCTATGTCCAAGCTTAATATCCATGTACATTCTTCCTAAAATTTATACAACAGAAATTTTCAGATAGAGCATTTACCAAACAGTTGTAATAGCCTTGATAAAAATTCAAAATTCAACAATCAGCCAAGGGACCCCACTAGTGATTGTTAGGTTAAATAATTAAATTCATCATTTCCTAATGGCTAAAACTTTTAGGACAATCTGTAATTTAACATAATATTATAGTAGGAGGTCATGGCTTCAAGCTGTCTCCACGTTACCTCCCATGAAAAAAATTCAAGTGTTGGGCCCCACTTAATAAGTACAGTTTAAGCCCACTTGTGAATGGGGAGTGTTAGATTAAATTCATAATATCATAGTAGGAGGTAATGGGTTCAAACTGTCTCCACGTTACCTCCCATGAAAAAAATTCAAGTGTTGGGGCCCACTTAATTAGTACAGTTTAAGCCCACTTGTGAATGGGGAGTGTTAGATTAAATTCATAATTTCCTAACAGTTTAAACTTTTAGAACAATCGGTAATTTAACGATGATGTCTAGAAAAGCTTGTCAATGCCAAATTCTTTTCATTTTATTTTAAATAATGATAATAATTAAAACGATTCCTATAACAAAATAGTTTGGCAGAGAAAGATTTGTATCTACAAGGCATTAGAAACAACATACAACTAATTCAGTGGTTCAGGATAACAAAAACCAACAGTTGGGCCTAATAAATGATGCAAAGATTTGGATTGCAATCATGAAGATTAATAATCAAAATATACCATGCAGTCCCTTAAATTATAGCAACATAAAATGCTGAGAACATTTCAAAACTAAATACAAAACAAAACATTGAAACTTCAATACATACCTGTAGGCATCCATCTTCACATCCAACTGACCAGAAGTTTGCATTTCCAGCTAAAACAGTGACTTTCCCTGAGATCCTATCAGACCAAAGAGTTTGAGACCCCCTAGTGCAAACAATTTCTGTTTCTTTCATCATAAATGTATTTCCCACCCCAACAATATCATTTGCAGCATGTTCTCTAGGTCGAGCTTCCAAGCAAATTGGTAAGGCATCTAATCCTTCTTTCTTATCAAACACCCTGATAGAAAGAGATGTATTAGAAGCAGGCAACAAAGAAGTAGAAGCCTTAAGGTTCCCTGACTGTTCCACATTGATGCTTCCATCTCTGCCCGTAGCAACTGGAACTTTCTCAATAATTAGGCTATCAGAAATTGTAGCCCTTGCAGTGACCCCTGAACGCTCCTTTAAATCAGAGCTTCTGCCTAGTGTCCCCCTGACAGAACTTTCTTTAAAGCCACCCTCAGTCGGAACCAACCCATTATCATCCTTTCCATGATCAGACGACGTAAGAGGAAAGTCAAGCACCTGGATCTGAGCCCCAACAGAAAGATTTTCCTGCTGAACAGGCACTCCAACTGCTTCTGGAATAATCCTCTTTCTTCCATCTGGGCGTCTATATTCTCTTTGTTTTACAGGACTGGAAATCCGGGCAGAAGTTGACACCTTATTTAACCCATCACCAGCAGTTCCAGCACTCTTCTTCCCATCATCAGCTTGAGGTTCACTCTTTGTTGCAGCCCCTGCATCAACAGAAGATTTTACAAGTATCTGCTTTTGTTGAATGTCTGGAACAACTTTTTTGCTTGCAGTTTGCTTAACTGAAGCTTCTTCAAGCAATAACTGTGCCGGGCTTTCTGCTAAGTTTGCCTGTCGACCTCTCACATCTCCATAACGATTTCTTTTTAACTCATCCAATTCAGTATCACTTAGCCTGTGGCCAAGTTCTTTCACCTCAAAATGGAAAGTAGCCACGGACCCATCCAAGGAACAGGCAAAAAGTGAATATCCATCGGGAGACCTGTTCCCAAAAAGAGAAAATGGAAAATAATAAAGAGGAAGAACAAAGAAAGAAAAATAATTAAATAATCAAGTTCAAAAAATAAAAATGCAAACCTAACATAATAGTTCCACACTTTCTGGGAAGTACAAACATACCAAGATAAATCCACAACACTTTGAGTAAAGAAATGCTTGGCCACAAAGAGAGGACGAGGACTTGCAGTAGTCCAAACAGTTATAGTGCGGTCCTGACTTCCAATTGCAATAACATTATATGGCTGTGATTCTTTGCCTCCAGTCTTAGAAGCCCCATTACTCCACCCAACAGATGCAGATTTCACTTCCTGAGCATTGGTCGAATTCCTTCTGAACATTGAATGATTAAACTTCACCACAATAACTGGGGCATTATGTCCTAAGAAGTCAAATGTCGCAGACCATTCCCCTCTCTCCAGAACGGGTGCAGAATGCCTAGGCTTCTGGTAACCATGAGTGGTAGTGATAAAATGGCCACAAGGGGACCATCCAAGCCGCCTGAAAAAGGTAGATCCGAGCTGAAAAGAACATAATCCCATTAGAAAAAATAGAAATTAAAACTGGAACATATATATATTCACCAATGATGAACAAACATACTGATTTAGTCCAATGACCATCTGTCCTGTGAGCAAGGCTCCAATCACTTGTTCGCCAAATAATCACAGTCTTATCGTCTGATTGGCTTGCAATGAAGGAGCCAATGGGATCCCAAGTAACGCCTTTAACCAAGCTAGAGTGACCCCTAAGAACAGCAGTACACATGCCACTGTTCATATTCCAGATGTGTATAGTATTGTCCAAACTCCCACTAGCCAATGCCAAGTCATCAGGAGACCAATTAAGATCCACCTACTTTAAGCATGGAAAAAAAACTCCCAGGTTAGATGATACCCAGTGAGAACATGTTCATGTAATAAACATAAGTGGCATTTCATCATACAGAAAAATGAAAGTCCTTTCTTTTGTTTACCTTCTTTTCACCATGGTGGAAAAATCTATGCTTTAAAGTGCAAATCAACAAATAGTAATAGAAATGAATTCAAAAGCTATAAACAAACAATAAAAACTACACATGCAGCAAGATAAACTGATTCAAAAGATCACAGAATGAAAGATAATATCTTTGCATGCTGACATAGTCTCACATTAGTAAAAGCAATTCCATTACCACATCTGCAGTGTGTCCTCTCAAAGTCATTGCAACTTTCCAGTTCTCAACATCTGGGGGCTCTCCACTGCCAAACTCAGTGGTTCCTGAACCAGGCTTCCTTTCATGAACTAAAATCACCTGATCATCAGACCCTGATGCAACATACCTACCATGCTTAGCCCACCTAACACAGTTGACAGAACCAAAGTGATCACGGAGGGTGGCAAGAAGCCTATGTGTGGATTCATCATTTTCCAAGTCCTTTCCAACAGATTTCATGTTCCATATACGAACCTGCACTCAATAATGGGAGGGAGGGAAGCAAGCTGTCAAATTTAAGTACATAATATATAATGTTGTGCAAACCACTAAATTGAAAAATATCATTGTAACTGTGACCAAAAAGGTCCAATGCAAGATCCTCCCACATATGTGATATTTCTGGTAAAGGATCTAGAAGCATTGCCTTAGAATGATGTGCAGATTAAGTTTCTAGAAGCATTCCCTTAGATAGGGCCAAGCGGCAATCCAGCCCCCAATTAATTAGGATTACGGCTTTTCTTGTCTAACAGAATTGCCTTGTTTGGAAACTGGATCTTATCTATATTATGCCAGGGTGATCCACAATGGAAGCTATTTTCTAACTTAGACGTCTAATGGAAAAATATAGAGAAGCCTAGAGATCTCCATATGATTGTTATTAACCTAGAGAAAGAACATGATAGGGTACCTAGAGAAGTAATGTGGTAGATTTTAGAAGAGAAAAAAGTTCCTCTAAACTACATTAATAAGTTTTTTTATGAGTAACAAAACTTTAATAAAACCCCTAAACTATATTAATTAGTTGATTAAGAATATGTATGATGGAGCTGCAACTAGTGTGATAACAAGTAGAGGTAACACAGTGAGTTTCCAATCATTATAGGTTTGCATCAAAGATCAACATAAAGTCCATATTTCTTTGCTCAAGTGATGTATGACTACCTAGATCAATTCAAGACAAAGTCCCTTGGTGTAGTTTTTGCAAGATTAATTTGCAGGGAGGTGCATGATTGGGAGCTGGATTCAGTGACCTCATTTTTTACCCATATTTACTCTCAAGTACCTAATGGGGAAGGAGGAGATAGGATGAGAAGGTCTTTGAATGGGTCTGGTACTTTTCATGTTTGCCCATTCTATAAGGCTATTCGTGGTACAGGGGGTATTCCCTTTCCTTGGAAGAGTATATGGCATGTTAAATCTCCGAAGAGGGTTTCTTTTTTATGTGTACTGCCACTTGGGATAAAATCCTCATTGATAATACCAATAAGAAGGTCTCTCTTTAGTGGGTTGGTGTTGTTTGTGTAAGTGCAGTGGGGAAATAGTGAGTCATTGATTGCTTCACTGTAATTTTACTAATGCCTTGTGGTGTGAAGTTTTCTCCATGTTTGGAGTTCACTGGGTAATGCCAAGGATAGTTTCATCCTTATTATTTGGTTGGAGGAATTGGTTTCACAAGCACTCCTCGATAGTTTGGAATTTAGTGCCATTTTTTTGGTGTGCTTAGTATGGAAGGAGCACAATTCTCACACATTTCAGAATGCCGAAAGATCCCTCAAACAATTAGTCCAGGCACTCTCCCTTACCGCTAAGGCACCCCAGCCGGAGCCTCCAATCTGGAATTGTTACCACTGAGTCAGATACTTGGCGCCCTTCTATGGATGGATTAGAGTTTTCTAGAATTGAAGAGGATGAGCAGCTTGAATTAGAGAGGGAATTTTCTAAGGAGGAGGTGGTAAAGGTTCTTCAAGAGATGGAGGGTGATAAAGCCCCAGGTCCTGATGGTTTCACTATGGCTTTTTTTCAAAAATACTGGAGTGTTGTGGAAATAGATGTCATGGCTTTCTTTGATCATTTTCATAGGGGCTCAAAGTTTGAATGGTCTCTAAATGCTTCTTTTCTATCTCTAATTCCCAAAAAAATTAACGCATTGAATATTAAAGATTTTAGGCCTATCAGTTTAGTAGGCAGTGTGTATAAGCTTTTGTCCAAGGTTTTAGCTAACAGATTAAGGCGGGTGCTAGATAATCTTATTTCAAAGTCTCAAAATTCTTTTGTTTGTGCTAGACAGATTTTGGATTCAGTGCTTATTGCCAACGAATGTTTAGATAGTAGACTGAAGTGTCGTACCCCGAGGGTGGTGTATAAGTTGGATATTGAGAAAGCTTATGACCATGTGAATTGGGACACTTTGTTTTATCTGTTGGAGAGGATGGGATTTGGGGATAGATGGAGGAGATGGTTAAAGACTTGTGTCTCTACCGTTCACTTCTCAATTCTAGTTAATGGATCTCCTGTTGGTTTCTTTGGTAGCTCTAGAGGTCTCAGACAAGGTGATCATTTGTCTCCCCTCCTATTTCTTTTGATCATGGAGGTCTTAAGTCGTATCATGAAGAAAACTGAGGAAGGTGGCTTCATTCAGGGCTTTCATGTGGGTCCTATTAATTCTACTGCTATTTGTGTTTCTCATCTTTTATTTTTTGATGATACCATTCTTTTCTGTGATGCCTCTAGAGAGCAAATTCTATCTATTAGGTTGGCTTTGACTTGTTTTCAAGCTTTTACTGGTTTGAAGGTGAATGTGGGGAAAAGTGAAATTGTCCATGTTGGGGAGGTGCGTAACATTCAGTCTTTGGCTAATATCCTTCAGTGCAGAGTGGGCAATTTGCCCATGATTTACTTGGGTTTGCCTTTGGGAACTGTGTATAAAACACCCTCCATTTGGAATCCGATCCTTGAGGGGATGGAAAAGAAGCTTTCAGGTTGGAAGCGGCTTTATTTGTCGAAGGGTGGTAGACTCACCTTGCTGAAGAGTACCCTTTCAAGCCTTCCGACTTATTACCTTTCCCTTTTTACTATCCCCAAAGCTGTGGCGACTAGATTGGAACGCATTCAAAGGAACTTCTTGTGGGGTTCATCAGTTGAGTGTTTCAAATATCCTTTGGTGGCTTGGGAAAAGGTTTGCTTATGGCGTGAGTTGAGTGGTTTAGGAATTCGGAAGTTGATGCCGTTTAATCAAGCCCTTTTAGGGAAATGGCTTTGGAGGTATGGCCATGAAACCTCTCATCTGTGGCGAAGGGTCATAGCCATGAAATATGGTGAGGGAGAAGGGGTTGGTGCACTAGAGCTTGTAGTAGGGCCCATGGTTGTGGGTTATGGTGGAGTATTAGTGAAGGGTGGAAAACTTTCGCCAAGCATTTCTCTTTTGTGGTGGGGGATGGATCTCGTACTCTTTTTTGGCATGACAAGTGGACTAAGGATGTCCCTCTTAAAAGTCTTTATCCTCAGTTATTTATGTGTTCAGCTAATAAAGAGGCTTGTATTTCTAATGTGTTAAGCCCTTCAGTGGGTGATAATGACAGAGTGTGGATTTTAAGATTTCGGAGGGAATTCAATGATTGGGAGTTAGCGGCTTCCTACTCCCTTCTTCATTTCATCCAAACCTGAATCCCTAGGGGTGGAGGTTGTGACAGGCTTTTTTTATGTGGACAGCAGCTCATGGTCAAATTCTAACTTTGGATAATCTTATACTTCATGGTCGTCCTTTGGTGAAAAGTTGTTATTTGTGCTGTTGTAATGCGGAATCTGTGGATCACCTGTTACTTTTTTGTCCGATAGCTCATTCTTTGAGGATGTATATGCTTCCATTGTTTGGGATCGATTGGGTCATGCCAGGTTCAGTTGAGGACTTATTATTCTGTTGGTTTCATTGGCTTGGGAAGCATAGTTCTGATATTTGGGATTTGGTCCCAGGCTGTTTAATGTGGACTATTTGATCTGAGCAGAATCTGCGGGCTTTTGAGGATGAGGGAAAAATTGTGGTTCAGTTATTAGAGTTTTGCCAAAGGACCCTCTTTGATTGGTCTCGATGTTGAGGTTTCTCGGATTGTTCTACCCTTATGGATTTTATTTCTTCTATTAGAATAGATTAGGGGCTGTTTTTGTCTTGTTGTTTCTTTTTTTCCTTTGTTCACTACCGTGAACTCTTTGTGTTTCTCTTGCTTTTCTTTTATTAATAATATTCTATTCTTACTTATCAAAAAAGAATACGCACTTTTGGGACCCACAACTTTTCTAGACAACTAAAACGAGATTCAAAAAGGAAAAGTCAGAAGTCAAAAAACAATAAAATCAAAGCTTTTAGAATCAATTAGGAGATTGTGTAAGGCAATGAGTGAGTAAACTATACCCAGCAAACTTGCCCTGGCCTCCACTTTCATACCACTATCTTCATTTTTACCTCCAATATCACCAACCCCACCAAATATGTTATTCCAGTATTATAACCTCCAACAGACAATTTAACCGCCCTTACCAAAGATGCAACTGCTTTAAGGAATTGCAAAAACAATCACCAAGTTTTGAAATATTGGAAAACTTTCATTAACACAAAACACATCCATACGAGCCCCCTAAACTTTACAATACCAACTATGTTTGATAACATGAAGAGAAACAAGGAAAAGAGAACATAACTTCAAAGACAAGTTACAGTTCTCAGTTTCTGGATGCCATAAGAAGGATATTTTAACATTCAAATCTGATGTATCTTTTCCTAACCCAAATTCCTCGACAACCAAAGAAGCACAAAATATGTAAAAGCAGACCAGCTAGACCGAATAACCGTATTGGACTAAGTTTAGTATGTTTTAGTCCTAAAATACAAACAATGAAAAACTCAAAGTTTGAATGTCTCCTCTCTCCTAGATTTCCTAAGCAACTAAACAAACCAAGAACTTATAGAAATTCTCTCGTGAAACAAAAAGCCCAGAAACAATGAAAAAGGTTCTGCTACTTAAGCAAAAGAAATAAATTTGAGCTCAGTAAAGTTCGTATTTTTGTTGTCCCCAGTCCCAACAATGAAGAACTTAAAATTCAAAATCCAAAGCATTCCCCTATTCGTGAATTTTCTCAGCAATTAAACAAAGAACAAAGGATCAGATAAAAAGCCATACCTTGTGGTCACCACCACCAGTAGCAAACCTAAGCCCTCCAGGCTGGACATCAATGGAGAAAATTTGCATCCCCTCATGCCTAATCCAACTGGGTTTCTCTGCAATCATCTCTGCTTCTTGCTACAAAAACCCAACACAGGCTTTTGCAGTATAATTCTCCGAAATTCGCAGCTTCACAGCAAGAACGCCCTTAATTGAGTAATTTGAAGAAAACCCACTAAGTTTCCAAAGACCAAAAACCAAGAAAAACCACCAAAAGGGTATCCAAATTTATAGCTTTGGAACCAAAAGAAAAGACTAAAAAGAAGCTATATCAGAAAAACCCCAGATGAGAGCATAAAGCAAAAAGCCCCCCAGAGACAAAGCCTTTGACCTAGTTCTTTGAAAACCCAACAAAATGCTATGCAAATTCAGGGTTTTGGAAAGAGAAAAGGGTATCCAAATTTATAGCTTTGGGACCAAAAGAAAAGACTAAAGAAGCTAAAAAAAAAAAAAAACCCAAAACAAAGCCTTTGACCTAGTTTCTTGAAAACCCTTCAAAATGCTATGCCAATTCAGGGTTTTGGAGAGAGAAAAAACCCTTAATTTGAATAAGCAGAGGAACCCAAGAATTTGAGAGAAAGCAAAACCCTAGGGTTTGGGTCAGACAAAAAAAAGGACAAAACCCTACCAAATAGAAAGTGACTCTCCAGTTGGGCGCTGGGGAAGATCAAGGTATAACTTCCTTTTTAACGGTCAAATCTAGTAGAATGTTGCGAAGTCTTTATAGATACGAAAAACAAGAGTAAAGTGCAAAAGGGACTGAGGAGTGAGAACAGTGAATTTTAGGTGTTTTTTTTTTTTTTTTTTTTTTTTTTGGCCTTTGGGGAACAATGTCTTTTTTTTTTCTTTTTTCTTTTTTCTTTTTTTCTCACTTTATTTTAAGAGGAAAATTGTGTTTGAAAACTGTTTATTTTTGCAATAACTTTATTTATAGTGCTAAAACTAACTTAGGCTGTGTTTAGTTTCCGTAAAATATTTTTTGAAAATATTTATTTTTCAAAAATGTTATTTTTCGAAAAAGGAAAATATTTTCAATTGTTTGTTTGCATTATGAAAAATTATTGTAAAAAATATTTTCATGTGTTTGGTTCTATTCTGAAAATGCTATTTTTCTACAAATTTTTCACTGCAAACTTCGGCAATGAAAAGCCACGACTACCAAAACAACACCACCACCACAACAACAACAAAAATGAAAAACACATAGAAATCAAAATCACAAAGAGAGAGAGATTGGTTCGTGAGTTTCCGACGAAGTCGAAGGCTCGGGTCGCCGACGAAGTCGAAGGCTCTAGGTCGAAGATTGATGGGTCGAAGGCAAGATCGCACGATAGAGGCGAGATCGAAGGCAAGATCCAGCGATGCGATCGAAGGCAATCGAAGGCGAGATCGGCGCGGTGCTCGAGGTTCGCCGGCTTCGTCTCTGACGTGCTCTAGGCTCCTCTTCTTCCTCTCACTCTCTATCTCTCTCTCTCTCTTTTCGAAAATCATTTGAAGTGAAAATATGGACGGAAATGAATTTCAGGGGTCAAAGCTCATTTTTTTCGATCAAATGAAAATGATTTCCGGAAAATTCAATTTTCAAAACCAACCAAACAGCCTATTTTACTGAAAATGATTTCTTTCAACCAAAACAAACGGACCCTTAGTTCCAAGAAACACTACGCGTTAAACTGTTTGAAAAAAAATTGAAACAAAAAATATATTTATATAACTTTTTCTATTATTAAATTTTTTATTTAAAAATATTTTTTTAATATAAAATTTACTGTATTAATTAAATTTTTGTGTTTAATTTTGATCTTATCTCATTTTTATTAGTAATAGATAATCCACCTGTCTTTTCACTATAATTTTTTTTTTTTTTAAAAGACGTAGAAACAAGATATTCATGCATTGGGAGAAACAATTTCTTTCTATTAATATGAATTATTATATTACATATTTGAAGTTTGAACGTATAAGAATTTTCTGTGTATTTTCTCGTTTTCTTCTATCATTTTTTTTTTTTTTTTTATGAATTTCTTCTTCATTTGTAAAGTTGTCATCTATATTCCCAAGCCTTGCTCTACCAACCTGGTACGTTGGAACAAACCAGAGGAAGGATGGTTTAAGTTAAATTCAGATAGAGCATCTTTAGGGAATCCGGGCAAAGCAAGAGGTGGTTGTGTAATTCACAACTGTAATGGCAACTGGGTTAAAGGTTATAAGAGAAGAGTTGGGGGTTGCAACAAGCATCATAGCTGAATTTTGGGCTCTCAAAGATAGTCTCATTCTAGCAGACCAACTGGGAATAACCCATCTTGCTGTGGAGTTTGATGCTAAGGTTATTGTGCAGTTTGTACTTTCAAATAACAACTCTAATAGAGCTTATTCCCCCCTTTTAAATGACTGCAAGTTTCTCCTTAGTCATTTCCACACTTCAAGGTCAACCATGTCTTTAGAGAAGCCAACAGAGTGCTGGACAAGCTTGCTAAGGAAGGTTGTTCTTCCCCTTTTGATTTTGTTATATTAGAAAATCCTGACTCTGTTGAACTATGTAATATTTTAAGTTCTGATGCACAGGGTCTGTATAATCTAAGGCGCTCTGCCAATACTTCTATTGTTTTGGTTTGATAATGACATGGTTCCTTTTAACCAAAAAAAAGTTGTCATCTATATTGATGTTCAAGCTCTTCTCCATTATGTAATCGTTGTTTTTCATTCTAAATAAAGTTTGATGTTTTCCCTAAAAAAAAAAAAATTGTTAATTTTTTTTTTATATTGCTTCTAACAAGATTAAATTAATCTCTCTCTCTCTCTCTCACTCTCTCTCTCTCTCTCTCTCTCCCCAAATTGACCTCTAAACATTATTTACCAAATAAAAGAGGTATTGTATACTATATAATTATTATATCACATAAATAAAATAAATTTGAAAATGTAAAACAATAAAATGTAATTTATTAAAAGCATAATTGCAACTTTGAACACTTTATAATAGAATATACCATGTGAGAGATTAGTTAACAAAAATTAAAGTCTTAAGCTATTAGGGAAAATAGACTATTAATAATGATTTGACATACTTATAACATTCTTTTTTAAACAATTCAAACTTTTAAAAGAGTTGGATTTCTATTAGTCTAATATTTTGGAAGCATTTTTTTGAAATAGGGGAAAGTGCGAACAACCCACCTATTAAAAAAAAAAAATATATATATATATATATATATATCATAACACAGTTTCTTAGGCCTTCTAATAATGGGGCCTTAAACCTAGAGTAAACCACATCTAGGTGGGGCTAGGATTTTGGTTAGGGGGAAAGATTAAGATAAAATACTTAAGAAAAACTTAAGTGCAAAAATGTTTGTAGGGTTAAGGGCCCAAATGGTATATTGGGCATTGGGCCTTGACCGAGAGTATAGTAATCCGAAAACAAATGAATAGTATTGGATGAGTCCAACTTAGAATCTAACGAGCAAGATACGAATGGGAGGGTGGTCCGAGGAGGAATGTCTCCTCATATAGGTTAAGCACGGCTCAAATGCGTATCCTAAGGTTCGAGGTAACCCTCCAAGAGGCTTCAATGATAGGGACGTGTGTCTCGAATGTATCAAAGGGCTGGGAGCTTAAAAACATCTAAGGGAAAGCAACTACCACTGCATTAAATACTCTGCAGCTAACTTTCTGGTTGCATTAATGTGAAGACGACTCCTGAATAGTGCTGTCTTGGTTATCCCAACTCACAGAGAGCCAAAAAGGGTGTCTGATGGGACAAGCACTAAAGTAATGGCTTAAATAACCAACAAATAGAGGACCCAGATCGTTTGAAGAAGACCATATAACCTGTGAGACATTCCATGAAGAAGGGATCAAAGAAAAAGAAGAGAAACACTGTAGCAATTAGAAATCAAACTTGTAATCGAGTTTCAAAAGCAATTTATAGGAACCAGTTTCCTCAGACATTACCGAGGATGTTTTTTCCTTGGTTTAAATTTGCTATCTTCCTTTCTTTGTCATAAAGATCTGTTTATTTGCTGCTTAATTCATTAAAGCCCAGTTTTCCAACTCATTCTCTACAAATTAATTATTTTAGGCTTTTTGGGTCTAAGTCCATATACCTTTTGAGGTAGGAGTTCAAAGCTGGTCCTTACAATGTTTATGTAAGAAAAATTAATTTTTTAAACAAGATATTTGATTAACATAAAAATATAATCTAAATGTAAATTATAAATTCTTTTCTTGTGCTTGGTTTCTATTTATTTTTTTAGCCTAGTATTAGAGTAAGTATAATAATTATTATGCAAAAGGAACTTCGTAATTAAGCTAACTATAAATATATATATATATATATATATATATAAATATTTCAAACAAGTAAAAAAAAAAATTAAAAATAATCAATAATACTCATTAATATATGATTAAAAGATTAATATAAATATAAGTCATAAAAAATTTTATTTGAATACTTAAAAGTAAAATGAAAATATTAATTAACTTAGAAGTATTGACATTATGATCATATACTCAAAAAATTTAAATTGTTCTATGCGTGCCTTGATTTTATAAAGATGTTTTATAACATAATTATTTGAATTAATTTAAAAATACCAATGTATGATTTTAGATTTTAATTCCAATTTGATAGCTAATTGCAAAAAAACTTTAAAATACATATAGCATCGTAAAAGATTATCTATATATATTCATACACACACACACACACACATATATATATATATATATATATAATTTTCAGCACATTTGTGAAGAGATATTGCTATAATATAACATAACATGTTAAAAAACAAATTTTGAAAAAATCATTGACCACATTAAAAGAGTTAAAAGCTATTTTCAATTAAGAAATTTTGAGTTTGTAATATTAATAAATAAATAAATAACTGGAATATCTTTTTTTTAAAGAACCAATATTTATGTTTATATGTTTTTTTATTAATATTTACAAGAAACAAAATTACAACTTATTCTCATTGGAGTGGAATCAGTGGATCATAAAAGATAAAACAGTACAAACAATTCAACTGTTTGTTTAGTTGGGCGTTATCATCAAGGAAATGTTGGTTTCAAAAGGCTTTAATATTGAGCAAGTTTGCAGTAAATGTGATCGTCCGAATCCATAGTGCATGCTCTAAGACCTGATGGATTCGATCAGGCATTCTCGTTTATTTTAGTGTCTATCTTTCTCTCTGTCCTTGTTGCATTATATATACAAGAATTGTTCTACACTCTTACCATCATAACGTGCCATGGATTGTAGCATTTCTTATTAGAAAAAGAAAATGTAACTCTATGCCATGTTAGAAAAGACATGGTGTAGCTTTGATGGCATGATGAATATACGAGAAAATATGAAAAGAAAATAAGGATGGCAGTGAGAGAGAAACATCTAACATTTGATTCCCGCCAAATATAACACATAATGCAATGCGGCACAAACCTCCACAAAGCTCTATTGTGATGCTGGCTGAAATTTCCCAACCAAGAAGTAAACAACTCAAAGACCCTTTGTGGCATAACCCAATGAATACCAAACAAGCTAAACACCACTATTCTTTCTAAAAAAAAAAAAAGAAGCTAAACACCACTACTCACAACTCATATGCTATATGATAATGAAGAAGAAGGTGGCCCACGAATTCCCCTCACCTTTTGCACATACAACACCAATCTATTATAATAATTTTCCACTTCTGAAGATTATCTAAAGTTAAAATCTTAACCTAGGCACCAAACCATGAAAAGAATGCCACCCTAGGAGGGACCTTCGTATGAATTAGAAAATAAAAATGAAAAGATACAATGCTCTTTCTGCCGGTTACAAATTCATAGCCAGCATCTTCAGACCATTCCCAAGGAATCCTACATGTAATTACTTGGTGTGAGTAAGACGAGAGGATTACATACATCTAAGAGAATAATTACATGTTCGAAGAGTTTTGAACACTCACGTTAACCCAAAAAACTAAAAATAAAAAGACATTACTGTTGTTGTAGAATAAATGGTAAATCATTGCTTCAATAGGTTTATCTTATTTTCATTTTTTTGATAAACAACCAAAATGACTTTTTTTTTTTTTTTTTTGATAGGTAAGAAAGTAATATTATTAAAAAAGAAGAGAAGAAAAGATACACAGAGTTCATGAGTAGTGAACAAAGAACAACATAGAAACAAAGAGAAATAAAGGAATCAAAAACCTATTCTAAGAGAGAAAAGAAAATCAATAATAGTAGAACAATCCGAAAGACTCCAACACCAAAACCAATCGAAGAGAGTTCACTAGCACAAATCTGACAACTAAACGGATTTATTGAAAAAGAAAGGAGTACATCAACAAGAGTGGGCTTGCTCCTGGAGAATAACTCAGCAGGAACAGCACCGAGAGCAAAACATACTCTGAATCTGTTACATTTAGACCAAGAAGCTAAAATATGAGCTGATCTAAAACTAGCGTTGGTGTCATGTGCAGGGCACGTGCTTAGGTCATGAAAAAGGTATTACTATATTAAGATAAGTATGGTACATTTTGTCTAATGTAATTTCATATCAAAATTTATATAGTACGTATGAATTGCAATATAATGACATTGAACAAAAGTGAATCATTTGCAATATAATAACATTGACCAAAAGCAAGTCACTTCTATGGTTATCGCATCATTTTTAGGACAAACTTCTCTGTTTACCTAATCTTTTTGTTTTGGTAAAAGAGGAAACTTTATTGCAAAAACAGAAACTCTATTTGCATAATCAAAGAGTTTTGATATAAACTTTATTTATATCACGCCACCTCTGCCAGATTTCATATTCCCCACACTACCATTTTTCATAAACTCAACCTTCAATTACACATATATTTTTTTAGATAGGTAATATGAACTATTATTGATGAAAAAAAGAAGAAAGAAACATACAAGGTGTTCATGATGATGAACCCAGAAAAGCACTAACAGAAAACAAAGAGAGAAGAAATCAGGAGGCTAATCTAAGAGAAGAACCTTCAATAATACATTTAGCGACATCACAACCAAAAGCAGTGTAACAAAAGTGAACACTAATAGTTAAGCTGGACCAAAAGTAGAAAATATCAGTTCCAGGAAAGCAACAAGGCATCAATCATGGATCTAATAGAAACATTAAGTAGAATAAATTAACTTGTATCTTATAAGCTAAGGATTACAATAACATCGAAATCAAGTTTTATACAGCGACTCACAGAAGTAGCCAAAAAGAAATACACTCAAGCTGTAATTGTATGAAGAACTAAAAAATTTATGTGATCTAAATATGTAAAATGTGATGGAAAAGATGCAATGGTAGGCAATGTAAAAATTATTAGCGGACGTATACACAATTGCAAGCAATAACTCTATCAAGGTGACTTTAGAATTAATTGTTACTACGGAGTAACAACAGGTAGTCACAAATCATTGTTAAGAGCAAATGTTCTAAAAATAAGTTGTCTACAATAGGATTTCTACCAAAACTGTCATCTACATGAATGATTTCAATCTGATAATAACTAATGTCTTATTTAGTTATTGCAAAAGGTAATAATGTGGCAATAAATTATTAAATTCTAATAACATTTTGAATGGAGCTATTTCATTGATAAGAAATAATCATAAAAAAACACACACACAAAAGGTGCAAAGGGAAAGGATACCAGTGGTAAGAAATGACAAATCCAATAGCAAGTCAACATGCTATGAAAATCAGCAATGTGAACAGCACTTGTCTTCATTAGATCTGCTAGGCCTTTCACACCAGATTAATTATCCAAAACCTCCACTATAACCACAAATAACTCAGCGTCCTTGAAGATATATCATCAAACCCACAAATAAATCAACATTCTCATAGATATTTCATCAAAGCAAACATTAATGCTTTTAATTTTTTTATCTAGAATAAGGATATCAACAAATCATGTTAAAATCAAAACTCAATCCAATTAAATCATATCCAATAAATAATATATATATATATATATATTAGATGTTATATCTTCGAGGATGCTGATTTAATTGCCATAGATGGGCTGTCATAAAAATTTGGCCACACACACAAAGATAAATAAATTAAACTGAACAAAAGAATCTCCTTATGAACTGACAGAAAGCTGCAAATATGCTTTAAATCTCATAGCCATTGCCATGACAAGAAGCAAACCAAATTCAAACACATCAAAAACATCACTACAAAGAACAAAAAAAAGGCCCATTTGGGCATTTTTCACAAAAATATATGTTTGCACTGTCAAAAACTCCAATTTCAAATGCAAAAATTTCCTCCAATCCTAATCCTATTTACAAACACTCACAACTCAACAAAATCATCAACACGTCATAAAATTGAAGAAAATCAAAAGAAGAAAGAGAGGAAAGAACCATATGGACATTCGCTTTCATGTCTTTGAATCTCAAAATCCCTCAATAATCTGACACCATTACGATTTTGTTTTATGAATGAGCAATTGAGAAAAGTAAATCAAGAGAAAATAGTCCAATTGAAAGAAGAAATGAAATAAAGCGATATATATATATATTAGTCTATATAAAAAGTGTGAATGGAGGTTTGATATATATTAGTCTATATCAAAAAGGTAATAATATATACGTTTTAAATATGAACAACATTACATAAATATTCTATTACTAATTTGAATTGAAAATTTCAAAAACAAATGTTTTCAAACATATATGCGGCCTAAAAAAACATTAAAAGCATATTTGCCCCCAAAGAATCTGTCCCATGGGAAGGATGGATAATCTAAGAAATTCTAACTCAAGCATTGACTGACAGTTGGAATTGGAAATGTCCTCTCATGGGCATGATTTTGTGTTCTTCAAGAAAATTTCTTTTTGCCATGAAAATCACTGCTTAAACTCAGTGGCTGTGATTTCCACTCCAGAGGCTAAAAATACCTCACAGAAGAAGCTGATTTGTAATTACAACTGATGTGCATTGATAATAACTTAATTTTACATATTTATATCATTGTTAAAAAGCATTATCATA
Organism: Quercus variabilis; assembly: GCA_030445155.1. Lineage (NCBI taxonomy): Eukaryota > Viridiplantae > Streptophyta > Magnoliopsida > Fagales > Fagaceae > Quercus > Quercus variabilis. Next base: position 15,414,712 of record CP129445.1, on the reverse strand, counting down.
CTTATTTTGAATTGATTCATGTATTTTATATTTGGTTTTAAAATAATGTTGAATAATCAATTTTGTGCTTAGTTGAATAATTTGAATTTTATTATGTGAATTTGTCTTTTGTAAGAGAATGGAATTAAATAAGTGGATTTATGCAAAGAAGAACGCTAATGGACTTTACTTTTACAGAGGCCATGATGAAGTTAAAAAAGACTAACCCAATTAAATTTAAATCCAATTGGAGCAAGGAATCAAAGAAAATTTGTACCAAATTCAAGTCCAATTTGAATTAGTATTTCAGCCTGCATATCAGTTAGTATTTTTGGTATAACTTTTGGCTCAGATGTCCAATTGAAATGATTCAAGTTGGGCTGGAAAGTTAACTTAAAGAGCTATAACTTTGTAGTTTATCAAAAGTTCGAATTACGATGTTAAATGGGCCAAAATCATCGGTTAAATGAAGCCTAAAAATCTAGAATTTTCTCCTAACGGTAATTCAACTTGTAATAGGATTCCTTGTCCTATTTAAAAGATCTTTAAAGCAAAATTCAGAGGAGGCTGAGGCTAGTGATAGAGCTGGGATGCAAAATAGAAAATTGGAGCCAGAGTGCAATGCGCATTTTAATGTTTAGTATTTTATTCTTGTGTTTTATTTCAATTACCATGAGTAGCTAAATTTATAATTAGAGTTGAGGATGAAACTTTATTAAGGATTATCAGTAATATTTATGTGATTTGATTTTTCCCACAATAGTTATTCTTTAATGATTTAATTGTTCTTACCTCATATCAATTGACTAAGATAAGATTTTAGATATGAGTTCAATCATGTTTTTCTCATGATTTAAGATTTGTCTTAATTAATTGAATGCTTAGTTTTTTATTTCTTGATTTTAAAATTAGATATCTCTTGTGATTTGTTTAGCTACAGATACAATTGATAATTTAATTTTATACCTAGGAAGCAAAGGAGCATGCTTTAGATATTTAAATAAAAGTTTTAATGATAATATTCTCCATGATAGCAAGATTAATTTATAGATTATCATGTAGTGGTTGGGAAAAATTAATGATCGTAAATATATGCTGATAAAAATTAACAAGGCGAATTCCAAAATCTTAATTCCTTTTTCTTGTGGGTTTGATTTCATTCTTGTCTAACTATACTTTGGTACAGTTCATACACTTTCGAGTATTTTAAAATTTTATAGCAACAAATTTAAGGGGAAAACAGAAAACCTATCATGTTGACTTTGACGACACAAGAAAAACATATACGTTTTGCTCAGTATCTCCACCAAAGCGATAAATTCCAATTCTCCACCAAACTCTAATTCTCCTTCTTTCGATCCCAAAGGAAACCAGCAAAACACAGAAAATTAAAGTCAAAGAATAATTGATTGAGAGAAAGAATTTACTCCCTCTTCAAAGTAAAGTAAATTTCAGGGAAAGCCGCAAAAGGGCGAGAAAAGTCTCTCTCACTAAATCCTTCACGACTTTTGACTCATAATCACTGTCAGTGCCAGTTTATTGATGGTGCGGGTGCCATGATGGTAAAAAAAATGATGGATTATGGATTTAGATAATACAGAAGGAAGAATTATGATGGATTATGGATTTAGATGTGAGAGAGATTATCGGCAATCAAAAGGATGTTGAGAGCAAAAAGCAGCAAAGCAATTGGGATAGGAGTAGTTATGCCTCTTGCTTCCCTCTTTGTTGATTGAAGTATACACGCCTCCTCTCCCCCTCAACCGTACAAATACAGAGAAGACAATACCAAGCAGGTTGAGCACGCCTCTCTCTCTCTCGGTCCCTCTGTGCGTCTCCCAGTCACAGGTCTTCCTCTTTGGTATCATTCCAAAAAGACCCAAAAATGCCTTATAAGTTACAACACTTCAAAGACCTAAAGCTAATAACGTAATAATAGCCCTTATAACAACCCAGCCAAAATGCGTTTACTAGAAACGGTGCATTTACTCGACAAAAATGTTCACAACATATCACTGTTCAAACCTCCATTCGCCCTTTTTATATAGACTAGTAGATATCACATCAACTTTCCAATTATGTGGATTCTAAATGAAAGAACTATTCTCATTGATGTAAAAACTGAGAGACTTCAACAACAATATAAGGTTCCCATCTCCTAAACATCTCCAAAATTATTGAAATCCAGTATAAAAACAGAAACAACTTCAAGCAGAGCAAAGAACACATGAGAATTAATTGACATGTGCATGCTTCAAGAAGGAAAATAAGAGGGAAGGGTGGTCTTTTTTAACCTTTTAAGAAAAATCATACACTAGCAGAGGATGCTCAAACCTTTTCATACGAATACAAAATCATATTAGTAAGAGTAATGACTACCGTGAGTCTGTGACTACTACCAAGTGCAAAATTAACGAGCTAACTAGCAATCACTGAGAATCCTGTCAGAAATATTTCCCATAGTTGACACCTAGCAACAAAATGTTGGAAATGAATTAAATAAATAATAAAAAAAAAAAGCTATGTCCACAACATTTTCACAACAAATCATAAATAGTAAGTTATTATTGGTTCTAATTTAAATCCATTACTGTCCACAACATTTTCACAACAAATCATAAATAGTAAGTTATTATTGGTTCTAATTTAAATCCATTACTTAAATTACTTTTTTACCCACCTATAACAGCCAATAACAACCTACAACTTAAGATTTGTTGTGAAAGTGTTGTGGACATAGTATTTCTAAAATAATAAAGCAAGTGTGGATGCAAGAATAGGTTCTTTATAATATAGGGTTTGGCTCCCCTCCAGTCTTGAAGTCTCCTGTTCTCTCCCACCATTTTAAAACTGATGATAGACACGTGGCAAAAATAAAATCCATAGATTACAAAGATGCCACGCCAAATACAACTTTTTTCTCACCTAAGAAGTCTGACCACCCTCTTTCTCTTTCTCCCTAACAAGACTTTCCTCTCTTATTTGCCTCTCTTCTTCTCCATCACCACCGCCTCTTGAGCATCATAGGCACTGAAATCAAAGCTTACCGGGAAGGAAGGGTAAAACAAGACAATGGATTAGGAAATTAAAAAGAGCAAAAGATCTTTTTAATGTATATGGTACTATGCCAACGTTTCCACAAAATCAGTCACAACATTAACATCTAATTGAAAAGAACAATTCAAAAGTCTTTACAAAATCAAAAATTCCACAACCAGAAAAGAAACAAGAAATACAATTTGATCAGAGAGAATAAATTATTAAAAAAAACCCAGAATGGACAAGATGTGAGTCTGTGCTTGGGGAATTTATATCATTCTTCGCATGTTGGACAAGGACTTGAGTGGCATGCTTAGCCGCAATGCCATTGGCTTCCGTCCAAGAGAAGGTGGAGTTAAAGACAACAATGGCAAACTGCACACCTACATCCCTCTCACAGTATAGCTTGCTTGGCTTCCGATAAGGTCACAAAGATCTTTTCCTCTTTTTAATTTCCTAATCCACTATCTTGTTTTACCCTAAGGTCACAAAGATCTTTTCCTCTTTTTAATTTCCTAATCCACTATCTTGTTTTACCCTTCTTCTCTGGCAAGCTCTGATTTTGGTGCCTATGATGCTTAGGTGGCGGTGGTGATGGAGAAGAAGAGAGAGGCAGATAAGAGAGGAGGGAGAGAGAGAAAGAGGGTGGTCAAACTTCTCACGTGAGAAAAAAGTTGTATTTGGCGTGGCATCTTTGTAACCTTTGGATTTTATTTTTGCCATTTGTCCATCAAATTTAAAATGGGAGAGAACGGGATATTTCAAGACTGGAGGGAAGCCGGACCCTATATTATAAACAAATTCCTTTTTAGATTCAAACAAACTCTTATACAAATGTCAAAATGCTCAATTCACTTAAGTTATTTGTTCAAAACATTAACATGGCTGCTAAAACATTTCTAATGCTTTTAATAGTTACTGGTCATCTCCACTTTCCAGTACAAGAAGGTGTTGCACTATATATTTATTTTTATAATAATTATTTTACGTAAGTGTGTTGCCCTATTTATTTGCAAAAAAGTGGAAGAAATATTTAGCAAGAAAAACAAAAAGTGGAAGCATGGAACCTAAATCTACCATTTTTATTCCAGCAAGCTGTAAAACCCCTCAGGAAATAAAAGAAGCGCAATATGAATGTTGCATCAAATGAAATGGGTACAAAGTTCAAGTAACAGCACCTAATAGCAAAACTGGAACACCAGTGAACACCATAACTAACTCATGCAAGGAAAACAATAACTTAGCCACAACAAGGGAAAGGAATTAAGAAGAAGAGGATTTAAGAACATCTAAAGAAATTCCCCATACACAACACAAAACTCTGTTTTGGGCAGAATTAGTAAAATAGCCATTCCCTTCAATTCTCCTTCTAACTTCCCATTTCACTTTCTGTAGGATTTGCTCTAAGGCCTGATATCATTTTGAAAGCCTCGAGAGTATATTTAGCATAATATGAATGTTTGTCATAACAATCTGTAATAAAGCAACTTTAAAATATATAAAACTTAGTTTTTATTATTTTTTTATAAGCAATATATAGGTGGAGGAATGGATCCGCCTAAAGTCATGTATCATGCAGTAGTTAACTAGATATGCTTACTTTGTACAGATTGGCAAACTTGCATTGCTTCCCTGTCTTCCACTAGAATTTACATATGACTTGACAATCTGAATGAATCTATCATCTTAAATAGGAGCAAGGACGAAAATTGGAGTTACCACCTATATCAATATAACATGGAGTCAAATTATGATCTCATCACATGTTCAATACAGACCTCTTCCTACTGAAGAAGATGATGATTATAGCAGTACTGGGAGAAGACAATATGACCCTCGATTTGACTATAAACCCAAAACAATCAATCTATGTGATGGAAGGACTAATGTACTGGCTAATTACTTCAAACCATCAATTAAACATTGCTAAGAGTAGCATTTTGGTAAACAAACAAAAGTATTTGGTTTACAAGAAAATATAAGGACATGAGATCAAACCAATACAGGTAGCAATCACATACATAAAAATCAAGCATCAGCAGTATCTGCAGGCTTCGTTGCACCGAAGGGATCATGATTAGGACCGACATCCTGCCCTATATGGCGCTGCACCAATCTCTGCAAATCAGCCATAACCTTGTGCTCACGCTTGGCCTTCTCTTCATAATTAAACATAGCCAACGCCCTCTTATCCTCAGCACTATAAACTTGGTTTTCCTTCCTAATACGAATAGCATTCATCCTCTGGTGCCTGCTACCACTCATCACATAACCAAGACCCTCGAACTTCTGAATCTCATCTGCGGACAAACCCACTTCTCCTCTCCGTGGAATACGCTTCCCTTGCTGCACATACTGCGCAATGGCATCACCTTCTCCGGGCCTAAGCGCGCCACCATAACTGATATGCCCTTCGGCTCTAGGCAAGGGCATTGGCCCAACCACAGGTTCGGTATCCAAAGCTGCCGGCTTCTTCTGCGCCTCGAAAATCTCCTTAAAATTCAATGCCTCCGCAATGCTTTCAGCTTTCATCTCCTCATCATCTATAGCCATTGCTGCCGCAGCAACCATACTCTTTTCAACTTCGGAACCCTCCGAATTCGAAACCTCAATGTCCTTCTCTGTCTCCGAGAGATTCCTACTCCGACTCCGCTTCTTCTTTGACCTTACTCGATTGCTAGCATCGGAATCATCACTCTCATCGGAATTGCTGTACCTGCTCTTTCTCCTACTACTACTCCCTTTTCTTCTACTGCTTCTTTTGCTACTCTTATGGCGGCTCCGATTCCTACTACTTGCCTTCGTTTTCTTTCTTTGTTTTCTCTCTTCTTCCTCTTCTTCATCCGATTCACTCTCGCTGTCGCTCTCATCAGATTCGTATTTTCTACTCTTGGAAATTGAACTCTTCCTCTTCCTCTTCCGCTTCGACCGCGAATCATCGGTTTCCGATTCCGATTCAGACTCGGAATTAGACTGACTTTCCGATTTTCCTTTCCGATTACTCATCTTCGCCTTCTCTTTCGAGCTTGAATCGCTCTTTACGCCGCCGATTAACTCGTCTTCTCCACCGTATTTGTCAGAGATCTCGTCAGCTTTCTCGTTCTCGTTATCGTTCTCGTTCCTAGGCGGACTGGGCGTGCAATTCCAAATACAACGAGTGAGCGCTCTTCTCATCTTCTGCCTCTTGAGCCTCCGGTACTCCTCAGGGTTCAGCCCCTTCAATTCCTCATCAGACTCGGACTCGGACCGGTTTCCATTACGGTAATCGCGTCCAAATCGCTTGGGCAAAGATTCTTGGGCTTTGCTGGACCTAGGGTTTGGGCTAGAGCTCCGTTCTTGGTTGTGGTTGTGGTGGCGGCGGTCGTGGTTGTCGTAATAGCGGTCGTAGGCGTCATAATTAGGGCTACGACGGTGGTGGCGCCTGCTGTAGTCGAAGGAGTTATCGGAATCTGGAGAGTAACGGCCGTTATCGCGGTCAGAACGGTGTCGATTATCAGGGATTTCGATCGTCGACGCTGGCCTCCCCATTTTGATGGTTGTAAATCTAAAGAGACAAGGGAAAGAGCCTCCAAAGAGCTAATAAAAGATCATTCAAGGGATTGTTGCTTCTGTTTGCCGATGCTATCTGTAATGAGTGTTTGATTTGGGGTGAGAAAGGTTGGACTTATTGCTGTGGGCTTTGGGCATGTTTCATCTGCATCATGGCTGGGCCTTGGGTTTGGGTTTGAAATGGGGCTGTGGGCTACGAGCTTCTTTGGATTATTGAGAAGTGGGCTAAGGCCCAACTCCTCCCTACCTCCAAAATAAAACTAATCGAGTATAATTTATTTTTATACAAATTGATATTACATTTATTTTTATTCACATTTTATGATTTTAAACATAATAATAACCATAAAAAACAACTCAAAAGTAACCAACACTATATTTTATATAAATAATATGTTTATAATATTATTTTACACATCCATTAACCTTTTTTTTTTTTTTTTGGGGATTAAAAGGACATAAATAAGACAAATTAAGAAGCCAAGATGGCTAAGTTTGCGGCTGAAAGCCTACAATAGTTAACCCCATTAACATCAGAGCGTAACAACTCCTTAACAAAATTTGGGGCCGAATCAAAAATACAAAATTCTTCCTCCGTCGTGCTGGGAGTTAAGAGTTAATCAAGTCCGCAACAACTTTTGCATCCAATTCAACTCTGCTAACATGCTGGTACCAATTCCATTAACCTATTCTTCTTCTTCTTCTTCTTTCTTTTTCCTTGTCAGAGAGAGCATAGCATGACTCTGTGTTCCTCTTTACGGACGCTCACAAGGCAAACACTGAACACACTCAAACTCTTTCATTTCACATACCACACTAATCTTCTTTCTCATTCCCGTGCCAATGCCGTTGCCTGTGACCCCTGGACTTCAGATTCCAGCTTCGTTGACCATGCACACCACCCGTTCGACAAAAGTACCCAGAAAGACCTTTCAAACTATAATCACTTGCTTTTCGAGTACTCTCGCACTCATTGTAACCAAGAAGCTCTCAATATCTTTGTGGATCTTCATCATTCGAGTTTACCTGTTGATGGGTCGACCATGTCGTGTGTGTTGAAGGTCTGTGGATGCTTGTTTGATCAAAACGTGGGCAGGCAGGTGCATTGTCAATGTATAAAATCTGGGTATGTGGAGGATGTTAGTGTTGGGACTGCTCTTGTTGATATGTACATGAAAACTGAGAATGTTGGGGATGGGAGGAGAGTTTTTGATGAGATGGGTGAGAGAAATGTGGTGTCTTGGACTTCATTGCTCTCCGGTTATGTACGGAACGGGTTGAACGATTTGGCCTTAGAATTATTCTTTTTAATGCAAGGCGAGGGTATTAAGCCTAACCCTTTTACTTTTGCAACTGTTTTTGGAGCTTTGGCCGATGTTGGTATGTTTAAGAAGGGAATTCAAGTGCACACAATGGTAATAAAGAATGGTTTTGAGTCTACCGTGTTTGTGTGCAATTCTCTAATTAATATGTATTCAAAGTCAGGGATGGTTAGAGATGCTAGAGCTGTGTTTGATAGTATGGAGGGGAGGGATGAGGTTTCGTGGAACGGTATGGTTGCAGGCTGTGTTACAAATGGACTTGACTTGGAAGCTTTTGAAATGTTTTATCGAATGCGACTTGCAGGTGTTACGCTTACACAGATGATATTTGCTAGCATGATTAAACTATGTGCTAACCTTAAAGAATTAGGTTTTGCTAGACAGCTTCATTGTCGGGTTTTGAAAAATGGGTATTGCTTTGATCACAACATTAGAACGGCACTTATGGTAGCTTACAGTAAGTGCAGTGTCATGGATGATGCATTTCAACTGTTTTCTATGATGCATGGGGTTCAGAATGTTGTGTCATGGACAGCCATGATCAGCGGGTACTTACAAAATGGTGGAACAAGGCAAGCAGTGAATTTATTTTGCCAAATGAACAGGGAAGGTGTTAGACCCAACCATTTCACTTATTCTACCATCCTTACAACTCAACCTGCCATTTCTACTTTCCAACTACATGCACAAGTCATTAAAACTAATTATGAGAAATCATCTTCAGTAGGAACTGCACTTTTAGATGCTTATGTTAAGATGGGCTGCATTGATGAAGCTGCAAAAGTATTTGAATTGATTGACGAGAAGGACATTGTGGCATGGTCAGCAATGGTAGCTGGATATGCTCAAAGAGAAGACACAGAGGGAGCTGTTAAAATTTATCTCTGGTTGGCAAAAGAGGGTGTCAAACCAAATGAGTTTACCTTTTGTAGTATCGTTAATGCCTGTGCTGCACCTTCTGCAGCGATAGAGCAGGGGAAACAATTCCATGCTTGCTCAATCAAATCAGGATTAAATAATGCTTTATGTGTAAGTAGTGCTCTTGTAACCATGTATGCCAAGAGAGGAAATATTGAAAGTGCAAATACAGTTTTCAAGAGGCAAGGTGAGAGAGACTTAGTTTCATGGAACTCAATGATCTCTGGATATGCACAACATGGTCATGGGAAGAAGGCTCTTGAGATATTTGATGAAATGAGAAGAAGAAACTTGGAAATGGATGACATAACATTCATTGGAGTGATTTCTGCATGTACTCATGCAGGCTTAGTGGATGAAGGCCAAAGATACTTCAACATGATGGTCAAAGATCATGCCATTGATCCAACAATGGAGCATTATTCTTGCATGGTTGATCTATATAGCCGAGCAGGACTGCTCGAAAAGGCCATGGATGTCATAAATGGGATGCCATTCCCTGCAGGTGCAACTGTGTGGCGAACTCTCTTGGCTGCTTGCCATGTTCACCGCAATGTAGAGTTAGGAAAACTTGCAGCAGAAAAGCTCATTTCACTTCAGCCACAAGACTCGGCTGCATATGTCTTACTATCTAATATTTATGCTGCTACAGGAAATTGGCAAGAGAGAGCTAAGGTGAGGAAGCTGATGGATGAGAGAAATGTGAAAAAGGAAGCTGGGTACAGCTGGATTGAAGTTAAGAACAAGACTTACTCATTCTTGGCTGGTGATCTTTCACATCCCTTGTCAGATCTTATTTACTCTAAACTTGAAGAATTAAGTATTCGACTAAAGGATGTCGGATACCAGCCTGATACAAATTATGTGCTTCACGACGTTGAAGAGGAACACAAGGAAACCATCCTTTCTCAGCACAGTGAGAGACTGGCCATTGCTTTTGGATTAATTGCTACACCTCCAGGAACTCCTATCCAAATTGTGAAGAACCTTAGGGTCTGTGGAGACTGTCACACTGTTATTAAGTTAATATCAATGTTTGAAGCCAGAGAAATTGTTGTCAGAGACTCAAACCGATTCCACCACTTTAAAGGAGGTTTATGCACATGTGGGGACTATTGGTGACAATACATTTGGGAAATGGGTTCTACCTGAAGTTCACATCAACAAGACAATTCTTAAGCAAAGGAGTCACATAACTTCTACACACTCACATTGCAAAGAGTAGCACAAGAATTAATATCCTAAACGTTGGAAATGTCAAGGCTTACGAAGCAATATAATTGATATATCCTAGAGTAGATTCTTGTAGTGATTGTGAATTTGATGCTCGTTCACATTAAAGAAGAAGTTCATATATCAAGCTTTAAAAATGTATGAAGGATGACTACATGAGTGGATACTTTGAAACTTTTTGTGTCATTATGGCAGGAGGTTGATATCTTCACTCTTTTTGTCTAAAGGTACTTTTTTCCATTCTGCTGCTAAGTGCTACACATTGGTTTGAGACGTGGCAATTACCTTCAGGTACTTGGGAATGGTCCCTTTCATATGATTCTATTTAATGGATTTTCTAAGTGTAATTTGGTCAATATGTCAACTTAAAAAATCAAATATATTTCTTTTCAAAAATATGGAATAAGATAATGCTAGCTAATCTCTTCACATGCATACTTTTGAGATTATAGGGCATAGGATTAATGGGAGTTTTATTGATTTTAGGAACTAAATGTAGTTAACCCTATTTCACTTCCATTGTCTTTAGTATTTATTGTAGGTGATTACCAAAAGTTACCTTACCCTCTTCTTTTCCTTTTATTTATCTAAGCTAAGCAGTCCTGTCTTTTGTTATTAGGATTACTTCATGCTGAAGATGCTACCATAGCGTGGTTAGAGGGAAAAAAAAAAGTATCCCCTTTGGAAACTTAAGGTTAAGGTAGAGCCCAAGAATAAGAGTCCATGGTAGTTAATTAGGTTATTAGTATTTATTTTATGTTTTATATTGTTTTTCTAGTGTCAAAGAAATTTTAGTAATTTTTTAATTGTTGGGCATGGGCGATAGTTGTGGGCCTTGGATTTTATTTTATTAATAATTCTTATTTAGTTTATGAGTCTTTATGCATGAGCTTTGATTCAATTCAATTAGGATTTTTTTTACCATTCAAAGTAAAGTCCTAGTTCTATTATTAGTATATCTAAGTTTGTTATTGTACTCAAAGAAGGGGGAGTTAATCAATAAAAGATATAGTGTTTTGAGTATTGAGATGTGTTGGCCTTATTGCTCTTTTCCTCTTTTCTCACATCTCTTTCTATCCTTTTTGGTATGTTGTCACTATTCATATGAACTATTCATGCTGTTGTTCTCAGATTGTATGCATAATTGATTTTTGTTTCTTCTTAACTCTTTGTAACGCTAAATCAATTATTTTTTCTTCCCTACAAACCCTAGTCATTCTTGAACCCTAACCCTTCTTTCCAAAAGTTCTAAAACTTAACCCACCACAAGCACACATAAGCAAATTCTTTAATTTGTCCTACATCACATGTATTTTGACTGCCAATGCTGCAGATACATGGAATGTAATCTGTAACTTTTACATTGCCCTAAAAATGTTGGCAGGAATATGTTCGTAAGTGCAAAGGCAATGATGCATACTGTTGATGTTTCCTCAATGACAAGATGTTTCTAACATTTTTTTTTCTTACAACCCACCAGAAGAGAGAGGGGGGGGGGGGGGGGGAGGGGGAGTGGAGGATTTGAATCTAGGTTCATAAATGTAGTTAACCCTAAAAGACATCTTTTCCTCGATGATTTGAGGAACTAAATGTAGTTAACCCTGTTTCACTTCCATGGTCTTCATAAATGTGCATCTTGTTTCCTCAATGACAAGATGTTTCTGGGAAGTGCCACCAGGCAACAAGGCTCTTGGCAGATGTTTCTTAACAATTACTATTTCTTGTGGGCAAAGTGATGAGGTAAACTTCATATTTCATGCTATGATTTGAGGGTATCATGAATGGAAGTATGAAGCCTCAAATGGTTTTGGAAATTTTATAGTCATTCCACATAATATTCTTGACATTTAGCTACAAAGATGTGAGAGTATAAATTCTAAGTTACTTGCTCATAAATCTTGTTTATGCAAATTTAAAACTTCCATGCCAGTTGCTTTACATTTTGCCTCTCTCTCTCTCTCTCTCTTCCTGAATGAAGCCTGTCTCCATCTTAAATCCTCTTCGAAAACAAGATGTTCCCATATGAAACCATGGCTATAAGAACTGACATGTTCATTTCTCACATTACACAACAGAACTATACCTCTTCACATACTTTAAAATCCAAAAGTTGCTGAAATAGAACTTCATAGCTGAAAGAGCAAACTATTTTAGATAGAAGGATCATACCATATTTTTGGATATATGTAGCAAGAGCAGTGGATGAGATAATGACTAAAATAAAATCAATATTGCAAACATATGTAGTTGATTGCTTGTTCCTACACAGAAACCACATTGAGACCAATAGGACTCCTGACCCTATGGATACCACTGCTCCATGTCAAGGACCCAAACACAAAGCTCCCATTGCTGTTCTTGAAGGGGATGAAATCAACCTTGAAAGACTTCTTTTCCCCGACCTTTGTAAACTTAAGTTTAGCAGGTGTAACTTTGACTTCAACACCAATTGGGTAATCAATAGAGCAACATATACTATTGGATCTTTACCGTAATATGTGGCTGTTCTATAAAGTGATAAACTTCTGTTCATATTGGCAACACCAATTGAAGGGTAATTAAAATTGTAGGAAGGTGTAAGAGGGTTCTTGCAGTGTACTAGTTCCCCTGTAAGGTTCTTCAATTGTGCAGGGCTTGCTTCAGTGCTACATAGAAAATTGATGATGTCATGGGAGTTGAAATCATACATAAGTCCCGGATTTAATGCCCCTAGTGGGGCTAATGTGTCCAGATCCATAGTCAAAAGGCGTGGTCTGAGTTCCATTTGGATTTGTTCCAATTGCATGTTGAGTGTTATCTAGGACCATTGCTGTGGTAATCCATAGATTTTGTCCAATCAAAAACATAAGTAAATTTGTAATTATCTGACATTATAGTGTAAAACAACTTTCCTGTTGTGATTATTGCTGACATTATGGCTGCTGGACTCCAGGAAGTTTGGTACGATTTTACAATTGCTGCAACTGCAGAAACATGTGGGCAAGACATTGAGGCGCTGGAGATTATGTTATAATTGACAGATTGTTCAGCAGTTGCTGTAGTTACTACTGGAGACCATGCTGCCAAAATATTCAATCCAGGTCCTGTGATATTTGGCTGCAATAGAAATTATGCATCTTTCGGTAAGAGTTTATGGAGTTAACTTTTCTTTATCTACGTATGTTGGTCAAGATATTGCATTATTTCTATCCCTTTTTTCCCATCATGTTGGCATAATCTTTTGTTTGTTGAAGTATTTTGAGAGAACGTGCACAAGTATAAATTGAGAAGACTAAATAAACTTACCTTAATAATGTCTGGAGTTATAATATTTGGCCCCATGGAAGAAAATACAACCATCTCTGGTGCAGGTTTGATGTTCAGAACTGTTATAGTTGGGGAGATTTTACCAACTGGATTCCTGTAATGACAAAAGTAGTTGCAATCAACTTGAACTATTGAATTATTATTATTTTTTAAATAGTGAATCCATGTTTAATTAATTTTCAGTTGCATTTATTTTGGAGCTTTTCCATTCTTTCATTGACAAATGTTTTTACCATACAAAGCTTGAAAAACTCACTTTTCTGAAATCATGTATGCTTGAAGCTCTTCTGCTTCTTCTTGACCGATTAAAGTGCCTGGGATGACGAACTGAAAGCTAACATCTTTGATAGATGAATCAATGAGTATCAATCCAACAACACCAGCCTGTCTTAAAAAAATGCTTTTTTTCTCTTCGGTTATCAATAAAGGTTTCAATTGTGCACACCACGATTTTCCCCTTAACTAGGGTTTGGTCTAGCGTATTGTTCTTGCAAAAGCTGATATAGAAAGGAAAGGAACCAAAGCTTTTAAAACAAATAGATCAATGATGGGATGGCAATTTAGAGGTGTTGGGTGTAGGGAATTCAACCCGAAATTCCCAAAACGTGAGAAACAAAAATAGAGAAAAACACACTTCAAAAGAAAACAATCACACGCACAAGACAGTATTTACGTGGTTCGGCAATTTGCCTATGTCCACGGAGTTGCAGAGATTTTACTATTATCAAGGAAAAATACAAAGTGTGGCTACTGTGTTTTTCTCTCTCAAAAACAACAAGAAGACTGAAACTTTAATCACCTAAAACGGTTTCTATATCATGTGCATAGGATTCATAATGGGCTACAAAATAGGCCAAAAAATTTTCACGCTCCGACTTGGACCTATCGGCCCAAGCCTCCACTCCATAGACTAAGCCTTAGAAAATCTCCCATTTAAAAACACGCAACATTATTTCGAGTCAGGTCAGGTCGTCAACCAGATCAAACACAACTAGGCTCCACAAAGCCCAATATTGGGTTGGTTGAGCATCATGAAATCAGAAAATATGTATAGAAGATGATTAAATTATATGATGCTTATGACTACAAAATTGGAAAGTCTTAGTTTAGGATAATAATTTTTTTGAAAAAAAAAAAAAATTCCTTATTACTTGTCAAAAAATCATTTTAGTATGAACATTAAGATGCTTAAGAAAAAAACAATTTCATATAATTTAGGAAGAAAATAAAAAATATGCACAAGACTTCCATATCGATGGAATTTGAATTTGCATAAAATGTAACTGAATTGATTTTAATAGACTGACCACAGCTGAGTAGAAACTAAATACTAGAGAAACTATTATTTTCCCATCAAACACAGAAGATACCTGGCATTTTTTGCTGTAACTCCAGGAGCAGCTGCAACACTCCCAGCTATCAAACCATAATAAGTTTCCATCTTGATTGGGTTTAAAGAGAAACCCTGAGAGCACGGAATTTCCATTTTAAATAAAAACCTTTCCTATGTAACTTTATATTTGATAAAGAGGTGGGGTGGAATATACCAAATTTACCATTAGAGCTTTTGAATTTCCAAGATAAACAATTGAATGGAATACCCTGTCCACTGAGCTTGCAGCAACAGTAAGAATCCAAGGAGCAACATTGGTTGCAGTACCTGGGAAAGCTGAGTTTCCGGCTGAAGCAGATGCTAGAATTCCTCTTTGGAATGCATGGAAAGCTCCAATCGAGATTGCATTTTCAAAATGACTAGGCTGGTGAGGATCAGGGCCAATAGAAATGGAAAGTATATCAACACCATCACTAATGGCATCATCCAGGGCAGAATGAATGTCAGCTTCACTGCACATGTCAAACCAACAAGCCTTGTAGATGGCAAGTCTGGCACTTGGTGCACCACCTCTTGCAGTACCTCTGTCCATACCAAATAGTCTGACATTAGCTACTATGGATCCAGCTATTGTTGAGGCAGTGTGAGTTCCATGCCCATCACCATCTCGAGCTGACCGCAAGAAAGGGAGGTTAAAAGATTCAAGAGGCCCAGACTCTTCTTCAAACCCTTTCAAATAGAACCTCACACCTATAATCTTCCTGAAAATTCCAATCCAAATGACAATGTAAGCCCCATGGTAAGTTTGCATTCATATAAAAGCTGTATGTTTGTACCAGATATACAATGGAATTGGTTGGTTTAAATACTAAACCTTGTGCTTGATCTAATACAGGAAGAATGTGGTGTGACAATCAGGGAAGTGGATTCTTTAGTGTTTAAAATGTTTGGTACCTGTTGCAGTTGGCCAATCTAAAATGTTCACCAATAACACATTCTCCCTTGAATTTCTTGGGTACAGGACCCAATCCTTTATCATTGAAGCTCTTTGATTCAGGCCAAATTCCTGAAAGATACAATGTGAATTTTATGTTTGTAATAAAATAAAAGAAGAGTTTAATGAGAAATTAAGATATGGATCTTTACCTTTATCAATTACACCAACAATGGTATTTGAAGTTGATTCCATTGGCATTTGATTATATTGTTGTGCAGAATCTATTCCTAGAAATTCCCAGGAATGTGTTGTGTGGAGCATATTCATCTTGCTCTGAAACACAGAAACGACCAAATCTTTATCTGCAGCAGAAGTAAGAGGAATTCAATTAGAGGATATCTATGCTATCTCCAATGGCTTTTGATGCTTATTATTGCTGACCATGTGTTAAACTGTACTTAACCCCCCCACACCCCCCACACCACCCCCCCCCCCCACCCCCCACACAAAAAGAAAATATTCAAATTTTGAAAGAGGGATGAAGATGCATTTGAATTTGGAGACATTCTATTTTACCTCCATTGTGGATGTAATGATCAGTGTTGGATCATGTATTTCACTTTGTTTTACCAAAAACAAACAAATGAATAAATATATAAAATCAGGTACCTGCAAGTTGTTGTGCTTGCTCTGGTGTGAGCATAGCTGAGAAGCCTCTGAAGCTTTTACTGTAATGGTGAATTGCCAAATTGTTGTGCTCCATCAAAACTGAAATTAATTATGTTAGCACCATGACAATACTCGGTTATGAAAATCTGTAGTTCTCCTATGATCTTGTTATTTGATGTCTCATAATGGAAATAAAAATGTAGTAGTATTAGCTCCTTAGAGTCCTTACCTTCCTGTAACTGAAGCAAGTATTTCATGGTTGGCTCTAACCACAGATTCCGAATTGGGGTGAGCGTGTTCCCCCATGTAAACTATGTAATGCTGCAAATTACAAGGGAAAGGAAATAATTTTTTTTTTTTTTTAAAGTAAAAGAAACCTGTGTTAGTTAAAGAACCATATGCCTGAACAGTGCCAGCATTGCCAATGTAGAGTATTTCATCTTCACACCACTCAAATTTCTTAAAAAGGAGCATAATTAGATTTCATGGTTATCCCATGCATGCTTTTTTCAAGTATTTTGTTTTCTTTGGGGCTTTTTTGTTTTTAGAGTAAGGTTAGGGATCAAAACCAAGCTAAAAGTGCCCCTAAGGCAAGAGGCTCCTGGAAGTTTTTTTTTTTTTTGGGGGGGGGGTGGGGGGTGGCGGTGTGGAGAGAGAGAGAGAAGGGACCTGAACTTGAACACAGGTTTTTTTAGAACTGATAAAGGCAGCTATGCCTGAAATATTCATAATGTTGACAAATATTAGAAATTGTTTTCTTTTTGTTAAAAAGAAAAAGGAAATCGAAAGGGAAGTCTCAATATGGACAACTACAATTAGAGGATTGAAGGATATAAAAGAGGATGTGATCCATAATTCCACATCAGCATTCTTGTGTGTTTCATATAGTATATGACTAACACATTTGGTAATTAATTCTTCATTGTGAAAGAAAATACACTCTTGAAGGTTAAGGCATTTTCATAATGTAAAACAAGAGCCTCCTTTCATAGTAGGAAAATGGGCTCGAACACTTAGTACTAACTCTTACTAAACTATTACATTGTCTATCTCCCTCATCCCCTACCTTTGCATCGGCAGCAGTTGCATGCACGAAAGCAAATCTAATGAAGAACAGAATAGTGAGAACTTTAACTAGTCTCATGATTTATGTTAAAAATTGCAAGATTGCAGTAGCCAAAAAAAGGGAAATGATGATGCTTGTGCAAAATAACTCAACCCCTTTTTATAGCCCAAGCAATACAAGTTCAAATGCCCGCATGATGCTTCTTTGGTTTAGGTTTTCATATAAGCTGAGATACTCGGATGATACACATATGATTGTATGTGTTTAACAATTTTGAAAGCTTCATATGAACTCTTTTGGCTTTTGGCCGGCTTATGCTGTTTTGAGAATGAAAGAGTCAAATATGACATTCAAGTTTCGACTAAGGTATATTATAATACATTAGTGAGGAGTATTATATACTTAAGAGCATCTTGTCCAGTAATTGTAAGCTAGCTATTGGATCATATCAGAAAGTATAAAGAATATGCTAACAGTAGGATTACTTATTGCAATTCGAAATGCAGTTTCTGTAGAATCCATAAATTAGCAAACAAGATATATCATTAATTATATAATTGTCAGTTATTAATGACGAGCTCTGTCCTTTTGTTTGTTCACAACCGGCTAAAGACTGTATACTTGATCTCATTATTAATGTTTTTCAGACTTGCGAAGAACTTAAGATGTGAAATGATTGGAAGTTTGATGTCTAGAATTTTAAGCCTTAAAAAGATGGTTTGTGTATTTCATTACGACTGACTAACTGTAATGGGAGGATGAGTGATACCGCTTGAGTTAAAAACCTGTATAAACACAAAGAAAAACTAGATTAAGGACAAGTATAGACCATTGAGGCTGTGAAAAACTGAAAATAGACTGGACAGTTCATAGATTCACAGCAAATGTAGCCCCTTGAAAAATGATGGAACATTTGGATGTAAGGAAAATGGTAGAAGAATTCATTAAATTTCAACATTTGCGGACTGGTTATGTGGCACCCTCCATCCATCCTACTGAACAACATTTTCCAGCAGCCATAGCAAATGCTTTAGATCAAACCTAAAGATCAATACACTTTAAAATCAGAAAATTAGTATGCAAATACAAGAAGACCAAACATCAAAGGCAATCAGCATCACATATGCCTCATGTTCACATTTTAGGGTCATAATTCTGAAGCTGTTCTTTACACAATTTGGGACAAGTAATTCCAAAAGTATCAAACCTCAGTATTTCATTCGGAATACAGAAACAGTGAAGTCAAGTCACCTTTCCCATGTGAAGAAGCTTAAAATAAAGGATACAATTCACTGGATCCAGCACTGATACATAAATAAATACAAATCATACCAATGTTCTCACAACTAGTGTGTGGATCAACGTGATATAATTTTATCAAATCATTCAGCCTTCCTCTCCAAACTCCTTCGTGAATCTCTCATGGACATCAAGGTCAGATTTACTCACTGTAGGCCTCTGTCTTGCAAGCACTGTCATAAAATCTTCATTTGAAATAGGGGGTGGAAGGATCTGCATGGGTGTTAATCAGAAACAACCATTTGGTTACTTTGTAGATAAATGCATATCTTAAGATCCAATTCCTAAGGTGCAGTATATCAGGTTTGTTTAATAAAACTCAAACACGTCCAATACAGTACGAACGATATTATATTTCTCAAGGAGAATCAAATTCAATCCAGTTATGTGTTTGAATTTAATTGGAGTACTGTATTGTACCAAAGGAACTGTATTTATGTTTTATCGTAACTTGTCTTAGAGATCATTCACGGCATTTGGTAACCTGTGAGGCCAAAGTGAATAGAAATTGAGCCCATA
Organism: Quercus variabilis; assembly: GCA_030445155.1. Lineage (NCBI taxonomy): Eukaryota > Viridiplantae > Streptophyta > Magnoliopsida > Fagales > Fagaceae > Quercus > Quercus variabilis. The sequence goes on along the minus strand of CP129445.1, from coordinate 15,395,543 downwards.
CCATGGATTCATGAATTGAATTTGATTCAATACATGTTTTGGGAATCACAACTTCTAACACGATTCATGAATTCGTGTGAACTCTCCAACAAAGGACCAAATCCCATCAACTTCGCTCATCTTTCCAGTTTCTATTTAATTAAGAATTTTTTTATAAAAAAAATCCCATACTAATATCCTCAATAATTCACAAAAAACTAAAGACTTCCAATTCAACTTATATCTAGTCCAAACAAATAATTGAATTGCGAATATTCAAAAAAAAAAAAAAAAAAAAAAACAATTGAATTGCAAAGACATTGAATTAAATTAAATTAAATTTGAAGTCAATTCGATTGCAAACTGGTTCCATAGGGATTTTGGGTTTGACAAATGATCCATAGAGTTACTACTAAGGTACAAGGCTCTTGGCAGAGAAGAACAGAAAACTAAAAGCGAGCACGGGCGGCTCTACTCTATTTGAACCCCCTGACTTCAAAATATATATAAATATATATATATATATATATATATATATATAATATTTATTTTAGTTTAATACATTAATTTTTTTCTTAAAAATATTTTTGCACACCTTAACTTAAATTTTATACAATCTTATTTCAAGTATTTTTTACTCTAAAGTAAGAGTAAGTATTTGTGAATTGTAAATGTCATTTTTTATTATAAATTTTTATTATATGTGTATAAGTGTGGCTAATATTAATTGTGTGCATTACTTTTTTTTTTTTTTTTTATAATGTCATTTGTGTGAATAATGATGTATACGTGGATGTTGGTGTGTACAATATAAATATAATATAACTTTATATAATTTAATAATTAGGAAATAGAGAGGATTTGTTACATGAGTGTGTATAGTTATCATGTTATAATAACTTTTTGTCATAAGTTAGAAAAATTCAAGAAAAAAATTGCAAAGTTAGTGGTTATTCAAGCATTAATCAATTGATTAAGTAAACACGTAGTGAATTATTTTATGTTTGAATGAGTGTGGTTGTATGTGTCAATAATTAAAATAGAGCCAATGAGTTGAGTTTAGTCATTTAGTTTAAAATATATTTATAAAAACAATGATAGATATGTAATATTATTTGCATAAAAATAAAAATTTAGACAAACTTAACAAAATAAATGGTCATAGCTACCTATATTGTCAATAAATACTCGTAATGAACTATCGTATAACAATTCAAAATTTGAAAACTTGTAGAAGGAAATTGTAAAAATTATTTTTTATTCATTTATTTTTTTTGTCTATAATTCGATATATTCAAGTTCTCTTTTTATAAATTTTTTTTAAAATTTAAATTTCTTAATGACCCCCCTCATCAAAATTCCTGGAGCCGCCACTGAAAGCGAGCAGTGAAAAAGGTAACTGTTATTCATATCTAAACTATCTGCCAATACCTTTGAAGCATGTCCTTGTGCTGCCAGCTCCAGCATGGTAATTTGAACAGCACCTGGCTGCTCTGGTCCACATGGAACCCAAATATCACTAGAATTATTCACAAAGAACATTGCATCTCGTGTTTTACGAACAGGTTCAAGCATGGCACCTTTAAACTGCCAAATTCAAGAAAACAATATAAGGGGCACTGTCACTGTGGTTAGTTATTTCCAATTGACTTCCCTCACAATATTTATAAAATAAAAAGACAACTTGGACCAAAATTTAAAGCATAAAATACCAAGTATCTTCATGAATGCAGCAAACTTACACAAACAGAAATATCTGAACCTGAAAAGCCCTCTGTCCAGAAAGCTAAGCTTTCAAAATCACTTTCTTCTAAATTGTGAGGAGTACCATCTAAATGCACCTGTAAAGGTTAAACAAACATCATAAAGTTTTCTGGAACATGAAAAATAATGCTCATATAACCAGATGATCTTTTCTTCTCTTGTTTTACTGAAGGAAAAAAAAATTCAATTATGGTGTCCATTACTCTGAACATGTGCTTTCGGGCCTGATCATGTGGTAGAGGAATGTATATACGCTTGTCAAAACATTGTCGGATGGCCTGCAATTAGTAATGCTCAGACACATAACAGTTCAAATTATTCAAGAAACAATTACAAAAAGCAAACTTCTCATGTTCCTCTTTACCTCATCTAGAGCATAAGGAGTATTCGTCGCTGCAAGAATGAGAATTTTCTGATCGTTGTGCCCTACACCCTAAAGCATCACAAATAAAATGTCCTGTCACTTCAAAATTAAGAATTTATCAAACCATTCTGGAAAATTTATAGCATGGCTTGAAAAATTGTTATTGTGACAGCTTATGAATTTTTCACTATTAACTTTATTTGGAGGCACCAAAATGCTCTTCAAAGAACAAGACAAAGTAACCAAACTTTATTACCAGTATACCTTTCGAAACCTCAATAATAAGTACCATAATCTTTAAGCAATATCACAGAGGAATCCTTTGACTAGGTTTGGATAGCGCTTCTTCTCGCTGAAAGTAGAGTTGTGTTTTCTGTTTTTTTTTTTTTTTTTTTTTTTTGCCGGTTTTGTTGACTTTTGAGAGACAAAAATCACTGTGTATAAACAGTATATGCACTGTTCATGCACTGTTTACCCATTAAAAATATTAAAAATGGGTCCCACAGTACTATTCATACATTTAAAAATTATTTTGCTACAGTGTTTAACAATCAGTTTTTAACAACTTTCAGCAACGATAAATTGTATCCAAACGAACCCTTTAGCTTGAGGACTAGAATTACGTAAAACTAACCAATTTCAGTATAAAGCTTGACCATCCACATCCATAGGAAAATAGTACAAGGGAAGAATGATAACTTAAAAATATCTTTTAAAAAAAAGAAAAAGAGGAGTTCCACAATAATTATTATAACATAGTTAAAACCAAAAATGACTAGAAATATTTCCCTTATGTTAATTTAGTACACCCTCCTTTAATAAGTTTCTTATTGACAAAACCATAGTGTTAAGAAATGCATAACTCAGTCGCCTACAGTTAATCCTTTCATTTCTCAATCCTGGACTAGAACTCTTGACTTCAATTTCCACTACAAGTTCATAAAATCAGTTCTGTCTACACTAAACTTGGCCTAATTGTAACTTTGGAATAATCCCAAGTCTGACCAGAGAGTATAGGGCCAGCAACAATTAAAGCTACAAAAAAAAAAAAAAAAAAAAAAAAAAAAAAAAAAAAAAAAAAAAAGACGATGGAAACTAGCCGAGCACTAAACAAGCCAAGCCCAGTTGAACTCTGCCCAAACTTGTTAAACTAAACCACTTCAGGCTCACACTTGGCACACGAGATCATGGAAAGCCAGGTTTTACACAACAAAGCTTGTCTTGTGACAAAGGTAAGCACAACATATGAAACAGCCAAATACAAGTGAAAGTACTCAAGAGTCCCCAATCTCATAAATATATAGCAACAAAAGTTCAATGTAGGCAACTTAACAGACATTATGAGCCCAAAAATGAAACCTAACATCCGAGTGATAATCAGTATGATGAGGTGAAATGGTAACAACTTATAAACATAGACCAAGAATATCAACCAAAGATGTATGTAAATCCTTCATCAATCTATGAGCTACAACGCTGTAATTATTACACAATCTTTACAACACTAAACTATGCTAGAAATAAATTGATGATAAAAAGGTATTAATAAAAATTTACATTATATGATAAGTGATGGACCATTTTATGATGCCTATCTTCTTGCCTCAAATGGACTCTATAACCATTATGTGAAATCACTTTCGCACATCGACAATTAGCTGGAAATTTTTTTTCTTTTTGTTAATATACGTAAATGATTTACTGGAAAGTAATACAGATGCAAGTAGGTAACAGAATTTAAAAAGAAAAATTTAGGCAACAAAAAATATAAAGTTCTTGCTGTAAAATCAAATACCTGAATCTGCGCAAGCAGTTCTGTTTTGAAATGTCTAGAAGCTTCACTCTCATTGCCTCCTTCATGTTGGCCACATAAAGAATCTATTTTATCAATAAAAATGATTGAAGGAGCACTTTCACGAGCCATTTGGAAAAGGTTTGAAACTAGCTTCTCTCTTTCATCCATTGGCTTAGAAACCAGGTCCAATGAAGAGACACTATTGGGTTAAAAAAAAATAAATAAATAAAAACTGGTAACACATGCCAACTTCTTAGCCAATTATATGAAAAATACAAAGAAAATAAATCCAACAAAGAAGCAACATGTAAATACATGCAGAAAAACACACACACACACACGCATATCAGTAATAAATTGACACAACATGCCCATCACTAGACACAGGAATATGCAATGTGAAGTTGTAAAAATTTTAAGAAAAGAAGTACGCTTGTAAAAGGAACTCATGTATAACACAATCAAAAAATATGTGATAACTGCAAGATATGACTAGCAGCAGCAACAGTGGATGCTCCCTAGCTCGCACAAAAAACACATATTTGAGCAGAAATTTCAAATACGCAAATAAAATGGTTAAATATGTGACGGTGTGTATTAATCATGTTAAACCTGAAAAAGGTAGAGGAATCAACTTCGTTTGCAACAGCCTTGGCCAAGTAAGACTTTCCACATCCGGGTGGCCCATACAACAAAAAGGATCTCCATGAACGTGGTTGTCTCTTGTCTAAAAGAGAGCAAGTAGATAAAACATTAACTGCTAGAAAATAATCAAAGAATATACGATACACCAATAATATTGACATTATTAAAAAAAGAAACGAAAAATTGCACAAAAAAAAAAAACTAAGGATCTGTTTGGTATATGTGTTTAAACACAAGTTTTTAGTTTTTTAAACGTTACACGTATTTTTACACATTTTTTTTACGTAATTTTACACACTTTTTTTTCCACACGTATTTTCAAAAAATACAAACAACGTTACCAAACGGCCCCTAAGTTGTAGGATGATAATTAACTTTTTTTTTTTTTTTTAATTTTAAAAAATGAGTGGGTTTTGTATTCTTTCTCCCACCTCTAAGAAGGCAGAAAATCGAACCCTACTGAAACCCAACATTGTTTCACCGAAAGAAAATTGTTACAAGAGTGTTGATTAAGTAAATTAGCTATTATCGTGAAAAAAAGATGTTAATAAAACACGACAAAAATGTACTTTTGACCCTTACATTTTGGGCTTATTTTTATTTTGGTCCCTATTTTGATTTTGCTCCTATTCCATCTTTAAAAATAGAAAATCAATTCTATTCTAGCCTCTACCATTAACTCATTAACAAAAACTCCTAAATGGACAGATAGAGTGTCTTGTTGGCACGTTAAAAAGTTATAGACTAAAAGATAGAGACCAATTTTGTAATTTAAAAAAAAAAAATGAAAAGATCAATAAATATTTTTTAAATTAATTATTAAATATTAAAAAAAATCAAGATCAAAATCCAAAAAAGATTAGTAGCAAAGAAACAGATGTGTAATTAATTAAACTCAGTTGGAACTATATATCAACTAAGTACTAACCGGTAAAGAAATGAGGGAGCTTGAGGGGCAAAATGAAGGCCTCCTGGAGGGCCTGCTTGGCAGTATCGAGTCCGGCAACGTCGCTCCACTTGACTTTGGGCTTCTCTCTCACAATGCCCCACGACTCCAATTCAGCTCTGATCTGCTCTACGGAAGTGGGCCCAGGTCCAGCGTCTCCCTTACTTCTACTACGTCTCCCGTTAGACGCCGGTCCGGGGCCGCCGTCGTCGAGCACGGCGCGGATCTCCTCGGCGCGGCGGAGGTACTCGGTGAACTTCTGAGTAATGGCTTCCTTGATCTTAGGGTTCTTCTCGTACTTGAGATGAGTCTTGAAATACTCCAAGGCGTTCATGTAAAGAGGGAAAGCCTTGGCGTAGTTTCCGGCATTGTCTTCCTGTACGGCTTGCTTCACGTACTCTATTGCTTGCTCTTTGAAATTGCTGTACATGTTTGCTTCACGTACTCTATTTTTTTTTTTTAATACTGTTATCATGTTAACAGTGCTCTTTGAAAATAATTGTAAATTGTGAAAATAACATAATTTTTCTCAATTCACAAATATGGGAAGAGGAGGAGTTGTGAATGTCAATTGATATGATATGAAATGATACTGGGTGGAAGGTCTAAACATGCTAACATAATTGATGTAAAAATTATTGTGTGTATACTTTTTATTTAGTATATATTATGAGGAAGGGTAACCACTTTAAATTTGCCTTGAACCTGCGCACCATGTATTTTTTATTTGAGTAATGTTAGAAATATTAAAAATTAAATTTTAGGCTAAAATATAAACTATATCTTTAAAGTTTAGGATATGTTTGGATTTTATATTTTGAAATTTTAGAAATTGGATTTTGTTTGTTTGAAGTTCTATTTCGTTTGCATAAGCAACCATCTCGTCCATATTTTTAGTTACAATGCCACATAAATTTGTCACATGTATTTTGTTTGTCCATTAAAATCATACCACATCACTTTTGCAGTATAAAAAAATTAAATAATAAAAAATGACATGACATAATAAAAATGAAGTGGAATCATTTTATTGGACAAAATAAACAAGCATCGCAAGCTTGTGTGACACTTAACAAAAAATATGGATGGAGAAACTATTGATACAAACATAATAAGGATAGAATTCAAATTTTGAAATTTTAAGATGTAAAATCTAAAACACTCCAAACTTTAGAGGTATAATTTGCAATTTAACTTAAATTTTATTATATAGTCATATATAAATTGGTGACCAATTTGTGTACTGTGTGGTAATGCTAAGAATTATGAGTGACAATTCGTGTTTGTGTGTCAGGTTCGTGTCATTTCAACTCTGAAGTATCTAACTATACAGGTCAACACTAACTTGACATGTTTATTAAACGGGTTAAGATTCCTTAACTCTAATACGATCCATTTAGTAAACGGGTCAGTCGTGTCAACTTGTTTATCAAATTTTATAAAACTAAAAAAAAATATATTTATGAAAAAACAAATGAATAAATATTTTTAATATAAAATTTAGAACTAATGAGTAATTGCATCACAAATATTCATTCAAAACTAAAGCATATCTCAATAACACAAATAATCAATCACAATATGTCAAAGAAAATAAACCATAACAACTAATAAGTTTATATACTTAGGGTTTGACGGGTATATTAGTAAAATGTCATTAATTAAACTGGTCTAACGGGTCAAATGGATTCCATATGTTAAACATTAACCTAACCCATTTATTAAATGGGTCAATCATGTCAACCCGAATCTGACACGAACCTATTAAGTTTCAACTTATAACCTGCTAATTCATGTCGTGTCATGTCGGGTTCACGAGTCATGTCTAATTAATTTTGTCACCCCTACTAAGAATTCTTGCAACTGACTCATGTTGGACAACACAAAATTTAATTGAACGATAAAATGAATGAACTATTTTGAAATCTAAATTGCTTTCTTTGCTTGGGTTCCAAAAACAATCCATGTTGAATACTTTATTTTTAAAATCTATTCTGAATTTTAGGCTCAAAACGTGCACGTTGAAATCATTATGAACCAGAATCATATTACTTTTATCAGTTCACTTAACCTTTCCCAAAATTTAATAAAGTAAAGAATTAAGCATTTTATTTTGAATGTTAAATGTATATCTCTATTAAATCTGACCTTGAAATATAACTGGTCCCTAGATTTACATGCAAATTGTTGGGTTTAGACCCAGACAAGACATTTTATTTAACCAAATTAATGATTATTAGATCTGTTATGCAAGCATGTTTGGAGAACAAGGAAAAGATTTGAATTGAATCATGTCAATAATAATAATAATAATTAATTAATATATTTCAAAATAAATATAATAAGCATAAGTTACAATGTTGACAAAGTTCTTCAATAATTATATATATATATATATATATATACATATTACTGTTCAATATTTTCGTGCGTGAGCATAGGTTACAAGCTAGTTAGATTAAAGCCAAAACATGATGGCTCCAATTCTTAGGAAATTCAATGGGCTTGATTATAATTATAAGCGGGTATTAATGGTATATATCTCCATCGATCTCAAATTCTCAAGAAACTATTTATTCAAGGGAAAATAAAAGAAAAATAGCGTGAAACACATTATTACAGAGCACTTTCTATATATTATCATAGAAGAGAGCACTTACTATATATTATCAGAGAAGAGAGCACTTACTATATAATAGCTCGCAAAAAGGTAGAGGCAGCCAATGGACGTCGGGAATTATAGTCAGAGAAAAAAAATTGAAGAAGAAATAGACCACCTACGATCGGTGGATTAACAATAACAACAGTGAATGTCAAAACAAACAAACAAACACTCATTATCTAATTCGAAATTGAAAAGGAAGTCATCAAAGGAAAAGAGCAAGGATGTAATAATCAGTCACAAGATATCAATGAAACTTACGTACCGGCGCCGACGAGAAAGTAAGCGGCACGGCATCTCTCTCAATGACAATAAGGAGACTGTATTTGTTTTTTTCGTGGCAGCCAAAAACTCTTTCATGGGTCATGGTCGAAAAATTCCATGTTCTTTTATAACAATAATTATTGGTGTTACCATTAATTATTGTTATAAAATAACAGGGAGTTTTTTAATGGCGAAACTTCCGGGTGAAAAAAAAAAATGGTGCTACGTGACTTCTATAAGAAAAGTTTGGTAAATTACCATATATACCCTTCTTCATTTTATTTTAATTGGGAGAGGGTACTCAAATTACCATAAATACTTTTTTTTTTAATTAATTTCTTTTAGGATTTTACTAAATCATGTTCTTAGGGTATATATTAGTAAAATAACAAAACTTAGGTATAGTATCTTAGATTCTATTCCCGAGGTTCCCTTCTAAAAATTCAACCATATGACTATTTTACTAAAAAATACACTTCTCTCCCATAAAAAAAAAATTCACATGACAAAATCTTAATAGAGAATCTAAATAACAGCATTTAAGTGTTATACTTAAGTCTTGCTTTTAGTAAAACCTTTTTAAGGAGTTTTTTTTTTTTATGAAAAAAATGAAAAAAGGTATCAATTTTTTTGACAGTTTTTTCAATTCTCCATAAAAAATTTCCTAAAATTGATCATTAATGTATACCCTAAAAGCATATATTAAACAAACAATTCATTTTAAGTTGGGATAAACTTTGGGTACAGTTCCCACTAAAAAATTAAACTGGTTATATACTTTAAAAATTTAACTATTGGATATACATGTTTTTTTTTTTTAATATTCTTAATACGCATATCAAATTTTGTGCCAATTAAATGTTAATTAATATTCGATCCATAATCTTATTTTTTATGCATAATTTTAGAGTACAAATACTTGAAATTTAAACATTTGATTAATGACATAATTGTTGATTTTTTATTTTTTGAAAATTTTACAAACATTAAAATATCAGAAAAAAATGTAATCTAAATTTGTCAAAATTTGCTTCAAATAATAAGATATTGAATAGAATTGTAACTCAGCCCAAAAAATCATCTAAAACGATGAATCAAAATTGAAGAGGAATCAATTTTTGAAGCTTACTCGTAAAACAAGGCAAAGAGGTTTCCCATTTCTGCCGGCAGTGCGAGAACTAAGATTATTACATGGTTTCTTTGGGTCATAAAATAATGTCAGTAAAATGGAATGAGCGTAAAAATCATTAGTCCTGGATATGTTGGAACTCTGCCATGTGTGTTTACAACATAGTTTTAGGTGATAAAGCAGGGTCAATTATGAGATTACACTTATTTTTTATATTTTCCTATTTCTCAAGTTTAGCATTTTCTTGACAATCAACATGTGAATTTTTTATTTTTTTATTTTTTATATATATTTGTTTTAGGTTTGACAATCAGCATGAGTTGTATGAACGTAAATTGTGAGAGACTTTTTCTGGGGAGGGTGTTTAATAGGCGTTGAATTATTGGTGAAGTTTGTATGTGCCAATTTGTATATATTTCAATTAGTCAACCTAGACTATTATAATAATAATAATAATAACAATATGGGGAAAAAATTTAGTTACAAAATGCTACAACCTTATTAAATTAAATAAATATTACTATATATTTTGAAAATCTAACCGTTAAATTTCATATTCTTTATGCTCTTAATACACATGTCAAATTTTATGTCAATTGAGTATTATTTACTATATAATCTATAAGTTTATATTTTATGCATAATTTTTAACTATAAAAACTTGTAATTTAAACAATTTATTGATGATATAACTATTAATTTTTAATTTTATAGAAATTTTGCAAGAATTGATGATATAAGAAGAATATGTAATCCAATTGTGGATTTGTTAAAATTCACCTCCAATAAAAATATATATATATATATATATTGAATAAAGTTGTAATCTTAGATTATAACTAATTTTGCAGCTAAATTTTGTTCATAATATAGGTTAGTGCAATTAACCATAAGTCATGTGCATTGCATATGACAAGACACATACTTTCTTCTTATTGGTGGTTAGAGTCCAAGGCTCCAAAAATGTTTGGAGCCAACCTTTTCCTTATTCCTTATCATCAAGCTAAGAAACAAATTGGCTTTTGGTATTAACATGATTCGAACCTCAAATCTCTTATTCTATGATAAAAGGTTTTACTAGTTTAACTAATTAGAATTTGAAACCACTAATACTAAATATTTGTTTTAGAAGTATTTACCAATTTTAGTGTGAGAAATTTATAAATTACCAAATCTACCTACCTTTAAAAATTTTTTTGGCCAAAAACTTGGTCCTCCCTCTTAAATCTTAATTTATGTCAACTAAGTATCCATCATGGCAAAATAATTTTTCATCATCCATTCTTTCAAAAGTGTTAGGATTATATTTTCTATGTGTTAGGGTTATATTTTCTAAGTTAAGTTTAATGTATCAACAAGTATGTGAAGTTTACTTTACAAGTGATATCATTAAAGACATGAAGATTGATCCAAAAAACAAGTGAACAGAAGTTGTTTCATTAAAGCTCGTCACTAGGCTTGACACTAGCATCTATTGAGGATTAATGAAGAAGCTCGACACAAGCTCAATTTATTGAGCCGATGAATTTTATAATATAACCAATGACATTTTATTCTAAGAGGCTATTTGTTTATAGGTTTACATAATCCTAATAGGATTAGGAAAGCCCAAGATTTGTGTAAACCTAATTGGAATAGGAGAGCTCATCTAAAAGACCAATTAAGCTCCTATTTAAATAAGGAGGTGGAGGAAGAAAACCCTAACCCTAAAAAATTTCATAAGGTTTTCTTTTTGAAACTTTAACCTCCTTCTACAAAAGAAAGAGATATTGTAGTGTTTCTTGTGCGCCTTTGAGTTCTATAACCAAGCAAAGTCTTTAGCACCAACATTAAAAATCTTATTGGTTTTTCTGTGTGAAGTTGTTGCAAATCAACTACAACAATCAAAGGGTTGTTGTGGAGTTAATCATGTATTGTGATCCGTGCAAAGAAAGAAGTCTTCTACAAGATCAAGTGTAATTGGAAATTGGAACAAAGGTTTAACTGTAGGTTGATATTTTGGGATATGCCTGGTAGTGGAAAGATTCATTATACTTGTAATCGTTTTTTCTTAATTAGTAAATTCTTAAGAGTGATAACTTGAAATTCACCTGGTAGAATTTTTGCCTTGCAAGAGGTTTTTCCAATTTGTCAACAAATCACCGAGTTTATTTAATTTCTGTTGAACTTAGTTTACTTGGTGATTTGTTGGTGTCTCCACGATTTACATGCAATTTGAATTAATTAATCAACTTAGGTAATTAAATTAATTAACCGGAGTCAATTTATAACCCAAAAAAAAAAAAAAAAAAAAACCTTAATCAAACAAAAAGATAAGCATTTCCTATTTAAAGTAAATTATTTAATTTTTCTGATAGTTTGTACCATCCAATATGATGAAAGTTTTGAAGATAAAAATTAGAGTTGCAATCTATTTGTTGGCTTAACAAAATTTTCTTTTTTTCTTTGACTTTAGTCTTCTAGTCCACCTAACCTGCAATTCCCTGAATAAATATGTTTTAGTCAGAAATGTCACCTACTTGATAAAATTTTAATAAGCAGATCCACCTCCCTTTGTCCCTCTTTGTTATGTTTTATTTTGTGTTTGCATATTCCATGCATGTCAAAATTTTCTTGTAATTAATAATTATCATTTAATTACTTTGTATTTTGTTTTAGTGGGCTGATTTGTATTTGAGCTATTCAAGTGGTAGAAATTGGAATTGCTGAAAAAAGAACTTTGGTCGAGTGATTTCCATCTTGGTAGTTTGACACAACTTTAGCATTTGAAATTCAGTTGGTGACAATTTCGCCTGATACTCGACCAACCCCTGGTTGACCAAAATTACCAAAAAAGCAGAGAATTCTATTACAAACCAGGAGAAATTGAACCTAAGACATTAAAAATAAACTATGGCATTTGAGTTAAGTATGGTGTGCCTTTATATTAGAATCTTTTTCCCCCTTTCTTATGTGTGTGTTTTTTCAAAATAAAAAGAAAAGAAAAATACCCCACATTAATTAAGAAAGTTTATTGCGTATAGTATTACTTGCTCCACCCTCAAATGTTACCATGACTTTTGAGTGGAACATTAAGATATTAGGCAAATGACAGAATATTCATAGCAAATATAGCCCCTCAAAAAATGGAGGATCAGGATATAAGGCAAATGGCAGAAGATTGTTATATAGCACCCTCCATCCATCCTACTGAACAACATTTTCCAGCACCATAGCAAATTCTTTAGATCAAACCTAAAGATCAATACTCTTTCAAATTAGAAAATTTGTATGCATATTCATGAGGACCATCAATAGCAATTAGTATCACATACACAACTCATGTTCACATTCTAGGGTCATGATTCTGTTACTGTTGTTTACGCAATTTAGAACAAGTACTTGGTTTTTTTTTTTTTTTTTTTTTATTATTATTATTATTTTATTGATTAAACACAATTTGGGAGGCCTTTTTTGCCAAACATCATGAATTTTGGAAATATTTAGGAAAAAAACATTAGGTCAAACTTATTCAGTAATATAGCATATTTTTGAAATTTAAGTGTGTCAAACTCGAGTTCCAAATGAAACTCGAGTTTACTAAACTTGAGATCCAAGCATTATGACAATCTGATCAAATATAATGCTTGGAATTCGAGTTTGGTAAACTCGAGTTTCACTTGGAACTTGAGTTTCGTAAACTCGAGTTTCACTTAAAACTCGAGTTTGACAAACTCAAGTTTCAAAAATGTGCTACATAATTGTATAAGTTTGGTCAGATGTTATTTAGCAAATTTTTCCTAAAAATTATAGTATATAGCAAATTTTTCCCAATTTGGGACAAGTGATTTTTGAAGTATCAAACCTCAATATTTCCATCTGAATACACAAACAGGGAAGTCAAGTCACCTTCCCCATGTGAAGAAGCTTAATATAAAGGATACAATTCATTAGATCCAGCACTAATACAAAAAAAAAAATACAAATCATACCAATGTTTTCACAACTAGTGTGTGGATCAACGTGATAACATTTTATCAAATTATTCAGCCTTCCTCTCCTAACTCCTTCGTGAATCTCTCATGGACATCAAGGTCAGATTTACTCACTGTAGGCCTCTGTCTTGCAAGCACCCTGTCAAAATCTGTTTTTGAAATAAGGGGATGGAAGGATCTGCATGGGTGTTAATCAGAAACAACCATTTAGTTATTTTGTAAATAAATGCATATCTTGAGGGATAAAACTTAGATATAGTTTTTAATGAGCAGTATATCAGGTCGCCCAATAAAATCTAAACGCATGTTGCATTGACCAATTCAGTACAAACAGTACTATATTTCTCAAGGAGAATTGAATTCTTTCTAGTTATCTGCCTTAATTTAATCGGATGTAAAGAAATGTACCTAAATTTATCGTAACTTGTTTTAGAGGCCATTCACAACATTTGGTAACCCATGAGGCCAAAGTGAATAGAAATGAAATTCATTGAACCCATATCATGTTTTTGGAATCCCAACTTCTGACATGAATTCATGTGAACTGGCCAACAAAGGACCAAATCGCCTCAAGCTTGCTCATCTTTTCAGTTCGTTTCTACTTACCTTTTTAAAAAATAATTAAAAAAAAAAAATTAATATCCCCATTTAATTCACAAACAACAAATGAATTCCAAATCAACTTACTCCAAACAAATAATTGAATTGCAAAAACAATTAATTTGTTTCATTAACGAATTGAATAGTAAATCTGAAATCTAATTCATTTCATCGCAATGACTTTCATCCAAACAGAGTGATTTTGGATTTTGACAAATGATCTAAAGATGAATTCACCATGAGACCATTGTGTGTCCACTTGATACAGAGAAGGTCAGAAAATTAAAAGTGAACAAAGAAAAAGGTAATAACAAGTGGTCATATCTAACTATCTGCCAATACCTTTGAAGCAAGTAGTCATTTCCAATTGACCTCCCTCACATTATTTATAAAATTAAGGACAACTTGGTCTAAAAATTAAAAAATAAAATATCAAGCATCTCACATATGCAGCACACTTACACAAACAGAAATATCTGAACCAGAAAAGCCCTCCATTTTGCGAGCTAAGCTTTCAAAATCACTTTCACTTTAATTGTGAGGAGTATCACCTAAATGCACACGTAAAGGTTAACAACACAACAACAACCAAGCCTTAGTCCCAACTATTTTAGTCAGCTATTGATCCTCAACATGAAAAATTTTGCTCATATAACCAGATGCCCTTCTCTTCTCTTATTTTACTGAAGGAAAAAAAATTCAATTATAGTTTCCATTACTTTGAACATGTGCTGACGGGCATTCACTTCTGGTAGAGGAATGTATATATGCTTGTCAAAACGCCGCCGGATGGCCTGCAACTAATAATGCTTTGATACAAGCTACAAAATGGTTCTGCTGATTCAAGAAAAAATTACAAAAACAAACTTCTCACGTTCCCCTTTACCTGGTATAGAGCATGAGGAGTATTCATAGCTGCAAGAACAAGAACTTTCTGATCATTGTGCCCTACACCCTAGAGTGTAAGAAAGAAAATGTCCAGTCAAATTTTGAATAATTATATTGAAAAAATTTAGAACATGGCTTGAAAAGCTGTTATTGTGACAGCTCAGCAAATATCATGCCTTCAGGATATTAACCTAGTCCCCAATTTTCATAAATAGCTACAAAAGCTCAATGTAGGCAACTTAACAGACATTATGAGTACCAAAATGAGACCTAACTTCCAAGTGATAAACAGGACGATGAGGTGAAATTGTAAAAACCTATAAGCCCAGATCAAGAATATCATATAAAATTTTATGTAAAACCTTTATTATTCTATCAGCTACAATGCTGTAATTGTGTTTTGCTAAAATACGATAATGCAATTGTTATTAATCTATGAGCTACAACACTGTAATTGTTACAGTGTTACTCTTTATAACACTAAACTATGCTAGAAATAAATTGATGATTAAAAAAGTTAATAATAAAAATTTACATTATAATAAGTGGTTGACCATTTTATCTATCTTGCCTCAAAATCAAATAGACTCTATTACTACTGTGTTAAATCCCTTTCACACATCCACTACTAACTGGAAATTTTTTTCTTCTTCTTTTGGGCAAGTAAACAATTAACAGAAAAGTAATCAAAGATATAAGTAGGTAACATAAATTAGAAAGAAAATTTAGGCTGCAAAAATATAAAGTTCTTGCCATACAAACAAATACCTGCATCTGCACAAGCAGTTCAATCTTTACCTGTATCAATTACACCGGACAATGATATTTGAAGTTGATTCCATTGGCATTTGATTATATTGTTGTTCAGAATCTATTCCTAGAAATTCCCAGGAATGTGTTGTGCAGAGCTTATTCATCTTGCTCTGAAACACGGAAACAATCAAATCTTTATCTGCAGCAGAAGTAAAAGGAATTCAGTTAGAGCATACCTCTGCTATCACCAATGGATTTTGATGTCTATTATTGTTGGCCATGTGTTAAACTTTACTTAAACCCCCCAAAAATCGTGTTCAAATTTGGAATGAGATTGAGCTGAAGATGCATTTGAATTTGGAGGCATTCTATTTTACCTCCATTGTGGATGTAATGATCAGTGTTGGATCATGTATTTCATTTTGTTTTACCAAAAACAAACAAATAAATAAATACATTAAATCAGGTACCTACAAGTTGTTGTGCTTGCTCTGATGTGAGCATAGCTTGCCGATTGTTGTGCTCCATCAAAACTGAAATTATAATGTTAGTACTATGACCAACTCGGTTATGAAAATCTGTAGTATTCCAATGAACTTGTTATTTGATGTCTCATAATGGAAATAAATATGTAGTAAAATTAGCTCCTTATAGTTTTTTTTCAGTTAGTGCCTTGCCTTCCTGTAACTGAAGCAAGTATTACATGGTTGGCTCTAACCACAGATTCCGAATTGGGGTAGAGTGTTCCCCCATGTAAACTGTGAAATGCTGCAAATTACAAGGAAAAGGAAATAAAAATATTTATTAAAATAAAAAGAAGAAGAAAAGGAAACCTGTGTTAGTTAATGAATCAGGCCAAAATAGCCGAATACAATGTTTGACTTAAATATTTAGCAGTCTACCACTGTTTGCGAAATATTTAACAATCTATCATATTTTTAAAACTTGAGTTTGTGACACACGAGTTTGACATGTAACTCAAGTTTCAAAAACTCAAGTTCCATAAAAAAACTATCATGGTGGCACTCGCTGATCTGAATTATTTTAATTAAAAAGGCCACGTGTTGTAATGTGTTACTCAAGTTTATAAAAACTTTTTTTTTTTTTTGGTAAACCAGAATTTCATTAAATCAAACCATAAAACTGCACTGAACAAAACTTTTACAACACCTTACTTCTAGACACCTACACAATGACTGACTTGTGCTTTTTACACACTTCACTTCACCTGTCCTTCGCTTCACAAGTCACGCGGCATGGGCATCATTCTTGCTTTCTTTACAACACTTCACCTGTCCTTCACTACACTTGCACACACCTGACTAGTGCTTTCTTTAGTCTAATTCTTTTCTTCACTTCAATAGCTTTTCTTCACTTCAGCATGTCCCACACGCACAAGGCCACATCAATTTTTAAAGAAACTCGAGCTTCAAGAGCTCAAGTTTCATATTACAGGAAACTTGAATTTTTAAAACTTGAGTCCATGTGAACTCTTAAATTATAAAATGCCAAATCAGTTTCTGTCACCGTGTCACATTTTTTTGGAACTTGATTTTCTTAAACTCGAGTTCTATGTAGAACTCAAGCTTCATGAACTCAAGTTTTAAAACAGTAGTATATTGCTAAATATTCTACAAACAATAGTAAATTGCTAAATATTTCAGCCAAAGTTGGTATTTGGCCATTTTGACCATATGCCTGAACAATGACACCAATGTAGAGTATTTCATTCTCATACCACTCAAATTTGTTAAAAAGGAGCATTATTAGATTTCATGGTTATTCCATGCATGCAAGTATTTTTTTTTTTTTTTTTTTTTTGGGGGGGGGGGGGGGGGGGTGTGGGGTTTTGTTTTAGTTTAGGGATCCAAAGAAGGGGGGGGGGGGGGGGGGAACACATTTTTTAGAGCTGATGAAGGTAGCTATGCCTGTAATATTCATAATCTTGACAAATATTAGAAATTGTTTTCTTTTTGTTAAAAAGAAAAAGGAAATTGAAGGGGGAAGTCTCAATATGGACAACTACAATTAGAGGATTGAAGGATATAAAAGAAGATGTGATCCACAATTCTACATTAGCATTCTTGTGTTTCGTATAGTATATAACTAACACATTTGGTAATTAATTCTTCATTGTGAATGAAAATGCACTCCTGATGGTTAAGGCATTTTCACAAGAGAAATGTTATATATACAACTTTTTTCATAATAAATCCTAAGTGATAGATTGTTATTGATTGTTACGGATGGACAAAAAAACAATTTAAATTGTAGATTCAAATTAAAATCAGTAATAATTTAATGGTTTGTTGTGAAAATATTGTGAACGTAGTACTTTTTTTTCATAATGTAAAACAAGAGCCTTTTTCTAGAAAAAAAAAAAAAAAAAAAAAAAAAAAGGCCTCCAACTCTTAGTATTAACTCTTACTAGACTATTACATTGTCTATCTCCCTCTATTGGAACAACAGGTGAAGATAATGATCAAAATTCAAATGAGCCTTATCAAGATAACAAGCTACACCACAATGAGAGATAATAGGCACAGAAATTCAATTCAATTCAAATACTTGTACTTATCTGATTGACTCAAGTCATGTATATCTAGTGTACTATATATATATATATATATATATATATATTAACAATAGCAACAGAGAACATTCATTCGGCCACCACTACTGCTGAACTTCTATGGCTTCAATCTCTCTTACGGGAACTTGGCTTCTTTCTTCGTCGCCCACCAGTTCTTTGGTGTGACAACATTGGAGCCACCTACCTCACTGCAAATCCAGCTTTTCATGCTCATACAAAACACATCGAAATTGACTTTCACTTAGTTCGTGACCGTGTTGCTACTCGATGTTTTGATGTACGGTATCGCTCCATTAAGGATCAAGTTGCTGACATCTTCACCAAACCGTTGATTTCTCATCGCTTTGAGCTTTGTCCATGACAAACTCAACGTTCATTCTACTCCATTTTGTTTGCGGGGGCATATTGGAACAATAGGTGAAGATAATGATCAAAATTCAAATGAGCCTTATCAGGATAACAAGCTCCACCGCAATGAGAGATAATAGGGATAGAAATTCAATTCAATTCAAATACTTGTACTTATCTATTTACTCAAGTCATGTATATCTAGTGTACTATATATATTAACAATAGCAACAGAGAACATTCATTCAGCCAAAAGCAATTTATTACTTTACTGTTTTACCCTTGTCCCCTACCTTTGCGTTGGTAGCGGTTGCATGCACGAAAGCAAATCTAATGAAGAACAAAAGAGTGAGAACTTTAACTAGTCCCATGATTTATGTTTAAAAAATGCAAGATAGCAGTAGCTGAAAAAAGGGAAACGTTGATGCTTGTGCAAAATAATTCAATCCCTTTGTATTGCCCAAGCAATACAAGTTCAAATGCCGGCATGATGCTTCTTTGGTTTGAGTTTCAATATAAGCTGAGATACTCGGATGATACACATGATTGAATGCGTTTAACAATTTTGAAAGCTTCCATATGAACTCTTTTGGCTTTTGGCGGGCTTATGCTGTTTTGAGAATGAAAGAGTCAAATATGACATTCAAGTTTCAATCTTATGATAAATTGGAATACATTAGTGAGGAGTATTATATACTATAGGAAGAGCATCTTGTCCGGTAATTGTAAGGGTGAGTTTGGTATCAACTTATAAGCTGAGCTTTTAGCTTTTAACTTTTATATACAACTTTTTAAAACTTCACTTTTTTCCACATTTTTTCACTATTTCAAATTTTTTAAGGTACAAGTATACTTTAGCACACTTTCAACAAAAAGTTTTCAACAAAAAGCTATATAAAATGTTGACTATAGGACTACTTATTGCAATTCGAAATGCAGCTTATGTAGAATCCACTACTTAGCATACAAGACATATCAGTACATAATTGTCATATATTAATGACGAGCTTTGTACTTTCATTTGTTCATAACCGGCTAAAGATTGTATACTTGATCTCATCATTAATGTTTTTCAAACTCACAAAGAACCTAAGATGTGAAATATTTGGAATTTTGATGTCTAGAATTTTTAGCCTTAAAAAGAAAGATTTGTGTATTTCGTTATGACTTACTAACAGTAATGGGTGGAAGAGTATATTGTTAATGTTGAAAAACCTGTATAAACACAAAGAAAGAGTAGATTAAAGGCTGAACTTTTAGCTTTTAGTTTTTATGTACAGCTTTTTAAAATCTCACTTTTCCCACATTTTTTCACTTTTTCAAATTTTTTTAAGGTATAAGTATACTTTACCACACTTTTAGCAAAATGTTTTCAACAAGAAACTAAATAAGTTGTTGATTATAGTTTATTGCAATTCAAAATGCAACTTCTGTATAACCCATAAATTAGCATACAAGACATCATTATATAATTGTCATTTATTAATGATGAGATCTGTACTTTCATTTGTTCATAACTGGCTAAAGATTGTATACTTGATCTCATCATTAATGTTTTTTATACTAGCGAAGAACCTAAGATGTGAAATATTTAGAAGTTTGATTTCTAGAGTTTTAAGCCTTAAAAATAAAGGTTTGTGTATTTCATTGTGACTGACTAACTGTAATGGACGGAAGAGTGACACCCGTATAAACACAAAGAAAAACTAAATTAAAGACTGAGATTTTAACTTTTAGCTTTATATAGAGCTTTCTAAAACCTAACTTTTCCCACATTTTTTCACTTTTTCAAATTTTTTCAAAGTGCAAATATATTTTAGCACACTTTCAGCAAAAAGATAAATAAGTTGTTGACTATAGTTTATTACAATTCAAAATGCAGCTTCTGTAGAATCCATAAATTAGCATACAAGACATATCATTATATAATTATCATTTACTAATGATGAGATCCGTACTTTCATTTGTTCATAACCCGCTAAAGATTGTATACTTGATCTCATCATTAATGTTTTTTAGACTCGTGAGGAACCTAAGATGTGAAATATTTGGAAGTTTGCTGTCTAGAATTTTAAGCCTTAAAAAGAAAGGTTTATGTATTTCATTATGACTGTAAAGGGTGGAAGAGTGATATCGCCAGAGATTTAAAAAAAAAAAAAAAAAAAAAAAAAAAACCTGTATAAACACAAAGAAAGACTAGATTAAAGACAAGCATAGATCATTGAGGCTGTGAAAAACTGAAAATAGAGTGGACAGTTCATAGATTCCCCCTTGAAAAATGATGGAACATTAGGATGCAAGGCAAATGGCTGAAGAATTCATTAAATTTTGACATTTGCGGGATGGGTTATATGGCACTCTCCATCCATCCTACTGAACAACATTTTCCAGCAGCCATAGCAAAATCCTTTAGATCAAACCTAAAGATCAATAAACTTTTAAATCAGAAAATTAGTATGCAAACACAAGAGGGCCAACCATCAAAGGCAATCAGCATCACATATGCCTCATGTCCACATTCTACGGTCATAATTCTGAAACTGTACTTTACACAATTTGGGACAAGTAATTGCAAAAGTATCAAACCTCAGTATTTCCATCTGAATACAGTAACGGGGAAGTCAAGTCACCTTCCCCATGTGAAGAAGCTTAATATAAGGGATATAATTCACTGGATCCAGCACTGATACATAAATACAAATCATACCAATGTTCTCACAACTAGTGTGTGGATCAAGGTGATAACATTTTATCAAATTATTCAACCTTCCTCTCCAAATTCCTTCGTGAATCTCTCATGGACTTCAAGGTCAGATTTACTCACCGTGGGCCTCTGTCTTGCAAGCACCTTGTCAAAATCTGCTTTTGAAATAGGGGGCGGAAGGATCTGCATGGGTGTTAACCAGAAACAACCATTTAGTTACTTTGTAGATAAATGAATATCCTAAGGGGCAAAAACTTAGATATAGATAAGTTCTTTAAGTACAGTATATCAAGTTCAACAATAAAATTCAAACTCATGTTTGCAACTTTGCATTAAACAATGCAGTACAACCAGTATTATGTCTCTCAGGGAGAATTGAAATCATTCCAGTTATGCACTTGAATTCATTTGGAGAACCTAATGTATTACATCTAAGAAACTGTATCTAATTCGTAACCTATTTTAGAGGTCATTAACAACATTGGTAACCCATGAGGCCAAAGTGAATAGAAATGATATTCATTGAGCCCATATCATGTATTTGGAACAAAAATGAATTGAATTAGATTTAATACATGTTTTTGGAATCTCAACTTCTGACATAAATTCATGTGAACTGGCCAACAAAGGACCCAGATTGCTTCAAGTTTGCTCACCTTTTCAGTCATTTCTATTTACCTTTTTTTAAATAAAATATTTTAATATCCCCACTTAATTCACAAACAACAAATGAATTCGAAATCAACTTTACTCCAAACATAAAACTGAATTGCAAAAACAATCTAATTTGTTTCATTAATGAATTAAATAGTTAATATGAACTCTAATTCATTTCACCACAACGAATTTCATCCAAACAAAGTGACTTTGGGTTTGACAAATGATCTGAAGATGAATTCACCATGAGACCATTACGTGTCCAAATCATATATAGAAGGCCAAAAAATTAAAAGTGAACAGAGAAAAAGGTAATAACAAGTATTCATATCTAACTATCTGCAAATACCTTTGCAGCAAGCCCTTGTGCTGCCAGCTCCTGCATGGTAATTTGGACAGAGCCTGGCTGTTTTGGTCCACATGGAACCCACATATCATTAGAATTCTTATAAAAGAACATTGCATCTTGTGTTTTACGAACAGGTTCAAAGAGGACATCCTTAACCTGCCAAAGTCAAGAAAAAAAATAAATGGCTCTGC
The DNA here is from genome assembly GCA_030445155.1 of Quercus variabilis. Classification (NCBI taxonomy): domain Eukaryota; kingdom Viridiplantae; phylum Streptophyta; class Magnoliopsida; order Fagales; family Fagaceae; genus Quercus; species Quercus variabilis. The sequence continues at coordinate 15,372,938 of CP129445.1, read as the reverse complement.
AGTTAGCCATTTCCAATTGACCTCCCTCACATTATTTATAAAATTAAGGAAAACTTGGTCTAAAAGTTAAAGAATAAAATGTCAAGCATCTCACGTATGCAGCACACTTACACAAACAGCAATATCTGAACCTGAAAAGCCCTCTGTCTTGCGACCTAAGCTCTCAAAATCGCTTTCAGTTAAATTGTGAGGAGTATCGCCTAAATGCACCTGTAAAGTTTAACAACACAACAACAGCCAAGGCTTAGTCCCAAATGTTTTAGTCAGCTATTGATCCTCAACATGAAAAGTTTTGCTAATATAAAAAGATGCCCTTCTCTTCTCTTATTTTACTGAAGGGAAAAAAAAATTTCAATTATGGTTTCCATTACTTTGAACATGTGCTGACGGGCCTTTGCTTCTGGTAGAGGAATGTATATACGCTTATCAAAACGCCGCCGGATGGCCTGCAATTAGTAACGCTTAGATACAAGCTTCATAATGGTTCTGCTGATTCAAGAAAAAAATTACAAAAACAATCTTCTCATGTTCCCCTTTACCTGGTCTAGAGCATAAGGAGTATTCGTAGCTGCAAGAACAAGAACTTTCTGATCATTGTGCCCTACCCCCTATAGTGTAAGAAAGAAAACGACAAGTCAAGATACGATTAATTATATTGAAAAAAATTTAGAACATGTCTTGAAAAGCTGTTATTGTGACAGCTCAGCAAATATCATGCCTTCAGGATATTAACCTAGTTCCCAATTTTCATAAATAGCAACAAAAGCTCAATGTAGGCATCTTAACAGACATTATGAGTCCCAAAATCAATCTATGAGCTACAACACAGTAATTGTTACAGTGATACTCATCATCTTTACAACACTTAAATATGCTAGGAATAAATCGATGGTGAAAAAAGTTAATGATAAAAATTTACATTATGATAAGTGGTTGACCATTTTATCTATCTTGCCTCAAATGGACTCTATAACTTACATTAAATCCCTTTCACACATCCACGATTAACTGGAAACCTTTTTTTTTTTTCCTTTTGAGCTAGTAAACAATTAACTGAATAGTAATCCAAGATATAAGTAGGGAACATAAATTAAAAAGAAAATTTAGGCAGCAAAATTTGAAGTTCTTGCCATACAAACAAATACCTGCATCTGCACAAGCAGTTCAGTCTTGATGCGTCTAGAAGCTTCACTTTCATTGCCTTCTCCACGTGTGCCACATAAAGAATCGATTTCATCAATGAAGATAATAGAAGGCTCACTTTCACGAGCCATTTGGAAAAGGTTTGAAACTAGCTTTTCACTTTCACCCATCCACTTAGAAACCAGGTCCGATGAAGAGACACTATTGGGTTTAAAAAAAAAAAAAAAAAAAACAATTGGTAACACATCCCAACTTCTTAGTCTAATACATTTAAAAAACAAAAAAACAAAAACAAAAATCTCTAGACACATGCAAAGGGTAGAGGCATCTGCACAATGCATGCATACATATATATCAGTAATACATGACATAACATGCTCATCACCGGACAGGAAAATTCAATATTACCATTTTCAGAAAAGAACTGCACTTGTAAAAGGAACTCATATAACAGATCTAACAAGGGCAGGCTTTACAATTTTAGAAAAGAAAGGTCCCAAAAAACTGGAATTCGTAAATTGGATTGTAAAACCAGCCATGCATTAAAATCAATTCTAAGGGTGCGTTTGTTTTGTGATAATTCTGCGTTTGTATTTGGCTGGTCCATGGCACTGTTCATGGACCAGCCAAGCACTAAAAACGCATGAAGAGTTTTTGCTACAGTATTTTTGCCAATTAAAATTATTTTACTATAGTGTTTTCAGCAATAAGTTTTCAGTTTTCAACAATAAGCGGTATCCAAACAGACCCTAAGGATTCCCTAAGGAATTATAATTATTTGGCAGGAAGTATCCTCAAAACAATGTAAGACTCGAGGCTGCTATTCTTGGTCAAACTGTGAGAGCACAGCACCTGCAAGGGGGTTCAAATCTAAACAGATCTCTAGTCACAAGCCACTCAGGAAAACCCTAAACCTTGACCGAGTCACACAGTCATAATTTTTAGGCTTAGCCATCACTGATTAAAAGGCCATAATCTTGAGTGGATACATTTTTTGATAAGTAAAGAAACTTTTTTTTTTGGGGGGGGGGGGGGGGGGGATGGGAGGAGCAAAGGAATGACATAGTTTTTTTTTGTACACAAGTAGTGTACTCAAGCACCTACAAGAGCATTACCTAAATGTACAAACATCTAAAACTCAATGAAATTAAAAAAAAGAGTGGCTGCTCCAAATGGCCAACAAAACATGCAAAGTGTGAAGCAACATAAACTTTCAGTCCAAAAGAGAATCCTCAATCCCCTCAAAATGCAACCATTACATTCTCTTTGAACAGTCCATGTGATCGTGATGCACAGAGAAGCTACAGTCCAGATAGCAGCACTCCTGTGGCTAATAAAATGCCCCTTCCAGCAAAACAGCATGTCAACCACCCTCCTGGGCATGACCAATGAAGACAAAAACATCAAGGACCAAAGCTGGGAAGTAAACTCACAATGAAGATGCAAGTGATCAACAGACTTGCTGCTTTTCTTAGACAAACAGCACCACTCAACAGCGCAAATCTTTCTCCTGCAGAGATTATCCGTTGTCAGAATCCTACCTCTAGCTGCTGTCCATGTAAAGAAAGCAACTTTAGGAGGAACCTTTGCTCTCAAAACACTCTTCCATGGGAAAGGATGCGGGCTGCCTTGAGAAGAACCTTATAATGAGACGCCTAAAAATCATTCTTCCTTGAAGGAAGCCAGCCTACCCGATCCTTCCCACACCCCCGCCAAGCTTATAAGGATATAGAAGAGCAAGAAAAAAATGTTGAGTCTCCAGCTCCCAATCCTGAAATGGCCTAAGCTTGTATACTCGAGGAATTCAAGAACAAGGTAAAGATGCTTAAAACAATTTTTAAGATCTGTAAGGAAAACATCAAAGATCTGTAGATGAATATATTGTCATGCACCCCAGCCTTAAAGTTTCACATTTTTGTTAAAAACAAGATAAAAGAAAAAAGAATCATTTATTCTAGTGAAGTAATGGTCTCAACATGCAAGGCAGCAAGGGAGCTATTAACAGGGTCACCAACTCATTACATCAAATAGAAAGTAACACAGCTGTAACAGAGTCAATCAAAAATAGGTGGTAACTGCAATATATGACTGGCAGTAGCAAGTGGCTGCTCACTAGAACAAAAAAGATATATAAGAAAAAAAAATATATGAAGACTAATGATAAATGGAAATTTCCAATACACAAATAAATGGTTGAATGTGTGACGATGGAAATTATACCTGAAAAAGGTAGAATCGGCTTCGGTTGCAACAGCCTTGGCCAAGTAAGACTTTCCAGTTCCAGGTGGCCCGTACAATAAAAAGGCTCTCCACGGTCGTCTCTTGCCTAAAAGAGAAGTAGGGAAAACATTAATTTTTTAAAAAATGAATCAAATACATATGCTACACCAATAATATTGACATATGAAGCATGGAGAAATCATATAAAGACTAAAAAGAGTAGTGCTCCAAATCACTTCACTTTATTTTACCATCAATAGAAACCATATAACAAGACCGGAAGTTCTAATCATGACAAAGTTTTTCTTACTCAAACTAAAATACTTAAATCACAATCACATCTATTAATCCAACAGTGGTGATAATGTTGGTTGTGTCATCATTGTCATAAAATGGTTTCTAGTGATTGCAATGGTAATTATATGATGGGAAAAGTTAACAAATACCCTCACGGCATTGGTTTAGAAGATATTTTAAAAAAAATTTATGGTAAAAGAAAAAAAGCAATTGACTTTTTTGACAGCTTTTTATATTTTCCATGACAGTCTTATAAAAACTTCCCTAAAATAGTCCATTAGTTAACAAGACCCTTATATTATATATTATGATTGATAAGTTACACACGCACCCAATGGGTCTTGAACCCAAAATTTCGCCCTCCACATCAGGTGCAAGTCGAGCTAGAGTTCATTCCCCGCAATGGTAGTTATATAACAAATGCAAATTACTGCTTCTAGCAAACGAAAAACTAATTAAGCACATTGAAACAGCTTCACATTCCACAACCAAATTTCCAATTTTGATATGAATGAAGACATGCTTAATGTGCCCTCCTATCTAAAATCTTGCATCTATGAAATCAACACTGAATTGAATACACAATATTCAAAGAAAGCAATGCATCCAATCCAATCAAAACAAGTAAAAATAAATAAATAAATAAATAAAGCTAACCAGTGAAGAATTGGGGAAACTTGACAGGCAAAATGACAGCCTCCTGGAGAGCTTGCTTCGCGCTTTCGAGTCCGGCGACGTCAGTCCATTTCACGTTAGGCTTCTCCCTCACGATAGCCGAATTCAACCCAGCTCTCAGCTTGGATTGCTCGGGGTCCTCCCCGTCTCCGCCGCCCTCGCCGCCGTCCTTGGGCTTGGTCTTGGGCCTGGTAGCTACCGCGGCGTCCCCGTTAGACGCCGGTCCGGGGCCGCCGTCGTCGAGCACGGCGCGGATCTCCTCGGCGCGGCGGAGGTACTCGGTGAACTTCTGAGTAATGGCTTCCTTGATCTTAGGGTTCTTCTCGTACTTGAGATGAGTCTTGAAATACTCCAAGGCGTTCATGTAAAGAGGGAAAGCCTTGGCGTAGTTTCCGGCATTGTCTTCCTGTACGGCTTGCTTCACGTACTCTATTGCTTGCTCTTTGAAATTGCTGTACATGGTTTGGACTCCTTCGCAAATCGCATAGGCCGGGATTGAAAATCGATGAGAGAGAATTAAAAAAAACGAAGAAAAAGGAAACCCTAGAATTTTGAGAGGATCATTTTTGATTTGTACAGAGGAAGCTGAAGGTAGGGTTAGGGAATTGGGGGATCGGGGTTTGATTTTGGAGGTTTTATTGGGAAAACTTATTTTTTTAAGTGATCGGATTACTGGATTTTGAAGGGGGGAGAGAAGAAAAAGGAAGAGAAGGGAAACGAAAGAGAGGAGAAGAAGGAACCTTCTTTCTTTCTTTTCTTTTTTTTCTTTTTTTTTTTTCTTTGTTCTTTTTTCTTTGGTCTGTCAATGGACGCGTTTGGGAATTTGGATACGTTGCCCCTTGTGTGTGTTTTTTTCTATTTACTTTTTTTTAATAATTACTAATTTCCAATTGGATAGAAAATGATTTTTTTTTTTTCCTGAATGGATAGAAAATGAAATTGTGTGCAACATTGTGTATGTGTTATTGTGTTTATTCTATGGAAATACATGTTCACAATATTTTTATAAAATTTTTACGATAAATATTAAGTGATAAAGTAAGTATTTATGGGTAAAATAATAACTTGAGTGGTGTTTTTAAATTAAAATTGATAATATATTACAACTTAAAATTTATTGTGAAATTATTATGAACAAAATTTTAGAAACCAACGTGGTCATTGAGGTGGGGAAGAAAAGGGGGTCCGTGGAAAGTAAGGTTGTGAAGGAAGGTTGTCCTGGCAAAGTCAAAATTTGCTATTACTTGGTCTTTGTTTTTTGCATTTTTTTTTTTTTCCTCTTTAATAAAATTAGATTAGGAACAAGAAACGCAACGTTAAAGAAAATTTAATTATATTATGATGAGATTAAATTCTATAAGGATGTGGTGTAAAACTCATGTTTTACCCCTTCAATTCCAACATGTCACATCATTTTATCACATATTTAAGAATAAACACAATTACACTCAATCAATTCTAATACTTATATATAAATCCAACGAAATTGGGAATCTATCGAGATGTTATTAGGTGTGGTAGGATGCATTAAATTTTAATAAATTTTAAGTAAAATGCTGATGTGGTAATCACTTATTGGATGGTGTAAAACATAGGTTTTACACCCCATGCTTATAGAATTTAATCTTTATTATGATAAGGGGTGTCTTTAGGACAATTATTAATATTTCATTTTGAGAAAGTTTTTACACTATTTTAATAAAAAAATATAAAAATGTTGTCAAAAAATTAATTAATTTTTACTTTTTCCATAAAAGTTTTTTTTTTTTTAAACCTTTCCATAAAAGTTTTTAAAAAACACATCTTAAACTTATGCTTTAGAGCATAGGTTAACTTTTCACAATTTAAATTTTCAAAATATGTTATCTAAGTAAAAATAATATTAATAATAAAAACAGCCTAACACGATTTATTTATTAAATATGTTATGTGAATTGTGTTGTTTAACCCACTTAATAATCTCCCTAAAAACAAACCACTTAATAATAAATGATGATATTGTTGATGATTTTTTATAGGATTATTAAATGGGTTATGTAATAGGGTGAATATATGGCCTTATTATAATGAGATAAATGTTGGGTTTATTTTAAGCATTGGCCCAAAAAGAAGAAACAAATCCAACATTGACTAGCCCATTCTGATAATAAACAAATATCCTCGGATCATTGGTCAAAACCAATGATTTTTCAGGCCCAGTGTTGAGACTGTGTCTAAGAGTCGTCAATGGGCTGGGTCGGGTTGGCCCGACCCATTTTTACTTGGTCCAAGGGCACAATGGGCTGAACATAATGGGCTATTAACTAGTTAACGGGCCGGGTCGGGCTGGGCCGAACGAGAAAACCCCAGCCCATCACCCTGCCCATGGGTAATGCCCATTTTGTCTTTAACGGGCTAAGTTACTAAGTTGGGCCTAATGAGCTACCCATGAGATTGTGTTAACATATTATTTTATTATTTTTAGAAATAAATAATCAATTTTTAATAAGGGAATAATCAATCTAGTTTTTTTAAAAGGAAAGGATCAAAGAATTTAATACTTAATTACAATTTTTTTTAATCGTCAAATCTATTTAATTTTTTTTTAAATAAAGCTTCAAATAGTTTTCTATTTTTATCTTTAATAATAAAAAATCAAATGGTTAATTCAAATTTGCTAGACTACTAGAAAAATATATATTTAGTAAACTAAGTTTAGCACAATTACTTTAAGTATCTTAGTGGTTGAGAAAGTTTTCTTAAGAAATTCTATTATAATATCTCAAGATCAATCCTTCATACACTTCTTATATAATTTTGTTAAAAATTCTAAGTTATTGGACTGGGCAACGGGTTGGGCTACTGGGCTAGCCCATCGGGTGCCCATGGGCATAAAAACTAGCCCACGGCCTAACCCACTGGGCTAGTGGGCTACCCATGGGCCTCAATAACAACGGGCTGGGCCGCCTATTAGCCCGATGGGCTACCGGGTTTTTGGGTCGGCCCGTGGGCCATGGGCTATTTGATGACCCTTAACTGTGTCCAAGGAATGTCTGAACTACTGAGGTAAATCCTAGAGAAGGCACACTTTTTCTAAGGTAGCTTCCTAAAATTTCCTAATGATTCCATAACAGACTCTGCATTAATAAAGGTTACTTGCCTAACACCACTACATTTAACATAGAAGGACAAACCTGAACAATAAAAAAAGGCCTCAGAAGGCTCTATTCATGATGAAGAACTAAAAAAGGAGAATTCAATAAGACCAGAAGTTATCCAGGTAGACACCTGAACAATAAGAAAATGTCTCAGAAGTTGCCATTCATGATGATGAATTAGAAAAGGAGAGCCTGATAAAACCAAAATTATCCAGGTGGACAAGAACAAAATACAAAGAAGAAGAAGAAGATGGCTCATATAAAAGAGAAGAAAGAAAAAAAAAATAGAAAGAGAAAGACAATAAAAACAATTGAGAGAGATCCATGTAATACATCATACCATTTTTAATAAAGAACAGTTCAGTTTCCATATATATAAAGAGATTCTTATGATTTTCGTGTTCTTATCCAAGTTTCCCAATGTGGATCAATACCAACCCATAACATCAATTAGTTGTATTACGTGTCTTGCTTAGTATCCTAAATCATAGAATTAATGAACACGCCCCTACAGGTTACATTAATGTTGATCTGTATTCAATTGCCCTAATCTTAACAATACTCAATAACATGAATTACTACTCTATAGATATGAGCTAAAGCAATCAGTCGTTTGTTTATTTTATTTGCTGGGAAACGACCCATCATCCATAGGGGTGTGCTTCAACCCTTAAACTTGATAAACACAAATGATGCTACAATTTTTCCTCTTTTTTTTTTTTTTTCATGAACTGATTGGTGGGGTTATTTATTTATTTGTCTGGGGGATTTGGCAAAATTTCAACCCAAATAACTCAACCCAAAAATATATGCATTTTAAATTTGTTAGGTTAATTTATTGTAGATTTTTAGACTTGGTTTAAATTTGTTAGTTTGATTTATTTTAATTTTAGTTTTGACAAAAATTGGATATTATACCTAATTGCCCAATTTTATTTTACTAAGCATCACAAAACGGCTCCAACTCCATTTACATAGATTGGGTATGCTACCGTGGGTTGCGTTGAAATTTTTTTTTTCTCAACCCAATGAGGTCCAATAAGGTTAAAAAATATCTAAAACCAACTCAACTTGACCTATGCACACCATGATCATACATAAAACGGAAAATAATTATCATTTACCTAATCCAAACTATTAGCTATAGATTAAAAGAAATATAAAAGTGATTTTCAGTTTCAACAATGCTATCACGAAAAAATTTCACAAATTGTGATTAGAGTAACGTTATTTTTACACAAGACTACTATTAACATCACTTTCATTATACATTAATTATAATTATGTTGCATTTGTGAAGCTATAGTAAAATTTATTGTCACATTAGCATATATATATATATATATATATATTACTTTGAAAGCTTGCATTATTAGACATACTGTTGTAGTTTAAAAGTAAATACTTTGAGTTGCTAAAAAAAAAAGGTAAATACTTTGGAGGTAATAATAACATTTTTACCATCATATACCCTTGATACAATGGTCACTCCACAAGTATAAATGCTTGTGGGGTGTGTGGAGTAAGGGTCGGAGTTTAAGTTTTCAGGAGGGAGTTTCATACATATATACACTTAGATTAAGTTAGAATAGAATTCTATAAAATAATAATAATAATAATAATAATAACATTTTTTTTGTAGTGTCATACAAACAAATAAATAATAAAAGAAAGAAACGCTTGGCCGTTTGCTTGAGCTAAACGACCTGCCGTATAAGAAAGAGGCACAAACGATTGCTTTTCACCTTTCTTTTGGGCTAGGCAGAGACTTTCGTTGTCACTGTCACACACACAGAACACAGTTACTATTTGAGCGTTGGTCGGCGGTGGTGGTAGAAACTAGAAAGAAAATCAAGAATATGGGAAAGCGAGAAAAGAAGCAGAGGCACCAACAAAGGAATCCTCATCGAGGAGCCTCTTACTATGCTGCGGAACAAGACGATGACTATGATTACCAGCTAAGCCTACCCTCTTCTTCTTATTCCTCTGATTCCAAGCCTTCTGTTCCTGAAGAAGAAGAAGAAGAAGAGGAGGAGGAGGAGGAGGAAGAAAAAGAAGAACAAGAACAAGAAGATGACAAAAATGAAGAGCACCCATCAAAGAACATGCCTTCAAAATTTGATCTTTACCAGCAATCCGTACAGGTTTGACTCTCACTAGTTCTCTCAACACCCTGTTTTGTTTGCTGAGAAAAATGTGGAAAATTTAGGATAGCTGAGCTTTTTATTGGTTGGAGGGAACAAAAGGAAAAACCCAACCGAAAAACTGAATCTTTTAATGCACTATGTATATATTTTTGACTTTCTGCAACAGAATTGTGATGGGGTTTTGTAAATTTTTTGTTTTGGATGCAGTCTCCGAAGGGAGACATTAGCTATATGCAGAAGTTTTTTTTGATGTATGTGGGTGGGAGGTTGCCTCTCTATCTCCAAGAAGATTTCTGTGGAACCGCTCTTCTTAGGTACATTCTCACCCAATTTGGTTTGCTTGTACCATTTTTCCCATTTTCTGGTTTATGAAATTTTCTTCAAGAATTTAATGTATTGGAATCACACATGTTGGAAATACTCCTACCCAAGAAATAGTGCTACTTTGGAGTGCATATCTGCAAGGTTTTAATGAATTATTGTATCCTATGATGTTTAGTTGTTACCAAATGGGCATTGGTTTTATGTGTTGTTTGTAAAGTCTTTCAATGATTCAAGGGAGAATTTATGCAAAAGGAAAAAGTAGTTGTTTAATAAACCAACCATGTTAGTGGCATTGTCTGGCAATTGTTTGACATTTCTAAAGTGGGTATTGACACAGGACAAAACCAGAATGAATCAACAATGAAATTGAAAGACAAGAAAATAAAGGATTGGAACCTAGGCTTACTTGGAGTCAGCACCAAAAGCAGTTTTTCATTCATCAAAATGATTTCCTTTTAATAGGAGTACATAGTTTACTTATATAGGGATGCTAAACCCTAATTCTATCTAGCTTAGGAATCCCTACTTATTGAATGACGGAAATCCCTAGACTTTAAATAAATAAAAATACTAATTAACTTGATTAAATACTAGGGCCTAGCGAAGAGCTTTGTTGCTCAATTGGTCAGTACCTCCTAATGTTTCCAACAGAGACTTCTAGGTTTCAAATCCCCACACCCCCAATTATTGATGTATCAAAAAAATACTAGGGCCTAAAATAATAATACAATTGATGTCCAAAAAGAATAAAACTAAATCAAAATAAATAGTCACTTTTGCTTCCCCCATCAGGTATGCATGTCAGTACTATTCTCCATTTTGTGGACTTTGATGTTAAAAATAAGCTATCAAATGTTTTATGACCCTATTGCTGTCTTAGTCATAGCTTAAGATTATTTCATGGAGATTATTCTCCTGTGGCTTATATGGAGAAAGCTATTAATAGTATGTTATGTATGCTATTTAATTTGAAGACAAAGATGGTAGCTTTGCAGCCTAAATTGTATTCTTGAATTTGTAGGAGGTAACTTTTGTATAGGTTCTAACTTTCATTTGGTTAACCTTCCGAGTCCAACTGTGATAAATGTTAACAAGTTTTGCTTATGATAAATATAATATCTGTCTTTTTTTCCTCTCCCGCAAGTAAATTTGTAATTTGAGTATTGCCCATTCATAAACCATAGGTCATTAATTTGTTTTGCAGTTGCAATGCCAAAAGCATGTAAATACCTAATGAATTCTTTACGCTTGACAGTGCAGAATGGATCCGAAGTAATTCAAGAAGGACTGCTGTGGGATTGGATTTGGACCTTGAGGCTCTAAATTGGTGCTTGGAGAAGAACATAAGTAGAGTTGGGGCTGATGGGTATTCCAGAATATCCCTCTTTCATGGCAATGTCTTGCAACCTCTTGAGGCCAAGCTAGTCAACTTTGAGCCTCAAGAACTGATAAGTAACATTACACTGCAAGAGGGCAAAGATGGTTCTGAGACTTGTGCATTGGAATCTACTGTGCAAGTGGGATCTACTGCTGATGATAAGTACATGAAGAGCTTGCCACTGCCTCCTAGAGACATTGTTTGTGCATTTAACTATAGCTGCTGTTGTCTTCATAAACGTGCAGAGCTGGTTTTGTATTTTAAGCATGTCCTTGATGCCTTGTCAAAGAAAGGTGGAATATTTGTGATGGATTTATATGGTGGGACATCATCAGAGCACAAGCTAAGACTTCAGAGAAGATTTGCCAATTTTACGGTATAATCTTTCTGCCCCAAATAGTAATGACATTAATCGTTTCAGAAGGAAGATCGTAGATATAAATCTATTTGACCAGGTTCAGGTTCAAAGGAGATCTAATAATCTAGTCTCCAGAGCAGCGAGTCCAACTGTGTGCCACGAGAAACATTTGGAATGATATGAAACATAATCAGACCAAAAATAAAAAATAAAAAGAAATGAAATTATTTTTATCAGAGGTCCTTCGTATTCTAGTTTTACATTTGTATGCAATTTCTGCTGTTAATTCTTCTACTTAGGATCTTTTCTACTGCTTCTATTCCTAGAATTCTCTTTTAGTCTTTCCTTTCTTGTCTTCCCTGCTTGTTACGGATCTTTCATCAAATTGGTGAGATATCCAAAATACAGCTTATATGACAGCAATCATCATTAAGCTAGAGACTTTTAATACATGAGAAAGTGAAATCTAAATATCTCCTTATAGCTTAATGCTATTAAAGTTGCTAAGACGACACGGAAGGAACTAATTTATTATTTTGTGTTCATTCCTGTCCAGGGCACAACATAAATCAAAATATAGCAATTCATCTTATTCTTCATTGCACAGGCCTCTTTTCTTATGGTTTAGAATTTGCCATCCGCATGTGCAGTATGTTTGGGAGCAAGCTGAATTTGACGTTGTTGAGCGAAAAACAAGGATTAGCCTCCACTTCCTTCTCAAAAAACAGCAGAAAAAACTTCGCCATGCATTTTCATACAGCTGGAGGCTGTAAGTTGTGTTATTTATTCTATTAAATTGTGTTCTAGATATGAAAGGCGTAATGATCTAAACAGCTCAGGATTTATTATTAGTAGTGATCTTGAATAAATTTAAAAAACGTTATAAGTTGGTTGCTCATGTGCCAGGTGGTCATTGCCTGAGATTAAAGACTGCTTAGAAGAGGCTGGATTCCGATCTGTCCATTTTTGGCTTCGAGAAATGCCAGATACTGAAGAAATCAGAACTACAGAGGGATTTGGTGAAGGACGTGATGTGAAATATGAAGAGGTGAAAAGTTTTCAGCAACAAGATGCTTGGAATGCCTACATTGTAGGTGTTGCGTAGCTCATTGTTTCAAGTAAACGTTAAGGTGATATGGCTGTCATGAACCGAACTTAATATTTCTCCGTTTCAAATTCACGATTCAGATTAAATATCAAATTTTTAAAGGCACCAAGCACATTTGTTAGATTGACTCACATGGGCGAAGAACATGGTCCATGGATTCCCTTTTTTGGAACTTTGTTTCTATTTGTTTTTGTTGATATAAAAAGTAAAATCCCCCCGCCCTCTGGGTAGCAGGTTGGGGAAAAAAAAACCTTCATTTACTCTCATTTTAGTTCCATTTCCAAAGTTAGCTTGCAATGTAAATGCTTTGTATGATAGATTAGTATTTCTTAATTTTGCCCTTTATTTCTCATATCATATATACTTTCTGTGAAACAGTGAAAGTGGTTTGAGTGCTGTTGCAAGTTACTGATACTTGTCACTGTAGATTTGAAATTGCCATGTTGATACTTTTTGAATCATTTTGACAACCCCAATGTTGATGATCTTTAGTTTCCAGGAGGCAACAGAGATTGCTTTTGAATTTGAAAATGTTGATCTGAGAACTGAGCAAGATGGAAAGATTACCATTTTTTATGGCAGAGTTTTTGCATGGACCCTTATTTGTTCCATAATGAAAATTGAAATATACAGATGAGAAGGGGATGTAAAAGCCTTAAACTCCGCAGAAAAAAAAAGAAACATGGAAAAGGCCTATTATTTTTACCAGTGAAGCAAGAAAATTATAAAAGAGTTCCCTTCCACTCCTTGCCTTGGACTAAAAATCATTTAAAATATATATATATATATATATATTTGAGAAGAGTAAGACTGAATCTTTTCGAGACTGATTTGTCCTATAGCTATATGTTCAAACAAGACTTTAGCAACATGTGGAAGGTCAAAATTCTATTAAAAAAAAAGGAGAATTTATAGCTTAAGCAACGTTAGCCAAGTCTTCTCGACTATCGGCCAAAAAAGGTACTGATTTTCAACTTGATTGGGACGAGAGCATTTTTGTAAGAGAGGAGAATTGCTTATTTATCTCTGCAAAATTGGACAACTTTTAGCCGTATTATTTGTAGTAGCATGTATCTATTGGGGAAGATAACTATTGCAAGGCTTACATTTAGATTGAACATAGATATTTTTTTCTTAGTTTTGATTAACATAAAATGGAAAAGAATTCCACCTCATGTCTCTTGTGAGTGTTGTTTAGGAAATTAAAGAAAAAAAGAAAAAAGAATGTAATTATTATTTTGGATAAACTAAATTAATCTCCCTGAAAAACCACCTCTATTTTTGAAAATGACACCTAACCTTAAAGTTATTACTTTTACTTTATTTTTCTTGAAATTCCTAATTATATAAACTATCTGTTTATTAAACAATATTTAAAATTTGAAATTAATGTTAAAAATGTATATTTTAATTGTAATGACAAATAATTACTAATTAGTATATAGAAAATAAATGTTAGTATTATAAATGCGTAATCTCTCATATGAATTATGTGTTTCATCATAAATTTAATTATAAAATTTGAAATTAATGTTAAAAATGTATATTTTAATTGTAATGACAAATAATTACTAATTAGTATATAGAAAATAAATGTTAGTATTATAAATGCGTAATCTCTCATATGAATTATGTGTTTCATCATAAATTTAATTATAAAATTTGAAATTAATGTTCAAAATGTATATTTTAATTGTAATGACAAATAATTACTAATTAGTATATAGAAAATAAATGTTAGTATTATAAATGCGTAATCTCTCATATGAATTATGTGTTTCATTATAAATTTAATTAGTGGAATTCACATTTATATAAGAGGGAATAGTACGCATTTATGGTACTTGAAGAGTACTCAATAATTACTCATTTTTAAGAGTCTTGTAACTTAATTAATTGACAATATTCATTACTATTTTGTTTATAGATACAGTTTTATAGACTTTTATAAAAAAAAAAAAAAAATTGATTATTTAACAATTATTTTATATTTATCAAATAAGTCATTAACAAACTGTAAAGGTCAAGACATAGGCATTTTATTTTGGCATGAAACAAGAGATCGACAACTTGACATTCAACAACAACAACACATTGCATTATTCCGAAAAGTAATGTGATCTCGTAACTTTTTCACCAAAAGTGGCCCTCTGTAGCATGAAATGAAAGAAAAATACCAATTATCTAAATAGCTATAGGAAGCCGTACGCGCCACACACAATGAACGGCCCAGATTCCTCTACTATACCTTTTCCGTCTCATTAGCAACGTACATCCCACATTCGCCGTCAATTCGATTACGATGGTCCAAATTGGCGTCTCCAATTAAAAAAAAAAAAAAGAAACTATTTAATTTAATTATTAAATTAAATTATTAATCCTAATACCACTAGCGTACCTTAAACGGCTTCTAGAAACAACAACAAAAGAGAGCCGTTAATTAATTTAAAGGCGTGTTATGGAGACAGAAGCCAATAAAACCCAAAAAGAAAAAAAAAGAAAAAAGAAGAAGAAGAGTTTTTTATAACTTAATTACTTGAGAGAGAAAGAAAAGAAAAGAAAAGAAAAAAAAGAAAAGGAAAGAAAGAAAGAGAGAGAAGGTGTGTGGAATTTTCTTTTGAGGACCAAGGAATCTCCTCAAGGAGCGTCTGCTAGGAGGTGCTTTTCTTTTTCCCTTCATATATTTTCCCCCCTGAAGAGAGAGATTCCCTTGGTTTTCCTTTTCCCTTCTTCTTTCTCTTGACTTCTTTCCTAAACATCTATTCTTCTTTCCTTCTATATCTACATCTACATCCCGATAATTCAGATCTAAATCAAAAAACAAACAGGTAATTGTTTTTATTTTTAATTGTCTTCTGTTTGTTTTGATTTTTTTTTTCTCTGAGGAAATTGTTTTCTTAAGGAATTTATTTTGTTTTTGGTTATAGAAAAATGGCGGAAGAGCATCGATGCCAAGCACCAAAGCTATGCGCGAACAACTGTGGATTTTTCGGGAGTCCGGCGACGCAAAATCTCTGTTCCAAATGTTACCGAGATTTGCAGCTCACGGAGCAGCAATCCTCTTCGGCTAAGCTCGCTCTCAACCAATCCCTCGTCGCCACGTCGTCGTCGTCGTCGTCATCCTCATCATCAACAGCCGACGTTACTATATCTTCCTCACCTCCGTCTCCTCCTCCGGTTTTCGTCGTTAAAGAGACCGAATCGAAGCCGGACGAGGCGGTTACGGTTACTACGGCGGCGGCGGTGGCGGCGGCGAACAGGTGCTTGACGTGCAGGAGGCGCGTGGGGCTCACGGGGTTCAAGTGCAGGTGCGGAATGACGTTCTGCGGGACCCACAGGTACCCGGAGCACCACGGTTGCACCTTCGATTTCAAAGAGAGGGGAAGAGAGCAGATCGCCAAAGCCAATCCCGTCGTTAAGGCCGAGAAACTCGACAAGATCTGAGATCTCTCTCTCATCATCGTCAATTGGGGGGTAATTTGGTAATTTCAAGTTTGACCCCGCCAGCTCTCTATTTCTTTGTGATAAAAAAAAAAAAAAAAAAAACTACCGCGGGGTTGTTAAAAAAAATTGGAATGGGTCATGGGTGTTAGTTTGCGGGCCGCCCGGGTGAGTGGGTGGGTGGGTGGGGCAGGGGTTGTGCATATTGTTGTTGTTGTTGTTGTTATTTCTTATTTTAGTCCTTGTTGTTGTCATTTAATGCGTGTACATTTCTAATAATTATAGCTATTATTTTTAACTTTTTCATTTTCGTTATTGGAATTTGGTTTTACAAAGATTTTTTTTTTTTTTGGTACCACAAAAACAATGATGGAAAAGGATAATAATAATAATTCTATTAAGATTCTCAAAAAGAAAGGAATGGATAATAATTAATTAATTTAAGGGGTGGGAATTGGGAAAAAGTGATTGGACCACTAGAGATTAAAAAGAAAAGTTTTTGGACCACAACTACAATGGAAATGGCAATTGTTTAAGATCAAAGCTGGCAAATAAAATAAGGGATCAAATGTGAGTGGTCGTAGATTTTTACGTTTTTTTTACTACATGAGGAGTAGTTATTAGTTTGGTACAGCTAAAAAACGCATATCAGAATACACTCAACTTGATAACTCAGCAAGTTGAGTTATAAAAATACTCTTGACCTTCCTGCTTTATTGTCAAGTAGCCCTAAACTACGGAGTAATTAACCAGTAATTAGGGTTGTATAAACAATTGATTAATAACTCAGACCCACCTGATTGATATGACCTATTTTGGATTATTTTAGCTAATGCTTCGGTTGGTATTGGGTTTTAGGTAGTGAAATCGAACCAATTTCAGTTGGGTATAGAATGTTGATGAGTTGGAGGGAGTTAAATTGTTGAACCAGAACCAATTGCGTCTTGTCAATCATGGGAGGATTAGATCTAATCTAAGCTTTGTCGTTTGTTGCCGCCATTGTAAGAAATCAATTCTAAAGTCTCAATTGTCAATTGCCACCATCTTTGTGAGGCTATATCATATGGGGGAGGTCAGATCTAGGCATAGTTTTGTGCCTTCCATTCTCTCATTATGCATTGTTCTGCCTCCCTCACTCAATAGAACCCATCGATTCCAATTGACAACTCAAAACAGAAGTACGACCATAGAGTCGAGTCTTTTTCAATTAGATGGTGGATTAATATTGCCCAACTCGATTGACGTTTTATCATAGATGACACCAATGCCATAAAGCCATGCATTTATAATCAGTACTAGGGATGTGCAACTCACACCCGGACAGTTGGATGCAATTGATTCGAAATCTACATGTTGGATGATTCACTTTTGAGTAATACGGTTAGTTGAGTTGTGAAGTCTGACATTGGATACTAATAAGAAAAAGTGAGTGATTATTATAACATAATTGAATCCAAATCCATTAGCTTAAACTTTTGGTTTAAGTGATATCCATATATGTTATATTAACCTCTCAATTGGAGCCTTCCGAACAAATAATCAATTATTGAAAAAAGCTTGAGATGAGCTTTATATGCATGCATTTATTGGTTTAAAATAGAGAGAGAAGATTAACCAAATGAAAAGAGTGGTTATAAATTTGCTTTCTTAATTAGATTTGGCTTGGGTTCCCTTGGCATGGAAGGAATTGTTTTTTCTTGGTGTGAAAGACAAGTATTTCCATGGTATGAAAGGAAAATGGTTTTCTCATGGAAGAAGTAATTGTTTATTCCTTGTTCATTAAGAAATAGAACTGAAATCTTATAAATAGGCATTGTTACAAAGGGTGTGGTGGCTTTTGCCCAAAAGGTTTTCTTATATGGAGTGAGGAGAATGCTCTAAGAAGAACATGAAGTGAGTTTCTTCAAAGCGTAATTTGGTAGATTTTTGGGGTTGAAAAATATCTATGGTTGTGTTTAGAGTTTGTTGTTATGTGAGTGTGTTGGGGCTTTGGGTTTGTGAGTGTTGTGCGATTTGATTAATTGTAGCTGAAATCCATGTCATTGATGGTGGACTTTGGTTGTGAGATTTTGACATAGACATGAAGTTGGCTGAACCAAGTTATAAATATTGTTATTTTGTGTAGATGTTTTATTTTCTTGTTCGTATAAATGTGATTCTGTTAGCCCCAAATTATAGAAATTAATATTAGAGTTTTTGCTATTTCACAACAAAGTGGAAGGAATATGAGTGAGTTGACAATGTATTTATGAGGTTTACGGGTCTGTTTGGATACAGCTAAAAACTGAAAACTGAAAACCGAAAAACACTTTAGCAAAATAATTTTTAAATGTGTGAATAACACCGTAGGACCCATTTTTAATAAAAAAAATTGCTGAAAAATGAAATTTATAGGTTCGTGAATAGTGCACAAACATTTCAGCTCAAAAAAAGAAAAAAAAAAAAAAAACTACTAAAACGCAAAACATGCGTTGGGAAGCGCGTTTGCACACTACATGTCTAATTTAGGACATATTTGGTTGAGATGATGAAAATGTGAGAAACAGAAAATATAGGGTAGAATAATGGGAAGAAAGAAAATGCTTTTTGTTGTTTTGTTTTACCATATCTTTGTTTAGCCGGAATAGAAAAATAGAAAAAAAAAATGAATATAATATTTCTTTGTTTGGTTTGTATAAAAAATGAAGCAAAAGAAATTATAATTTATGTAAATGATTTTTATGCCCCTATTATATTTAAAAGTAATTTTCATAGTACTCAACAAAAATTGTATTAAGAAATGAATAATTTTTTTGTTGTTGATAATTTTATAATTAGAAGGGAGAAATTACAATAAACTTACATGTGATTATGCTCATTTTAATAGTTCCTATTTGTGGTTTAAATTTTATCACTTTACCAATTTACTCACCTGGTCTTCGTAAGCCAACTCAAATTCTAAAGAAATTTGTAGGCTATTACTTTAAATGAAGTGTACGCTAACATACTGCAATACGAGGGTAAAACTAACAATCAACAAAAACAATTGGGTGTTGTTGGAGCTGTACAAATTGCCCTAGCAAAACGAGTTGGACACTTGGATTGCATAAAAATCTAGAATGTCAAATAACAACATTCCCACATGGAACAGTTCAGCTGAATCCTGCACTAGTCTCAATTTAGCTTTATTTATTTATTATTTTTTTACTGTTTCAAAGTTGGATGCTGTCGTTGTCTCCAAAAGTTCCAACTTTTAGTGTCATACCAAAACTCTAATAATTTGACTATGATTTATGGAGTACACCTATGACAATTGTATAAATATATTATTATAAATTTTATATTTAAAATTATCTAGAATATGATATGCTCTTCTAAAATTTTCCATGACTCCCACTAATTTAATTAAGTGATAATTCAATCATCGGGTATTACATTAATCCACCTTAGTGCATTTCACATATGTTGATCAGGGAGCTCAGCTAACACATGTTTATAATGGAATTTGCTTTTGGGGGACAATGGACTTTAAATAAGCATGGACACTATCACTGAGTAGTAATAACAAAATCTTTATTACTACTCAGTGATAGCAATCGGACAAAATCTCTATCACTGAGCAGTAATAAAGATTTTGTCCGATTGCAGGAACATTTTGAAGGCAATTCCTAATACGCAGGTGGTCCATGCCTATCGTGAGGCCAACCAATGCGCTGATGCATTGGCAAAACTGGGAGCTATGTTGCTAACTTCTTTTGTTGTTTTTGTAAATCCACCGCCTGTGGTGGACAGCATTCTAGTCTTGGATAGAGCTAATGTATTTTGTAATAGAATAGTTAATTTCTAATCTAATGAAAATTCAGGTTTTACCAAAAATAAATAAATAAATAAAGATTTTGTAAATTTATTAAAAAATGATTGCTATTCACAAACCCAAAACTTAAAGAATCCTTGCTGTGCTAAAAAAAGAAAAAAAGAGAGGACTTGGTACATTTTGAAAATTAAAATTACCAATCAAATGATAATGCCAATGGACCCAACCCAAATTGCCTATTATTCTCTTGAGCAGTTTTCTTTTTTCTCATTCCATTCCTCCAAGTTCTGTGAGAGTTCTATACATTATCGTCCACTAAGGGTGTGTGACTGTTGAGCCATCTATGTCTCTGGTGTGGCCTTGTTGGTCTCATTAAACTTCACATATGTTTCTCCATTATACGTCTTGACACTGGCAACTGGGCTATTTTTGCTCTTGTCAACTTTAAACTTCTTATATATGTCACCTTTGTAAAAATCTTTTGTCCTCCATGTCAAAATTAGGGAAGCAAGAATTCCTACGAATGTGACACAAGCCAAAATTGAGAAAGATAACCTGAAACAATGGTCACCGATGCAGGTCGGGTCCTTTGGATAAGTCCCATCAGGTCCAAGTGCAGCATCCTTCAATGCCTCTCTTTTGTAGAAGGATTTAACGAGCATTGAATTTAGTAAGAATCCCCCAAGCGGGCTTACCAATTGTGCACAGTTGAATAGAGTGGAGTAGTACTTAAGGCCAAAGAGCTCGGAAATGATTGTGAAAAGCAATGTGACCTGTGCACCATATGAAAACCCAACGAGCAGTGATGACATATAGTATGAACCAGGGATTATTGGAAAGGCAATGAGGAGGGTTCCAATGCATGAGATGAAGAGTGAAAAAGCCATCATTTTGGTTCGAGGAAATTTCCATTTTAGTAATAAAAGCTCTGATACAAAACCAGCATAGACCCTCCCAAAGTAATTCCATATGCTTATAAGGGTTATGATAGAACTTATGGTCCGGGATTGTAATTTCTGAGCCTCACCAATGGCCCTGAAATTGTCTATGACTGTTAAGCATGTCCCAAGTCCACATAGTGACATAATGAATATATATAACATGTCAACACTTAGGATTGCTTGTAGAATTGTGTAGTCTTCTCCTCTTTCTGGCTTGTTGAAAATGTTTGCAAAACAAGATGAAACTTTCTCATTGTTTTCTTGCTCATGGTTGTTATTACTAGATGAATGTTCTGGCAAAGCTTGTGGTTCCTCAACGATTACCTCGGTAGGAAGATTATTCAATTGCCTTCTCTTGAGCTTCCATGAGATTGCCTCTTCTCTAATGACAATATAGATAGGGAGTACGAGCAAGGCAGTAACCATTATAGCACTTTCAACGTTGAATGCTTCAGGGAAATCAATATATTTCCTAAGTAATGTCACGGCCATGAGAAAGATTGCAAGTAAGATTGTCATATAGAAGAAATGCAAATACACTCTCAGCTCGTTTCGTTGCCTTTCAGTCTTCATTAACCGAATTGTGAACATAAACAACAATGCTACCATCGCAGGCGCCCATCCAATGAGTAAGATAAGGGAATCCAAATCATTTCCATAGATTCCAAGGTGAAGTTGTGTCAAAATAGCTCCGCTAAGTCCAACAAGACCCTTTAGAAGACCTATCACAACCCCTCGGCTTTCGGGGAAGTTCTTGACACAAGTGACAACAGCTGCTGTATTTGTGAAATTCTGAGAATCAGCTCCTATTGCAATGAAGAGGCACATTTGCCAAATATGTGGCTTGGCGATTTTGCCTTTGACTGCCAACCATATCATGAAGTAGCCTCCAAAGTTCATGACTGCACCAATGAAAAGCATGAGCGATGATGGTATTACCTCACCAATTAGGCCTGCCACGATTGCCACATGTGCACCAACGTCCTTGTAAAAGCTCATCGTATTGATATCTGCCTCGTCATATCCAAGAGCATCTACAATTGCTTGTGAATAGTTTCTAAATATGTAAGTTGCACCACCCCCTGCCATAATAAACAAGGAGGCAAACACAGTGAACCATCGTCCTTTTATCACTTGCACCAAAAATTGGAACAGCCCACTGCTACTCATTGCTGGCCCCGTCATTATTGGTTCTATAGTATTGTAAATTGAATTAACAAAGATGGTCAGCGTAAAATTTAGTCACTCTGTTACGAAAGCAAAGATGGCTAGAAGAGTATGTTGGCACAGAAATGAGAGTTTTGTGTTTGCATTAATTGGATTGCAGATGTTGTGTTTCTAAATATTTAAAGACAGGAATGGATTAGGGTGCAGAGTTTTTGTTCAAAAGCTTGTTAATATAAGAGAAAAAGATGTTGAACCTTAGATATAGGAAAATTTGTTTGTGGTTGAAGCTCAATCAAGAAGGTTTTTGTTGAAAAGCTTGAGAAAACATTCGGAAAATAACAAATATCTTCAGTTTTAAACCTACGAACATAGATCAGAACAGGAAAGGGTCATATGAAAACAGTTTTAACCTTACAACGGATCAATTCGACTTAGTCTATGAATCAAATTTAACTGTCTACCAAATTCTGAAATATATATCCATAGCTTCTGTTTTGCTTACTTTTTTGTAATGCATAGTTTTTAACTGTTTTGCTTATTCATTATAAAAAATAAAAAAATAAAAAATTTGCTATATTACGGCATAATTTTTTTTTTCTAAATGGGTAATAATAGGTTTACATTGTAATATCAATGTAAGATTTATATTGATCGTACAATGTAAATTTAAAATTTTCCTTTTTTTAAATCCTAAAAAATAATTTAGACACTGTATATGTGAGTTAGATTTAAGTTGTAATTGATCCATAACTAATTCAAAATCACATAGTCACATATGTATGGATTGGATTTAAGTTGCACTTGATCCA